>CM070016.1:16305244-17710244 GCA_036247105.1 Cirrhinus mrigala
CCGGTGGATGTCTTCATGATGGAAACTGATGATCCCCGAAGAATTCCAGAGGGCGTCGCTGCGCCTTTATTCTATAGAATTGCAACAAGGTTCTTTTTAAATCAACAAACCTATTTCTATTATCACATCTTGTTCAGATTAAGTCGAATGTCAGCTGTAAATTATGTCACATCTTATTCGTGTCTGTATCTCAGAACTGGCATCTTATGCGCTGTCAAGACTGAGTCTAGCTGCCGAAACTCACACGACCCACCAACCTCCTCCTCCAAAATACAAAAGAAGTAAAGCTTGTCTTCTCACCGTGAGTGAGTGGGAGTGAGTGAAGTGTCTGATGGCCCGCGGCACCACTATCTGCCACTCACGCTGATTTGGCATGTCATGTTGGATCTAACAAGGCCACGCTCTAAGGAGATTTGACCACACGGAGAAGTGATACTGCAGGAAAAACGGCTGTTCCACTGATCCTCCGAAAACAGACAGAGCAGAGGCTGAAGGGAAAAGGATGATAAGTGCAAATTGATCTTTCAATGTCCAAATGTGTATGTTCTAAAGAACAAGATGATCCATGTTTGAAAATATCTAGTAAATAGACTCAATGCGCATGGGTGCGCGCAACCACATTGCTGTATTTTTAAATACGGGCTGTTTATGTGCCTCTCACTGGTTTTTGAGAAGAATGAAATGCATTTAGACATTTAGCCGAGAAATTCCTGTTTGCTTTCTTTGCACTGCTGAACATGTCTTCCTGGCTTTTTATATAATTGTATCTTTATTATTTGACGGCGCAATTAGACATCTTTTGTATGTTGTAAGTGTCTAGTGTGCAAAGTGCTTTGTGAAGTGCCAGGCTCTCTCCGAGAAAATACTGTTGGTTTGGAGAATAAATTGTCAATCCGTGCTTGTTCTTACATTCTTAAAAATGAAGGTGCTTTAAAAGGTTCTTCACAGTGATGCCATAGAAGAACCATTTTTGATTCCATAAAGAACCATTCAGTCAAAGGTTCTTTAAAGAACCATCTCGTTCTTACCTTTTTATAATCTGAAGAACCTTCTTTCACCACAAAGAAGCTTTTGTAAAACAGAAAGGTTCTTCAGATGTTAAAGGCTCTCTATGGAACCATTTAAACAAAAAAGGTTCTTCTATGGCATCGTGAAGCGCCTTTATTTTTAAGAGTGTAGGACCTAGGCTCACATCAAAAATACGACATTTTGAGATGAACAGGCGTGTATAGACAAAACACACAGTCTGAAAACAAAGAGTTATGCTTGTGAGTCCAATGTTTCTACCGTCCTAAGTGACATATCTTTCTATTTTGTAGCTGTGGTGAAAGAGCTCAAAGCCTATTAACAAATCACTTTGATTTCCTCTGTTGCTTTCAAAGGCCTTGTACTTCAATTCATGCAGCAGGGACACTCCATTTCAAACTGATTCAAAACATCTTGGAAATAAAAAAAACAACAAACATGCTCATCTCTTAAAAATAATTTTCTTTAAAAGAAAGTGTTTGCATAAAAATGTGTTTTAGCAGTGTGTGGACACAACCATCCTACAATGATAAAAATCCATTCACTCCTTTTTTAATCCCCAAAAAACAGCCTCAGTTATCAAGCTGTTTTGATTTTCGACCGCTGACGGACTGTCCAGTATTTGCATATTTTCTCCACGCTCAAACACCTGTAGTGACAACAATGTCTCGTAAGCAATGCAGGTGTTTTTCCTGACTTCACAGCGACTAAGAATGCAGTTTTGTTTTTGATGGTAACGTGCCACAGAATACACAAAAATAAATGGAACAGAGGGGCGGGGTGATCAGTAGCTCGTTATCATTTAAAGAGACATGCACTGACATCACTGGGAACAGAGCCGTTTTTAACAGGGTAAAAAGGGTGGATTACATGACCATTGAGGAATATTAGCCAAAGTATGTTGCAAACATTTCATTTCCACACCAGATTGTGGAAAATGGGCATCCGATGTCCCCTTTAAAGACCATAACAGACAACTATTTCTCTTCAGGTCTGCATTAACATCATTAGCAAAAGCTCTTCTTGCCCGTTCATGCCTAAAATATATTAGAATATATACTACACCAATGTTTTCTACATCTATTCAGTGGCAAAGCTGAATTTACAGTCCCATGGAAAATAAAGTCATACTTCGCAAGCTCAGTGACAACTTGTGTAGAGATAAAAAGATGTCCTTCTTTTGCAGGTCATTGGCTGAGAAAAAAAACATACAGTGCAACAAGTGTAGGGTGATTTATAATACATTTACATAAAAACATTCATAAACTCACAAGTTAGTAGTTTGAATGAGGCTGATAAATAATGACTGAACTAACTCACTAAATCCAATCCAACAAACACAAAAGCAGATATTTATCAAAATGTTCAAACTGCTCTTTTCCCTACAATGGAAATAAATGGTCACCACAACTGCCTCTGGTCCTCATCCACAAAAAAGTATAGTAATAAATTTCTTTTTGTGTTCCACATTAAGTTTTAAATATGGATATATTTCTGACACAAGTGCATCGCTTCACTTTAGAATGCCTTTATTAACCCCCTGGAGCCATTTGGAGTATTTTTTATGATGGATGGGTGCACTTTATTGGACTTATTGGAATCTCAACACCCATTCACTGCCATTATAAAGTTTGGAAGAACCAGGACATCTTTTAATATAACTCTGATTGTATTTGTCTGAAAGAAAAAAGTCATATACATCTAAGATGGCTTAAAGGACAACTCCACTTCCAGAACAACAATTTACAAATAATTTACTCACCCCATTGTCATCCAAGATGTTCATGTCTTTCTGTCTTCAGTCGTAAAGAAATTATGTTTTTGGAGGAAAGCATTTCAGGATTTTTCTCCATGCATTTTGAACTTCCAAAATGCAGTTTAAATACAGATTCAAAGGGCTCTAAACGATCCCAGCCGAGGAAGAAGGGTCTTATCTAGCGAAACAATCTATCATTTTTTTCGAAAAATATAATTTTTTATACTTTTTAAGCACAAAAGCTCGTGTAGCACAGGCTCTGGGATGCGCGTCCACGATGCCACGAATTAGTAATGGGTCGTTCTTGAACGATTCTTTCATTTTGAACGAATCTTTAATGTGACTCGAGAAGAACGAGTCGTCTTGAGTCGTCACGCATGCACAACATCGCATGCACAACATCTTATTAGGTTCTGTACTGGAATTAGTTCACCTGTTTTGAGTCTTTTGCGAGTCGTTTGTTCATCTTATGGGGCTGTCACGTGATGAACGAACGACTCAAACCCGAAAACTTGTCAGATAAGAGGTGAGGTGAGCTAATCATAGACTAAAGACCCAGGTAAACAACGAATTAATCTTTTCTGTTTCTTATAGCATTATAGTTTTGTCTTGTTTGTAGTGTGATCAATGTTTGTGCAAGCAGTAGAAGTACACTTTTTTACATTTTAATTATATTTTGCTAAAATGAACAAAATGACTCGAAAAAAGATTTGTTCTTTTTTCTGAAAGAGACTCAAAGGTCCGAGTCGGTAAAATGATCCAAACTTTCCATCACTACTACGAATTGCGTGTAAGTGCATTGTCTTTGTACAGAGTATGGCGAAAAACTAAATCTTATTTTCTCCTATAACTTGAGAGGAGGACATCGTTGTACCTTTTTGTTTGTAAACAGCGTGTACAAACTTACTTGCACTTTCTTAGTCTTTGCGTGTTCGCTTTGTAAACACTGGGTCTGTAGTTCCGCCTATGTTCCGTGTGAAATTTCAACGTGATTCAATAGTACGTAGCATCATGAACGTGCATCCCAGAGCCTGTGCTACACGAGGTTTTGTGCTTAAAAAGTATATATATATATATTTTTTTTTTTTTTTTCCGAAAAAATTACAGATCGTTTCGCTAGACAAGACCCTACTTCGTAGGATCGTTTAGAGCCCTTTGAAGCTGCATTTATACTACATTTTGGAAGTTCAAAATCGGGGCACCAATGAAGTCCATTATATGGGGAAAAATCCTGAAATTCTTTCCCCAAAAACCATAATTTCTTCACGACTGAAGACAGAAAGACATGAACATCTTGGATGACAAGGGGGTGAGCAAATTATTTGTGAACTGTTGTTCTGGAAGTGGAGTTCTCCTTTAAGGGTGATTAAATCATGGGGTAATTTTAATTTTGGGGTGAACTATCCCTTTAACATTCATTAAGGCATGGCATTGTCTTGTGCCTCGATTTCTAGGCATTTTAATGCAAGCAAACCTCCAATTACCCGCCTCTTCAGTGACCTTTCTGCCTTAATAGACCTTTGTGAACTGTCCTTTAAAGTGTAATTAGCATCAGTGATGCAGCTGAGAGTGAACCCTGGCATTAGGCAGCACACCGGGTCTGATCTACACAGAGACGCTCCATCTGATCAGAGGTTAATCTAATTTCAGACCCACAGAGTGGCAGATCACACAATCTTTGAAGAGGGGGAGAAGATTAAAAACGATAGAGGGGACGGATAAAGGAACATGGTGTGAGGGAGCAGCGCGAGTCGTGACCTGACGTGGGATGTCAGTGAGGGAGATAAAGAGGAGGAGGAAAAATAAGTGCTCTAGTACGTTTTTGATATGATAGTGGATAAATCCAGCTGACATCAACCCCAGTAAACAGAGACATTCATCCTTGAAAATGCATGAGATAAATTTTCTATTCATATATACAAGCACGGGTGACACAGGTCGATTTTCAAGTAAATTGAAAACATAATCTCGGATGCTTTCCGCTTTCTAAAAACCTCTCAGGATGTGGCTCACACAAAGTAAGAAGAAATGTTAAAGCCACTCAAACTGAAGCCTTGTTCACACTGACAAGCATTTTCATGGCATGAGGTTGACAGTTTGCTATACTGTTGATCACTATTGATGGTAAATAATATATTTTTCATCTTTTCATTCATCCCAAACAATCAGCAATCTTGCTGCCACACATTCACATTCTGGATGAGAAAATTTTTTGCATTTGACTTGCAACAGTGCATAATGCATCACAAATATAATGAATGTATAGAGCAGCACTCTCACGTGAACGAGAGTACGACAGTTAGCAGAAGCTAGAAATTATCGTTTATAAAGTTTTAGATATGGATATTTTTCTTACTCAAACTCATTGATTCACTTCATAAGGCCCTTATTAACATCCACGAGCCATGTGAAGTACTTTTTATGGTGGATGGATGCACTTTACTGAACTTCAAAAAATCAACAGCCATTCACTGCCATTAGAGCCGGGACATTTTTTTTAATATAACTCTGATTGTATTCGTCTGAAAGAAGAAAGTCATATACACCTAGGCTGGCTTGAGGGTGAGTAAATCATGGTATAATTTTCATTTTTAGGTGACCTATCCCTTTAAATCTAAAAGCACCATCTGATATTGAGAGCAAGCCCTTTGTGATGAACTTGAGTTATGTATGTCCAACGAAACAAAAATCAGTCTTGTTGCACAAGCATCTCTCATATTACCCTCTTTTATCAGCCTCAGTCATTTCCCCTCTTTTCCTGCCAAACGCCACCCGTCACGAAACAAATCCTCAGAGAAATGGCTTGCCTGAGGCCAAGACGGAGCAAAGGAGGAAATGACAAAAAGGTTGAGATCGAGAAACCAAACTAATGAGTTTACAAAAGAAGAACAAAAGGAAAAGTCAAGATGAGTCAAGCAAGCGGATCCACGTAATACAATGCAATTTACGGAACAATGAACTAATTAATTTTCAGTTGCTTATTTGGTATTGTCAGTTTTTTTGGCAAAAGCAGAAAAAGTAGAATAAAACTAGAATAAAATTATATAAAACCAGGTAAAACAGAATAATAAAAACAAAACCAGAACAAAACAAAGCCACAAATAGATAGATAGAAAATAATAGTTGAATTTATAGAAATTACCCTGTTCAAAGGTTTACATACATTTGATTCTTAATACTGTGTTGTTACTAAATAATCCACCGCTGTTTTTTTTTTTTTTTCTTTAGTGATAGTTGTTCATGAGTCCCTTGTTGGTCCTGAACAGTTAAACTGCCTGCTGTTCTTCAGAAAAATCCAAATTCTTTGGGTTTTTCAGCATTTTTGTGTATTTGAACCCTTTCCAACAATGACTTTAATAACTTCTGAGGTGCATCTTACAAACAATGCATTAAGAGCCAGGGGTGAAAACTTTTGACCAAAATGAAGATGTGTACATTTTTCGTATTTTGCCTAAATATCATATTTTTTTTCATTTAGAACTGCCCTTCAGAAGCTACAGAAGATACTTTAAGTTAAATTTAATAAGTTAAATTTACCCTGATCTTAAAATTGCAAAAGTTTTTACCTCACCCCCATCCTGTTTCCATCGTGAAAAGGTTCAAATACACAAAAATGCTGAAAAACCAAAGAATTAGAGAACAGTGGGCAGTTTAACTCAAAGACAAACGAAAGGACTCATGAACAGCTATCACTAAACAAACAAACAACAACAACAACAAAAAACAGCTGTGGATCATTCAGGTAACACCACAGTATTAAGAATCAAGTGTATGTAAACTTTTGAACAGGGTCATTTTTATAAATTCAACTATTATTTTCTCTTATGGACTATATGTAAACATCTTTTATGTTAAATATCTTATTCAGGTCAGCACTAAATAAAAAATAACATGCATTTTGTGTGATCCCTCTTATTTTGCTAAAATAATGAACATTTTGCAGATTCTGCAAGGTGTATGTAAACTTTTGACCTCAACTGCAGATAGACAGATACAAGATAAAAATAATAGATAAAAATAAAGGCAAAAATTGTTAAAGGCATATAATGATTTATGTATAAACTGATAAACTGATTTAATCACTTTTCATTAAGATTTGGGTGAACTATTCCTTTAAGAGACATTTTGTAGTTGTTTTAAGCCTCAGCTGACTCAATTCAAAGCATCTTATTCTAGGAAGTTGCATTTTAAACGGAAACATATTCAACAGTGAATGAAAATCATACTGAGAGCTGTAGGGTTTATAGGTAAAATGACAAATGAGTGGCCTCAAGAGTGATCCATCGGTGAGCTGGTCTACGAGCCCCACTCGCCATTTCAATTTACAGCTTGAATAATGTACCTCCTAAAAGCGAACCGCTGAGCCTCATACTTCATTTCTACAAGACTCCATTAAAGGACTGATTTGTTCATTTTTCAGCATTTCATCTGTAGGGAGATTTCCTCCAGGGCGTTCAGAAGTTCATCGCTGTGAGATTACGGCAGTAGTCAATGCTCCAACTGGATTGAACCGGTTATATGATTGACTGTAAATGCAACTGTTTGAAATCTAAAGACAAAATCCACCCTGCAGGCTTTGACTATAAAGCTCTTTGACTCCAAGTATACCTATCCTTAAGGGTGCACTAATCTTTTCAAAGACTCCACTTTAGCTGTTAGCCAAATGATGACATTAGGGCCACATCTGTGCCCCTGGCACACACCACCTGTTATCAAGGGAGCAAAATCACAGCCAATCAAAACCACTGCTCTAGAGCGAGCAGCTGTGCAAATTAACCTGCGCTCAGGCGCAGCACACAGGCCAAGAATCTGGGTGCAGTGAGCTTTGCGGTCCTGTTCCATCCCAGCCATTGCCATTCCATTCTGATCCATTTCATTCCATTCCATTTATTCCATCTGATTATATTCCACTCAATTACATTCCATTTCATTAGCCTTGGCAACACCAAATCCAGTTGGGGCCAGGAGAGGTTTGGCAGGCCTAGTATGCTAGATCACTCCGCCATTCTTGCAGTGCTTATATGTACCAGACCCCTACAGTCTCTATAAATATTGAACATATGGGAGCTAATGTACCAGTTTGTTGAGGCATGTAAGGTATTGTATGGTAAGCGTGGTACTACTGTGTCAGTTTGGAACAGCATGACTTGGCTACATGCTAAATATGCTGGTATCATTTGACCTAAAGATTTCCTGTTTGCATTTGTTCCTTACCCATGTGATATATAGTATTTAATAAGTGAAACAGGCAAACTAATGAGATTAATGTTATACTGTTTATCATAATAGGTCAAGTACAATCAATAGAGAGTACTAGATACAATATTAACCATGGCAATGGATTTCATGGTGGTTGCTGATCTGTTCTGCTAGGGTCATGTCTACAGGGATAAATAAATCAATAAATAATAGTAATAATAATAATAATATTAATAATAAAATTAATAACAATAATAACAACAATAATAATAACAAACCATTTTAATTTAAAATAATAAAATAAAACTAATTTTAAAAACAAATATATGAAATACAAATAAATAAAAGAATGACTGACTAAATGAATACAGATCAAAAATAAAAAATAATCATCATCATCATCATCATTATAAAAAAATATTAGGGCTGTCAAATGATTAAACGCGATTAATCACATACAAAATAAAAGTTTGAGTTTGCCTAATATATGTGTGTGTACTGTGTGTAATTATTATGTATATATAAATACACACAAATTAATGTATATATTTAAGAGAAAGAGAAATACATTAATGTACAAAATATGTTTATTTATATATAATATAAATTATATAAAAATTATAATAAATACATCTAGTTGTAAATATTTCTCAGATATATACATACAATATATATACAATATATACAATGTGTTGTACATATACATAATTACACACAGTAGACACACATATATTAGGCAAACTTTATTTTGTATGCGATTATTCGTGATTAATCATTTGACAGCCCTAAAAAATTTAATTTAAAAACTACTTTAAAAAGTAATCATTAAAAAATACAACTAAAAATAAATAAATAAAAATAACTAATCAAACATAAATATTATTATTTATAATTAATATTATAATTTTAAATATTTAATAAAACCAAATAAAACAAAATATTTAAAAAAGCAAGCAAACAAATACATTAATAAAAGAATGAATGAAGGTAGATGAAAATTATCCTCATCATCATCACTATAAATAATTAAATAAAAAATCAAATGTAAAAGTAATCATCAAAAATAAAATGACAAAAGACAAAAACAAACAAATCTAACTTAAAAAATAAAATCATAATAAAACAAAACAGTAAAAAACAAAAGCAAACAAATGAATACGAGATACAAACAATAAATAAATAAAAGAATGAATGAATAAATACCTATGAAAATCATCATCATTATATACAAATAATTAAATAAATTACATTTAATTATAAAATTATAAAATCAAAAACAATTTATTTATAAATAATATTAGTATAACTATAAATTGAAACAATAGAACAGAACTAAATAGAATAGAATTAAAATTAAGACAAAACACTATTGAAAATAACAAAATCAAACAAAACATTAAAAAGTAAAAGCAAACTAATTTATAAATGAAATACAAATATCTAAATAAATACATGATTGTAAAAAAAAATGAATGAATGAATGAATCAATCAATCAATCAATCAATCAAATCAATCAATCCACAAAATGTTCTCTTGATTTCCATAGGTTGGTTAATAGCTGTTTAATAGATTTGTCAACCATTAACAATTTGAACATATTCTTCCCTGAAATAAAAGGTTTATTTCTTTTCCAGAGGCCTCAGACAGTTTGAAGAGGCAGATTGGAATTGATAATCTCTTGAATCAGCATGTGCTGAAGTATGTTTGCCCTCGCTCAACTGTCCAACGCGCTAATCTCTGGGATAAAATAGCTATGGCTAATCGTATTAGCTTAATCACACTGACCACATGAGGTTGCACAGCTTTGAGTGGATTTCTACAACAGCCACTACAGAATGCCGCATTACACCCTGTAATCTTCTACTGCAGTCCAGAGTGACATAAAACACATGCAAACACACTTACACGTGTACAAACACAAATCAGCTCCAAATGACGTTCGGATGTGGCTCACTCTATTCCTGCTCCAGAGATGTGTTAAATCTGACTGACTGTGCTTATTTTTCTCTAACTATAAAGCAACCGTGGGTTTTTGGAAGGTGATATAAAACTAAATTACTATTATTAATAGTATGTAACCATTATGATGGTTATGATCAATTATTGCATTTTAAGAGAAAACAATTTGGCATTTTATCTGTACGTATGTTTGTTATGGATCAAATCTACAACCTGAGCTACAGGAACACATGAAATGGATAAGCAAAAATAAAATGGACCCACAATAGACAATTTCACTGCCTACCAACACCATTATAATAAATTCTGCCAATTACGTTTTCTTTAATTTATGAACTTGTGCGACCTTTTAGTAGGCTGACTTTTTAAAACAAAAGTGTTACTGTAATTTTGTTTCAATAATTGCATTATGAACCTCTTCTAACCTCTACAAACCCACAGTCTAATTTCTCTCTGGCCAATTAGCTCTTCATTACCGACTCATTAGCATAGTATAGTCGAAGGAGAATGAAGTATAATGAATGAAGTTACACATACCTTTTCTCGGACTCCTTTCATTAGAATGAACAAAAACGCAAAACCACTGCCCACTTTTAATTACAACACCACATACAGTTATTTAAACTAATGAAAAATTATTTGCACAGATAAGCAACAACAGAAAAATGAAAAACAAAACAAGATTAGCCAAGCAGCTGCTATATATATGCAACGAAAATTAGAGGGATTGCACAAACAAAACATTTTTCTGTAAAAAAAGATGTTATTAAATTAAACTTTCATCATCTCGCAATGAGTATTACCTTGAAAAATGTCCAAAACAGCTTTGCATAAAACATTTGGCATACTGCAGCCTTTTGCAACCAGACAGCAAGAGTCTAAACTCAACTGGAGATCTGGAACACTCATTAGTTTGGCATAAGCAAGAGAGTTTTAAATGTTTAAATGTGTTGTTCTGCTCAAGTTTCTAGAACTTGTGACTGTGATGCCAAGAAGTGTAAGATTGCGTTCAGCACGCTTTATTTATTCATTTTTCCCCCAAACTTCTTCAGCACTATCTCCACCCCATTGCTAATTCTAAGCATTTAATTGGTCATGTTGACAACAGTGATGATTACCTACACAAACGCTACAACCAATTCTAACCCCTAACTAGTGTTGAGAAGGTTACTTTGAAAATGTAACAGGTTACAGATTACCCCATTTAAAATGTAAAAAAAATTGCGTAACTACTGCCAGCTGTTCTTCATCAAAATCCTTTAGGTCCCACAAATTTTTTGTTTTTTCAACATTTTTGTGTATTTGAACCCTTTCCAAACATGACACTATGATTTTGAGATTCATCTTTTCACACTGAGGACAACTGAGGGACTCATATGCAACTATTACAGAAGGTTAAAATTCTCACTTGATGCTCCAGAAGGAAAAACGATGCATTAAGAGCCAGGCGTGTAAACTTTTGAACAGAATGAAAATCTGTACATTTTTCTTATTTTACCTGAATACCATATTTTTTTAAGTTAGTAATGCCCTTTAGAAGTTCCAAAAGATACTTACCTTTTTTCCAGAAGTCAAAATAAGTTAAATTTCCTCTGATCTTCAAATTTCAAAAGTTTTCACCCTCTGGCTCTTAATGCATTGTGTTTCCTTCTGAAGCATCAGTGAGCGTTTGAACCTTCTGTAATAGTTGCACATGAGTCCCTCAGTTGTCCTCAGTGTGAAAAGATGGATCTCAAAATCATACAGTCATTGTTGGAAAGAGTTCAAATACACAAAAATACTGAAACAACAAACAAACAAAGAATGTGTGGGACCTGAAGGATTTTTCTGAAGAACAGCGGGCAGTTTAACTTCAGGACAAACAAGGGACTCGTGAACAACTATCACTAAACTAAATTTAAACTAAAAAAAAAAAAAAAAACGAACACAGCTGTGGATCATTGAGGTAACAACACGGTATTAAGAATCAAGCATATGTAAACTTTTGAACAGGGCCATTTTTATAATTTCAAGTATTATTTTCTCTTGTGGACTATATGTAAACATCTTTTATGTGAAATATCTTATTCAGGTCAGTACAAAATAAAAAAATAACACGCATTTTGCATGATCCATCCTACTTTGGCAAAATAATTAACATTTTGCAGATTCTACAAGGTGTATGTAAACTTTTGACCTCAACTGTACACAAACCCAAACTGGAAATAAAACGGCTATCAAATACACGTGTCCTACACTCATATTTTAGAGCAGTCAGTGCAATTTTGGAAAGAAATCAATCAAATCTGTGTGTGTGTGAAAATATCCAGATGTAACCCCCTTTTGTAATTGTTAATATTTAGTAACTAACACCAACATATTTTTTCTCAGTAACTGTAGTATATTACAGTTACATTTATTTTGTAATTAAATTAAGTAATTCAGTTACATGTAACTAGTTACTGACCAACACTCCCCTAACTTTAACCAATGAAATTGGCCACAGAGTGGGATTTGTGCTGAAGTGGTTTGGGGAAAGAAAAATTCGTGTTCAGCACTGAGGAAACACTTCATCTCCTCTGATTGAAGAGAAGCTCTGTAATGACAGGATGGGATGGCAAGCCAGCAGGAGGTATTCAGGAACAGGCTGTGCACACTCACGTCTGCTTCCACACACACACACACAAAACAGCGACAACCCCTTTCTGTGAGGCCCAAGGCAGACAAGCACTATATATCATGTTCAAACAAAAGGAGTTAGTAAAATAAGACAATATGTGTGACATTACATGTGCTTGCTGACAATGATGCAGGACAATGACTTGATGCGATGCAGCCTATGAGTGAAGTTATATGTAAAAAGTGGCCCTGTGTTATATTTTGAATCATATGAAATAGTTTAGCAATATTATCTACCTGGTCTCATGACGAAAACGGACCTCTGGAAACTTTTTGTACAGTTTTGTGCAGTTTCCAACAGAAATGAACACTAGAGGCGGTAAAACAGCGAGCACTTGTAATCGTTTTTGTACAAAGCTATGATTACAGCTCCATATGTTTAACTTTCCAAACGTAACAAGCTTGTTCCGTAGCTCAGCCAGCACAGAATTGGACTTAGAATGCGAAATCCTTAGGTATGAATCCTGTCAAAAACATGACTCACGATGAAAGAGCTGAAAGATGACGAATGCTTGCGATTGCGTTTTCATGCCACACAGTGTTGCCAACTTCTTTCAAAAAGAAAAAGAAAGTAGCTAAACCCTGCTTGAAAAATCGCCAAATATCGCTAGATGACGCCATACGCTAATTCGCATATTCATGACGTCAGTGCGTCGTATTGTCCTGCTTCTCTGGGCTCACATGCTGCATTTTAATGCAACCAAATTCTCAATAAACCGGTTTTCATTTATATATTTTATAGATATATTGATATATTTTACTGTTTCTGTTGTCAGACATCGAGATGTATATGAAATATTGACTGAAACGCGGCCCATTAAGCGGCATTAGGGTGCGGCAGCATCAGAGAGCCAAGGGTGTCTGAAAAGTCTGTAAGTTGGCAACACTGATGCCACATTCACTTTGGTTCATACTATCGGTAGACTTAGGTGTAGTGCAGATTGTACATTATTTTAAAATGTCACGGAGCATTACAGTTATAGCGCCACTCAGTGGACATTTCAAGTCAGAACTGCGGTGACTCACAGAAACACCAACGTCACTTAAATTGTACCATATTTAAGTGACCACTCATCTGTTCTGGGAAAATAACCAAACACCTTTTAGCTCTACCCAGTGGACATTTTTACAATGGAATATGTCATAAAACGCACGTGGCAGTATGTATTTTGCATCTTGTGAAAAAGTTAAAGGTACGTTTTTGTCATGAGACCAGGTTGATATTACACTAGCAAGAGTGCTGTTTTTCCGAAATATCTGCACGATTCCAAATGTGATTCCGATACAGTGTTGGGGAGTTACTGTAATGGTGTTACATAATTTAATTACACAGTTAATGTAACTACTCCATTACAGTTACTGAGAAAAAGATGCGTAATTAAATAACTTATGTTTGAAAATGTTAGCGATTACAAAGGGGGTTTCTTTTGAATATTTTCATACATACCCACATATAAATGTAATTCATTTCTTTCCCGAATTGCATTGACTGCTCTAAAATTTGATCTGTTTCAGGAGTTTAGGACACAGAATAGGACACATGCTCTTTTGGTAACTGTTTTATTTCTTATTTTGGGTTTATGTATACGCTTTATTAACTGTTTTTCCAAGGCATTGTTAGATACCAGTGTTTCCTGTCATAGCTATGCAAAGATTTGATTTCAAAAACAGCAAACTATCTTCTGATTTTAAATCAGTATTTAACCTCAGAATGATCTCAAAGTAAAAGAAATGCTAAATTCTGATTTAATCATGGCTGTGCTTTAAAATTAAATTATTATAATCTTAATTCAAGTGATGAAGGATTTTGAGCAGTCTGACAGTAATCAGTGTTGAGCACTACTCTAAAATTAACCCTGCCTGTTTTAAAAGTTTGAAAAAAATTAACAGTTGAAAACATTTAATAAAAATTTAGAAAAGTAATCAAATGTAATCCATTACATTACTTCAATAAAGTAATTAAAACAGTTACACTACTTATTACATTTTAAATAGGGTAACTTGTAATCGGTGTGATCTTGTAATGCCTTCCCAATACTGATTGTACCTAACAGTTCAATAAACAAGATAATATTATGTTAAATTTAGACAAAATTGTCAATATTGCCTGTTTTTGCAAACGAAAATAGTTCTAAACAAGGCCATATTCACATACCCTATTTGTCTTTATTTTTTAGTGCTTTATGACCTTTTAACGACAAATTAAAAACAGTTGGTCTTTGGGTTTGTAGCTGTAATTGAAGTTTTGAGGGGGTAAGCGCACCTCCTCTTTATCTCCCCTCTTGCTCCAAACCACAGCAAACAAACTGAAACGGGCTCAGAATCTTCTCTCAAAACATTATTCACAAGATCGAACCTTCCAGCGACTGTCTGGCTAAATTAAATTACACGAGCGGAGAAACAGGCATGTTTAGATGAAGCTAATCATATCACGACCACGTTTGCTTTCCAAAAGCGCATGCTGTGAGGAACATAAATTAAGCATCACGCCGACTGAATGAATGAGTATCTGCAGCAATGTTATAATCATCTGCAATATTCGCCTAGAGAATTCTGATGATTGCATTCTTCTTAAACACATTTTGGTTATATATTAGACTATTTTGCTACAGAGCAGTTAAAAGACTAAAAGAAAAATGGTCTTTTCCAGGACTTTTCCATACTTAAATGTAATTAATCTTTTCATGGCATACTATTACATTTCTGTATGCTAGAACATAAAAACACCCAGTTGTGTGTCATCATATAAATAGAAGATTGACTCGCCGCTAATGAGAGTTTGATTTCTTTATGTTTGTATATAGTGCTGGTAGTGCCGTTTGCCTTTTATAATAAATTCAATTGATGGATGACTCTGTTGCTGGGGAAGATCCATCATGTGACTGACAACACTGCTGTTGCTTATTTAGACGGTGGAACCGAATAAAGCCCCTATTCTGCACACGTCTCTGACGTGAGATGGTTGTGGATCATGGAACCCAAAGCTGCCAGGCTTCAGCGATTACTGAAGAGATGCCAAATTGTACATAATTAAAAGACACAGAGAGAATCTGAACACCTAAATGAATTAGACAACTATAGAAATAAGGATAACTGTGTTATTTACTGCAAAAGGTATTATATTACATAAGAAATACCTTGTAAAAAGTAATAAATAAATAAACTGTGTGTCTATGACTAAACTGACAACATTACAAATGAAAATTAAAGCTGCAAGCAGCATTGAAAGGGCCCTCGCACCCAGGCTCACCGCCACCCGGAGGCTTTAGGAAAAAAGCAAACAGTGAGCAATATGTATTTAAAGTGGTAAATATAGGAGGAATATGTCAAAGTCATTTATATGTGCCAAAATTCCTGCTGCCAGCTGGACTAGCTGGCACTATGACTATAACTGCATATTGGCATGTAGATGTCTTCAAGCCAGGACTTTGATCAAACATATAAAGTTTGGTGCAGATTGAACACGGTATGCTTGAGTTAGTGTAAAACATGACATATCCTGTTGCCAACAGGTGGCGCTATGATTATAACAGAATATTCGCCTTTAGATGTCTTCAGGCCAGGACTTTTACCAAACATGTTAAGTCTAGTGCAGACTGGACATTGCATGTTTAAGTTAGTGTAAAACAAGTAATTTCCTGTTGCCAGCAGGTGGCGCTATGATTATAACTGAATATTGGCCTTTAGATGTGTACAGGCCAGGACTCTTATCAAACAGTTGAAGTTTGGGGCAAATCGGACATTGTTTAGCTGACTTATAACAACTTCCTTTTACATGGTGAAACATCGAAGTTTGTCAGGCTGCCTCAGACATGACCTTTAACGAAAACTCAAGATCTTTGCAATTCAAAGTCAAAAAAGTCTGGAGTTGATCTGTTTAAATCTCTAGGAGGAGTTTGTTTAAATACAATGCCTGAAATGGCATAGAACTTGCAGATAAAATTCTAAATAACCGACTTCCTGTTGGGCTTGACATTTCATAGGTATTGGTGTGTTACATGCGTCTACTAAATTTCATACATGTATGTGAAATAGCTCGAGGGGCACTTGAAATTTTATAGATGATGCTATCGAGCCATTTTTCCACACCCACTACTGAAAGCCATATCAGATGTAAATTTTCACCACTTTTGGCATATGTGCAAAGTTTCATGAGATTTTGAGCATGTTTAGGCCCTCAAAAATGCGATTCATTTAGGAAAAGAAGAAGCTGAGCAATTACAATAGGGTCCTCGCACCATCAGTGCTCGGGCCCTAATTAGCTGAAGTTACTTGAGGAACGACATTCAATGCCAAAACCGTTTTTGGAAACCACTTCTGTAACGCGAAACATTTTTGAGTGAAATAGGGCAATCAATGAGAAAAATTAAAATACAGGATGGGACTTCATTTTATACTTCAAGAACAGAGCCATTCCATTATGACAGACCAACATAAAAAGCCATAAGAAATGTATGATGGACCTATGCTGCTTAAAAAAAAAACAAAAAAAAAAAAAAACAGTTAAGATAATGGTAATTTTCTGCCAGGACATCATCTATTAAAGGAGAAGTCCACCTCCAGAACAAAAATTCACATATAATGTACTCACCCCTTGTCATCCAAGATGTTCATGTCTTTCTTTCTTTAGCAGTAAAGAAATTATGTTTTTTGAGGAAAACATTAAAGGATTTTTCTCCATTATAATGGACTGATATGGTGCCCCGATTTTGAACTTCCAAAATGCAGTTTAAATGCGGCTGTAAACGATCTCAGCCGAGGAAGAGGGGTCTTATCTAACGAAACGATCGGTTATTTTCATAAAAATAATACAATTTACATACTTTTTAATGTTGAACGCTTGTCTTGTCTTGCTCTCCCTGGACTGTTTTTTTTCCGGTTCATGACAGTTAGGGTATGTCGAAAAACTCCCATCTCATGTTCTCCCTCAACTTCAAAATCATCCTATATCACTGTTTTACCTTTTTTGTTAAGGGTGTTTGATCATCTTTGCATGTTCACTTTGCAAACACTGGGTTGGTACTTCTGCAGCGATGTAGGATGATTTTGAAATGATTTTTGAAGTTGAGGGAGAAAATACGATTGCAGTTTTTCAACATACCGTAGCTGTCTTGAGCCAGAATACACAGAGTTCAGGGAGAGCAAGACACGACGAGCGTTTGAGATTAAAAAGTATATAAATTGTATTATTTTTATGAAAATAAATGATCGTTTTGCTAGATAAGACCCTTCTTCCTCAGCTGGGATCGTTTACAACCGTATTTGGGACCGTTTAAAGCCGCATTTAAACTGCATTTAGGAAGTTCAAAATCGGGGCACCATAGCAGTCCATTATATGGTGAAAAATCCTGAAATGTTTTCCTTTAAAAAACAATTGCTTTACGGTTGCAGAAAGAAAGACATGAACATCTTGGATGACAAGGGGGTGAGTACATTATCTGTAAAACTTTGTTCTGGAAGTGGACTTCTTTAAGGATATGGATATTTCTTCTTTGGAATAGCATGAATTTCTCAACCTCAGGCCATTCAAGATGTAGTAGATGAGTTTATTTCTTCATCTAAACAGATTTGGAGAAATGTAGCATTATATCACTTGCTCAGCAATGAGTCCACACAGCTGATAAAAAAAAAAAAACTTCACAATAATCCTCCACAAATAACCCACACAACTCCAGTCCATCAACTCATGTCTTGTGAAGTGAAAAGCTGTGTGATTGTACAAAATAAATCCATCATTAAGACGTTTTTAATTCAAATCACTGCTTCCAGCTAAAATTTGTGTTCTCCATGAATAATATTGCTTTTTCCAGTTAAAAAAAAAAAAAAGTTGTCCCGTCTGAATCAAGAGTAAATTATGCACAGATCAAAACAGTTACAAACAAATATGGTGGTGGATTTTGATGTGAGAGGACAACAGGGGACAGACTTTTAATGTTTAAACATTTCAATTTAAGTTAAAAAGAAAATGATGGAATACTTGGTGGTGTGGAATACTTGTGGATTATTGTGATGCTTTTATTATTTCAGGAATTATCTCCATATAGTGGACTTCTATGGTGCCCACAAGTTTGAACTTCAAAATGCAGTTTAAATGTGGCTTCAAAGGGATCTAAATGATCCCAGCTGAGGAAGGAGGGTCTTGGGTGACAAGGGGGTGAGTAAATTATCTGTAAATTTTTGTTCTGGAAGTGAACTTCTCCTTTAATGCATGGTTCAAAACAGAACCAGAAGGTGTATTAAGAAAGTAAACAGGTACAAAAGTGACTTCCTCTTGACTTCAAACAGGTCTGATTTTTCTCTCAACAGCTCACTGCACACATACAGACAAATAGCTTCTCTTTTTCCACACACACATACACGCGCCCTGGTGCCCTGTTCTGTCTCTGTCTATGGGAGATAATTAAATCTGGGCAGGAGGTTGATAAATGTATCAGCAGGTAGTGACAGGCTCCATGGCTAATGTGTTTCAGGTGAACATCTGCCTGATGCCAGCAGGGGGCACCAGGGGGCACGACCTCCACCGCCCTCAGAGGACAAAGCTACAACACCCATCACCACAGCAACAGACAACAGAAACTCCTCCCATACCAACTACACCATGAGAAAGAGAGAGATGGCCGAAATCTGGCTCGAGATCCCAAGCCAAACACTCAAAAATTGTGTTTTACATTCCACGCAGATTTATTACAGAATGGATTATACATATAGGGCATATATATACTAGTTTGTAGTATCTGTGCTACTACAATCACTAAATAGAAAGAGAAAAAAAACGACTATGAAGTAAACCAAACGGATAGTCCCGCCTCAAACTCACGCCATTGGTTAATCAAATTTTCTTTGGCGGGTTGGTTGAGATTTCACAATAAGGTTGAATTTGTGTGTCATGAACTACAATGAACAGCCATTTTTATCAGTATTTACCAGTATTATATCTAGGTTATGCTTATTTTATAATATTCTTCATTGTTAAATAATGTTTAGTCATAATACATAATTCATAACACTAATTTATACAAATTGAAATCTGAAAAATATATTATTGACATTTATCAGATGTTATGTTATTGTTAACTAAAAAATAAACCTATTTAAAATTATTCTGGTAAAGATTAAATACATTTTAGATGAAACTTAAAAAAAAAAGGCTAAAATAATAGAAAAGTTCCTTTGACAACTAAATGAAATTAAAAGTTTAAGCACTAAAATTACTAAATTACTACAGAAACAAAATGACAGAAGCACATAATAGTAGAATATTAATAAATGCTACTATAGTATATAAATAATACTATAGTAATAATACTAAAGACACGGATTAATGCTGTAAAAATCTTCATTGTTATATCATGAGACCTTAATGCATTAAATAAATGTCAACAAATGGAACCTTATTGAAAGGCATTGCTAAAATACTTAAACACTGAAAATGACTTTGGTATCGGTTTACAATAAGGTTCCATTTGTTAACTTTATTTAATGCATTAACACTGAGCAATACATTTGTTACAGTATTTGTTAAACATTGTGACTATTTTTTTAATTTAATTTTATTTTATTCATCTTGATCTGTTTATATATACACCCAGCATTTTTATTTTATTTTACTTAATTTTATTTAAATTTTATATTTTATGTTATTTTTATTTTAATCTTGGTGTATGTGTGTATATATACCCAGCTCATTTATTTGATTTGATTTGATTTGAGTTTAGTTTATTTTATTTTAATCTTGGTGTATGTGTGTATATATATCCAGCTTATTTTATTTTATTTTATTTTATTTTATTTTATTTTATTTTATTTTATTTTAGTTTATTTTTATCTTCGTTATTAGTTACTAAAAATACCCTGTTCATTGTTAATCCATGTTAGCTCAGGTCCATTAAGTAACATTAATAGATACAACTTTTGATTTTAATAATGTATTAGCAAATGTTGGAATCAACATTAACTAATATTAATAAATTTAGAAGTATTTGTTAACTAATGTAGTTAATAAATGTAAACAAATGGAACCTTAGTGTAACGCGTTACCGAAACATGGAGAGAGTAAGAATAGTTTACACACCGATATCACAACCTCCAGCATATTTGAGACAGGTGCGTGACAGATCTGTTGAAGTGTTTGTTGTATTACTCGAGGGAAAACACTTGTTCGACAAGTGGCCTTTGATATTGCACAGAAAAAGAAATGACATGAAAGGTGCCAGTCATGAAATATAGCATGAATCTCAAGAGAAACATGCAGGATTCTGAAAATGTAGATTTAATCATCGGGTCTCAGAGGAAACTGATCAATGTTATGAAATGTGCAGCCAACCGTATGCCTGCTGGGATTATTAAATAACATTCTTTTAACCTTGGCAGAACGTTTCCTTCCCACTGCCTTTTTCAAATAAGAAATGGGGTGCAGATGGTACGGCCTCAGGCGGTTGTTGAAAGGTATAGGAAAAAAGATCAGATCTGCTGTTGTTGTTTTCACCCATGACCTTCTGATCTGTGTGAGCTCACCTAATCATGCACATTTATGCACGCACACACATACACACACACACATCATTAGCAAGAGAGAGCCCTGGTGGTTATGCCACCGGCAATGTGGACAAATGTAGGCTATCATAAGTTATGATAAGTTATTTTTCCTTGGGGAATTACAACAGGGGGTCCTGATATAAACACAGGCCAGCAATTCTTTGTTAGATACATATACAGTATATACACACAGCCCAAAATAAAATGAAATAAAATGAAATAAAATGAAATAAAATGAAATAAAATGAAATAAAATGAAATAAAATGAAATAAAATAAATAAAGTAAAAATAAAATAAAATGCTGTGTGCATATATACACACACATACACCAATAAAATAAAGTAAAACAAAATTTCCTAATGAAATGGCCAGAATTTGAAATCTGTTTTATATCAAAAGTAACACAAAGCCTAGCCTATTGCTATTTTTTGGAAGGAAGATGCACTATGTACTGTTCATTCATCAACTGAAAACAGCATAGACCAAAGGATTGATTGTGATTTAAGAATCAAATTTAATCAATTTTAATCTATTAAAATCGAGAAATCTATTTTTTTTTTTGTTTACCCAGCCCTAGGGTATTTTGTTGTTTATAAACACTGCGCTGTCGTCCTGTAGGTTCATGATTAAAAAGGAAAAAGTGAACAAAAATAAAAGCAATTAAATGTGTTATTCTAATTAAAATATAAAATCATAATATATATATCAGATGATAGGTATATATACACACACACATATACAATATGATGGGTATATATACATACATACACAATATTTAAAAAAAAAAAAAAAAAAAAAGCATAAAATTCAATTTAAAACAAAAATTTAATTAAATTTAAAAAATTTAATTAAGTTAAATTAATTATGTTGGGTGTACACCAAGATAAAAATAATAAAATAAAATAATGGGTATATATATTATACACACAAGATTTAAAAAAAAAAAAAGAATAAAAGAATAAAATAAAACAACATTTTTTTTTAATTAAATATGATGGGTATATAATTTACACACATACACCAAGAATAAATAAAATAAAATAAAATAAAATAAAATAAAATAAAAATACAGGATAAAATAAAATATGCTTGGTATACAAGCATCAAGATTAAAAATAAATAAATAAATAAATAAAATGAAATAATACATTAAAATACTACACAACGTATGATGGATCTATACACGAACACATACACCAAGATAAATAAAATAAAATAAAATAAAATAAAATAAAATAAAATAAAATAAAATAAAATTTCTAGGCTATAAATACAATGCAACACCAGTCATCTTTCCTTGTTACCAAAAATGCACACCTGGAATTCAAAATTGTAATATGGGTTGTTCATATGACAACTAGTACTTTAAGATGCACAAAATACATGTTGAGACACTTTGTAAAACACGGTAAAGAAACTTTTTGGTAACAAAAATGATACCAAAAATAGTTGAGTTGGATTTGAACTCATTGAACCAATCATGTCTAACAAATGAGGGGGAGTGGCACTTCTTTAATGAATGAATGAATGAATGAATAAATAAATAAATAAATAAAAAGAAAAAAACGATTGAATTGCTATGGAATTGAATTAAGCAAAAGAGAGGCAAATACTAAGAGCATTTAAAACGAGTGCTTAAAAGTGAACTTTAAATTATATTAAAGGTGACAAAAAAATGAAGACAGATGAATACTGCTGAAACCCAGGCAGAAAAAGAGCAGGCAGCATGGATGATGTCTACCCTCTGATTTGATTATAAATTACATCTTTGATTAAAGAGCAGTAAGGCAGTCATTGATTTCCAATCCACCCAGTAGAATGGCTCTGTCAGGCAGACGGTTCGCGTTCAACGGCGGCCTTACATCACTCCAAGTGTCTGTGATTGTGTCCAAGATGTTTAATTACACTCTAAGTGAAGAGAATTACTGTAAATCTTTAGATAACAGCACTTAGCCAGCAGACGAGCGAAGCCTCCTTTCTATTTCACCGTCTATTTGAAAAGCTAAACCAGCTAATCTGCTCCGTTGTCTTTGCTAAGCAGCCGACAATGACTGTCTGGATGATTCAAATCACCCTTTCAACTGTGAATAGAGAGATGCACACTTCATTTCAATTTAAGTACAACATAAGGATTATACTGTGAGTCAGGCCTGCACACACATGCAAAATGACGCACTGTTTAACAGCTTTTCTGCTTGTTTTATAAGAGGCCACCAGGATTAGGGGTCATCACACAGTTAAGCATAGAGATCAGGGAACATCTGTCACTAAAGTGTGTGTGTAAGAGAGGGAGAGAATGCAGTGCTGTGTTATGTATCAGATAGGCTCTAAAATGGACAGAGGAAGTGCTGTGCTAGATTAGCATCAATTTGGGGCATTTTATCAGTATGAAATACTTCATTCTGCCGGCTGGCATTATGCATCATTATACTCAACATATATATATATATATATATATATATATATATATATATATATATATATATATATATATATATATATATATATATATATATATATATATATATATATATATTTTTTTTTTTTTTTGCATAAATGATCAAGTTGCAGACACACAACACATTCAAAAGTTTAAGGTTGGTATGTTTTTTGTAATATTTTTGAAAGAAGTCTTATGCTCACCAAGGCTGTGATAAAAATATATAGTGAAACAGTAATATTGTGAAATATCATTTCAGTTTTAAACAACCTTTATTTTTAATATATTTTAAAATGTGATGGCAAACCTGAATTTTTTACATTACTCCAGTTTTCAGTGTCACATAATTATTCTAATATGTTGATTTGGTGCTCAAGGAACATTGCTTATTATCAATGTTAAAACTAAACTAAACTAAACTATGCTGGGTATATATACACATACATCAAGATTCAAATAAAATAAGATATTTAAAAAAATTAAACAAAATAAAATATGCTGGTTATATATACACACAAAATAAAATAAAATATGGTGTGTGTATACACATATATATACACACACACACACACACACACACACACCCCAAGATTAAAAAAAGAATAAGAATAAAAAAGAATAAAATAAAATAGGCTTTAAAGTATAATTAGGCTCTAAAAATACAATACACATACATCAAGAATTAAATAAAATAATAAGATATTAAAAATAAAATAAAATATAAAATATGCTGGGTATATATATACACACATACACCAATATTAAAATAAAATAATAAGATATTAAAAATAAATAAATAAATAAAAACAAAACAAAAAACAAAAACACAACAAAACACAAAACAAAAAACAAAAACACCAAAAACAACAAAATGCTGGGTATATATACACACATACACCAAGATTAAAAACTAAACAAAAATAAAAAATAAAACAAATAAAATAAAATAAGGCTTCAAAAATATAATACAAATCCAAACATCTTTCCATGTTACCAAAAATGGAATTCAAAACTGTAATATAGGTCGTTCATATGACAACAAGTAGTTTAAGATACATTTTATATTTTTAAGGATTTATAAAGATTTGCATTTTTAAATATTTATTTTATATAAATGTGATCAAAAACAGTGAAAGAGTAATACTGTAAAATATTATTACAATTTTAAATATTTTAAATGTTTGATACATTTTAAAAATATGATGGCAAAGCTGAATTTTTCTCCAGTCTTCAGTTGCTTCTGTCACATGATACTTCAGAAATTCTAATATGCTGATTTGATGCTCAAGAAACATTGCTTATGATCAAAAAAATAAAATAAAAATATGCTGGGTACACAAACACAAACATTAAGATAAATAAAATACATTTAAAAAATAAATAAAATTCAATTCTTAGGCTCTAAAAATATAATGCAACTCCAGTCATCTTTTCATGTCACCAAACATAGAACTCAAAATTGTAATATGCCTTGTTCATATGACAACAACTAGTTTAAGATTTATAAAGATTCACATTTTCTTTCACAAGACTTATTTTATATGAATAAAATAAAGAAATAAAATAGAACAGGCTTGCTTAATATTTTTGTGAAAACTGAGATTTTCAAGATTTCTAAAAAAAATAAATAAATAAATAGATCAATCAATCAATACTGCTCCAAACTTGTGAAGAGTAGTTGTATGTAAATATATATATAATATATACAACAGAAAAATATTTTTACAAAAACAACATGGATCCACCATCTCTGTGCCATTCTATAAGCCCTGCTCTTTCCTTTCCTCCTGCAGTGCATGCCGGGAAGTTTCTGCATTCGGTACATTGGACTAATTACTGTAGTTGTGTTCGACCCACCCAATTTATCACTCCTCTGAACATTTAATTAGCTGCAAAGCTCTCTACAATTAAGCCCGGAATTAGGACAAATTGAACTGCAAGCTTAGCAACTAGAGGGGGGACGCCATAGCGGAAAGTGCAGATGATTGTCGTTATGGGAAAGCTGCAAGCTAAAGATTTAATTCACAAGATTGTTTTCTCGTCTTCCGCTCTTGAGCTCAGCACCAACAACAAAGGCATTTCAGGTTTTGTAATGCATTCAACAAGCAACAAACCACACAAAATCACTGTTTGTGCATGTGTATAACCCTGTCAATAACTAAAATGTAAAATGTGACCCTGAACCACAAAACCAGTCTTAAGTAGTAAAGCCGAAAATACACTGTATGGATCAAAATGATCCAAAATGAAGATATTTGGTAAATTTCCTACCTGTAAACTTACCAAAACTTAATTTTTGATTAGTAATATGCATTGCTCAGAACTTCATTTGGACAACTTTAAAGGCAATTCTCTCAATATTTTCATTTTTTTTTTGCACCCTCAGATTGCAGATTTTCAAATAGTTGTATCTCAGCCAAATATTGTCCTATCCCAACAAACCCAAACTCAATCTCAAAAAATGGACCCTTATAACTGGTTTTGTGGTCCAGGGTCACAATAAGTAAACTCAAAGAGTTAGTTTTAACACAGTCAAACCTCAAATCTGAGTTGAGAATTAAACTAGACCTAAATACATAGGATTTCTCACACATCGCACAATAAAATTACAATACAATTGTGTATAGCCAACACATCCAAAACAAATGTTTAAGGACTTTATAAAAATGTTCCCTCCGAGTTTCACATATATTCTGGAGAGAAGTACAACCGTAACAGGCTTAGAAAATGTGTTGACGCTTCATTTGAATAGAGTTATGTCCTTTACTTGTTAAATGGTGCATTAAAAGTGAGTACAAACAACAGCCACAAAACAAAAGCAAGGTAATGCATTTCTGAGCCAAGTCTCATCAGCCAGTCGATTTACAGCAGGAGTAAATGCATGCAAATCCTGAGTTTATGGGATGGGGAGAAAAAAAAAAGCAGCCAACTGTCAATGGAAATAAAAAATGGTGGAGAAAAATATAGATTTCATTTTTTTCCCCTTCATGCTTTTGCTCTCAAGAAGCTCTGATATAGTCTTCTCCCATCAATTTCTATAACGCAAGTCTTTTGTTTTGTGCATTTGACATTAACAGTGCCGTCTGAATTCGGCTCACGTCGAGATCCCAGCTGCCGTGCATCGTCTCATACTCTCTCACACTGACACACATCACTCAATCCATCAATTCCCAAGACTTAAATCAAATCATGCTGTCGTTACCATCAAAAGCCGACAGAGTAGAAGCAAATCGGAGATCAAACCTGCGCGAGCAGATGCGAGTTGGCAGACGTGCCACACGCCTAAGCTGGCGCTGAAATAGCATTAGGCAAAAGCCTTGAGACGCAACCAGGCAAGTCTACCGTAATGATCAATTTCCTCTCAGGTTAAATGCTAGTTAGCCTCGGGCGGACCACACGGAGGTAGCCTGGAGGTGTTTTTGGTTTCAACACATGGAAAAACAGACAAAGGGAAAACAGTGAAACAGTTTCTTTAGGCCAATATATTTTCAATTGAAGCAACCGAAAGGTCCTTGAGCTTTAATGGCCTGCTGGTTTCGACCAGATTGAATTGCAGCCACAACAAAAAACACACACATACTACAATTCAAGGCTTGTAGAAAAGAAGTTAGATGTGAAAGTATGCTTTTCATCAGTGGCCTGGCTACTAACATCAAGTAGTCTCTTTTTTTGGAACCCATTGCATTTTTTTTTTCTTACCACACTGTGATGTAAGAGTGGCAAAGAGAGGTTTTGCGAGGGGTTGGGGTTCACAGATCAAAGCAACATTTCCAAAACACACACACAAAAACAACAATTCAGTTTCTTGTGCCTGTCTGCCTCAGACGTGGCTCTGTCTGCCTCTCTAAATGTGCTTTTATTGAACTTCCAGGTGTAATTCAGAGATGAGCCGCACTAAAGTGAGAGTGAGGTTAGAATAAGTCCACCGCAGACAGAGACAGAGCATGTGAGGTTCACCAAATTCTAGCCCAGTCCATCAATATGCGAGGGATTAAAAGGCAAATCAATGTCTGTTGGGCGGCTGCCAACATCCAAGCCAGTGTCTTTATGCTGCTAAAGCTTCTTTTCATCATTCACTGTCAATTTGCAGGGAAGAATGAAAAGATTCAAAATCAGGCTGGTGATAGAGATGCCAGTTTTGATAGCAACACTATAGAGACTTCAAAGCACGTCAATTTGGACACCTAATTGCAACTCTTAACGGAGATACAATGACTTCAAGGGATAGTTCACCAAAAATGAAAATTCATTAATTACTCACCTTCACGTCGTTCCAAACCTGTAGGACCTGCACGCGTTCACGAAAATAACATGACACAAGCGTGTGCTTTCTTCTACTTGCAAACAAGTAGGGCCCTATGATTTCCGCAATGCGGAAAATGTGGACAGAATCGCGGAGTCCGATCATGAAAATGTAATTTACTGTATAATGCGGAATGTCATGGAATGTGCCACATTTTGGATGAATAAATCAAAAGTAGGTCAGCACATTTAAATAAAAATGCGATAGTGTCTGTAAATATTAAACCGTTACAATACTATTTAAATATGAATCCTGCATGTTTTGCGTGTCTGTGTGAATGAATGCCGCAGACGCGCAGTTTTGTTTACTACACACGTACTGAAGTGTGTGACGCCTTTTCAGCCTCTGCCGCCTCAATATAGTATATGAACACATTAACAATCTCTACTACTGCTCTGAGAGTCACTTCATGAGCATTTTACCATTTCTTGTGACAAAAATATCATCATACCATATACAAACAGAAACTGTAATGTCTACACAGCAACTTGTCAAAATAAGAGTTCGGTTTAACTTAAAGAAACCGTGACAGAAATATATTACTGAATGTAATGATAGTAATAATACATTCAATTATTTAGAGATGCTTTTGATTATTAAAATTTAAGGAAAGCATTAAAATATAATACAGAAAACTAAAGGAAACCAGAATAAAAAGAAGAAGAAAAAAAAAGAATTTGAGAAAAAAAATATATAAACAGGGCCTTAAAAAATTTTATTAAACCTTGTTAAACCTAATAAATTGCTGTTGAATTATGCAAGTTTCATGATTTCAATTAACTGGACATGTTTCTTGATTAATAAAATGTAATTTAACCATTAAAACAGAGTCTAAAAATTAAAAAATGGAATCCAGAAATATTAAAGTGGAAAAAACTAAAACAGATTTCAAATAAAATAAATAAAATAAAACTGATTTCATAGGGCCCTAAACAAGGCACCGTTCATGAGGGTTCTACGTCAGAACACCGGCTCCCACATCAGCAGGACCAGTAGGACATATACAGTGGCATCCGTAAGTTTGGGAACCCCTTGCAGAATCTGTGAAAATGTGAATAATTTTAAAATTAGAAAAGATAATACAAAATGTATGTTATATTTCAGTTAGTGCTGTCCTGAGTAAGCTGTTTCACATAAAAGATGTTTACATATAGTCCACAAGACAAAAAAAAACAAAAAAAAAACCTTGAATTATTAAAATAACCCCCTTCAAAAGTTTGGGAACCCTTGCTTCTTAATATTGCGTGCGGTAACCTGGATGATCTACAACATATTTTTGTTTTGTGATGGTTGTTCATGAGTCCCCTGTTTGTTCTGAACAGTTAAACTGATCACTGTTCTTCAGAAAAAACCTCCAGGTCCTGCTGATTCTTCAACAATTCAGAGACTCACACACAACTATTAAAAAAGGTTCAAACATTCACTGATGCTCCAGAAGGAAACACGATGTATTAAGAGCTGGGGGGTGAAAACTTCTTGAATTTGAAGATCAAGGTAAACTGTACTTACAGTAATTTGTCTTCCGGGCAACATGCAAGTATCTTCTGTTGTTTCCGAAGGGCAGTACTAAATGGAAAAAAAAAATTTTATTTCAACAAAATAAGAAAAATTTGGACATCATACTGTTCAAAAGTTTTCACCCCCAGAGTATTTGAACCTTTTTTAATAGCTGTGTTTGAGTTGTCCTCAGTGTGAAAAGATGGATCTAAAAATCATACAGTCACATCTGGAAAGGGTTCAAATATGCAAAAGATACTGTAAAACTGAAGAATCAGCAGGACCTGGAGGATTTTTCTGAAGAACGGTGCTCAGTTTAACTGCTCAAAACAAACAAGGGACTCATGAACAACCATCACAAAACAAAAAAACAGTCGTAGATCATCCAGGTAACCACACACAATATTAGGAACCAAGGGTATAAGGGGGTTATTTTAATAATTTCAGCTATTTTGTTGTCTTGTGGACTATATGTACTGTAAACATCTTTTATGTAAATTATCTTACTCAGAACAGTACTAAATAAAATATAACATGCATTTTGTATGATCTTTTTTACTTTGTTAAAATTAACATTTTCTTGCAAATTAACATGTTCTTTTCTTAAAATTGTCTAGATTTGGAATTAATGTCAGAATTTTCATTTATGGGTGAACTATTGGTTTAAAATGAAGAAATCACAGTATGAACACTGAGCTAGGAGACGAAATAGTTTAATCTCGTAAGAGTGGTGGTTTTTAATGCATGAGGTTTTCAGCGGGAAGTCTGATTTGACAAACGGAGTTTGATTGTTTCTTTCTCCCTTTCACCTTCCAGCCAACCCACAATTTCTTCCAATTCTTCTGACCTCATTCAAGGGCCCAAGTCCGGGTGAAAAGAGGTTGTTATTAGTTTTTATGAGTTTTGCCTCATGTTCTTCTATAGATCCAGTCAGTTTCATCTGTTCCTTCTTTAAATTCATAGCACATTCTCGAAGTTATGAAACAATTGCGTAGTACCCGGGCTCACCACGCAGCAAATGATGAGAGATTCTGCAAGCAGAGGGAGGGGGGAAAAAGAAAGTCTGGCTCATGGGACCGTTTTTAGATTAAAAACAAAACATGTTTGGTGAAATAAAACTCTTTGTGAGAGAAACGCTCTGTGGCAGCTTCTCTAAAAAAGAAGAAATCTAACTAGCATTGTTTCTTTTTTTCAGCCAAGGCTCAAGTACAAAACACAAAAGCAACTTATTTCTCATGAGACCTTTTCTCCTTTAGTTTTTCCAATCTCACAGAAGCGGCGGCTCTTTATCAATAACAGGGTTAGCGGGAGCCGAGCTGAAATTGATCACTGCAGACAGACCGTCCAGGTCGTAGATAAGTAACCCAGCAGAGTTCAGAGACCCAGTCAGAGGAGATCTCCTCTTATCTGGAGGGGGAAAGAGCCCATTGAATCTGATGGCACCTGGCAGAAAATCAGTGCCTATTGAACACTAAAGTGGCTCTCTGCTGCCTTAAATAATAGACAGCATAAGCCTCTAAATAAAAGCAGAATTGGGCCAATTTTTGCCTCCCTTCAATTTTTGGAAGCTTACCAGCTGGATCGGCACAGCAGGAAACCGTCGCGTATGTGCGTCTGAATGGAGAAACATCATCAGGTGAAGGCAAGATGATGAAAACAAATTGCTTTTGCTTTTTCGCTGAAAGGGGAAACTAGTTCACAAAGCATAAAACATAAGCAATCTATGGGCGCCCGAGAAAGAATAAAGAGAGAAAAGAAAAGACGACTAATCTAGGCCAATCTTCCTATTCTATAAACATGTCTTTATTCATCACTATGAGTATAAAGAGGACATTTTTATAAAACATGAAGCACTCAAAAGCCTTCAGGATTTTTGGCAGCGGGACATTACAGTGATGAGCGCGTACATTTATTTACACCATAAAGTCTTTCAGCGGGATGCGTTCATTCTCATGTAAAACAGCAAGAACGCCCTCGCTTTTCTACGTCCACTGAATATAAAACCTTTTATTAAGTTTTGATTTAATCTGTCGGCGCGTGTGTCGAATAAGAGAGCGCCAAAAAATTACAAAATAAAAATGACATTTTAACAGAAACTTGAAGAATTTTTAATAGCTCTGCTGATAAAAGGTTAATTGAAGCAAAGGCAGCCGCTGTGTCTTAGGTCTTTTAATTCAATGTGAGGTGCCGAAAAACATCAAGAATTTGATTAGGTAGTTTAACCCGGGGCTTGACTTGGGATAAGCGCATGAAGAGACCCACCGTTGAGTGTTTGCAAAGCCCCGATGGGACAATGGGGTTCAGGCCTTCTTTAATAATGGCAGTGTCATAATGTCACTGACAAAAAGCGCAGAGATGGAAAAGCAATAAAACGAATGCAAATTAGAGGTGTCTGTCAGAATTTCTTGGAGAGAAGCCCACTAGTTTTTACATATGCATGCTAACATGGTAATTAAAGTCACTGGTTTGACTGGAATTGCCTCATACAAGCCTAACATATTGTGAGGAAGATCATACGGCGGTAAGATCCAAGGTTTAGCTGGTTTGCTAATGAATGATCAGATTTGGCTCTTTCAAGCCATTACGAGCAGTCCAGTTTTCCATGATTTCATTCAATATTCTAAACTGATTCTCAGAACATTTTTGCATTATGACAGATGCAATCATTTTCTAGGAAAATTCTAGGAAAAACAGATCTATCCATGCAGGGGAAAAAATGCTTAAGGCATAAGCTAACCCTTCTAAACCCCTCTAAAACCAGCCAACAGACTAACTACAACAAGCTGGGAGACCAGCTGGATCAGCAAACCTGGTTAAGGTTGCTTTAAGATGTCAAACAAGATGTTGCTTGTTTTTAAAAAAAGATCAGTTTTGTTGCTTCTAATAAAAGTAAAGGTTATCTTTTCGGGAGCTTGATTGACAGGTGACCTGACCCATCATAATGCCAAGTAGAGTAGATTAGATCTACTGTGTGAGAACATGATGTGTCGTGACAGCGAGAGTAACAAGTGGCCTGGGTCAGTTAACTGAAAAATCATTTATTCAACAAAAGATTATATTATTTTTGGTTATTATACTGTTATATATTTACATTAATACAGTAAAAGTCACTGGGGCCTAAAACAACACTAGACCCCATTGACTGTCATTATATGGACAAAAATATTTTTTCTATGTTTCCACTTAAGAAACCACAGAAGCCGGTTTCCCCCACTGAATGAAAAGTTTAAAAAAGGTAACTGCATCTTTTCAAAAATTCTGACTTTTTTTCCTCTCAATTACGAGTTTCGTAATCTTCAATCTAACAATTTTGATTTTTTTCCTCAGAACTGTGTGATACAAACTTGTAATTGTTAGATATAATGTCGCAATTGTGAGCTATAAACTAGCAATTCTGAGGAATAAACATTTGTGAGAAAAGTCAGAATAGTGAGTTTTTATCTTGCAATTCGGACCTTGCTGTATTTCTCACAACTGTGAGTTTATATCTAACAATTTTAAGAAAAAAAGTCAGAATTGCATGATATAAACTCAGTTGTGAGAAATAAAGTCAGAATTGTGAGAAACTTGCAATTCTCACTTTTTTTTTTCCTCACAACTGCAAGTTTCTATCTAACAGTTTAGATTTTTGTTTTTCTTAGAATTGTGTGATACAAACTTGTAATTCTGACTTTTTCTTCTCATAATTGTTATAAACTCACAATTGCGAGCTATTAACTCAATTCTGAGGAATAAACATTTGTGAGAAAAGTCAGAATAGTGAGTTTTTATCTTGCAATTCAGACGTTACTGTATTTCTCACAACTGTGAGTTTATATCTAATAATTGAGGAAAAAAAATTGAATTGCATGTTATAAACTCACAATTGTGAGAAATAAAAAAATAAAAAAATAATTTTCTCACAATTGCGAGTTTCTATCTAACAATTTCTCAGAACTGCATGATACTAACGTATAATTCTGACGTTTTCTCAGAATTGTTAGATGTAGAGCTATAAACAATTCTGAGGAATTCTATCTAATAATTTCGATTTTTTTCTCAGAATTGCGTGATACAAACTTTTAATTTGGACTTTTTTTCTCAGAATTGTTAGATATAAACTCGCAATTGCAAGCTATAAACTCGCAATTCTGAGGAATAAACATTTGCGAGAAAAGTCAGAATAGTGAGTTTTTATCTTGCAATTCTGACTTTACTGTAATTTTCACAACTGTGAGTTTATATCTAACAATTTTGAGAAAAAAGTCAGAATTGCATGATATGAACTCACAACTGTGGGAAATAGTCACAATTCTGACTTCTTTCTCGCAACTGCAAATTTCTAAGAATTTAGATTTTTTTTTTTTTACCTATATCTATATACTCACAATTCTTTACTGTATTTCTCACAACTGTGAGTTTATATCTAACAATTCTGAGAAAAAAAAGTCAGAATTACATGATATAAATTCACAATTGTGAGAAATATAGTTGACTTTTTTGCAGTTGTGAGTTTATATCTAACAATTTTTTTCTCAGAATTGCAATACATACTTGTAATTCTAACTTCATTTCTCAGAATTGTTAGATATAAACTTGCAATTGCAAGCTATAAAGTCTTCTTATAAAGTCAGAATTGCATGATGTAAGCTTGTAATTGCTACTTATAAAGTGAAAATTGAGAGACATAACATCACAATTCTGAGAAATAAAGTCAGAATTGTGAGATATAAATTTGCAATTGCAAGAAAAAAGTCAGAATTGTGAAAAAACTCAATTTCTCGCAATTTTGAGTTTATATCATGCAATTCTGACTTTATTTCTCAGAATTGTGATGTTATGTCTCTCAATTTTTACTTTATAAGTCTGAAAAAAAAAGTCAGAACTACAAGTTTTTTTTCTGAGAAAAAAGGTTTGAATTGTGAGATAAACAATTGTGAGAGAATTGTGTGATTTGAACTCGCAGTTGTGTTGTAAATCAGTAAAATGTCATAATTATCTTTGCTTTTTTAAAATGTATTTATTTTTTTTTAAACCATAATGGATACAAACTTCCATAAGAAAGTCATACTTTAAAAAAAAAAAAATAAGTAAAATAAAAAGATTAAAAAGACCAAAAAGACACTGGCATCATTGCATTTGCTATTCTTGTCCTGAAATACAGGAATATCACAGTGGCTTTTGGGCACGGGCAACAATTCTGCCATGAAAATTAGAACTTGTGGCTGGCCGCTTTTGCGGCGTGTAAACCCTCTTGTCCACCCACACAGAACAGATCAAAGAAGGGGCAGCTTTTCAAACACTGAAGCTAAAACTGAAAACAGCTTGGATCTATCAGGAAACACTGGATATATGACAGTAAACCTCAGCACTCTGCCCATTATGCAGGATCAAGGTGGCAGCAATATGTGCCGTCTCCTCACATCTCAATATTGCCAAACTATTTACAGAAAACTCTGTGACGGTATATTGAGAATTAACTGCCATTTTATGTTGATCCTCATCCAAAACTCACAGGATGAACCTGAGGGTGTTACGATAAGTTAAGTCTTTGTGGGCCATTGAACACATCTTGCAATTCTTTAAATAGTGCTAAAACCGTGAGAGCTGAGATCAAAGGCAGTCATACGACTTGGAAAACACAAAGGCAGCTAGAATATTAAAGCAATTGGTTATTCTCATTGTACATTTTTTTAAATCATATTACAATTTTATTTAAAGCAAAAAAAAAAAAAAAGTGTATGCTTTAAATCCTTTGTTTAAATCTATCATAACTTTTTTGCATGTAAGTAATGGGAATGAGATATATATATATATATATATATATATATATATATATATTTTTTTTTTTTTTTTTTTTCTTTGAACATGAGGTTTAACTGTTTAAAGAAATCTTTCCCTGCAAGTGGCATCAATTCCCCTGCTGTTGCTTCTGTAACGATGACTAATCATTGTTAAAGTGAATAAGAGCACTTAAATCTTCTTGAGAATTCATAACGACGCTTCTTATAATGAGCTGAAAAGTCAAACTGCTGAAAAGGCATGTCTTCCACAGAGCTCTTGTAAATGAGCGGCACACAAGAGAGAATGCATTTAATAACAAAGTTATCTTCACACACACACTTCTGAAATGAGGAGAAGCCGCATAATTAGCAGACAATTGATGCTTTGCGCCCACTTCCAAAATGATGATGAATGTCTATGACAAAATGAAAATAATCATCAGCCTGGGACGAGGGGGATTAAAATCAAGATAAACTCTTTCAAACAAACAGCTGTGCCGTAAAACCCCTGCTAAATCGGATAAACATTCAGCGCTCTTGAACATGTTAATTTCCACAGAGGCCATATTTCAATTTAAGAGTCTCACTTCATTTGCTTTTAAATGGTCGGGTTTTTTTTTTATTCTTTTCGTGTTTTTCGACCTCTCATTCTCTGCCAGCGAGTACACATATAAACACACTCATAAACTCTCAACAGGGTGTTGACTATCATTACGATGGAGTGTCTTGATACCTGTGGAAATCAGTTTCACAGCAGTGGGCTTACAGGCAGAGCTAATTGAACTCGTTGTTGTATTTATAGAATTAGAGAGGAATTAATTGGCCCAGAACAAATGGAGCAAATGTAACAGAAGCAGATGTTACATAGAGAGGAAGCAGGCCACATGGGGCAGGTAATACAAACACGTTTTATCGGCTTTTACAGCCGCTCCGCTCTTCAGTTCACTTGGAGGATGCTCCAGGAGAGATAATAACGCTGGCTAATCCAACACATCTCACATTAGCGGACCCGAAATGGTTTTACACAGTGGGAAAAGACATAAATAAACACCAGAGCTGACATTTTATCACGTGGAGTTTTAGAAGTTAAAAATATTATTTGTTAAATACTAATAAATATACTTATTCATTTACTAATCGATATATCTATCCATCCATCCATGTCTACCTGATGTAAATCCATCTAGTATGTGGTTATACATAAATGGACGTATAAATATGGATTGATAGGTAGATGCCATCCGTCTATCCGTCCATCTAAGTATATGCACGTACTAGCTGGATCCATCCATCATCAATGAACTATCTATCTATATTTATACATCTATGTATATCCATCTACTTACATATATCTATCCATCCATCCATCTCTACCTAAGGATTATCCATCTACATCACTAAACCAATCTTTTCAAACCCATCATTTATATCCATTTACCTATCTATATCTATCCATCAGTTCATCCATTTATCCACCTATCCATCTCTACCTGATTTATATCCATCTACATATATATTTCAATTTACTTATCTATCCATCCATCCTTCCACCCATGTCTACATGATGTATATCCACCTACATTCATACACATAGACGGATGCATGGATATAGATAGATAGGCAGATGGCATCTATCTATGAATATACATGGATGTATAAATATCTACCTATCTATATCTATCCATCCTTCCATCATTAACAACCTGATGTCTATCCATCTACCTATCTATACACCATCTATGTATATCCATTTAGATATCTATATCCATCCATCAATTCATCCATCATCCATCTGTCTCTGCCTGATGTACATCCATCTACCTATCTATCTATACATCAATGTATATCCACATCCACCTATCTGTCTACCTATCTATCTCCATCCATGTATATCATGCACCTATCTATAGCTACCTATGTATATCCATCTATCTATATCTATATCTATCCATCCGTCCATCCATATGATTATCCATATACTGTTCTATCTATATCTATATACCATCTATGTATATCCATTTACCTATCTGTATCCATCCATTAATTCATCCGTTCATCTATCCATCATCCTATCTATATCTATATATCTCTATCTATCTCTATCCATCCATCTATATCGATCCAATGATTATCTATCTATTAATCTATCTATCTATCTCGATCTGATGATTATCCATTGTTACGTCCCAGGTCTAGGGTCTAGGGTCTAGGAGTAACATAAATAATGGTCTTTACACCGAAACCTTTGATCTTTCGTTCTTTTTAATTTTTTTGCCAAAATAAGAAGCTAATGAACTTCAGGGTTGGGCCAAGGCCAAAATAACAAACAAAAATTGAAACTAACTTTCCCAAAGAAACTTAATACCCTAAAAGAAAAAGTCAAACAAAAATACAGGGACTAAACTAACTCAGAGGAACAGGAGAAAACGAATTTACAAAAGAAAAACCCAACCCCTACAGCTTCTGTGCGAAAAAGGGTGTATTTACAATATTTACAACAACGGGCAAAAACACAGCCACATTAAAAGGAAGAGAAAGAAAAACAATCGGTGGAAAACTGTACAATGAAAACACTAGGTGGGTAAGGTGACGAAAAGTGTACATCAATATTTACACAAATGTCCCTATACAGTATTTTATCTTTTCTTTACAACACAGTTTCTAAATAGCAACACCAACAACAGCCCACACTCCAGCTCTGCGACGCCTCATTTTTAAAGGACGGGGAGTTCCAGATTCACCCAACCACGGGGCACGTACCGGCACGTTCAATTAGGGCGGGGCCACCTATGCATAGAGCACATACGTCTCAACGTAACACCATCCATCCATCCATCCATCCATCCATCATACCCTTAATTTATTCCTTCATTTCATTTCTTTTTTTTTTTTTTTTTTACGTTTTATGTTTGCAGCCTTATGTTAGACTGCTTTAAATGACTTTTTTCCCCCCACATCAATCTACACTCCATACTCCATAATGACAAAGCACAAAACAGAATCATCACAACTTCATAAACTAGTACATTAGTACATTGCATAAGTATTCATACCCTTAGCTCAGTACTTAGCTGTAGCACAGCCTCAAGTCTTTTTTGGGTATGATGTGACAAGATTTGCACATCAGTATTTGGCAATTATCTGCCATTCCACTCCTCACCTCTTCACCTCTCAAGCTCTGTCAGGTTGGATGGGGGCAGATGTACATTTTCAGGTTTCTCCAGAAATGTTTGATTGGGTTCAAGCCAAGGCTCTGACTGGGCTACTCAAGGAGATTCACAGAGTTGTCTATAAGCCACACTTGCTGTGTGATTAGGGTCATTGTCCTGTTGGAAGGTGAATCTTCTGCCCATTCTGAGGTTCTGAATGCTCCGGAGTGAGTTTTCATTATCTCAACAGGCTCAATATTTTGGTGCACTGAGCTTTTGCTCTACAAGTCCCTCAGTCCCTGCCGCTGAAAAACAGCCCCACAGAATGAGGCTGCTACCACTACACTTTACTGTTGAGATGGCACTGTGCAGGTGATGAGCAGTGCCTGGTTTCCTTAAAACATGATGCTTGGAATTGAGGTTCATCAGACCAGAAAATCTGAGAGTTCTTTAGGTGCTTTGTTGCAAATTCCAAATGTGTTTTCACTGAGGAGAGGATTGAGTTTGGCCACTCCACCATAAAGCCCAGATCGGTGGAGTGTTGCAGTGATGTTTGTCTTTCTGTAGGTTTCTTCCATCTCCACATATGATCATGAGGCTCAACTAGAGTGACCAACAGGTTCTTGGTCACCGCTCTAACCAAAGCCCTTCTCCATCAATTGCTCAGTTTGGCCAGGAGGCCAGGTCTAGGAAGAGTCCTGATTGTTTCAAACTTCTTCCAATAAGGGTAATGGAAACTATATGCTTCTGTGAACCTTCAATGCAGCAGAATTTTCTCTGAACTCTTCTCCAGATGTGTGGCTTGATGCAATCCTGTTTCTGAGCTCTACAGGCAACCTCAGGGCTTGGTTTTTGCTCTGACATGGATTTTCAGCTGTTAGACCTTTTATTAAGACGTGTGCCTTTCCAAATCATACCCATTCAGTTGAATTTGCTGCAGGTTAACTTCACTCAAAGTATTGTAACATCTACAAGCGATATGAATGCTCCTGAGCTAAATTTCAAGAGTCCCAGATAAGGGTATGAATATTTATGCAATAGAATCATTTAAGTTTTTTTTTTTTTTTTTTTTTTTTTTAAATAAAATAATCTACCTTTTAATCCATCTAATCCCCATCCGTGTATATCCTTCTACCTATCCATTCATCTATATCTACCTATGCATATCTACCTATCCATTTCTATTTATCCATCCATCTTGGATGCAGTTCGTGTGAGTAATTTAGCAATATTTTGATTACCAAAATGAATTAAGCTGTTAAACTCTTAAAATCAATTGACAGCCCTAATAAAAACACAAATAAATGCAACATTTTCTCTCTTTCTTCTTCAACATGGAGTAACACAACAAAGAAGATTTTACAGGTCAGTGTTTGCAGCCCAGCGAAGGTAGATTCACCCATTAAACAGAAATGCAAACATATTAAAGGCTCCTCAAGTGTAAAATTCATTCGGTGCCAACAAAAGCCCAAATAAGCGGTAATTACTTAACTGCACACTGTGAACACAGAGGAGAGTGATTGGATTGCACATTTTCACACAGCAGGTGTGTGTTTGCGAGTGTGTGTGTACGTGAGAGAGAAGAGTAGAACGCTGCTGCTTTTTACGAGCACCAGTGACTGAATTGATTTTACAGTCTAGGGTAGTTTATGTCTTCAGGAAGTTATGGGCCGACAGACAATAGAGCTTTAACAGTGCCTGTCTGGCTCAAAGCACATTTGTGACTGCTGGCACTCACATCTATTCTGTAGCAGGAGGTAGTAAATTCATTCTCTACCTGTTTTAACAACTGCTGCTCTGGATTGACAGTTCTGTCAATATGAGAGACAGTGTTACTTATTATGCATGACATCAGACCCACACTTTAAATAAGAGTACTGATGACAGAAAAAGACAGAAAAAAAAGAAGGGGATGAAAGGAAAGCGATAAGCTAGGGAAGAAAGCAATACGTGGACACGACATGAAGGAATTGGGGGAGAGAGCATTTTACAGAGCACAAGCAAGGTCAGGATGAAAGAGAAATAAGGTGAGCCTTATTTTGTTTGGTCAGGCGGTACACACGATTAAGCTGTCAGGTGAACAGGGACACTATCGATTCACAGAAGTGAGTGTGAGCCGTCGTGGTAATTTATTATTGCAAAAGCCTGATGCAGCGGAGGGATGCGTTCATGCTTAACTGCATGCATTCTGGGTACACTATGAATTAATGGCAGCATTACATATAGACGGATCTCAGACTGGCACTCTCTTCGCCTTTTTAATTTCACAAATCAAGTCATTTAGCAAATGAGTTTCAAAGTGAGTGTACATTTAATACCATTTAAAAAACTGACAACTTTGATTACGTTTTAACAACATTTGTAGTTGAAATTCCAAATGTGAACAGATGGTTCCAAGAACATAGCATAACTTAATGACATATTTTTAATGTTTTAGTCCCCACATTTAACTCCAAAAACCATGAAATGGCATTAAAAGATATTTTCCATATAATCAAAGTTGGTGCAATATATGGTGCAATCCAAAGCTGTGAAAGATCATAACAGTAGGTTAAAAAAGGTTAATGTGTTTTACACATAAATCTCCATGTAGCTAGAAACTCTAAAAGTAACTTTCTCTGTAGTACAAATCTAAAATAAATAAGTTAATTAAATATTACATTTAATCCCAAAAAATAATACTTGGTCTTTAAGTGTCAAAACCATACTAAAGCAATCCCTGAGCAGAGGCCAAACCTACACAAAACAGTGAGTGTGCAGCATAGCCAGAGATTTTAGAAGTATGATAACAGAGTCCATGGGCTCTAATAACCTCTGTCTGGGTCAGACCCAGAGAAAATAATGTGCCCTTTGTTTGCTGAGGAGCTGTCCTAATGTGTTAGCTACAACAGACTGAGCACAAGTTCAATACTCTCCACACACCGGCACACACACATAAACTTAGTAATAAACTCAGCTTATTATTGCATCTTGATAAGGTCAACCAAGCCACTGAAACTGTACAGAAGTCATTTAACCATATAAACAGAGCAATAGAGAGGGGAAGAGAGTAAGAGAAGGCTGCTAAAACAAAACATGCAAACATAAACTCTATACATAATGTACGACCCTTTACCACTTGTCCTAATTGCTCCTTTAGACATAATAAATGGGAACTGATGCTTACAAACATCAAAAAGGGGGCAAAAAACATCTAAGTTTTACAAAACCAAAACCAGCTGCAAGTAGAATGGGTATATTTGTAGCAATAGCCAACAGTACATTGCACATGTCAAAATTATCGATTTTTCTTTTATACCAAAAACATTAGGATATTATTAAGTAAAGATCATGTTTCATGAACTTCCTGATGTGAATATATATAAACTTAATTTTTGATTAGTAATATGCATTGCTAAGAACTTCATTGGGACAACTTTCAAGGCGATTTTCTCAATATTTTGATTTTTTTTTTCTTTTTTTTTTTTTTTGTGCACCCTCAGATTCCAGATTTTTAAATAGTTGTACAGTCCAGCTCATAAACATGAGCTTAATTTTAATATAGACTACTGTTCAAAAGTTTTATTTAGAAATTATTACTCAAAGATGAATTAATCATACATGACAGAAAAGATATTTATAATGTTATAAAAGATTACTATTTTAAATAAATTCTATTGAACTTTCTACTTAAAGAATCCTAAAATAAATACACTACCAGTGAAAAGTTTTTGAACAGTAAAATTTTTAACGTTTTTTAAAGGAGTCTCTTTTGCTCACCAAGCATGCATTTATTTGATCCAAAGTACAGCAAAAACAGTACCATTTTTAAATATTTTTACTATTTAAAGGAACTGTTTTCTATTTGGATATATTTTAAAATGTTATTTTCTTCCTGCAATTTCAAAGCTTAATTTTTAGCATTATTACTCCAGTCACATGATCCTTCAGAAATCATTCTAATATTCTAATTTGCCATTTATTATTATTATTATTATTATTATTATTATTATTATGTTGAAAACAGCTGAGTAGAATTTTTTCAGGTTTCTTTGATGAATAGAACTCTCAGAAAAATTGCATTTATCTGTAATAGAAATCTTTTGTAACATTATTGTAACATTAAAAATTGAATTTAACTGCTTTTGCTCTACTTTGGATCAAATAAATGAAGGCTTGGTGAGCAGAAGAGACATTAAAAATTTTAATGTTTTAAAACTTTTGACTGGTAGTGTGTGTGTGTCTGTATGTGCGTATATAAATTCTTTTTAATACTTTAAAGTATTACTATTTTTACTAAGCATAAGATTTCCCACTGCAAACTTTTGAACATTAGTGCACATCTAAACAACCAACATTTATACTGGGAAAGATTATCCTAAAAAGAATGTTTGGTTTCCAAACTTGAACATTATATTTAGCCACAATGCTATCCAATAAGATACAGTTTTGTGCAACTTTGAACACAAGATGTACTTCAGATCTAGTAAAACAGTGCAGATAGTGCTTGGCAGAGGCAATTTTTCTTGGCTACTTATCTGGAGAGTCTAAACGGAGCATCATGTAAGGGGATTCAAGGTTAAGCTGCCCTCTTGTGGGCTCGGCATCCCTCGGCACGGACGCTATCTGAGAATCTGCTCGGCTCTTTTCCCTGAGCCCTCGACACGGTCACTGGCGATGGAGAAACAGCGTATAGATGAGCAGGGCTTTAACCTGGCCTGTGACTCCGCGGCAGTAGATTTCCCTTGTGTCTCTGCCCTTGATTTGTTCGCTCGGCTCTTCGTACATCTTCACTTGTGTGATATATGGCTGGTAGTGGTGCACAGACACAGAGGGACAGCCATGTTATGTCACCTTTATAACGAGAGCAGTATATTCTCCTTGGCCTAAGTTGTCCTCTCCCTCTCTGAGGATCTCATCTTGGTTCATTTTAAAGGCAAAATCAGACATGAATATTTCAGTTTTATTTTGCGCTTCTCTATTATACCTATCCATCTGTTTCATAACGTCTTGCGAATACTCTGGGAAGTTCAGTATCCGAGTAAATGAGAGAGCGCAGGCTGATGATAAAATAAATTACATTTAGCAGGTCACATTATTACATCCAATCAGATCCACTATATTGATGCAAAGTTATTCTTAACTCCTTTCATTGCATATTAATCTGTGATTAAAAAAAAAAAAAAGTAGAAAGTGCAGCAGTACTAAAGTGCAAAAGACTGAATAGATATAGCCGTATATAGAAGATTTAATTTCACATAAATTAATGTACAATGCTTATCACCATGGAAACATTATAGAGAAAACTAACTGATATCCACAAGATCTTTCATAATTTACTCTCAAAATCTGCATGAAAAAACACTGGGATGGGCCTTCGGTCATGCATTCAAGTTTGGCTATTTTAAACTATACAGGCTTAAATCCTTAGGTATGTTCAAGCATTGTAAAGGACTTAAACACTAAAATAACTTATCAGGGTAATTTTAACCATCTTCGTTTTCTTAAACTGTTCAAAGACGCTGATGAGAAATGCCTCAGCCTGTTTCCATTGTAAGTGAGGGCTATAGCCTGTTCTCTCTTTCTCTCTCTCATCAGTAGGGGAGGACAGGCGCTGTTAAAGGCCACATCTTTAATTACACCCTGCCCACAGCAGTTAAATGTCAGGCCATTTGCATTACATACAGAGTGCACTGGCATTCAGCGGGCATTAGCCTCTGCTAGCACTATCGGTCACAGCCCAGTGAAGGCTTTAGCCAACCAACCTCTACCACAGTGAAAGTACCAACTTCAATCAACACCTCCTGAGTGGGTGCCATGCCATCCGAAGATGATGAATTACACTGAAAATAAGCTCCAGGCCAAAACCGTACCCACAATGTTGTTGTTTAATTTACTGGTTTGTTTGCTTGTTCACATATACATACACTTTTAAGAAAAACGGTTCTAAACGATACCAGATTACATGTTATATTAGCTAAAAAGAGAAAAAGGCATGATTGGTAGGTAACGAGATAAAAATTTTATATTAAAATGTAGACATATTAAGATAAAGAAATCATTTTACCTGTTGAGAGTGTGTTAAGAGTGTGTGTAGTTGCTTAGCTGAGTTTCAAAAAAAAAAAAATCAGTAAGGAGGTTGCTTTGACAGTTACAGATTTGAAAAACAAAAAGGCGGGAATAGGGGCCGTTCACATATCGCGTCTTTTGTACTTTCAGCAAAGTACAAACGGATTTACGCGCATCTACGTTTGAAATAATGAACTTGCAATGAGCGTGCAAAAGACGCGATATGGGAACTGCCCCTTAAATTGCAAAATAAATAGAAATGATAGTACTTCAAACTTCACAAGGAATCAGGCCCGGCATCAAGGGGGGGCTTGGGGGGCTTAGCGACCCCTTCACCTCTAGAATACCATTTTAAACGCGAAAAGCTAAATTGATTGCGATTCCAACCAAAGGATACTGCTCCAATCTGACTTGTACCACCTCAGATTCTATTTGACCCACTCCAACCCCCCAAAACTTTAACCATTCGATGCGGACAATCACAGGTGTATATAAACTTTAACTGCTAAATTCAACTGTGCTTTTGCGTCTTGTCTTGTTATTGAGCCAAATAGACACGCTCAGTGCTTTTAGCCTATATCACAGCGATTTAGTGTTTTCAGCCACATAAAAATAAGGTTTCAGACATTTAAATTAATTACTAGCAAATAGATTTGTTAAGTACACACTGATGTTTGTGAGTTTGTTAATGCACTGGTGGGTAAGAAAAGCGGCAATAGTAATAATATATATATATATATTTTTTTTTAGCTTGGTCACTATCATAGACTGCTAAAATCACAGACGTCACTCGTAGGTTTCTGAAGAGCATTTTTGAAGCCTAAAGTGGGCGGAGCCGACCGCCGCCATCTTTGCAACGCGTGACTCCCAAATAATCGAAAATGGGCAAAAAGGTGGGTCGTGGGTGAAGCTGAGGTACCTGGTTGCTGAAACCACGCCCACCTAACTTGACAGTAGTGACAGCGGTGCTGCCGTGAGAAAAGCCGAAGTGAAAAAACCAAGGCAGAACACAGTATAACATCAGTTACCACTTTTTGACTTCGTTTTGGAATGCTCAAATTGAGTTACACATATTACACATAAAATCAGTAACAGTTCACAATTAAATCCCTTTCCTACAGTTTCTTGTAACACGATAAAATCTATGGCAATGAAAGTCATTGGAGATGTTTAATTCACAATCATTTTGAGCATAATTCCTAAAAACAGTATGCTAAGTATGTCTTGCATCCTTTAATGATGACGAACACTGCAAATAAATTGGCTGCAAAACACTATACACTCACGTTTAACTTTGAATGAATCAAATTATAGCCTATGAAATAACCAATAATCACTAGACTTTGTTACTATAATAATTCTGTAAATGGTGATCAGCACCCAAATATTGTATAAAATGTGGTAGTTCCTGCCTTTTGCCTTGGCATGACATCTCACTTTTTGCAGACAATGCAAAGGCAGAGTACAATAACTTCAAAATAGCAGTAAAAATCAAGTTTGAGATCATTTTCATTAAAGCCGCATGTGTCAGTGGATCCCTAAGTGTGAGCAATATGGCCAATCGGCGATGTTTAAAAATCGGCTCAACAGCGCTCAAATGTGAGCGGGAAATGGATTGGGAAATAGAAATGTTTTTAAAATTCCAGTACCGAACCCGGTACATTTTGACAACTGTCAGGGTGTATACCAGTAGCATATCACAGCTTGGGACAGAGATGCTGGGCTGGGTAAAGCTGCATTTGACAGCGTACGACAGCCACAATTCCATCCATATCGCAATATCTGTATATAAAATAGCATTCTGTGTAGAATTAAAATGTGTCCGATACATTTTGCGGTCTGCACCGACTCGTGCATATGCTCTGTGCTGCCATGTCTCTGGACTGGAGCAGCAGGCTGTGCGCGCTGCGGAGGTTCGTGTGACAATGCAAAACCAGACTTCATTCGCAATCAGACAACCAGACTTCATTCAATCCAACGGAATGCACATTTACACTAAAACCGTTCCCTATCTCCTATATAGTGCACTAGAAGCCATTCACCGTACAGAAAATATTATTTGTTAACAAGTGACCGATTTCAGCCACAGCTTCAGCGTCTATTGGGCGGAACGCTTTGTATTCTAGAGGGCATTTGATTGGACAGAAAGGTTAATGAGAAGCTGAAATGCAGGGTGATGTCATCAAAATTGTTAATCTATATTGGCGGAAGTTAGAGACTGTAAGTTTTGAATGCTTATATCTTGTAAATGTGAATTTTGCCATTGTTTTGGAACACACTAGCTTATAGGTAACCTTAAGGCTAACGTATTCATACTTAAAGCCAAAAAAAACTTCTATTATGATTTCATGGGGATTTCTAATTTCTAATTCATGGGGATTTCTGAGTTCACAGTTTTAATGTACATGGTTTGCTTCTATTTATTTTCAATATCTGAGGTAAACTATCTATTGGTGCTTTCTGTATGGCAATAAAGTTCACACAAAATATAGGTAATTTTGCCTTTCATGACAACTTGTACGGAGGGTGAATTTTTATAACTCATCCGTTGTTGTTTTTTTTTTTTAATAATTCATCCCATCCAGAAAAATTAATTATAGGTAGGACACTGGAAATCTGGCAATTAGGTGTTTTAAAACAAGCGTTTTAAACCCGCGTGTGTCAGCGAATCCCTAATACATCTGCACATAGACGGTTCCGCCGACAGAGGCGGCTTTCAAACGCTCCCGTTGCGCTTGTGTGAGCGCTCGGTGAGGAGCATTAGGGGCCGTTCACATATCGCGCCTAAAAACGCGTGGAAAACGCTAGGCGTCCTTCTTTCCAAAGCGCTCTGTAGCTTGCGCTCCTGTGGCGTCTGCCGTTGCTAAGCAACCATGACCCGCGCTCTCAATGAAGATGCGGAAGTCTCAGCAAAGGACAAACGGATTTCCAGCACTAAAAATCGCTTGCTGTAGCTCTGCAACTAAATTTATTTAAAAAAGGCTATCCCTGTACAGCTATGATCAGCTGTTTCTCCATCTTGGCTGAGCTTTCAATGTTGTTACGGGAAAGGATGAAGCTAATTGGTTGGTTCTTGTGAGGCATTCTGAAAAGTTGAAACGTTTTTATCTCGATGCGGCGCGGACGCGCCTGAAAAAAACGAGCACGTCGCTTCCGTTATGAGCGCGGCTGGCGCGCGTCTACATTTGAAATAATGAACTTGAGCGCGCAAAAGACGCCATATGTGAATGGCCCCTAGAGCGCTTATCATTGTAGCCAATCACAGTCATGTCTGTTGAGCGCGTGAACACTATGGCCAATCAATGATGTTTAAAAATCGTCTCAACAGCGCTCAAATGTGAGCGGGAAATGGACATTTTTATAATTTCAGTACCGAAAGTACCGAACCCCGTACCTTTTGACAACTCCTGTATTCCAGTTTCAGTTGAAATTACATTAACACACACAGAAAAACACTATGTGTTTCAAAGCACTTCAGTGGATCTTTAACATTATTTGCAGAAATCATTTTTTTAGTATTCTCTGATGAACAAAGTATAGTATGTAATACTTGCTGTTTCAAACAATTATGTATCCTTGCTGACGTATAAATTTCTTTAAAGAGAAAAAATGCACTAACCCCAAACCTTTGAACAGTTTTAACTCTGTTTGAACAGTTTTATCTGGTTTTTTATGTTCTTTGTCTGAGATTTAGATCCAAAATACGTAACGGTATATATGACATCTCAAAAAATTCATAGTAAACCGCTCCAACAGCACCCAGTGCCCCTGTCTGCGCAGTATGGTGAGGGCAAGAATCAAAGATTAAGGACTCACAGCGGACAGACAGGGCTGTCAGTTAGGCTTGTTCATAAGCAGGAACGAGAGGCTCTAAGAATGTGAACTTAGAGCTGAATGAATCACCACCCAGGGCCTCCTCATCCACCTCCATTACAGACCCCACAGGGCTGCTGATTGAGCTTGTTTCTTGTCTCATCTGCCTTCTATTCCCTATACTAATTAAAATCGTGATTGCAAAGGCCTTTTAGAGCTTCACAGTAGAGGCGTGGATGCGGGTGGAAGGAGAGGCATGAGGACAGAGGGGTGGATATATGTTATTGGAGACCACAGGTGGTGCTGCTTCCAAGGGCCTGCTACATCTGAGCAATCAACACATGGAGAAATGAGAGGTGGGAAGTATGGCAGGCAAAAGAGAAAAAGTAGGCTAAAAGATACTGATCTTAAAGGCATCATAATATTAAAAAAATTTAATATTGCATAAAACATCTGAGTCAAAGAGAACACAATCATCACCTCCTGATAAACTAGCACTAAATATCACTAAGAAAAGTAGGAGAAGCCACTGGATATCATAATTCTCATATATAATAAATAACTTGCATCTCAGAGCAAGCAGATGAAATAAGTGCGGTCACTGCTTTCAGAGGTGGATGCCTGCTGTTTGGGAACGCAGTCGTGTAAGATGGTTCTGGGAGGCAATTATACAGAAATACTTTGATGGCAGACTTCGCTCAGGCATTTCAGAATGACCTTAACATTTCAGATGCTGTGCAATGAGATTGGTCCGCTGTTTGGTCAGGTTATGCCGTCCCATAGCACAAAGTCACATGATTTTTTTGATGCGCATGGAGGAATTTATTCGGCAAATGCGTTTCCATCTCCCATTATTCGCATTAACCCTTTTTTGCACAAGTCAAAATTTATGCCTGAAATTTGATGTTTCCATCATTAATTTCTGACGTGATGCTTCAAAATGTGCATAAAAACAGCTACTGACTACCGCTTTATGGAAAAAATTATATGGCGGTCAGAGGGGACCAGAAACTGGTTAAGGAGAAGTTTACTTCCAGAACATTCCAGAAATGTACAGATAATTTACTCACCCCCTTCTCATTCAAGATGTTCATGCCTTTCTTTTTTCGATCGTAAAGAAATAATGTTTTTTGAGGAAAACATTTCAAGATTTCTCTCCAACTTTCAAAATGCAGTTTAAATACAGCTTCAAAGGGCTCTAAACGATCCTAGTTGGGGAAAAAGTGTCTCATCTAGTGAAAAAAAAAAAAAAAAAAAAAAATTATATATATATACACACACAATTCATATACATTTTAACCTCAAATGCTTGTCTAGCTCTGCGTGTACTCTGTGTTTTCTGGTTCAAGACAGTTAGGGTATGTCAAAAAACTCCCATCTCATTTTCTTCTCCAACTTCAAAATCGTCCTACATGGCCGTTTTACCTTTTTTTGTAAAGGGCGTCTGATCTTCTTTGCACGTTCACTTTGTAAACACTGGGTCCGTACTTCCGCAGCGATGTAGGACGATTTTGAAATTGGAGGAGAAAATGAGATGGGAGTTTTTCAACATACCATAACCTAACTGTCTTAAACCGGAATACACAGTTCACGCAGAGCTACACAAGATGAGCATTTGAGATCAAAAAGTATACAATTTTTTTTTTTTTAGAAAATAAGCGATTGTTTCACTAGATCTTCCTCGGCTAGGATCGTTTAGAGCCCTTTGAAGCTGTATTTACACTGCATTTTGGAAGTTCAAACTCGCAGGCACCCTAGAAGTCCACTATATGGAGAGAAATCCTGAAATGTTTTCCTCAAAAAACAATTTCTTTAAGACTAAAGAAAGAGAGGCATGAAGATTTTGGATGACAAGGGGGTGAGTAAATTATCTGTAGATTTTTGTTCTGGAAGTGAACTTCTACTTTAAGCATATTCTTAAAAGCTTCTTTTGCAGTTTTGCTTAAAACTGCTCACATAGAACTGTCTTTTTGGCTTTCCATTTGATGGATTTTCCATTTTTTCCCCTCTCAGTATTTAAGGTATAAAGATTTGAAATAGATCCTAATTTAAGGGGTACAAGTGTCTATCCTATCACTCTGCATTTCAGCAAGGAGAGGTGCTGCACTCTCCCTAACCAGGTGCCTCCAATCCAAATTCTTTTCTAAAACCTCTTTCGCTGCACCTGGCAGAGAGCAAAGTGTGTATTGAAAGAAGAACAGGTGTTTTCCTTTACTTTCTGGTTTAAAGCTGCCCCATTAACCACTACTGAAATAGGTCAAAAGGATCCAGATCAATCAAGTTTGCACCCTTCCCAACCCTCCCTCTCTATCGCTTCCACTTTCTTTCTCTGATTTCACTCTCTAACACTATTGGAGTGCGTGCCTAATCGTGAATGAGCCTCCCCACATTGTACCGCTCTGGCTTTTAAAGGTGATCCAGAACGTAAAAGAGAAAAAAGCAGTCAAAATGTCAAAATAGCTGAAATCGCAATGAAGCCCTGATGTAGCTTTGTCCATTGTGTGTGACACAATAGTGCAGCAACAGCATTCAGACGGCCCCTCGGCGGCGCGGACATTGTTCATTTCGCTATTCACATGACAGCCTATATTCAGACAGTGCTATTCATCCTGTCTGCCTGCATCTCCTGATTTATTTCACAAGGTTAATACTCTGATGGATTTTTACTCGGGCAAGGACGAAGACGGCAGCTGCACATCCTCAATCACAGCAGAAGGCCCCCTCCCCTCACTCCATCACAGCAGCTCCTAGGTTCTGAGATGGGAACATGGAGGAATGCCATATGACTGTCTTCTAGTTAAGGTGAAAGAGACAAAAAAGAAGGGGTTAACCTCTCAAGACCGGTGGAATGTACTCTCTTACACTTTTCTGCAGCGTCACGCTAGGTAGTCTTGTTTAAAAAATAGGTTCTGATTGACTGTGTTGTGTTGTGCTTTACACTTATCTTGTTTAGGAAAGTGTGTTAACCTCAGGTTTCTCCATAAGAACTGTCACAGTAATAACTGCTAAATGACAATTTACGATCCAAGCACTGAAAAATGCACTACAAGTTTAAGCTTTCATAAGATTTTTGGTAAGATTTTTTTTTTTCCCCCAGAAAAGATGCATTAAATGGTTCAAAAGTCACAGTAAAGACATTTATAATACTGCAAAGGATTTCTATTTCAAATTAATCCTGTTCTTTTGAGCTTTCTATTCAAAGAACACTGAAAAAACACCAAAGCTTTTGAAGTCCTTCATATTCTGTATGGTGGTTAGTTTGCAGGAGTAACAGAAATGTACTTTTCCAACAAATTTACCTTTTATGGGCATTTTTACCTTTATAAGGCCAATTTGTTCTAACCTAATTAAATGTATGCACATCTTTTGTCTCAAATTCTTAAATTTGATCAATAAATTCAAATAGTAAGACACCATAGGGCTGTTACCAATCAGATTAAATCAGTATCAACAAAATTTCTTCGCGCAATGCAAAGGTGGCACAGAATCTGCATCTTAAGTGACATTTAGATGCATTTGCACATTTTACTGCACTTACAATTGCATAAATAATGTTTTGGTGTTTAAAAACAAAACCCTGAATACTGACATTCAAAATGATTTTAGGAAAAGGGGAAAATTTACCTTAAATATAAACTTAAAATCGTCAGTAGGTGGCGGCAATTCACTGCATTCATTCATTCGACCAATTTGTTCAAACGGCTGATTGATTCAGTAATGAAACGCCGCTGCTCAGAAAAGCTAAACAAATCTGCTGCGGCTTTGTTTGAAAGTTTTTTCGTTGATGAAACGGAGCAAAAACAGGAACTGTTGTGCCTAAAATTTAAGTCAATTAATATTAACTTCCTGTTTATTGGACTGTTTTATAAAATCAATTAAAATAACTACTCTTCGTGTGATATTAACTACATCAGATAATATAAATATAAAAAAAAAAAAAAGACATAAAAGTCATTTGGGGGCAAAAGATCCATCTTTTCACACCGAGGACAATTAAGTGATTCTTATGCAACTATTACAGAAGGTACAAATGCTCACTGATGCTTCAGAAGGAAATACGATGCATTAAGAGCTGAGAGGTGAAAACTTTTGAACAAAATGAAGATGTGCACATTTTTCTTATTTTATCTAAATATCATATTTTTTTCATTTAGTACTGTCCTTCAGAAGATACTTACATGTTTCCCAGAAGACAAAATAAGGTAAATTTACCCTGATCCTCAAATTCAAAAAGTTTTCAACCCCCAGTTAGTAATGCATTGTATTTCCTTCTGAAGCATCACAGAGTGTTTGAGCCTTCTGTAATAATTGCATATAGTCCCACAGTTGTCCTCAGTGTAAAAAGATGGATCTCAAAATCATACAGTCATTGTTGGAAAGGGTTCAAATACACAAAAATGCTGAAAAACCAAAGAACTTGTGGGACCTGAAGGATTTTTCTTAAGAACATCAGGCAGTGTAACTGTTCAGGACAAACAAGGGACTCATGAACAACTATCACTAAACAACAACAAAAAAAAAAAAAAAAAACACAGCTGTGGAACATTCAAGTAACTACACAGTATTAAGAATCAAGCGTGTGTAAACTTTTGAACGGGTCGTTTTTATATGACTTTTATGTGAAATATCTTATTCAGGTCAGTACTAAATAAAAAATAACATGCATTTTGTATGATCCCTCTTATTTTGGTAAAATAATTAACATTTTGCAGATTCTACAAGGTGTACATAAACTTTTGACTTCAACTGTATAATGGATCGCTATAGCAGTTATGTTCACACAACATACACACCCAGATGCACACATACATGTATTCCTATGCACCTTACATCTTTGTAAATACCCAGTTACGAAGCAGTGTATTCATTTGTCTTGACCTGTATCATCATATCATAATCCACCCTTGACATTCCTTCAGTTCCATTCAAGTCTAAAACTCCAGTAATATGCAGTGAGTGTTGTAAGAGCAATTACAGAGGTAATCTCCATATTAGCATAAAACACATGCTTAAGACAGAGCTCACTCAACCATATCCACACCGAAATTATAGACACTTTACTTCACATAATGTCATTTTCCACAAGGTTACTCTTCCTGCTGTGCTCTTCTAGAGACGTGGAGAGAGAGAAAGAGGCATTAGGAGAGAGATTAGGGAGGATGTGATGGTTTTAGAAGAAGGGACAAATATTATAGATTAATGTGTTTAAACTTCCATTGTAAAAATGAGGTTAAAAGGCCCTCAAGTCTCTAAATTTTACAGGCTGTTCGCCTTGTTTGTGCATCTGGAGTTTTTTTTTAGTTGTTAAGTCTGTGAACGAAGGCAATGAAGCCCTTCCTCCCCACAGTAAACAAGACTGTTTGGGGTTTTAAGACCCTGGCAAAGAGAATCAAATAGACTTTACATCTAGTTTATTTCTTTTTGAACAGCCCTGCAGCTGATGCCAGATTTCTCCAGAATGACATTTGGTGGAGGGGGCAATTAAGGAAACACTGAAACAATGGAGTTTCATTTCATTTAAAGCTATATCGCCACATAACTCAGCTGTAATCGAGATGAAAGGAAAGCTGGGAAACAGCTGGAGGAGATGAAGAGATTTTGGAAAAAAGCATATGATACATATGGATCCCCACTTTGCATTCAGTGTTGTTAATTAAATCTTAAACTTTACTGCTGTATATAAGATGTAAAAATTAGAAAAGATGACATGGCAACTAAGTGAAAAAAGTTTAAGTATTAAAATGACTAAAACTGAAATGAAAACAGAATAGAAACAAATATAAATATAAACAAAAAACCTATAAAAGCATATAAAATTACTAAAACTAAAATGAAAAGTAAAAATATAAAAACAAATTCAAAACATTACTAACTACTATATAAAAAAAAAAAAAAAATAATAATAATAATAATAATAATAATAATAATATAAAAAAAGGAATTAGGCAACAGAAAACTCTGTCATATAGAGCACAAATGTGACCATGGACCACAAAACCAGCCATAAGGGTCAATTTTTGATTTGTGAGGTGAGCTTTATATATCATCTAAAAGCTGAATAAAAAAAAGCTTTCCACTGATGTATGGTTTGGCCGAGATACAAATATTTGAAAATATGGAATCTGAGGGTGCAAAAAATCGAAATATTGAGAAAAATCACCTTCAAAGCTGTCCAAATGAAGTTCTTAGCAATTCATATTAGTTTTGATATATTTACGGTAGGAAGTTTAGTTTCATTATCCTAATGATTTTTGGCCTAAAAGAAAAATCGATAATTTTGACCCATGCAATGTATTGTTGACTACTGCTACAAATATACCTTTGCGACTTTTAGACTGGTTTTGTGGTCCAGGGTCACAAACAGCCAATACACACTGTATAAGATTATATGAATTACACAGAAAGTCAAAGACAAACCTACAGTAGCTAAATAAATCTGTATTTTATCATCATATTCATATGAATACATCCCCCCTAATCCAGACATTAAAAATGCTCAGTCTGCCTAACAGAGATACTCTGTCTCTCTTCCCCATGTCTCACAGAGACAGGAGTTTCTCTCGGGATGTGGGTGAGAAGATTGCGAATCCCTTGAAGTGTCAGCTGGTGAGAAAATCTTTCTCCGCAGAGAGAGAGAGACCCCACAGGAGAGCTTTGCCCCTCACCTACATCTTATCTAACAAACCACAAGAGAGACACAGCTAAAGCGCTGCACACTCTGGGGGCTACAAAACAAGAGATGGCTGTTAAATCAGCACACTCACGGAGCTAAAAATCATATGCATGCATGATGAGATGAGAATTAGAAACAATCAATTTATTTGAAATAAAAATAGGGGTATCTGTATTAAACTGTCATTAAGAGTCTGTTAAGTGTAAAAACGACAAACTATCCTGTTAAGTTAACAATTAAACAGTTTAAAAAAAAAAAAAAAGTAGCTATATGTCAGAAATTCACTTTTGAAAATACTGTGACAATGTTTTGGCTTTTAAAGGATTAGTTCACTTCCAGAAGAAAAAAAATTCCTGATAATTTACTTACACCCGTGTCATCCAAGATGTTCATGTCTTTCTTCAGTTGAAAAGAATTTAAGGTTTTTGAGGGAAACATTCCAGGATTTTTCTCCATATAGTGGACTTTAATGGGAGCCAACGGGCTGAAGGTCCAAAATGCATTTTCAGTGCAGCTTCAAAGAGCTTTACACAATCCCAGCCGAGGAATAAGGATCTTCTGTAGCAAAACAATCTGTCATTATCAAAAGAAATAAAAAATAAAAATGTATATACACTCTTTAAAATAAAGGTGCGATGCCATAGAAGAACCATGTTTGGTTCCACAAAGAACCATTCAGTCAAAGGTTCTTTAAAGAACCATCTCTTTCTTGCCTTTCTATAATCTGAAGAACCTTTTTTTCACAACAAAGAACCTATTATGAAACAGAAAGGTTCTTCAGATGTTAAAGGTTCTTTATGGAACAATTTAAACAAAAAAAGTTCTTCTATGACATCGTGACGGACATCTGTTTTTTCAGAGTGTACTTTTTAGCCATAAATGCTCATCTTACACTAGCTCGACTTCACGCATTGTGTAGTCGCATTGAATTTTTAAAGTTGGAGGAATGCTAGTGTGCATAGCATTTGTGGCTAAAAAGTGTATAAATCTTGACAGATCATAGATAAAAACCTTATTTCTTGTCTGGGATCGTGTAGAGCCCTTTGAAGCTGCACTGAAACTGCAATTTAAACCTTCAACCTACTGATCCCCATTGAAGCCCACTAATTGGAGAAAAATCTTGGAATGTTTTATTAAAAAAAAACTAAATTTATTTTTGACTGAAGAAAGAAAGACATGAACATCTTTGATGACAGGGGGGTGAGTAATTATGAGGAAATTTTTATTCTGAAAGTGAACTTATCCTTTAAAGAATGTCATTGTTGTATATTTTACAACTTCATATTTCAGTCGTAATTGTATTTTATTACAGAGTTTCTATTTATACTAAAAGTGCAAATAGCCCACCTTGTTGGCAGAGGCCATTTGCACTAACTCCGCCCACCAACAGATGGTAAAGCGTGTGCCATACTGTTTTCGGCGTAATCGACCCGGGTTCGAATCCACCTTTGCAAACTTTTTTTCTCCCTTTTCAAATCTCGTAGCATTTTGGAAAGGGATTTATTTTCAATAATAAAGGAAATAATTGAAAAAGTTGAAAATAAAGTATCGGTTAGGGTTGGGGTAGGTGTAGGGTGTAGGGCTTATTGTCCCAATAACGCAGCATCCATTTGATAATTTGAATTAAAACTATAACTTACACTCAATGTGTTATTATTGCATGCTGTTTTGTAATGTACTACAATACTGAGGTGCAGATAATTGCCTTTATTTGCAATAAGTATTATAAATAGCAGAAAATCCTGCTATTTTAACAGTGCAGATAGAATCTATTTGCACAGTTAAAATAGCATCTGTCGCTAAGAATATATGCTATTTTCACTTGGTGTAAATTTAAATACTCAATTAACAGATTTTTATTGTAGGAAAAAAATACAAAAACTTGCACTTTTTATTACTGTATGCAAAAAGTATGTATAATTTACAATTACTTTCTTGCTGTAAACCAAAAGTAGATTTTTATGAGATATTTGTAAAGGAGCAGCTTGAACAGCTTGGAAAAACAGTTTTTTTTAAAAGTTATTCTATAGAGGAAGGGGACTCACATGCTCAACCTTGAAGCATAGGAGTGTATTCCAGGTGTGCACACGTGCAAGAAGTCTTTTCACTCCAGACTGACTAGTTTGCTATCACAAACTGCGCTGATGCAATATGAGGTAATATGCCTGTCAGACAAGAGAATTCAGTAATGCTGAAACAATGAAGTAACGTGAAGAGATGCCTAAAGTCACTAAAACCACACAATAATCAGAAGCAACAGGCGGGAGAATCGCAAACCCGAATTGCAAAAGAGGAAAACATGCAGCTCTGTGTCTTAAGGTGATGATACACGGGGCAACTTTTTGGGCGAGGTTGCTAGGCAACACGAAAGGAAGGTTTTTCAATACTGTGCCTGTTACAGCCACTGCCCAGTGTACAAACCCAATGACCTGTGTTTCATCCAATAGCCTATTTTTGCAAACCAGCTTTAGGATACGAGTCTGAGCTCAAAGTGCAAGCTCTGATTGAAAGCACCATTCACTGGTTCAAATACAGTCATTACCCGTGGCAGTCTTACCAGACACACAAATACACACATTCCCAAAATGAGCTACAAGGCTAAAAAGCTTTGTTTAAGATATTACTCATGGGTATTAGACCACCCACAAATCCAGTTAATGGAACAGCTAGGGTTGATTTACTACCACACAGACCTCCAAATACTGGCCTCTTTTGCAGAGAGGAGTGCGTGAGGAGGACCAGAGGGGATGTGAGTAACAGCAGCATCATCCATTAACATGTACAGGGCCACACAGACCCCCCAGGTTCCTGTACAGTCACTGGGGATGAACACAGACAACATAATGATGCAGCACTGAGGAGATTCTCTCTTCCATCACTCCCCCTTTTTTTTTTAGTAACAGTTTTTGCCTTCTGACAAAAATATCCATTAAAAGGAACATTCTGGGTTTAACATAATTTGTTAAAGGGATATTTCATCCAAAAATGAAAACTACCTCACCCTCAAGCCATCCTAGTTTCTTCTTTCAGACGGATACAACTGGAGTTGTATAACAATGTCCTGACTCTTTCAAGCTTTATAATGGCAGTGAATGGGTGTTGAGATTTATAAAGTATCCAATAAAGTGCATCCATCCATCATTAAAAGTGCTCCACACAGCTCCAGATTTAATAAAGGCCTTCTGAAGCAAATCAATGCGTTTGTGTAAGAATAATATCCATATTTAAAACTTTATAAACCGTAAGCTCTAGCTTCTGCTAACTGTCGTACGCTCATTCACGAGAAAGTGACGTTCCAGCAGATGACGTAGGTATAGCATAAGCTCCGGTGAGGAAATCTTCCAACATTTTTCTTTACAAATCCTCATTTTGTACTTCTAATTTGTGACCAGTGTTTTGTTTTGCTCACTCCTCTGCGCTTCCATGTTCGTCAGTGGATTCAAGCACGTCTTCTGTCATCCACTGGAAGGACACTCTCTTTTGAACACGCGTACAACAGTTAGTCAAAGTTTTAAACATGGATATTTTTCTTACACAAACGCATCAATTTACTTCAGAAGGCCTTTAATAACCTCATGGAGCCTTTTGGAGTACTTTTTATGATGGATGGACGCACTTTATTGGACTTTAAATCTCAACAGCCATTCACTGCCATTATAAAGCATGAAAGAGCCAGGACATTTTTTGATACAACTCCAAATGTATTTGTCTGAAAGAAGAAAGTCATATACACATAGAATGCTTGAGGGTGAAGGCTTTAAAGAATGTTAAAAGCATTTAAAATTAAGAAATGAAGTCAGCATAAACATTAGAATTGTACATTTACAGTTGCATTAGAAATAATATTTTTATTATACTTGATTTTAATTTTACTGTTAAATATTATATTATACAGTCAAACTGACATATAAATCACAAAATTCTGGGCCAACCTGTACAGCCCTAAAAACAAACAGACAGACAAAGACAGAATGAATGAATGAAAATCATGACAGAATTTTTATTTTCATTCACTTTTAAAGAAAAAAATCCATGTCAAAATGATTGTGAAAGTCAGTATTATGCCTCAAATTCTGTTGATTAAGCTTGTATTGAACCCAGAATATTCCATTAAATTTAGCCAATATTCAATGTCAGTCATATTCATTATTTTCAGTCAATTTTACTGAAATGGCATCTAAATTTGCTTGACAGAAAAAAACATTTTGTTGACAGGCAAGTGCAAAAACAACCAAACATTCAGTATTAAATGAGTATTAAACATCAAAATCAACATTTAACAAAAAGATGATGTCAAAGACATCAAAAAACCCTTTGTTAATGAACATTTTTGTTCATTTACGAGATAATGTGCCAGTTATACTAAATAGGGCAAATTAGCGCAAGAGCACAATTCCAAACAGCGCCGATGGGAGGGGAAATTCTGCTGATTTACACAATGTGCAAATTAAAGAATGCAGACACAACATCTGATTTACATATCGACCAACGCAATAAACCAAGCGCAGGCAAATTAGTGTAGTCGCAAATAAAGAATAAAGAAATAAAGAAGCCACAGAATGTTGAAAAGAACCGGAGGCCAAAAAATGAAGATCTGCTAGAAGTTTTGATAGACTTGGTACTGCGTGACTTCTGAAGTAAATTAAAAATAACATGGCTTGCCAAACGATATGTTTGGATAATTTGTTCTTCTGGCATTCCAAATAAATTAATACATGTGGAAAAAATCGTCTCCCTTCTACCACTCGCTCTCTGTTCTCTGCGGTGCCTCCTCCTAGCAACAATTGCAGCCAATTCAAGCGCAAAATAGTTTAAGACATTAAATAATGGCGCAAATGGCAGTAATTTGACAGGTGCAAACGTGATTAATTTAAATACTCTCCTCCCATAAATTTTCCATCTGAAAGCGAAACTCCTACAAATGCATATTCAATAAGGTCAGGCGGAAAAATAACTGTGCCCAAGCCTTTTCAGCGCTAAATTCATCACTGCACTTCTTTAGCAAAACCTGACAGTACAATTTTAACGTCAAAAGACAGTTTAGTAAAACTGGCTCTAACACTGTTGCTTACTCAGGGTGAGCACACTGGAAGAGTAAGATGCTATGTGAAAGAGACAATGCTAGTCAAAGACACCAAGCCTAGTCCATCCCCTGGAGGATGCGTGTCTAAAACAGCGAGTGTGACAGAGATTGGGGAGCTCAGGGGTTCCTGGAAACCATCTAAAGCCGCATTCCTCCGCTCAATATCTCTCGCTACTTCTCCTGATTCCCCTTCAGCGTTTCTGTCCCCCAGGGTCCAACGCTATTCACAAAACTCAGTCTCTCATTGGCTCCCGCTTGGTCACGGCCTGGATTTACCTGCTTTAACTTTAATCTGGTTTCTTTAACCTAGAATGCTGAGGCTAGCTTTAATTCTGAAACACGCACTTAGTTTTACGCTCTGTGATATTAAGAAATGAAGAGAGGGCAAAATGTGGAATAAATTTACAAGCATTAAACTAAAGGATGAGCCACAGTGTGATCCAGAACGTTTCCATTATACTGTACTGAGGCAGGGGCGTTTCCAAGGAGGAGGGAAGGGAGGAAGTGCCCACTTAAAATAGAGAAAAAAAAAAGCAGTACAAAAATGAAAACACAAATATTACAAAATATAATATTAAAATCACTTGTTTTTCTAAAGGTAATCATTGAGTCTGCATCTCTCTTGTTTCCCCTGAGCCCATTGAGTTTTAACAGACCCCCTAAAGCGTGCAGCGGATTTGGTGGGGGGTAATGGAGAATGAATGTGAGGAAGTCACATTAGAGTAGGCAACGCCTCCATCGTGATATGATTGGATACCACTGGTTATGTTTGACTGTGATTGGCTCATCCAATAAACCTGCATTGTGTTTGTGCGCGCTTGGAAGTCTGAATGAACAATATAATGGCGTTAATGTGAAGACTAATTTAAAAGTAAACAACATGCACACTTAGATATAACTGCTTTGTAATGTCAAAATAAGACTTGAAATGGCCTGAAAACATGATCTGTGGGAGTTTTTAGTGAGTAATCAGCTTGGTGAAATTTAAAGTAAATCTCTGTGTCTGTGACCAGTATTTACTGAGCTTTGATGACTGATAAATTAAAAAATAATTAAAAGTTAATTACTAAAAAGAACAGCTGAACATAAGTTTACAAATAAAATATATTGTTTAAATTGTTACTGCCTTGAGTTATTATTTTGGAATGAATGAAAAATTCTTAAAAACACCAACTTTATGAGATTCATACTTGGAAAAAATAATAGTTTTTCTCTCTGTGATTCTCTGACTGGAAAAAAACAAACAAACTAGAAACACCTTATCACACAACCAAGTAGATGGTAAGTGCAGTAAAATACAATGGACGAGGCCTTTTTTAAACATGGTACTATTATGGTAAATGAAAAGAAATGAAATACACCAGCACAAAATTTCATAAGACTGCATGATAAAACAGTACATGGGCGATGAAGGTGTGTAGGCCTGTTTTCTATTATACCTACACTGGGTGCATAACTCTAGTATTGGCTGTTTCTTCTCAGTATTGAAGCCAGAATCCACCTACAACGTTATCTGATTCAGTCCATCTGTTCTATCCCAGCAGCCCTCACTGCAGAGGCCCTGAGCTCAGTGGGTGGAGTCAGATCAATGTCAATCAAAGTGCTTTTAGAGGCAAGAGATAATGGCTCTTCACTGGACCTCCATACATCTATCTGAAAGTGTGTTTGATTCAAAGCTTGGAACTTTTTGTTAGTTTCAATGAGATATGATGCATAGGAGAAAGTACTTGTCAGTCTTTTCTGGAAGGCATCCTTCATTTACATGCAAAACAAATTGGTAAACAAATCCACCAAAATAATCGAGTTATCCCTAAGATGCAACAGCATATTTTCTCTCTTCTCCTGCATCATATTTTGTGCTTCTCCTGCTTTTTCGTCTCGCCTGCCGTCAGTCTTCCCATGCCATTTAACAGCAGAACAGTCATTAACCAAACAGCAGGGTTGCTATGGGAACATCACACTGCCACTCATGACCAGCCGGCTGAGATGAAATAAATATGGATGCCAACTGGGTTGCAGAACTGTGTACCTGCAAATATTTATAAAAGTAATGCAAACAGAGAGCAAAACACTTATTTTCATACACGCATATCTCTCCAAGTCCTCTGTTTCTCTTGGTCCAAGTCATATCTGCATTCTGCGAAAAGAATCCACCTTTTTTGCATCATGAATGACAGGAGGAGCAGTCATGCAAATGATGTAAACTACGTCTGTGGGGAGAAGGTAAGTGGACGGTGTGTTTAAATACTTCATTATAGTATCTGCATTAAAAGCTCTGGTCTGATGTTTAATAACTCTTATAATCTAAATATGAGTCAAATATAAGTGACCCCTTCCTAGAATAAACAGGCGGCTATATATTTAAGAATAAAAACCCATCTAATCTGAGGAATAAACACTAATGACAATAAAAACTTTAGTTTTCAAAATTAAATAATTAGCTTCTATATTGTCACTGTACTGCCAAAAATGTCCAATTACAGAATTATAGTTTTACATATATATATATATATATATATATATATATATATATATATATATATATATATATATATATATATATATATATATATATATATATATATAGGGGTTGGACAATGAAACTGAAACACCTGGTTTTAGATCACAATTAGTATGATATTGGGCCTCCTTTTGCAGCCAATACAACATCATTTCATCGTGGGAGTGACAAATACAAGTCCTGCAAAGCAGCTAGAGGGATTTTGAGCCATTTTCCTCTTGCAGAACAGTGGCCAGGTCACTATGTGATGCTGATGTGGGAAAACGTTTCCTGACTCGCTCCTCCAAAACACCCCAAAGTGGCTCAATAATATTCAGATCTGGTGACTATGCAGGCCATGGGAGATGTTCAGCTTAATTTTCATGTTCATTAAACCAGTCTGTCACCAGTCTTGCTGTGTGTATTGGTGCATTATTATCCTGATACAGAGCACTACCTTCAAGGTACAATGTTTGAACCATTGGGTGCACATAATGAAACTTTACACTGCTCTAACTGGTGTAATGTACAATAAGTGAAGACTGGGCACCAGACAGCGCAAGTATAGCCATGAGACCTCCAATACTATATTGGCAAGTGTTTCAGTTTCATTGTCCAACCCCTGTATATAGGCACACACACACACACACACACACACACACACACACACACACACACACACACACACACACACACACACACACACACACACACACACACACACACACACGTAGTCAAAAGTTCATGATCAGAAAGATTTTTAAGAAATTAATACTTTTGTTCAGCTAATATGGATTAAATTCATCAAAAGTCATAGTAAATACAAAGGAAGCCCGTTTCTGCCACTTAATAAGAAATTTTAAAAAAAAGGTAATTGGGACTTTTTCTCTCACAATTCAGATATTTTTTCTCAATTCTTTCAGCTTTTGACTTTTTTTTTCAGAATTTTGAGATATAAACTCGCAATTGTGAGTTATGAAGTCAAAATTGCAAGATATAAATTTACAATTGCATGTTATGAAGTTAGAATTATGAGATATAAAGAAAAAAAAGTCACAATTTTGACTTTAATTGCAATTTTGACTATTTCTCTGAATTGCGTGAAGTATGAAAAAATCTGAAATGCAAGTTATGACAGAATTGTGAGATTTAAATTAAAAATATTCAACAAAAAAAATTGTGAGATATAAATGAAACTTTAAATATAAAATTTACATCTCACAATTCTGACTTTATTTCTCGTTATTGCAAATTTATCTCTCACAATTCTGACTTTATAACTTACAATTGTGAGTAATAAAGTCAGAATTGCAAGATATAAACTGGCAATTCTGACTTTTTTTCTCACAATGGCGTGATATAAACTCACAGTTGGAAGAAAAAAAAAACCCGGATTGTGAGACGTAAACTTACAATTGCAAGAAAAGAAAAAAGTCAGAATTGTGAGATACAGTTGCAATTATTTTTTATTCAGTGGCAGAAAGCTTCCATAAAACACTTTTATTTTGTTAAAATAAAAATCAATTTCTAATTAGTGCTGTACTTTTGAACATTTCTAATGTTTCCACAAAAACTATATGCATCAGCACAACCAGTGTCAACAACGTAAACAAATAATAATAAAAAAAGAAAATCTAATAGCATCAAATCAGCATATTAGAATGATTTGTAAAGGCTTCTGAAAATTTAATTACATTTCAAAACATTAAAATAAAAACAGTCATTTCAAATTGTAATATTTCACAGTATTACTGTTTTTATTGTACTTTTTATTAAATAAAAACAGCCTTGGTGAAACTTAAAAAATTTTAACTTAGTCATATAACAGAAATTAGTATCAATTTCCATATCAAATTAAAGAAATGTGTTAAACATTGAAAATTCTGATCTTCATCTCGTCAGAAGTGCGGCACTAAAATCTGGCCTGCAATACAGATATACTTTACATCAGCTTTATCAAGCATGGCCCATGCCCCATTACCACTACCACACATACGCACTAGTGAATGAAGTGCTTACAATCCACCATTTGCTCTTCCACAGAGATTCAACTGGTAAACAAGCTGAAACATCAGCCTCAGGCCCTCTCCAGTGAAGAGAGACCAACCATAATCCCCCCACAATCCCTTGGGCAGCCTGGTAAAGCTGAATTCAGTCGTGTGGCAACCTAACAGTAGGAGGAAAGTGAAGGAATATTTTATAATGGAGCCCCACTGGTTACTAAGAAGAACCTTGAGAAGAACATCTAATGGTTGGGCTCAAAAGACTGCCAGAGCACAATGTTAAAATTGTAGAGGATTATACTGTACATGAAATACTGGCAGCCCACTTCAGCATGACTGAAAGAGAAAGCGAAAGAGCACTTATGCACTTCAGTAAACGGTTTAAAGCAAGTAACTAGTCACATTTTGTGCAAGTGCACCGCATAGTTTTCAACAAGACCCAAAGGGCCCTCGCCACCATTATGATTTAAATACAGACGAGAAAACATGATTGACAAGTTCTCAGAAGTGCGCTCAGGCAAACTGCACAGCACCGGTCGCTTCAAGCGAAAAAATATGAGTCAGTCACAAGCACTTTAGCACCTGGAGAGAATCCACTTAAAGACGCTAAACACCACTCATTCAGAGCAGACTGTCAATTCATATCAAGAGCACACAAAAGCAATTATACTGTTGTGGAAATTACAACATGTGAGGTTCTAAATAAAATAATAAATCAACACAGCTGTTGCTGTCAAGCCGCAGAGATACTGTTATAACAGCAGCACTAGTGATTCACCCGCTGGCACGTTTTGTTATCTGAGGCCATGTTGATCAAAACAAATGTGTTTTAGCCTACATTTATACTATCACCTTTACCACACACATGGTTAATGGGGCAAAGGGAAATAATTATAGAGAACAATTCATTGGTTTGCTGAAATGAGCCGTACTCAGGAGAGACTCATTGTTTTTCACCTCTAGGCTTTTTTTAACCAGTTGAATCAATCCAAGGAAATGGATTGAATGTGACAGTTTTAGGTCCTCAGTAGCATTACCCCCAAATTAATGGCAGACGTGATCTGAAGTCAGAGCAAATAGTGTCCCAAATAGAATTCAGAGTCATACAACCCACAGATCTGAATTAGGGTCAAGGACAAATCAAGGGCGAGTTGTGGTTGCACAAGGTCCTGGAGCACCAGCCACCTCTCCTTGCTGGAAAAACCAGCTTAAGCTGGTAGAACAAAGATGCTGGTTATGAGCTGGTCAACCAGCTAGCAGGTTCCAAAAACAGCTTGACCAGTTTGAGCTGGTATGATCATGAATGACGACAAAAGAAATCCTCAGAAATCCAGATTAAAACAAACTAAAAACGGCATTCAGTTATTAAAAATGTACTCTTTGTTATCGAGTTGGTTTCACATGGTTTTGTGGTTTTATACAACTTTTAAAAATACAATTAAATTTAGGGCTGGGAGATATTATTATTGTGATATATTGCGAGATTTTCCTCAATAACATGAGTTCGAAAAATTTGATAAAATATTTATGTGGAAAAAGCAAAACGCTACACTCTTAAAAATAAAGGTTCTTTAAAATGTTTCTCACAGCGATGAAACAGAAGAACTATTTTTGGTTCCACAAAGAACCATTCAGTCAAAGATTCTTCAAAGGACCATCTCTTTTTATACCTTTACCTTACCTTTATATAATCTGAAAAACCTTTTTTCACCACAAAGAACCTTTTGTAAAACAGAAAGGTTCTTCAGATGTTAAAGGCCTTGCCTTGGCATAAAAAGTTCAAAATATATACATTTTTATAATTATAATGAAGTATTCATTCTTCAATGCCATTAAGTTTCTGAGTAGTTGCACCACACAACACTTACAACCTCGACCAACCTTGCCTTGGCATTAAAAGTTAAAAATATACATATTTTTTATACTTATAATGAAGTACTCATTCTTCAATTCCATTAAGTTTCTGAGTAGTTGCTCCACATGACAATTACAATCTCGACCAACCTTGCCTTGGCATAAAAATTTCAATATATATATATTTTTATAATTATTATGAAGCACTTATTCTTCAATTCCATTAAGTTTCTGAGTAGTTGCACCACATGACACTTACAACCTCGACCAACCTTGCCTTGGCATAAAAAGTTTAAAATATACATATTTTTTATACTTATAATGAAGTACTCATTCTTCAATTCCATTAAGTTTCTGAATAGTTGCACCACATGACACTTACAATCTCAACCAACCTTGCCTTGGCATAAAAATTTCAATATATATATATATATATTTATGATTATTATGAAGTATTCATTTTTCAATGCCATTAAGTTTCTGAGTAGTTGCTCCATGACACTTACAACCTCGACTAACCTTGCCTTGGCATAAAAAGTTAAAAATATACATATTTTTTATACTTATAATGAAGCACTTATTCTTCAATTCCATTAAGTTTCTGAATTGCTGCACCACAGGACACTTACAACCTCGACCAACCTTGCCTTGGCATAAAAAGTTCAAAATATACATATTTTTTATACTTACAATTAAGTACTCATTCTTCAGTTTCATTAAGTTTCTGAGTAGTTGCACCACATGACACTTACAACCTTGCCTTGGCGCAAAAAGTTCAAAATATATATATTTTTTGATAATTATTATGAAGTATTTATTCTTCAATGGCATTACGTTTCTGAGTAGTTGCACCACATGACACTTACAACCTCGACCAACCTTGCCTTGGCATAAAAAGTTCAAAATACCTAATATGTGTTTGCCTTGACACACGTCATGAGGGTCTGCAGGGTTCCTCTCTAAGACATCAGACAATCTTCAGCATTGCAAAACAGACAATAATGTGCCGCAACTAGTATACAAACACATCTCTCCATTCAAAGCACTGACCCAAAGTGAAACCACATGAAGTACAATCTGATGTTCCCTTTGCCATAATCAGTGACTGCGAGGTTGATTTTACTTAAAATCTTTTCCTTTAAGCGAGACACAAGCTTGCTTCAACAAAAAACACTCTCCATTCAGAATAACCTTTCTATCTGCCCACACAGAATGGAGGTCTTTTTTGTTATATTGAATTGTGGGAGTAGGTGGTCTTGCATACCTGTGATCTCTTCTTTCAGAGGTACAAATGCCTGCAAATAGTACCTTGAGGACGTTTCTACCGGGGTGAGGACCACAAGCCAAACAGACTGGTACTGAACCTTGATTGAACCAACAGCGACTCAAACGACGCATGTTTGATCCAAGGAAAGGGGAGGGCTGAAATCAAAAGGAAGCTGGTCGAATTACATGGCCTCTAGTACACATAACCATGTCCATGTGTGTTTGTCTGGAGTGTGTTTTCTACAGGGGTAGCGGTGGGAAATAAGAGCCAGGAGTGACTTATCACTACAGGAATGTAAGGAGACCCAAGGGGATGGATGGAGGGCTGCTGAGAGGCACAGACTCAACCAGAAGAGACTGCTGAGAGAAAAGACAGGAAATAAGAGGGAAAAGGTGTGGAGAGCTTAAGTAACAGAACAACAGAAGTAGCACTTAATGTTTTTGTTCACACCTTCACTTTTAAGATCCTTTTGCCAGATGTGGAAGTCATATGTGACCGTTTTATGGAACATCATTTTATCAAACCTCAGACTTAATGACTGGAGCACAAATAAGGGGAAAGTTCAAGACAAAAATCACTGGAGCAGTGAAACCAATTTTCTAAAATGCACTAATGTTCAAAAATTTGGGGTTGGTAAGACGTTTTTGAAAGACGTCTCTAATGCTTACCAAAGTTTAAAGTTGATGCAAGAATGAAATCCACGTCATTACCTCATTCCAAACCCACTTTTAAGTCATTATTCGCTTATTTTGCCTTCTTTTTCAACCAAAGACATCCAATTGCTTAGAAATTGGTGCACAGAACACTTTTGTGCGTGTCTTTTTCTCCAACTTGAAAGGTCCAGTGGCAATTAATTGTAATTACATTGGAAACAGCAACCAGAACATCGCCTTTTGTGCTCTAAGAAAGGTTTGAAATGAAAGGAGGGTTGAATAAATGTTATCAGAATTTTCATTTTTCGGTCGAACCGTTTCTCGAACAGCTTATTTAGGCTCCAAAATACATGATTTTTGACAGACAGCATGTGTACACACGTTCACTTCTTCCCGAGTTGACAGCAGAAACAAAGCAGTCGAGGAACGTGTCAGTCAAACGTCCTTCATTCAGCAGAAGCAGCACAGAGCTAATGTACGTGAGTCAGTGCGCCTTCAGCTTGAGAAAGGGTGCTAATTATCACTGAATAGATGATGTAAGAGCATTAAAGATTAATAAGACTTTATCAAACTTTAAATAAATGTAATATTCGGTTTAATCATGCAAGGTTTCTTTTTTTCTCAGTGAGGCCGAACCCCATCAGTTCTCCTCTCAGGGGAAGGTTGAACAGCTGTCTGCATCCTTAAGAAACATCCTCCGGCTGTAAGTTCACTGTTAATCAGACCGATAACCGTACTCCATTCCCTAGAGAACTGCTGTTGCACTGCTTCTTTTACAATCTGCTCCTGTAGAATGAGTTAGCAAAAATACAGCTTTCCTAGATCAATTTTACTGAGGTGCTGAATGCACTGAGGCCCAAAAGAGCATGAAAAGGAGAAAAATCAATGGATCAGCGATCAGCGAGGAAGTAATGCACTGTAAAAATACATTTTATTAAATCATTTTTTGTCATTCTTAAAGCTAAATAAATTTATCTGAGAAGCTAAATGGTGTACAAAAATAAGACTTTTCCACAGAATGTTTCTTAGTTTCAGTTTATTTCTTCTACAACAAAAATAGCATTCCTGCGGCTTTTATTTTGGATTGTTGGGGATGTGTTTTATTCTTTTAACTTTGTTTAATTCCTTTGATATTTTATTTCGTCTGTATGCATTTCTGTGAAGTTACACTTTTACTGTACAGCGCTTTGGTCAGCAGTCGCTGTTTTAAATGTGGTCTAGAAATAAAACTGCCTTGCCTCACCTATACCGTGACGCTATGCCAGGGTCATGGGTTCAATAAATGCAATCCTAGTGACAAAGGAGTAGTTCACTTCCAGAACGAAAATTTACAATAATGAGGTTTTCTGAGTAAAACATTTCAGGAATTATCTCCATATAATGGACTTCAGTGGTGCCCGCAAGTGTGAACGTCCAAAATGCAGTTTAAATGCAGCTTCAAAGGGCTCTAAATGATCCCAGCCAAGGAATAAGGGCCTTATCTAGTGAAACGATCTGCCATTTTCTAAAAAAAATATATAAAATTATGTACTTTTTAACCTCAAATGCTCGTCTTGTCTAGCTCTGCGATGCGCTTGCATACTCTGTGTAATCCGGGTCAATACATTTAGGGCAGGTCGAAAAACTTTTCTCTCGAAATCGTCAACCTCGAAATCGTTCTACATCGCTGTTTTACCTTTTTTTGTAAAAGGGTTTTGACCTTCTTTGCATGTTCACTTTGTAATCACTGGGTCAGTACTTCTGAAGCGATGTACGCCTTTTTTAAAGTTGGAGGAGAAAATTAGGTGTTTTTTTGTCATACTCATAGCTGTATTGACCCGGATTACACAGAGTATGCATGCGCATCGCAGAGCTAGACAAGACGAGCATCTGAGATTCAAAAGTGTATAATTTTTTTTATCTTTTTAGAAAATGACAGATCGTTTTGCTAGATAAGTCCCTTATTCCTCGGCTGGGATCATTTGGAGCCCTTTGAAGTGGCATTTAAACTGCATTTTGGAAGTTCAAACTTGTAGGCACCACTGAAGTCCATTATTTTTTTCCTCAAAAAACAATTTCTTTATGACTGAATAAAGAAAGGCATGAACATCTTGGATGACAACAGGGTGAGTACATTATCTGTAAATTTTTGTTCTGGAAGCGAACTACTCCTTTAAAGGGGTCATCGGATGCCCATTTTTCACAAGTTGATATGATTCTTTAGGGTCTTAATGAGAAATCTATAATATACTTTGGTTAAAAATTCTCAATGGTTGTGTAAAACAACATCCTTTTTACCTTGCCAAAATCAGCTCTGCAAAAATCATCTCATTCTGATCGAGGCTGCTTTAAATGCAAATGAGCTCTGCTCGCCCCACCCCTCTCTTCTCTCTGTGGAGAGACGAGCCTGTTTACTTTAGCCGCATTTAGCCGCTAAACTTGCTAACTACCACGTTATTAGGAAAGGCGATCGCAAAGATTCATAAAAAAACCCTTATACTCACTTCTGCTGTAAGTGAAGCTGGATCACGAATGATTCGCACAACCATAGATGGATATACAGCATGTAGATCGGGAGGCACATTCCCTTCACAAACAAACGTAATCCACTGCATCTTCAGCGGCTCAGATGTCGGGAGTAAATGATGTCCACTTCGTTCATTATTACATCCAGCAACACAACACCTCAATCGCTCAATCGGAGATATTCTTGTCTAACTTACATCCCTGCTCCAGCATCGAAACCAAGAGGGCGGACTGTTACAGCTGATCTGAGGTAAAACGCTCATGTCAATCAACTATTGTGGGAGCGGCCTCTGTTGGTGTGACGCCACACCGACAGGCATCTGAGAACGGCTTGATTTGAAAAATGGAATATTATTTTTACAGATTTATTAAAAACCACTGCATGCATTTTTATCATTATAGGGTAGATGTGTACATACACTGCCAACATACATTAATGTTCAAACCACATGTAAAAGTGAACTTCGCATTCGATGACCCCTTTAATATACGTGTCTACCAAATGCATAAATGTATTGTTAATAGGTTTTTTCCTTTTTAAACAAGAAATTAAGAAAATTATCTGCTGTAAACTACATGTGTTAAAGAAAAATTCATTTAACTTCAGTCTGAGTGTAACGTAAGACCTGACTTTAGTGTATTTTTCTTGTATTCTTGTTTGAAACATTACTCAGAATTTACCTTCTATTTTTGTACACATTTAGTTTAAATGGATCTTATTTTAACAATATTAACATAAAAACAGGAAACTGCTATTAATGAAAAACCTTTTTTCCATACTTTATCAAGAGCATCTAAGTGAAAAATTAAGGTACAAAAACTGTCACTTGGCAGTATTCTTTCAAAAGGTACTAATACGTACAACTTAGAAACTAATACTTACACCTTAATATATTTTTAGCATATTAAAGGATTAGTTCACTTCTAGAATTAAAATTTCCTGATAATTTACTCACCCCCATTTCATCCAAGATGCTCAAGTCTTTCTTTCTTTAGTCAAAAAGAAAGGATTTTGAGGAAAATATTCCAGGACTTTTCTCCATATAGTGGACTTCAATGAGGATCAACAGGTTGAAGGTCCAAATTCCAGTTTCAATGCAACTTCAAAGGACAATCCCAGCCAAGGAATAAGGGTCTTATCTAGCAAAACGATTGGTCATTTTCTAAAAAAAAAAAAAAAAAAAAAAATTATGTACTTTTTCTTTTTTACCACAAATGCTCATTTTGCACTAGCTCTGCAATGCAAGTCTACAACTTCACACATTACGTAATCACTTTGGAAATGTCACACGCAGTTAGTTCTTCGTCTGTGTACTCCGATTCAAAAAGGTAGGGTAGGGCGAAAAACTCTAATTTTCTCTTCCAACTTCCAAATGGTCTGACATCGCTGTTTATACCTTTTTTTTGTAAAGGGCGTTTGACTTTCTTTGCACATTCACTGGGTCAGTACTTCGGTATGTCATTTGTGACCTTTCCAACATGAATACGTAATCCGTAAGGTCGAGCTAGTGCGAGATGAGCATTTGTGGTTAAAAAGCATATACTTTTTTAGGAAATGACAGATTATTTCGCTAGATAAGACCCTTATTCCTCAGCTGGGATCGTGTACAGACCCCTTTGAAGCTGCAATGAAACTGCAATTTGGACCTTCAACCCGTTGATCCCCACTGAAGTACAATATATGGAGAAAAATGTTTTCCTCAGAAACCTTAATTTCTTTCTGACTGAAGAAAGTGAACTAATCCATTAATATGCACCCTTTAGGGGTAAATAAGGTACAAAAATGTAAATTTTAAAAGGGTACCGCCCCAGTGACAGTTTTGGTACCTTTTTTTGTATGTGAAAGTGAGTTTTTGGGAGGGAGCAGGTGTTTGGGAGAGGTGCACTTGGAACATTTGGAGAAAAACAAGGAAAAGAAACAAAGCCATTCTAATGACTAAGACATGTAAGATTAACATTTCTCTTAAAAACAGAGTGAAACAGATTCACAGTCCAGCCTCATAGCCATGATGGTGTACAGAGGTCAAAAAAAATGCAAAGGACAAAGTGAGAAGAGGAAAAACTGTTCCTTCTAATGCTACAGACTAACAGCGCCCTCCACTGTAAGAATGGAAGAGAAGACACTAAATTCTTAGCAAATTTATCTCAGACAAATACATGTGATTTCAAAGTACAAATTCTATTCCCATGCTTTAAAATCGAGATTTAATTAAAAAGTTAACTAATTAACAATTAACTAATTAAACAGGTGCATGTTGCCACAACTGAGCATTTAAGCTAACTTTAAATGTAAAAATATTTAATTGAATATAAACAAAGCTTTAATATACAAACAATAAATCATGCACAATCCCCTTGTTGTATATTTATATTGTAATATGACGGCATGCCAAGACAACATCATTATGCAAATAACATATCATTGTGCAAACAGTGTTATTCCACACCGATGATGGGCTATTATGTACAAATAAAATATTAGCATAAAAAACAAATTATGGGGAGGTGCATTATTACAATAGTTTTAAAACCAAAAAAAAAGCAGTGTGCTATTGTCTGAGAGACTAAATGTACAGAGTGAATTTTCCACAGGCCTGCGATTACATTTCCACCCAGAACCAAATGCAAGCGCTGAGCCTTTGTCGATAAATTATTGAAGGTAACAAAGATGTTTTTGAAAACGCTCTGCTGAGTGCCATTTAGTGTGATTTACAACCGTCCACATCTGCTCCGAGAGTGAAGCTAACGGTGGTCTGTTTGCGGGGTGCACTTGACCTGCTGTGTCTGTGCTGCAGGGACATGCTATCTGTTTTAACTACCCACGGAGGGAGGTAAGGCAAATGGAGACATGAGGTGAGACAGGGCACTGGGAGATCAGATGAGATCAGACTCCATTTCAGAAAAGCTCTGCTTTAAGCATCCCCGTGTATCACACATATTAAAACGTGAAATAAATAGAAAATGTGGCAAATAAACACTTTAAGATGGATATGACTCCTATCTAATAACGCTAACATGAGAGTCAAATGTTTGCGATGTCTTCAATGCTATTCTGAGATCGCTGACCTTTCATCTGACATGTTTGGGTGCCATTTTGAAAAGGGCAGACGTGACGGTAAGATCTTTGTGCATACACAAAAACTCAAGTATTTAGCAGCAGTTCTGTCATGTTTTAAACAATCCTTATGCTTGTAAGTTAAAAAACAACACGTGGATTCACCTACTTTTAAAAAATAGTTTATGGAGTATTTTATCAATGTCATTACTACCTTTCTGGGCCTTGAACAAGGTAGTTGTGTTGCTGTCTATGCAGACTCAGAAAGCTCTCGGATTTCATCAAAAATATCTTAATTTGTGTATTGAAGATGAAGGTCTTACGGGATTGGAATAACATTTTTGGAATAACAGAATTTCAATTTTTGGGTGAACTATCCCTTGAAGTGGTGATATTGTTAGATGTACATGTTAGATTTTGCTCATTGCTGTTGCATGTTAATTATTAGGGCTGCCAAGAGACAAAATCTGTCATTAAGACAAATGAAATACCACCCATAAGCACACACCATCATTGGTACAAACATTAATGAGAAGTGCATCATACAGTCATGGCCAAAAATATCAGCACCCTTGCAATTCTGTCAGATAATGCAACACTTCTCTCAGAAAACTGCAAATGTTTTGGTATTCACGTGCTTGTTGTTTTTGTTTGCACTGCAACAACACAAAAAAAACAGAGAAGAAAAGTCAAAATCAGACAAAATTATTGGCACCTTGTCAAAATTGTAAGAAATAATTGCTTTTCAAGTATGTGATGCTCCTGTAATTTGTATTTAGACACACCTGTGGCAAGTAACAGGTGTGTGCAATATAGTAATCACACTTGCAACCAGTTAAAATGGAGAAAAGTTGACTCAACCTTTGTGTTGTGTCTCACACTGAGCATGGAGAAAAGAAAGAAGTGTAGTAAAGAGTTGTCTGAGGATTTGAGAGAAAAAATTGTGGAAAAACATGGACAATCTCAAGGCTACAAGATCTCCAGAGATCTTAATGTTCCTGTGTCCACTGTGTGCAATATCATCAAGAGGTTTACAGCCCATGGCACTTTAGCTAACCTCCCTGGACATGGATGGAAGAGCAAAATTAATGAAATTAATGAAAAATTACCACGAAGGATTGTACGAATGGTGGATAAAGAACCCTGATTAACTTCCAAAATAATTCAAGCTGATCCGTCGCCATCTGAATGAAAAAGGACGCTATGGTAGGAGACCCAGGAGGACACCACTGCATAAAAAAAAAAAAAAAAGTTTGCCAAAACTTATGTGACAAAACCACAATCCTTCTGGGAGAACATACTGTGGACAGATGAGACAAAAGTAGAGCTTTTTGGTAAAGGACATCATGGCACTGTTTACAGAAAAAGAAATGAGGCCTTCAAATAAAAGAACACAGTCCCCAGTCAAACATGGTGGAGGTTCAAAGATGTTTTGGGGTTGCTTTGCTGCTTCTGTCACTGGATGCCTTGACTGTGTGAACGGTATCATAAAATCTGATGATTACCAAAGAATTTTGGGGCGCAACGTAGTGGTAGTCTCCAGCAGAGGTCATGGGTCTTCCAGCAGGACCATGACCCGAAACACACTTCAAAAAGCATTCAGAAATGGTTACAAACAAAGCACTGGAGAGTTCTGAAATGGCCAGCAATGATTCCAGATCTGAATCCCATAGAACACCTGTGGAGAGATCTCAAAACAGCAGCAGGGAGAAGGCATCCTTCAAATCAGAATGACCTGGAGCAGTTTGCAAAAGAAGAGTGGTCCAAAATTTGTCCAGAGGTGTAAGAAACTTATTCATGGTTACAGGAAGCAATTGATTTCAGTTATTTTTTCCAAAGGGGGTGCTACCAAATATTAAGTTAAGGGTGCCAATAATTTTGCCCAGTGCATTTTTTGGGTTCTGTGTGGAATTGTATCAAATTTGATATTTCTTCTCTGTTTTTTTGTGTTGTTCCAATGCAAAAAATAAATAAATAAACATGTGAGTACCAAAACATTTGCAACTGCAACAATTTTCTGAGAGAAGGGTTGCATTTTCTGACAGAATAGCAAGGGTGCCAATATTTTTGGCCATGACTGTAGTACTGCAGACTAATTTTAAATGTATAAAGTCCGGAAAAGTTTGGCTTAAAACATAAAATTCTGTCATCATGTACTCCTCTTCATGTTCTTATAAATTCACTTTAACACTCAAAGGAGTGTCATTAAAAAAAATATGTGGTGCACTGCTCACTTTCCAAGTGTCGCTCATTTTTCAAGCAGAAAACGATGTATTGCCATTGTAGTGAATTTAACTGAATATTCATTAAATGATCTCCTTTTGTATTCTGCCAAAAAATAAGTTTGATATGAGGGTTGGTAAATGATGACAGAATTTTAATTTTCAGGTGAATTATCCCTTCAAAGAGGAAGTGAAATGTGTTAACATGTTAACTACAAAAACAATTACGAGAATTAAATATTTTACTCATTTGACAGCCCTAATTATAATGCAGCAGAACTCAATTATAATGCCACAATGAATCAAATAATACAGAGCAAACCAGGTTCAATGCAGGAAACCTTTATAAAGCTATGAGGAGAGGAGAGCCCCCTACACACACACACACATACACAAAGCTTGAATTGGTGTGCAGGGACCAGGTTCATATATCCCCAGGGAGCTTTTCTAAACAACAACTAGGCAACATCAAGAGAACACAATCTCCCAGAGTAGCGTGGCAAAGATCAGTCTTCCTGACAGCGCTGAAAAGACAAGCTCTGACCCCATCATACACACCGAAAAAACAGCATGGAGCAAACTGCTGTAACTAACTGCTCTAAAAGCCACCCTCCCAAATCACACGGCCAGACGTCTGTGACCACCGGGAGGTCATGGTCTGAACACAGCGCTACGGCTAAAGGGTGCGCTGTTTCATCAATACCAAATCACAGATCATCCCAGCGTCCATGACAGCAGCTAAAACGCCTTTTAATGGTCAGATGGACGGATATATATCACACGTGGAGCGTGACGGCCTTCAATTAGAGCTATTACAGGGTGGCAGGGATCAATATGGTGTCTGCCATGAAGGACAGGGACAGAGAAAGGATGAATCTGGTTGTAGACAAAGGTAGAGAGTGTGCGGTGCAAGAGAAGGCCTTCAGGAAAGCCTACCGAGTCAAAATCGCAAGGTCAAAAAACACATGAGAATTTACATTTTTGAATTAAAGCACTTGGCAGATAATTTTATCCAAAACTGAAGAGTTGAGAAACACTTAAGTTTTTTTCAATACGACAAACAGAAGACACTATGCTGGCAAAGATAAACTTTTCAAGTAATATTCTGGGTTAAGTACCACTGACAGCAAAAATTACCACAAAAATTTAATTCTAGCTTAATTCTAGTAGAGGGGGTGGAAAGGCAAAAATCCAACAAACAGTGACAGTTTCGATGAAAGTGTATTGGGCAAATTCATAAATGTTAAATTACACAGTCTTTCAAGTCTGCTACCTTAATGATCCAAAGCTGTTTTTTTTTATTTTATTTTTTTTAGCTGTTGATAGTTGTTCATGAGTCAATTGTTTGTCCCAAACAGTTAAACTGCCCTCTGTTCTTAAGAAAAATCCTTCAGGTCCAACAAATTCAGTGGTTGTTCAGCTTTTTTGTGTATTTGAACCCTTTTCACACTGAGGACAACTGAGGGACTCATATGCAACTATTGCAGAACATTCAAGCACTCACTGGTGCTCCAGAAGGAAACACGATACATTAAGAGCCGGGGGTGAAAACTTTTGGAATTTGAAGATTTTGTCTTCCGGGAAACATGCGAGTATCTTCTGTAGCTTCTGAAGGGCAGTACTAAATGGAAAAAAATTGATATTTAGGTTGAAAAATTGATATAAGAAAAATGTACACATCTTCATTCTGTTCAAAAGTTTTCATCCCCTGGCTCTTAATGCATCGGTTTTCCATCTGGAGCATCAGCGAGTGATTGAACCTTCTGTAATAGTTGCATATGAGTCCCTCAGTTGTCCTCAGTGTGAAAAGATGGATCTCAAAATCATAGAGTCATTGTTGGAAAGGGTTCAAATACCAAAAAAAAAAAACAAAGAATTTGTTTTAGAACCTGGAAGATTTTTCTGAAGAACAGCAGGCTGTTTTACTGTTCAGGACAAACAAGGGTGACTCGTGAACAACTTTCACTAAACAAAAAAAAAAATAAAAAAGCTAAAATAGCTGTGGATCATTCAAGTAAGAACAGTATTAAGAATCAAGTGACCTCAACTGTATATGCATGTTTCAACAATTAATTAATTAATTAATTTTTTTTTTAATTATAAGCTTCAGATTTCTCCATAAACTCTATTCACTATTAACTTCCATTGAAAGTGCCTCACAAACACTAGCTATAAAGCCCTTGTATCAAATTATCATAAAGGACTGGCATCCGAGCGTAGGAATGAATTCAAGCAGCAAAATGCAGGGTTTATGACAAACGGTTGTGCCGAAGCAGCCAAAATCTTTCCTTTTCTTTAGCCAATTTGCGTGATTTCTCTAAACCTGTCGCTAAGAAACAAGAGAAGAAAGAAAATAGCCTCGTTTAGCAATAAAGCCAATCTCCTCCCTGGCTGCTAAATTAGCTTTGGGTGAAATAGAGCCAGAGCTATTAATCTTGTACAGAATTAATCATTTCCGATGAGTAATTTGCACGCTGCACCCCGTCTGCAGGCTAATAGAAAGCAGGGCGGGGAATTAGAACAGACAGGCGAATATTAGCTGACGCCTCTAACGTGCATCCCATTTGGAAAAAGGCACTGACAAGGTAGCCATTAGTTTATGTCCTTAAAACAAACAAAGACAAGCATTAGAGAATGAACACTAATTCCATGTTAGATATGGTTGCATTCGCTAAAAACTATCAGTGGGTCCTGATGCGCAAATTCACGCTGCTAAGATTCAGACGCTTGGGATGAACACCCAATGGATTTAATTAAGTATAAAATAAATCTATGTCAACAAAAACAATAGATAGTACTTCTGTAAATAAAACAGAAATATAGAGAAAACAGAAATTAGGAGTGATCTATTATATTTGTCCTTCATAGTCCCCAAACGCTCATTCCATCATTCTTCACCCCTAAATGAGAATCTTACTAACCCAGATTAGTTCAGTCTCTACGGTCTTACAAATTCACCATGTAACTAGGCCCAACTCAGCCAAGCAAAGCACCTCAACATCACTACACACAAGCCTAGAGCAAGAAATTCTCAGAGTACGCATTTCAATTGGTGATTATAAATGCGAGGATAAATATGTTGTAGATCATGGAAATATACGATGAAGAAGACTTTGATATAGAAATAGAAAGGATGAAATAGGCATTTGATTTCCTCAGCATTTAATCTAACAAAACAAATGTAATTCAAATCTTGGAGTTAAATGAAAACAATTCTTTGTGTTGCCAAACTTGAAAAACTAATAACCCGTTTCTTGCATTGCATTGTTAGCAAATTATGGTTCCGTTGTTATCACCATATTTCCCTAAACCACAGTTCCAACAAAAATTTGCAAACAGCATCACATACTTGTGTGGTTGGAATTATAGCTCTCAACCTGTGGTTAGAAGCATAGTTTCTTATTAGTATGACTTTTGGATTCAAATTAAGATTGCGCTCTTGAATAAATCTATGATTTCTGAAGGATCAAGTGACACTAAAGACTGTATAAATGAGTGATGACAATTCAGCTTTGCCATCACAGGAATGATGTGATGTCACATTATTTTAAATTGTAATAATAAATGTAATAATGTAATAATATCTCTCTCTCTCTCTCTCTCTCTCTCTCTATATATATATTTATATAGATACACACATATATATATATATATATATATATATATATATATATATATATATATATATATATATATATATATATATATATATATATATATATATATATATACACACACAGACACACATACATACATATATACACACAAAAAAAACAAAATGTATTTCTATTTTAATGTAAATTAAAATCTTATTTATCATTCCAATCTAATTTAATTTATAGCGATCAAAGCTGAATTTGCAGGTATTCAGTGTCACATGATCCTTCAGAAATTAGTGTAATATGCTGATTTATTATCAATGCTGGTAATAGTTGTGCTGCTTAATATTTTTTGGAACCGGTCATATTTTTTTTTTTTTTCAGGATTCTTTAATGAATAAATAGTTAAAAAGAACAGCATTCATTTAAAATAGAAATCTTTTCTAACAATATACACTACCATCCAAAAGTACATTTTTATTCTGTCTTTTCTTGAATGAAATTAATACTTTTATTTAGCAAGGATGTGTTAAATTGATAAAAATTGATTTATTTGATTTATTTTCTTAGAAAACATTTTTATTTTGAATAAATTATTATTCATCAAAGAATCCTGAAAAAAGTATCACGTTTCAAAATAATATTTAGCAACACAACTTTTGCCAAAATAGATTATTATAATAATAAATCAGCATATTAGAATGATTTCTGAGGGATCATGTGACACTTAAGGCCGAGTAATTATGCTAAAATTTCAGCTTTGAATCACAGGAATAAATTATGTTTTAAAGTATATTAAAATAGAAATCATTATTTTATACTGTAATAATATTTTGCAATTTTAATGTTTTTTTCTGTATTTTTTTTAAATCAAATATATGGAGACTTGACAAGCATAACAACAAGTCTTACTGATCCCAATCTTGTGAACGGCACACACACACACACATATACAAAAACACATATATTTTATATATTCTATAAATATCAGAGCGTCAATAATCTGTGATGTTTTTGATTATGCATGTGCATAATTGCATAAGAGAACCCACAAAGAATCAAACATGAAATCAAGCATTCAAGCCAATCACTAAGCTTTCAATTCGGCCAAGTCTGGTGTATGGTAAAGATAAACCAAAATCAAGAGGCAAGATCTCTTTCATTTGAGAGCAAAACCACACTGTCAATTTCCCCAGCACTGTAAACACAGACGAAGTGGCTCTAAGTGAAACAAAAATGTTTCTCTATAATAAGAGATCAGAAGAAATGCAAGTCTCTTGTGATTTAAGCAAGCATTCAGCTGCTCTAATTATAGCTGAGAAGTTTTACCAGTATAGTCAACTGTCTTTTTTCACTTTTGCACTGATGGGAACAATAACCAAGGAATAACATTCAATTAGCAGAGAAGATTAAAAACTTCATCTGTCATTATTGATTTAGCACACAAAGCCACAAAGCACATCTTTGATTAGTTCAAAATCAGATGGTCGATACATACGTCTCATGGTGGACAAGGTTGCGTGACTATAAATGATATCAGGAGATTACAATCATACCTATATGAGTGTGTGTGATCCTGCATGTTATTACGGTCAGCAATGCAAGAGTAAGTCATGCGAAAAATTGATACTCTCGTGGTGGTATAAGAAGTTTAGACAAGCAAGTAATGAAAGCAATCACACAGTACTTTAGGAGTAAATATTACGGCAATAATGATAATGAACACTACAGACCTCATAGCGCAGCTGTGGTGTACATTCACAGCCAGTAATTGTATTTACATGGGGATGTGATGTAATTTCAGCATTTACATGTGCATAGCTGATTTTATAGCCAAACCGCCTATTGTTTTATGACAAATATAGGGTGCGATTTTAATTTCCAACCGAATCTCATCTCTGCAGTAGAGCTGCTATTTGGCATCCAAATAGTGATTATTTTTATTAGTGTATTCAGTTCACTAAACAAACCAAGCATGCTGCTCTTTGTAATGTAGCAGTCATTCTAAGATCAGCGTACCAGCTCTGAATCAATATAATCTCATTCAACCGGACATGATAGGCACAATATTCATGAAGCAAATTAATTCAGTTTCATTGTTTTTCTGATGTTTTCATGTGCAATCAAACCTGTTATTATGCTAATTCAGCTAATTAAACATTTTGCCAAATTTGCGCAACAGTGTTTCCCAACAGTAAATTGCATACAAGGGCAGCAAAAAAAAAAAAGAAAAAAGAAAAAGAAAAAGCTTTTCAAACGATCACCAAAATCCTAGCGTGACTAATATCACTATTTGCATTGTCAGTGTAATGACCAAATGCATCTGAATAAAAATGTGGGTGGCTTAGTGGTTAATATCTGAGATAGGAATCAAATGTTTGCATGTCTGAACCCACAAAAAGGGTACAAAGCTGTCACTGGGATGATACTGTAACAACAAAAAAAAAAAAAAAGGCTCTATACCTTATATATTATATATTAAATGCTACATATCGGTACCTTAAAGGTATAGTTCACCCAAAAATGAAAATTACCCCAGGATTTAATCACTCTCAAGTCATCTTAAGTGTATACGACTTTCTTCTTTCAGACAAATGCAGTAGGAGTTATATTAAAAAAATGTCTTACTGTCCAAGCTTTATAATGGCAGTGAATGGCTGTTGAGATTTTGAAGCCCAAAAGCCCGACAATTATTTTCATCATCTGCTGGAACGCCACTCTTCGTGAAAGTGCGTACGAAAGTTAGTGAAAGCTAGTGGTTATGGTTTATAAAGTTTTAAATATGGATATTTTTCTTACACAAATGCATTGCTTCACTTCAGAAGGCTTTTATTAACCTTCCGGAACCACGTGGAGTACCTTTTATGATAGATGGATGCACTTTTTTGGGCTTCAAAATCTGAACACCCATTCACTGCCATTATAAAGCTTGAAAAAGCCAGGACATGTTTAATATAATTTCTATTGCATTCGCCTGAAAGAAGAAAGTCATATACACCTAGGATTGCTTGAGGGTGAGTAAATCATGAGGTAATTTTTATTTTTGGGTGAACTATCCCTTTAAATAAAACATGACACAACAGAGGAACTTATTGTTACTTGAAGTCATGAACGCGGTGTGAAACAGGCCTAAAACATGACATTAAGAACAAGGTGTCAGATACACCTGTGGAAATTCATAGCACTGCAAACCAAGAAATCCCACACTTTATTTTGTAAATGAATACTAATCTAGTGTCAATTAATCCACCAGCATCAAATATTTGTCGAGCTTCACTAGAAGTGTATTCTCAGTCCTTTCAGAAAAGCTAAGGTCTGACTTTCCAATCTCTCTCAATCTCCCTCTCTGATGAAAAGCAGAGAGCATGTGAATAGGGCTTAGGTTGAGGAAGAAAGAGAGCAGGAAATACCACTCGTTGGGTTCTCTGCGAGACGACGGCTGCACAAAATGTGCTGGAAGAGCTCTTCTCTCAGCTGGAGCCTGCCAGAGAAAGCGAAGACTCCCGTGGAAACGGAGTTGATCAAGACCCCGCGGAAGGCCGGAACCCTCCAGAATTCTAATGGAACACGATGGAGTGGAATGTGAATGAGAATGGAATGCCACTGATGGAACGGAACCGAAATAAATATTTCACACAGTGCCTCTCTGCCGGGAACAAATATTGATGAGGAAACGCCGGAGCCATCAATAACCACTTTCCCTCAGTGGAGTCATTTAGCTTGACCCTGCGAATCTAAGCCATTTCATCCTCTGTAATAACAAGATTATGTCTCAAAGCACAAACACTATAATCTAATCTTTTCCATGAATTTTAAGCGCGAGAATGATAAGAAGTATGATTTGTTTTGAAATTGTTTGTTGGGTCTGCTGCTCTTGGCTGCACCATTACATGAAAAATAATCACGGGCAGGTCTGACCTCTTATTCTTTCAAAGCTCTGACAGGAAAAACATCATTACCGCCACCTTCAAGGCCAATTGATGTCTCGCTCCTCGAGCGACATTATACACCGCACGAGAGCACCGAATTGAATTCTCACTGTCAAACTGCACAATACTCTCGTTTAAAGCAGCCAGGCTGAATCAGCTCAGAGCTGCTTGTCATAATGGCACCATCTATTTATGTCAGGATTAATTATTTACATTTTGCATGAACCTGATGATTTCCTTCATTTACACTCAGTCAGCTGTGTTAGCTGGGTGAAGGAAACAGGGGCCGTGTAAACACTGCTAATAAATTAAGCTCAATTCCTCTGCCACATCGCATTTGCACCCATTTGCCTCTGATTGTGTTTGTTTACGTTCCATCTGGATGAAAAGGGGTAAGCGGAGGAAACGCTTTCACTGGCGAATCGTTAGAACTAATGAATTCTATTTCTGCGCCCTCTTCAAACATCCCCTTCCACCTCCCTCTGTTTTTTCCAAAATCTAGCTTGCTGAAAGAGAAACTGCTTTTACGACTACATCTATAGCACACTGTAAAAAAATATCCTATTAAATTTATGATTAAAAAACTGGCAGCTGTGATTGCCAGAAATTCACTGTAGACAACTTTTGGTATTACATTAGAGCCTTTATATTTTACAACCTAAAACCACATTCAAAAATGGCCAATATTGGTATATACAGTGCCTTGCAAAATATTTAAACCCTTCCCATTTTTTTTTTTTTTTTCCACACGGTTATGTTGCAGCCTTGCGTTAAGCTGCTTTAAATAACTTTTTTCCTCCACAATCAATCTATACTCCATACATCATAATGACAAAGTAAAAAACATGTTTGTAACAACTTTGGAAATTTATTAGAAATAAAAAACTGAAATAAGTAAGTACATTGCATAAGTATTCATACCCTTTTCTGGAACACCTGAAATTTAGCTCAGGAGCATTCATATCACTTGTACATATTTCTATACTTTGAGTGGAGCTAACCTGTGGCAAATTCAACTGAATGGGTATGATTTGGAAAGGCACACTCCTCTCAATAAAAGGTCAAACAGCTTAAAAAAATGCATATCAGAGCAAAAACCAAGCCCTGAGGTCAAAAAAACTGCCTGTAGAGCTCAGAGACAGGATTGCGTCTAGCCACAATTCTGAGGAAGAGTTCAGAAGTCCATTATTCATAATGGAAGAAGTTTGGAACAAATGCGCAAAGCTTGTCCCATCGTACCCAAAAAGACTGGTGCTTAAGGTTAAGGGGTATGAATACTTACGCAATATACTTTTTTCAGTTTTTTGATTTTACTAAATTTACAAAGTTGTCACACATCAGTTTTTTGCTTTGTCATTACAGTGTATGGAGTATAGACTAATGTGGCGAAAAAAAAAAATATTTAAAGCAGTTTAACATATGGCTGCAACATGTGGAAAAAAAATGAAGGGGTTTGAATACTTTCGCAAGGCAGTGGATATGATACACAGGGTCATGCAAACAAAGACATAACATCATCAGGATAACACACGATATAGAATGCAATATACTAAATAATGCAATATACATTAACTACCAGAAAATATAATACAAAACATCCTAAGAAACATTACTAACAAAAATATTAGGGCTGTCAAACGATTAATCGCGATTAAACGCATACAAAATAAAAGTTTGAGTGTTCCTAATATGTGTGTGTACTGTGTGTAATTTTTATGTATATATAAATACACACAAATTAATGTATATGTTTAAGAGAAATATGTTATTTATATACAAAATATTTTTTATTTATTTATAATATAAATTCTATAAAAATCATAATAAATACATATACTTGTAAATAATTCTTAAATATATACATAAATGTGTTTGTATTTATATATACATAATAATTACACACAGTACACACACATATATTAGGCAAAATTTAAACTTTTATTTTGAATGCGATTAATCGCGATTAATCATTTGACAGCCCTAAAAATATAATAAAGCAAATGTATAAGTCAAATACATAAAAGAAAACTATTTAAATAAAAGATAACCTGTATTGTATGTATTGTATCTCCAAAAACTATAAATTTGACAGTATTTTTACAGCAAAATTACATATAACGCAAGGTTAAACCAATTTATTGTTTTCATACTGTAGAATTTTTAGTCTTTTTTTCTGTTGATATACCGAGTGTTTCTCATTGTAAGCGTAAAGTGATCATTTATTCTGCATGATAAATTGCAGATATTGCATTAAATTCTATACTATATATATGTATATGTATATATATATATATATATATATATATATATATATATATATATATATATATATATATATATATATATATATATATATATATTTTTTTTTTTTTTTTTTTTTTTTGTGCAAAAATTGTAATTTAAATGTACAAATTTGCATGAACAATAACAATATTGTCCATAACCAATAGATGGCGACAAATAGAACCAAAAAAACCCCTCTAATATCGGATGATAACCAATCTGTTTATCATGTATCTTTGCCTTATTTTTCACTGTGACTGTCTGTCACTAGAGAAAATCTCACCATTTACAGAGGCCCGCGTAGCTCATTTTCACCCACACGCGAACACACAAACAAGTTTTTCCACACACGCTCACAAACCATTCTCAGATTATTCACACATTAAACAAACAAATTCATGTGCAGGAACTGCACTTGCACACACACGCTATCAGTGGAATAACCATAATTAGCTTTCAAAAGCAACTGATTAGAGTCATGATACTGAAAAGGCTTGGAGTAGAAAAAAGCAATCTCCTAATCAACCATGAAAACCGGGTCTTTCAACCTCGGTTTAAGCTTATCTGATTTTTCAAAGCCAGGCAAAATGGCTCACTTCATCTGAACAGAAGAATCTATAGGTGGGCCGGCACTTGAGATGTCAGCGTGAGTTTCTGAGAAGCGGACGTAACGACACTGATTGGCAGCAGACAACACATACAAGCAGCCCGTACATTTAAACACAGACAGGAGGCCTTTTAACAAGAGCATAACAGCACGAAGGGTTCACTTGCTACACAGGAAGGTCAAAACCGAAACTAGACTAGAAAGGAAAAGGAAAGAGGAGACAAAGGGAGGGCCATAAATGAAACACAAAGATGTTTTGACAGGGCTAATCAGCACCAAGCCAAGAGTTCACATTTGTCACGAAGATGAACTCCTCCAACTGTTTTACACAGGAAACCTAGGAGTACTGAAGAGCTCTCCTGGATAGAGACTGCTCTAAATCTTTCAACACATTTACTTTGGCCAAGAGTGAAATGCAATCCTCTGCTGTCCAACCATGGAAACAGTGTGACCTGGGATGTCTGCGAGGTACATTTACCTTCCTGTTTGTAAAATTATAATTACAATGAGACTTAGAGAACTTCAATAAAAACTTTAGCCTTTATTTACCAAACATTTCTCAAAAAAACTTCAGTTTCTGCCATTTTGAATTTGTTCATTGAAAACTAGCATAATTAAGATGACTTAAAGGGATAGTTCACCCAAAAATTAAAATGATTTACTCACCCTCAAGCCATCCTAGTTGTATAAGACTTTCCTCTTTGAGACAAGTACAATCAGAGTTATATGAAAAGATGTCCAGGCACCTCCAAGCTTTATAACGGCAGTGAATGGGTGTTTAGATTTTGAAGTTCAATAAAGTGCATCCATACATCAAAAAAGTTCTCCACATGGCTCCGGTGGGGGGGGGGGGTGTGTTAATAAAGGCCTTCTGAAGTGAAACAATGTTTTTGTATAAGAACAGTTAGCAGAAGCTAGAGATTATGGTTTATAAGTTTTAAATATGGATTATTTTTCTTACACAAATGCATTGTTTCACTTCAGAAGGCCTTTATTAATCCCCAGGAGCCTCGTGGAGGACTTTTAATGATGGATGGATGCACTTTATTGGATTTTATGGTTGTCAAAATGGCTGAAAAATTAAATTCGAATTTTGTACTTAAATATTATCAAAATTCAAAATATATTTGAATTTAAAATGGCTAATTTCAGTTGGGGTGGAAAAAAGAGGGCGCATCGAGCAAAATATTACTGAGGCACGTTTATTCAAAACAATAAAACAACATGATTTGCATTAAAAAAAAGTGCATAATGTTTTTAAAAAATGTTTAGAATCAAATTATAATTAATTAATAGATTAATACATGATAGATGTTCCTCTAGAAAATGCACAAAATAATGCATTCTTTGTGAATGGCTTAGTTTCAGTTTTGACATAAACAAGATGTTCTCTGCATTGATGTTCTCTTTTTCCACAATATTTACACAATATAAACAACACAGCAGCACCACATGTAGTGGCTTCAACTGGATAGACTAATAAAAACATTATAATGCAATGACAATTACATCATCTTGTGCGCCACTGATAAGGCTGTCTCCTTAAAGCACACCTAAAATTCGAATGCAACGTTTTTGCATTCTAATGTGGGTTTTTATTTTAAATTCAATGAATATTTGAAATTCAAAATTTTTTTTGACAGCCCTACTGGACTTCAAAATCTCAACGCCCATTCACTACCATTATAAACCTCGGAAGAGCCAGGACATTTTTTTTTTTTTATGTAACTCTGATTGCAATCATCTAAAAGAAGAAAGTCATATACACCTAGGATGGCTTGAGGGTGAGTAAATCATGGGGTGATTTTCATTTTTGGGTGAACTATCCTTTTAAAGATATTGTTAAAATGATCCAACCACAATTATGTCATTATTTACTCATTCCAAACCATTATGACCTTTTTTCTTCAGTGAAACAAAGATATTTTGAAGAATGTTTTAAAGGAGAAGTCCACTTCCAGAACAAAAATTTACAGATAATGTACTCACCCCCTTGTCTTCCAAGATGTTCATGTCTTAAAGAAACTATGTTTCTTGAGGAAAAATTTCAGGATTTTTCTCCATATAGTGGACCGTTATGGTGCCCCAAGTTGGAACGTCCAAAATGCAGTTTAAACGCGGCTTCAAACAATCCCAAATGCGGTTGTAAACAATCCCAGCCGATGAATAAGGGTCTTATTTAGCAAAACTATCGGTTATTTTCATAAAAATAATACAATTTATATACTTTTTAAATGTCAAACGCTCGTCTTGTCTTACTCTGCCTGAACAGTTTTTTTCTAGTTCATGACAGTTAGGGTATGTTGAAAAACTCCCATCTCATGTTCTCCCTCAACTTCAAAATCATCCTATATCACTGTTTTACCTTTTTTTGTTAAGGGTGTTTGATCATCTTTGCATGTTCACTTTGCAAACACTGGGTCGGTACTTCTGCAGTGATGTAGGATGATTTTAAAATGATTTTTGAAGTTGAGGGAAAAAATATGATTGGAGTTTTTCGACATACCCTAACTTTCTTGAGCCAGAATACACAGAGTTCAGGGAGAGCAAGACAAGACGAGCGTTTGAGATTAAAAAGTATTTAAATTGTATTTTTTTTAATGAGAATAACCAATCGTTCCGATAGGTTAGACCCTTCTTCCTCGGCTGTGATCATTTACAAGTGCATTTGGGATCGTTTGAAGCCGCATTTAAACTGCATTTTGGAAGTTCAAACTTAGGGCACCATATCAGTCCATTATATGGAGAAAAATGCTGAAATGTTTTCCTCAAAAAACAATTTCTTTATAACTGAAGAAAGAAAGACAAACATCTTGGATGACGAGGGGGTGAATACATTATCTGTAAATTATTGTTCTGGAATTGGACTTCTCTTTTAACTATTTTTGTTTATACAATAAAAGGTCCAAACCAACACTGGACCTCATTGACTTTTACATTAGCATACTGAAACACAAATATTGGAAAACAGTCCATTTTTAATTAGTGATCAACCAACATATTGGTAAATTTGTCAGAAACAGCTAAATAAATAAGTTTTTCAGCTATGAAAGTCACACCACCAATAAAAGTCAGTATAGGGTTCAGTGTCATTTTGGACAGCGCACTAGGCTTCAGAACAGAGTACATAAATAGTGTTGGAAATATGCTTTAAAAAGCATCATTATAAAGAAAATGCTAGGTACAGACCATCGTCATGCACACACATGCACAAACCTGAGCTTTGATCCAAAGCCAATGCACAGCCAGACTGAATCCTATATATAATTCATCACGGAACCGAGCGGTGAAACACACCGCAAGAAACAATGAAAAAGAGAGAGAGTGCACTTGAGACCAATCCTACCTTGCTACGCTGCCCCTGTCTACAGCTCCATTATTACCTGATACCTGTCAGGTCATCTGATGCTGCCGCCGCACTCCACGAGCATCAAAGCAGCGCTCAAACCAGCCATCATTCAAACAACCTCAATATCACAGCAGTCATTACACGGGTTTAAAGGAGACTTTACAAACAGGAGTGATGCATGGGTGGTCAAAATATAAAATACAACAGCTACTAAGTGCAAATAGCATGGGGCTACTCTAGTTTTAAATGACTACTTTGTCTTTCTTTTCATCTAACTGACCATAGAACAAAATATAATGGCTATATCAGAATGACCTAAACAAGGTTCTTCTTTGAAATCATATGATTAGTAGTCAACTAAGATAGGTTTTCAAAGGCCACTATCGATGCTCACATCAACTGAAGTCTATGATGATCTTTTTTTTTTTTTTTTTTTTAACGTATATACTCTTTAAGCCTTAAAGGGATAGTTTACCCAAAAATGAAAATCACCCCATGATTTGCTCACCCTCAAGCCATCCTAGGTGTATATGACTTTTTTCTTTCAGATGAATACAATCAGAGTTATATTAAAAAATGTTCTGGCTCTTCCAAGCTTTATAATGGCAGTGAATGGGTGTTGAGATTTTAAAGTCCATTAAAGTTCATTCATCCATCATAAAAAGTACTCTGTACAGCTCGGGGGTTTAATAAAGGCCTTCTAAAGTGATGTGTTTGTGTAAGAAAAATCCATATTTACAACTTTATGAACTGCAATCTTTAGCTTCCGTTAACTGTTGAGTGCTAAGACTGGCTTGCTTTATAAAGATGCACCGCATTCACTAGAAATTCTCTCCTGAGATGATCACTGGGAAAAACAAACGACCAACATTTTTCTTCAATCCCAGACATGCTGTATCTACCCGTTTGGAGAAAGAAATAGGAACGTTCAAGCAAAGATGAAGACACAGGCACTCATACACAAAACAGCCCCTCAGAGCAACAGAGAGCATCTTTACACAGCATTGACATAGCAAGTTAAAAAAAGGAAACATGAGACACAGATACAGACAGAGAGCTGCAAACAGAGGAAAGGGAGGAAGGAGAGATAAAGGGAAGCGATACGCTGTATTTAATGAGGTGGAGGAAGGCAGAGAAAGGGAGCCTACGGACAAATACACCTTCTTCTTTCTGTCTGCCTATCTGTCTGGGTTTCAGAAAGAGCTCAGAGAATGCTGAATGAGAAGAGGAGATGTAGCCATACTGGATGGGAATTTAAACAACCTGCTGTGGTATAGAATTCACAGCTGTGCAAATCTGAAGCAGCCTATTTCATCTCCTCCGTCCCTGCTGTGCGGAAGCAGAAGTTGATTTATCTAAGATTATTATTATTGATTATGTAGCAGGGATAATTGTAACACTTGTGGTTTATGCTCATTTATTTAGAAAATGCTTCGCCTAAAGCTTTGCTTTAAACATTGTTGACACACCAAATTAATCAAGTCAGATACAATCAAATCAGAAGTGCATGTAGGCAAATGATACAGTCAGTTAATATCAGTAAATGTAAAAAACTGAAAAGTGTGTAAATGTAGTCATGTTAGTCAAAACAAAACATGCTAAAACATGACGTACAAAGGCTACGTGTTTGGACTTTACTGTAAGTTAATTAGGGACAGTCTTTCATACAACTGACATTAGACTATGTAAACACAACAAGAAAGATGAGCAAGTACTGAAATTGCATAATTTAACACTAGAAACATCTGTGAAATATAGCTTAAAATCTACTCTGAAAGGATAAACCTACAGCCTCATGGCAAAAGTCGTCATATTTTACCTGAGGTTGGTGTCAGAGTGTGATAGATGGAAAATTAGTTTACCAATAAATAGAAACCAAAAAAAAAGCATTATACAGTGCTACTGGTTTACTCAGATTCACAAACAATAACTTTTATGAACCTTTTTTCTCCTCAATTAATCAGTAAAACAGTGCAACAAATGTAATCTGACATACTCACAAACAAACTATTCTTTTGCCAGTTCTCTTAAGGAATTATTCAAATAGCTTTATGAATCAATGTGACGATTTCCTAAATAACATGAATTTGTCAAACTAGTTACCAATTCAACATGAAGATGACACAACTAATCGTGGGTGCAAAAGTAAAAAAAAAAAAAGAAAGTCAAGTCAAAAGTTTTTGAACAGTAAGATTTAATTTTTATTTATTTTTTTTTTTTTTAAAAGTCTTTTCTGCTCACCAAGCCTGCATTTATTTTATCCGAAGTACAGAAAAAAATATTTTTATTATTTAAAATATTTTTAGTATTTAAAATCCTTGATAAATAAAAGTATTAATTTCTATATTTTCCTTTCAAAAAAATTAATTATACTGACTGTTAGCTTTTGAATGGTATAGGGTATAATGTTACAAAAGCTTTTTATTTCAGATAAAAAAAATATTCAAAGAATCCTGAAAAAAAATGTACTCAACTGCTAATAACAAATAAATGTTTCTTGCACAGCAAATCAGCATTTTAGTTAGGAGTTACAATGATTTAGCTTTGATCACAGGAATAAATTACATTATAAAATATATTCAAATAGAAAACAGTTATTTTAAAAAGTGAACATATTTCAAAATGTTACTGTTTTTGCTGTACTTCGGGTCAGATAAATGCAGGCTTGGTGAGCCAAAGAGACTTCTTAAAAAAACATTGAAAATCCTACTGTTCAAAAACTTTTGACTGGTAGTGTAAATGAAGAGTTCATATGCAAAATCCTATAAAATTATGAGATAATGATACTGAGTGAATGCTCTTGACATGTAGTATACATCCATCAAGTACTTTTACATCAAACTCACTAAATCCAAGCCTCAGCCCAATCAGACATACCGGCACTTAGATAGAAACCTATACATAGGAGCCTGATAAAAATGCTTATTTTAAAGAAAAATGTCTGATGGAGGCTTTTGCATCTGAGCTCTTCAAATATATTTCAGGATGTACGGATGGAATATTCTGTGCATACAGCTACTGAATTGAGAGCTTGTGAATCAGACTTGAATTGGGAAATGTGCATGCCCAGCCCTATTATTAATCAATTCATGAAAGTCAAAAAGCTGATGTTTTTAAATAAATATATAAATAAACAGTAAATCAAGTTGAAATACAACTGAACGTGCTCCAAACACACAGCGAGAGAGACACAGAACACGTGGTGTGACTAAAGAGGTTCCACAGATTGCGGGGATTCACACTGAATTTGGGCAGGATTATCGAATTCTGTTTGTTGAGACCCATTTAAATTGAGAATCAAAAATGGGGGTGAATATGCATGTGTACACAAGGAAATGAGAGTGAGGGAGAAAGTGTCAGAGCCACAAAATCCTTCAGCACCCCCCATTAAAAGCATGTGTGATTATGGAAATGAACACTACTCATAGATCGCAGTACGGTTCATTGATTTTCTGATGGTCGACTCTGCAATCCAAGACAAACTCCATCTGTGCCAAGACAAGCAGGCCGGCAGAACCCCTGCTTTCAGCTCGAAAACCCAAAGCTACTGCACTCAAGAGTGGCAATAAAGCACTGTTCTAATTCCATTCATGTTCAGAGATATTTGTGCCATACTATATAATCCAATCACGCCGCCTAATTACATTTGCATTTATTTTCTTGGCAGATGATTGCCAAAGCAACCTGCATATGTTATGTTGCGGAAAGTGCATATGTTATCATAATTACAGCAAGTAGCTAAGGATATAAATGAAGAAAAAAATAAAAAATAGTACCAGAGGACATAAGAATAAAGATGTTTCCTTCTGTGAACTACAACACATTGCTCATTACAGTTAGTCCAACCTTATATGTAAAGAAAACCACTACAACATATTGTTTACAGCCTGCATAAAGGAATAGCTTACTCAAAAAGTACAATTTCCTGAAAATTTACTCACCTTTAGGCCATCCTAGATGTAGTTTATTCATCATCCAGTGAAATTTAGCATTACATCACAAGTAACCAAAGGATCCTCTGCAGTGAACGGGTGCCGTCAGAATGATAGCCCAAACATCTTATAAAAACATCAAAATAATCCACAAGTCATCTACACAACTGTAATCCATCCATTAACAGCTTGTGAAGCAAATAGCTACGTGTTTTTCATAAACAAATTTATCCTTAAAACATTTTTAACTTCCGGCTAAAATATGAGTCCTTAATCCACAATATTGCTTTCTCCAAATAAAATGCAGAATTTGAATTTTTGGGTGACCTAATAAGGTACGACAGACACTGAGAGGAATTAAATGCACATCAAATTTATATATATAAAAAAATATGTTTTTTAATAGCTCCATTAATAGCTCTTACATCCATTACAGCACAGATTCAGATATTTCACCTTACCTGTATAAATGGGTCTTCAGCAGGGGGTCTGCAACTGTAAGATATCCTCCAATTATTGTTTGTTCTAATTTTTCACACATTTTCACTTTCATAACATTTTAAAATGTAAACATATCAAGTAAAATAAAAAAATATATGACTTTGTACATCAGGAATGATTATTGATTAAAAGTCTTTGCAGTGTTTGGATCATAAGTATGTAACGTTAAACATGTTAACCAGGCCTAAAATGGGCCCGTTTTTTTTTTTGGCTGAGGGCTCTTTGGCTTATATCAAGTCATACAAAATGGTTTCGTTGATTATCTTAATGTTTATTTGTTAGTTTATATTAAGAGGTCACTGGTATTCTGAATACTGAGTAAAAATATATCGGAAAAAACAAGTACAGGCCAAACACAAGCGCTAACAAAACGGTTTTGCTGTTGCCTTTAACACTAATATTCACGGGTGAACAGTACCACCCAGTGGCCAATAGTGTAACTGCATCTAGTAAGTGGAATCTGTTCATCTGGCAGATTCAGATCAAAAATTCATGTCGAATCCGTTTCTTAAACCCCACGGCTCATCTTTAATTCAAAACCCACCTGCTTGGTTTTTACGTTACACTCCTGTCTGAGGTGCTCCGACAAATCTTCAGCAATGCTGCTGCAGGTAATCTAAATACTGAAATATTCAGGAGCTGAGTGTGAGTAGTGTGCTTCACCAGGTTTTTACTTCCGCTGACATGCGCAGGTGAACATGAAATCTATTAAGTGTCTATGCGTTTTGGGAGTTGAACAAGAAGGCAGAATAAAGAATGAATATTATTTATGAGGTCACCTTGATTTTAGGTCTGACATGGGCTTTTATACACTTGTTTTGGACTGTAGGCCACCTCTGGATTATAACAAAACAAAGAAAACGACTATTCATTTTATTTTATAGAGGTTTGCACGTCACGATTTGGACAGTTACCCGGATGCGCGACCATATTAGCGATACTCGGATGTAAAGATCATTGAATGCGCGGTTAATGTACTACTGAATATGTTGTCAAGATTTTTGCACTGGAAATCCTGGTTTAGTTTGGCCATCCACAAACACTTTGTTTCTCAGACAGTTTTTTGCACTCTCCTCCTTGATTCGTTATAACTTTTGGCAGTCTATAGTACTCCAAATGTTTTTCCCGGTCCGACCGATTAGTACAGCCCAAAACATGACAATAATTGACCATTTTCAGCAGCAATAATCAGCTAAATATGACAGTTTCGTTCAGTTCAGTGGCATTAAGTTAAAGAAGAAGTCCACTTCCAAAACAAAGATACTCACCCCCTTGTCATCCAAGATGTTCATGTCTTTCTTTCTTCAGTCGTAAAGAATTTTTTTTTTTTTTTTTTTTTTTTGAGGAAAACATTTCAGCATTTTTCTCCATATAATCGACTGATTTGGTGCCCCGAGTTTGAACTTCCAAAATGCAGTTCAAATGTGGCTTCAAACGATCCCAAATGCGGTTGTAAACGATCCCAGCCGAGAAAGAAGGGTCTTATCTAGCAAAACGATCGGTTATTTTCATAAAAATAATACAATTTATGTACTTTTTCATGTCAAATGCTCGTCTTGTCTCGCTCTGCCTGGACTGTTTTTTTTCTGGTTTATGACAGGGTATGTCGAAAAACTCCCATCTCATGTTCTCCCTCAACTTCAAAATCATACTATATCGCTGTTTTACCTTTTTTGTTAAGGGTGTTTGATCTTCTTTGCATGTTCACTTCTTCTGCAGTGATGTAGGATGATTTTGAAATTATTTTTGAAGTTGAGGGAGAAAATACGATTGGAGTTTTTCGACATACCCTAACTGTCTTGAGCCAGAATACACAGAGTTCAGGCAGAGTAAGACAAGACGAGCATTTGAGATTAAAAAGTATTTAAACTGTATTTTTTTTATGAAAATAACTGATTGTTTCGCTAGATGAGACCCTTCTTCCTCGGCTGGACTCGTTTACTTCCGCATTTGGGATTGTTTGAAGCCGCATTTAAACTGCCTTTTGGAAGTTCAAAATCGGGGCACCACAGCAGTTCATTATATATAGAAAAATCCTGAAATGTTTTCCTCAAAAAACATAATTTCTTTACGAATAAGGAAAGAAAGACACAAACATCTTGGATGTTGGGGGTGAGAACATTATATGTGAATTTTTGTTTTGGAAGTGGGCTTCTCCTTTAAGTACCGCCGTACTCTATTTCACTTTTTATGAAAGATGAATACAGATGAATCTCTTTTTATTGTAATAATTCTAAGATAGTACTCATTGATTCATTTAACATTTTATTCTCTGGAAATGAACACACTGGTTGTCTAATTTTTTGTATATAATGATGGACAGCTATTTGGATCTGATTGATTTGGGCTTAATGAGGAAAGGTGATTAATGTTTTGTGATTTGAACATGTAATTTCCAGCTCCAGGGTCTTTATGATGGTCTACAGCATCAGAATGCTTTCCACAGAGGACGGATAATTCACAGCATGAGAAACAGGAATTAAAGGCCCTGAACAGCGATTGGATCCACCCTTCATTACCTGGGCTCAGCTATACACTATAACTGCCCATTTGCTCTAATGAGGTTTGACAATTATGAGGTTAATAAAGAATAATTTTGACAGGGTTTATTGATATGGCTGGGAATTAAATGATTAACAATCTCATTAAAATTAAGAACCTTGAAGTGCAATTACTTGTGAAATGAATTGACCTTCACAAGTGAAAAGATGTATGTCCAGCAAAGATGGGGGAAAAGGGCCTGAGATGTCTAGAGTTTAAAATATCTGTATTTAAACTGTATATATATGTGTATATATATATATACACACACACACACACATATATATATATATATATATATATATAAAGATGGTTATCAATGTTCACTCCTTCTCCTCATGCATTGTACAATTAACCCATACTATATAGAGACTGGTAATGTTAGGTTATAGATTTGCTCATTATCTCACCACTGTAAAAACATCTAAAATATCATTCTGAAAAAATGGTCACAGAGCATTCAGATCCAACCTTTAACTAACTGGCTGTTTAACTGTGTTTAGTACCAGGCTTTAAACCAAGAGAGCATTTATATGAAACTATAAATTGCATCATAATAGGCCAAGAACAAAAAAAATGAGGATATAGCCAGGCTACAAACTCAGGCCTTGGCATTCCCTCGCAGCGAGAAACTGTTTCAACTCAGACTTCATTTCCATCAGCACTCCACATCCAGGCCCAGACTGAATCTGTGGGATTTTTCCACATTTTCACTGCTTATTTTGAGGGGAAATCTGCTTAATGGATTTAGAATGGAGCTGAAAGTAGTGCTCTCTAATTGGTAAGTGAAAGCAGTATGAAATTATCCAAAACATTTCATAAGCATACACACAAAGATGTTCAACTTTGTAAACAACATACATTCCAATGCTGTGAAAAACTGTAGAGCTTTAGAAGTGCAGGTTCTGATCAAGAAGTAAACTCTATTTTTGTAGTTTTTCTATGCTTGTTGATGATTTCCTGTCCATATTCTGATTGTGTTTTGATTAAGTACCACTAAAAGAGGTTATTGGGAATTTGATTGAATTTAGTTGTAACAGCTACAATGTGTGAATTGATGCCTGAACAAGGCCATTTGACATGATATGAGATCTCCATTAATGATGGCTGGGCACTTTTAATGGCTTTCCCAGACACCCCATTAAACCAGGCTTATATCTGTGGGTCAGTCATTGTGTGATAAGTGCTCTTTCTGCCGTCCTGAGTTTTTAACATGCTTTTAAAAAATACAGCTGAGCATAAATTTCTTTCTATTGATTTTTAGTCTCTCACTTTATCTTTTTTTTTGTTTCTGCCTGTGGCTGTGTGGTGCCCCTCATTTAATCTCACGGTCTTTATTATTTGATCGATCCGATGTTAGCTGGCCATACAAGCGAAATCATTACTCAATAATCAGAGTTGTTTCCTCTATTATGAGACCCCGCCCATAAGGCCCTCATTTGAATCATTTTTTTATATCAGATTCATACTGTTGTTCCAAAAATATGAGATAAAGACCAAAGGCAAATGTTTGCATTTGTTTTAAAAATATTCATTAGAAAGACTCTTAAGAGTCTGTTCTGAGTAAAAACAGAACTCATGTACAGTTGAGGTCAAAAGATATATACAAAACAACAGTATTCTCACTCGTGTAATATCGCTTAACCCTTAAAAATTAACCACGGTTTTATTATCGTAAAAGCATAGTTAGTTGGTTTTATTTGTAGTAAAATCGTGGTTAATTTTCATAAGGGTAAGTACACACAATTTTTAATAATACTAAGAACCACTAATAACCGTGATATTTATTGTTTTTACTTGAAGTGAGCAACCATATGTGTATTTGTGTATTTCTGTGTATTCTTTATATTTACAATTCATAACCTAACAATGATCAGAGATTGTTGCATACTCATATGAATCTTTATTTTTGTCTTCTTTTTATGATTTATGCCTCTAATGAAGTGAATTAACCAGCTGTTTGGCACGACAGAGTAACACGTTTTATTTTTTCAGCATAACTGCATATCTATTTCTAATGTGCTTTTTGTCATTTGCACGTCTCACTCCACTAACACTATAGTACCACCTGTTTTGTAAACTCGTTTATTATTACATGCATGAGTACTACTGAAAAATGACAGCAGGCTGGCAAAAGTGTCAATGAACTGTGAACTCTGTGTCAAATTAAATCTTAAAACAATACTTGTGTTTCCAGGGCCCCTTCAGAGGGCTTCTTTATTTAAAGAGCTCAGATGGTAGATTGGTCTGTGTCCATTATCAGCTTTCATTAATGAAGTGCTCTTAAGTGAGGTCAGTGTGCACATTGCAGTTAACAGCCACTCTGCAGCTCCGCTGTAATTGAAGTAACATACGAATGGGGTCTATTAAAAAGAAAGTCCCTATCGAAGCAGTATTCTGCTGTGAGGTTAAGATTTATCAATTGTAAATGCTGTACCCATAAATGATCCATAAAAAGTAAACACAGTATGTAAGTGGGAGGGGTAAGTGTTTTAAATACATGCAGCACCCCTGGATGCTCTTAAAAATGAACAGGGTTTAATATCTAAGGGATTCGCATTAGACGCCTTCATAAAGTCTTTTATGCAGTGACTCAGGCATTGTGTTTATGTGAACAGCGGACTGGTTGACATTTGAAAGGCTCCGTGTATTAACTCTCCCCTTTTCATGCATCATGCGGCTGTCATTATTTGAAACGATGTAAAATGCGGGCAGACATTTTGCAGGAAATTACAGCCTGCGCACAAGATGCTTGTCGACACAAATAGGAGCCTTTGAAATGAGAAACTAATGGGTTATGCTGATGTTCTTGAATTAAGTGGCAAACAGTCCAGACCGGTTTAACAGAGGCCTGTTCATCAGTGATGCCGTTATCAGACAAGCTCTAGGGTTTACAGAGGAATCGTCTGTGTCTTATCACTTTATATGGGAATATATCAGACCGCAGCTGTCACGAGGCGAGGACATTAAGGGAAATGTCCCTCCTGATGTGCCCTCCAAAATAAGATTTCCCTGATAAAATGGAAAGTGCTTTTGTTCACATATCAGGAGATTTTATTTTCGCTCATGGCGATAAAAAACACTGCTAGGCCCTGTGTCACCTTTGAAGTTTCAGTATGATATTTATGATGTTAAAGGATACAGGGCAGTCTGGAAGCTACATGTTAAGGGTATTTTTAACTTGTCCTGCTCCATTTGTTTTACAGTTTTTTTCAGCGGAGGTGTAATAAATCTTTTCTCAACAATCTGGCTTGTTTTTTATGCCTGTTGGACAAAAAAAAAAAAAAAAAAAAAGGAAAAACCTCATAAGCTTACATTACAGGAGGGAAACAAGTCATAGAGAAATCAGAATTTATTATTAAAGATATATAATATAAAATAAAAAATATATATATTACTTACAATTTATAAAATTATATCATAAAATATTATACTATGAAGTTAAATTATTATAATTGATCAATTAAAATTAGAATAAAATATTATTATTATTATTATTATTATTATTATTAATTTTACAAATAAAAATATTAATTATAATAAAAATATATTTGATAAAGTTCCTAACAATTTATAAAATAATATACACATACAACTTATAAATATAAAAAAGTAATAATAAAATAAATATGTATTATATATTTTTCTTATTTCATTATATTATAGAAAATGATGTAACAATGCATTAAATAATATAGAATTTATATATTATATTTTTCCTCTCCGGGGATCGCCACCTTATCGTGGTGGAGGGGTTTGAGTGTCTGCATGATCCTGGGAGCTATGTTGTCAGGGGCTATAATGCCCCTGGTAGGGTCTCCCAAGGCAAACAGGTCCTAGGTGACAGACCAGACAAAGAGCGGTCCAAAAAACCCATATGGCTGAAAAAGAACATAGGTCCGTGACGTCGCCCGGTATGGCGCAGCCGGGGCCCCACCCTGGAGCCAGGCCTGGGGTTGGGGCTCGTATGCGAGCGTCTGGTGGCCGGGCCTTACCCCACGGGGCCCGGCCGGGCTTAGCCCGAAAAAGCGACGTGGGGCCGCCCTCCCGTGGGCCCACCACCTGCGGGAGGGACCATAGGGGACCGGTGCATTGTGGGATGGGTGGCGGTCGAAGGCGGGGGCCTCGGCGACCCAATCCTCGGACGCAGAATCTGGCTATAGGAACATGGAATGTTACCTCACTGGGGGGGAAGGAGCCTGAGTTGGTGCGGGAGGTTGAGAGGTACCGACTAGAGATAGTCGGGCTCGCCTCCACGCACATCTCGGGCTCTGGAACCCAACTCCTCGAAAGGGGATGGACTCTTCACTATTCTGGAGTCGCCTGCGGTGAGAGGAGGCGGGCTGGTGTGGGCTTGCTTATAGCCCCCCAGCTTAGCCGCCATGTGTTGGAGTTTACCCCGGTGGATGAGAGGGTCGTTTCCCTGCGCCTTCGGGTTGGGGATAGGTCTCTCACGGTCGTTTGTGCCTACGGGCCGAATGGCAGTGTAGAGTACCCGGCCTTTCTGGAGTCGCTGGGAGGGGTGCTGGAAAGCTCTCCGACCGGGGACTCCGTTGTTCTACTGGGGGACTTCAACGCTCACGTGGGCGATTCTAGTGATACCTGGAGGGGCGTGATTGGGAGGAACGGTCCCCCTGATCTGAACCCGAGTGGTGTTTTGTTGTTGGACTTCTGTGCTAGTCACGGTTTGTCCATAACGAACACCATGTTCGAGCATAAGGGTGTCCATCAGTACACGTGGTACCAGGACACCCTGGGGCGGAGGTCGATGATCGACTTTGTGGTTGTTTCGTCTGACCTCCGGCCGTATGTCTTGGACACTCGGGTGAAGAGAGGGGCGGAGCTGTCAACTGATCACCACCTGGTGGTGAGTTGGATCCGTTGGCGGGGGAGGAAGCTGGACAGACTCGGCAGGCCCAAACGTACTGTGAGGGTCTGTTGGGAAAGCTTGGCAGAGCCCCCTGTCAGAGAGGTCTTCAACTCTCATCTCCGGCAGAGCTTTAACCAGATTCCGAGGGAGGATGGAGACATTGAGTCCGAGTGGACTATGTTCTCCGCCTCCATTGTTAACGCGGCTGTTCGGAGCTGTGGCTGTAGGGTCTCTGGTGCCTCTCGTGGCGGCAACCCCCGAACCCGGTGGTGGACATCGAAAGTAAGGGATGCCGTCAGGCTGAAGAAGGAGTCCTATCGAGCCTGGTTGGTTCGTGGGACTCCAGAAGCAGCTGAGAGGTACCGGTGGGCCAAGCGGACGGCAGCCCGGGTGGTTGTGGAGGCAAAAACTCGGGTCTGGGAGGAGTTCGGCGAGGCCATGGAGAAGGACTATCGGTCGGCCTCGAAGAGATTCTGGCAAACTGTCCGGCGCCTCAGGAGGGGGAAGCAGTGCCCTACCAACACTGTGTACAGTGGGAGTGGGAATCTGCTGACCTCAACTGGGGACATTGTCGGGCGGTGGAAGGAATACTTCGAGGATCTCCTCAATTCCGTCAACACGCCTTCCATTGAGGAAGACAATAACATGTCTTCCATTGAGGAAGCAGAGGCCGGGGGTTCAGAGGCGGACTCGACCATCTCCCGGGCTGAAGTTGCCGAGGTAGTTGAGAAGCTGCCCGGTGGCAAGGCCCCGGGGGTGGATGAGATCCGCCCTGAGTACCTAAAGTCTCTGGATGTTGTAGGGCTGTCTTGGTTGACACGCCTTTGCAACATCGCGTGGAGGCTGGGGACAGTGCCTCTGGATTGGCAGACCGGGGTGGTGGTCCCTCTTTTTAAGAAGGGGGACCGGAGAGTGTGTTCCAACTATAGGGGGATCACACTTCTCAGCCTCCCCGGGAAGGTCTACACCAGGGTACTGGAGAGGAGAATTCGTCCGATAGTCGAACCTCGGATTCAAGAGGAACAATGCGGTTTTCGTCCTGGTCGTGGAACAATGGACCAGCTCTATACCCTCTTCAGGGTGCTGGAGGGTTCATGGGAGTTTGCTCAACCAGTCCACATGTGTTTTGTGGATCTGGAGAAGGCATTCGACCGTGTCCCTCGCGGTGTCCTGTGGGGGGTGCTCTGGGAGTATGGGGTCCGGGGTCCTTTGTTAAGGGCTGTTCGGTCCCTGTATGACCAGAGCAGGAGTCTGGTTCGCATTGCTGGCAGTAAGTCGGACCTGTTCCCGGTGCGTGTTGGACTCCGGCAGGGCTGCCCTTTGTCACCGGTCCTGTTCATTATTTTTATGGACAGGATTTCTAGGCACAGCCAGGGGCCGGAGGGGGTCTGGTTTGGGGACCACAGGATCTCATCTCTGCTTTTTGCGGACGATGTTGTCCTGTTGGCTTCCTCGAACCAGGACCTACAGCAGGCACTGGGGCGGTTTGCAGTTCAGTGTGAAGCGGCTGGGATGGGAATCAGCACCTCTAAGTCTGAGGTCATGGTTCTCAGTCGGAAAAGGGTGGCTTGTCCTCTTCAGGTTGGTGTGGAGTCCCTGCCCCAGGTGGAGGAGTTTAAGTATCTGGGGGTCTTGTTCACGAGTGAGGGAAGGATGGAGCGGGAGATCGACAGACGGATCGGTGCAGCTTCTGCAGTAATGCGGTCGCTGTACCGGTCTGTCGTGGTGAAGAAAGAGCTGAGCTGTAAGGCGAAGCTCTCGATTTACCGGTCGATCTACGTTCCTACTCTCACCTATGGTCATGAGCTTTGGGTCATGACCGAAAGGATAAGATCCCGGATACAAGCGGCCGAAATGAGTTTTCTCCGTAGGGTGGCTGGGCGCTCCCTTAGAGATAGGGTGAGGAGCTCGGTCACTCGGGAGGAGCTCGGAGTAGACCCGCTGCTCCTTCACATCGAGAGAGGCCAGTTGAGGTGGCTCGGGCATCTGTTCCGGATGCCTCCTGGACGCCTCCCTGGGGAGGTGTTCCGGGCATGTCCCACCGGGAGGAGGCCCCGGGGAAGACCCAGGACACGCTGGAGGGACTATGTCTCTCGGCTGGCCTGGGAACGCCTCGGTGTTCCGCCGGAAGAGCTGGAGGAAGTGTCTGGGGAGAGGGAAGTCTGGGCGTCTCTGCTTAGACTGCTGCCCCCGCGACCCGGTTCCGGATAAGCGGGTGAAAATGGATGGATGGATGGATTATATAAAATACATTTTTACATAATTTTATATAATATACAGAATAACTTATTAATTATATATGCATTACATATATTATATATTTGTTATTTTATCATAATATATTATTAAAATAATGTTTTTATTAATGTAAAATAATGTTTTAATATATAATCATGATATATATAATATAAAATTGTCTACAATTTATAAAATAATATACACATAACTATTGTATCTATATTTATTATAGATTTTTATTATTTTATCATATATTATATAAATTGATGTAAAAAATATTAATTATAGATTTTATAGAATGTATGTTTTATTTTTATTATTATTTCATATTATATCATAAAATAATGTACAAATGTATTATATAATACATTTTATTTTATTTTTAACAATTTTATATAGAATAACTTAATTATATATGCATTACATATATATTTTATATAAATTATATACATATTTACATATTTTACATAGTTTCTATTTAATATACAATCATTTATTAATTATTTAAATACATGTAATTATAAATAAATAATCATAAATTATACAAAATGTATTATATTTTCTATATTATTTTATTATTATTTTATATGAAACACTGTTTTAATTTTTTTATTATTTTTTTTTATTTAGTGTTTATTTATTTCACTTTGCATTACTATTATAGAATTGTTTATCAGCTAGGCCTTTCTGTCCCAAACAAGTGTTCAAACACCAGAATTTCAGATATTCAAACTGTTGTGAAGACAGAAAAGCACTGCATCAGACACACATACTTCATTACCCAAAAGCCTGGGTAAAGTGCTTTTACAGAAGCACACACACATTTATCCACTGCCACTAAATCCCTGCATCAACTCTAAATCCCCCCCTGATGCGACAACACAGAGACAAGCCGGTATTCAGTTCCAGCTCTGTACACACACAGCCCTGCTCAGGTCATTCCTCAATATGCCAAACAACGGCGTGTTCACAGACCACAGAGTGAGAGACATTACAGCTAACTAATGAGCCTCCATTTATTCTGCCTGCCAAAGCCCAAGATAAAAATACACTCCTATACAGAATAGACTCTAATAGAGCGGCACTATCCGACTCTGACGCCTGACCTGATATGCTGCCTCTGGAGATGATAGCTAAAGAAGAGAGCATGAGAAATATGTGTTATGGAGAATCAACAGCAGCACTCAAACTCAAATATTATGATATGTGATTTGCAAATAGTTGTAATTCACTATTTCATAGTTATGCTTACTTTAGTGAATTTAATAATATATAGGCTATACATACCGTATTGTGTGTATATTTTTACTACCTTGGCGCCCCCTGTAGGCCTTTGTCGGGGTAGCGCCATATTTAACAGTTGACAGGAATGAAAACGATGCTGTCAGGAATAACCTACAGTGCGTTAAATGGATTATACTGTTGCTTTACAATATACCGATTGTTCAACTCACGAAACGTCTTTTATAAATATGCCGTCTAACCTGACTAAAGCTTATAGTTAAATGAGTGGAAGTTAGCGCATTTGTTACTGCCGCCATTTTCACGGAATGTCGTACCCACTTACCAGTGTTGCCAAGTCCACTGTTTTCCCGCGGAATTCTGCCAAAGCCACTAAGACGGGTAAAGGCTAGAAGGAATACAGCTCTAGCTACTGGGCATGCGCACATCAATCTAACGTTATTTTTGTCACACTGTACAACAATAATACTGTTTTTTGTTGTTGTTGTTGTTGTTTTGTTTTTCATAGTAAAGGCTAAGTTTAGGGTTGGTGTAGGTGTAGACGTTAAAAAAAACAGTCTAATGGCTAGAACAATTAATTTCATTGTTAGTTTCCGGTCGGAGCTGTATCCCTTCTAGCCATAACTAGATGGCAAGCCTGCAACCCTTAGCCTAAAAAGCTTAACTGCTAATGCTAACGCTTCCGGTCTAGCAGTACGTGTGGAAAGAGGACCAGAGGTAGTTTTTTCTGAATGGATGTCAGTGGAGGAGAGGTTTTACTACGCTGAATAAACAGTTTAAGAGAAAACGGTTAATCATTTAATGAATCTGCTAATCTTCAACATGTTTTACACTAAACAGTACTTTTGGATTGAACTATTTTTAGTTTACCACGAAAAAATGCTTTTTATAAATCACTGACTTTTTTGCGACAGGTGGGATTCATCTTAAGGCACTTCTCATTCATTTCTATGGTATCCGTAAACTGCGATTTTTATTTATTTTTTTTTTCATAAAAGAAAAAGAAAAAAAAAAAAAAATTAGAAGTTCTTCCAGAACAAAAATTTACAGGTAATTTGCTCACCCCCTTGTCTTCCAAGATGTTTGTGTCTTCTTTCTTTAGTCGTAAAGAAATTATGTTTCTTGAGGAAAACATTACAGAATTTTTCTCCATATAGTGGATTTTTTATGATGCCCGCTAGTTATAAGTTCCAAAATGCAGTTTAAATGCAGCTTCAAAGGACGCTAAACAATCCCAATCGAGGAAGAATGGTCTTTTCTAGCGAAACAATAATTTATTTTCAAAAAAAAAAAAAAAAAAAGTACAATGTATATACTTTTTAACCTCAAACGCTTGTCTTGCTTATTCTCTGTGATGCACATGCTAACTCTGTGTAATCCGGGTCAATAGTTAGGGTAGTTAGGGTATGTCGAAAACTCCCATCTCATTTTCTCCTCCAACTTCAAAACTGTCCTACATTGCTGCAGAAGTGCCGACCCAGTGTTTGCAAAGTGAATGTGTAAAGATCAAATGCCCTTTACAAAACAGGTAAAACAGCGATGTAGGATGATTTTGAAGTTGGAGGAAAAAATAATATGGGAGTTTTTTGACATACCATAATTGTTTTGAGACGGATTACACATGCGCGTCGCAGAGAATAGACACGACCAGTGTTTAAGGCTTCGCAATTATTATTTCATTTGTTTAGTCACCGTTATGATTTAAGAGCGTTTGTTCGCGGCAAAGTGAGCAAAAACACGACAGTTACAGTATCATGATTATGGGTAAATAAGATAAAAGACATCTAGGCCTAATATGAACAAATTATATTTATTTTCAAGTTAAATATCACAACACATTTATTATTCAGTCTAGTGCTTTGAAATATGATAATTTAAGCGCAACTCATGATTGCTTCATTTTGGCGTATTTTTGTATACTTTTACCAATCAGTCTCGCTAGACGTTTGCCTCACTAAAGTTACATTAGTATTATTAATATTAATTATTAATCATTTATTCATCATAATAATTGCATCTCATTCTGCAATGACTTAATCACATGTTAGTTTGTTGTAATAAAGTTTGAATGCAATAAATAAAGTAGCTCAGTCACACATATGCACTGTTTGATCGACCGATGCATCTGATTGGTCAATTGCAATGACACCTTTAATTTAGATTTAAAGTCCCCCTGTAGTGAAAATCAAGATTTTTGTTTTTTATTTGTCTATGTTGTGTTTTTAATATGCTTTTAGACAAACCATGTGCCAGTCCATTAATCAACAACATTGCTGAGTATTTTCTTCTTAAAACTGTAGTTTCCCAAAGGCTGTCCCAGAAACGCAAACTTCAGTAACCAATCACGTCAAAGGATAGATTCCTATCATTAGCATGCAAAATAAACCAATAGTATTATCAGCACAAAACAAAAAATTAAATGAAGCATAGAGCATATTGAGCACTAAATAGAGCACAACCTCTAACTTGAAAAATAACCCGCGGCAACAAAGTAAAAGTAGCCCGGAATCAGACGCACCTCTCCCGCATTGCCGTCTACACTTTACTCGCATATGCTCGCGGGCGCGAACTGGAATCACAAACTAGGCTGCATTCGAGCCTTCAAGGCATTTTGAGGGCACAACATCGTCAAGTAAGTAACTTTAACAAATGTTACAGTATCCACTGTAGTTGTCCGCTAGTAAAAACGTAGTTTTATCAGTCATTATCCGTGTTTCGCCATTATATCGCGTTTACTGCAGTTCAGTTTGTGGCTCAGGGGTGCGTTTCCCGTACAACGACGTAACTCCCTGATTAACCTCCATAGTACGATGCATTGTTGTGGAAAGGAACTAGCTAGTCACGACTGTTTCCCGAACATGGTCGCATTTCCTCGTTTGAATCACATTAGTTCAACGATATCCACCTTATTTTTCCCATAAGAGTGGGTGCAGCCATTTGTAAATTTTTTGTGTCTGGCTTCAGGTCTCATCCACTTCCAGCTATTTTTAGCTGCAGAAAAAGCTGGTTATGCTGCTTGATATTGCAAACTGGTGTGTTGTACCATATTATTTGAATGTATTAATTATGAACACATTGGTTTGTAGTGCAAACTGTTTTACCGTTTACTGCACTTCGATATTCTTCTCGTTAGTTCCCTATGGCGGATTATGAACCGGACGTCTAACACATTTCCAGAAAACAGCTTACTTCCGCATTGAAAAATAAGGTGGATAGGGCTGTTGTTAATGACGTCAAAGAGTGCTATTATATTGAACATCTCATTTAAGAAAAGTGTTGCGAAGTAAAAAATAAATTATAGTATTTTACACCTCACAAGGAATAACAGTCAATTTTATTATGGTTACTTTTCGTAAATAAAGGTGCGTTCACGCCATATCGGAATTCCCGTAATTACGATATTCCAATTTGTAAAAAGCGTTCACGTCCTAGTAGAACTCGTAATTACAACTTGTGAACTGGGAGTCTTCTGAGAGCTACCATTTGTACCACATGCCCGCTGTACCACCTGACCAACGTAAGCTCTGTTTAGCCGTTGATAGTGTTGCCATAGAAAAGCATAATTCCGAGTCTGAGGACGTGAACAGCTCCGAGTAGAACGTCACATGTTGTCATCTCGAAATTACGGTAATTACGATATGGCGTGAAAGCAGCATTAGACATCCTTAATGACGTGTGCAGCCTGCGACCTCCGGAGGATGCAGCCTCCGAAATGAGATGCAGCTATAGATTAAAATGCATGTATATTTGGGTCGAGTGAAATATATAGATTGTACTGCATGTTAGCTTGCTTATTGTGCACAAGAGCATAATTTATTGAGCCCATATGTCTTACTAACAAGGAACTATGCTTCTAACCACAGGTCTAGAGAGAGCTGTAGTTCCAACCACATAAGTTTGTGACGCTGTTTGCGAATCTTCGTTTGAACTACGGTTTCAGAAAACACCAAATCGTTGAACTATGTTGGTAACGATGGAACTTGCGACCATAGTTGGCTAACGATGCTTTTGGGAAACGCACCCCGAGTTATTACTCGGTGACGTCATTAACAACGGCCTTATATCGTTGAACTAATGTGGTTCAAACGAGGAAATGCGACCGTGTTCTGGAAACAGTCGTGACTAGCTCGTTCCCACAACAATGCAACGCACTATGGAGGTTAATCGGCGAGTTATGTCGTCGTACGGGAAACGCACCCCTGGCTGGTGTGACTGGGTGGGGGCGGGGCTGTTTTACATATTCATAGATCCGCATATAGTAAATGAGGCAAGGGGGGTAGAGTTACATTCAAGCTGTTTTAAGGCATGAGAAAATTGTTTTCACAAGAAAAAACATTTACATATTTCCTTTTGATGATTAAAGATCAGTTTTAAAGGATAAAAAAAAATTACTACAGGCAGACTTTAACCATTGTCCTATAGGCAACAAGTTCCGAAGAAAACCTTGTAAGACCTTTTTATAATTTTATACAGCTCCTATCATGCAAATGAGAGAGAGAAAAAAACGAACATGAATCGTTTTCTCTTTCTCTTGAGAGTCTTTTTCCGGAGTGTGTTTGATAGAGCTATTCAGACTGCATATCTTTTCTCAGTCCGTCGTCAGTGTGAGCACTCGTCCAGGTTACGACAGCTGTCGGCTTGATCTACAGCCTCGGGCTGGTGCAGTAATGTAGACCAAATGGCCTGAGTCGCCCGCGATAATGCAGCCTTTCTGAAGGAAATTGGAAATCAATTCTTGTCATCACTAAAGATAATTCTTCCTTCTTCTCCTTTCTTGTTTATCAAGCATCAGACCTGAAGATGAACAGTCAAAAGGATGAGTGTGGTTTTAAGTGAAAGACAGCACTGGTGTGTTCCAGTTCATATATAAACACACTTGATTTTATGATGACAAATCTGAGTCGGGCAATTAACACGAGATGCGTTAGAACACACATGTAGACAGATATTTGCATGCACACACACACACACACGTGATGAATCACTTGCCATTTAGCACAATTATCATCCTGATTTACAGCTGTGGAAACAGATGTCCTCAGGGCTGAATTTGACCCTAGCAAAATTAATTTATAAATATAGAATGACAAAAGGCAAACTCATTACTGTCCTCAGGGTATGTTCCTAATAATGAGTTTCTTAGCATAATTATGAAGCATTTGAAGCAGGATCCAAAATTAACACACACCAGATGAGAGTAAAAAGTGGATGGTGACTTTATTAAGAATTTCAACATGACAATGACAACAAGACGATGGTTTCAAATATACATTTTTTTAACATTTAGTTGTGGATATTTAACATGCATAACTCCAGTCCAGAGTTTTTGTTTTGTTTTGGTTATTTATTTATTTAATTTTTTTAATTAAAAAATTCTAAATACAGCTCCTTGGCTGGTATGAAATATTTACAGCAATACTATTTTAATACTTAACCATCTGATGCTTTTTATTTTGGGGTCACAAATACCGTTTATCAGTCAAAACAGACCGAAGACAAAAAGTTTTTTTATTTTTTATAATTAACGTACTGTGCTTTAGTTCTTTTATATATTTATTTAATATATTGTATTTTTAGGGGATTGCATTGTACTAAACAATATTCCTCCAAACTGTGCACTATTTATTTCTATTTAAAACAAACAAAAAATTTAAATACATGAGTCTATTCTGTGTCTCCTTTTGTGTGCCATAAAAATATTTAAATAGTTGATTAATAAACTATTTATTTATTTTAATTATTTATTTATTTTTATTGTTTATTAAAGAAATTACTCATGTTTATTAAATAAATATTTATTTATTTATTTGTTAAGTGAATTCTTTATTTAAATTTGTTTATTAAATAAATTGTTTTGGTTGTTTGTTAATTTATTTAAAAATGTATTTATTTATTAAATTATTTATTTTTACATTTGTTTGTGTGTTTATTAAATAAATTCTTTATTACATTTTTAATTTACTTATTAAATTCTTTAATTATTTTACTTCTTTCTGTTAAAAATATATTCTAAATACAGTTTCTTAGCTGGTATGAAATACTCATTTATTTATTTATGTTTTATTTCTCAAATAAATTATTCATTTAAATCTGTTTGTTTCTTTGTTTAATTATTTATTTAAATGTATTTATTTATTTAATTATTTATTTTAACGTTTGTGTGTTTATTAAGTTATTAAATTTTAAATGTATTTAAATTCATTTGAATTTATTCATTTATATTTTTATTCTTTTTTTTTTAATTAAAAATATTCTGAATACAGTTTCTTGGCTGGTATAAAATATTTACAGCAATACAATTTTAATACTTAACCACCTGTTGCTGTTCATTTTTAATTTTAATACTTAACCACCTGTTGCTGTTTATTTGGGTGACACAAATACTGTTTATCAGTCAAAACAGAACCTTTTTTTAAATGTACTGTACTTTAGTTCTATAATATATTTCTTTAATATTTTGTATTTTTAGGGGATTTCATATTACTAAACAATATTATATTAATATTAATATAACTATGCACTATTTATTTCTATTTGAAATAATACAAATATTTTAAAAAATACATGAGTTGAGTCTACTCTGCATTTTCGTATTTTTTATATATATATATATATATATATATATATATATATATATATATATTTCCTCATTTTTGACTGTGATCTGTACAAGTGTGACTATTTTTTAAGACCATTTTTCAAACAATATCACACAGAGCAAATTAAGTTTAAATAAATAAATAAATAAATACATTTTTGTCACTAATGACCAAAAAGCACCAGAAGGTTAAATCACTCACCAGTGTGGCATAAAGTGAAATTTCGATACATTGATTTACTACATATTATTTTGGTAAAGGCAAAGAACATTATATGTTGTTTAAATTAATATCAGTTTGATAAAAACTGGGTGCTAAGCATTTTAAATTTTGATGGCAAGATATGCTGGAATTTGCTCAGAAGAGAAATCAAAGAGAAAATCAGTGCTTAATGAGACAGAGCTATTTTGCTGCATATCAAAGTCAAACCTGCTGGAATAAGATGAAATGGAGCACTTCCTTTTTTTATACCCTGCTTCCCATTTGTCAGGCAGATTGGCTGTGAGAGGAGCATCCTGTCTGGTTAGTGGCTAAGGAAAGGAAGGATGTGGAAAGATCCCCTGGGAAAAGAGAAAACATCACTGTGCGTCTCGGCTCTATCCGACAAGAGGCTTTGCTCAATATTAAGTGCAGACACACACACACACACTTCCATCTCTAGCTCATCATTCCACCACACCTACTCATCCAATCCACTGTCGATCTGTCCCACAAGCCCTCTCCCTAAAATAGCACACCGTTGTCAGGTATGATAAAAAAAAAAAAAAAAACAGCAGGCAAGCACCGAGACGGCAAGAATGAAAAATTCCTGTCTGTTTGTTTGTAGCATTACAGGACTTGTATATTCACATCCTCGTGGGACGGAATCCAAGGCAGGAACCATCCGTCATGCTAATTGGGACTGTTTTTAAAGCAACACCATGCACCATGCAGACAATATGTCTTTTTCTCACTTTGTGCTGTGAATTAAACACAAGACTGTGTAAATCTGAGCTGTCTTGGCTGTTTAGAATGTTGTATGTTGTTCTTCTCAACTCTGCTGTAATCTGAAATGTTTCAGTGGTTACTCTAATCTGAACAAAAGCGCTGTTAGAAGCAATAGTGGACGAGTTTAGTTTCAATGAGAGTTATTATTAATCGTTTGAAACTATAAATTATAATTATAATAAATTAAAAATTATAATAAATCTATTTATTCACCCTAATTTTGTTGTTTCAACCATATGCTGACCTGTAGGGACTCTACAAACCTGTGTATAAAGAACAGCATGAATATTTTTCAAAATGTCTCATGTATGCCATAAAAATGTACTGAAATACTTGATTAATAAATAAATGATTCATTTATTTGAATTATTTATTTACTAAAGAATTTATTTAATTCTTTATTTATTTTCATTTATTAAATAAAATTATTTTTTTACATTTATTTATTAAATAAATTCTTTATTCCTAATTAGTTTGTTTGTTTATTAAATTCTACATTTTTTTATATTTAGTTTATTAAATAAATTATATATTTATTTAATTATTTACATGTATTTTATTGTTTATAAAATACATTCTGTTTATTTAAATTTAATTAATTAAATTATTAAATCAATTATTTAATTCTTTTGTTTGTTTATTAAATAAATTCTTCATTTATTGAAATTTCTAAAATAAATGATTTATTCATATTTATTAAATACATTATTTAAATTTATTTAATATATTTGTTTATTTATTACTTTATTATTGATTTACTAAATAAATACATTTAAAATAAAATATTTAATTCTTATTTTTTTATTTACATGTATTACATTATTTATTTACATTTGTTTATTAAACACATTCTGTTTAAATCTATTTCATTTATTTGTTTGTTAATTGATTAAAGAAATTGTTTATTTTTGTTTAATTAATGATTTAATTATTAAATACATTCTTAATTTACATTTATTTATTAAATAAATTATTTAAATTTGTTTATTAAAGAAATCATTTATGTTTATTTAATTAATGAAATAATTATTAAATAAATCATTTATTTATTTATATTTATTTATCTGATTCATTTATTAAATACTTTTTTATTGTTTACATTTAATTAATTATTTGTTAAGTAAATTCTTTATTTATATTTGTATATTAAAGAAATTATTTATTTATTAAATAGATTATTTATTTAAAATTTATTAAATACACAATTTAAATGTGTTTATTTGTTAAAATAAATTATTTATTTATTTATTTATTTATTTAAGAAATGCTTTCTTTATTGTAATTAATTAATTAATTAATGTATTTATCAAATAAATATCAAATAAATAAATGAAATTATAAAATATATAAAAACAGAAAATTATTTTAAACTGTAAAAATATTTCACAGTATTACTGTTTTTACTCATTTTTGATCAGATAAATGCAACCACGGCGAGCATTAAAGACTTCAAATGTATTTTAAATTATTAAACGATTAATTATACAGAATTTCTACATTGACAATTATAACCAAAACAATGCAAATTAACATTTCTTTCCTTTACCCTCCTAAGCTCAGGTATATAAATATTTCAGCCTGGAAGTTACCCATTTGACTGAGGACACAAAACTTTACCCAGCAGAGCCTGAGGAGGGTCGCAGCGCCCCTGAGGTCTCTCCCCGCAGCGTCTGGAAACTAAATCAAGCTGATTTTAAAACAGAGAGATCTTGTTAAACTTCATGAACAGGGCTCCAAGAAAAAGTTAGAGCACCCGAGAGGCAGTTAATAAACAGTGAAAGCACACGGCAGTGTTTGCCAAAGGAAACAGACGGCTTAGAGGGGGAAAAAGTCAAACTACTCACACACACATTCCCTTTGCCAGCTCACTGGAGCCTGCGATGAGGGAAGGAGGAAAAGAGTGGCTTAAAAAGGTAAGGACTGATAGGATATCCTTAGGTCACAAAAATAATTTGGATGAAAGTAATCTCGCCAGCCTGGAGTTTCATACACGAGAGAAATACAAACGGCTTATTGTGGCGGAACATATAATGTCAGAGGATGTGAGGTCACCTGCAATCTCCTCGCAGATATTGCCTTTGTAGCCTGGGCTGAGACAAGGTGATCACGACCCCAGTGCAGAAAATATACTGCGTACGGATGCATCATTACCAGATTGACTCCTGGTTAAACGCAACATCTCGGGTGGAATATATCAGTATTTTAAAAGAGAAACAGACGCGCATACACACTTTTCATCCACGGCTCTGCAAATGAACTGTGAGAGACATGAGCTATCAGGGTTAGAGTCATGGGGGCTAGAGACGGGCTGCTTTTTTGCACAGGACATATTGACGGCTCCTCGGAGAGCCACTAGCCTGATCTACAGCAGCAGTTGGGGTACTAAACACACACCACTGAGCTCATTTCCTCTTACAGTAAGAGAGAAGAGCCGTTTCACATGACACAAAGAACAGAAAGCCCAAAATATGAAGGGAACCAGTTATTGAACGGCAATAATGTCTTGAAAGCTGCAACAAATTGCAGTGTTAAAGGAATAGCTCACCATAAAAATAACTAAAAAAAATACTTACCCTTAGGCCATCCTAGATGTAGAGTTTGTTTCTTCATCTGAACAAATTTGGAGAAATTTAGCATTACATCAATGGATCCTTTGGAGTAAATGGGTGCCGTCAGAATGAGAGTCCAAACATCACAAGTAATTCGCATTACATTTATTTATTAAATAAATTCTTTATTCCTAATTTGTTTGTTTGTTTATTAAATTCTACATTTTTTTTAATATTTAGTTTATTAAATAAATTCTATATTTATTTAATTATTTACATTTATTTGATTGTTTATTAGATACATTCTGTTTATTTAAATTTAATTAATTAAATAATTAAATCAATTCTCTATTTAATTCTTTTGTTTGTTTATTAAATAAATTCTTCATTTATTGAAATTTATAAAATAAATTATTCATATTTATTAAATAAATTCCTTAGTTATTTAAATTAGTTTGTTTATTAAATACATTATTTTAATTTATTTAATTTATTTGTTTATTTATTAATTTATTATTGATTTACTACTTAATAAATACATTTAAAATAAAATATTTAATTCTTATTATTTTTTATTTATTTACATGTATTAAATTATTTATTTACATTTGTTTATTAAACACATTCTGTTTAAATCTATTTAATTTAAACACATCAGTTAACATCATGTGAAGTGAAAAGCTGTGTGTTTGTATGAAATAAATACATCCTTAAAGAAGTCTACTTCCAGAACAAAAATTTACAGATAACGTACTCACCCCCTTGTGATCCAAGATGTTCATGTCTTTCTTTCTTCAGTCGTAAAGAAATTATGTTTTTTGAGGAAAACATTTCAGGATTTTTCTCCATAAAGTGGACTTTTATGGTGCTCTGAGTTTGAACTTCCAAAATGCAGTTTAAATGCAGCTTCAAACGATCCCAAATGCACTGTTTTTACTAGGTGTTTGGACGCTCATTCTGACGGCACCCATTCACTGCAGATTCATTGGTGAGCGAGTGATGTAATGCTGAAATTCTCAACATCCTTTCTGATGAAGAAACAAACTTATCTACATCTCAGATGACCTGAGGGTGAACATATTTCTGGCAAATTACCATTCTTGTGTGAGCTGTTCCTTTAAATATAATGAAATTACAAGTTGTTTGCTCATTTATGTTTGTTTGTTTACTTGCCTATTTCAACATGTAACAATTTATCAGCTATGCCATCATCATTAAGTGCGAATGCTTATGAGAGAGCAATCCGAGATGATTTTCAGGCGTCGCTGATAAAAAAAGTAGCACATAAATGCTGAAAATTGTTTGTGTTATTTATTGAGTGTTAAATAAAAGCTGCCCTGATACCTCCGAAAGGTGATATTACACTTGTTCCGTGTTACTCTACATCCCACCAGGAGAGAAAATCATGCAAAGACGGGTGAAAATTACCTCTGGGGCCGCTCAAGAGCTCTCTCACACACACACACTTGCACATACGCAAACACACACACATTCATGTGTCAAAAGAGCAATTACACGCCGGCTTAGTTCATGAAGACAAATGTAGAGCATTTTTCAGAAGCCGATTAACAGACTTTTTATCACACTAAAACCTGGGAATTTCATTTGCAGGTTTTAAAGAGTGCACACTATTTTCCTTAAAAAGAAACGACCCCCACACCTTCAGTTAATAGGGGCATATCCTGTCTGCACCGGGTATTAAAAGACAAAGAATTACAGTGCAATAATACAGAGAAATATTTGGCTCAAGGTAGCGGTTTTAGCACAAGTATAGAAAGCAGTGTTGTTAAAATTAAAACTAAAAAACCATTAACGTCATTAAAATGTAAAATATTATTGTTTATCGTAACGTGTTATTGTATATGGGCCATTCTACAGAATTAGGCCAAAGTCAGAGCTGGAAATGTCTCGAAAAAAATGTGTGTAAATTGTATAATATCCAAGGTACACATTTTTTAGTAACTGTGCACTTAATTCTCATGTTGTGTTTTTAGAAAGTTTTGGAATATTTGTCCTCTCACAAAATTTGTCACTACCGAAATAAGGGTTATATTGAACTATTAAGATTTTGCTTACATCTACATTGTGAATATATATATTTTTTGCTATTTTTAAATTTGTTTCAGAGGTAAATCAATAACAATTACATTTTTAACAATATTTTAAGTGTAATTTATGAGATTTGTTGCATTTTGAATCCAATTTTTCTTTGTAAAAATTTAAGGATTCATTAGTTTGAATATACATTGAACCATAAACTATCATAACATCTTAGCTGATAATTTAGTATACTTTATTTTTGAAAAAACATCCCATGTTTTGGTAGTGACAGTAATGTTTTGGTAGCAACCACATTACATTACAGAATTTTAACCCACATACTAAAACATACTAAAACACACACACACAAAAATCCATAACTATACTAAGATTTTGTTTATTCGCCCCAAATATAAGGATTATGTGTTTTGTCACTACCAAAACGATGACATGTTTCAGTCATGACTGTTTCGGAAGTGACATTTCTATGGGATATAACATAGAATTGCCAAATAAACAAAGATGCCACTACCGAAACTCAACCAAATGTTTCGGTAGTGACAATTTTAGATATTTTTTTAACCTAGCTAAAAAATGCCAATCAGCACATGACTAGTTAGCACATTTCTGAATAGCTGTACACATATAAAAACTAAGTGTTAAAAAAAATGTGTTTAATTGCAGAAAAAAAAGGCATGCGTCGCGAATGCATGAATGCACACAAACTAGACGACCAGAGACAGCATTACTACAATACATTGTATCACCGAGTTGAAATGTTCAACAGTCCAAATAGGGAAACTGTGTGGTGCTAATAATGCACGGGAGACGAGAAGATGGCGGATTTTTCCCGAGTTTAATAAAACGCCTTACGCGTCACTCGTCCACATACATGGGGATTGCAAGGAAAAACGTACACAAGCATGCATTCAACTCGTTGGTTCAACAAACCCAACAGTAGATTCCTGCACAGCCAGAGGTTGCAGTTTCAGGACTTTCAGTTCTAGCACCGCATTTCTAAAGCCCAGTTCACACTACATGCGACACACAGCGACAAAGCGACACGATCCCATTCATTTCAATGGAGAGCTGACGATTTCCGGCGACAAGAGCGACAGCGAGCTACAGCGACCGTTGGCGACCGGATGGGGCGTGTCCAGCGACGCGACAAAGTTCAGAACATAGATATATATATAGAATGACTAGATGTGTTACGTCGAGGTCTAGAGCGTCCGCACAGGTCGGCCATCTTACCACAGGCTGGCTTTCTGGCGGGATCAGTCGAACCTGAGGTAAACGGAGGTAACCTGAGGTAAGGTAAGTGACCTGAACAAACGTTAATACTCTTAACTCTCTGAAATCTTGACAGATTTACAAACTGTTTGTTTTCTTACAAACGTTATTAACGTGGTTATACTTCTGGATGCTTGAACATGTTGAAATTGCAGCTTTTCTCCTCGAAAAAAAAAAAAAAAACTGACTTAATCGTGCAGTTTAGTTGTGTATCACGGCTAGCTAGGCTACTAGCTACCCAGTAATTTGGGGCGAGGCAGAATTACGCTTTCTTTTCAATATAATACACACATTATAAACATGATTTAACTGAATTTACACATGATTTCCTGTCTGGTCGGTTTGTTAAAACATCTTACATTATGATTTCTACAGGCAATTGCTGACAAGATGCCAGACTTTTTCGGATGAGGACCAGAACCAGCACCACTGGGACACCTTTGTTACTTCGCTAAATTTTTAATGAAAATGTAAAAAAAAAAAATAAACCATCAAATGTCTCTAACACCTCTGTCCAAACATTGATTTTAATAAATCTTCATAAATCTTTGAAAAGTGCCTTTATAATGTCTAAACAAACTGGTTTACTACCATTTTATGTGTAAAACTATTTTTATTAACAATTTGGAAATATGGACTTTAGTTCTTTGTGCTGTGTTATTGTCATCACTGTACAGGGTGGGGATTTCAACATGCAGCGTTTCTTGATGTATATTTGTTAAGGGAAATCTTGTAGGCTTAGTCTACCTATTCTAGAACATTATTCTATTTTTTAGAACATAAGATAATTATTCAAAAGTATTCAGTGTCATAACTACATATTTGACGTTTATAATAAATCAAACCGTCTATGGTTCAGAATCCCTCAACTTTACGCAAATGGAGAGCGACTTTCGGGAGCGACAGCCAATAGGAAAGAAGACGGTAGAGCTCATGTGATCGTTCTCATAGATATATATAGAATGACTAGATGTCTCGTCTGCGTTGCTGGCCAACGGAGTCGAACGTCCGCATATGGCGGACATCTTACCACAGGCTGCTCACTCACCCAAAATATTGTGTTGATAGTAAAACATGTAATTTTTAAATAGCCATAACGTGCTCAATTGTTAACCGATTTTCAAACGGTTTGATTTATTATAAACGTCAAATATGTAGTTATGACACTGAATACTTTTGAATAATTATCTTATGTTCTAAAAAATAGAATAATGTTCTAGAATAGGTAGACTAAGCCTACAAGATTTCCCTTAACAAATATACATCAAGAAACGCTGCATGTTGAAATCCCCACCCTGTACAGTGATGACAATAACACAGCACAAAGAACTAAAGTCCATATTTCCAAATTGTTAATAAAAATAGTTTTACACATAAAATGGTAGTAAACCAGTTTGTTTAGACATTATAAAGGCACTTTTCAAAGATTTATGAAGATTTATTAAAATCAATGTTTGGACAGAGGTGTTAGAGACATTTGATGGTTTATTTTTTTTTTTTTACATTTTCATTAAAAATTTAGCGAAGTAACGAAGGTGTCCCAGTGGTGCTGGTTCTGGTCCTCATCCGAAAAAGTCTGGCATCTTGTCAGCAATTGCCTGTAGAAATCATAATGTAAGATGTTTTAACAAACCGACCAGACAGGAAATCATGTGTAAATTCAGTTAAATCATGTTTATAATGTGTGTATTATATTGAAAAGAAAGCGTAATTCTGCCTCGCCCCAAATTACTGGGTAGCTAGTAGCCTAGCTAGCCGTGATACACAACTAAACTGCACGATTAAGTCAGTTTTTTTTTTTTTTTTCGAGGAGAAAAGCTGCAATTTCAACATGTTCAAGCATCCAGAAGTATAACCACGTTAATAACGTTTGTAAGAAAACAAACAGTTTGTAAATCTGTCAAGATTTCAGAGAGTTAAGAGTATTAACGTTTGTTCAGGTCACTTACCTTACCTCAGGTTACCTCCGTTTACCTCAGGTTCGACTGATCCCGCCAGAAAGCCAGCCTGTGGTAAGATGGCCGACCTGTGCGGACGCTCTAGACCTCGACGTAACACATCTAGTCATTCTATATATATCTATGATCGTTCTCCTCTCAGCCACAGATAAGCATATGCAATGGGAAAAATTAGGCTCTGCTTCTCATTCATTTTTGCTTGTATTAACAGATTTAATTTATATTATATTTAGTCTTTTGCCTCCAAAATGTTTGTATTTAGTGGCAAGAAACCTGATTCGCTGTCAAGGCAAGCAGTAGTGAGAACGCCCACTAGCAAACTCGTCGCGGTGTGAACTCAGCTTAAGACCCTATTTTTTTTGTGACGGCGCCATCTAGAGGAGACTTGATTCAAGCATAAAACAAAAACTATTCATTTTTTATCTTTTCATCTTATTTTTAATGTAAGAGCTGGTGTGAACTTTAAACTAGCATTTGGATTCAAATTATCTTACATTTATTGATGTACTAATAAACACTAATTTGTAGTGCAAATGTTTAACCGTTTACTGCACTTTATGTGTGTCACACATCAGACGTGAATCGCTGTGCTGCGGCTAATGAACTGAAAGAAGTCTTTCTTTATAAGCAAACTAAATTTAAAACCAGAATATATATAGAATATACTGAAATAAATTAGGTTAAATATTTCAATCGGGTTATCATTGTTAAGGGTATGTTAAGGGTTAGGAGTTGGTTAGGACAATAATTAAGTGTATAAAATTAAACAACTACATATTTCTTTAACATATAATAACATATAGAATTGAATAGCAAGCGCTATTAAATAGTATGATAAGCTAATACATACATATATACAATAAATAAATAAAATAATACAAAAAAACACCCTTCTCTCACAAACAAAAAGGAACGCACCAAAACATACAGATACACGTTACGCACATACGCAGTTCAGTCTGACACAAAATTACCGTAAATGCTCTAGTGGCCGTTACAACATCACACATCATTAACGGTGAGAAAACTTTATAGTACAGTTAGTAAAAGCATTACAATACCAGGACGGAAAATCAGATTGTTGATGTTTGGCTGCTATTCACGCACTGTCTGCAAAGCGTTCGTGAACGCGCTGATGACGTATCCTGTCTGCGCGAACAGGGTGCGCAGAGGTATGCAAATACATAATTGACAGGCAGGTAGGAAAACCATTCAAAACGCTTCAACCGAAAGTTTTGATTGGACGAGCATTTCTTGGTCCTACGCCTTCCACAGAATGTATAAATACATAGAACTACATTTTGACCACTTAACTTAATGATTGCTATCGGGATGTGAAGAGACTTTCAACCAGCATAACAAAAATGTTTCTGAAGACAATCACCTATTCCACTTTTAAGATTCCTAATATTTTAAAAATTATTGTGGGTTTCAATAGATCTAAGACATCTAACATCTAACATCTAAGATTAGAAAGCATCTAAGATATGAATACTTAAATGCCTAGAACGGCCCATATATGCATAAAAGCGGCCTTGCTCTTCTCTCTCATCAGATTGGTTGTCTTCTTCGCCTCAGCATGGGAATGATTTCAAGGTATCTCATTAGCGATTTAAATGAGATGAGGAACAATTAGGCTTGGATCATGTTTCATATGTGTGTTTGCATCTGACACCACTTAAAGTGGTTACTGAAAGGGCACGGATACAAGCAAACCTCTTCGTTCTTCCCCTTTCCTTTGTCTCTCAGAGGCCTTAAACCTAATATTTTTTGTCCAGACAGTCTGTTCGTGCACTTCATAAAGGATTAGAAGTGTCATAAAGAGCCCATTTCATGTGTTTATGTGCTTGGAAGGAAAAAATTGAATTGTCTCATCACTCCCAGAGCTACAATAAACAGGTGGTAATAAAGGTGACGACAGCTGGTAGACGTTCCAATCATAACAAAGGCTTTCCAAATAAGTGCTCCCAATATCCACAGAGTTTCTCCTTCATCTTCCCATCCACCTACACGCTCTCCATCAACTGAAAACTACCGATTTCATATTTCATTATCCCCAGTGTGAAGCAGCCTTTTTAATGTAATTTGGAGTTAATCACCACACTGGTTCTGCACAAAATGAAATCATCCTTGCAGTAAAAATCTGATTAGCTTTCATGGTTCATTTTATAAAGCTGTGTCTGGCATTCCAAAATCCAGTCATGCAACCGATTAGCCATCACTGCATGCAACGGATCTTTACGTCGCTGTGCTGTGAACACCTTTTCATTTTTACATTTGCAAAATGAATTACAATTTTTAAATAATTATGCATGCATGACTGACAGAAAGAGAAGAAACTGTTGAATAGAGTTGTTATTTTTGTTCTCTTTGTGCACAAAAAGTATTCTTGTAGCTTCATAACGTTACTGTTGAACCATTGATGTCACATAGACTATTTTAATGATGTCCTTACTACCTTTTTAGGCCTTGAACATGATAGTTGCATTGCTGTCTATGCAGGATCAGAAAGCTCTTGGATTTCATCAAAAATATCTTAATTTGTGTTCCAAAGATCCTAAGGTCTTATATGAGGCTGAGCAATTAATAACTGAGTTTTTTAATTTTTGGGTGAACTATCCTTTTAAGACATTGTGTGACTTAAGTGTCCAAATACGTTCCTGAGCCAGTGCACTCAGGTTTTGCTTCTTTACTATATTTTTACACTGTCAGATTCTAAAAGCAGTGTTGGCAGCACAAGCCACCTCGGGTGAGTCCTTTAACCTCACAGCTTGTCTCTGTTCCTCTGTTGGGCTGTTCCAAGGACACAAGAGACGCAGTGACTGGAGGCTAAGAATCACTCAGCTGTGGAATGCAATAGCAAGGCCTGCGGTGAGGAATACATATGGATTTTAAAGAGCTTTTACTCTTGATCTGGCCTAGTGCTGATTATTCCTTCTTTTCTTCTCTCTTCTTTTCACAAAGACCACTAACCGTCTTCTACACACATGCGCACACACACATCCCACCTCTCTGGAGCTCTCAAGAGGTAGAACAGATATAATTTCACAGCTGAGCTGCTAAAGCCACTGAGCTGTGGGCTGTACGAGATTTCACACCTGAGGTTACAATAGCGTTACAGATTGGATCTGTGACTTTACAAAGTGAAGGTACGCACACTCCCCTTGAGCAACCCCCGCCTCCCATAACAAAAGAGTACATATCCTCTCAATGGATCTACAGCAATCGTTTGGGTAATGTGATGGGAATACAGCTCTGGGAATGATTGTGCTGGTAAAGCAAACACATTGATTTATTTACCAGCACTAACATGAGGGGATCAGTACTGCATCTTAGCAGAAAATTACTAAGAAATTAGATTAAATTTGGCTGGTTAGCATAGTCATGTTAGTCTCTGCCATAGTCTGTAAAAAAAAAAAAAAAAAAAGATGGACGATGCACCTCCACTCTCTTCCATTGAAGAAAAGTGAAGCCGTCAGCGCCCCAATAAGACGCGGACATATTGCGCTGATTTGAGACCACAGTCTACGCAGTAGCGAGGAAAGTGGCGGCGCGTCCCACCCACACTCCCACAGAGTCGATCACAAACAAACGCGTCTAATTAGACTGACTGCTCCAACTGTTGTCTGCTTATTGCCGTACCAAAGACTTGCGTTAAAATAAGATAAATAAAACCTTAATCTCCTTCTGAATATCCTGAAAAAAGTCAGTTGGCACTTCAGTTCACTCAGAGAATGTGTCAATCTCAGCTGTCAATCATGACATCATGCTTCCGTTTTTATAGCGTCACATAAAGGCCACATATTTTACACCTTTCTGGAGTTTTATTGTAGGTCTTGATGTCCTAAAGAATATATATGTGCAGTATAAGTACAAAAAAACATCTTAATATAATTTTACAGCTCCTTTCTGAGGAGCTCTGCTAAGAGCAGGTTGAATTTGGTCTGTCTAATTAATATTCGTGAGCCTCTCTTCTGATTGGCCTGTTGTTTTCTGAGTGACGCAAGGCCAGGGCAACCACTGGTAACTAGGGTCATGTATGCCGTAGCCTGCTGTTACTCACAAGTAATGTCAATAGAAACGTCGTTAATGATGGTCAGTGCTGAGGGAAATGTTGTCTGGCCTTACATGTCTGAGCCAAATCGGTGACGACAGGTGACAACCAAACACCTCCTCAAACGCGTTTACTACAGGAAGGGTTTTTAAAAAAAAAAAAAAAAAAAAACACACAGAATGCAGTAAGCTACGTAACTATTGCTTTCCTACTGATGCAGTAAAGCTCATTTCAAACTGCGCGTTGATTCTGGAAAACTGCCAGAGTGCCTTTTTGTGTGAACGCAAACACGTCCTGGGGTTAATTCCGGGAACGTTCCCGGGTTGGGAACCTAGCAAACATTGCCGGTCGGGATCAGTCCTGTAACGAGCACTGTGTGAACAAAAGCCAGAACCGATGCTGTAAAGGCTGTGTTGCAGTGGTGACGAACGTTACGCGAGAACATATGCTGCAAAGAGACGCCCAAGGTAAACTTGTTAATAATGTTTGTTACTCTTGCAAAATGCATTAGATTCTGGGGGTGGTGCTCAGGGTGGTGACTGAATGCGGTGACTGAGTAGATCGAACGTCACATTTTTACGGAAGTCACAATGGCTTGTGAAAAGGCACAGCTACTTTAGGCAGGCTGTGTGCATTTTGCTGTGGATTGGCTGTTTTCAAACTTATATGGTAGTAACATAGCCCCTAGACCTCAGTTATCATGAAAAAAGCCAGGAAATTTCAATTTTGACAATATGGGACCTTTAAAGAACGAACACTTTAACTTACATCAGCGTAATAAAAATGGCATAAAATGACAAAAACAATCTTTGGAAAATTATTTGAAGTGAAATTTAATTATTTTGTTTGTCTCACGTCCTATTAGATTACATGGAGAGGGTGGGGATTGTGACCTATACTGGGACCAGCCACCTAGGGGTGATCAAAACGTTAAGACTTGTGCGGCACGCTTTGTCTCTGCTGGTAGATGTTGCAAGGGGCGTTTCTTCCGAGGAGGCAAGGGAGCTAAAAATATTAGATGTATTACAAAATGTAACTTTTAATTAAAATTTCATTTAATGAAGTCTATAAATCACAAGAAACACTTTCTAAAAGCGACACCAGCAGGAGTCCGCGTTTCTCTCGCCTCCCCTGAGCCCACTGAGCTTTAACAGACCCCTTAAGTGTGCTGTGAGTTTGGTGGGGGGTAACTGAGAAAGAATGGGGCCATTTTGAAAAGTACCGCTGTTCTGTGTCAGCCACACCACACGGATATGTTTTCTATGTTTATTACGCTTCGATTCGGAAAAAAACAGTGTCTCTTTAATACTTTTCTGGTCCTTGACAGTGGTATTTACTTAGCAGTCAATGGGACAGTCACAAACCTCCCGGTTTTCATCCAAAATATCTTAAATTGTGTTTCGAAGCTGAATGAAGCTTTTACGGGTTTGGAACGACACGGGGGTAAGTGATTAATGACAAAATTTTAATTTTGGGGTTGCGTAACCCTTTGTGAGTGTTTGAACCTTCTGTAATAGTTGCATGTGAGTCTCTCAGTTGTCCTCAGTGTGAAAGATGGATCTCAAAATCATACAGTCATTGTTGGAAAGGGTTCAAATACACACAAATGCTGAAATACCAAAGACTTTTGTGGAACCTGAAGGATATTTCTGAAGAACAGTGGGCAGTTTAACTGTTCAAGACAAACAAGGGACTAGTGAACAACTTTATAAAACAACAACAGCAACAAAAAAACAGCTTTGGATCATTCAGGTAACAACACAGTATTAAGAATCAAGTGTATATAAACTTTTGAACGGGGTCAGTTTTATAAATTCAGCTATTATTTTCTCTTGTGGACTATATGTAATCATGTTTTATGCAAAATGTCTTATTCAGGTCAGTACTAAATACAAAATATCATGCATTTTGTATGATCCCTCTTACTTTGGTAAAAAAAAAAAAAAAAAAAAATTATATTTTGCAGATTCTACAAGGTGTGTGTAAACTTCTGACCTCGACTGTATATTATATAATATGCATACATATTTTGTATCTGTTAGATTATACACACGTTCTATTCGTTTTTCTTCTTTTATTATTCATATCTAATCTTATGTTTTTTAGTATTTTTTTTTTTTTAATTAGTTTGTTCTTTTATTAACCGTTTGGCATTTATAGCTCAAGTGATTGCCTCAAAACAACCTGCGTGAACAACGCCACCACCCCGAGCAAAGACGGCAGATTTGAAAGCCTATACATCCTGCACCAGCCGAGCTGATCCCTGAACAGTATCTACACCTTCAAACTGTCGCCACAGCTTCAGAACGAGGCTGAGCCATCTCCCAAAACCACCCGAGGAGCCGATTATGCAAATGCAAGGCTAGCTAATTAATTGGCAGTCAAAGAGGAGTGCTCGTCTCCCAAACCCTGCACCACAGAGATGGCTTTCTTGACAGCGGATGGGGGATCGTGCCCAGAGGCAACAACAAAATAACAGAGATTTACAGTGGCTGATGATAATCAAGAACCATAATTGCTTTTTCAATCATAATGATAATGACACAATCTTGATGTAGAGCATTGTAATTGTGCTATTAATATGTATACTCTCTCAGCACTGCAGCCATCTGTTGTGTAGAGAGAGAGAGAGAGTAAGAGAGAGCGAGAGGTGCTCAAAGGCTCTTCAGCACTTTAAGAGGACGCGTTACACAGCTTACTGCCGTCGGAACGAGGTCAAATGTGTATATAATGAGGGCGTTAAATGGCTGGTTGGCTGGTTAAGAGCAATTTACTCTCTGAGGGGAAGCAGTGAAAAGTAATACGCCATGTCAGCACTGGTAATTAAAGATTACAGTGTATTTAAGTCAGCTTTGGAGTCATCAAAGATGGTCCCTTGTTCTGACAAATGACAACAGGTATGTTTTTGACATTTTTTAAAAATGATTTCAATTACAAGGCCACTTACATAGTGCTAAACTAAATCAAATTTATCCCACTTATTAGGTAAACAAATTAACACTAAAATATTTTAAAATATAGCTTATTTTGTACAATATACTCTTGTCAGAATTTTGTTATGAAACAAATACAGGATAAATCAGTTCTTTCTCCTGGGAGAAAACTATGCTAAATCTAAATAAATCAGTGCAACAAACCATATAATAAAAAGTGAGGAGAAAACACTATCAATATCTTTTGTTGCTGAAATCGAAAGCTCTGCATCCGTTACTAAATTACAATATTATAGCGCAAATTCATCTGTCACTTGATTTAATGTAGACCAACCAAGGAGACGCCAACAAGTATAGTTTGCAAGTATCCCACACAGCCTATCATCAGGGAAATATGACGTAGACTGTATAAAATTCATGACTACTTATGAGGATAAACATAACTAGTGCTGACCACAATGTGTTTTGTAAAGTGAAATACAGGCTACAAAGATAAATTGAAATTAATTAACATTGCTTTTATATTTACATAAATTATTCTAAATTACAATCTAATATTTAAAGTGTAAAACATTTTATATACTTGAACTACAGATGTAAATTTAAGTATATAAAATGTTATATATTAAGTAACATTAATTAAACAATTGCACAAACAAATATTCCTTAAAAAATAATATAATACCATTATTACTGTTTGTGTGACACACAATTATAGTACTATGTTGAGACAGTACTTGATGTCCTAATTGATCACACACATACAACTGCATCTAAAAAAAAAGTTCATTTTTTTTTGTAACTTATTTCAGAAACTGAAACTTTCATATATTTTAGATTTATTACATGTAAACATCCATGTGGATCCCTCACATCCATGTCATCCACTTTGGGAGAGCTTTACAAGGAGTGGAATGAAGCTGGAGTTAGCGCATCAAGAGTCAGCATGCTCAGACGTCTTCAGGAAAAGGGCTACCAAGCCACTTCTGAAACAGAACAAATGTCAGAAGCATCTTACCTGGGCTAAGGAGAAAATGAACTGGACTGTTGCTCAGTGGTCCAAAGTGCTCTTTTCAGATAAAAGCAAATTTTGCATTTCATGATGAAATCATGATCCCAGAGTCTGGGGGAAGACTGGAGAGGCACAGAATCCAAGCTGCTTGAAGTCAAATGTGAAGTTTCTGAAGTCAGTGATAATTTGTGGTGCCGTGGCATCTGCTGGTGTTGGTCTACTGTGTTTTATCAAGTCCAAAGTCAATGCAGCCGTCTACCGGGAGATTGTGGAGCACTTTATGCTTCCATCTGCTGACAAGCTTTATGGAGATGCTAATTTCCTTTTCCAGCAGGAATTTAGCACCTGCCCACAGTGCAAAAAACACTTCCAAGTGGTTTGCTGACCATGATATTACTGTGCTTTATGGCCCAGCCAACATGCCTGACCTGAACCCCATAGAGAATCTATGGGATGTTTTCAAGAGAAAGATGAGAAACAGTCGATCCAACAATATACAGATGATCTGAAGGCTCATAGTTCCTCAGCAGTGCCACAGGCTGATCGCTTACATGTCACACTTTACTGATGCTGTAATTTGTGCTAGGAGCAAGAAATTTGCTGTAATGTGTGCTGTTGACCAAGCATTGAGTGCATAAATGAACATACTTTAAAGAACTTGAACTTTTCTGTTTTGCAAATCCGTTTTTTGATTAATCCTAGGAAATATTCTAATATTTTAAGATAATGGATTTTTGACTTTCATGAGCTTTAAGCTCTAATCATCAAAATGAAAACAAAAAAAAAAAACTTTAGAAATGTTTTACTTTACATGTAATGAATTTAGAATATATGAAAGTTTCAGTTTTTGAAATAAGTTACAAACAAAAATGTAGCATTTTGAGACGCACCTGTATATTACGTAAACACAAACTTTTAATCCGGATGCGGTTTAATCACCATTAATCGTTTATTGTTTGTGTGATAAACAATTATACTACTATGCTGAGACAATACTTGATGTCCTAATTGATTTTCTGTCAAATCAATTAATTGTGAATAATCAGATCCAAATATATAAAAACGAAGAGTTCAGATGCAAAATCAGCTAAAAGCCATCTCGGTCAAAAATGAGAATGATACCGAGTGAATGCTCCTGACACATAGTATACATCCGTCAAATACTTTCACTTCAAACTCGCTAAATTCCAGCCTCAGCCCAATCAGAAGTACAGGTACTTACATAGAAACCTATACAAAGCAGCCAGAAAGAAATGCAAATTTTAAAGAAAAACATCAGATGGATTTAGAGGCTTTTGCATCTGAACTCTTCATATACACATAGATACACTTGTAAATATTTCTTAAACATATACATGTGTGTGCATTTATATATACATGTAAATATACAGTACATACACATATGTATTATGTAAATTGAAACATTTATTTTGAAAGTGATTAATCACGATTAATCATTAATCGATTTGACAACACAAAAATATGGCACAAAAAAAAAAAGAGAGAGAGCCTCTTCCGTCTAATAAACACCTGTAACGCACGGCCGTCACCTCGGACGATCTATCCAAAAGCTTTATTGGCCTTACTAACGTAGTTACCCAGAGCGACTGATGAAGTCAATGTGGGCCCAGAGCAACCGGCAGCAAATGATTTATGCTTCAGACCAGAAGCTAATCACACATTCACCAGGTGTGGGATGTAATACACTCTCCCGTCTCTCCAGATGGTACAGCATCGAAGAGCCCTCAAGGTTCCTCCGCATCCGATTCAGCCCGTAACGCGGACCGTGGAGCAGAGGGGTTACATACCAGGGCCGCACAGCTCGGCCTGTAATAGCGGGGCTAATTAGATCGAGCACGCCGCAGACCGCATGCCGGCATATGGTACCTTTCAACCGCGAGCCCGCAGCTAACATAGGAAGGAGTACTTTACATGGTGCAATCTCTAATCTCGTAAACAATACTAAAGACATGATGTAAGGCTCCAGGGTGCCATGAACGCCGAGGCATATTGCATTTAGATGGAGCCCGTGGGGCCGGAGCTGAAATATGGTGATTTGATTGCAAGCGTCTGTAAATAGCTTTTGCCAGTTCAGTCGGCCTACGCTGACAACACGATTTGCAGCACAGCTTGCTTTGATTCAGTGGGAAATAAAACACACAAACTCACTGCAGAGCCTCGCGTTCTGAAGCGAGATGTTTTGAATTTCACCAAAGGCTTCGGTCCCTGAGATCAGAGACTTGATATAACTATCTGGGCAAGAGACAAATTCGCTCGGTTTCGCTCGCCTTTCCAACTGGCAGGATTTACAAAGTTGCTTGACATTCCCGTTTGAACTCGTTTGAAAAATCGCCTCCATCTTTGAGCGCTCGTAACGAGATGCAAGGAAAGATAGCCTGACCGGTCGCAACCTACAATCCTGAAGTTTACTGTAAAGATCTGTATCACACACACACACATGCCCGCCAGCCACCGCCAGATGGAAAGCTGGCACTCGCCGCGGCGGATTTCACAAATGGATGCTGTGCAGCGAGGAGCACAACACTAAACAGATGTCAATTACCAAATCAAAGCGTGAATTACATTATCGGCGCTTTTAGATTTCACCAGACCTTTGTCTCGCAATTCGATTTACTGATGCGCGCACGGATACTCAAACGGCCCACTCAAGACATCCAGAAGTGAGGAAAATAACTCAATAGCAGGTCAAACGAGCAAGTAACGAGAAATGGCCCCGGAACAGAGAAAGTCGGCTCTGCTGGGGAGGTGATAAACATTTCCATTTCTCTCTGGCGTGCACACTCGCGCCAGAATAGAGGTGCAAGGAAAGGTGAAAGAGAGAAAAGAGCACTGAAGTTTTTTTCTGCAAAAAAGGTGTTTAAACTTGACAGCGCCTGAAAGGAGAAACAAAACTGAGCTGTGATTTCGCCTTCGCTAGCCTGAGGCCGTTCACAGCGGCTCAGAGTCAGAGCTCTGTAGAGGCAAAAGACCTGCGGTGAGAGGCATTTACACGCTCTGGATGCATATTTGGTGCCTTTTCTTACACTTTTATCACACAAAAAACATCTATGATCACCCTATGGGCAGATGCGCCTTTAGAAGTCAAAGATGCCGTAGTTATTTTTATGTATTCTTATAAAGGAGCATATACTGCACATGAGACAAGAGAAACTTCACAGCTTCTTAAAGGGACAGTACGAAATGTGTATAAATTAATGTTTATAATTGCTATTTTATATATAAAAGTGACACAAATGAGGCTAAAAAAAAGTATCAGAGACTGATTCTATCATGATTCTATCATGATGATGAGTGTATGACTTTCTTGAAGGATGCTGGTGACCTTTTTTTGACCATACAATGTCAATGAAGACTGAATTTGTTACCAACATTCTTCAAAACATATTCTCTTTGTTTCCAAGGTAGAAGGTAAGTCATACATGTCTGGAACAACATGAGGGTAAGAATGACAGATGACAGAATTTCATTCAACCACCCCAAAAAAGGTAATGTGAAGGTTGGGTCAAGCTTTATAGTGTAATTTGGCTCTGAAAAAGTACATTCTTGTATTTACTGGATTTCTCTACTTTAATGTGAAGTATCGTGGGCCAAATTTGATTGCAAATGAAATGAGAGCATTTTCTAAAGCTCTCATAACACAGAAAACCATTGTTCTGGAGTAAAAGGAGCATGTGATTGGCCAAGTTTTTTGTTATGTTTCAATCATTGATCATGTCATCATTAAACATGCATAAGCGTTTCCATGTGTACTCCAGACTGTGGAACCTGTGTTTTTACATGTGACAAGAGCGCCCCCACATGGATCTAAACGATGTTATTTTTTCACCACAGATAAAGAAAAATTAATATCAGGCCTTCAGTGTAAAATATGAGTTAATGTTTTCAGTATCCAGTTGCTCCGACTGTTGGTGTGACTTGGGAGATTTCTGCCAAGCTCAATCTGATCACAATTTATGCTAAATAAAACTGACGTGTGTCATTTTAAAATCCCAACACAACATATAAGTAAGCTACAACTTAGCAAAAAGTTTCCAAAAAGATGTTTTAATACAAATGTTCAAAACGTAAGACTGACATGTATACAAAACCAAAGTAACAAACAAAATTTAGACGTCACGCTTTAAGAAAAGGTGAATTTGAGCTTCTTTTTAAATGATGGTGGTCTAGAAAACAGACCAATAATATCACCGTTAAGTGCCCTGGACGCACATTTCGTCACACACTCAAATACACATTCAACTAACACTATTTAGAAAATATAAGCAAGTTTCTTTGTGACCAGAATTACTCCAATTCTTCAGGACAGGCCAGAGAATGCATGTCCAATTCACTTAAGTCTTAAAAGACGCTTCCTGGAAAGTCAAACGTTATTTGGAGTCAAATATAGATGGTGGTTTCGCTGGCAACAAAATATGGAATTGCAATCTGTATATTTATCTTTTAGTACGTCTTGTTCTTGTTTTGAAAAATGGTACCCCGTGATTTGACGATTCATATATACCATATAAGTACAGTTTCCGTAAAACTATATCAAATTAGAATTTCTTTTATTACCTTCATTCCAGATGTTTTCATAACTTGTGCTATTGGGATGCCAAAATGGAGAAAATTCATGTTCAGTGCTTTAAATGGACTGACTTTAAACTCAAATGGTCCCAGCACTAATCTAACAGCTGTAAGTCATCTATCATTATACTGCTTTGCATGTTCTGCATCCCAGAGTCCTGTAACATGAACCTTTGAACCTTTCCATGGGACTCAATCTATGCGTAGTCCTATTAACATTTCTATTCTGTTTGTGTTGTCACAGTGCCTGTGTGCTGGAGCTGATGATGTCCATGAAGGTGGCCTCTATCTGATAGCACAGCTGTACATCAGGATCGGCTCCACCCAGCTCTTCTGCAGACCTCTTGCGTAGAGAGTATTTGGATTCTGATAGTGGTATTTCCTGTGGCTTCTCTCTCAGATACTGGAGCCCTAAACACAAGAGCACAGCGGATTAGATCTAAATCTAGGGCTACATGATTTGGCCACACCATATTGTGATCATATCTTGATAAATACTGAGAAATGAACTGTGAGAAGATAACCTCTTATTGCTGATGCTTAGATAAAAGATAAAAGAACAAAAACGGCATGGAACACTCTGAAACAGAAGCTCACATGCTCAACAGACTGTAAAAAAAACTATAAACTTACAAAGAATGCCATGTGTTTGTCTGCCAGAGTCTACAGAAACAGTTACTCTTTAAGAGTCATTAGACTTGAAAATTGAAAATCAATCTCAGATCTATTTTAATTGACCCAAAAGAGAAGTGAGTGAAAACAAACATAGTTATCTTTTGATTCATGGGGTACCTGAATTTTTAATTGTAATATAATAACGAAATATTATATATATATGGTTTAATACAATGAATATTTAAATGCAATATTACTCTAACTAATAAACATTGATATTAGTCCAATTAATATATTCTGAATTAAACATGAATATAATAAGAAAACTGAAGGCAGGCCTTTGAGCTTCAATATGTAGTTTCAATATGTGCTTCAATTTATTTCAAATGTTGAAATTTTTTGAGCCACAATATCACATTAATAGATTTGTAAAATAACTAGTAGTAGTCAATGTTCAAACTATGTTAATGTGAATAATGGCTTTTTGTTGTTTAATAATCACACAAGACCATATACAGCTGAGGTCAAAAGTTTACATACACCTTGTAGAATCTGCAAAATGTTAATTATTTTACCCAAATAAGAGGGAGCGTACAAAATGCGTGTTATTTTTTTATTTAGTCCTGACCTGAATAAGATATTTCACATAGGACGTTTACATATAGTTACATAAGAGAAAATAATAGTTGAATTTATAAAAATGACCCTGTTCAAAAGTGTACACATGCTTGATTCCTAATACTGTGTTGTTACGTTAATGATCCACAGCTGTGTTTTTTTGTTTGTTTGTTTGTTTGTTTTTCAGTGATAGTTGTTCATGAGTCCCTTGTTTGTCCTGAACAGTTAAACTGCCCGCTGTTCTTCAGAAAAATCCTTCAGGTCCCATAAAAAGTCTTTGGTTTTGCAGCATTTTTGTGTATTTGAACCCTTTCCAACAAAGACTGTATGGTTTTGAGATCCATCTTTTCACACAAGGACAACTGAGGGACTCATATGCAGCAATTACAGAAGGGTCAAACAAGGAAAAACGATGCCTTAAGAGCTGGGGGTGAAAACTTTTGAACAGAATGAAGATATTTCAAATTTTGCCTAATTATCAAATTTTTTCCATTTAGCACTGGCCTTCAGAAGCTACAGAAGATACTTGGATGTTTCCCAGAAGACAAAATAAGTTAAATTTACCCTTCAAATTCAAAAAGTATTATAAGAGCATTAAGAAATAAGTGTATGTAAACTTTAAAGCGGGGTCATTTTTATAAATTCAACTATTATTTTCTCTTGTGGAATATATATAAACATTTTATTTGAACCATCTTTTTTCAGATCAGTACTAAATAAAAAAAATAACACACATTTTGTATGATCCCTCCTTTTTTGGTAAAATAAACATTTTGCAGATTCTGCAAAGTTTATGTAAACTTTTGACCTCAACTGTATATATATTTCTTGTTCTTGAATCTGATGGTCAGTCTTTCATTAATATATTAGTTTGTTCCAGAGCAAATAGGGCAAAAATTACATCATGTTCTTGGCTTTTGACTCGTTAGCTCTTAAGACTTTTTTTTTTTTTTCCAAAAACAAGGCCCCTGAAAAAGTGGGTATGTACTTTGTCACTTTTTATTAGATCTGACTGACCTGAGTAAAATACAACAGCCCCATACAATATTGATAATTACAAAATCAAAAACAGTTCAGTCAAATAAGACAAGAACACACTCACTGGCAATGAGAGGGTCAATATCTCTGGCCTTTGTGGTGACATCAGCAGCAGACACCTGTCCCACCTGAACCAGTAGGGACATGACATCATCAAAGAGCGGGGGGAAAGCCTTGCAGAACGAAACCAGGCATGGGAGCGTCGGCATGAAAAATGCAAATCGCTTGGCGCGGGTCAGCACTGTGAAAGATACCAAAAATTAGTTACTTAAGTGGAATATATTACAGAATTACATATAGTTTTTGGTTAGATGCACTAGATAACATAAAACTTAAACGATCCGATACAAAACCGCACAGGAACTGCGGAATTCAACAGTACTCAAGACTCCTCTGGTACTCAATTCAATAAAACAATAAATGGATGGCTGATGCATAATTTATAAACGCTGCAGATGAAGGTTTGTCATTGACAGTAATAAGTAGCCAGCAGAGGGCAGTGTGCACAAAGATAACGGAACAAGTTTGCACACGTTCGTTTTTATTACAGAAAAAGTCAAGGTAATGGTCTGATATCTCCAATTATCAGTGTTATTTTTAGACACTCTTTAATAAAATGCCAGCCCTAATAAATGAATAAGAACAGAGACCACGGTAAAGAGAAAATGGAAGAAAGATAAAGAGATAAAGCAACAGATGAAAGAGTTATTTCTACCTGTGAGGAGGGTACCCATCACACTAATGGCAAGACGTGCCACACTGAGGGACTTGGGCAGGGCGTACTGGGTGCACAGATGGGACAACAGCTGTATGGCGAAGATCTGTGCCAGACAAAACAAAACTGCCATTAGCATTAAGCCCAGAGGTCAAGCCTGAGGGCTCACCATGTGTCTGTGATACGACTGGCATAATATGTACTCTTAATTCTTCAATTTATAGCTGAACAGCTCTAAATTAAGTTGTAGTATATACTATAAAGACTCTTGTATCCTACAGAGTCTACTTACATACTAAATCTACTAAAACATGGTCATCTGTGTGTCTCATTTATAGTCACACAACATTGCTTCGTTAACCATAATGGGTTCAAGTAGTGATTAAGGGATTCACACCTGAATTTAAATGCATACCATAATTTAGGAGCGGTAACTGCTCTATTTAGTTCTCGCTGATAATATGGACGGACAAATTGACAGTTGCTTACCTGTTTCTCTAGCTGCGGCTGAGCGAGGAGTTCTGGGATAAAGTCTAGACAGATGTGCATGGAAGGAATTCCTGCTACCGTCAGAGGGAGCAAAGCCTGTGGATAACCCTAAAGACACATTTAGAAAACCTTCAGAACTCAAGTAGAGCTTTAGAACCCAATTAGAGATTTCTTTGATTTTGTTTTCCTTTATTTGATTCACATAAACCTAAAGGCTGTTTTATTCTTTAAAACTTACTTCAAGCAATTTTAAAAACAAGTCAAGATGAAAACGACTCCATTTCATTTTTTAATACATGTTCCTGCTACATTTGCAAATTATTTACTGGTGCACATAATTAAAAATAAATAAATAAATAAATAAAAGCTGTCATAGTATCACAAAATCGTTTAAAAGTTTGGGGTTGGAAATTTATTAGGAAACCCTTTTGTAATTGCTAGAATGGTCACAGATCAGTGATCTCCATGTAAAACTGATTGTACAGATCAAACCGTAAGTTGTAGAGACTTGAAACTTGGAGGGATGGTAGTACTCACACCGCCTACAATGTGACCAAGGCTCGCCCCAATCAGCCTGACGTGGGCACTACAGCGAATAAAAATACGAAATCGCTCATAACTCCTAAACCGCCAGTTGCAGGCTCAAGTGTCATGTCGTTGGAATCCTTGGCTCTCACCTGGTGAAATTTCCAGGTATTTTGGATTTTTTGCAAAACCTACTTTTGCGAACTAGTCCTTGGTTTTTTGCCCCATCAAAACCAAACCAGTGCAGAAAGATTCTTTAGAGAGTTAATAACAATCATTATCAAAAAAAAGTCTAACTTTCGACAAAGGGACGCCACAACATTCGAAAGGGGCAGGGCCACTTAGCACAATAGGCAAAATGCCAATAACTCCTGAACGGAATGAGATATCTCTGCCAAACTCAGAACACTTATGTGAGAGCTCGATCTGAGATCACAGGACAAAATTCACAGAGTTTGGGCACTTGGTGGTACTATAAGAGGGGAAAAAAAAACATAAAAATGGATATACCTATGCTGATCAACAGGAAAATCGCTTTGCACGGTCTTGGTCCAAAGTGCCACAAGTGTCTCTAAAAAACATGGCCGGCGTTGGCCGATGAAGTTTGAGCAACTATTAGACATGGTTAATGAAGGCCGATCAAAACAAAACTCGGTGGGCCTGTTTGAGAAAAATCTGCTACTGGGGGGGGGGGGGCAATATTGCTTTTTTCAAGTGTGTAAATGATTGTGCATTGTACGGTTTTTCACACATACACGCGATATTCATATAATATGATATGACTCAGCATCTTAAACCACTGCTGTCAATCAAATCGTTTGTTAAATGATTGAAAAGATGTCAAAAACCTACTTTTGCAAACTAGTCCTAAGTTTTTCGCTTAATCTGGGAAAAAAAAACACTGCAGGTACAATTGACTCTCTAGGTCAATAATTATGAAAAAAATGTTGAAATTTACCCTTCGGGAAGCTCTAACGGTGTCTTTTAGAAAAGGGGCATGTCCAAATTTACCCAAAATCCTACAAAGCCTAAAAGAAAACTCAAAACTTCACGAAACCTGGTGAGCACATGCGACACGTGATTCTAAACAAGCATGCGAAATTTTTGGAGATTGGACCACAGCTGCTGCTATAACGGTCATAAACGTTTCAAAACATAACATATCTATAGTAAATTACCTGTATTTCCAAAAAAGACTTGCTACATAACGTCTTTCACATGTGCTTAAATGCCTTAAAGTGCTTGAACCCCGGTAATCGCTGCTTGCAGATATATTTTCTAATGCTTTTGAAATAATTATCTTATGTTCACCAAAGCTGCACTTATCAAATGTACAGTAAAAACAGTAGTAGCGTGAAATATTACAATGTAAAAGAACTTGTTTCTAATTAATTCCTGTGACGTCAAAGCTGAATTTTCAGCATCATTAGTGTCACACGATCCTTCAGAAATCTGTCTTAATATGCTGATTTGCTGCTTAATATTTTTGTTATTTTATTTATTGTTGTGTCTTTACTGTCATTTTTGAATTAAACAAATCCTTGTTGAATAACAACAACTATTAATTTCTTTAAAAAAATATATTTCTCTTTAGAACAGTAGCGTAACTTAATTTTATTCCCTCCAACCACCTGTCATACAGAGACCACCTGTCACTAATCAATCTAAGCAATTCCCTATAGATAAAATTTATTTCCACCCCACATTTTACCCACTGAATATTCTGCTTCACTCTGGAATACATGACATAAAGATTGTTAAATCTATATAGAGGAAAATAAAACACTGTGTGTGTACTGTGATCATTATATATGTATAAAGCTCATATCATAATTAGGATGACTCTACTGTAACAGTGACTTAATTACCTGAAAGTGTACTAGTTTGGCAATGTTGGGGTCTGCGATGAACATTTGGTGCAGCAGGCAGCAGATGAGACATTGCACCTCCCTCAGGTCGCTGAGCAGCCCGCCCTCTGCCTCGCGCTCCCCCTGGGCCCCCCGCCCAGTCCCTGTGTCGCCCACCTGCTTCCGCATGGGAATACCTGGAGCAGACTGAACGCTCCGCAACAGGCTGTCTGCTCCTCCACCTCCTCCCAGCTGTAGCTCCTCCTGAGGGGACGGCAAACACACCTCCAGCAAGATCTGTACCGCTGCACTGTCCTGAAGGTGGACAAAAACAACATTAATATGCCAAATGCTCAGACTCATAATTCAGAGATCAGGAATAGAGATGTGTGTGCATATGTCTACCTGAGCAGCCAGCAGAGCATTCTTCAGCTCCTCTCTGGTGACCTCAGGGGTATCAGGTTGGCCACTGAGCCCAAGGTTTGATACGGTCTGACCTTGTCGCTCAAATTCAGCAGTCTCTTTCAGGTGGGCATTCAGGTAGGCCTTAGACGCCAGCAAGTACCCGTTCAGCATGTGAAGAGTGATGTCCATTAGTGGAGGACACCTTCATGAGAACAAACACACACATTCCTTCAGTAAGAGTAAGATACATCATAATATAATTTGTGCTGTCAAAACTAGCGTGTTAACGCAGGCGATTAATTTTCCCAAAAATATTTAGATGCCAGCAAGCCCTTATAGTAATAGCAGCCAAATAAGCTAATAACCCAGCTGCTGTGATGTTTGTTAATCAAAGAACGAAAGAAAAAAAAGAGGAAATCAATAACTTTTGTAGCTTTAAGGATTCATCTATATTTAATTTAGAATTTAGTGTTTGATAACTTTATTCAATTTCTGTATATTTCCTACTTACTGAAGGGCACAGGTAAATAACGGGTTTATGTGAAGATTGTTTGAAATTCACTTAAATTCTAAGTTGCTATTTTTTAAAGTCTAATAAATGTTACAATTAATAGCTCTCAATTATACTGTAATGTTGAATGGCTATAGTCAATGGTTAAATATTAAAAAAAAATTACTAGAGACATCAGTAATATTGTTATCAGTGATACTCGCCTTCAGTTATTAAAAAAAAAAAATATATTAGAAATATACTGTCTTTATGTTGTTTCTAAATTAATTTGAAGACTGAATGTGAAATTATTGCAATATAAAAGTATATTTAAAAACTTTAACGTTAGGTAGGATTAATCACGACTAATCATTAATTTTAGAAAAAGTGTGATTAATTAGTTGATTTTTTTTTTTAAATCAACTGACAACAGTAAATGTAATCTAATGTAATGTAATCTAATCTAATAAAATATATCAGTAAGATTTGTTTTTAGATAAATCTTTTATTCAGCTACAAAAACATTTATTCTTCACTTTTATTTAGCAAAAATGTACTAAACTGATCAACAGCGACAATAAAGACATTATTAATTTTACAATATTAAATGATTTCTATTTTAAATAAACCCTGTTCTTAAATTCTGTTATTTTAAGTTCTGTTATTTTTACAATATTGTTTTTACTTTATTTTTGATCAAATAAAAGCAGCCATAATACCTATAAGACACTTATTTCAAAAACAAATAAAAAAAAAAATAAAAAATTAATAATCACAGTTTAGTTTGGAGACCAGTTCTCACTTTTAACTAACTATTAACTATGGCTTTGGCCTCAATAAACTCCTAATGTGCCGCTTACTGATAGCTTCTAAGGTAGTTCAGGTATGGAGTAGAATTAAGGGATCCAAAATATGATCATGCAGAATAAAGCATTAATATGTGATTTATAAGCACTAATAAATATGACAGCAAATATGGCTAGTAATATGCATGCAAATAAGCAACTAGCTAATAGTGAGAACTGGTCCCTAAACTAAAGTGTTACAAAAATTTTTTTTTTTTACCAGACTCAATCTTTTGAACTGTAGTATAATACTATAAATATTTTATTTTATTATTATTATTATTATTATTATTATTATTATTATTTATTTGTTTTATTTTTTACAAATTATATTATCGACATAACAATTGTGACCGAGGCCCACAAAACCAGTCCTAAGGTTAAATTTTTATTTTTATTTTTTGATTTATACATCATCTAGGAGAATATTTGACTGAAATCTGGAATCTAAGGGTGCAAAAAAATCTAAATATTGAGAAAATCGCCTTGTTGTCCAAAGTTGTCCAAATGAAGTTCTTAGCAATGCATATTACCAATCAAAAATTAGGTTTTGATATATTTATGGTAGGAAATTTACTAAATATCTTCATAGAACATGATCTTAATATCCTAATAATTTTTGGCATAAAAAAAAAATTCATCATTTTGACCCATACAATGCATTGTTGGCTATCGCTACAAACACAGCCGTGCTGCTTAACACTGGTTTTGTGGTCCAGGGTCACAATTACCACGAACGATAAAATTCTTTAGGGTCTTTCCTATCAGGCATTTCTAAGCAGGTTATACCTAAAGACTCTGGAGTCGCAGCGCAGGACGATGAGAGGATCCACCATCAGATCATTCTGAGTGTATCTCTGTTGTCGCAGCAGCTTTACTGAAGGCTGCAGAGCGTTTACTGTCATCACCCACAGCCTGACAGAGAAAAGACACTTAGTACGAGTGCTAAAGTACACTTCCTTCCATTTTTACCACAGCATAAAAAACACACAGGAAGTCTTACTTGCGTGGCATGACTGTATTAAGTACCATCCAGAGTTTGTTAACAGTCTGTAGGATCCTGCGAGACACGCTGTCCTCTAAGAGCAGCCCCATGCTGGCGGTCAGAGCCTCTGCGTATGGGATCAGGTCTCCTGCAGAGAGCAGCGTCAGGTGCTCCAGGATACGCAGCAGCCTGGGCCCGCCGGAGAGAACATTCTGGAAAGCTAAGAAGAAAAAAAATTGCTTATATTAAATATTTAACTATATTTCATTCAAAGACGAATGTAAAACATTTAGAGACTTTGGACGTCAATATATTTGTTTGCTTTATTTCCATATCATTAAATATAGCATAAGCCTGTCACCGTCTGTGAATACAAGAGTCCTGTGGAGAAACAGACCTGTCAGAGCAGCGATGTATGAATACAGAAACACCTTCAGGCTCATTACTCGCCAGGTGCAAAACTGAGTCATGCACATGAAAGGTCAGACTACAACAACAAACTATTCATATCATAGACCATAATAAACACTTGTGATCACCCCCAGTGCCAAAGGGCCTTATGAGTCTCAATGTAGAGTTCAGTGGTCTGGTTTACTGTAGTGTGAAAACTGCTTGAGAAATACATTGTACAGCCGAGATGTGCTAATTGCTTTTGCAGAATCCACCTGAGCGACAACTTTTCTATTTTTACCCATGGTGGCTGTGAATTTTACAAATTTTTTAATTTATAGACAAACACTACCTTCTTTTTTTTTAAAAAAAGGCTGCATTTATTTGATCAAAAATATATTAAAAAAAAGTTAAATTCTGAATTAGTATTTCAATATAATAACTGTTTTTCATGCAAATATATTTTAAAATGTAATTTATTCCTGTGATGAAAAGCTGAATTTTCAGCGTCATTACTCCGGTCTTCAGTATCACATGATTTTTCAAAAAATCATTCTAAAATGCTGATTTATTAATGTTGAAAAAAAGCTGTGCTGCTTAATATTTAGTTGGAATCTGCGATACTTTTTCTTTCAGGATTCTTTAATGAATAAAAAGTTGAAAGAACGTAATTTATTTAAAATAGAAATCTTTTGTAACAATATAAACTACCATTTTAAAAGTTTCTGGTCAGTAAATTTTTATTCTTTTTTTTTTTTTTTTTTTAAAGAAATTAATACTTTTATTCAGAAAGGATGTGTTAAATTGATAAAATGTGAACGACTTACATTGTTAAAGAAGATTTCTATTTTGAATAAATGCTGTTATTTTTAACTTCTTATTCATCAAAAAAATCCTGAAAAAAAGAATCACAGATTCCAAAAAATATTAAGCAGCACATCAGTTTCCAACATTGATAATAAAAGTAATAAATCAGCATATTAGAATGATTTCTGAAGAATCATGTGACACTGAAAATTGGAGTAATGGCTGATGAAAATTCAGCTTTGCATCGCAGGAATACATTATATTTTAAAATATGATAAAATAGAAAAACATTATTTTAAATGATAATAATATTTCACAATATTACTGTTTTTTCTATATTTTTGATCAAATAAATGGACAGCCTGTATGACCATAAAAAAATTCTCTAAAACACCTTTAAATCTTACTGGTCCCAAAACGTATAGATTCCTTTGGGTGGGGGTGGGGGACGGGGGTTGTGGGATCCGGAAAGGTCCACGAGGCGGGATTCAATCTTGGGACACCCGAGGCGCAACTGCCCACAAGACCAAAACTGACATTTGATAAATCCCCTTTTCTTTACTTTTAATCCCTATTAATATTCCGTACTGTGTTTTTTATTCATCAAAATTATTTTTAAATTGTGAGTCAAATTTCGAATATCTTAAATGCACCCTCTTTTACATGTGATTTCCACATTTCGCCCTTAACTAAATGGGAGATGGTGTGAGTTTCTTGTACCCTCTCGTAGTTGTATCTGTGAGTATTTGCAGGATGAAGATGTCAGCAACATCTTCCTCAGTAAAGGCAGAGTACCAGTCACTTCCTCTTCACTAATCCAGTCCTCCACCATGCACAGGTGAGGATAGTTTGTGGCCAGTAGACGCAGAAGAGCAGAATGTAGGCCTGAAAATAAAATAAAATATTAAGTACAAAACTAAATCTTATTTTAGTATATTTAGTATAACAGAACTATAACATTTCACTCTTTGCATGTCTACAACCTGTAAATCAATGCACATAAAGAATTGCATCTAGTGATGCAACTAAATATGGCTGTATCATCACACATTTTAAAACTACTTTGTTGAATATAAGTGTAAAGGAGGTTAATGGGTGTCCTTTACCTCCTAGCTCCTGCTGCAGTCCTTGGGCCTGGCGGATGAGGTGTTTAATGGGAATCTGGTCCATGAGGGCAGGAGAGTAGGATTTTGGTTTCTTCTGCATAAGTGCTGGGAGGAGAGAGAACGCATGGTTATCAGGCTGTTTGTTAAAAATAGGCCTCTGTGGTGCAGCTCATGTACAGGTGATTTTTCATTGTATTCCAGTTCATTAGCACAGCCAAAGGGCATCATTACTCCAGAATGATAGAGGAGAAGAGAGGGAGAGAGAGAGATTAAATAAGCACAGCACTCTGGGAAGAGCTGTGTGCATAAACAGTGAAGAGTAACCGCTCTAATAACCGATGAGAGGCTTCCAAAGCAAAGTCAAACTGCAGGTGATTGGTGTGAGTTTGAAGCAATTTAATATGCAGAGGAGAGAGCAGGAAGCTAAGCTGTATCGCTCTCATCCTAATATTATAACCGCGCTCTGGGTGGCAAGACAGGAACTTACATAAGTGAGCATACACCAGATTAACTATAGATAAAATGATTAAGTCCTGTTGTGCAGAGACTATCATTTAATAATTGAAGTGTTTAAAATTAAACAAAGAAAACGGCTGTAAGAGAAGACAAAAACACAAAACAGCAAAAACACCTCTTTGAACTAGTGCTCTCAAAATCAGCGTTTAATTTTTCCAGTTTAACGGCATTAAAATATTTAACCAGGCTAGGGTTGGCCACCGCACTCACAACTGCTGCTTCTGTCTCTTTGTGTTTATTTAGTCGCAGAACTTCTTTATAACCACATCAAACAGGAGACTTTTCAGACACACGCTCCAACTTCAGCCAACTTCACCTCAGTGCCAGGCGCTAGACAAACGAGCGCAGAAACGCTACAGGTGACGAGGAGCTTTAGTAGAACAACGGTGAACTGCGGTCAGATGAGGTGTTGTTAGGCCATATGTCAGAAAAATGAATTTTCCTGTCCTGTCAGCTGTTATACTGTGCTCTTAGCATGCATTTCAACTACACACATAAATATGGTGGTGTGCGCTTTATTTCATAATTTCGTATTAAAACGCGAAAGAAGAAACTACGAGCTAGCGTCTCAGAGCTGTACGTTCAGCAGCCGCAGCTATTAAAGTAATAGCAACCAAATAATCTAATAACCCAGCTGCTGTGATGTCTGTTAATCAGAGAACAAAAGAAAAAAGAAAAAGAAAAGAGGAAATCAATAACTTCAGTAACTTTAAGGATTCAACTATATTTAATTTAGTATTTATTGTTTGATAAATAGTCAATTTCTATAGTATATTTCCTACTTGCTGAAAGGCACAGGTAAATAATGGGTTTATGTGAAGATTGTTTTAGGTCCACTTAAATTAGAAGTTATTTTTTAAAGTCTAATAAATGTAAACATTGACAGCTCTCAATTATACTGTAATGTTGAACGGCTATAGTCAATGGATAAATATTCTGAAAAAAAAAAAAAAATTCCTAGAGACATCAGAAGTATTGGTATCAATATAATACTTTCAGTCATTAAAAAAAAAAAAAAAAAAATATATAAAAATACTGTCTTTATGCTGTTTGAAGTTTGAATGTGAAATTATTGCAATATAAAATTATTTAAAAAAATGTAATGTTAGATGGGATTAATCACAAACAATTGTAATTAATATCAGAAAAAAAGTGTGATTAATTAATTAACTTTTTTTAATCAATTGACAGCACTGCTTTCATCTGATGAAATTGGAATTTGAATTGAATGGATCAAATGGAATGAGTGAATTCTAATTTAAGGAAATGTAAAACAATCGTTAAAAGGAAATGTGAATAATATTCAATTTATTCAATTCAAGTGTTTTTCCATCCTTGTCCATACAATTAAATGTAATTTATTAAATACATTACAATATAAATAAATTTGGTAAAATTAAATAAAACTGTATAATAAAAAAAATATCATATAAAATGAAAGTTAATCTAATATTAAAAATATAAATTAAGTAAAAATTTAGGTGGCATTTCAAATATCTGTGTTTAGTATACTAACCCAACGTCTTTGTATTAGCGAGTAGAGCTTCCTCATACGACAGGATGTAATAGAGAATGAGCAACTGGGTGGTGATGGTGTACTGAGAACGAACTTTCCCTCCATCTCCCTGAAAGAGAGAGAAAGATTAGAGAGGGAGATGGAGAGAGGTCAAACAGAGGTTAAAAGGAACAGAAAGTACAGGAATAAATGGATTTGATCCGCACCAAATAGAACTGAAGATATATAGTAAATAATCTAGCCGTGTCACATGTATTTATATTGCACTTTATACAATACGGGTTGTTTCAAAGCTTCACATGAACAAACATGAAAATAACAGTGCTAATGCTGTAAAATTCATCAATTATGGTACGAATTCAATTTGAGTTATAAAGCAGCTTGACAGAAAATAATAATGTCATAATACAGCTCAATTTAGATTGTTGTTTCAATTCAGTTTAATAGCTGTCAAAGTAATGCAAAGTTCATTAATTATGAAAGGAGTATAATTCTGCTATAAGCAGCTCTGCATAAAACAATAGTGTAATTATTCAGCTCAAGTCAGTTCAAAGTTGATTCAATTTAGCTCAAAAACAAGCGTAGATGTTGCAAAGTTAGTGTCATTTCCCAGCCTAATTCAGTTCAAATTTTGTGCTCATCCAATACTGTCAGTGCAGTTAAATTGATGTTAGGCTACTTTCTAGACCCCAATTGTTTTAAAATGCCTTTCTATGCTTCTATCAGTCTTCTAAAATCTGAATCTTTGGCTTGTACATATTGCAATATCCAGATGCCGTTGGTCTAAAAATAACCTTTAATAATATCTATGCCACTGATTTGCGTAGTCAGATTTTTGCTACTGCAGGGCGGTCATTTATCACAGTTATTTTTTTCTATTTTGAGATTTCGCAGTCAACATGATCGAAAAGATGCTTAAGCTCCACCCACCCCTGCCAAGCCCTGGAAAACGTTGAGGATCTCCTGCTCTGTGATTGGCTGGTTGGTGGCCTCAGGGTTGGTCTTGGAAGCAGGGGTCAGGATGGAGTTAATGTAAACATCAATTAATGGAAGCAGCTGAGTGTGGAGTGGAGTAGTCGTTTCGCACAGCTGTCTGAAGATCCAGTCCTAAGGAAAAAGGAGAAAAAAAAAGGCAAAGAAAGAAAGAAAGACACTCAGAGATCACTCAGAATAAGTGAATTATCCAATCATCTACCTCTGGCACTTGGGTGATTAAATCATCTTTCCAGCTGAGCAGATCAATAGCTATAACATGGCTTACTGACTCTAGAGGAGGCAGATTCCAGTCTTTAAGGCTGACAATGTAATTGTGAGGAAACATTCTGATCAACCGGGCGATGCACTACCACATTCAAAAAACCACATCCTTAATTAAATCAATGGAGTTTCTTTCCATGAGTCAGGAGAGGAGCCAGCCAGTCAAACAGATAATAGAACCCAATGGATTCAAGTCGATACTAGCACTGAACAGAATCAACAGAGTAATGTAGTGTAGTTAGCAAGGTGCGGGTTTTTACAGAACAGAACAGAAGAGAAAAACAAAACCACGTAGAAAAGAGAACAGAACAAAACAGACCCCAAAACAACAACAGAATTACAATTAGTACTGGGCGATATACCAGTTCAAACTGTTTGAAGTACAGAACTACAGTAGACAGCGTCATGAATTGAGAAGGAATCCCTGTTAACTGCATACACTTCTGACTAATGGTTAGAGAACTTTACGAACTATTAATGACACAACTAATTCTTTAACTGGGCAAATGACCCAACTGTAAACTGCTGTTAACAGAAGCCAGAGACATTGAATAGGGACACAAAGAGGAGAAGGTACTGTAGCAGGTAGATCAAGCTCACAATGCGCAAAATATACACGTTTTTCCTGAACATGGAAGTCGCACTTCACTCTTAAAGGTGAAGTCCACGTCCAAAACAAAGATTCACATATAATGTACTCACCCCCTTGTCATCCAAGATGTTCATGTCTTTCTTTCTTCAGTCATAAAGAAATGATATTTTTTGAGGAAAACTTTTCAGCATTTTTCTCCATATAATGGACTGCTATGGTGCCCCGATTTTGAACTTCCAAAATGCAGTTTAAATGCGGCTTCAAACGATCCCAATGCGGTTGTAAACGATCCCAGCCGAGGAAGAAGGGTTTTATCTAGCGAAACGATCGGTTATTTTCATTAAAAAATGCAATTTAAATACTTTTTAACCCCAAACGCTCGTCTTGCCCTGCTCTCCCTGAACTCTGTGTATTCTGGCTCAAGACAGTTAGGGTATGTCAAAAAACTCAGTCGTATTTTCTCCCTTAACTTCAAAAATCATTTCAAAATCATCCTACATTGCTGCAGAAGTACCAACAGTTTTTGCAAAGTGAACATGCAAAGAAAATCAAACTCCCTTAACAAACAGGTAAAACAGTGATATAGGACGATTCTAAAGTTGAGGGAGAACATGAGATGGGAGTTTTTCGACATACCCTAACTGTTATGACCCGGAAAAAAAAGTCCAGGCAGAGTAAGACAAGACGAGCGTTTGACATTAAAAATTACATAAATTGTATTATTTTTATGAAAATTGAAAACCATCGTTTCGCTAGATTAAACCGTTCTTTCTCAGCTGGGACCGTTTACAACCACATTTGGGATAGTTTGAAGCCGCATTTAAACAGCATTTTGGAAGTTCAAAATTGGGGCACCATAGACGTCCACTATATGGAGAAAAATGCTGAAATGTTTTTCTCAAAAAACATAATTTCTTTACAGGTGAAGAAAGACAGACATGAACATCTTGGATGACAAGGGGGGTGAGTACATTATATGTGAATCTTTGTTCTGGAAGCGGACTTCTCCTTTAACCCAGAGGGATGTTTTGCATTTCCGGTCTCCAGTGTTTCTAGTCAAATTAGCGTATATTCCGAGTTGATAATCTAATGTTAAACCTATTAATGTTTTTAAAAAACACATGGCTCCATAGCACCATCACTTTACAATGTCGCAATGACCGTCATTTGTCAGTGCCTCACTCCTCACAGTTTAGTCAGTGTGTAGATGACATGAAGCTGCCGACGTTAGCTACATTGAAAACAGATGGGCGCTATTTGAATGGGTTTCTACAGAGGCTGGAAGAGAAGAGCATCCAATCGAAAGTTATAATTTGTAATGGCGGCGCTCATCGTTTACTCAGGAAAAAGGTCTATAGAAAGAAAATTCTGAACTGGGGGTGAAGGGTTAACATGAATCTATCATAAAGATTTTACTGTTTCAGCAGTCACCAAGGAGACGCTGTATTGCTGCTGTTCTATAAGCGCCACCTGCTGTGAGAGAGTGAATCTGCATTTTCATTCAGCCAGTCTGCTGTTTTTGTTTCGTTCAGGCATGTTTTATGTAACGTAATTTTACAAAGCTATCGTCAGACCATTCTGTTTTGGCTTCAAATTTTGGAATTAAACAATCTAGTTTACATCAAAAACTGATCATGCAACAAGTAACATGTCTGTTTGCGTCGTAATAAAAATGCAGTGGTTATGCAACTGTTTCACGCATTCTGATTTATATAAAGGCGCAGTCAGGTAAAAACCCTGCATCTGCCAGAATCTTAAAAAAGAATCTGATACAGATTTTTGGTCAAATCATCCAGCACTAGAATAGAATTTAACCAAAAAAAAAAAACAGAACTGGAAATAGGAAATCACACAAATAAAGTAAATGAGAATGGATCACAAAACAACAGAACAGAAAAAATACAACTGAACAGAAAACTATTTAGAATAGAATATATAGATAGAAATATAGAAAACAAAACAGAATATAAGATAGAAAAGGCAAACAACAGGATATAACAGAAACAGAACACAGCAAAACTGAATGGAACAGAATAGAACACAACACAGCAGAAAACTATAGAAATAGAATATAACATCTCAACAGTTTTTTTTTTTTTTATAACAGAAAATAGGAGTTCACAAAATTAACCATAATTTATTTCATGATTCATGAAGGAACAAGAGCTGTATGTTCTTTAATAAAAAACAATGCTAACTGAAGGGAAAAAGAAATATGACTTTAGTTTTTAGCATTTTAAATCACATTAGAGTTAGATTATTTTAATATATTATTAATAATATAAATTTAAATACCATTAAAGGGGACATATGAAAAGTGCTACAATTGGGACAACCCAGTAACTGTTTTGTTAAAGGTTTTTTTTTTGCAAGCATGTGAAAAAAATGATCGGCTCAGATTTCGCCCCCGAGTGACATAGAAAGGGGATCTTATTTTAATATCACCGCCCCTTAATCTGCACGTTTCCACCAACGACACCGCCAGCTTGTTTTTGCAATTTCTTTCCCAGCTGTTTACCTTCACAGACATAACTGACTGTGTTTTTGTAACTTATGTGTGTGTTTAACATAAACTTGTGTGTATTTGACAGTTTAAGTGTAATAAGACATGAAAGAGAACTTAGTTTAGTTCTCACATGCTGTGTGACAGCCGCTTTCTGCGCGTATGCTTCGGATGTGTGCGCTCAGAAAACCGTACATCAGAAATTTAAACCGATTTGGCTTTAAAACGCATGATTTCAGTGTGACTGACGTGAAACATTTTTTTTTTTTTTTAGCAGAGTATCTGAGGTACGAGCTGTAAAGGCACAGCCCTGTTCTAGAAAAGGGGACAAGGAGTAGCAGCTCATTTGCATTTAAAGATACATACACAAAAACAGCATGTTGTTTTCCATTCAAAATAGGGATTTTCAAAATGGTATAACAAATAATCTGTAAGATATTTTGAGCTGAAACTTCATAGAAACATTCTGGGGACACCTGAGTCCGCAAAACCCTAGTCATAAGTCTCATGGGTATATTTGTAGCAATAGCCAACAATACAATGTATGGGTCAAAATGATCAATTTTTTTTTTTTTTTTTTTTTTTTTTTTGCTAAAAATCATTAGGATATTAAGTATAGATATTTTGTAAGTTTCCTACTGTAAACATATCAAAGCATAATTTCTGATTAGTAATATGCATTGCTAAGAACTTCATGTGGACAACTTTAAATTTTTTCTCAATATTTAGATTTTTTTGCACTCTCAGATTCCAGATTTTTAAACGGTTGTATCTCAGCCAAATATTGTCCTATCCTAACAAACCATACATCAATTGAAAGCTTATTAATTCAGCTTTCAGTTAAAGACTTATGGCTGGTTGTGGTCCAGGGTCACATATTACATCTTGTAAAATGACAGGTGCCCTTAAAAAACAGGTGCCCTTTAAGTCATTCAGTGCCGCCCCTGGAAGTTCGCTTTCAAAGAACAACACGGAAACAAAAAGAATAGAATAGAATAAACTGAATAATAAAGTAACAGAAAATACAAGAAAATAGTTTGGAACACAGCATCAGAGTGCAATGAAGGTAGCAGATGAAAAAAAGAACACCACACAACAGAACAGAATTCCAACAAAACACACAGCACAGTCATAAGAATATCCTCAGGGTTACCTTTATGGACACTTTGTGTTTGGTAAAGGCTCTGCTCCTCAAGAGCTGGTATATGCAGTGGATGGGGAGGAATCCTGTGATGTTGGCACTGAGGTTATTAGTAACGGCCACTCGCACGGCATGTGCCGTGACCACCTGTGACAACACAAGAATCCACTTATCACTATATCCATCTTGATGCCATAATTGTGCAGCTACATTTACATTTAAGATATTCAGCAGATGTCTTATCCATAATGACAAAAAGTGCTTTGTTCCCATTCGTTAGACCGCCACGTTCAACAGATGGCAAGCACGCAGTTCTCAAAGTTATCTGCTAGGACAGGATATCTATAATAGTGCACGTAATAACATGACAATCTGTTAGTAATTAAGATGTTTGCTCTGGTGCCTACACAGTTCTTGCAATATGTCAAATAGATTGCACAAACTCAAAGGCCCACAATTATTTTTACAAAAACATTGTTCTTATAAGAAGAGGCTAATGACTGTTTTGCATTAAAACACCATAAATCCACTATAAGTAAAGAGGCACCTGTTCCGTGAAGATTTCCTGAGTGAAAATGGTCTTCATTTTGCTCAGCGAACTGGGTTTGATGGCGATCTGTGAAGGGATAATGAGTTTAATTCGGCAAAATATGCATTTCTCAACTCTGTGCAAGGTTTGGAAACTTCGAAAACAAATTTCAACAAGTTTTTAATGCCGAAAGTGAGTCATTCTGGCTAAACAAACCCTCCATGACTCATCTATCTGTACCACATCAATAATGTACGACTCAGCTAAGGGCAATTACATATTACACAGCCGTACTTTAGCCTTCTCTGGGATGTGCATGTTCCTAGACACTAACAATCAATAAATCCACCAATTAACACCCTCTCTTCTGTGACTTTTACAGTGCAAGCCAAGTATAATGGATGTTTACACCTAGAGAACTAATTCTGGAATTTAACCAATGTTGGCATTTAAGCCCTAAAGAAAACAGGACTAAGTACCCCCTTTGTTTGGTTCTAAATTTGACTTGCTTTTATAGAAAGACAAACAAAAATTCAATATCTCTAGAGTGAACCACTGATGGATAGACTGACCTACTGCTGTAGGCACTAGCATTAAATGATTTGCCTAACCAAAAACTAATTATCTTAATTATAAAGCATGTTTGCTCATTATAAGTGAAAATCAAATGTTTAGAATGTCCAAAGTGGCTGTCTAGCTAAGTCCAGCTAAAATACCTATTCAGGAGGGTTTGTTTGAATTTTGTGTTTTACAAATGTACTTTGTGATTTTAATTTCAGTCTGTTTGTCCTCACACAACTTTGGTAAAAAAAAATTACAGCGCGTATTAGCTACTTTGTCATCGGCTATCTTCGGGGTCCTCTGTGAAATGAAACCCACCGGGATGGAAAAATCTGCGATTGTGGAGTGTATTTTTAACGCTCATTTATTTATACACTCATTACTGTGTACTAAAAGGACAACTCTCACTAAATGCACTACCTAGTGCACATTCATTATAGAATTCCCTAATCATATACACTATTGTTCAAAAGTTCGGGGACAGTATGATTTTTTTTTTTTAAAGAAACGTGCAGAAAGGATGCATTAAATTGTTTTAAAGTGACTGCAAAGACATTTATAAACAAAGGATTTATATTTCAAACAAATCCACATTCATAAAAGGGGCAAGTACATAAAATGACAGGCATTCAATGTTAACAATTATAACTCAAATGTTATTTAGAAAACTAATTCCCCCCGAGAATAGTGCTAAAGTGACTTTATTATTGTGTTTATGGGCTGCTAGTGCTGACCAACTGATTAACTGCTTAAACTTACCTTCATCCCAAGGGTAGAGCAAACCAGCTCGATGATGGCACTAAGCTGGTTGCTATGGAAATACATGGCAACCAGTAATAGCATCTCTCCAAAAGAGGCCGAGACACCGGCGGCACTGGAAGGAATAAGAGAAGGGACGAGAAGAGGAGGAGGAGAGGGAGACGGAGAAGCAAAATGCATTAAAAAGAGTCCATATTTAAAAATCTTTTAAACAGAACAAACAGACAAGACACATACCAACCCCAAGGGCTACAGTGGGCTTCATATATATGATAACACTAACCACAAACATGCACGGCCATGGACATTTATCTGTAAATTTATAGAGTGTGGTTAAGCGCTCAAATCACAATGGGTCACGAGGAGCGCAAGCTACGGGAGAGATGACTTATAACCCATCAGCTGCTTATTAGTTATTAAATTGAAAAAGCCTGTCACTGCCTAACCTCTGCATAACCCCATCTGTTTTCTTTTATCATTCATGCTCTTCCCCCTCCCTCTTCCCTCTAAAATTAACTCATGTAATGAAAACCGAACACATTTTACCATAATTTTTTTATTTTTCCTGTCTACTAACAAAGTGGCCTATAAGCCAAAAAAAAAAAAAAAAAAAAAAAAAAACCTAGCCTGTTCTGATGGCTAAAATTCATATCTCTTCACCAGCATATGCTAGAAAAGAAGTGGGTCTAAATGCTCCAGACTGCACAGACCTCAGAGGACTAATAATTGCAGACATAAAGAATGTGAAAATAAATAAAAAAAAATAATTCCAAATACTTTTCTTTGAAATAAAACTAATTAGATTAAAGGACAAACAGACGTTTGGTACATAAGCAGAACAATTCTGTTTCCTGTAAACTTCTCCAGAAGATTTCCCTCTCGCCGATCACAAAATAACTGGCATTTTTAGTATGTTGTAAAATGCATTTATTGGTTGTTATGGGTTTGAAGGGCTTGTTCATCCAGGCCTTCCGTACCTCTCAAAATACTCCTCTTCTTTTATCATCCAGCTGAGCCACATTACCATCAGCTGCTCCTGTTCTGGAGTACTGCAAAGAGAAGGAACAACAACATTGATGACGCATCTGGGTGTAAATTAAACTATTGAAGGTGAGTTTAACTGAATTGAACTTTGCATTGAACATAACCGAGTGACAGAACATTAAAGTGCTGATGTTAACGTTTTACCGAAAATACAAAGCACTTGCTAATGTTACATATTTAAGGAGGTCATGTCTTGCAAAATAATTATTTTTCCTTAATCTTTTGTAATTCACTATTGTTTTTTTTTTTTTTTTTTTTTTTTACAAAGCAGTCTCTTAGGCTCACCAAGACTAGTTATTTGATCAGTAATACAGCAAGAATAGCAATACTGTGAAATATTATTACAATTTAAAATAACTGTAATAATAAATGCAACAAATTAAAAATAAATGGAATTTATTCCTGTGATGGCAAATCTGACTTTCCAGCAACCATTATTCTAGTCTTCAGTGTCACATGATCCTTCAGAAATAATTTGAATATGCTGATTTGGTGCATAAAAACATTTCTTATTATTATCAATGTTGAGTAACATCCATTTTTGTGGAAACAGTGATGCATTTATCTGAAACAGAAATCATCTGTAAAAACATTTTAAAAAGTCTTTATAGTCACTTTTGGTCAATTTAAAGTTTCCTTCTTTAATGAAAGCACTGTTAAAAAGTTTTAAAAAGTCATACTGACTTTAAACTATGAAAGCCCATTTCTACCACTGCATACAAAATAATAATAAAAAAAAAAAAAAAAAAAAAAAAAAAGTCAAAACTTTTTTTATCTGACAATTCAGACTTTTTTTCTCAGAATTGTGACATAAGCTTGTAATTATGAGTTTTAAAGTTAGAATTGTGAGATTTAAACTTGCACTTCTGAGAAATGAAGTCAGAATTGCATGATAAACCTGCAATTCTGATAAATAAAGTCACAATTCTCAGAAATAAAGTCAAAATTGCAAGATATAATCACAATTCAGATTTTTTTTTTCCCCAGAATTTTGAGATATAAACTCACAATTGCGAGTTATACATATATATGTCAAACTTGACAAAGACAAACTTGAAATTTTGAGAAAAAAAGTAGCAATTCTAAGAATTAGTCAATTGCGAGATAAGAGATTTGTGAGTTTATATCTCACAGTTCTGACTTAACACACAACTGTGAGTTATAAAATCAGAATTGTGAGATTCAAACTCGCAATTCTGAGAAATGAAGTCAGAATTGTGTGATATAAACTTGCAACTACGAGTAATAAAGTCAGAATTGCAAGACAAACTTGCAATTCAGAGAAATAAAGTCACAAATTTGAGAATTAGTCACAATTCTAAAAAATAAAGTCAAAATTGCAAGGTAAAAACTCACAATTCTGACTTTTTTCTCAGAACTGTGAGATATAAACTTGCAACTGCAAGTTTTAAAGTCAGAATTGCGAGACAAACTAGAAATTCTGAGAAATAAAGTCACAATTCTAAGAAATAGTTATGATTGCAAGATATACATTTTTTTCTCAGAATTGTGAGTTTATATCTCACAGTTCTGACTTGACTTACAATTTAAATTAAAAATTTATTACTCACAATTGCAAGTTTAAATCTCACAATTCTAATATATATTTCTCGCAACTGTACGTTTATATCCCGCAATTCTAAAAAAAAAAATCAGAATTGTGAGTTTATATCATGCAATTCTGAGTAAAAAAAAAGTATGAATTGTGAGATAAAAAGTCAAAACAACCTTTTTTATTTTTTATTCAGTGGCGGAAACAGTCCGTACCAAACTTTTGAACAGTAGTGTAAATGTGTAACAGTGTTCCAGAAGTCTAAAAAGATCAGCAGCTAAAATGTTTTGTACTGAAATCCTTAGATTTCTGATGTCAGAGATTAGAATGGAGGTGGAAAATGGTAAATGATCATTGCTTTTGGCACATTACAACCAGACTTCATGAAGAAAAATGTAATTAATGCATGATATAATAATCATTAAACCATCATTTATCTTAATAGGTGGAGTTAGTAGAGTATTAGTGTCAAAGCGCGTACCTGACGAGAGTAGGGAACGCCAGCAGTTTGCAAAAGGACAAGGAGACAAAGCGCACTCCTGCAGGTGTGGCTGGTGGACGACTGGTCATCAACTGCAACAGCTGCTCCGCCTCTTCATCTGTGGGCCTGTGGAGAGAATACACATTTGTATCCACCTTAAAACGTTGCGACACTTAGAAGAGGCATTCAGTGTCATCAGAAACTTAATATAATCAAACTGTTGGAATTCATTTCCATAACCTGTATGGAATGAAATAGTGCCAGGAACTTCTTACAGGGGAAAATTAAAGGGATAGTTCACTCAAAAACAAAGATTCTGTCACTAATTACTCACCCTCAAGTCATTATTTATGTATTCTTTACACACAAAAAGTATTTTCGCAGCTTCATAAAACTTATGTCACATGGACTATTTTAAAGATGTCCTTACTACCTTTCTGGGCCTTGAACGCGTCAGTTGTGTTGCTGTCTATGCAAGGTCAGAAAGCTCAGTTTTCATCAAAAAATGAAAGCTGAACAAAGGTCTTATGAGTTTGGAATGACATGAAGCTAATTAATGATACAGTTTTCATTTTGGGGTGAACTATCCCTTTAATTGTCTAAGTTACTTGTGGTTAAAACTTGTAGCACACCTAAGACCAGCAATCCCCATAAGTGCACAATAGAGCCGCAGCAGTGCGCTGGCCTTCACCACGTGCTCCTCCCGCAGGCCAGAGTACCCCGAGCTGCTCTCAGAGTCCATGTCACTGTCATTGGGAACGTGGGTACTGCGTGAACGGGGTAAGATGGCCACCAGCTCCAACAGCAGCTGCCTCCGCATCTGCCACAGCACTGAGCTGCTCTCTCTTTTCCTCTGAAGTGAGACACATACATGAATTTTATGCATTTAGCAGGTAATCATCAAGTGTCTGAGCTCAACTGTCGTTCCTTCTTACCTGCTGACCATTGCGAATGAACATGCTGAACCAGGTACGCACTTTTCCATTGGTGCCCAGAAGCAGGCCGCTGACATACGACACAAGAGGACTGACCGCCTCATCTGCCGTGTCTGGCTTATAGTCCAGAGTTAGAGCAACGCCCAGACCTGGAAGATGACACTCTTCCACCTGTGGAAGGACCGAGGGCTTGACTTTAATATGACACATCGTTCTGATCAATTTAGCTGCGGCCCATTACCGAGCACGACAGGTGGTCTAGTGCTGGGGACTCACCACCATGGCCCTGATGTTCAGAGCCTGAGAAGGGTTCATCTGACACAGCTGCCGGAGAGCTTCTGTCCTGCGTCGCCCACCCACGCTCTCCTCATCCTGCCGTTCTCCGTTCTTTATCAATCCCCTGCACACTAGAGATACAAAGGCACACAAGCAATTTTGATTAAATGTGCTGCTTTTAACTGTAAGCAGCCTATAAAAAACATAAAAAGATGCTAATATTGTATATTTTCATTATATACATTAAGCACAGTTAAAAGGTCAGGGATCAGTAAGATATAAAAAGGATTTAACACCTTTATTTAGAAAGGATGCATTAAAATGACCAAAAGTGACAGTAAATACGATAAAAAAGGTTAAAAGATTTCTGTATGCATGTACACTACCAGTCAAAATTTTGTGAATGGTAAGATTTTTAATGTTTTTCAAAAAAAGTTTCTTCTGCTCACCAAGCCTGCATTTATTTGATCCAAAGTACAGCAAAAATAGTCACATTTTGAAATATTTTTTGCTATTTAAAATAACTGTTTTCTATTTTAATATATTTTAAAATTTAATTTATTCCTGTGATTTCAAAGCTAAATTTGATGGATGGAAAGATCTAAAGATCAGCATTATTCTGAAATAAAAAGCTTTTGTAACATTATACACTATTCAAAAACTTGGAGTTTTTGGGAAAGAAATTATAGAAAATAATACTTTTATTTAGCAAGGATGCTTTGAACTGGAGATGATTAAGACATTAATAATGTTACAAAAGATTTCAGATAAACGCTGTTCTTCTGAACTTTCTTTTCATCAAAGAAACCTGTAAAAATTCTACACAGCTGTTTTCAACATAATAATAATAAATGTTTTTTGAGCAGCAAATCATAAAATCAGAATGATTTCTGAAGGATCATGTGACTGGTGTAATGATGCTAAAAATTCAGCATTGAAATCACAAGAATAAATTACATTTTAAAATATATTTAAATAGAAAATGGCTATTTTAAATAGTAAAAATATTTCTAAATTTTACTGTTTTTGTTGTACTTTGGATCAAATAAATGCACGTTTGGTGAGCAGAAGAGACCTCTTTAAAAAACATTAAAAATCTTACTGTTCAAAAACTTTTGACTGGTAGTGTATATACATGTAGGCCTATATTTTTTTTCATTTTGGCCTTTTTATATACTTTTTACTGAAAGATTCCTAGGATCAGGAAAAAGGTTAAAGAATAAGCTGGTTAACATGGTTCCGTCTCAATTAACTGAGATGAATAGGAATGCTAACACTGAACCTGCTAACTACTGTTATAGCTTTGTTGAGATTATTTAAAAATATTTTTCCACAAATACCTTTTTTTATTTAGCTCCGCATCGAGCTCTCACCTTGATTTAAAATATCTGTTTACCTTTTATTATGTGATTTTAACCACAGCTGACATTTCGCCAAGCAGAATGATTAGAATTACAGAGAATCTTTTATGACTGAGTGCCGGAATGATATTAGTTTCAATGGCCTCTTATGAAAAAAATGCCTGATTGAGAGAAAACGCAGCTGAGTCCGTCACAATTCATGTTGCATCTGATTACACTGTATCTCTATAGACAAGCTCTTTCCCTTAATGATTCAGCCTTGAGCGGAATATTCTCCCAATGAAAGATCCTGTCTAGGTAATGAGCCTAGAGAATTGGCCATTCAATAATATGAAACATTTCAAACTGGCTCTGAATGGAGCCTCACACAAACAAGCTATTGACTCAACAAGGACCTGGGAGTGATGAAAAGATAGCACAGACTCAGAGATGTTTTTATTTCAACTTAGAGCGTCTCTGTGGAAAACCCACATTCACACATGAAGAGGTGCACAAACACACCCATGCCCAAATAATCAGCGGCCAAACTCATCAAAATGGAATTTCAGCACCTCTCTGACGATCGTGCAATGGCCACATAAGGCAGATAAAACGTAAAGCAAAACTGAGTTGCATGTGCCTGTATAGTCGATGAAGAGAAATGAAATATATTTTGGAATGCTAAAAAGAAAACAATTGTACATATCCCTGATCCAAAACCCAGAAACACCTGAATGCAACTCCAACTACTTTAAACACAATTCACAATTCAATAAACTTTCATAATGTGAAATATTTCTAAATGAACATGTCTGATAAATATGCACACTAAGTCCAGGCACTTGTAGTTAATAAGTACATCTAATTAGTGTTGATTCCATGTTGTCTTTAAAGGATAGGACAGCAAATGTAACAAAAGTTACATTTTTGAACAGTTTTAAATTCAATATTTGTTGGATCACAATATTTCAGCAGGTGATGTACATACCCTCACTGAAGCTGTCTGGGACATTTGCCACCAGCAGGCACAGGAACCACTCTCCATTCCTCACGTGAAGCAGAGCCTCGGCCACCTCAATGATGGGCAGCAAAGAAGGCAGCTCTGTTGGGAGCAGATAAATCAAGAAATAAATTTCTATGTTTAAGACAAATATATATATATATACAAAACCACAAAACCAGTCTTAAGTCGCTGAGGTATATTTGTAGCAATAGCCAAAAATACATTGCATGGGTCAAAATTATTTATTTTTGTTTTATGCCAAAAATCATTAGGATATTAAGTAAAGATCATGTTCCATTAAGATATTTTGTAAAATTCCTACGGTAAATATATCAAAACTTTATTTTTGATTAGTAATATGCATTGTTAAGAACTTTATTTGGACAACTTTAAAGGTGATTTTCTAAATATTTTGATTTTTTTTGCACTCTCAGATTCCAGATTTTCAAATAGTTGTATCTCGGCCAAATATTGTCCTATCCTAACAAACCATACATCAATGGAAAGACTTTCAGATGATGTATAAATCTCAATTTGGGAAAAATGTACCCTTTTGACTGGTTTTGTGGTCCAGGGTCACATATACATAATATATATATTATATACATAATATATATATATATATATATATATATATATATATATATAAAGACAAATAACAGAGACAGCAAAAGTATGATTCTACCAAATTTCTGATATGTTGATGGAAATGTTTATTGACATTAAGATGACTGTGTTACAGAGCAGTTAAAAGTTTTTTTTTTTTTTTTTTTTTTTTTACTAATTTGGTAATGTTTGTGACAGTCTTTACACTAAAAGTGTGGCACCATTCACCTGCTTGTAGGATGCACAGAACATCGGCCACTTCCTCCAGGTACACGGGACTCTCAAACAGCTCAGAAGACTTGAGGAAAAACTCTCCATTAGAGTCAGCCACCTGTCGAACACAGGAAAATATTTTAACACTATTCTGATGTGTGATAGAATAAATTAAAGAAAACAAAGATGGCATCTTTATGAAATATCGAGGAAAACATTCAAGAAGCATGTTAATTTAGTTCTTCCTATCTTTCAACTAAATGGATTATAATACCTATATTATTTAGGTACAGTTTTTTTAATATTTTGAAAATAAGTCTCTTATGTCTAACAAGGCAACATTTAAAAAAAAAAAACAAAAACAAAAAAAACAATATTTTAAAATATTATTTAAATTTAAAATAATGGTTTTCTATTTGAATATATTTTAAATGTATTATTTTTGAATTTTCAGCACCCATTAATTACTGCAGTTTTCAGTGTCACATGATTCTTCAGAAATCATTCTAATATACTGATTTTCTGATCAAGAAACATTTTTTATTATCATCAATGTTGCATACAGTTGTGCTGCTTAATATTTTTGTGAAAATATATATAAACTACTAGTCAGAAGTTTCTGAACAGTAAGATTTAATGTTTTTTTAGTCTCTTCTGCTTACCAAGCCTGCATTAATTTGATCCAAAGTACAGCAAAACAGTAAAATTTTTAAATATTTTTACTATTTAAAATAGTTTTCTATTTGAATATATTTTAAAATGTAATTTATTCTTGTGATTTCAAAGTTGAATTTTTAGCATCATTACTCCAGTCACATGATCCTTCAGAAATGATTCTAATATTCTGATTTGCTGCTCAAAACACATTAATTATTATTATTATTACTATGTTGAAAACAGTTGAGTAGAATTTTTTCAGGTTTCTTTAAAGAATAGAAAGTTCAGAAGAACAGCATTTAGCGTTATATACATTTCTATTATTTATTTATATATATTTATATAAATGTCTTTATCATCACTTTTGATCAATTTAAAGCATCCTTGCTAAATAAAAGTTTTAATTTCTATCATTTCTTTGCCAAAAAAATAAAAAATAAAAAATTATACTGACTCAGAATACAGGCTTTTCAATGGTATAGTGTATAACGTTACAAAAGGTTTTTATTTCAGATAAATATTGATGGATCTTTCTATTCATTAAATAATCCTGAAAAAAAAAAAAAAATGTACTCAACTGTTGATAATAATAATAAAAAAATGTTTCTTGAACAGCAAATCAGCCTATTAGAATGATTTCTGAAGGATCATGTGAAACTGAAGACTGGAGTAACGATGCTGAAAATTTAGCTTTGCATCACAGGAACATATTAAATTTTAAAATATATTTAAATAGAAAGCAGTTATTTTAAATAATAGTATTAAATAATAATCAGGCTTGGTGAGCAGAAGAGACTTCTTTTGACTGGTAATGTATGTATGTGTGTGTATATATATATATATATATATATATATATAAATATATTTATACACACACATACTTTTCGCATTTAAACTGAAGGACAGATCATTTTCCAGAAGTAAATAAAAGCATACTAAACCTTGTTCATAATGGCCAGCAGCTCACTGAGAGCTAGTCTGAGTCTCCTGAGAGGATCACTGTGCTCAAACTCCAGAGTCAAACCATGCTGCAGCTGAGAGACCAGGATGCTTTCACCATTAGAGCCTCCAGCCTTATGCCTGTATGGAGAAAATATGATTAGAATCATCATATACACAAGCAAAATTTCCTCCAAAACATCTCTGTTTCTCAGTGCAAGACTAAATTATCAGATTTACTATGCCAATTAACTGAATCTATAGAACAGCCACCCGAAAGCTTTCTTGCTTCTGAACCTACCTTAGCTGCTGCTCTTTTCTAGCGTCCTGCTCCAGAGCATGGAAATCCACAGATAGCAGTGCAACGATGGAGTTCACCGCCTCCACGCCTGACAGCAGTCGCAGGATGAGCTTCTTGTCCTGTGCCCAGGCGTTACTCTGATCCGCAGGAGCGCATAGAGCCATCCTCACCAGACAGGGCAGCAGGAGCCGCAGCTCTGGGTCACTTAAAGCTGCTAGTCTGGCCACATCTACCTTCTGCATGGCCCCAAATGCATATGGGCTCACAAACTGAAGACTGGCAGTGTCTGCCATTCTGCTGCAAAGAATAAAATGTAAAAACGTTTTACATTTAAAAAAAAAAAAGTTTATAGTAACCATATTTTACACAGTATTAGTTAATACAACTATTGCCATTACTGTAACGTCTAATTAAATAAATGACAGCAGGATTGTCATTTTGTTTCATTAATTTTTTATATGACATTAGTGACTAACACCCACCTCAAAAACAGCGTTGTGATATTACCATGTTTTTGAACCTACCATGGTAAAACTTCTGGACATGAAATATGGTAATACTATGTTATTTTTTTTTAAGTATACCGTAAAAGTCTGTATATACTAAGGCAAATGAATACGGTAATAAAACAGTTCCATGGTCTAACAGTGAGTTTACTTGGATTTTTAGGTGTATTTATAAGAATGTATATTCCGGTTTTAACATTTGTTGCTCTAAAAGTATTATAAAATACTATTTAAAACACTTGGTCACTGTGAATGCTCACTGTGGAAAGAACTGCCCTCAGATACACAGCACAAGCAAATACAACGTATCAAACTCTTTGCCTTTCGAGTTAACGAAACAGAATCTAATAAAACTATTTTGTATCATAAGGGAACGTGGAACCGTAGTGGAACCGACTTACCTTAAGTTTACCAGAGCCGCTGGTTACAATATAAACCAAGCCTCGAAGAGGCCCGCGAGACCGCGGTTTTTCGTGATTCTTACGCCTACAGGAAGTTGAGCGTCGTCGGTCAAGGTAGTAGAGTTCACCGGTGAGCTAACAGGCTAGCTGCTAGAACTATTAATCAGCGATCCATTCATAAAGGTTTAACTATCCGAAGCACTGTAATGCCAATATTAATATATATATGCTTCACATATTTGACTTTTTCTGTATAAAACCATCTGTGTCCCCCAGACTGTTTACTGACATCAAGCTAAAAGGTAGAATGGACTGAATTGTTTTAGCACAAGCGCTCATCTGCCTTCGATGTGCATGCTGAACTCGGACTGCGTCTCAAAATCTAGTGAGCCGCCTATCTAGACACCATTGTTTGGCCATCGCAGGCGTGTTCATAGTTGAGTTATCGCAACAGCGCAATAAATATAGCACATTTCAATAAAGATAAAAAATAATATTTACATAAATAAAACTCTGTCTGTGATGGCAAAAATGTTATCTATGTTAACAACTCTCTAGGGTTTGAGACACAACCATGAGAGGACAACGGAGACTTATTTAATCATTAAATGCTAGCTGCAAGTAGCAAGGTCAATTTCCCATTCACATTTTTCCTTTCAACTATCTATCGTATTTCAGATAATCATAATTATCTAATTGTAAAACATTACATGTATATTTACTTTTTATGATAGTTGCGTTTATTAAATTATATAGTTTTAGCACAGTAAATGTTACATACTTATGTGTTCAGATTTACTAGTTTTTTTTACTTGTATTTTAAATGCAGCATTCATAGGCCACAGTAAACAGATGCAACCTACAATTCATTTGTCAAGAAAACAGTAATTGCAAACACATTTTAAAGAGGCAGTTTGCAAATGTGACCCTAGACCACAAAACCAGTCATAAAGGTCGATTAGAAATATTTTTTGCTTGAGATACAACAATTTGAAAATCTGGAATCTGAGGGTGCAAAATAAATAAATAAATAAATAAATAAATCAAAATACTGAGAAAATCACCTTTAAAGTTGTCCAAATTAAATTCTTAGCAATGCATATTACTAGTCAAAAATTAAGTTTTGATACATTTACAATAGGAAATTTACAAAATATCTTAATAGAACATGATCTAATGAACTTATTACCCTAACGATTTTTGGCATAAAAGAAGAATCGATCATTTTGACCCATACAATGTATTGTTGGCTTTTGCTACAAATATACCTGTGCAACTTATGACTGGTTTTGTGGTCCAGGGTTACATATTTCCTTAAAATATGAATGCTTTCCTTGAAATGCTATAGTTCTGTTTTCAAACTATTGTTAAACTGTGAAAGCGTCACACATGCAGTGTAAACTCTGACCTTGGAGTGCTTGACCCTATAGCTCTTTATACATGCTATGCATTTGGAAAGCATGTGGAACTGGTGTGGGAGGTAAGAGAAATCCCAGGGTCTTTGAATATCAGCATACAGTTTATTCTGAACAGAGTAAGATACAGGAAATAGATCTTTCTCTGTGCACAAACACTGCATTTCCAACAGGCACCCAGATCTGGTTTGTAAAGTCCATTTACACCACACATTTCTTTGTCACACTCAAAGAAAAGTGATTTTGGTCTAAAAGTGTCCATGATCACTCAGAATGAGAGCCAATCAGGGAGGGCAAGGTGAAGTGAAATGAATGAACTTCTAAAGGGGGGCTAGAAGCGTATTATAGGTCTCTGTTATCGTCATCAAAGCCGCAAGTCTCATATCACAGTCCCTCCCCCCAAAAAACACAAGCACAGGAAAAACATGAAGTTGACTCTTTTTATTCCTAAAACAGAAGCAGTGCCACCCAAGGCTGGTGCGGCATTCATATATAATTATTTATATATTGCAGTTTTTCGTTTTTGTGTCTAAATGTGTGGTATAAAATACAATATACGACAATGTACCTCTTTATTTTTAAACACAGTGAACTTCATTGCTGTACAAGTCCCGTGCAGCTAAAGCTTAGCTGTAATTGGGTCCACACGCAAAGGCGTAGACAGAAACCCCCTATCCGGTCTCCTCTGTACATCGTGACAATACAAATAATCTGTCTCCCTTACAAAAAATAATACTCTAAAAGCAACCTACCGCAACTTTATTTTATTCATCTTTTTAGTGGGTTTTTTGTTGGTTTGTTTTTGTAATTAAGACGATTACATATATTTTTGACCAATTGCTTTAAAGCAGGAAGGCGATACAAACCTTCTAGAACTTTTATATATAAAAGAGGTTAAGAAATCAGACAAATTATACATTTAAAAACTTACAATAAATAAGACAGATGCAGGCATTTCATTTGGATATAATCCCATCCAAAAGAAACAGGGAATTAGAGGTCTTAAAACCAAGAAATCATTCTCTCATTTCATAGAGCATCAAAGTCCCTTTCCATCAGATTCTATACAGATTTACTTCTCCATAGACATTGATTATAGAAACTGGCCGAATCCATGCTAACAGAGGAGCCGCGCACCGCTGTCGTAGCGGCCGTGGATCCAGGGATGTAGAACACCACCAGTCAGCACTTCCGTCTTCCTTCTTTGGCCTCCGCGCTGCCGAAAACTCATCCGAGGCCTCCGTTTCTCCTCCCTTTCTCTTCGAGTGAGTGTTATAAACACCAGACGCCTGATTTTCTCCTCCACAGTGCTGGGTCTCAGGTGTAGTGACGGCCTACCCACGTACGTATAAAGTCCAGCACTGTAGTTATCTGTTGGGTTGTTCTCAGATCCACCTTTTCTTCACTCTCCTCTTTTTTTCGTTCCCTGATAAGGTCCTGCTCTCAGTTCTGCTCTGTGAGTGTTACAACATGGTCATGATGAAGTTGTACATTTGATTGAGCACCACAAAATGGATGGGCAGGCAAGAGCGGCGGTCCTGGGTCGCAGGGTCACAGGTCAGCCAGGAAAGGGCGTTGTACTGCTCCAACACAAATCTGTGAAGAACATTTTGGAATATTCAGTATTCACCATCATTAAATTAAATTACACCACTAGAAGATGTCTTCTCAATCACATTACCTGAGAACATCAGAGGTCTGATTGGAGTCCAGAGGGTGAGAGTGTTTGCTGTGCAAAAGTTCATCCGATTGCACTGAAGACACATGGAGGTGTAGAGAGGCCTGGGAGTTGGGAAAGAGAGAGAATTTTCAGCCGACAGAATCCATTAATCTACGCCCACCCAAAAACAAGCTACAAAGCCGAGCATTTCCTCTCATTGTCAGGGCCTGTTATGAATTAAATTGACAAGCCCATGAACAAGTAAACACGAGACGCCAGAAACATTCATACCCCTGTTTACAGTTTCCTGTATTAGGGAACGGTTTGCTCCAGACTTTTTAATTGTGTACAAGTCAACAAGTCAGCAATAAACGAACAGCTGCTCATCAAATCAAATGCTTCGCCTTAATAATTCATGTCGACACATTTTGCCAGCTCAATTCCCCTCCATATATATCGGCCTGTTTTCTCTCCTGCTCTTTCTTACACACACCAACAGCAGTCTGGCCCAATCCCTGAGTACTGAATTATTAAAAATCCCCCATTGCAGGATTCTCTATAAATGCTGCATGAGGAGGAAACAAAAGGTCATGTGACCTGGATAAAGCATGACAGGTAGATAGGTGCAGTATCACAAGGCGATGCGCTGCTTTCTGAAGAAAATGACATTCTGGACAACATTTCGTTGGTTCTGCACCAGTTAAAAATGACACATTTTTGCACATTTACAGTATGAATTACGTTTTCCTAAGGAAATGCGATATTGTACAAATCCCAAGAGAAAAATTTCTGCATTTTGAGCAAGGAGCAATTACCTTTAAGAAAAGGGGACACTGGTTCTGTGCCTGAGGACACGCGGACCAGAACCAGTCAGGCAGTGGACCTGCTTTAGCCGTGGACACAAAATAGCCCAGAGCTAATGGCTGCTGGAGGATATTGGGAGCTTCTTCATGAGACTCCATGCGGTCTGTACTTTGACCCTGGGAAAAAAAAGAAAAGATATGGAGATGAGCTCCAAAAATGCAAAAGAAAGGTAAAATGACACTAATGGAGCTGTCACAATTCCTCAACTCAATTAAAAAAAAATCTTTAATTGCATTTTGCCCATGTCGAGTACCCGTCAAAATACCGGAAGTGGCGCATTCGGACGAGAATCCATGAAACGCATTATTAGACCGTTTTCCAAGGCTGCATGATATATTATAGCCATCTAAAATCATCATAAAGCATAATACTATTGTGAATTCACAAAGCCACGATTAAATAAAATAAATGTAATGCAGGTTTAATGTATGCACTTTATTTACATGTGTGTAGGTTGGAGCAACTGCGTTCAAAGTAAATGCTGCTCCACACAAACTGTTATCATTTACATGTGTAAAGCATCTCAAACTCCATCTCTGCATATTGTTGTGAGTTTGAGTTTATTATAACATTTATCTGGGAACTCAACGTACAACATTTCACCAGATTTGTAAGCCAAATCATTTATGAACCTACACAAACATAGGAGAATACATTAATATATTTCTCAATATGCTAACTGTTTGTCGTGATTTCAAAATAAAAGCTCAAAACTCTGAGTTTACACGTTTTGATGTCCACATTTTTAACAAATTACAGTGACTGTAGCGTTTCTGTCATAAAGTAATAGCAAAATGTTACGGATTAAGCAGACATTTCAATTAAATTTTGTTTAGTTAATATTAATGTATAGTTAATGTATAGTTTGTATAGTTACTACTTTATTTGAACTAATTGTTGCCTTATTGCTATTATATATGTATTTGAAGTCATTTTAAAGGCTATTGTTTGCTTAGGTCTATTTTTATTACTACAAAAACAAAATATAATTATCCGATTACTCGATTAATCGTCAGAATAATAATCTCAAAATAATCATTAGTGACAGACATAATGCTAACCGTTCATTGTGATTTCAAAATAAAAGTTTAAACTCTCGCTCTGAGTTTGCATGTTTTGATGTCCACATATTCAATAAATTACAGTGGCTATAGGATTTATGTTGTAAGAAATGGCCATATATTTAAGATTAAGTGGACATTTGAATTAAAGGTTATTTAGTCAATATTAAACAAGGATTAGATCAAGCTGTAAAGTGTAAAAACAATTGTCAGGTCATTGGTGTGCTCTGCAGTCATTTGTTATATTGCATAATGTACATTAGCTCTTTTGTTTATAATACATTATATACTTAAACAGTTTTGTTCAATAAAACAATGAGTACTTGCTTTTGATACTTTATGTGAACAAAATATTATTGCCTCATGCTATTATATATGTATACATGTCATTTTAAAGACTATAGTCTGCTAAGGTCTAATTTTATTACTACAAAAATAATTATAATTATCTGATTACTCGATTAATCGTCTGAATAATCGACTGATTACTTGATTACTGTGTCATTTTTCCCTTACAAGCTCTTGTGAGAAAACATGCTGATTATTTGTTTCTTTTTAGTGTTGAATCTCAGCTACCTTGCTCCCATCTCCTCCATGGGGGTACTGGGATCCAGGTGAGTGGACTGGTGACGTGGTGGGTGAGGCAGGGAGGATATTTATGATGTCAGGATCAACCAGATCATTCTCCTGCTCCAGAAGGTCAAAGATGCCTCCCATTGGATCTGATCCATCTGGAGACAAAGCAAGGATTAAGTTTAATTTATTTGTATTGACATGCAACTGATTCATAAGGCAAAATCTCCAAGTACACAGTCTAGCAAGTAAAATAGACTGTTGTTCCTCACCATTGCCAGGGTTGAAGGCAATGTCAATGTTCTCGTGTGGGTAGTTGGAGCTGTTAACTTGCACAAAAGCAGAAGTGGGGAACACCAGGATGTGCGTGCAAGACGTGTCCTGCGGTGTGCTCAGCTGGGACGTCTGCATGTTCAGAGTCGTACTGCGACCAAACACCGAACCTGTTGACACAGAGTCTGGAAAAGAAAAGAGACAGAAAATATTAAAAATTGATGGAAGTATAAGCTATTAGCCATCATTTTCATTAGTGAATCAGGTTTGACTAAAATCGAAATTTTAATAACTTAAATCCAATACGAAAGACATGGTTTTTCCTTGCATAGGCATCCTAGTATTAAAAAAAAAATTCTGTCACTCTCTAAGGTCTAGGAGTGATGGGCAAAATCCATCAGATGCAATACATCTTGATACCATGACAGAATGAAAAGCTTTTGTCAAATAAAGCCATCGATCTTCAGTATCATCACACCAGCACAGGAATCAATAGGAGTGCAGAAAAGTGTTTTATGAGATCGAGACACACACAGGGGTGTATATCAGATCGGGACAGCAGACACATGCGTTATGACACGCTGAGGCTATCATTCACATCCACAGCAAAGAGACGCACAACTACAGCAGTGAGAGGATATATATTAAGGGTAAGGTGTTTTTTGAACTATTTTATCCTATTCTAGTCTGGTTTAATATGCATTTTAATAATGAGTCTGAACTCTGAACAATGGCAGAAGTGGGGAGTTTTCAGAAAATCTGTTTGAATAGAGTCATTACTTTTACAAGTCCCTTTAGTGCCACAAATAGAGCAGGAACTAACTAACTATGCACACTAATTACAGCTAATGCATCAAACTAGCCATAAAAATAAGGACGACAACATGCACACCATACGGAGAGTAACAGGAAGTGTGATTCTACCTGGCATGATGACAAATGAGCCCTGGGGTTCCATGGCAACCAGGCAGGCGCTAAGGATGCTGGGAGTGTCAGCTGCTGAGATCCCGCATAGCTTACAGTTCTCCTTCAGCCTCCGAGACACTGACTGCAGATTCCGTCTGCTCAGTAAAATACTCCAGTCTGAGAGAGGAAGGAAAAAAAAAATAATAAAAATAATAAAAAAATCAATTCATTCCTATGTGCAGAAAATTCAGAAAAACTCCAAGATGCTGATCGGTCAGTTGGCTAGAAGGATGCGACTTTATGAATTTCCTTAATTTTAATAAAATTAGTGTTGTTAATAATCACACATTTAACGTAGCAATCATTTTATAAAAGCAGTAAGCAACGAGTGAAAACTTCTAAAAAACATGAAGTTGCATTACCTCGCAACTCTCCATGCCCTATTCGTCCAAGCCGGCCAATCACCACTCTCCACGGCAATGATGTCATCTGAACCAAACCCAAACACCAATCCCAGAGCTTTTGTAGGCCCAGCTTCCGGGCAGATCCCTTTTTCCTTCTTGCTCTGAGATGACAAAAACAGAAAACACTTAAAAACCTCTAATCACAGATGCTTAAAATATTTTTTAAACACCCTTAATTTAATTATGAACTAGTTAAATGTGTAAATTTGTTATAGTTGAAATGTACATCGAGATGCAAGTAAAAGTGTTACACAGGTGCCAGGTCTTTTACTTGTCATGGCTATGGTGGTGATAATGGTTCCAGATATTGCACTTCTCTGAAGTGTTGAGTGAATAATTAATCTTGCATAGTTTACACAGCACCTGAATCTCACAATGCTACAGAGTGAGGATTTTTTTTCGTAGTTTACCTGTTGGGTACATCTATGCTGATGATACAGGTTTCCAGCAGCTCTCCGTACAGGTCCGTACAGGTGGCCAACAGCCATCTCTGATCATGTGACAGGCAGTAGCCCACAAACAGGACGTTATACTTCTGGGATGCCTCTCCGAAAGTCTCACCCAACTCTGTTTGCTTGTCTTTCGTAGGGGCCAGAATAAAGGGTGGTGTGTACAATCGCAGACACTCCGGTCTCTGTGACAAAAAGAGTCATATGTCAATAGAAAATAGTGAATTTTTCCCTATAAAAACAGCAAAGATCAGGACAAGAGGACACAAGTGAAAAGCTAAAGTCGAAGCATCAACCTTAGACTAATGGTGGCCATACTCGGGCATGTCAACATAACCTTTCCCTCCCTTATGAAATCAATAAACCCCACCGAGTAGTCACATCTCTTTTGTGAGTGGGGAAGGAAGTGGGGTGGGAGAAACAGTGCTAGTAAGCGTAGCGAGAAAATTGGATTCTACAAATAGCTCGGTGAAGAAAGGAGAACAAGTGGAGCTTTCGGATTCCTCTGCCAAAACATGCAAGCCGGATCCCATTAGGGAGGTCTCACGAAGCTGCCCAAGCAGATAATGGAAAGCGAACTGTTGGGTTGTGCGAGTCCCCTTTGGTTTTGTTCCAGGACAGGGAGGTCAGTGTAACAGTCTCCACACGTCACCGAGTTCTCATACAGCACTGAGAGTCGTTAAAGAGCCTGAATGCGCTGCCAGAGTGGGAGCTCTGAGGAGGAGGTCAGAACCATGGGCTCTAGGAGCCTCAAATAAGGGTGCTCATTTTGACACTGTTGGCACTGGGGACTGGCATTTTAACGTGGCAGAGCGACAGCAATGCTAACGTATATTTTTTTTTTATATTTAAGATACTTTGGAGACTGTCTAAACTATCCATTTCTATACACAGAAAAGGTAACTGCTTTTGAATTTGTCAACCAATTGATCTGCTGAGCCCTCACTCACATCTGGGTTCCTGAGGGAAGTGTCGAGGGCGAGGCCTGGGCCGAAACCCGTCAGTGATTTCACATTGGTGGAGGTTGGGAGGGGTCTTCTGCACTGGGTGAAGACGGAGAAGGCCAGAGACTTGAGGTGCTGGGCGTAGAGGTACCTCTCTTCACTCTTCACAGGCTGGAGCAGGTACTGACAGGGGACAATCTAGGAAAACAGATGTAAAATGGTGATTTGTTTCACTACTGTCTATACGTCATATCTGCTGTTTGACACCAGAGGAAATGAAGTCACACTAGATCAGTGGTTCTCAACCTTTTTGACTTCTAGGCCCCCCATTGTTCACAACAATCGCCCAACACTATTTTCTACACATTAAACTGCAGGATATGATGAGGTTTAAGAGCTTAATGTTCTTCAGGGTTCCCACTCTTATTAACTAATGGATTTACATGACTTTCCCAATTGTTCATAATTTACTGGATAAAAAGAAAAAGCTTTTTTTTTTTTTTAACTCACAATTCACAACCTGATAAAATTTGACAGCATGGCATAACTACAAAACACATATTCATTATAAAAGTGCCCATGGAATTTTAATATTTAACTTCTCCCACCAGCATTTTTTTTAAGTTGCTAATCACCACCAGCATTTTTGATAATTATGACTACAATTTCATGGTCCTGACAATATTTAGTTATATGAATATCTGAACACGCAATACATCAAAATACAACAGAGCCTTTACTTTTAAACAAAAAATCTGTTTTATTCTAGCTTCAAGCATTTTTTTAATCACTTTTTGAATGTAGAAAAGTTTAATTAAAAAAAGCAACATTTTGAAGTGAGAAAACTGTGTTTTTATCAAAGCCTACATCTGGATCATATTCAGTACGACAGTCAATGCATAGATGCAGTACATTGCTTCTATTTGCACCCCCAAAACTTCACAGTCCTTTACCACTTCCTGGCTCAACATTTCACTCTGTAACACTAGGCAGTTTTCATTTTTGATCGGAGATTCTGCTCTAATTCAGAAGATGCATAATAGTGCATTACGCATATAACCGTGAAAACTCATATAGAATTTTATATATATAGACATATATATAGACAAAACAACTCATGAATGGTGGAGAAAGTGCCCCAGTATTGGATTTTTGAAAATTACCTTGCATGCAGAGTGCGCAACAGCTCTAAGTGAATGAAAATATCCTGTAAAGTTGTAAATCTGATGTGCTCCGTGTATAAAGTTATTGTCTTTCAAAAGAAGAGTAGATTCCGAGTCATGTAAACAGGTCGTTTTTAAAACTAATATTAAGCGGTTTCAAGTTGACCTCAACATGAAACAATAGCATATTGCCTGCCCACTTGTTGCGCACACAAACTCGGGAAAACTGAACTCCCCCCTCCCTCCCTCAAACACTGTAACGGATTTCTGTGGATAGCATCATGTTGAGAAGACGCTGTGCTCTGCACTGTGAGGGTAAATCCGTTAGGGTACAGTTATGTTGAAAAACTCCTTTCTCATTTTCTCCATCTTCAAAATCATCCTACATCTCTGCAGAAGTACCGACCCAGAGCTTACAAAGTGAAGCTTTTCAACATACCCTAACTGCTTTGACACGGAGTGCAGAGTACACATACGTATCGCAGAGCTAGACAAGACAAGCATTTATGGTTAAAGTGTATAAATATAATTTTTTGTAAAGAAAATGATAGATCGTTTCGCTAGATAAGACCCTTATTCCTCGGCTGGGATCGTGTAGAGCCCTTTGAAGCTGCTCTGAAACTGCATTTTTTTTAACCTTTAACCCGTTATGGACCACTTTTTTGTTGCTCTCATGTACTCTGTAGCATTCAAAATACGTATTTTATTGTGTTCGCTCCGTGCTGCACACAGTAGACCAATCACAACAGACTGGGTCTGTTGTGGGCACTTTAAAAATTAAGGACATTACTAGGTCTAGAAATCACAATTTTAAAATTAGGGTTCTTCATATACCCAAGGTTGAAGACAATGGGAACCCTGGTTCTTCAAAGAAAGAGATAGCAGATTTTAATGCTTGTTTTGTCTTCTTTCAATTGAGTCCTCTTGGTGTCCGCAGTTGAGAACCACTGAGCTAGACTTTTGTTCCATCGGCTTCCATTCACATGCATGTGAACATCACCCTAAAATGTTAAACTGACTACCAAAGATGTGTCCACTGTAAAGGATGTCATGCATCAGCTGCTGTACCTACCTGTACAAACACAGAGTTGCGGATGTGAGCTGGAAGGCCCTGCAGCATCTCCAGGTAGCAGCGGAGGAGTCCCAGCGTCCACATGCTTGATTGCGACACCCCTGGCTCCGCGTCCTCATATGAGAAGGGGTCCACAATGTAGATCATGATGGCAGGTGGGTAGGTGATGGCGTGGGAATCTCCGTCTGTAGGAACTCCGACCTTTTCTCTTTCCATAGTGCTAATGAAACAGGGAAAGGAAAGGGTCTTTAATGTGTTTTACAAGTTACTTCACATTTTGACAGGAAATTAATTGATACATGATGCTACTATTATGACAGGAAAAGGCAATGAATGCATTGTGTACCTCTCTGGTGGTTCAGATGGCCCCTGAGTCTGGCTGTTGACGGCTGAATTGTCTCCAGAGAGGCTTGAGTTCTGGGTGACAGCCTGCTGGCCCAGAGCCCCAGACTGGGAGCTGTTACCTTGGACTCCCATGCTTCCAAAGGGAGGGAACGAGCTGGGCTTGGCAGACTGGATGCTGCTGCCCTGAGGGCCTGAGGAGGAGGAGGGGGTGTTATTGGTGTTGCCTGGCAGGCCTGAGCCACTGTTGCTGGCAGCACTGTTGTTGTTGAGGGCGGAGCCTCCGGGGGCCATTGAGGTTTGGGAGTTGGAGGAAGCGGAGCCTGAGGATTGCGTGGAAGATGATTGGGTGGAAGAAGGGACAGGGGTTGGCTGAATGAGGAGGGAGCTGTCCAATGGCTGTGTAGCGAGGTATGGAGCTGAAGAAACACAAGATGAAGATTAGTGAGACAAGTACTCTTAGATATATTTCCGTGAAAGCAGGGATAACGGAAAGAGAGAGATGGGTCTTACCGAGGTCATGTCTGCAGACTTGGGCAAACAGCTTGAGCTTGGCAAAAGCATCACTGCTGCCACTAGCTGCTTTCAGGAACCAATCGCTGACTGGCTGTTCTGAGAGCTTCTTGGCAGCAGTTCCACCCACCCTAACAATGCCATCAGCATGCACTTTGGAGATTGGTCGATGCTGACCAAGCTTACAAGACTGTTGGGCAGAAACAGAGAGAGACCAATCAGAACACAGGACAGAAAAGCCAGGAAATGTATAATAAAAAAAATAAAAAAAAGAGCAGGTAACAGCAATTCCAGTGTCAGTTATATTGTATTATTTTAATTACTGTAATCATAAGCATATTGATTTGCTGCAAAAAAAAATTCACTGTTTACTACATTCCTCTAGTTCTTTACCCATATTGGCTGATGAATCAGAAGTCTCACCCATTCACAGGAAATGTTGAAGTAGTAAGGTGAGCAGTGGACTTTGGGAAATTTAAAGATGGACAAACTCTCACCTCGTAGACCGCTGTCAACTCTCTGAAGAAGCTCTTGGCTCCAGCGAGGAGAGCGTCGCTGTCCGGGCAGAGGACCAGATATCCCACATCTCTCTGGGAGCCAAAGGGATCCAGCAGTAGCTTCTCCCAGTATGGCAGACCGAAGGGAGACAGTACCACAAAATCATACTCATACCCAACCAAGAAGGTAGGAATGGGCAGCGGCTCCGGAGACTCATCAGTGCCTGGAGAGAAGCAAAGGAGGAAATTAAGTTACAGTCAGAATGAGAGGTGAGTGGTATCAAGGTGGCCCCTGGCACCAATTTCAAAGTCCACTAACAATCTTGTCAATGAGTATTTCCACTCCAAAAACCATGATGGCCTTTTAGCACAACAAGTGCTCACCATAAGACCCTCTTCCAGCCATCTTGTGAAACTGCTGCCATGTGAGAGGCCCCTGGACTCCCCATGAGCGAACAGTCCTCTTCTTCTGGATGGCATCCTGAAGAACAGGTTGAAGAGAGAGGAGAACTCTCAACACATCCTGAGAGCACAGCCCGCTCACATCCACTGCTATAGAGAGACAGAAAAAGAGAGAGTGAGTGTTTAATACATACACTCAAATGTGCCAATATTCAACATTTAATACCATATATAAGCTTATGTGGAACACAGATGGTGCACTGAAACAAATCTTTTATCAAAAATACCAAAACTAAAGTTCTCATTTAGGCAAAAAAAAAAAAAAAACATAACAATATTTCAGCCAAACCAATTTTTACTCTAGTCACAGTGTACCTGTTATTGCTCATCTATGCTGTGTGCATAAAATAGATGCTTCCACTGGCTAAAGACATTGTGTATTGGAATGATTTGATTTAGATCGGGACTTTAAATCACGTGTCGCAAATCATTTTATTTGAATCATTCAATTCACAAAATGATTCACGAATCTGAATCAAATGACTCGCGATATGCGATTTAAAGTCACAGTCTGAATCAAATGATTTGTGATATCCAATTTGAAGTTCAGATCTAAGACAAATGACTCACGAACCTGCTCCAAAGTCCTGATCTAAATCAAATGAAATGCGGAACATTTGGAGCGCTTCGAAACAGTGAATCATTTTGCGGTGCAGTGGCTTAACTGATTCAGTTTTGAAAAGCTCCATTTCAACAATCACTACGTCCTTTTCAAAATCATTACAAGTTGTCGAAAATGAATGGCTCTTTTAATTTGATCTGGTCTTTGCTAGTGAATCACTTGAAATGAATGAAGTCACGAGTTTGAATCAATCTGAGCCGTTCCAGCTTAAATGACTCAATTGATTCGGTTCATCTGTTCCTCTTTTTGCGTCTTCAGCCACGCTTACATAACATTGTCAGTACTACTACTGGCTTAGCTCGCTAGTTTTAAGACATTAAATGAAATAAGCAAAAAAGGCATGACGTTGTTGAATTGTGTGAATTTTACATAAAAGGATATGTGCTTATTGAAAGTATTAAACACTTATTTCATTAGATATATTGTCTTTCAATAATTCAAGCACCTTCCAAGTACTTCAGGAATATTGCTATTATCAAGGGTTTTAGAGGCCTTAAATTAAAAAAAAAGTCAAATTCAAGCACTTTAACCACCCACAACTTTGATCTCATGTTATCATCTTCTCTTTAGTAGATATGAAATGTCATCTTCCTTTTATGATCACATCTGTGATAAAGTACCAGCTTAATGAGGAGCACTGGTTTTTACTGTAAATAGAAATGAAGTGTGAACAAATGGCAAACATGCTCTAGTCTCTCACCGCTGCGTTTGGCCCAATGGTGCAAACACGTGCTCTTCACCAGCGTCTCGTCCACCTTCCCACCAGACATGTTATCCATGAACTGCCGCCCGTGTTCTAGAGCCAGGTAACAGTCGTTGTGGAAGTCTCTTTCCTCCACACGCACACACGGTGGTACAGTGGCGCCCCCTGGCCCCTGGGAAGACAGTCCCTCCGGGTCCAATGGCAGCATGGGAGAGAAGGGATTAGTGCACTGATCCTGCAGGAGCGAGATAAGCTCGTCCGGGACTCGATCCTTGCCTCCACCCCCTGTCTTCTCCAGCGACACGCTCCGTATCGTCTCAAAGCGCTTCTCCGCCTCCTGGCTCACGTCCGAACCCCGTCCGATGATATCCAGCTCGTCTTCCAGGAAGAGGCCGGAGCCATTACCGTAACGCCGGTTGACGACGGCGCTGAAGCCGCAACTGCAGGGATACTGGGCCTCCATGTTGGGGTCGCTGATGTAGATGCCCACGTCGGCGCCTTTGATGTTCATGTTGCAGACGCAGATGCAACAGCTGTCAAAGTTGCAGTCCTTGAACAGGTTCATGACCGACTCCGACAGGATGAGGTTGACGTATAGGCTGTGGGCTTCGGGGATGGAGGGAACTGTCGCAGGCTCAACGGAGTTGAGCGGCCTGCAGGTGGAGGGCGTCGAGGCTGGCGAGTACAGGTCCGAGTTCTCGTATTTGAGGGAACCTTGCACACTGGCTGGGCCTCTGGGGGTTCGGGGCGTCCGTGGGGTTCGAGGAGTGGGAGCTGAGAAACGAGGCGTGGCAGGGGACGGGAGGATGCTTGTGCCGCTGTTGCTGGGCGGAGCGCTGTTAGACAAGAATGGCGTGTGGGTCTGAGGGGTGTATGTCTGGATGTACTCCTGCTCCATGGCATTGTTTTCACTAGAGTGCAAAAAGCAGAAAAAAAGATTAGGTTAACTGGGACAATACCTAAAACATCTCATCTATTCTCACTACCATATTGGACATTAAACAGCTGACATATATCATGAGCTGCAGTTTTGTACTTGTATCCTAAGAAGACCTTTGGGGGGAGGGAGGGAGAAACTATTTTTAGACAGACGGTCCAACAGGCAGCTGTGCAAGAAATGAAAGCACAGCTTGTGCCACATGGACCGTACGTGTGTGCGTTTGTGTGAGTGTGAGAATGCCGAGTGTGGCTCCCGGTGGCCTTTAAAAACAGGCAGGCGTTTGAAGGTCCCCCATTTGAAGACGTGGCCCTCTCCCCCAGCTGCTGCGGGTTATAAAAGAAGCCTAACCAGCTCATAAATGGCTTTTGGACTGACTTAAACAAACGTGGACTTTACGACCAGACTTATCGCCCTGTCATCAGCTATTCGCAACACCCCCTTCCCCTCTCGATTTCACTGAATTTCTACCGACATCAAATATAAAGTCGAAGAACACAGTGTTCTTTTTGATCTCTGAGATTAATGTATGAAAATAACTTTTTCAGATTATTTTTTCATCTGTTTCAATACAGCGGCAGTATAAAGAGACAATACAAGTAGCATAACTCGAACTTCAGACTAACAGAGAAAGAGTGCTGCTCAACTTCACCCTGACACAGGTTCATATCATCAAATGAAAAAGCAAACCAGACCACAAGATTGTGAATAACATTGCAAGAATAACAATCAGATGTGGTCATCTGAGCAAACAACGGCTATTCAAATAAACCGGTCCATGAGAAACTGAGCAGCTTGAGTGTGGACACTGAAGAAGCTCTGAGATAAGCAGCTTCTAAATATAAGAAAATAAAAGGACAGTGGCAGCAGATGGATTTGACAGGCTAATTACCAGTGTGTTAACACCTGTTCTTCGCTTTTATTCTCTATTCACCATTACTAAGAACAAGAGGTGTGTGGGTGTAACTGATTCCACAGAGCAGGGTTTGTACTTGCAGTTCTTGGGTGAACGTTGCAGAAAATTATTTCACCCCAAAAAGACATTTGATTAACTTTTTTTGCATTGTGCCATTTTTGTGAGAAGGAAATGTGCTTTAAATGTCAGAATGATCATAAAATTGCAAAATATATTTCATTTAACATTTTTATTTTGATTTGGGGGTGAAATATGGACCAGACATTTCTTTGTGAGATCATCTGTCCCACTTTATATTAAGTGGCTTTAATTACCATGTACTTACATTAAATTAATCATTTGATATGATGCACTTGTGTGTTTTTACATGTTTTTTTTACATGCATGTTTTTACAATGTACTTCATAAAATAAAATAAAAATATCTGCATGTGATTAAATCTGTAATTAATTTCTGTAATTACATTTACATTTATATTTACCCTTTTGACTTATCCCTTACACCTTAACCCACCCTTAAACCTACCCATACCAACAAACATTAACCATTACCTGTATACCACCTCAATAGCAGCAAAAGTGTTTTCCAACACAATATAAACACAGTAAGTACATAGTACTTTTTTTTTTGTGTGTGTGTGTTAATAACGCAAGTGCATAGTAGTTAAGGCCACCTAATATGTGACCCTGGACCACAAAAGCATTCATAGGGTACATTTTTTTGAAATTGAGATTTATGCATCACCTGAAAGCTGAATAAATAATCTTTCCATTGAATATGGTTTGTTATGATAGGACAACATTTGGTCAAGATATTTGGAAATCTGGAATCTGAGTGTGCAAAAATGAAGATATTGAGAAAACCACCTTTAAAGTAGTCCAAATGAAGTTCTTATCAATGCACATTACTAATCAAAAATTAAGTTTTCATATATTTATGGTAGGAAATTTACAAAATACGTTCATGGAACATGATCTTTACTTAATATCCTAATGATGTATGGCATAAAAGAAAAAACTATAATTTTTGCCCATACAATGAATTGTTGGCTATTGCTACAAATATACCCGTGCAACTTAAGACTGGTTTTGTGGTCCAGGGTCACATACAAAGTGGGACCAGATCCTTTTAGTGCATACAAAAAAAAAATTGTTGTTCATATAGCAGGTTTAGTGCATTTCACCCCAGATGTGAAACTCACCCATCTTTGCTGAAAATGGTCATAGCAGGTACAGAGTTGAGTAGCTCCAGTTTTCCCACTGTCCAGCTGGGCCTGTAAACACACTCATCAGGCAGTTTGATAGGGGGCAGGCACTGACTGGGCAAAGACTTCAGGGGGGCAAACATGGAGCAGCCCACAAATGGCTGACACAACTCAGGCTTGTACACAAATGAGAAGTCCTGGGGACAGAGATTAACAAAGAAAGACAACACAAGTTTAGAGATCACAGAACTTTTAACTAGCTGCATTAACTGAAGTGCATTCTGACTGGCTGTGATTTGGCGTAGCATTTTGCTTTCAGTGAGGACAGAAAAATTACTTGGCACTGGAAATGTACCGCACATGGCGTACCAGTCGTATTACTAATCTCACCTTGATTTCAGAAGGTTTGGGGCTGCAGAAACTCTCCTCCACCTCAATTTTAAACTGACCACCGAGAGCAGTAGGGCCATCTAGAGTGTTGAGGCCAGAGCCAGGCTCCATACAACCATACTCTTTATTCATGGGAGAGTAACCCATGTTGTGCTGCTCTAAAGACGGAGGCGTAGGGAACATCTGGTGTAGATCAGCCGTGCCTGAGGGATGCATGAGCAGAGGGAAAGATGACATGTAAGGGAAGGATCCAGGGGACGATGCACAATAAGTGCATGATGAAAATGATCATGTTTTAAAGATCTCATGACCCTATTTCCTACTTACTCAAAAAAAAAAAAAGTAGGAAAGTCAAAGTTACTCTACAAAGAACTTACTTTGTTTGGTTTATTAAAAAGCATATAGTATTTCAGAACTTTTTGCATGTTAAGGAAAACTAACACCCTGTTCCCATTCAAAGAAATATGTGCATGATGTTCCTGCTTGTCTGCGTGCAATGCAAAAATGGTCACAGTGGCCAGCAGGGAGCAGTATACAGAGTTTGAATGATGAAGTAAACCTTGTATATTTATAGAGACAGAGACTGTGCTCACTTATACAGGAGACAGGGTCCAGTGTGGCTGGCTTTGCCTCCTTGCTGCCAAACTTCTCATCTGCTCCATTTACAGCTCTCCGTGCCCCAGGCTATGGAGAAACACACAAATTAGCCAAAAATCAGAGCTATGATTCCATTAAAATTACAGCCATTTTTCTAAAGAAAAAAAAAAAAAACACATTTCCATTGCAACATGCCCTTATTTTCCAATAGCAATTTTAACAGTAATTACATATTGATGATGCATTTTAACATCTAATTATGCACGGCAATCACCTCACGTCATTGTGAAAATTTGCCAAACCAGCAAATTTATTTTCACACACTGACGCAAAAAAGAAACAAAATAGCAAGAGATAATAGAAAGACAGCTTGATACTAACTGTTTGTTCGTCCTCATCTGAGTTGAAGAGGTTGTCCAGGTCTTTGAAGGAGACTGCCAGGTCTGAATCATGTATGAGGCTGGTGGAAGCAGCCCGGTTATGTGCCGCAGCCCGCTGAGCATCTGAGAGGGAGAAAGAGAGAGAAAGCTTAACACACAGGCCTGTTCTCCAGCGTAACCATATCAGGACGAGCCCTTTCCCTCCCTCAGCGAACACATTTAACCTTTATGGGCAACAATACACTAAACTGACCCAGGCAGTCAACAGGGAAACTATTTCAAATAAAATAAATGGACTCAGAGTTTGAGAGGGGTTCATGAAAGTCACTGGTGTGTAACGGGACAGTACTTACCATCTGATAGTGCAGCACTGCCATCTTCTCCCTGTGAGAGAGAAAAATAACATAGCAAATGTTTAAAAAGAGATAATATATAATGCGGGGATACACAAAGGTTATGTTAGATTAGATGCATGGTCCAAAATGTACTTTGAAACAAATGGGTTGAGACAAATGTTACCTTAAAGAACTATTACTTGATTTAAACCTTAAAACAATTCTGTTTGGTACAGATTCATGTATTTCAGTGATATTTTTTACATGAATAATGAGTGCATCAGTTCATGAACACATGTTGGTTAACAATCACCTAGAAGCAGCCAACCAATCAGAAAATGTGACCGCAAAAGACGAGTGAGGGTGAGTGTGAAAGCATATTTATATTTTACCACCAAATTATATCTTCCACGTGCAGAATAATAAATAACGCTGTAATACAAGATAACAGCACAGGCTAATGGGACTGCAGCTTTCCCTCTATGCCTTACAAACCCACCCCAGACCCTTAACCTGCCCCTCATGCAACCTGCACATCTCAGAGCCACCATTACAATGCAAGCCGCACGCTATGCAGAGATTCATTACGCCGTGCATAATTTCATTACGCTGCAGGCCGTCTCTCTGCATAAAGAGTGTAATCTGTTCCTTCGTACACACACTTCACATCCTAATGACCAACTCTGTAATAAACGCCTGTACATGCAAATCACTCCGCCCCGTAATCGATAGCAGAACCCTGGGGTGGAGTACAGGAGTTAGGAAGGCAATTTCCTATTTAGACTATGTATTTTACAACAAAAGAATGCCGCTGCGTTTACACGTAACAGAAACGTGTGTTATAAATGAGTTTGTGCTGCGCCATATGGCCTACATTACTTAAACCTCTCCTGTGACAGCAGAAAGTGGCTGTAAGGTTACCAAGACACACAAATGACGTGTGATTCTAAGAGTAGGCACCAAAAAAGCTCTTACGAAACAATGAAGTAACAGAGTACAGAAGGACAGAGCTGATTTTTGTTAATCCTTCGCAGCTGCCAAAAAGACACTTAAAGTATGTGTGAAAATCCAACAGGAATGGGAGAGACTGTGTTCGCCCCCTCTATTCATGCTTTCTCCTCCACATTTGAGGGTGTCAGATTCAGATCTCAGATGGGAATCTCCTATGAGCTGAAGAAAGCAGACATGATGCCAGCATATTACATGCTACACTGCCAATCGAGAATCTGCAGTGGCTAAAATTTCTTTTCACATGGAACTGAAGTGCATGTGAAATGGTATTCACAACCCTTTTTACTTCCGTAACGGCGCAAGCAAAAATGAAACCGGCTTTTACCAATCATTTACCATTCAAAAGTCTGGGGTATGTTGAAAAACTCCCATCTCAGGAATTAACAACTTTTAAAAAAATATATATTAAGAGAGAAAACACTTATTTGAAATTATAATAATATTCGACAATATTACTGTTTTGACAGTAATTTCAATCAAATAAATGAAGCCTCCAAGAGCATAAGGAAAAAAAAAAAAAAAAAAAAAACTTTAACAGTAGCGTCGCACAAGGAGTAATGCATTATGGGATTTACTTTGCTCACCTTGTGTTTCTTTCCTGGTTCTCTATCTCCTCCAGCTTTGTCTTTCTTATCCGAGAAGGTGAACTTAACATCTCCGTCGACAAAGGCATAGGGGTCGACCTCAGGCTCGTGGTCGCCGTCTGTGATGGCTGCAGCCAGGTGCTGGTTCTGTCGCTGCAGGTACGTCTGAATCCGTTCATCTGAGACCTTGAGCGGCCTTTTGGAGGCAACCATTAACCTGGACAGGACAAAAGAAAAACAGGTCAAACCACGACTCAAACATTGTAACACTAGGGATGTACCGATATCAAAATCTCATGATGATATGCTAGTATCACGATACAAAGTCCATGATACAACATTTATTGCAATATTATAAAAAAAAAAAAAAGACCAGTGAAGAATGAAGAATTGGGAAAAAAAAATAAATACATTTTGTACATTTTATACATAAATTATTCTATCTAATGCACTTTGAGAGTTTAAAATTAAGAGGTCAAACCCATGTTCTTAAGAAAACTTAAGTCAGAAAAAAGAATTGACTTGTACCTGAACTTTCAAGGGGACTCAACCCTCTTTTTTTAGTTGTGATATGCTGTCTCAGTCTAATTTACATTCACACTGGTTTTAGGAAGCAAAATAAATTTGAATATAACAACAACAACAACAACAACAACAACAACAACAACAGCAACAACGACAGTAATGGCCATATACTGTAAAACAACTGCACTGTAAAATAAATGAAAATGAATATTTAATAGGTATATTATTTTTGCTTTACACTACAGTAGGGAAATTACAATGCTCCTTTCCTAATTTCTACACTTGAAAGAGATATTTTGAATTTGGACTGCATTTAAACCGCTTGCTGTCAGCAATTCATATTGCACTTTTAAGCTTTTATTTTGAAGGAAAACTCCAGGTTTATGTGAAAACAGGCTTACAAAAAACACGTCTCACTGCAAATCTAGTGAAACACTGTAATCATCTGCCATGAAAATGAAGCATAACTGGCAGCCGTTGCGTTCTCAAATGCGCGTTAAGCTCCCAGCACATGCAATAAACGAGTTCACTACATTCATTCATTCATTCATTCATTCAAAAAATGGATCATGAGCTGATCAGAAGTGTGTGCTTCACTTTGCCTTTGAAACACGCAGCGAAAACAGGCTTGATGATATTGTGCTTTCGGTTTCAGTTCGTTTGACAGATACTGTGCCAAAGCATAATGGCCCAAAACACACCTTTAAAGACCTTTTATGTTAGAATATGATTTATTATGATAGATTATATTTTAAAAATTACACTTTTTGCCCAGAAGACCTATCGTTTCATATCGTCATGTGACCACGATATTGATAATATCGTTACATCGTTACAAAAAACACTGCTAGTTACCATCACACTGCAGTGCCCAAAGATAAATACATCACTCAGACCAATCAAGCAGGCAATATTTGGGAATAAGAGTTTTTTTTTTTTTTTTTTTTCTTTCATAGCATCACAGAAAACCTATATTAGTTAACAAATTATAATGCTATCTACATGCTTTAGAGTTCCATCAAGTTTCAAATCTCTACTTGTGTATGTTATGTAAATTCCCTCTGTGTTGGCTGAATGGTATGTACCAGCCACTGTCCTCTTACACAGATCAGACCACTGTAGCTCTGATGGCGCTGGCCAGAGATTAAACCCATTTTGAGGCCCCAGAGAGCACAGGGATTACACTGGGCCACAACAGCAGAATAGACACAAGAGGACACCAGCCAAGTGCATACTGGGATTGCACTGCATACCATTACATCTCGCTGCAGCCAACAGAGACAGCTCTCTAAACCTCTTTCCTGATGTTGGGAAACTCCAGGCCAACAATTATTGTAGAGTGAAAACAACACAGATGCAAAGCACTGGAATGCTGAAATGCTGGAATGTTCACGTACGTCGAAAATTCTTGCAAAATTCTTAAACATCAAATATTTGTGAAGAACTCACACTAAAAACAACATTTTCAAACCAGACATTTTTTGTTTCTAGTGAGGGATTAGGAACACATTTTTTAACTTAATACTATCAACAAGCATTCTTCCAGGAAGACAACGGCACGGCTGAGCGATGTGTACACTTCATTTTGTCATAACACTGCTGCTTCGTGAATTTACGAGGGGCATAAAGTTGTTGCTTTCAATAGCTCTCATCCGCAACGGGTTTAGAGGAAAAGTTCATACTACACGAACATTATTCAAACAAACGTGTCCAAACATTCTCACACAGGGCCAAATATCAGTACGACCAACAAATGTTCCCCCTTTAACAGATTCAACAAACGCCATCTCATGTTAATAGATGTGACATTAAGGACTATAAGTAAAACCAAATGTTTTGGTTTTTTTAGGATACAAAGTGGCAAAAGCAATGAATGTACACTCCTCTAACAGTATACACTACCAGTCAAAAGTTTTTGAACAGTAAGATTCTTATTTTATTTTTATTTTTTTTTAAGTCTTTTCTGCTCATCAAGCCTGCATTTATTTGATCCAAAATACAGCAAAAGCAGTAATATTGTGAAATATTTTTGCTATTTAAAATAACTTTTCTATATGAATTAGGGCTGTCAAACGATTCATCACGATTAAATGCATGATAAAAGTTAGTCTAATGTGTGTGTACTGTGTGTAATTATGTATGTAAATACAAACATTCATGTATCTATTTACAACTATATGTATTTATTTATATTTTTATACAATTTATATTATACATAAAAAAAAATATTTTGTACACAAATAACATGTCTCTTAAATATATACATTAATTTGTGTGTATTTTTATATACATAATAACTACACACAATACACACACATATTAGGCAAACTCAAACTTTGTTTTTGTATGTGATTAATCATGATTAATCGTTTGACAGCCCTAATATGAATATATTTTAAAATGTAATTTATTCCTGTGATCAAAGCTAAATTTTTAGCATCATTACTCCAGTCTTCAGTGTCACACGATCCTTCAGAAATCATTCCAAAATTCTGATTTGCTGTTCAAGAAACATTTTTTTTATTATTTTCATCAATATTTAAAGCAGCCGAGTACTTTTTTCAGGATTCTTTGATGAATAGAAAGATGCAAAGATCAGCATTTATCTGAAATAAGGATTCTTCGATGAAAAGAAAAAGCTTGGAGTCAGTTTATTTTTTTAGGAAAATAAATTATAGAAATTAATACTTTTATTTAGCAAGGATGCTTTAAATTGATCAAAAGTGATGATAAAGACATTTACAATTTTACAAAACATTTCTATTTCAGATAAATGCTGTTCTTCTGAACTTTCTATTCAAAGAAACCTGATTAAAAAAAAAAAAAAAAAATCTACTTAGCTGTTTTTAAAAAATGTTTTCTGAGCAGCAAATCAGAATATTAGAATGATTTCTAAAGGACCATGTGACTGCTAAGTAATGATGCTAAAAATTCAGTTTTTAAATCACAGGAATAAATGACGTTTTAAAATACATTCAAATAGAAAACATTTATTTTAAACAAAAACATTTCAAAACATTACTGTTTTTGCTGTACTTTGGATCAAATAAATGCAGGCTTGGTGAGCAGAAGAAACTTCTTTAAAAAAAAAAAAAAAAAAAAAAATCTTAGTTCAAAAACTTTTGACAGGTAATGTAGACAAGAATTGTAATCATGTATATTAGCACAAATACTGAACGAACTGCAACAATTTCATGTCTATTGGAAGCAGCATGGGTAGCTGTTCGTTAATGTAATTTTCTGGAGAAAGCAGATAAGATGTACACTTTAGCAGATATTCTTCACACAAGTAAACATGTCACGACTTAGTTGGAGACTGTCATCAAACAGCACTGGCACCGGTGTCAAATGACTGAGCTTTTAAATCAAGGTAGCCACGTTGGAGGCAAGTTCCCTTGGTGCTTTTCTTGGAAGTCAGAAGGGTAGTGCAAGTTGCAAGAGCATGTGTGGATGTAAACGCAACCTTATTTCACCCTCCATTTATTATTAATATAAACAGTTTCATAGAAATATTAACCATGTAATTACAGTAGGTTGTGAAGGTCCATTTCACACATATCCCGCCTGCATACTCGGGTGTCTTTTCGATCTCATTCGAAACGCATCAATGTCACATTCAAAACATTCATTCACATGGACTATGTTAAAGTCCGAACTACCTTTCTGAGCCTTGAACGTGTCAGTTGCATTACTGTCTATGCAGAGTCAGAAAGCTTTCGGATTTCATCAACATTTTTTTCATTTGTGCTCCTAAGATGAACCGAGGAGTTTGGAAAGACATGACAGTATGTAATTAATGACAGAATTTCAATTTCTGGGTCAACTATCCCTTTAAGTTTCACAAGCTAGTATTTAACAGTATACCATGTTAATTTCTACTCTAAATCCCCACTTAGACCCCTGAGTGTTTGTATGCACGTGTGAGATGGACCCATAATCTCCTAGTTCACAACAGTGCTAGGACTGCACATTAGTGAAGTATGATGTCAAAGGGCGCATTGCGAGAGATTAACACAGTGTGTGCACTCAGAGAAAGAACATTCAACACAGAACAAGAGTGTTTATGTGTGTTTGAGTGAGCGGTGCGCAAGGCTACATCACAGCTATTTCAAAACACACAGCTTACAAACAGACAAGGACATTTGAGGTACGGTATTGGGGGCTCTCGCTAACAAACTCTGGCTGCTGGAAATAAAAGCTCTGAGCGGAGGGGATTAAGGGGGTCCACAGGGTGGTCCTGCGCTCACTTTAGAAACACAGTCACTTAAGCCGTTATTACACAACACAAATGCACAATGCAATCCTCCTGACTGTTTACAGGTTATGGAGAGCTCTAAATCCTAAAGATATGTACTCTCAGTTCACTGCATTGTTGGTGGCTTCAGGGTGGTTTTACAAGAGAATGTAAACAGAATGTGTCTTAAAGGGGACATATGAAGAAAAAAAGGATTTTTTTTCCTTGCTTCCTTTTGAAAACATTGCAGCCAAACTGCAAAAGGTCTCTCCCTAATCAAAAAGCTCATTTAAAAAAACCCTGAAAAAATGGGCTGTTCAGAAATCAGGTTATCAGATCGAGTATGACGACCCAAATTTGCATATCAACATCTATTCGGTATTCAGTAAACTGGCCCACCCTGTTGAACAATGTCTGTACGCTTATACCAAAATGTGATATGTACTAGTGTCTGTAAATATTAAGCCGCAAAAATACTATTTAAATATGAATCCTGCATGATCTGCCTGTCTCTGTGTGAACAAATGACACAGATGCACGTTTCATTTACTACACACAAAATAATGCATGCGTGACGCTTGCAGTGTTTTCAGCCTCTGCTGCGTTAGTATACATATAAACAATCTCTAAAGCTGCTCTGACAGTTACTTCATAAGCATTATACTTTTTCTTGTGACAAAAAATATTGCATATGTGACCCTGGACCACAAAACAAGCCATAAGGGTCAATTTGTTAAAAGAAGTTAATTAATAAATAAGCTTTCCATTGATTTATGGTTTGTTAGGATAGGACAATATTTGGCTGAGATACAACTATTTAAAAATCTGGAATCTGAGGGTGCAAAAAAAAAAAAAAAAAAAAAAAAAAATCAAAATAGTGTGAAAATCAACTTGAAAGTTGTCCAAATGAAGTTCTTAGAAATGCATATTACTAATCAAAAATAAGTTTTGATATTTACAGAAGGAAATGTACAAAATATTTTCATGGAACTGATCTTTACTTAATATTCTAATGATTTTTGGTACAAATCTGGTTTTGTGGTCCAGGGTCACATATATCCAAACAGAAACTCAAAGGTCTACACAGCAACTCGTCAAAACACAAGTTCGGTTTAACTTAAAGAAACTGACAAAAATATATTACTGAACGCAATAGTAATAATACATTAGCATTTTAACAAAATCAATTATTTAAGGATGCTTAAAATTTTATGAAGCCATTAAAATGGAAACACTATAATGAAAAAACAGAACTTGGTAAAAACAAAAAAAATATATATGTATAAAAAATATGTGGACCTTAAAAATTAAATTTGTGCTAAACTTTTAATAAATTGCTGTTAAATTGTTTCATGCTTGCAAAAAGTTTCATAATTTCAATTAACTGGACATGCTTTTTGATTAATACAATTTAATTTAACTATTAAATGGTAATTCCATGCAAATGTCAACATTACCATGAAAAAAAGTTTTACACAAAGGTTTTTACTATACTGATAGCACAGATGTCAACATTTGGTGGTTCAAACACCCATGTGAGGTCTCAAAGTTTTTAAAGCATTTTTTTTTTTAGTGCATGATTTTCCGTAGTCTGGTAAGTGCTATTATCAGGCTTGCCACAACCATAACAGTACATATTCCTCATAAATAGACACATCAAAATTAAAATACAGTAACAATTATATGTTCTGTGAAGAGCCATCGCTTCTCTATTTGTTGGGTATTATTGCGTCTGGTTTGTGCATTTTAATTTGCAGAAATCCTACAAAGTATGTAGTCTCTTAAAAACTGTGTCCTTTTTTGTCACCTCCATAACTCATCATTATTTCCCTTTCTTAACATAGAAAACTCATGCATAGACTGATATTGTTCTGAGGTTTAGACCATCAACAAGGGTTTACTGAAATATAAACAGATGGTTTGATATATTGGTAACACATACATTCTCTAAGCATTTATGTGTCACATCCATAACGCAAAATGTCACATCCATCAGCTGGATTTGCCCTAAAGCAGAGTCTACAAAAATTAAAACGTAAAAAAATGGAATCCGGAAAATTAAAACGTAAAAACGAAATTTGGGGAAAAAAAACAAAAACAAAACAAAACAACCAATGGAAGACAGAGGGAAGTGATTTCTATTGTTTTTGCTTGTTGGCTCAGAAATGACATAATTTACCTTCAAGTAACTGCATGAAATTGTGTGTGATGCATGAAATCATGTGCGATACTCACTCAGTAACAGACATAATCCCTTCAGCGCTGAGTAACGCCTCTTCTCTGAGTTTGTCTCCTGGTAGTGACGGCGTGGGAAACTCTGCATCTTTCCTACGTGGCAGGTTGAAGAACCTCCACGGCGCGTGACTCCCGTCATCATCCAGGTTTACTGCTGCGCTGATGTACGGGGTGGGCTCCAGGGGCTCGGGATACGCAGGGGGAAAAGGCTGGGTGAGGGGTTCCAAACGGGCATCATCTGGGCCCTTTTGGGGCAGAAGACATGGCTCTGCGGAAGGAGGGTAAAAATGTTGGCTGTGTGGTGTGGAGGGGTTCTTAATGGTGTCTGAAGCTTCCTCGGCACGTTCGCAGGGGTGAGGACTCAGCGGTGGTGGCTGAGGAGAGCCGACCATCTCCGTTGGGCCGCTGCTTCCCATGGTAGCTCCGCCCCCACTGTGTAGTTGTGGAGGTTTCGAGCCGGAGCTCACGTCAGATGGGCGTAGCCCAGGAAACCGTCCACCCTCTTGACCTCTAAGAGCCAAGCGCTGGCCGGCAGAAGCGTCGGTTTCCATAGAGGAGACATCTTCACAGACTGAGTTGCGATGGTGGAAGGGCGTCTGCGGGCGTTTTTGCTGCTTGTCGCCCTTTTCGGGCTTCTCCCCGGCTTTGTGCTTGATGGGCGGCTGCTGTGTCTGACCGGCGGAGGGTGGCTGACCAGGCGTGCTGCCTGCTCTCTGCTTCAGCGTTTTGTGCCTGATAGGATAAAGATAAAAAATATTTTAATACAACAGATAGATGAGTTATGAACTGATGACATCATTAATAAGAAAGCCCATTACCAGAAACCATATTTTTTATTCATTTCTTTTCACTGTGAGAGTTCATAACATTTCTTTTCAGGTTTAATAGGCCTCCGAGACTCGTAACAGAGAAATGTAACAGTTTCTTAATTAGCTCATTATTTAGAATTTTCTAACTATTATTGGATCCATGAAAAAAAAACTGTCTTTGAATAAAGATTCTCTGCTTGTCGAGTCCAAGGACAGGTTTAAGAAACCACCCTTTTAACAACAAGCACTCCACTCCTATCAGAGTCTGTCTGACCTGATAACGTGTGTCCACACTTTCTCAGAGATATGTAAAGCACAACAGCTGCCAGAGCTTCCCTGTGGGTTTCCTTGTACAGTGTCTCTCGTTTATAATGTTGTTCTTGAGAGGCAGTCACCATCTCAAGCTCCACAGTATCTCAACACACAAGCCTGTAGCTACAAACACGCTTTAGGCTTTAAATACACATCTTTCATCCCTCCCTTAAAAAATGCAAGGCTTTCATAACAACCACTCACTTCACAAAGCCAAAAAAACTTCGGTTTGCTTCAGATATTTGCTGTACATGTATGCATGTTAGCATTTAAGAAAGAGCCTGAAGTGTATAGTTCACGTGTAGTGTGAGGAGTTTTGGGGGGGGGGGTCAAGGCACTTAATTTAGCCTGTGTATGTAAACAAAGAAACCACAAGGTACTTTGAGGTTGGAACTGAGATGGTCTAAGTATGTAAACCTATGTGACAGTTTGGAGTCAGTCATATATATAGTAGATACACAGAGCAATATATACTTACAAACTTAAACTGCATTACAAACTACTGAGTTACGTCCAGAATTCAGGGGAGTCCAGGGTAAAATTATACCCTCTCTTATACATACTCGAAACAATTTCACATGTACACACACACACAACCATACAGAATGCTAAACAAGCAGAAAAACTCTTGGTCGATGCATGGTCATTTTCACTTCACGGGGGACTCCGAGTTTCATCACACCTCTCATGCTGGGTCTCTTCCAAAAAACATATTTGGCAAATGACAACAGTCCCATGGCGCCTGGCCTTCTCTTGGCCTGAACTGAACAGCTACTCAATGAAGAGAAAGAGAAGACGACTAACAGCAAGACCACACAGCGCTACGTGACAGTAGGTCTGTGTTAATGCTACTTACAATGCTCAATGAATGTTAGGGCTTATTCTTTTTAGTACTTGCTTCTGGTTTATAAAACCATTATCTACCTTAAGTAGGCACAGAAAGATCTGGACTATGTCGATACTAAAAGTCCATCTCATTTCAAGTCCCTTCACTGTAATATTAGCATGCATCTATTAGACTAACTACACTTTTACCACCGAGTTGGTCAGTGCATCTACAAGCTAGTCTAAAATCTGTACACACAAGTTATTTTTTGCCACACAGTGTTTATTAGCAGCATGTAACCAGCAATAGTATGAACAGTCGGTCACAGATTAATTACATGGTTAAACTCAATAGCAATATTCGCAGACTCTAAGAGATGACAGCCTTATGTTTTTTGTAATACAAAATATTTAGCTTTCATTTGTTCTATTGCTTCTAAGCTGTTACAGACTCCAAGAAGCAAGAAACAATACTTCATCCAAACATTAATTAAAAGGTGATTTTGCCCTCTTTAAATAATGAAACAGGTACACACTCAGAGCTCTGTAATGATTCTTGGTGTCAAAATCAAATTCTAAATTATATTTTAACCGTTCTGCTGCAGAGCCACATTGGAACATATTTCACCAAATGTTTTTCTTTAAAAGTTTCCATACACATCTAAATCTGACTACAAGCAAAGTTCATGTAGGAGTGTGTAAAACACTCATGAGTCACAAAACCACACAATAACATGCAAGTGGAACGACCAAAATGAGCTGCAAGTCTAGGTACAGCCTGATACATTACACACAGATATGAGACCAAGGACCACAAAACCAGTCATGAGGGTCAATTTTTTGAAAGTGAGATTTATACATCACCTGAAAACTGAATAAATATGCTTTCCATTGATGTCGATATATGGTTTGTTAGGATAGGACAATATTTGGTTAAGAAACTATTTGAATATCTGGAATTCGAGGGTGCAAAAAAAAAAAAACAAAATATTGAGAAAATTGCCTTTAAAGTTGTCCAAATGAAGTTCTTAGCAATGCATATTACTAATCAAAAATTAAGATTGGATACATTTACAGCAGGAAATTTACAAAATAGCTTCATGGAACATGACCTTTAATTAACATCCTAATGTTTTTTGGCATAAAAGAAAAATCAATATTTTTGACCCATGCAATGTATTTTGGCTATCGTTAAAAACATACCCATGCTACTTAAGACTGGTTTTGTGGTCCAGGGTCACAAACACATTCAACACATGCAGGCTCTGAATATCTAAGCAAGTTAATTTCTTCCATCTATCAGAATCAGAGTAGGACTTATGACACCTTAACACTATCACTCAGAAACCGGTTTCTCCGGTTTTCACAAAGAGCTTATTTAATACTCCATGACAAATGCATTGCCTGTCATTTTACAGAGTGACAGATGACACTACAAGAGCTGAAAAGCAATTAGTGGCAGCAGCAGTGTGGGATGGTTAAACAACAGCAGCCTATGAGAATACAGGACTGAGTGAATGTGCTTGTCTGTACCTCGAACAGTTGCAGTTTGATCTCTGTGTGGAGTCGACAAAGTCCCAGGTGCCCACTTTCATCAGCGTCTCCTCCTCGCTGGTCCCATTGGAGGCTGTGGCAGAGAATTTCCGCCTGCAAAGACAAAATAAAACAAGAAGGGAATCAAACTCTCTGAATCTTCTGAATGGCTTCTAAACCACAAAATCTATGGTACTTTGTTGTGGCTAGTTGTGCGTTTTACTTCAGTAAGTATCTTCCGGTGCTGGTTTATTTTTAAAAGTCAAATTCTGTACAATATGGAAGACCGTTTTTGCCACCGTATAAAGAAGAAAAGGTAATTGCCACTTTTTATCTCACAATTCTAACTTTTTTCCCCTCACAATTGTGTGATATAAACTTGAAATTGCATGATATAAACTTAAAATTGAGAGTTATAAAGTCAGAATTGCGAGATATAAACTCGCAATTGAGAGAAAAAAAAAAACCTAAACTGCAAGATTTTAACTCAAGTCCGAGAAAAAAAGATTTGCGATATATAAACATGCAATTCTGACAAAATTGCGAGTTAAGTGAGAATTGTAAGATTAAAAACTCGTAATTCTGAGAAAATCAGTCCTTTTTTTTCTCCATCAAAATTGGACTTTATAACTCACAACTGTGATTTCATATCTCATCTCTGATAAAATCTTGCAATTCTGACTCCGACTAAAATTGCAGGTTTACATCTCAGTTCTGAGGAAAAAAAAAGTCAGAATTACGAGTTTGCATCACAGAATTTTGAGAAAAAATAAGTCAGAATTACAAGTGTGCATCACAGAATTTAGAGGAAAAACAAGCCAGAATTACGAGTTTGCATCACAGAATTTTGAGAAAAAAAGTCAGAATTGCAAGATGTAAATTCACAACAGTAAGAAAAAAGTCAGAAGTCTGTCGTAATAACTTTTTAATTTTTTATTCAGTTGCGGAAACGGGTTTCCATATTATACATACTGCTAAGTTGTGGTTACACAAACATTTATGAATATTTTAACTATTTTTGACCAGGAAAAACTATTTTATTGAACACACATTGACCTTTCTGAGTAAGGGCGGATATGCCATTATAAGTAGTATAGTTAATTATAGGACTATCAGCTTCATTTAAAAATCTTAAATGAATAAACCGTATACATTGTTAAAATCTAAAAAGTGACAACTTAGAAATGAATAAAATTGTAGTTTGGATAGAGTGTCCAAAAACTGTTCCCAAGATGGACCGAACTGTCTGAGGTTAACTGATGTAAAAACATCAAACAATCTATATATTTGATAGCATCAAACTAAACTATATATTTGTGCCAATTCTGACTCGAAACCTTATATACACAGCCCTTGTGTGACAGCTAATCCTGATCACTCCTAATTGTTTTTTTTCTCCTCAATAATCAGTAATAAAACATTCTGTGGCTCTGATATGCATTGTACCAGTTTTAACAGTGCAGTGTTGCTCTGTGAAATGGGATTATCTGATCTCAGCTTTACTCTGAGCTCATCTGAGGATGTCTGAGCACACTCACTTGTTCTGAGCTCGGTTGATGTTGCACTCCTGCCAAACGCTCTCAACCACCTGACTAGCCATCCTGCGTGGAATTTTGCCACCGTGATGACTGGTGCTGTCAACGCTGAATCCATCCATCGCCACCGGCAACCGCATCCACTTCTGTGCCGAGTGAGAGTGAACTAGAGAAAGAAAGACAAAAGGTTTGAGAGTGTAACGGATGCTACCCGTTAAGTGAGATGGGTTCGAGTTGAGGTTGAGGTATGTTTACCTGTCTGAGCCTCCTCAGGTGAGGTGGGAGGAGTCAGGGTCACTGAAGAGATGGCAGGGTCACGGTTTGAAGCAGGCACTTGATGGCCGTTTGAATAGACAGCGGTGCAGTGCGAGGACCCCGAGGGTGTTACAGTGGGGATGTCTGACTGCGGGACTAACACCAGGCATGCAGGATACACCATGCGCACACCACCTAGAGAAATAGCCACAAAATAACATCTTATGAATGCACACTTTGGGGGAAAAAGAACATGTACTACAGATGACAAACAGTATTTTCAGCAAAAATGTATTGCTCGCACATTACAACTGTTTTATTTCCCAGCCTTTTAAGTAAAATACATTTTGGTCCAACTCACCAACAAGCACTTCCACTGCTGCCAGGGAGTCATCCTCCCAGTCGATGTCCTCCATTTTGTCCTCTGTGCTCTCCTTGGAGGTCGGGCTGATGGGATAGAACTGGTTCCATTCTTCAATGAGTTTCTGTGTCGGAGGGTCAGACAGCTTGAAGGACTGACCGGTCAACGTCCCGTTCAGTCCAAATGGACTCAGAATCACTACAGCAAAAATAAGAGAAGCGATTCAGTCATACATACTACGTACAGTACAAAACACAAGAGATACTGGGTAGCAGTGGCATAAAGGTCAAGAATCTGGGACACAGGCCTGTCACGATTATCTAATCTAATCAAGATTATCTGATATATTCATAATCATTGTGCTCTTTTAATCCCAATCACAGACTGCCACTCAAATAAGGAATTTTATACAAATATAAATATTTGTCCATTTTAGGAGATGCTTTATTATGATTATTATTATTATTATTATTATTATTATTATTATTATTATTATTATTATTATAATAACACAATTGAAACAGCCTAGGCCACACAAAACAAGTAAATAAAAAGAGCTATTATACACACAAAAAAGGAAATAAATAAATAAATAACTAAATAACTAACTTACAGAATTTAATTAAACATTAAATATTTTTATATTATACAATTAACAGAAATATTATTTGATCTAATCAAGATTATCTGAGATGATCGTAATCATTGTGCTCTATTAATTTCAACCATAGATTGCCATTCAAATAAGGAAATTTTAAATAAATATGCTTACAGAGATGCTTTATTATTATTATTATTATTATTATTATTATTATTATTATAATACTACAATTAAAACAGACTAGGCCACACAAAACAAGTGTAAATGAAAAGAGCTATTATATAAACAAAAAAAGGAAATACATAAAATAATAAATTACTAACAGTAATTATACAATTTATAAATATAAAATAAAAATATTGTAATTTTAAGTAACAAAAATATTTATATATTATACAATTAAAAGAAATATTATTTGATCTAATCGAGATTATTTGAGATAATCGTAATCATTGTGCTCTATTAATATCAATCATAGATTGCCATTCAAGTAAGGGAATTTAATACAAATATAAAAATGTGTCCATTTTAGGAGATGATTTATTATGATTATTATTATTATTATTATTATTATTATTATTATAATAATAATAACACAATTGAAACAGCCTAGGCCACACAAAACAAGTAAATAAAAAGAGCTATTATACACACAAAAAAGGAAATAAATAAATAAATAAATAAATAAATAAATAAAATAACTTACAGAATTTAATTTATAAAGCTAAAATATTTTCATTATAAATAAACATTTTTATATTATACAATTAACAGAAATATTATTTGATCTAATCAAGATTATCTGAGATGATCGTAATCATTGTGCTCTATTAATTTCAACCATAGATTGCCATTCAAATAAGGAAATTTTATACAAATATGCTTAGAGATGCTTTATTATTATTATTATTATTATTATTATTATTATTATTATTATTATTATACTACAATTAAAACAGACTAGGCCACACAAAACAAGTGTAAATGAAAAGAGCTATTATATAAACAAAAAAAGGAAATACATAAAATAATAAATTACTAACAGTAATTATACAATTTATAAATATAAAATAAAAATATTGTAATTTTAAGTAACAAAAATATTTATATATTATACAATTAAAAGAAATATTATTTGAGATAATCGTAATCATTGTGCTCTATTAATATCAATCATAGATTGCCATTCAAGTAAGGGAATTTAATACAAATATAAAAATTTGTCCATTTTAGGAGATGATTTATTATTATTATTATTATTATTATTATTATTATTGTTATTGTTATTATTATTATTATTATTATTATTATTATTATTATTATTATTATTATTATTATTATTACTACTACTACTACTACTACTACTACTACAATTAACAGACTAGGCCACACAAACAAGTGTAAACGAAAGAAGTTATTATACACAAATAAATTTAAATAAAATAATAAATTGTTAATAGAAATTATACAATTTCTAAATATAAAATAAAAATATCTTTATTGTAAGTAATATAAAAATATTTATCAGGGGATGCTTTATTATTATTACTATTATTATTATTATTATTATTATTATTACTATTACTACTACTACATTATTATTACTATTATTACTATTGCTATTACTATTACTACTATTATAATAATAATACAATTAAAATGGACTAGGCCACATACACACATTTGTATAAACAAAAATAAATAAATTACTAACAGAAATTATACAATTATAAATATTAAATAAAATTTGAAGTAATATAAAAATATTGATATATTATACAATATATATATATATAAATAATATATAAACATTTAACACATAAATAATATAAACATTTAACATATTAGGTCAGTCTCATTTCTGCAATAGCTGTGTACAAAAGACTGCATTAAGGTGCATTATCCTTACACTGTGAAAAACATGAGCAAAAGGACCATTAAATTGTTAAGTGCAATTAGCTGTATGATACTTAAAGTCATAATTGTAACAGCACTAGCTGGTACACAAAGTGACTCACCAAGACTATGTAACATGCATCGTTGGATAACCATTTTGCCCTTGAGTAAATCACCTATCCTAGGATCCTAATTAGTTTTTGTTCACACATTCAAGTACTCGTGTTAAAAATTTAAGTACTTGTGTTAACATGATAGTGTCAAAAGAACTACAAAATGCGATCAAATGGCATTTATCTGTAGCTGTCCTTGGAAAGTTGCCTTAAACTGGTTCTTACAATGTAGAAAGCCCAGCATATGTAGCAGAAACACATGAAGACTAAGGAGCGTGTAATCAGAACAGGGCCAAAGCAAATGAGTCTATGAAGCGGAGAACACTGTACAAACACTCCCGCCTGGCTCTCTCTCAACCGCTCCCTCCACTTCTGTTCCTCATTAACTGTGGTCTTAAATGACTCCTCCACTGCAGCCGGGTCTCTTTCCTTCCTCCTTTCTCTCAGACACTTTCCGAAAGCCTTTCATATCAACACAGCCTCCAGTTACTGCCAAGCAGCGCTCATTCAGAGCCCATAAACCACCTTAAATAAACAGGTCACTCAGAGGGAGAGAGACAGAAACGGGGTAAAAGAAAAAGACAAGGTGAAGCACAAATGTGGAAGCAACGGCATTGGTTTCCACATTATCTTGCCAAAACACTTCAGGTTCTCAAGATCGCGCCTAAAAAAATAACCGAGGTAGGTAATAACAAATTTTCCCAAGGAAAACTCATTCTGTACTTGTGTGTTTCTTTAACTGCCTTGATATATTGATCCACATATTAGGGGTTAGGAGGAGGAAGGAGCTTCCAGGGAGAAAAAAGGGGGGAGTGGATGAATCCATCCTGTGTCCTTCCATTAGCCGGCTCATTCCATGGCCTTCATCGCACAAATCCATAAAAGCCACAATGACAGAGGACACCTCCGTCCATCCGGAAGAGGTATGGGAAGAGGGAATGGGGGCAGGGGGATGCTATACAAATGGAAAGGAAGCACAATTCATCTTTAATGGGTTACGGCGGCTTAAATCTAAACGCTCAAACAGAGATTGTTATCCTGCATTATTTCGAAAAAACAAGCTTGTTTTATAGACCAACTCTACAGGCAAAAACGGCTCTTTTAATATCTGATCGAGCCAAGGTAAAGGGATCAGAATTCATTCAGCCTCTGAATGGCCAGCTCGTCAAAACGCATCAAAGTCTCCACTGAGATGTGCAAAATATTTACAGAAAGAAAGCCCAGCATTGAGCTCTCTAGGTAGGTGGTGAGGCAGAAGATCAGAATTTGCATGGCAGGGGAGCTCAAAGCATCGAATCAACTAAACGTCGGCCATCATTAGAGAGGGGTCTGCTGTTCTGGTCTGCATTTGATTGGGGGCATCACACAGATATAAAGCAATTTTCAGACAAACAAGCAAACAAATGTATTCCAATATCACACTGTTCACCTCACATTTATTCTGTCAAGCAATCTGTGCACTACCAGTGTCTCTCTCTCTCTCTCTCGCTCTCTCTCTTCTGCTCGGTTAAGTGAGCTATGAGTTCATTACACCCCTCTCACTGCTCTTTATGAGGTCATAGTCGCAACACTCGCACGCTCACTAATCCGAGACTGTCAGAAACGGTGAGCAGCAGACCAAAGGAGATCGAGGGAGAGCGGGCGAGCGAGAGAAAGGTCAGCTGGTTCCAATTGACACATCACACATTCCTGATTCACTGCAAAGGTTATTCCCCTATCAGAAGGATGAATTGTGTTTTAAAATGTTCATTCGCAGGAACTGCAAACAATCTCAATTATGCAAAACAATGGCAGATGCGATCGAGTGCACGGCTGTGGCTGTAGATCGGTCAATTCAAGCCAAGCTGAATAGAATGATACTGGATGAATTTCATTCAAAGGTGACCGTCACAAAATTAAACCTATAAGAAATGTTTCCACAGATAGACCTTGGGTACATAAGAGCAACTGAGGGCTTTGTAATCCCAGGTAAGGTCTTTAAGTCAGCATGAAATGTAAATTGCAATCGAATTTTCGTCCCTGTAGTGACATAAATCCAAGGGAAATGGCTTCCCAAACAAGGAAAAAAAGGCTGGGACTTGATTTTGTCCATCGGGAATTAATTGGATCGTTGTCGTTTGCTAATTGCTGCCATCTCATGTGAGTGACAGATTGCTGGAGGGAAGGCTTTATCGCCCAACACTCACACCAGTCAACACAAGTCATCAGAGAAGAGATGTTGTTGTTAATGTTTTTGATTGAAGATTTTGAGATGTGAATAAGAATTGTCCGTTTTGAATTTATGCTGACTTTAAACAAGCCTAAATGTCCTAAAGTTCAAGTTCCAAAGATTTCCCATCCAGGGATCATAAATGGCAATGCCTTTCTTAAAGAGATATGGTTCACGCAATAAGAAAAATTCTGTCATTAATTGCTCACCCTCATGTCGTTCCAAACCAGTAAGACTTTTGTTCATCTTCAGAACACAAATTAAGATTTTTTTGACGAAACCTGAGAGCTTTCCGACCCTGCATAGACAGCAACACAACTGGCACGTTCAAGGTCTAGAAAGTTAGTAAGAACTAGGGGTGGGAATCTTCACCCCAATGTATGACAATCTGATTTCAAAACAATTTTTGATCTACATATTTTTCCTAATTTATTCTTCTATAGTGCAAATGCATCTTTACAAATTATATCCTCAATTTTCAATATTACTGCACATGGCTACATTTTCGTTTAAATTTCATTTCAAATGTATTTTGTGCAAAATCCTGAAATGCTTTCCTCAAAAACCATAATTTCTTCACGACTGAAGACAGAAAGACATGAACATTTCAGATGACAAGGGTGAGTAAATTGTTGTTCTGGAAGTGGACTTCTCTAACTATCCAAAAGTTTACAGACAATCATAGTTATGAGTTGGTGTTTTTTTTCCTCAGCATTACTGGCGTTTGATTATTACTGATGAGATCATAGACAGTAGCAGCTTTAACAGGCTGCATTCACACTAATGCACAGATCTATTTCGACATATCAGATGTTTTGCCCTGCTCTATAAACTGCCTGTGTTTACATCAATTTCGTATAAAAGTATTGCAAGTGCAAACAAACACAAAGCGCACATGAAAGTCTGTCAGTACGGGAGTTTTGTGAATCTAATCTGGACTGCATTCCAAACTGCATAATGAAAGCATATTTACAGTAAAACACTGGAAAAAAAAAAAAAAAAAATGCAAATGGAAGCACACATTGTCCAGCAATACATACGAGTCTCACAGCACATATCCTGTGCAATGAAGTTGCCGCGATTGTGTCTAGTGCTCACACAGGCCATACGCAGGAAAAAAAAAAAAAAAAAAAGCTCGGAATCAATTGAGAATCACTGAAGAGAGAATCGCGATGAATTGGAGAATCGATTTTTTCTCCCACCTCTAGTAAGTACATTTTTAAAATAGTCTATGTGACATCAGTGATTCAAATGCAATGTTATGAAGCTACAAGAATACTTTTTGTGCACAAAGAAAACAAAAGTAACTTTATTGAACAATTTCTTCTCTTCCATTTTTGTGTTCATGAGAGTATGCATACATGTGCTTCCCTCTGATTGTAATCAAGGTGCAGCGCATCCGGGTTCTATGTCAGAACGCCGGCTCCTGCGTCAGCAGCATCATGTGTTGCGTTGGTCTCGTGAATGCACGCTGAAGACCGACAGGGAAGAGAAGAACTTGCTCAAAGTCATTATTTTTGTTTTCTTCGAGCACAAAGTTTTTTAGTAGCTTCATAAAATTACAGGTGAACCACTGATGTGGCTGACTCTTTTATCAATGTCCTCACTACCTTTTTGGACCTTGAATGTAGTAGTTGTGTAGCTGTCTATGCAGGGTGAGAAAGCACTCAGATTTCATCAAAAACATCTTAATTTGTCTTACTGGTTGGGAACGACAAGGGAAGATGTTCCTGTAATGTGACCATCACTAACAGCCCTTTGGTAATCCCACTTAACACGACTTTTTTATATGTTAAATAAAAATAAAAAATCATATAGTTTGTTTCAGTTTATACTATTACTATTTATGTCAATATACAGTCAGTTAAATGATTATAAACAAACAATATCAGGAAAAAAAAAAAAAAAAAAAAAAGACAAAAGTGATTATCGATTAAATATTTTTACATCTCAATGCCCCAGTTAAAACATTTTTAGGATTTAAGGATGTGCAGATATCTGAGCACTGCTCATGTTACCGGTAATGAAGAACGCTTTCCTCTTCCTCAAGCACATAAAACAGGAAAAGATCTCTGACACCATTTCTGTGTTTTATTTATTAATATTTTTTCAAGATACAGGGGCAGACAGGATGCCACTGGGCTTTACTAATTATAAACCTCATCTTTCTGATAAAAAAGAAAGTACTGGAAAGAGAAAAAGAGAGGAGAAACAAAAGAAGGGGATTGACAGGAAAAAAATATTTAAAAGCGTATCAAGAAAGAGTGTTCTGTCACCTTGGAATGGGCTGGAGGCCTGCTGGGCCAGCGTCAGGTGCTCCTCGCTCAGATGGTACACGGGCTGGTGCTGGTTGATCTCCACGCTGGTGCAGACATTGCTGTCTCCATGCAGGAAGAACGTGAAAGAGCAAGACAGGTGCTCTCTGAGAAAGAAACAGAGACAGGTGTTAAAGCCAAGCAGCAGCAAATGTGCCTTAAAAGAAAAAAAAAAAAAACATGGATTGATCATAAAGACCCAGCAACTACAGATCATCTGCCTGGATTTCTAACATACTTTGTGAGTCATATAATCAGCACCAGTGAACTCTTGTGAATCATTTCACCTCCATCTGATGTGATCATTAAATGCCTAAGAGAGAATCTGATTCATTTGTAACTCTAAAAACAGTATTGTCAATATCTCAAACGTGTGAGAAACATCACACGTCACTGAGAAGCAAGTGTCTGCTCTTTGACCTCAAGGATTACACTGTGTTTGACCCTTCTCCTCATGAATATGCATGAGGACCTTTAATATATGTAAAAGGACAATAACACTTCTTCTACATTAGTCACACCCTGAGCTCTGTAAAGCCTGAGCTCTGTGAAAATCAGTCCAAACTACGCCAGCTTCCTAATATGTGCTTAAAATCCTTCGTTCCACGGTGCATTAGAGTTGCTCTGCTGATCTAGAATCATCGCAGGCATTAAAGCATCTTAAAGCAAAACTAGTCCTTTGGCAAAATTACTAAACCAGAAAAACCTCTTGTATTTCCATGAAATGTCATTGCATTAAGCTTTAAAAGGAAACGTTTGTAAAATAAAGGCTCCAGCATGAATTAATTATGCTTACTATGACAATTTCCACATTTTATATTGCTCATACTTAAAGTTAGACATCCGAACAAGCCCCTAAACCTAAGTATTAAACTTCAAATCACACAAAGTTTATGCCACGGGCATGTACGACATCTCAAATAATGCAGTTTGTTGAGAAGAAGCATGCTATTAGTTTTCTAAGCAATCAGATTTCATCCCAGAAAATGCTAAAGTGACAACAACTTGCACTGAAGGAGGGATCAAACTATATCTAGGGATAAGAATCACAAAGACTTGATTATCCGACCCTAGCAACCACTTATAACCACTCATAACTTTTGCACTACCACAATACTTATTCTGACTATATTAGAAAGCGTTTTTGTATGCATCACCAGCCGTTGTACAGTATAGCGTAAGCTGCCCCAACTGCTTTATAACGATAGTCATAAACCCAAAGAGAGTCTCTCCAAAAACAAAATATAGGCAGCGTGCCATCAGTATGGACACTCGCCAAACATCTGCATTTAGAGAGCGAGAGAACCATAGAAGAGGTTCAGCCACTAACCCACAGAGACAGACACTGATTTGCAACTACGTCACATCTGAACCGAGTAAACACGCCACACTGACCCCATGCATTACTACAGCTCTCTGACTTTTCTAGGGAGAATGTTTTACAGCAGGCTGCCCTCTGTAGAGACATTATCGCAACTGCGATCTGACGCCACTGCTCCGCTATTTCAGTCGCACACTGGTTTTAAAACTTTCTCAACAACAACGTGCACAAAAGGAGGCTCTCTGAGTGAGCTCAGTACTGCTGCACCATCACATTTGATCACATGGTCTACACACAGTGTGCTCAATAACAGCATGCTCCTGAAGTTCTCTATTCAGCAGCAAACAGAGAAATCAGTGTGTGCATCACTGACCAACCCCAAAACAAAAACATGACCTGTAACCGCTGTTCCTCCCTGACTTCACACCAGACCAGGTTCCAAAAGTAACACTCACTAAATTAAACTGAAAAGAGAAAATAAAGGGAGCAACACTAAATCACAACTTATCCAAGTTAAAAAGATAGTTCACCCAAAAATGGAAAAATTGTCATTATTTACTCATCCTCATGTCGTTCCAAACCTGTATGAGTCTCATTCTTATGTTGAACATAAAAAAGGTCCATGGTTCTCATTAACTTTCATAGTATTTATTTTCCTACTACAAGTCAATGGGGACCAGCAACTCTTTAGACATTCGAAATATCTTCTATTGTGTTTAAAATAAGAAATGAACGTATACAGGTTTTAAACGACATGAGGGTGAGTAAATGACAAAATTTTAATTTTGGGGTGAACTATTCCTTTAAGACACCTTATCCCTGTGCATTTCATTATCGCAAGGTTATCAACAGCCAAATAAAAATTCTTAAACATACACTACTATTCAAAAGTTTAGGGACATTATTATTTTTTTTTTTTATTTATTTTAAGAAATTAACACTCCTATTCAGCAGAGAGGTAATCAATTGGTAGAAAACAAAGTTTTTAAACAGTAAGATTTTTAATGTTTTTTAAAAAATGTTTTTTTTTAAAGTCTCTTCTGCTCACCAAGCCTGCATTTATTTGATCCAAAGTACAGCAAAACAGTAAATTTTTTTAAACATTTTTACTGTTTAAAATAACTGAAAATTAAGCTGAAGTTAAAAACAGCCGAGTAGTTTTTTTTCATGTTTCTTTGATGAATAGAAAGTTCAGAAGAACAGCATTTATCTGAACTAGAAACCTTTTGTAAAATGATAAATGTCGTTATCATCACTTTTGCATCAATTTAAAGCATCCATGCTAAATAAAAGTATTAATTTCTGTCATTTTTGAAGGATCATGTGACACTAAAGCCTAGAGTTATGATGCTGAAAATTTAGCTTTGATCACAGGAATAAATTACATTTTAAAATATATTCAAATAGAAAAGAGTTATTTTAAATAGTAAAAATATTTCAAAACTTTACTGTTTTTGCTGTACTTCAAATAAATGCAGGCTTGGGGGGCAGAAGAGACATCTTTGAAAAACATTACAAATCCTACTGTTCAAAAACTTGACTGGCAGTGTATATTGTTACAAAAAAATCATTTCAAATAAATCCTGTTCTTTTGAACTTTTGAATAAAAAAAAAATACCTTAAATCACCATGGTTTCCACAAAATATCGAGATATTTGACACTGATATGAAATGTTTTCTGAGCAGCAAATCAGCATATTAGAATGATTTCTGAAAGATAATGAAGACTGGAGTAATGATGCTGAAAATTCAGCTTTGCATCACAGGAATAAATAAAAAAATATATTTCAAATGCAAATAAAAATAAAATAATGTAAAAAAAATATTTCACAATATTACTTTTACTGCATTTTTGATCAAATACATGCAGTCCTGAGCATGAGGCACTTCCCAAAAACATTCTTTTTAAATAGCACCAATCCCAAACTTAACGGCAGTGTATTTTTAACAAACGCAAGTGCAAAACAGTTTTATAGTCTCCGCACTAGTCAACAGAGGCCGAAAATAGAGCTTAGGACACCACTACTTCTGATGACACCAGCTAATCATGATGACTGCGTATTTCCAGCGAAAAAGCAAGAAAAGAAGAAAAGAAGGGCTAAGAGGTCACAAACAGGTAACATGACTCTATTTGTGAGGTTTAGAAGGGGGGAAAAAAAGAACCAGACTAATGAAAAAGAGCATTAACAAAATTAAGACCAGCTTGTGGTGAGAAAAACAGCATGAGAAAGTATGAGAAAAACATTCCACAGCTGTAGTATTGGGCTGTTACTGACTTCCTGAAAGCAGTGACTCTGGTCAGGGCGTAGCAAACTCCTACTACAAAAGCCACAAACACACTTCACATCTCAACTCAATGACTTCAGACACGCAGCACACCCAGGTACACAAACAGGTGGTGTCTGAAAAGCATCCAACTTACTTTACATCTAATTGTCTTGCATTTAACTGTCTTGTCATGTTGAGCATTTAGAGATGCTAGATGAATCCCGCTTCAGTCGTAAGAATGTGTTACAGTGCGGTTTTAACTAAAGCTAAACCTATTAAAAACATCTATTTTTTATTTCAGAAAACAGCTATTAGATGAAAAACAACTGAAATAAGTACTAAAATGTCCAAAATGAAAATTTACCTAAAATTAAAATGGAAACAGAACATATAAATATAAAAGCTAATACAAAATGATAACAAATGCTGTAATAGCATATAAATAACACTAAATATCACTGATTTGTTAGTGTGAAAGGAGAAATGATGTGGTCATTTATTCCTCACATGTCATTTTTTGAGCCAACTATCCCTCTAACAAACCATGTTTCTAAACCACATGACAAACTGTCTGTCTTCCATCACCTGACCAATAACAGTAGCAAGATCAGGTGATCAACTGTAGCACATGCCGTTACACACCCTCTCTCCAAACCAAACCCCTGGAAGACGTCAGCCAGAATACTGAAGTGCATTACTAACAGCAGCGTGTTTACCACAAATAAGGAGAACTGAGACTCTCTGAAATACCTTCAGATTAAAGCAGTCGACCACAGAGCAACGGCAGTTAACACACACAAACACACATGGTCTGTTGCATCCATCAAAGATCCTCCAAACAAAGCCTTTATACACACAGAGGAGAACATCCTCTCACTCATTCATAAAGCGTGGCCTTTAAACGAAGCGCTTAGAGTCAATAAGCGAACTTAAAAAGCCTCTAGACTCGATGACTAGAGCTCGTATTCTGCGCGCTTTAACTGTTTGCCTCGTCATAACAGCTGAACAAACCCGGCGAGACTTTTCTCAAACAAAACGTTTGTTAGTCAACAGTCACTTATGCTAATTAAATGTTTATTGATCTTATGTAACAGGCTTTCACTAAATACAAAGCCAACGTTCAAACTAAAAGAGGACCTGATTGGCTGCACGCCTCGGAGACTCTCAATCTTTATAAAGATTATCACAACAGCCGCACACGGATGAGTTTTAAAGCACACTTTAATGCAAAATTCGCTTTAAAAACTAACAAACAGAACACAATCAATACAGATGCTCCCTAGATACTGCATTTGGCTTTTCAAGACAGAAAAATCCAGAACTTTTTTCCTTTTATCCACATCTAGACTTATTTTTTGCATCTGAGCTGATGGAGATTTACTCCATAATGCTCCCTGAGCCAACACACCCTGACTTCTTCAATGCACCGCCCATAAATTTTCACCCTCAAAATTAAACTTTACAGGAAAAAGGACTATTTTAAATCAACACGCTTTTTCAAAATAGGGGGAGGTGCCAGACCGGAGACCCTGGAACATCTCCACGGATTGTAAATCTCTCCACAACGGACACACACTCCCTTGGAGCAAAGATAGGAGCTTCTGATGAAGTCAAGGCCAGAGTGTAGCGAGCATATGAAGAGAGGAAGACGAGACGAAAGAGAATAAAAAGGCAAGAGAAATGGATAAAAATGGAGAACAAGAGTTGACATTTCGGCACTGACCGGTATCTATGACCAGTATGTAGTGTCAGCGAGAAAAGTGTGTGTGTGTGAGTAGAGAACAGGAATGGGAAGTGAGAGAGTAGGAGTTCAGGAATGTCAGGAATCTCACATCAGTCTTGTGGAACTGAGCTCAGAAAGCTGCAGAGAGGAGCTGTAGTCTGAGCAAGGCTCTAGATTTACTACAGTGTGTGTTTATCTAAAGCTGTTCAGGATTGATGGGTAGAAAAATGGTTATCAGATGATATAAATGATATAATCTGGACATGCGGTTGAAGTTTGAGCATGAATAAAATGTGTGCGGACATACTGGATCTACTGTTTGTTTCCTACCCAAATTGCAATGACACAGAAAAGGCCCAGACAGAATCTGCAGGGTTGGTTTTTTTTTTTTTTTTTTTTTTTTTTTACATTTTGGGGAAAAATATTCAGAATTATGCTAAATGTAATTAAGCATGGTAAAATTTATGCAACAGAGCACCAAACTCGGACTGGTAGCTAAAAGCATAAAGGCATCTTTAAAGTTATGCTATTTTTAATATTGCCTTTAATGCAGTGTGTAAATGTAATAGTGGTTCGTAAATGCAAACGATCTGCAAAGTTGTAAAGCCGAAAGTGCACGATAAATAAAGTTACCGTCTCCCAAACGAAAGATCCGACTCTGAACAGCCTGAACGAGTTGTTAGTAATTAGAATCCCAATGGCCATCACAGTGTAACATTTGCATAATTCCCACCTATGTTCTACATCGGCCGGCCGCGACTAACTTGACCCGCCCACAAACACGTCATTTTACTGACGACTGCTTCTCTAATCTCAGAGAGTTCAATGCGGGGTTCACAAAACTCTTGCTCTTGAAGGATGGCTCAGTACCCTGCTTATTTGGACCAGCTGGCTCCACTGAATCTCAAACTGTAAGTATGATAAACAATAGCCGTTTAAATTTTCTATCGAGTGTTTAAAATGCAGAACTATGACCACGGGTGTATTGTTTCCGGCACGCGCTGCATGCAGCAGACCAATGACAACAGACCGAGCCATTTGACCAATCACAGCAGAGTAAGGCTCAGAGAGAGGAGGTGTTTAGAAAGACTGAATCTTTGAACTGCTTCAAAGAAGCAGAAGAATCACTGGAAGATGAGATATTAAATGCATATTTTGAGAAAACAAAAGCACTGTTTGACCTTACATGCATGTAAACATGCATGTAAAAAAAAGTCTATCAAACTACTAGAAAAAAAAAAAAAAAAAAAAAAAAAAAAACTAACTATATGGACCAGATAACATATTCATTACATATTTAATTAAGCTGTTGTCTTCATTATTTAATGCATGTTTGAATAAATCTGTCATGAAAACTAATTTTAGCTATTGTTTCAATGTTTACATTTAAACAAACCGTACTTGAAACATATTAAAAAGTTTATATAAGAACTGCCTTATGTTCAATTAAATTTTTTTTGAGTGTTATTACATACAGTTAGTTAATTGCTTTATTATGTAAAATGTGTTTACATATGTATTATATAAAATGATTATTATATAATGTGTATTTTCTGTTTCAGTTACAGCTTTCATTCAAGTGCATCCTGAATTTTCATTTCAGTGCATCACCAATGAGCTTGCATTTATTGGGAGACTAAATGAATTGAACTTTGCAAATTATAGGTGTCACATGAGAGCAAAGATTCTGTGTGGGCCTGGTTGTGACCGAGACAAAGAAACCTGGTGTGGACAAATTCATCCTTTTAGCTGTATAGCTACAGCAAGTTCATTCATAATAGATAAACACACCAGATCGCATGCCTCTTCATTCTCTGCAGAATCCTGCCGCTGCATCTGCTAGTGTGAGAATGTGTTTGTGAGAGCTGTGTGCAAACCCCTATAAAAGCATCCTAGCTTGTAGTTTGTCATAGGCGTTCATGTCAAGGGAGACTTTCTGCATGCAAATGATTTTGTGCCTACACAAGCGCATGATTTTATTACGTGAGCTTTCTGTGGGTGTGTACAGATGTGCAGAAATGTGTGCGGCTTCATGCAGGCAGGTACCCTGATGGATATATTCAGCGCTGCAGCCGCAGTCTGTCTCCTCCGCTGCCCTTCTAAACAAACAAAAATCTACAGATGCATCTTAAATACCCTTTACAGCATGACTGCGACATTACGGCACGATAATTGTTGAGTAATGTGCAGTGACGTGCAGGGAATGCATCATGTTCTGCACTGGCTCACGCATCACCCAGCTCCCCTGTGAACACTGCCCATAAAAGAACACACTGGATCTGTGGATTAGCCATGGTAACAGATCTGCTGCTCACACCCACCATGAGAGAGAGAGAGAGCGAGAGAGAAGGAGAGTGCACACGATCACAGCTCTGACCTGTATGAAGGATGATGTAAGCAGCTAAAACACATCGGGGTTTGGTTACAGAGCAGCGCCGTGTGACAGTACAACCAGCCAATGAGAGAACCGCCTAGTGACTGAGCATAGTTACAACAAACACACGCATAAACTACACAGATCTATATGTGGCTGGAGTATGCTAACCATATCAAAATAAATAAAAATCGAATACAACAAAACAAGCTTTCTGGCGTTCCTCGGAGCCTGGTTTCCCAGCTCCCTTCCCCATAGATCCTCTAATTATAGCGAAACCACAAGACACTGTGTGCTCATACGCAAGACAACACAGTGCAGAACAGAACAGGAAGGGTTTGGGTCTATTCATGAGCTGGAATTCTTAAAAAACCTGCGGGGAGAGAGAAAGAGAGAGGGAGAGGAAGCCAGCGGCGCTGCAGAGGCTGTCTGTGTTTTCCGTGCGGAAGGATCTAGAGGGCGGGCGTCAAGACAAGCAAAGGTGGGGACAACACAGGCCTGAAGTCTAACAGGTTTACTAAGGTAATCCCTCGAAAGAGAACACAAGCATGTATGTCTGCACTGAGAGTACGGCTCCACTCCTTAAACACACCTCACCTAATCTAAACAGTCCACGGAGGCTAAAGACAACGTAAATACAACAATCACATCAATTTACACTACTGTAAGTTTGGGGTTGGTAAGATTTTCTAAAGTTATAGAAAGAAGCCTCTTTTGCTCATTAAGCCTGCGTTTATGTGCTCAGTAAAAACAATTACACTATGAAATATAGCTGCAAGTCGAGATTACCAGGGTTCAATCGCTTAGGGCATTAAAGCATAAGGAAAAAGACATTACAGACTATTTATCAAGGCTGTACCCACCTAAATAAATGATTAAAACAGCTTTTTGGCAAATCCAGGTAATTTACCATTGAAATATGAAATAATTTTTAATGTTTATGACTGTGATAGCACCAGCTTGAAACTTTGCATGCTTGTTTAGAATCACCTGTTGCATGTGCTCAGCAGGTTTCATGAAGTTTTCCTTTAGGCTTTATAGGATTTTTGGGTAAATTTGGACAGGCCCCTTTTCTAAACTACCTCGTTATAGCTTCCTAAAGTGGAAAATTTCTACATTTTTTTTTATAATTATTGGCCTAGAGACTCCAGAGAATTGTACTGCAGTGTTTTTTCCCCAAAATCCAGGACTAGTTCGCAAAAGTCGTTTTTTTTTTTTTTTTTTTTTTTTTAAATACATCTCATTAATTATCTCTAATAAACAGTCTGAGTGAAAGCGGTTGTTGTCTGGAATGAGCCGTTCTATCGTATGATAGGAATATCATGCGTATACGTGAAAAACCGTGTGACGTACCATCGTTTACACCCTTGAAAAATGTGATACTGCCCCCCCAGTGTCCAATTTGTTTCAAGTTTCTCTCAGGCTTTTGGGGTCATGAGTCAAAAAGGCCCACCGAGTTTTAGTTCCGATTGGACTTTGTCTAACAGGTGTTCAAAATTCGTCGGCCAATGGCAGCCATGTTTCTTGAAATACACAAATGTCCTTGTAGATACTTTTGGCACTTCGGACCAAAACTGTGCACACCAATTTTCATATTGATAGGACAAATGGTTGTGCAGTTATAGCCATTTTTGTCCCCCGACTTTAAGTCTCCACGACTTACAGTTTGGTCTGCACGATTAGTTTTACGTGGAGATCGCCGATCCGTGACTATTCTAACAATTACAGTAGGGTTCCAGCAATATGCGCTTGAACCCCTAAATATTACACTTTATAAATCTCACAACATTACAATATCTGGTTTAAGCTGTGACCAAACAGTTAAGATGCCCCTGCCAGTTTATGAATGGAGTCTTGTGAGGAATCAGAGGTGTTTTGAGTTTCTATGGCACGCAGGAACCCACTGCCATATTTATAACAGGTGATATCCTCTAAGGGCACATGTGTGCACTGCTACGGTGGCTCTTCTGGGACAAAATTAAACACCTCCTCGGTGGAAAAAAACCACACATGCTTAGAACTTGAACACACAAGTCATCACTGAGGGATTTGGCACTAAGAGAAACGCAAGCAGGCTTTGGGAATCAGTGTAGCAGGCAGAAATGCTAATCACCATACAGCCCATTACTACACCGTGTTCTCTGCTCCTCTGCCTCGGAGTCTGTTATTTAAAAGGCTCACTGAGCACCGATTGAAAATCAGATCCCTTCAGTTCATATTATCTTGTCATAGGGATGTAGGGAGTGAAAACTCATACAAAACGACCACTTACACACATTAAGACGTTTTACCACACAGTTTGACTCTTAATGAGAAAATGAGGATTCAGATTTTTCCGATACGAGACATGAGGTGTTATGAATTGAAGCTGAACAAACCAGTGGTTGGACTCTGCATAAACTCTTGATATAAGAGATCAAGCACTGCTTTGAGAATGATTTCTGAAGGATCACGTGACACTGAAGACTGGATTAATGTCACAGAAATACAATTCAAATAGAAAACGGCACTATTTGCAAATGTAATATTTCACAATATTACAGTTTCTCTTGTATTTTTGACTAAATTAATGCTGCATTGCTGAGCATAAGACATTTCAAAAACAATAGACCCCAAATATTTAAATGTTAATGTAAGAAACAAATGTTACAAGCTCCACAATAAATTTCAACCATACTTTCGTCTCAAACATCTAATGGATGAAGTAGTCTATACGTTTTATTGGTTTACAATAGGAGAGAGGGATAAAGAGTTGAAAGCATGTAGTAAATATGCAAGCATGCAATTAATAATTAGTGAGTCTGCACATTGTGGTTAACGCACGTCGAGCCATGGCAGTCATTTGGTTTCAAACGCTAGTATCGAAAAAAAATTTAAACTAGAGAAACTGACTCCCTCTGACTGCTGGATCTTCAACAAGCACAACACTAAAGGAAACTACTAATAGAAAAAAAGGGAGGGAGGGAAGGAAAGTGCCTGTGTGTGAGTGAAAGAGGCTGAGCTGAAGGAGGAAACGCTGTTGTTCCTTTTTTGTGTCACCTCGCAGTGATTTGCAGACAGACAGAGCTATAAAACACACAGACTCACAGTCAGAGCCTTGTTAACAGACCTCAAAGGAATGTGTGTTTTAAACATGTTTAACAAACAGCCTCTGATCCTTGAAAAATCAAGGGCTTTAGGATTAAAAATATTAATTTTAGTATTAAACAAGACCTTAAATACATATCTTCCTTTGCATTTGAAAACATTCAGCCTTTCCTGTGAGTTGTTGCATGACAAAAAAAACTATTCTGAACCTACTTGAAAGCTGTCTGGCTGTGCTAATAGAGTGTATAAATGACCTTGAGCAAGATAAGAGAAGAGCGCAAATAAATGATGCTGTGAGGAGAGAACTGTGGCAGAGGGCAGAGAAAAGCCAAGCTGCTCTTTTTTTTTCCCACTTCTACACACGTCGTCTCAGTTTCTTATCAAAGAGCACAGATGCTGACAGGGAGAAATCCAGTGCTGGAGACAGAGCACTTGCAGGGCTGCAAGAAGCTCATGTACACAAGCACACAAGAGCATACTGCTGCCCGAGAACGGCATTACAAAAATTATTATTGCACTGCAACACAAGTAGCCAATCTTTGGATATGCACCCAGGTCTATATTCTGTGTGTAAATATGCTTTGACAGCAATGATATTCACATTATGCTATCAGACGGTAAAGGAAATGTGGTTGATTTGAGAACACCTGGGGGGTGTTTCATAAAACAAGTTCACCAAATAAGCCAGGCTTATTTCAGCTGGTCTGACTTATTTTGAGCCAAATCAAGTGACAATAAGTCAGACTAACTAAAATAAGCCTGGCTTATTTGGTAAACTTGTTTTATGAAACACCCCCCTGGTCTAGATGTTACTTTGTAAGGAAATCTGAGCTTCATAAACTAAGGCAGGTACCTCAGTGGAGGACACAAGAATTGCAAGCTTCATTAAAGCTGTAATCAAATTAATCCTTATCCTTAGAAATAACAAAATCAATTAAGGACAAAGCGAGTAAATGAAAGAACATCTGAATAGAAAGAGCATTCTTACCTCTTGTTAATGGGCTTCTCGTCCTTTTCGTAGGGTTTGACAAACCATTTTCCAATGCGTACGAAACTGCGGTTCATCAGACAGCGCTCCAGCAGGTTGTGAATGGCCTTGAAGAGAAGAGTTCGACATTCGTAGGACAGACCGCTCTCCCACACGCCGTCATCCTCGCCTGTGGAGAGGACAAACACACAGAGACCCGGTCACCAACCTGCTGCTGTATATAAACATCTGATGCACCGTTATTGCAGGAAACAATTTACAGAAGTGAGTGACAGAAGACAAACAAAAAGATTTAAAAAGATTAAAAAAAAAAAAAAAAGAAGTATTAATTGTATTATATAAAATTATTTTATACGCATTATATAAATTGATTTCAAGGGGCTTTTTTTACATTTGTAAGAGCAATTTTTTATATATACCTTATTATTAATCACCATACTATATTGTCTTTAAAGTCAAATACTTAAATGTACCTAATTACTTTAATCAATATTTTAAACTGTTGTCTGTGACAATAACCCGTTTAAACTGTATCAAAATTATACATGTAAAAAACAGGAGTTCATAGGTCTGCGATAATATAACAAAAAGCATTATTGTAGATGGTTGCTCTTTATATTCTAATAATGATCGATATGTGACGTTACGTTAGTCTAGCTTATGCATAAACTCCCGTTATAATCACTGAAGCTACGAAATTAATCTTTCATTTACATTGTATCTGCACCGTGTTATTTATGATGGAATTCGAGAGCGTTCGCACTCATCAACAGCTCCAGCTCTTTCAGCGCTGACGAATCCAAGCACCTCTGACTGGTCAACGTATTCCCACGTTCAACAGAAACGAGTCTGATTGGTTGCAAGGCTCAACGCTGCACAACGTAGGACATAAAAGCTGATGCAGCGTGAGCGAATCTAAATGTAATCCCACAAACTGACACCTTTCATTGATTTTCACATTTAATTTTAAATCGCGACAGCCAGAGTACATTGTTTAACCCATTTAATCACAGTGATCGTAAACGTTTTTATTTATAAAGCCGTCACATGCAGTGTCACATGGTTAGTGCAAAAAAAGGTGTCTAGTATTTATATATGAATTCACAATTATTCACTTTTGTTGAGTGCGGTCAAAGAATCAGTAAACATGTTGATGGTAACAACAGTGACTGGTTGGATGACAGTGAATTTAGGTATACATATAAATCCAACTGCAGTTGTTAGCGAAGCTTGTAGTAAAATGTTGCAACGACAAAATATTGCACTAAATTAAAAGTTCACGTTGCAAATAAGTTCCAATGTTTTTGTTGTAATACTGGTAGCACTAATATAAAAATGTGATGCATTTCAATAAACTAACAATTTTGAAATGTGCTGTCTTTTCTCAGTATTCCTGTCAGTGTTTTTATGCATAATAGTAACCCTGGAATGTAATCAAACAGTTTAAAATAGCTGGGCTAAGATTATATAACAATTTTTTATAAATGCAGAAATGTGTTTAGTCAGTATACACATTATCCCACCGGTCACAATTATGACCACCCAAAAAAAAAAATTTCTCCACACACTTTTTTCAAAAAAACAAAAACAAAAAAAAAGTAAAAAATTATAATTATATTTAAATAAATAAATAAATTGACTACTTCAAAGGGTTATTAATGACTAGAGCTATGCGACATATATCGTCTGCAATATTGTAATTGTTGTTTTAACAATGGTCAACTTGACATTAGAGCATTTTGCAAAAAACATTCAAAACACCTACCGAGTGCAGTGCATGCATTACCAGAAGTTTAGACTAGTGCCCGTACGCATTAACAGTGCGTTCTTTCACTGCATAATTCAGTCTATTAAAATACATTTAGAATGATCACAAATTCAAGACAAGGCGACAGAAAACGTATAGATTTATTCCACTTTATATAGTTAATCAATATCACACGGAGAGAGCCGTTTTCTTCTCCAAAAATTACCATGATTACAAATGTGATATTGATTTTTTACAAGAGTTCAATGAACAAGAATTAGGAAACTTACGTTTTAGACACCATATTGCCCGTTTTTGCTCTATTTCGCCAACAAAAATCATTCCAAACACAGCCCACAGCACTGTTTTGCATCTCTGAGCAACATGATGGTGTTTCGATCCTGAATGATTCAAACATTTTGAATGATTCGGTTCAATCGCAATGACTCACTTACTTAAAAGTGACTTACTGACAACTACTGGCGGTTTTAATTCCTCATTTAAAGTATCTTTTTATGATTTAAATCATTTCAAACATATATCATTTCAGTATTCAACGTTTTGTTTAAAATATCAAACATTATTTATGCATTTGTAACTGCAGGTTAAATGCGTTCATGACCTGCATTAAACAGTGAGTAAATACATCTACATGCCACTTCAGATGCAGCTTCTGTGTTTCCTTTGCATTGCAATGACAAATTTTGTTGATACCGATTTAATTTGCTTGGTAACAGAAAACTTACTAGAAAAGAATAATTTCAGTGTGAACTGACCATCACGAAAAAAAATATAATAAATTAGGAGTCAGCTGTCCATGGTAGTCCTTAAGATACCAGCACAATAACACACTCGTTATCAATAAATCCCAGAAAATATTGAGATATTTTTTGTCAACATCGCATGTATCCAGAATACAGACAAATAGCTGAATTTCTTAACAGACCAGAAGAAAAACAAGATACCTCTTCAATACCAAGGCAAAAATCTATTCTCAAGGTTAAGTCAACTCTTTTACCACAATACAGCAAAATGAACGTTTGTGTTACATAAAACACCAGCTGGACTGGGCTGTTTCTTAAATCTACATAATCCAAATGTGACAAACAATGCAACACCTAATCACTCAAATATGAAACAACCCTGCTGAATTTAAAATCAATTAAAAGCTTGGGCCATAAACTGACTTTAAAAGCAGCCTCTGCTCCTGCAGTTTCAAAAAAGAAAACAATATTTAAAGCCCTAGTTTATTTTAAAGCACTAGGAATTCCACTTGAGTTTCTCATTTGACTGAAGTCTTAATTAACCTGATGCACCGATTCTAGCAAACGCCATCTTGCTTTGCACCGTCTAGTCTTGCAGGTACAGTGTCCAACGGGGCTATAAATCCGAGCGCTGGTTTGTTTCTGGATCACGTTCGGCTGTGGCCTCCATGCTTCAGTAATCTCATTAGGAGTCACTGCTTAAACCTGGCAGCTCTTAAGCTCCTTTCAAACATGTCTCCGTGCAGCACAGCTCCCATGAGCACCCAGGGGCTGCACGCATTACACCACCCACCCACCCACACTTGCCCGCCCGCTGGTCTGCAGATGGAAACACAGCAAATCCACTTGATAAAACAGTAACAAACAGCTCAGATAGGATTCCCCGACACCGCAGACGTCTGACAACATATTTGCTGCCACAGAGTCCCAAATCAGACACATTTAGTTTTAGGTGACAACAAAAACGCACTTTTAGAAAGAAGCTGAATTTTCAACCACAAACGGTCACACATTTCTGGCCATGAATGTATATTTAAAACGCACATCTGTAGTAACTGCTCCTGTTTATGGCATTTAAACATCTGAATAAAAGATACTGCAATTTGTGGCTATCAACTCATCAACCGTCAGTACGAGTACAGTACATTCAGGTCATTCCTACAAATTCAGCATAGAAGGTAACTGTCATCCAAATCATAAGGTCATTCAGTCAGAGTGTGTCTGCATATGGTGAAATAAGCACAGACTGAACGCAGCTGAAGACCTGGAATCAGGCCAGAAGGCTAATCTATAATTCGTTGATGTCTTCTGAAAAGGCAGCAAGTAGCACAATTCACTTTTAAAGGATGTCATTGATTTGACTAACAGCTTGGCAACAATGAAACACCTTGTCTTTTGTCAAAGCAGAAAGAGAGGCAGAGAATGAGAGAGAAAATGAGGTGGTTTTGGCTGTCTCATGCATCTTTTAATACCGTAAGTACAGGACCAGCTACTTTTCACCTGTACACAGACACACGCTCTTGACAGAATCATTCATGCTCAGAAATGTTAAGCTCAGAGACCATGAAAATCTCCTATTCATGTAACATAAAAAAAAAAGTCAACACAAAAAAGGCATTAATTATTTTATGCCTACCGTTTAAAGGTGATAATTTCATAAAACCAGTTTAATATGCAAATGGCAATTGCAAGCCTCTGGCCTACCAATGGATGAAAGGAGTGGAATTTGGGAACTCATTTAAAAACCATGTTTAATTACACACAGTAACTTTTTTTTTTAGATGGCAATCTTAAAAGTAAAACTATATTCTTTAATATGAAGTCTCAGCTATATGAAACGCATACACATTTTCGCACGATGATAGAAAACTGATGAAGGCATCAGTGTCACTTTCACTTCTGATAACGCAAATCACGCATCTCACTTTTTATATAAACAGCTGCTGTAGAGCTGTTTTGAGTATCAATGGCAACTTACTCCTCCTTTAAACCAAACCCTTGTGTTCACTGTTTCTACTGTGGGGAGGAGGCACCTGGTTTGTATCAAGCGTTCCCTATGACCTTGTCTCTTATGGTCTAACCACTGCCCACAGAGCACGAGACACAAAGAGAGGAAGATAGCTGACTTACAAAGAAACATGCGCTCAAAAGACTGCAAAATGTAAACGGCACTAAAACACCCTTGAAATATAAACACATTAAGCTTGGAGAGCAAAACAATATTAGGGAGTAATTCATAATAAATAAATGCATAAACAGCGCTGCCTCTAAAGGTATATTTACACTGATAAATGCATACTTGAATAGAATTTACATTAGGAGTACACATTAAATCTTAATTTTAAATGCATGGAATTTGAACTGTGACAGAAGTACTGTTCAACTGACAGTGGTTGGGTTTGTTTTGTAAGAGTAAGACACAGACCTTTTTTTTTTCTTTTTTAAAAGAACTCAAAGTTCAAGTTATCAGAGGAAACAACTGAATAGACTTTCAGGACAACACCCGTAACGGTGTAAGAGTTAAACACAAACCACATGGTTCCCACAATCTAGCCAGGGTAATCACAGGTGAATTTAAGTAAATATAAGATAGAGATCTTTGGAAAAATAAATAAATAAAAATAATTGCAATTAAAATAGAATTGTTTACACTATATAAAATATCTAGGCTAGGCTAAGTGTGAAAATGACCTAAGACTATCACTCCCAAAATTGTAAATTAAAATAATAAGCAAATGATTTAATAAAATGTCATTTAAAATTTTAATATTTAAATTGTCATTCTACCGGACACAGTATTTCTGTACAAAATAATACTTTTATTACTAATACTATTACAATAATGAATAATAGCAAACTTTGTATATACAGTATAATATTTATTATTTAAATTATAAATTAAATTAATTATATTAATGTTGATGTTTATACACTTAGTCATACACAAAATCATACACCAGTCATACACCAAATTCTGTTTTCCATTAATTTTCTAGATTTCATTTTAATGGTTTCATTAATTTTCTATTAATGAAAAGCATATAAATTAACTTTCATATATATATATCTTTTTTTCCCCAGAAATACTGTGTTGTGCATTTACATTTTTCTGGCAAACAAATCATTTTTTCTGGTAAATATTCCTTTTTTTTTTTTTTTTAAAATGTATGTTTTAATTAAAATTTTATTTGTAGTACTACTACTACTATCATTACATTAAGTCTTATATTTCAATCTCACAGTTTCTTCAAGATAAACTGGGGTGGTGGGTTGCTGTGAAGACCTTTAATTTCCTGTTTGTATATATGACGATAGTTTTTCTCAAATTAAACAGTCAAATGCTCAAGTGACTCTCAGAGAAGCGGAAGAAGCTAAAAACACCATGAGCATCAAATGTGCTTCAGTCTGTGTGTGTAGTAAACGAAACCGCGTGTCTGGCCCATTCATTCAAAGAGACAAGCAGAACATGCAGGATTCATATTTAAATAGTATTTTTGCAGCCTAATATTTCCAGACACTAGTCCATACCACGTTTTGATTTCAGTGTACTGACCTACAAAATTTGGCAAATTCCATGGCATTCCGCATTATACAGCAAATTCCATTTTTATGACTGGATTCCGCAATTCCGCCCGTTTCCCGCATGCCGGAAATCATAGGGCCCTACAAATATACAAATTCCATGTGTAGAGCGAGTGAAATACAGAGCTCTACCCTAACCTGACCACAACCAGGAGGCCAGAACATGCTGGTCTTTTCAGCAGATCCCTGTATTATTCAGTACACAAGCAGTGAGCACCATATTATCATCCTTCAGACACATGGGCTCATAATAGCAGGACAGTGAGCCCTGCCCCTTAGTGCAGAGCTGCTCCCTACAGCCACAGGTTCCTATGCAGGAGTCATTAGATCAGCTGTAGGGTCATTAAACAGAGAGATTAATGTCTGCTCAACCATTGGCCCCAGGGGATTGAGCCAGACCAGGGAAGAGCCAGAGCCGTGCGTTACAGGAGCCTCTTCTCTTTCTTCCTGCTTATTTTCTCTGTTGTCTCTTTCTCTCCATCTCCATCTTTCTTTATTTCTCTCCAGCTCATCTTCATCCTCTGCTGTAATCTGTCTTCCCTCTCTCTCTCTCTCTCTCCATATGCACCTCCATCCCTTTCTCTTCTCCTCGTGCCCTTGGCTTTCCTTTCTCTCTTGCTCTCGTTTGTTCTTTTTCTCTGAATCTGAGAGCAGAGCCTTACAAAGACCAAGAGCTTCAATTACTAATTAATGACTATTTCCAAAGATGACAGGAGAGCACAGCAAGAAAGAGAGAAACGCTAAGAAAAGAGAAGCATAAAGATGGAGGGAAGATAAGACAGGGCTCCCCCTCTTCCCTGGTTTGGGGAATTAAGTACAAAAGCCAATGCATCATCAGGACAGGGTGAACAAGTCTGACCACACCATAGTTACAGGAGCGCAGACACAACAAACAGCACTTGCTGAAAATGAAAGTGCATTTCAGAGACAGATTAATGGGAACAATAATCATCAATACTGATTACAGCCAATATCACTTATGACATTTCTACCAGTTCTTACATTATGACCATATTAAATAAATTATGAAACTTAACACTTCTAATTTGTCACCAAATTAAAATAAATGTAGTTAGGATTCAGCTAGTTTACTTAAGCTGCCGCTCATTAGTTTGAGGTTAGCAAGGTTTTTTTTTTAAAGAAATGAATACTTTTAACAAAGATGCAATAATTGTGCATCTGTAAGTTACCATACAGACTTATGTTGTTACAAAATAATATATAAGGAATAACTGATGACAGGCTGTTGAATTATTAGAAAAAAAACACATAAAATGCATTTATTTTATATTAAGTATAGTTCAAGTCTATTAACATAATTGCTTATATATCGCTTGAGAATACCTGATATAAAAATTGTAATTAAACTTTATTTAGAGCGCTACTTGTGCACAATGCACATTTCTTAATATTAAGCATAAAACATGCTTTAATGTCACTGCTGATGAGGATTGTATGATCTTTAAGTATTATCGGCCTTTAAACGCAAATTAAAGTGTACCTGAAGGACTTGCAATTGTTCCACTTTTGCACAACCAAATATACTTAAGTGTATCTTTAGTTGGACTTCAGCACTACTTCCGCACAATTAAAGTGCATTAAAAGCACAATATTAGTTGTTTCAATTTAGAAGTATAATTTCAGGGTCTTTTATTAAGTACCTAATATGAAAATGTATTTGTAGTATACTTAGTATGAAATAAATCCATTTTAAATACAATTTGGTGTATTTATTTTTCACCAGAGCGAGGTGGTGATGCATCCACGTGTGAAGCAGAGTCACACCTCTGGTGTGTTATTTTCCAATAATTCAACAGACTAGAGTCAAATATTTCAGTTATACTATGGTTACCACACCTCAAATATTGTTCACATGTTGTATTTAGAGACATTTAAAGGCAGAGTATGTGCTTTCCGTACATAAAACGCAACTTTGTGGCAAAAACTTTGACATAATGTGTCATTTATCATTTTATTTGCTATATCCATTTGTGTGGTCAGTGCTTTTGTGGGTTTTGGTTCTGTTGCTATAAGCTGTAACGACTTTTGAAATAAATCGTTTGGCAAAATAACACGGTCAAGACTTGCCTGAAATTACTTTAGTCTCGAGTTTCCCTGAAAATAACTGCACACCTTAGGACATTTGTCAACCAATCAGATTCAAGCATTTAAAAGCCCTGCAATATATGACCCTGCAGTATAATGGATGACAAGGGGGTGAGTAAATTACCTTCTCCAGGGCTCAAAATTGCGACCATTTTGGTCGCACATGCTCCCAAAATTTAATCTGCGCTACCTCAAAATATATCTGGAAGCATTTGTTCGAGTGCGAGAAATTGTTGTGGTGCGACTTGTTTTCATTTCTTTACAAAACTTTCGCTAGCCTAACTACTGCCCAGACTGCTGTGAACTGATACAGTGTCAGGTTCGCCGTTCTCTCCAACATTACATAACTAATTAAACTTGATCTTTACATTCTTAACTTTAATGCAGATTTTAGATATTAGCCATCAATCACTCCCTGTCACTGACACTGCGCTCCGCTGAAACTCGGAACCAGACATTTTTCTCTCTCTCTCTGTTCCGGATTTGCACAACTACATTGAAATTAGGGGTGTGTGATATGATGATTTTTGATTGTGGACAATTAAAATGTCTCCACAATCTGCTTTTGAAGAAATATACAATATTTCGTGCTACAGCGCACATTCTGTCAGACGCAATTCTGGCGCCTCAGTCTCAATATATTTTACAACGCGACATACATTCACATCAAATGATAACTCAGCTTCAGAGTTTCACTCACGCAGGGGCATAATTTCCACTGGGGACACACTTTTCAAAATCCCGATTGTGTCCCCCCCAACTCTCAAACTGTTTTGTTAAATTCATGTATTGTATTGTAGAATGCACGCTCAGCACCGCCGAGAGTTTCGTGGCATCGTTAAAACGAAACTGAAAGTAAAACGCGCACGCGCCTTTAAAGTCATTTTAAAATACCACACATTTAGAGAGTGACTCCCAATGTGCACAAATTAGGCTACATAACATATCTAGGATGTAGGCTATAATAGGTTGTGTAGTTGTCTATAGCTCTGTTTCTTGAAAATTTCATTCTCTATTTGCACGTTGAGAGACTAGCCTACTTAGATTATGGCTGCATTTATTGTTTGCACTTAATACGACTAAGAAAAAACTGTGTCGTTTATTTTTTGTTATTTATACTGTAGATTGTTTAAAAATGCAGTGGTTGCCTCTAATTTAAATGACTCTACATGTAATAGAGGAAAAAAAAAAAAAAACATCTTATTCATGTACTCATATTTTCATTCATTCTTGTCCCTTGCTTAAGGCGTAAAATAAATATTAAAAAAAGGCTTTCAGAATCAGCCCATTTGCTTGTAAAAACATTGGCAATCCGAATCGGCCATGAAGAATCAAGATCGGCGCATTACTAAAAAGAAATGCCGGGCCGAGTGCTGGCTGTTCTGCTCAATTGGCAGTTGTGGTGCTTCTTAATATTCATTTGGTGCTCCTAAATTTTTTTTGGTGCTCCTAACTTTTTGAAGTTGGGAGCACCAGTGCTACCAAGTAAAAAAAGAAGTTAATTTCGAGCCCTATTCTCCTTTAAAGAATCCTGAAAAAAAAAAAAAAGTTTAAACATTATCCAACTATTACCAAAAATTTTGTACCACCATGATCAGGTTTAAACCAGGTTCCTTCCTGCTAAAAGGGACAGATAATAATTGATCCATTTCACATGTCTGCAGGTCTTGACCATTAAGCCAAACACAAGCTACTTTCAAGCACAATGTAAACTGATGTTTGCAAGCATTACCGGTAAGGGCATAAAATAGATTGTTATTGACAACAGCAATTGCACATTTCAACAGAAACAACCAAAGCCCCAAATTACAGAAATAACACACAGTCTTGCAACAAAGCCCTTAACCTGTCAAACGGCACAACAAGATTAACAGGGGGAAAAATACAAATCAGACCTCACACACGCGGCGAGAAGAACAAAGAGGAGCTTTGCGCGTTATGCCGCGCAGCAAACCACCAGCAGTGTAAATCAACCCAAATCTTTCTCCTCCAATAAAACAAATGAAATAACACCAATTTCAGGTGACCTAGAAACGTCTTTTTATTACCAAACAGAATGTGTTTGTACAAGACCCATGCTGTTTTCTGGTAGGCATCTGGCACAATGTGTGATCGTCTGATCACGTTGCTCGACTGTTATGGTATCCGAAGTCCGTTTAAAACTGAGGAAGCGGCGGAAGGTCGGGGGAAATTGAGAACGACAACAACGCACCTTCTGAAGCAAAGGAACTTGTATTATTTCCTTTCGTATCTGACATCATTTCCTGTTAGAGGCAAAGCTCTCCAGCCATGGGTCAAAGGTTGAAGCGAGCCGAGGGTTTACAAATGGCCTTCCTGGGATGATCTCACTCACAACCGCCCCTACGGTCTTCAGACACGCAGTGATGTCAGGGAAAGGCAGCAGCAGCAGACATCTCCTCCAGCGCACTCAGTTCTCTCTGTGTCGATGGGATCCAACATGTTTTCAAAGAACCTTTTCTCTGAGCGGCTCAGCTCTGTGGCCCGAGGGTTCACACTACACACAGCTTGCCAATAGAAGATTCCTGCTCTTAAATGCGCAGCTCATGTGTCTGACAAACAGCTCCAGTCAAGCCGCAAGCACACCACCAGTGTGCCTAAGAGTCATGGCCTACGTGACACCCGGACAAATCCTAAATAAAGTGTGTTCATCACAACTTCTGTCATTATGTTGGTGGGAGACTCTCAGAGGCCAATCTGTAATTACTGCGACTGACGGGCTCTCTGTGTACTTGGCTTACTGCTCCAACTAACACTTGCACACAAGGTGCAGTGTGTAATTTCTATACTACACGGCACAGTGAGTTTTATAGCGGCCCCACACAGCAAAAACTTAAGACTGACTCAAAAAACAAAAAAAAAAAAAAAAGAGAGAGAAAAAAAAAAAGGTAATAACAGCAATAATACAATTTGGTAGTAAAGAAATAATACGACTGGGTTTTGACAAATTTCACAATTCCACTTCTGATCTGATTTGATATTAAGTACTTTGGTTATCAGGTACAGTACATGCAAAATCAAGAAAAAAAAAAAAAAAAAACTAACACTGTAAAATGTATAATATAATATAAAAATATATATTTATACATTATATATTTTATATAATAACTCCAACTCCAATTCGTTTTTTGAAACAAACATTTAAAGAAATTAAACATAGAAGAGTAAAATTAAATTTAATGTTATATGGTGCATTTATTTAGCAAAAAGCTCCTGTCTCAAGTTCATTTTTCTAGCTGACTAACAGGTTGACAGTCATCGAATGTTTTTTCTGAGGTGAATGGAACGTTACGTGACATTGTTTACAAACTGTTATTGAAGTCTTGCCATGGTTGAAACACTCGCTAAGCGATTACATGAGACAGGACACAGATTTCAGTAAGTTGTACTCCTTTTAACATACCTTCGGGTGTTCATTCATGTTTATTTTGTGCTGAAACTGGTATTAAAGTGGGGGAGATGCGCTTTGCGCTGCCGCTTCTCTTACAACTGACAGCCACTCTACATTTAACAGTGGCAAAACTGCATTTATTGTTTGAATACTATGGTAATAAAATGTAAAAAAGAGAGAGAAATCACTATTTTTTTTACCCACCCCTAAGTAGTAGTAAGTAAATTTGTCTGTAAACGATAAATAAATAAAACTTGGCAGGAAACCCATTTCAAACATTTTTTAGATGATAAAACACTTCATCTGTGACAAATTTCTGTATACTGTCTCATGTTGAAAGCCAAATTAATGAAAGACAACACTCATGCACTCTCCTTTTTCCTCAAATAATAAATCAATAAAAAATAAATAAATAAATAAAAAGTCAGTACGACTATGAGCCTTAATTTTATAGCCTGAAAGCCCGTCAGCCTTCAGCATAATGGGTATCACCAGCAGCTGTCTTTGAGCTATGCAGTAAACAGGTAGCCCTCACGAAAAAACCCCGAGGAGGGAGAGAGAGAGAACAGGGGAGAGATCGGGAAGAAAAAGAGAGGGAGAGAGAAGCTGCCAGCACAACTCGCACCACAGGGAGACTGGCAGACGGGGGAGGGAGCGAGAGAGTGTAGCAGACGAGTGTCAGAGGAGGAAAAATGAGGAAGAAATGAGCCCTACAGCAATTACCCTTACAGACAGACTACAGCTCCTTAATTTCTATGCAAAAAAGATCAGAGAGAGAGGAAAGAGAAAAAAAGAGAAGAAGGGAGGCAAAAGGGAGAGAGAGGAAAAGCAGAGGGGAGGGAGAGAAAGAGACAGAAAGGAGGAGGGGAAAAAAAGACCTTATTCATGTCTCGTTCTGTGGATGCCCCTGGATAGAACCGACATCAGCAAGCGCCACCGACGGGAACAGAGAGCAGGAAGGGGGAGGGGAGGCGATCGGACATTTACATAAAAATAGAGGGCCGTGGTCTACCGAGGAGATGCTCATTTACTCCAATGGCAGTTCGGTTATTCCAGATCATTCCATCACAGAGCAAGCGGAGCGCCGGGATTGGTTCTCTCCTGCGTTCCATTCAGAGTCGGGTAAAGTTGCCTCTCGAACATCAGCCAAATGGCCTCCTGTCTCATTACATCTCCCAAACAGCACTCCGTGTTTTCTTCCACTCGCTCGGTGATTAAATACGAGGCTTCAGAAGATCCGTCAACTTCTTCCTTCACTTGCTTTTCCCTTGGGACGCGAGTGATTAGTTAGCAGACAGGAACGGCACTTGCCGCAAAATTTTAAGACTTTAACAAGCTGTAGATCTGATGAGGGGGTAAACTATGAGAGGGAACAAACATGGACGAATAAACATGTGGAGACACCAATATCAGAGCTGAAACAGTCCCAGACAAAGCCTCTGAGTTACATTGTTGTATTAACATCCAATCAGAAGTGGGTAAAGCTGAATATAGGTGTAAAATGTTGTATAAATCATTAGTGGATCATATTATTGAAACCACACTCAAAGGAAGTCCAAAAAAATAAAATAAGAAATCACGCAACCTCACTGCAGATAGATAGATTGATTACTTCAACACATCACGTCAAGTTCAGTTAATATACAGTCAAACCAAAAATCATTCAGACACCAGATATAATATACGATTTTTTTTACTAGTAGGTGCAAGAAACTATAGTTCATTTATGTAAGTGAGGGCACCAAAATAAAGTAAATTTTCACATTTTATACCCCAAAATTCTACAGTGGACTACCAGTAAAACTTATTAAAATTCGGGACCATAAATTATTCAGACATGGTCAGACCTGACCATGTTTTGCTTAGGGAGAAGTTCATTTCCAAAATAAAAATTTACAGATAATTTACTCACCCCCTTTTCATCCAAGATGTTCATGTCTGTCTTTCTTCAGTCGTAAAGAAATTGTTTTTTGAGGAAAACATTTTAGGATTTCTCTCCATATTGTGGACTTCAATGGTGCCTGCAAGTTTGAACTTGCAGCTTCAAAGGGCTCTAAATGATGCCAAACGATTCATATACTTTTTAACCTCAAATGCCCATCTTGTGTAGCTCTGCGTGAACTCTGTGTATTCTGGTTCAAGACAGTTGGGGTATTTTGAAAAACTCCCATCTCATTTTCTCCTCCAACTTCAAAATCGTCCTACATCGCAGCAGAAGTACTGACCCAGTGTTTACAAACTGAACATGCAAAGAAGATCAAACGGCATTTACAAAAAAAGGTAAAACAGTGATGTAGGACGATTTTGAAGTTGGAGGAGAAAATGAGATGGGAGTTTTTCGACCTACCCTAACTGTCTTAACCCGGAATAATTTTTTTCAATTACACTCGTTTCACTAGATAAGACCCTTCTTCTCTGGCTGGGATTGTTTAGCGCCCTTTGAAGCTGCATTTAAAGTGCATTTTGGGAGTTTAAACTCAAGGGCACCATAGAAGACCACTGTATGGAGAGAAATCCTGAATGGTTTTCCTCAAAAAAACAATTTCTTTATGACTGAAGATGAACATCTTGGATGACAAGAGGGTGAGTAAATTATCTGTAAATTTTTGTTCTGGAAGTAAACTTCGCCGTCTGAGTGTTTTTTCTTTAATTGTTAATGCAACCTTTTTACACCACAGACTGAACAGAATTAAGCACTGCTTGGTAATTGGTCAACAAAGTATTGACGGTTGTGTAAATATTGTCATACATCCATTAAATACCTTTCTATCAAAGTTATCTGACTTTGAAAATAATCTGAATTTGTTCTGATACAGTTCAAGTCTGAGTGTCATTTTATTACCATTTTTAAACTATAGCGAATAAACTGTGATAATGTAGGAAAAAGTGTCTGAATAAATTTAGGTTTAACTGTAAGAACTTGACTAAAATACCAGAAAAATAATTTCAGATCGTAAAAAAAAAGAAAAAAAAAAGAAAAAAAAAAAAAAAAAAAAAAAAAGAGGAAATGGCTGCGCTGCTTAAAATTCAGCTTTGCCATCAAAAGGAATAAATTCCATTTTGAAATATATTAACATTGAAAAGCATTTTATATTCAAATAATTATATTACTGTTCTACTGTATTTTTGATTAAAATAAATTCAACTTTTGAATGGCAGTGAAAGTTTTGACTATCAGCATTAAGTAACGCTGCCAAAATGTGTGACAAGTGGTCACAAGAGATGTATTTGAGATGCATGTTAACCCGAGGTGTAAACAGTTTAAACATCTGAGACAGAGTGGAAAATATGGTGTTGAAAACTTCAGCAACTCTAGCCACTATGTCCAATGCATATCTTTACATTTCCAAGCTTTTTTGAGTCACCCATGTTGCATTTTTGACACTAGGTTTAATTATGGCAGGACACATGAATTCCGGCCTATTCATTTAGTTCTTGAAACCTTCTGAGACACGTGTTCCTCAAGTGAAGCATACAACAGAAGTGATAGCGCCATCTTTCATTCTCTCTCTATCCCCTTTAAAGTCTCCCTGGACCTGCTGTTCACTGATTCACACCTTCACTGCCAGGGTGCCAGTTGGGATCTAAATCAGGTGCTCCACGGTCCAGCGCGGGCAAATATATTTACGCGCGTGTGTCTTAGGAGCTTAATCTTTATTGCATCCCGTGGGCCTCCGCTGTGTTTGTACGAGGGCCAGCAGAAAGACGACTGCACGCGTGTTTGTGAGAAAGACATCAAGAAGTGTGCGTCAAGAGAGATGTCGAACGAGCAGCAGGTTCACACGTCTGTTGCAAGGAGAGAAGGTCAAGTGGCTATGACCCTGCTGATCTCAAAAACGTCCGCAAGCATAACATTTAGTCCTGAAACACAGGCTGTTTGACACTTTATCTGATCCTGAATTAGATAAACAGAGAATCACAGATGCCTACAAGACGAACAAATTAAAAGTACACAGCTTTATACGACATTTGAAAATCTTTTTACAACACCTTATAGGCAATTAAAAGTCCTGCTTGACTTTTTTTTTGGCCGCTCGAGATCAGCAATCTCTCACCAAATAAATATTTTAAAGCTAGGTTTGGCTTGACAAATTTTATGTTCACCCTAAAAAAAAAAAAAAATAAAATCACTTATCCAGGTATTGAAATCACTCTAAATTTCTGTAGTAAAAGTTCTGTAGACCAACAAGTGAAGAAAGAAACAAGAGGTGTCAAGAGGAAGAGAGAACCACATGTCAGATTTCTCCTCTGAGAGTCATGAGGCACAAGTGGGATGCAGCCATTATAGCAAACATCTCTGCAAACGAATGAAAAATACAGCAATATCTCTTGTGGAGAGGATATTATAAAATGGTTGAATTGGTCATTCTTTAGCCCATAAGGCTCCATTTCTGTCCCTCCTCCAGCACAATGAACGGTAATGAGGGAGGGTCAATGGACAAAAGAAAAAAAAAATAAATCGTCTCTTCCAATTTCTCTGTATCACCCCATTTTTCTTTCCTTCTGTTTCTCACTGTAAAAGAAGGCATGAATAAAGATGGGACAGGTCCATCTCCTTGGTCCATAAAGGAAAGGGGGAAAAAAAGGTGGCAAATGAAAGCTTTTCCGCAGACATCCATGATGCTTTCTGCTCGTTCATGCTTCAATGCTCTTCATTATTCCATCCTTCAAAAGGCTTAAGAAATAAAAATGAGGCAAAACTTCTTCGATATTTCCTATTCCTTTCTTTTGTCTTTTATCAAACCGAGGGATTTGCGCTCACACACGTCGGATGAGATGTGACGGCGTCACACAGACTCTACTGCTTCGTTTCATACAATGCAACACTAACCCAAAACAACAATAACCCTCAGGTCTAGGTTAGCAGAGCGAGAACTGATCTTGAAAGAAAACACAATTATAAAAGCATTTCACACAGATCTACAGGTGATCAGATCTAACACACCTTCAGACCAGTCGGTTCAAACACAACAGAAGGCTCTTGATCTATTTTTAGCACTCTAACAGCTCTTGTAAACATTAAAAATATTGTAGCATATATAAACTTAATGGCACACTTTTTAGGTTTATCCGCAAGCAACAGACACCGACTGCTAAAATGGGACTGCAGCAACAATAACCGAAGATCTTTGCTTGGGCCTACGGCACATTTTGATGACAAGTAACTAAAATGCACACGCAAAGCGTGTGTGGGTGTGAGAGAGGAAGGAGGAGGAAGAAATTCAGAGAGACCACAGTCGATAGAGAAAGAGAGATAAAGTGGGCGAAAAGGAAAAAAGAAACTGAAAAACGCGAAACAAAAGGACTTTTCGTTAGAGTCAGTGAAACAGTGAGCTGCCTACCTAGACAGCATGAAAAGGATACCTTATCGCCAACATCTTTTTTTATGCAACAGTACTCGCCATCTAGGTAGGCAGCTCACTAGGTTTGACTCAAAAGCTTACCTGTCAGTTCGTGGTGGATGAGCTCAGAGAAGTTGGGATCGTCACCCCACCAGAAGAGCCAGAGCTCCCGGCGTCCCTGCCTCTGGCTCCGCCTCCACACGCTCAGCACATCCGCCTTCAGACAACGGCTGAAGCTGCAGAGGATCGGGTCCTCCTCGGTGACCGGGAACAGGATGGGCGCCGAGGTCGGACCTTGCCACACGTACCTCTTCCATTTTATCCCTGTCAAATCAGCCTGCGAGAAAGAGAGATCGTTAGCTTCTGTCAGTAAGGCCGCTCACCACCTGCGAAAAGACACATATTCGGCAGGCAACTAAAAGTCTTAGTGCTGATCTATTATCTGGTTTTAATACCGAAGATAAACGGCATTGATGTGATGGAACAGACGCTGGACCAGCAGCACTCGAGGTATGAAATACTTAATGGACCCCAGCCCAGGAGTTAATCCTGCCTTAATGATCCGCTGTAAGATCAGCCATACTCAGACTGATACAGATAGATCAGAAAAACAATGAGTGAAGCATAGAATCTAAAGAAATGGCTTAACATAAAATAAAAGTGTTTTTGAAGAGATAAAAATAACCACAATATGAGTGCAAATTAACAAGATGAAGTGATGTTATGCACATCCTTAATTGACTTGGCAAGACAGGTCATGCAGACCTCAGCTTTTATAAACTGGACGGCTGCATTTATAAAGAGATCAGGGCAAAAACAACCATTATTCATTATAATCTGTATACCCCGACCACCGGCAAGCTAAAAAACTGTTTTTTCTCATGTGCACTGCCAGATAAAACCAGAGATGGAAAAAGACTAGTTGTTTACAGCAATGTTCACAATAATGCTCATTTGTTGCAAAGTGAAACTTGTTGCAGCTGTTGGAAAATATTTCCATCTGACTTAGGAGTGCAGATCAAACACCTGCAAAATATGCAAAGAGAACATCTGCAGAGGATGCACAGAAAAAAAAACTACAGCAGCAAAAGCTGTTACACACTTGTTAGTGAAACTAAAAATGGGACAAATCTAGCGGTCGAAGTTTAGACCGTTGACAGCTGACGAGGGGGGAGGAAAAAAAGTTTGAATGGCCTTAAAGGCATGAAGAAGAAATTGGCAGAAATCTAAAAGCAGAGTAAACAACCTCATGAAGCACTCAACTTTTCCAGCACAACATTGTTTTCCAAAAATACTTTTTTTTTAATGGAATTCAATATGTTCTAAAATTAGAAACAACCACAATATGCAAAAACAGCAACGGAAAGAGTGTGTGTTTTAAGGGCAGGAGTCATGTTCGACTTGAAGAATCTGGCTCCTTTGACTTTCCACTTAAACTTGAGTGGTTTGCTGGTTCACGGCCTTCCACATAACTTCCTCCTTTGTCACAACATCTCTCCTTCCTCTCTCTCTCTCTCTCCCTTTCTCACAAAAGTTTTACAAGAACTCTTCAGAGCGCTGCCAGGAACAACGGCAGATGCTTCTCGTGAGAATCAAAGCAAACAGCTGAGCTACAGGTGAAGTGACACCAACAACCTCCTTGAGACGCACTCCATCTCAAGTCCCGAAACTATCGGACGTTTTTCTCCGTTGCTCTCGCTCCCGAGAGATGCTTATCAATAGCGTCTGTCTCACATTGCTTCAGCCACTCAAAAAAGTCAATCAGCGCCTGAAGACCAATAGCCCCTGGAGACCATCCAATGACAGGAAAATAGCTTCACATGCACTCAAGATAAAAAGTGTGACTGTGTCAATCCATTTAACTAAAAGATTTCATCTTCAAAAGACTTTCACAAGCATAACGACCTCAATAACTTAACTAGAGTAACAAAACGTGAAATGTCAATCTCAGGAAGCCGCATTTTATCTGCAACTTATTGCATGAAAATGTGCATCAGACAACATCTGGCAAGCATTTTCTAGCGCTAGATGTAAATACAGTGAATAAACAAACATTTAATAAAATCTCGCTGGCTAAAAAGATATTGGCGGATGCTTATTAAAGTTCCTCGCTCAATTTCAAAATCATATTTACTCCACCTGCTTGGCTAATATTATGCACTAAAACTTAGATGAGCATGTGTTATGAGGCAGCAAATGTGTGTGCTGAGGTGAGACAGAGTTTCCCATGAGCCGAGCCTTACAGTGGTGTGCTAAAATTACACCAAGCAAAACAAAACGGGGTCAAACACTTTAAAGGCTTACATGTACAGAGAAATATGCAGAAGGGCTGTTCTGCATGATCATATAGTGCGGCTTCCATTATTTGAACATAACATACCTCATGTAAAACAAAAGTAATTGACATTGGGGGGAAAACGTGAGAAAAAAAAAAAGTTGGCACACCTGTAACTAAATAACAAAAAAGCGCCTCTTCCGAGACTGAAAGTGCAAACGAGTTTCTGGAAAACTGCAACTATTCATATTCAAATCATCAAGCAATACATTCAAACAAAGTGTGCAAACAAGCTCTCAGTGGAGCCATCCATCTTCAGACAATATCAGAGATTGTGCTGTGGCAGTAATAAAACAGAGCAGGCATTAAACTGGATAAGCTGAAGTTATATAATTCACCACAAGGCCTTGACACTGTTCGTGAGAGTGCATCTGTGTACTCGTTTTGTTGTACTAGCGAAGGACACGGTTCTGGAAATGTCAAATATAGCAAAACCTGCATACACAAAACAAATAACGTCTGCTTTCGAATCTAAAAAAGCAGGGCTGCTCCATAGCAATTATAATTAGCTTCATCTAAGAACAATAGAAGTCAATGGGACGCCAGAGTGTGTGTGTTAGGGAGCAGAAAAGTGCTGTAAACAACCCTGCAGGCTCCAGGAATGCCCCATCTATTTCAAACTCCATGTCTCTTATTGCAGACATGAGGTAAACCCCAAACCAAGCACTGGTTATTTTAAGCCAAACAACTGATGCGTGGCTCACACGATTAATGCAAACGCATCAAATCTGCCAAAGCTATCAGGTAAAACAGTGACTCCATAATAAGTGTAAGATTTCAAACATCCTTTTTGAGTGTTGATACTGTTTTATGTCAACTTAACCCAGCTTTAATGCACGTTGGAATACAATTATGCTTTTAATGCAAAGTTCTGCTGTTTAATTTAGCTTTTTCTAGAGTTTGGCTCAAGGTCATGACACTGCAAAATGTTTATTGTTGTAAAGGAGAATTTAATGGAAATATCTAGTTGCTTAGTATATAAAATTAAGGTATTATAGCTACTGACAAATATAATTAAAGGATGATGTCATAATGACAAAGACATCTGAATTATGGAACTGCACCTCATTTTAATAAGGTGAAGTTAAGCATGGGATGCAACTTTTCGATAGTATTTTATGAAAAAGACGTTTTTCACGATTTTATATTACTGTTGCATAGAAACAAAGTATTATCGATCAATAATACACATTTGCCAATAAAGCAAGAAGTTGAAAACACAGGCCAGGAAAAAGATTAAAATAGGAATGTCTGTGTCTTTTAAAAGTGCGTAAAGAAACGCTTTTCCATTGCTAAACTCATACAAAGGCACAAAATGCACTTTTTCGGGGAACGACCCAAAATAAGCCTGCAGAGAAGCGTGTAAACATTTATGTAAACACCCCGAGCATAAGAACGTGGAGTTTGAACTGAAACCTAAACGTTTTGTTTTTCACAACTCCTGAAATAATGTGTTTAAAAAAACATTAGCAGAGTAATTTATACTTGCACAAAGTGCTGCTAAAATGAAACTTTAACTTTCATTCTGCCGACGCTCTTCGTTGCGTGCAATTTATAAACACATAAAATCAAAACACGCAGTCGGTTTGCGTTAAGCCATCTGGTGCAAAACACTACAAACGTGTAATCTCTTTAGAAAAGCCTACAAACAAGCAAATAAACAAGCAGCGTGTGTTTGAATCACACACATACACTGGGCCCTGATCCTGCTCGCTCTCTCTCTCTCTCTCTCTCCACTGGGGCTGATGTTAGCATGCTAGGCGGCTAAAAATGGCTGCTTTTTCCTTTTAGTTTTTAAATCTCTTACCAGATAGAATAGATTGGAATGGCAGTCCTCCAAGCTGGCCCCGTTCGGTACGAAACAAGAACTCATCCTTTCACTGCGCGCTCGAACATCCCATTATCGGGCTTTCCATGGAAAAAGAAAAAGAACGTTTCTCCGAATTCGAGTCGAATGTGAACGGAATTATTTTTAAACAATCGGTGGGGGAATGGAATTCAACAGCCCCATTCGATCGCTCGCGCCTCCCGCGTTCAGCCCGAATTAGAATTTAAAAAAAGCACGGCCTCAACCGTCGACGAGGCTGTGAGGGAATAGATTACATGTAAAAATAGAGGAGGAATGTGTTATTAAAATAGAAAAAAAGGAGAGCAAAAAGAGGCAACTCTCCCCCCTCCCCCTTGGCTTAAAAACGGTTTTAGCTTAAAAACGACTCTCTTATACCTCCATCCCCAGCGAAAGCGGCTTAAAAACGAAAAACATTCCGCGGTAAAAGCGTCGAAAGGTGACGAGAAACTACATGAAATGGCTCATTTTCATTTAAAAGCGTATACTCGGTCTGTGTTCCTGCTGGTTTCCATTTGAATTCATGGATTCCTTTCTCTAATGGCGGCCACAGGGAGAACTCTGCCTCCCGGAGCCCATTGGCTGCTCGGCGGTCATGAGGGGCGTAACAACACTGCAAACGACGGCCGCTGCCGCTAGGGGCGCCGTCGAGCAAACACAATTACAGTTAATACGGTTGGCAGACTTTAACCCTGCGCCACCTAGTGGTCATTTAACCCATTTAATACAAAAGTATTCCCAGGCTATGTGTTGAGCACTTGTTTACTCATTGGATAGATAGCCCAATGACTACAAATTTTTAATAAATAAATAAATATAAATAAATATAAATATTTATAATCAATCGTTCGCGGATCATTGGGGCTCTGGGATATACAACGAGTTATATACACTACCAGTCAAAAGTTTTTGAACAGTAAGATGTCTCTTCTGCTCACCAAACCTGCATTTTTTAAATTCTGTTTTCTGTTTGAATATATTTTAAAATGTAATTTATTCCTGTGATTTCAAAGCATTGATACTCCAGTCACATGATCCTTCAGAAATCATTCTGCTCAAAAAACATTTGAAAACAGATGAGTAGAATTTTTTTTCAGGTTTCTTTGATGAATAGACAGTTCAGAAGAACAGCATTCATCTGAAATAGAAATCTTTTATAACATTATAAATGTCTTTATCATCACTTTTGGTCAATTTAAAGCATCCTTGCTAAATAAAAGTATTAATTTCTATCATTTTTATTAAAAAAAAATTATACTGACTCCTAGATTTTGAAAGGCATAGCGTATAATGTTACAAAAGCTTTTTATTTTAGATAAATGCTCATCTTTAGATTCTTCTATTCATTAAAGAATCCTGAAAAAATGTTCTCAGCTGATAATAATATTATTATTATATTGATAATAATAATGAATAAATAAAAATGTTTCTTGAATAGCAAATCAGCATATTAGAATGACTTCTGAAGGATCATGTGACACTGAAGACTGGAGTAATGATGCTGAAAGTTTAGCTTTGATCACAGGAATAAATTATATTTTAAAATCTATTCAAACAGAAAGCAGTTATTTTAAATAGTAAAAATATTTCACAATATTACTGCTTTTGCTGTACTTTGGATCAAATAAAATGCAGGCTTGGTGAGCAGTTCAAAAACTTTTGACTGGTAGTGTATGTAGTTACAAATATGTTCATGTGTAAACACAATAGGTTGAAGTAACTGCACAATACAGTTAAGCATTTCTTTGAACTTGTCCTTGCATTTTTATGCGGTTCCATGAATGTTTTTTTTTTTTCTTTTCAAGAAAATATAATACATGCTAGAGTGTTAGGCGTAGTTAGACACGCAGCTGGCTGAATGAGATTACTTTCACTCAAGAGTTTAAGTGAGATGTATTCCCATGGACGTAATAATCAGATGCCAGCTTCATTCGCTGCTTTTCTAATGGTAGCGGGGGTTTGTCTGGCTGAAGTGCATTTAGAAAATGAAAACTTCATTGATGAGCGCACAACCTATTAGCCACATTGGTGCTTCACAATAAATTACCTTAGGTCTATAGATTTGTGCAAATATTCAAATAATACATCCACTAAATTACACACTTTTACTTTAGATAATGCATATTTGTCAGAGGTAAAATTATAAAGGCTTTTGATGTGAAGGGGAAGGATGGATCCAAAGAGAATTAAGTGGATTGATGGCTGCATTGATTTACAAGGTCATGCCTATACACACAATAGATCTGTCAAAGAATGGCATGCACATCTCTCCATATTCCCACTCACACATTCCCATTGTTCATTCATTAGATAAATCCTTTTATTTAAAAATTGTATAAATTATTAGTTAACCTTTCTCAATTAATCAGTCAATAAGTAGATGCATTTTATCCACTGACTGTGATGCCTACAAAGCTGCATCGCCACCTCCTTGACAGGTTCCTTTTAAAGTTCGTCTGAAAGCCACACACACATTTTCACACGTTGTCACACGGGGCACATAAGACACGCTGCTAGCAGACCCGGGACTCATCAGTGGTCAGTGGAATGTGTGTCAATAGGAGTTGCAGGGCCACAGTTCAACAGCAGACCTGCTGTTTACACAGGCTAAGTGGTGATATCCTTCCTGCTCCTTTCAGCAAAAGTGGAGTCAAGGAGGGATTCAGAGGTTCAAAAAGGGTAATGCGTGTAAATACAGCAGCAGTCTGACTGCTTTCTTCAGTGCACACATAAGAATATATGCAGACATACATTCACGAGCACACAAACACACGAGGATGTTAAATGGAAACTCGACACAGTACCAAAATTATACAACACATACATATTCATTAATATTACCATGAACTACATTATTGATCAATTTGTATGTTTTAGAAATAAATCATCAAGGTTACGTTTATTTGATCAAAATAAAATAAATGAAATAATACTGTAATATATATATATATATATATATATATATATATATATATATAATCAGCAATTACTTCATGATTCTTCAAAATCAATATCAGTGTTGAAAACATTGCTGATTAATATCTTTGTGTGTATATATTGTTTGATCATTTGAAAGTTCAAAAGAACAGCATTTATTTGAAGTAGAAACCTTTTGTAACATTAGAAATGTCTTTACTTTTACTTTCATATAATGCGTCCTTATAGAAGCATATATGAATACATATATTTTAAATCTACTTACTCCAAACGTTTGAATGGTAGTGTATCACTGTTTCCACAAAAATATTAAGTAGCAAAAGACACTGATAATAAAAAGAAACTTTTCTTGAGCGCCAAATCAGCAAACTACCCACCTTATTCTTTAACGTGGAAGAACGCTTATGGGCGCGACTTCCGGTTCAGTAGCCGCTATAGGACAATAACGTGAAGAATAACGGTAAAACTGTTTGCTCTACAAACCAATGTGCTCATAATTAAGATAATATATTAAAATAATATGGTAAGACACGCGAATTTGCAATGTCAAACGAGCTGTTTTGTAGGCTAAAAATAGCTAGGTGCAGATGAGACTGAAGCCAGGCTCGTAAAATTTACAAATGGGCGCGGCCGCTCTTATGGGAAAAATAAGGTGGATAATGATTTTTCATGTGACATTGAAGACTTTGAGTAATGCCTGCTCTTTTATTACTTTATTTTGACTGCATTTTTGATCATATAAATGCAGTTTTGTTGAGAATAGAAGACTTATTTCAAAAACATTTCAAAATTATTTGTTATTCCGAACTTCTTAGTAGTGTACAAGTGCAAAAATCACTTTAAGTAAGTCTATGCTTCAGCAAAATGACTTCTCATGAAGGTTCTCAAACATGATGCTTGATTTTGGTTCCAGATCTCAGCTCCACTCTTTTCCATCATCACAGGTGTGCAGATCAGCCACCAGAGACGCCCTGAAAGAGGAGTCTGTGAGGACCTCTCTGCTCTTCCCACCACTACAATCAGCCTAATACCCTGTTAGCTCTTCAAGCTGAACCAGAGTACACAGTAAGGGTTCATGGTTATTTTGGTAAGAGCTCCAAACCACTGAATGGGTCATTTAGGGGGTAATTGTGGCCCTAGCTGAGTTCTCTGCTGGATGTCCTTGTTTAGAAACACTGAAGGATTGAACAAGCATCTCTGCCCCTCTCATCTCTGAAAATGCCCTGTGCTGTTTCTGTTTGCAGAGAGGACCTGCTGACCACAGACGGAAGCTGCCTCCGACCATAAACCTCCCCTGAACCGTGTAAGATTGTGTCAGTCAAGCTCAATACCTTTTAAGCTGAACTCTGGGAAAGCCTTCTCTTTTGTTGCTCTAAGAAAAAAAATATATATAGCACAGTCTCACTTACTCACACAGGGAGTTTTCAGCAGGTTGTTGGCAGGAGGAAACTGGTCACTGTTTGATCTGTCTGTTATCACTAGAACTCTGCAGAATCATAACACTAATAAAAGCCCCTTGGTTTTTTCATTCAATATTTGTCTACAATAAAAAAATATAAAAAGCTTTTATAGCTTTTAAGCTTTTCTTATACACTTTGAATACCTGTGAGTATATACACTACCAGTCAAAAGTTTTTGAACAGCAAGATTTTAAGTTTTTTAAAGAATTATTTTCTGCTAAGCCTGCATTTGTAATATTGTAAAATATTTTACTATTTAAAATAACTTCTTTGTATTTTAATATATCTTAAAATGTAATTTATTCCTGTGATCAAAGCTACATTTTCAGCATCATTACTCCAGTCTTCAGTGTCACATGATCCTTCAGAAAACATTCTAATATGCTGATTTGCTGTTTTAGAAACATTTTTTAGTATTACTATTATTTAAAACAGTACAATTTTTTTCAGGATTCTTGGATGAATAGAAAGCAATTTCTAGAAATTTTTCTGAAATAAAAAGGTTTTGTAACATTATACACTATACCATTCAAAGGCTTGGAGTCAGTATAATTTTACAGTTAAGATATTATAGAAATTAATACTTTTATTTAGCAAGGATGCTTTAAATTGATCAAAAGTTACGATAAAGTCGTAATGTTACAAAAGATTTCTTTTTCAGATAAATGCTGTTCTTCTGAACTTTCTATTCATCAAAGAAACCTGAAAAAATTCTACTCAGCTGTTTTCAACATAATAATAATAATAAATGTTTTTTGAGCAGCAATTCAGAATATTAGAATGATTTCTGAAGGATCAAGGAGTAATGATGCTAAAAACAAACGGCTTTGAAATCACAGTAATAAATTACATTACATATTAATTACATATTACTACATTATATAATAGTGTAATATTAAAAAAATTTTAGTCAGTAGGATTAAAAAACACGCAATAATACTTTTATTCAGCAAGAACGAATTAAATTAATAAAAAGTGACAGTAAAGACATGTATAATATTACAAAAGATTTCTATTTCAAATAAATGTTCTTTTGAACATTCTATTCATCAAAAATCCTGAAAAAATTTGTTTTATCACTGCTTCCACAAAAATATTAACCGGCACAACTGTTTTCAATGTTTCGTGAGCATAAAATACCGGTGTGTGTCACTGTGTTTTTATTAATTAGATGCAGCTTTTGTCAGCATAAGAGACTTAAAAACATAAAAAACATGTGCTAAGAATTAGTAATTCTTATATATGATTAAGCTTTAGCAGAGTCACACAACATGATATTTACAACCTAAACTGAACCTACAGTTTTGTTTACAATAGTTTTTGTAAGAAATAATGCTAAAGATGCATTTAGCTTTTTAAATTATTATTTAGTTTTTTTCTTATTATGATATTGGAACAAATGCATCACACAGACATTTTTGACTTTATAAACACCTAAAAAAAAATCTTTGAATGAATTTTACTTTAGAAACTAAAAAGATATGTATGAAATTGTTGTTGTTTTTTTTAATTAAAGGAAAAAACCTTAAGGATGGATTTGTTTCAACAAACCAGCAGCTTTTCACCTCACAAGATGATGGACTGGAGTTGTGTGGGTTACTTGTGGATTATTGTGATGTTTTTAATCAACTGTTTGGACTCTCATTCTGACGGCACCCATTCGCTGCAGTGGATCCATTGGTGAGCAAGTGATGTAATGCTGTATTTCTTCAAATCTGTTCAGATGAAAAAACAAACTCATCTACATCTTTGATGGCCTTAAGGATGAGAACAAATTTCAACACATTTTCATTTTTGGGTGAACTGTTAAACAGAAGGGACACAAAATGAGCATCATTTCATTGAGTGCAATGTATCTCATGTATCTCATGTACTGCAAAATATCAACAGTTTTGCTCCTCAAATCAACACAGAAAGCCTGAAAAAAAAAAAAAAAAAGCTTCTCACTTAGCATTAGAAGTCGGGATTGCTTGTGTGATACTGCTGTGGTATAGAGACTGGAAAGCACTGTTGAACACACAGGAGATTAGCAGGAACATTCCCCCGTACACAAATGCAGACATGACAGATGCTTTTGTTGTGCACCTGACGCGGGGAGGGGTGTTCTGCAGGGCTGCTGCCTCTCCCAGCGACACACAACTACAACTAAACATCCCTGCCGCTAAATAATCTGACACACTTTCCCTCTCTCTGCAGTCTATTGCCGTTTCAGCACTGTTAGAAATCGTGTCGCTCTGTTCATCTCTCTCTCTCTCTTCCCGCTCCCTTCCCCTCACTCCACGAGCAGATGGATGAAAAGCGGCGGTATCACGGCTTCTTTTAGTTAAGCTGCAGAAACAGCATGAGATTAATAAATTCAATATGAATAGAGAGTTAATGAAAGGAGCCTCTCCCCCTCCCTTTCAGCTGTGTTTTCTGCCGTCTGAGGAGCCTGTAAGTAGCACCATTGAAAAGCAGGAGTCAGCAGAAACAGCCCCTGGATCGCAGACAGACTTTGACCTCTGCAGATTCCTCTGTGGCAGCTCACTCTGTCATTCCTCTGCAGCTCCTACCAATAAACACATCAACATTTAGTTCTGACACAATATGGGCACAAAAACACATTTTTGCAGTCAAAGGACAAACAGTTGTACATGAATTGACTCTAAAGCTAGTATAGTAAGTTAATTCATTGCATTATAAAGAGAAAAACAATTGGGAACATTTTCCCAAGATTTTTTGCAACCACAGATCCTCCCCAAATATTCACTGTAAATGAATATTGGAGTATGCTTTATAAGAAAATACTATTTCAGACTTTATACTTCAAAATTTTATGTTTAATTCAATGTTGCTACCCTTTTCTGTAATTAACTGTGAAATTTACTAACAATTTCTGAGTGAACATTGTTTCTACACCAAAGATTTTTTTTTCAGTGTACTGATTCACTTCAGAAAGGATATAATGTATACTTTATTATATAGAGATTTATAAAGAGCCTTATAAAGTTAAGTCAAAATATTTTCAAAATGATTATTTTTTCACTTCGTCATTGTACTAAAGCAAAATAAAATAAAATAAAATAAAATAAAATAAAATACAGCTATATATTCAAAAGTTTGGGGCCTTAAGATTTTTTTTTTAAAGAAATCAATAGTTTTATTCAACAAGGTCACAATTTTCCCACTTTGTCTTTGTACTAAAGCCAAAGCAAATTATAAAAATAATATCTGGAAAATATTTACTAATAAGACTGACTTTCTGTTCCAGTAAAAAAATTAAATTAAATTAAATTAAATTAAATTAAATTAAATTAAATTAAATTAAATTAAATTAAATAGCTATGTTCAAAAGTTTGGGGGCCTTTTTAAAGAAATTAATAGTTTTATTCAACAAGGACACATTTTCCCCATTTTGTCATTGTACTAAAGCCAAAGCAAATTATAAAAACAAATCTGGGAAAATACTTTTACGACAGTGTATCTTAGAGTATATCTACAATAAACTAGGGCTGTCAAATGATTAATCGCCTTAAAAGTTTGAGTTTGCCTAATATGCCTAACATGTGTGTATTGTGTGTAATTATTATGTATATATAAATACACACAAATTAATGTATATATTTAAGAGAAATTCTAAAAGCAATTATAAAAATAATATCTGGAAACTACTACTTTTAAGACAGTGTATCTCAGTGTATATCTAAAATAAATATATTGCAATCACTTTCTGTTCCAGTAAAAAATAAAATAAAATAAAATAAAATAAAATAAAATAAAATAAAATAAAATAAAATAAAATAAAATAAAATAAAATAAAATAAAATAAAACTATGTTCAAAAGTTTGGGGGCCTTATTTTTTCATTTTATTTTTTTAAAGAAATTAACAGTTTCATTTAACAAGGACACTTTTTTCCACTTTGTCATTTTACTAAAGCCAAAGAAAAGAAACTAAAGCCAATTTCAGTGTATATCTACAATAAATATATTGCAATCACTTTCTGTTCCAGCAAAATAATAAAATTAATTAAATAAAATTAAATAAAAACAAAACAAAACACAAAACAAAACACAACACAACACAGCTATGTTCAAAAGTTTGGGGGTCTTACGTGTTTTTTTTTTTTTTTTTAAAGAAATGAATAGTTTTATTTAACAAGGACACTTTTCCCACTTTGTCTTTGTACTAAAGCCAAAGCAAATTATAAAAAAAAATATAGAAAATATTTACTTTCAAGACAGTGTATTTCAGTGTATATCTACAATAAATATATTGCAGTTACTTTTTGTTAATAAAATAAAATAAAATTAAATTAAATTAAATTAAATATTTATAACAAGGACATTTTTCCCCACTTTGTCATTGTACTAAAACCAAAGCAAATTATAAAAACAATATCTGGGAAAATATTTACTTTTAAGACAGTGTATCTTAGAGCATATCTACAATAATCTAGGGCTGTCAAACGATTAATTGCATACAAAATAAAAGTTTGAGTTTGCCTAATATATGTGTGTGTACGGCGTGTAATTATTATGTATATATAAACACACACAAATTAATGTATATATTAAAGAAAATGTGTTATTTAGGTACAAAATATTTTATGTAAATTATACAAAAAATATAATAAATACATATACTTGTAATATTTCTTAAATATATACATGATTGTGTTTGTATTTATATTTACACATAATAATTACACACAATACACACACATATATTAGGCAAACTCTAAACTTTTATTTTGTATGCGATTCATCGCGATTAATCGTTTGACAGCCCTACAATAAACACATTCCAATCACTTTCTGTTCCAGTGAAATCATAAAATAAAATAAAATAAAACAAAACACAGCTATGTTTGAAAGATTATTATTATTATTAAAGATAATTATTCAGATAAATTCTGTTCTTTCTGTTCATCAAAAAAGCTTGGAATCTATGTATTGCAATTTCCACAGTAAAAAAAGAACATAACCATTTAATACTAATAATAAATGTTATTTGAGCAGCATATCAGCAGACCAGAATGATTTCTGGAGGATCATGTGTCACTGAAGACACTGAAGGAGTAATGCTGCTAAAAATTCAGCTTTGTCAAATAACTTGCATTTTAAAATATATTCAAATAGAATAACGTTATTTTAAATTTCCATAATATTTCACAATATTACCGTTTTATCTGTATTATTGAAATTAAAAGCCTTGGTGAGCATAAGAGACTTCTTTTCAGAATGTTAACCCCAAACTTTTGAATGACAGTATACATACTAACAAACACATGTAATGTGTGAAATACTTATTTTAAAACAGTTGTCACCTTTTACACGGAAGGCAAGACACACTCCTCTGAGCTCCATCAGCACATGCTGAGGCAGGGGACAGAACACCTAGGATTAAAATCCTTTTGACATTCAGTCAAATCTGCAGCACACATGACTGATATAAAATAAAGTAAAAGCACTGAAAGATGTCAAATAAAAAAAAGATTAAAATAGCACAACATCAAATTTAGAATATTTCCTGACATTTTTGACAAGTGTCTCTCGAGGGACTCGGGAACAGATACGCATCAAGCATTCTGTGGAATCCAGAAATAACACCCACGAGCATCACCTCAGCAAGCCTGCAGAAGTCCAAACATGCTGAGACGTCCACAACCAACAAGACACTGAGAAATCAGCCACCCACACAATTTGGCCCTGCTTTCCCTCCGCTCGTCTCAAAGGACAGAATCAATGACAAATGAAAACCACGGTCCTCTCTTAAATCAAAGCGTGCACACGCTGCAGTTTCCACCTTGTGTCTGGGTACAGGGGCTGCCAATTAGACATGAAGCAGTGGGTAGCTGTGTCCTTGCCAGGTTATCCTCAAGGACAGGCGTCAGAGAGGCAGACCTATAGGAGGAGGGGGAGCTGGGCACATGGATGCTGCCACAGAGGACGTGGCCACAGGTTGGCCATCTGACCACAGCCGTACAGTATTTTAACATGACATACATGTGGAACGATTATGTAGGCATTTACGCAGCCAATACGATGGGAAATCCCCAACATCCAGCTATACCATTGTAATTTCAATTGTAAAAGAAATATTACAAATTAAAGGTAAGTTCACACTCTATATGGTAATTTTTTTTTTTATACATTTAAAGGGACGTGTCATGTTTATTTCATGTACACTGAAAAATTAATTAATTAAAATTAATTACATTTCATAGTTAATTACAAAGAAGGGTTTTCTGCTCTGTTGTTAAATGAACGTTTATTGGATTATTTTTGTGTTGTGTGTTAGCATGATTTGTATTTGTGTGAATGACACCTTTTAGTATTTACCTCAGTTTGTGTAAAAGCTACTTTTGAACGTATACTTCCAAAATAAAATAAAAGTGGGCGTGGTTTAGCAATCACAGTGGCGGAGCGCGAATAATGCTAAGCGTCGGTGAAAGAAAGCGAGCTAAGATGGCGGTTGAAAATCACTTACTTATCCACAAGTTTCCGGGGGGCGCTACTGTAAAAACTAACGTGGGTACCACTTCCGGTGAGGCTTGTTAACGTAGAAATTCCTTTCGTAGAAGCCTCATTTTCTGTGGAGTCATGTGTGCGATTCACTTTGCGAGTCCTAATGTTCGACCCACAGATCTTACTTTGCGAGTACATTTTCATTGGGACCTATTTAATAAATACATTTTTAAATACCCAGTCATACAAGTAATATGAAGAATACAAATTATTTCAGGCAAATTAAATATATGCCATATGCAATTAATATATGTGTACGTTATTATTCTATTACATCATATTGATATTCGTACTAGCATTTCATGGCACTGTTCAATTGGTAAATTAATTTATCAGAGTCAGAAATTCAACAAACAAACACACACACGGTTTTTTATTTGTGCATATAACATGGATCGATCTATGGAAATTGTGGTGAATGCTGCTTCTGACGGAGCTTCACAGGCTTTTGCCTGCTTTATGTTTTACTATCCACCAGATTGCGCTGTTTTCGACACTCTCGAAGCTTTGAATCTTTTCTCGAAACAGTCAGAGGAAAGTCTCGGTGCTTCACGAGACTTCATTTGCCCGTCACCCCTGTCAACTGTTGAATGAATGAGTGTCACGTCCCACTTATTTCCTTTGAACCGGAAGACGCTCCCACTTTTGACGCAAGGCCTCATGGGGCTTAGGAAACTTGTGGATAGAGGGTATGCACGTGACGTCAGCGTCAGCTGAAGTGAGTGCGGCTCCGCCCACTGAGTGGCAGCATTGGTTTCAACATGAATGCTGCGACAGAACACAAACAACCTGAGGTATATTTTTTAAAGGCTGCCAAAAGCTACAAAAATGAAAAGAAAATGTTTGCTGCAATTTAAAGAAACAAATGGACTCCAGGTGGTGAAACACGGATTTGCAGTTATCATCAACATGTTAATATGTTGAATATTGCGGTAATTTATTTTGTATTTACAAAATGTGTTCACAGGCAAATCTGCTTTGTTTATTTCCCAGGTGTTGAAATCAGGCACATATAAATGTCAGGAAACGCAATTCCTGGCTGCATGTAAATATCCATGGACAACTGAATGTTTGGTAAGTTTTAAGGAATATTATATAGAGTCCAGCAAAATGATTATTTTGTTTTACTTGTGTTTTCGCAGCTTCCCTATTAAGTTCATTCACGCAGCTGCTTCTTTTGCCACTCAGTCCGGCTGAGGGGGCGTGTTCCTTATGCTTCAATAGCGTTAAAAAATGATTATTTTTAGGTTAGATCAGCCGGTGCGTATGCGCAGTACTAAGCGCACGTCTCAGAACGCTGACTGCTTCTATCTACAAGTTTCCTACGTCCCATGAGGCCTTGCGTCAAAAGTGGGAGTGTCTTCCGGTTCAAAGTAAACAAGCGGGACGTGACACTCATTCATTCAACAGCTGACAGGAGTGACGGGCAAGTGAAGGCTCATGAAGCACCAGACTTTCCTCTGACTGTTTCGGGAAAAGATTCAAAGCTTCGAGAGTGTCGAAAACAGCGCGATCTGGTGGTTAGTAAAAAATAAAGCAGCCAAAAGCCTATGAAGCTCCGTCAGAAGAATCTTTCACCATAATTTCCATAGATCGATCCATGTTATATGCACAAATAAAAGCCTAACCTTGTATGTGTGTGCGCGTGTTTTGTTGAATTTCTGACTCTGATAAATTAATTTATCCATTGGACAGTGCCATTAAATGCCAGTACGAATATCAATATGATGTAATAGAAGAATAATGTACACATATATTAATTGCATATGACATTTATTTAATTTTCCTTAAATAATTTATAATTAAATAATTTTGTTATTAAATAGGTGAATCGCGCACATGACTGGACAGAAAGTGAGGCTTCTACGAAAGGGATTTCTACGTTAACAAGCCTCGAATCGGGGCTTCATCTGGCATGCGTTTTAAAACAAGCTCTGATGTCTCGGTTCAAATGTCATTTCACTAGTTGACAGTCATTCAAGATTTAGCGATCCAAACTTGCTAATGATGTGGGAACACAAATTCGAAAAGCATATATATGTTGTCCATAGGAACGTAATGACATCTCTCATAAAGGTGTGCATCTTTACAAAGTAAACAATGGTCTAAAAAACACTTAGCCTCTTTGCTAATTAGCACACAAAATATCATTGGTATACTACGTCCACCGCCTCACCGGAAGTTGTACCCACGTTCTGCCCAATGTATGCGAGAAATAGTTTAATAATCTCCACTATAAATATATAAAATGTTCAAGACCTGGTTACGGCCTTGATTTCAATCTGTAAAATTTAAAATGTAACCACTGTATTTTTACGGTACAGTTCTGGCAAACACAGCTGCCGTTTTCTTTACTGCAAGTTTCACACTTTTTTACACTGTACTACACTAAATTGCTGTAGAAATATTATACAGTTAATGTAAAAGAGATTGTTACGTTACATTTGTAGTTTCTCTCAATATTTATGGAGTTGTAACTGGAGCAGGTGATGGTTTGCGTGTGACAGACTGAGTCTTATCAGAATGGCCGGTGGACACACATATAATCAGTGAAACACTTCTTGTGCGTCAGGCAGGCCACAGGAAGGAGTGAAACCGCAATAGTAAAAGGCACAATTTAACGGGTGTTAACACAAAGAGCTATAAAGTTCGACAAGTGTGCGATAAACAGTGATGATAAATAGTAATATGCTCTGTGGAGGATATGGCGAGGATGTGTAATCTGACGCTGTGTGTGCGCACGTGTGTAAAATTGAAAACGCTCGGAATCAATATGGGTATTATAGCATTAGCCATGGAGCGATATACCATAAACTGTTTCTACATGCACCCTGGCAAAGCAATTTACACACTTGCTCAGTGCTTATGAATAATGCATGCTCATATCAGTGCGGCAGCAGAGCGCTGTACTGTAAGCTGCTTTAATAACTGCATGAGTAAAGTCACCTTTGATACTAATTCATACTTACTTGACAGATATATGGAAGTGTGTGTGTCTGTCTCCGAGATTATCTTTATGATATTTAAATAATATTTTGCTGTATAATTGTAGTTATTTTATAGACTTTACCTGCTTACATAATAAAAGCTATAATCATAATCATTTTATTTATATTTGCATTATTTCTAAATAAGACTAACAAGAAAAAAAAACTAAATAAACTAAAACTAACTAACTAAATAAACTAAAAAAAACGCTAATACCACTAAAAATACTACTACTAATTTATCATTTACAATGGACTTTACCTGCTTACATGGCAACAATAATTTCTAATAATTAATAAATAATTAATACATTTAATATATTTTGAATAATACATATTTTTTTGTATTTATATTATTATTATTCTTAATATAAACAATATTAATAATTATTATATTATTTATTTACTAATTATTTATCATTATTATTAACATAATAATAATAATAATAATAATAATAATAATAATAATAATAATAATTATATATTTTTTCTAATATTTGTATTATTATTATTATTATTGTTGTTTATTATACTATTACAGCAATAACAACAATAAGTATTATTATTATTTTATTATTATTAATTTATGGACTTTACCTGCTTACATAACAAAAGCATTAATCATTATTATATGCATTATATCTAAACAAAAACAAAAAACAAGAAAATGTAATGTATAAAAATAATAATTAGTATTAATAATAATAATAATAATTATTATTACTCTTATTCTAATTATAAACTATATTAATAATAATTATTATTATTATTATTATTATAAATATTCATAATTATTAACCTAATAATAACAATAACATTCATAATTATGAATAAAAATATTTAGAATAACTATTATTTGTATTTCTATAATTTTCTGTTAAATATAAACTGTATTAATAATTATACATATGTACAATTATTAACATAGTAATAATAATAATAATATATTTCTATATTATTAATTAAATTATTATTATTTAGAATATTATTTGTATTGCTATTATTCTATTACAACATGTATAACATGTGTAATATACATGTATAACAGACTACCTGCTTACATTAAAAATAATAATCATGATCATTATTTATATTTGCATTATAGTTGAACAAGATCAAAAAGAATAAAAATATTATAGTAATACTACTACTCAGTAATTTATAATTAATATATTATTAATTAATATTTTAGTAACTATTATTTGTATTTCTATTATTCTTATTCTAAATATAAACTATATTAAAAATACATTTATAATTATTAACATATTGCAATAATAATAATAATAATAATAATAATTATTATTATTATTATTATTAGAACAATATTTCTATAATAATTCTTAATAAAATTAATATTTAGAATAACTATTATTTGTATTATTATTTATTACCATCATTATTTATTATAATATTACAACAATAATAACAACAACAACCATTATTATTACTACTACTACTATTAATATTAGTAGTAATAATAAAAATAGTAGTAATAATAATGTTAATAACTAATATTTTATAATATTAATTATACATAAATATCAATTATTGTTATTATTACTGTTGTTATTGTTTAAGCAGGTAAAAAAAAAACTTCTCTCTTTTCAGCATTTCGTCTTTTATTTTTGGGTTATTTATAAAACTGTCACCCCCATTTGCATCATCAGGATGTTTATCATGTTTTGATAGTTCCTTCAAATGCATTTCCACACAAAACATACAGCTCATAAACTCCAGCTCAGTGAAAGTTGTGAGTCTGAGAGCCCTCAAGCAAAAACATTGTGTAATCAGTGTGTGATTGGAACCACCAATAGTTCTGATGAAGAGTTGAAGTGTTCAGTCTGTCTCTTGAACATGGGTCTACTGCCAGGACCTCCAGATCATATTCAAGCCATTAATGTGGGTCTGGTGATTTCAATCACACATTACTGATTACATAACAATACTTTTGCTTGAGGGCTCTTCCACACACACGTTCCAGCGCGAAGAGCAACTCAGAGATACGGGAACAGCAGTCAACCCATATTTCAGCTACGGCCAGCGCAATCACACACAGGTTTCCTTGAAAGGTCTAACCTCTAATAACCTCTAAACAAATAGCTTTAATATGTCAGGGATATGGTGAAACACGTCCTCTGTGGGCACGATTCATCTTCCCAGCATTTTCTTTTTTTTTCCCAGCTAGTTGGTGCACAGAGGTTTACAATGTATTTTGCATAGTGGATCTGCATTGCACAATTCATCTGTCATGAGAACCTGATTATTGTTTTTTCAGAACATTACCTTATCATTATACCATAAAAATTAAGATTACACAGTAATTTCTTACAATAAAAGTGTATTTTTCTTGCGAAATGAATTCAGGCTAGGTCATTTTCTGTGCCTATAAAAAAGTTATTTATTATCATTATTATTATTATTGGAAGAAATCAGTGCAGGCTAGGTCATTTTCTTCATTAAATTCATTTAAATAATAAAAAACTAAACTAAATAAAAGTGTATTGTAAATGTATTGTTAAATTAATTCAGGCTAGGTCATTTTCTGTGCCTAAAAAAAAAAAAAAAAAATTACTGAAATAAAATTGACACTTTTAACAATCTAAGTTCAAATATGAAATATTCAAATGTAAATCATTCAAATAAATTATTCATAAAGCATATGGCAAAATATATGTAATAATAATATACTGCTTTAGTAATATTTACAATATTGTATTAATTTAAATTAAATTAAATGGTTAAATTAAAGTTTAAATAATAAAATTCTAAACAACTTCATTATTATTATTATTGTTATTATTATTATTATTATTATTATTATTTGAAGAAATCAGTGCCGGCTAGGTTATTTTCTGTGGCTAAAAATGAAATAATTAATCTGATTTAAATAAACAAATGTTAACAATCAAATATTCAAATGTGAATCATTAAAATAAATTATGCATGAAGCATGTAGCAAAATAGTATATGTAATACAGCTTTAGTAATATTATTTACAATATTATATTACAAAATCTTAAATTCTAAAATCCTAAACAACTTTTATAATTATTATTATTATTATTAATAGGCTAGGTAATTTTTGTGTGCCTTAAAATAAAAATAAAAAACGTTATTTATTATTATTCCATTTAAATCATTAAAATACATTATTTGTGAAACATGTAGCAAAATATTATATGTAATAATAAAATATAGTGTATTATAATCTTAAATTACAATAAATAATAACTATTATTATGTATACTGTTTATAATTTAAGATTATAATAATACACTATATTTATTATTATTGTTATTATTAAGGTTAGGAGGTCATTTTCTGCACCTAAGAAGTTATTATTTAATTTATTATTTAAATAAAATGACTACACTTTTAACAGTCAGTTTAAATATTAAATTAAATACTCAATTTTAAATAATTAAGATAAATTATTTATGTAACGTAGCAAAAACATATGTAAGAATAAAATAGTTTTAGTAATAATATTTACAATTCCAGTAAATACAAAAAAAAAATGAAATGAAATGAAATTTAAAAATACAGCATTAGATAAAAGTAAAATTGTCACACTGTGAGAAATAAAGTCATATGTTAGATATAAAGTTATAATAATATTAAAATAATACAATACCACTACTATCTCCTAAATTACCTAAATATTAAAACGTTATTTAGTAATAAATTATTTCTTTAGTAATTTTATATTTGTAATTATTTATTACATTTTATTTATAAAACATAATAAAAACATAATACTGCGTTTATTGTTAAATTTAATTAATAGTAATGGATTTCACATTTTACGGCTGTCATTTAATTGCAATAAATTGTAGAAGTAACACTATAAAAAATTACTTTGGAAGTACGGCAAACTGTACTGTACTGCAACGACTTGTCATTTTCCACGCGTTTACAACGCTACGAAAGTCACTTTCCTCACATTCCGATTCGGCTGCGGTGATCATCTTTTCTCTTCCTGCGTTTCCTTTCAAATGGCTACAGGAAGCCGGCTTAGTGCTGGGTGTCTGAGTGAGTTTGCCAGGCTTTCTATGGGAGAAATACATAATTAATGAAGAGTGTGCTATTTCTCCGAACACACAGGGAATCACTCCTTTCAACTTTGTCTCAGACCCCCAGCGGGCAGCGTCTGCAGGCTTCTCATGACACACAAACACACACAAGCACGACCCCCCGGTGCCCTCTCCCCCCCGTCTCACACTCAACAGACACAAAGGGAGCAACTCTCTCTCTCTCTGCCTCCTTTTCAACATCTCCCATCCTCCCTCCTTTTCTTTCTATCGCCCATATTTCTCCTCCTATCGTAGCCTAAAGTCTTACTCTCTCCTGTGTGCAGCGGCGGCATGCTGAGGCTAAATTAATTTGGGGGCGCTGCTTTCTTTATTTATTTTCTTTTGTTGCTTTTCAACTTTGTGATTAGTCCATAGCCCTGGTTTCATGCTAGACTTGGCAATTCGGTTTGGCAGACAGTGATCTTATCCTGCAGTCAAATATTGTAAGAACATGCTCCCAGTGGGAATCTGTGCCAGAAGAGAGAGAGGAAAAACTCTCATAAGATGAAAAACAACCAAAAAATAGTCCTCTGATATACAAACATCCATTAAAAAGCCCTGAACAAACTAGCTTTTTCCTTCTAATCTGTTTCTTTACCGCTGGAACGAACTACTGTGAAGTGCAAAAGAACTGCAACTAGTAGTTGGGAATATACTATAAATTCATCCCAAGTCTTTTATGGTGTGCACTATACATCCTCACTGCCGACAGTAAGAGTAAAAGCCTTTTACCAGGGACTGAATCATTCCTTAAAGAACATAAAGGCATCTGAAGTATACAGACAGTGAAATGACAAGAAACAAATGGGACGCGGCGCTGCACTCGTGCGCCTCGTAAATAAGGCATACGGCGGGTTGAATATACTGTATGTGCTGAGATTGCTTCTGTCACTTACCTTTAGAAAAATGCAGGGCAAATGTGGGTTGATGGAAAAACCAGTGGATCTCTTCTTTAATGCTTAAGGCCACAGGGGAAATGTCAGTGTGAGGCTGCTTTTAAAGTCGGGAGAAGTACAGTACGGGCCATAAAATACATCTTTCAGTAGAAACTTCTCCTAGATGACTACCTGAACCTTGAAAAAGTTATTTGTTATTGAAATAAAATTACTTAAAAATTAAATAATCAGTTTAAATGTGAAATTATTAATATTAAATGCTCAATTTTTTTGCATAACGTTTTAATTATAAAAGTTATATAATAGCCAAATAAAATTCAATACAAATAATAATACACATATTATATATTTGTATTTTATAAATAAATCTCCTAAATTGCCTTAAACGTATTTTTTAAAATTATTTTATTTCAATTAACAGTGTTATTTACGAAGCATAAAACATAAGTTATTTAAGTAATTGAAATAACATGACTACATTCTTAAATATTAAATTAAATATTTAAAATTTATTTAATTATTTTATGAAAGAAAATAATAAATGTAATAAATATGTGATAAATATTTTATGTTTTTAGTAATAATATTTACAATATTTAATAAAATAATCTTAAATTACAAAAACTTCTGCAGATTTGTTATTGTTATACAACTATTATTATTATTATTATTATTATTAACAATCATCATCATCATCTCCTAAATAGCCGATTTTATTGAAATAAAATCACTAAAATAAATAGTTTTTTTTTTTAACATATTTTTAACATATTCAATATTAAAAACAGTGTTATGAAACTAAATAATTAATGAACGGTTGAAAAAAAAAAAATGAAATGGTTTTTAAGAAATAATACTTACTATATTTTTAATATTATTGTTTTGTAAAAAAATATTTTTAAATTATATTTTATAATACTTACTACTACTAATATTAATACACATTACTATTACTACACATTACTACTAGTATTACTCATTTTTATTTTTATCACTTTATTATTATTATTATTAATCATAATAGCTGCCTTAATCTTAAACGTTATTTATTATTGCAATAACACAACTAAAATTAATAAAATAAATTGATTTTTTTTATACATTTTTAAATATTAAAATAAATGATGAAATATTCCATATTTAAAAACAGCTTTATTTATGAAACATAAAAGATAAAAGTTAAGTTATTAAAATAGCATATATTGTTAAATTATTAAAATAACTACATTTTTTAACAATAAGCTTAAATATTAAATTAAATATTTAAAATTACATAATTTAATTAATTATTTATGAAACAAAATAATAAATGTAATATTAAAATACATTATGAAATATTCAAAATGAAACAATAAAATGTATCTGTTTATTAAAATAGTGTACATTTTGTCAAATTATTAAAATAACTACATTTTTAACATTTATTATTATCTCTTAAATAACTACCTTAATTTTAAGTTATTTATTACTGAAATAAAATTACTAAAATGAACAGAATATTTGAAACAACTGAATTAAATATTTAATAAAATATAGAAAAATGAAAACAGTGTTATTTATGAAACAGCTTAAATATTTAAAATTACATAACTGAATTATTTATGAAACAAAATAAATGTAATAATAAAACAGTTTTTTAGTAATAATACTTACAGTATTTAATAAAATGATCTTAAAGGAACACTCCGCTTTTTTTGAAAATAGGCTCATTTTCCAACTCCCCTTGAGTTATACAGATGTGTTTTACCGTTTTTGAATCCATTCAGCCGATCGCCGGGTCTGGCGGTAGCACTTTTAGCATAGCTTAGCATAAATCATTGAATCCGATTAGACCATTAGCATCTCACTATAAAATGACTAAAGAGTTTCAATATTTTTCCTATTTAAAACTTGACTCTTCTGTATTTGCATCGTGCCGATATGGCTAGGAACTATACTCTCATTCCGGCGTAATCAAGGAACCTTGCTGCCGTACCATGGATGCAGCAGGCGCAATGATATTACGCAGCTGTCAACTCTGCCGGCTGCAACTCTGCATCTACACAAACTTAGTGCCGGTCACTTTCAGGCGCTGCGTAATATCATTGCGCCTGCTGCACCCATGGTACAGCAGCAAAATTCCTTGATTATTACGCCGGAATGAGAGTATAGTTCCTAGCCATATCGGCCTATAAAATCGCAACTTTTCATTTTCCGCCAGTCTTAGTACACGATACAACTACAGAAGAGTCAAGTTTTAAATAGGAAAAATATCGAAACTCTTTAGTCATTTTATAGTGAAATGCTAATGGTCTAATCGGATTCAATGATTTATGCTAAGCTATGCTAAAAGTGCCTCCGCCAGACCCGGCGATCGGCTGAATGGATTCAAAAACAGTAAAACACATCTGTATAACTCTAGGGGAGTTGGAAAATGAGCCTATTTCCAAAAAAAGTGAAGTGTTCCTTTAAATTACAAAATCTTATATAACTTCGTTATTGTTATACAACTGTTATTATTATTATTATTATTATCATCATCATCATCATCATCTAAAAATAACTGCCTTAATCTTAAAAGTTAACTAAAATAAACAGAATATTTTAAACCATTCATTTAAATATGAAATTAAATGGTTAAATATTCAAAATTAAAAACATTGTTATTTATAAAACATAAAATAATATATAGAAATTAAATGTTTCAAGAAATAATACTTATTGTATTTTTAATATTATTGTTTTGTAAGAAAAACATTTTTTTTAGTTTGATTTTATAATACTTAATACTACTACTAACAATATTAATACAGGTATTACACATTTTTATATTACTTAGTTTTATTATTATTATGATTATTATTATTTAACCATGAATATAAACGTTAAATATTTAAAATGACTTAATTGAATTATTTATTAATGTAGCAAAATAATAAATGTAATAATAAAATTTTTCATTATTATGTGGTAAATGTAATAATAAAATCATTTTTGTTTCAGTAATAATATTTAATATTATAAATAAAATCACTGAAAGAACTGATGGAGAGGCAGCGTATAGGCCTGGGTAAATGTCAGGTTGTGCAGAAATACAGCATCCATTATTTACGTCTTTTTTTTTTTTTTTTTGCACATAACAAATTTCATATTGGCTTATCTTAGTCACTGGGGTGTGTTGAGTATGACTCCACAAGTAAAAGCAAGTTTACCAGCCACTCAAGCTCGGTGAGATCATTTTCCATTACAGTCCTGTCCTGCTCAAGGAGTAAAACATGTAATATTTAATGACTGTCAAGATACCACAACATAAAACATTATCATCCGAGGGAATGTTTGACGCTGCTGTTAAAAAAAAACCTCTGCTGGATTATCGATCGATGTAAGTTGCTGTCGGGTCTAAACGGCTCTCTAAAGATCCCTTCCGCAGTTACTCACTTAAAACCTCGCCTTCTGTTCTGGTTCATCCGAGCGAATGCTTTGAAGAAGTGCACGACGTATCACGGAACAAATATTACCATAGTCAAACGAGGTTGTTTTTTGGGTTCACCAGCCATCTGCTCAGCACATTACACAGAAAAGGTGTCAATGCTTTATGAATCATTGTGGTGATTAAGAACTGTTAGCTTGACTGTAAGTTGCTCATGTAGAATTCTTAGAATTGTTGTGGCCTTGCAAATCATTGGCAACATTCTAGGGATTCTATTTATGTAATGTGTCCTCGATCTAATTCTCTCTCAGCGCTAGCTGCCGCCGGCCTGCCCGACTGTTTTTCTCTGTGTGCTGTGTTTGAGGACATGTTTCCCTAATGCTGCCCGACCACTCGCAGCCAGAGAGTCTGGCACAGGAATGATTACCTGTCTGTATGATCAATTACCTGATTACTCTCTGGATACACACTCGTGGCATGTCTCTGGAGTCATGCTCGCGCACGCACACTCGACACACACACACACACAGTGGAGAGACTGAACGCCAGGGCACTTTCTGACAGAAATGGGTTGTGAAAAGAAAGGAGAGAGAAAGTGTGTGTATGTGTGTGTGTGTCTGTGTCTGAGAGAGAGAGCTCAAGGAGTTGGCTCTTGGTGTTGTGGCTTGTGGCAGGAAACACTCTTTTGTTTCTTGCTTCAAAATAAGTTTCTGTCCTCATCATGACTGTGCTTGTATGATACAAACTCAGCAATACAAGAACACTTAATACTACAGACCACAATAAATTGTTGCCAGTTATTTTCCTTAAGCTGTATTTCCTATTAACTGGAACAGCAACAACAACAATCACCCAATAATAATACAATAATTATTATTAGGCTGTTTAGATAATTCATATTGGGTAGTTTGAATTATTATTTTATTATTGTTAAAGGAGAAGTCCACTTCCAGAACAACAATTCACAAATAATTCACTCACCCCCTTGTCATCCAAGATGTTCATGTCTTTCTGTCTTCAGTCGTGAAGAAATTATGGAAAATATAATGGACTTCATTGGTTCTCAGATTTTGAACTTCCAAAATGTAGTTTAAATGCAGCTTCAAAGGGCTCTAAACGATTCCAGCCGAGGGAGAAGGGTCTTATCTAGCGAAACGATCTGTCATTTTTTTTGGAAAATAAAAATTTGTATACTTTTTAAGCACAAAAGCTCATGTAGCACAGGCTCTGAGATGCACCTTCATGACACGACGTACTGTTGAATCACGTCAAAAGGTCACGCGGAACGTAGGCGGAACTACAGACCAAGTGTTTACAAAGTGAACGCGTAAAGACTAAGAAAGTGCAAGTAAGTCAAACGCTGTTTACAAACAAAAAGGTACAACGATGTCGGACGATTCTGAAGTTGTAGGAGAAAATAAGATGGAGTTTTTCGCCATACTCTACACAGGCAATGAACTTAGACGTGATTTGTAGTAGTGATGGGAAGTTCGGATCATTTTACCGATTCGGACCTTTGAGTCTCGTTCAGCAAACTGAACAAATCTTTTTTCCAAGTCATTTCATTTATTTTCAAGTACTGCTCACTGCAGAGCCGAATGGCCTCCAGCTCCCCCTCTCTGGATGTCCAGCTCCACCTCTGTGTGAACTAATGGGTGGAGTTATACTTAGGATAGGGTAAGGGGTAGGGTTAGGGGTAGGGTATGGTTAGGTGGTTAGGCACCCTCTCTTTATTTTAGCAAAATAAAATTAAAATGTTGCGTGTTACTTCCCTAACACATCTACTGCTTACACAAACGTTGATCACACTACAAGCAAGACAAAACTATAATGCTATAAGAAACAGAAAGATTAATTCATTGTTTACCTTTAGTCTATGATTAGCTCACCTCACCTCTTATCTGACAAGTTTTCGGGTTTGAGTTGTTCGTTCATCATGTGACAGCCCCATAAGATGAACAAACAACTCGCAAAACCCGAAGACTCAAAAAAAGTGAACTAATTCCAGTACAGAACCAAATAGGATGTTGCGCATGCGTGACTGAACGAATCACTTCCCGAGACGCCTCGTTGTGCTACACGAGCTTTTGGGCTTGAAAAGTATACAAATTTTTATTTTTTGAAAAAAATGGCTGATCGTTTCGCTAGATAAGACCCTTCTTCCTCGGCTGGGATCGTTTAGAGCCCTTTGAAGCTGCATTTAAACTACATTTTGGAAGTTCAAAATTGAGGCACCAATGAAGTCCATTATATGGAGAAAAATCCTGAAATGCTTTCCTCAAAAACCATTATTTCTGAAGACAGAAAGACATGAACATCTTGGATGACAAAGGGGTGAGTACATTATTTGTAAATTGTTGTTCTGGAAGTGGACTTCTTCTTTAATGTTATATTAATTACAATACATAATATTATAAATAATATATTACTTAAATATACTGTGGACCATGTGATATTTCAGTTTTTCTTTTTTAATAAATCTGCAAAAATGTCAACAATTCTGTGTTTTTCTGTCAATATGGGGTGCTGTGTGTACATTAAAAAAGAAAAAGAACTTAAATGATTTTAGCAAATGGCTGCAATATAACAAAGAGTGAAAAATTTAAGGGGGTCTGAATACTTTCCGTACCCACTGTATATATATATGCTTGTGGCCTTCTAGGTCTAAGTGAGACTGTAAATTTTAAATAACAGATTATTAAAAAAAATAATAATTGTAAATTATTAAATCATGATATATATTAATTTAATAAATCACTAAATAATAAAATACAACAATAATTTATTTAAACATTTAAATTATTATTCATTTGTTTAAAAATTCAGTCATTAAATTTCAACAACAATACTACTACTACTACTAATGCTTTTAAAATATTTGTATGCTAAATATGTAGTATTCTTGAAATTACATATATATATATATATATATATATATATATATATATATATATATATATATATATATATATATATATATATATATTTGGCCTTCTAGGTCTAAGACTGTAAATAAACAGATTATAAAAAAAAAAAAACTAAATTATTAAATCATTGTAAAATAAAAATTATTTAATACATCACTAAATAATAAAATACAATTTATTAAAATGTATTAATAATAATAATAATTTTAAAATAATAATAATATATTACAATAAGCATATTTAATATTATTATTCAGATTATTTTGTATGTGTAACAATTATAATTTAATAATTTTTCATTATTATGTGGTAAATATCATTATAACATGAATAAAAAATGTTTTACATCAGTTTTTAGTCAGACAGCTAAGCTGGAAAGCAGTATTCAATTATTTCATTGTAAACTGTTCAATTAAGTCACAATTAAGCAAACTGCAGAAATATTAAGAGTGTCTGATGGCACCTGTACCTTGTGCTGATTTGTAGCCAGTAACGGTAGGAGTGAGACCAAGAGCTATTTGTTTTATCAACCTCAGTTTGACCTTCTTGTATCATTTCTCAAACACACACACACACACAGGTGCATGCACATCAACAGGCCTCTTGAATAGCAGCATGACAGTTTGCAGCAGCTGAAAGTAGGTTTACAGTTACAGAAGAACACACTAACCTTCCTGAACCCTCACACACACTGACCCATCAAATCCCTTACAAGAGAAACACATTAGACTCTCCTAAATCACACACTCACTGACATACACACATACACTGACTCGCAAACCCATATGACCACAACGCAAGTCTGATTATACAAGCTACTGGCCGGGGGAATTATGGGTAAAGATGGAGATATTACACAACAGAGACAGCTGCCAACTCATACATTTACCCATTACATACACTCTCATCAGATCTACAGGTGGAATTATCCTTTTTATCAAGACAAAATATTTCCAGATTGAGTTTACATATCTTATATATGGACTAAACTGGCAATTATTTTTCTGAAGATTATGTATTTCCTAATTTTTTTATTTTTTTATTTGAGGCATCAACACAGGAAAATATTTCACAATAACAACATAAATAATAATAATAATTAGTATTAGTAGTTGTAGTAGGGGCAGCACGGTGGCTCAGTGGGCAGTACTGTAGCCTCACAGCAAGAGGGTCCCTGGTGGTTTCTCCCACAATCCAAAGATATGCAGTAGGTGAAATGGATAATCTAAATTGGCCGTAGTGAGTGTGTGTGGTTGGGTTGCGGCAAGAAGGGCATCCGGCGTAAAACGTGCCAGATCGGCTTTGCGGATCACTCCGCTTTGGCGACCCCTAAAAAGGAAGCAAGCCGAAGGAGAGAGAGTAGTGTAGTTGCAGTACAACTACTAGTATTAACATAATAATAACTATTATTCAAATAGAAAATTTGAGAAATATAATACATTAAATATAATAATAATAATAATAATAATAATAATAATAACTATTATTATTATTAATTTTATTATTTAATACTACATACACTTAAACAATACATACATTTTCATCAGTTCTACAGGTGTAAAATCATAATCATAAAATCATGAGTATGTTTTAATTTAAAGGTCAGAAGATATAATTTGCATGAATAAAAAAAAAAAAAAAGACACTTGTAAATAAATTTTATATATACTGATTTACTCATTAACGTGTAATATGTTACATTTTTTTAAAACAAATTATGAGCTCTTAAAGATTGTCAGAATTTTTACTCTTTTCACTTTAGACCATCTACAAATGTTAAATCTTAAAATAAAATGTTAGGGTTATATCGGTATCCGCATCGTACTAGTAGTAGTAGTTGTAGTAGTAGTAGTAGTAGTAGTAGTAGTAATAGTATTAGTACTAGTACAGCAGCAGCAGTAGTAGTAGTGGTAGTACAGTAATAGTAGTAGTAGTACTAGTAGTAATACTAGTAGTAGTAGTTGCAGTAGGCCATAGTAGTAGTAATAGTATTAGTACTAGTACAGCAGCAATAGTAGTAGTAGTAGTAATTGTACAGTAGTAGTAGTAGTAATAGTACAGCAGTAGTGGTAGTAATTATAATTATTCAAATATAAAATGTACAAATATATATATTAATATATTAAAATACAATAAAATAATAATAGTAATAATTAGTAGTAGTAGTAGCAGCATTAATAATACATACACTAGTTCACACTAGACAAATCAAGACAAAATATTTACATATTAACTGAATTTGCATATTAATATATTTACGTATTAGATGATCGCCAGTTATTTTCCCTAGCTTGATCTGTTTCCTATTGAAATATGAAATACACTGCCATTCAAAAGTTAAAACCGCTATTTTAAATTGCAATAATATTTCAAAATATTACTGTTTTTTCTGTATTTTTAATAAAATAATTGCAGCCTTGATGAGCACACAAAAAAACTTATTTTAAAAAAACATTAAAAATCGTACTGATCCCAAACTTTTGAATGGCAGTGTAAATCAACAGGAAATTATTTAACAACAACAACAACAATAATAATAATAATTATTATTATTATAAAAATGAATTAAAAAAAAAGGGATAAAAATATACGGAAAATATTAAATAATAATAATTATACTTAGGTAATAATACATACATTTAAACATTGCATACTTACCTAATCTACAGAAAAAAATATTTCACACTGTACAAATTTGTTAATTTACCCTCAATTATCAAGGAAAAATATTTCCTGATATATATATATATATATATATATATATATATATATATATATATATATATATATATATATATATATATATATATATACACACACTACCGTTCAAAAGTTTGGGGTCAGTACATTTTTATTGTTTCTTTTTTTTTTTTAAGAAATTAATACTTTTATTCACCAAGGATGTATTAAGTTAATAATTAAAAGTTTATTAAAAGTTAATAATAAATAATTTACATTGTTATAAAATATTTATATTTTGAATAAACACTGTACTTTTTAAACTTGTTATTCATGAAAGAATCCTGAAAAAAAAAATTACAGGTTCCAAAAAATATTTGGCAGCACAACTGTTGATATTATCCAACATTGATCATTCTAATAATAAATCCGCATATTAGAATGATTTCTGAAGGATCATGTGACACTTAAGACTGGAGTAACAGCTGATACAAATTCAGCTTTTCATCACAGGAATAAATTCTATTTTAAAGTATGTTCAAATAAAAAACATTATTTTATATTGTAAAAACATTTTGCAATATTACAGTTTTTTTTCTATATTTTTAATCAAATAAATACAGCCTTGATGAGCATAAGAGACTACTTTAAAGACTATTACAAGTCTTACTGACCCCAAACTTTTGAACGGTAGTGTGTATATATATGTATATATATACACACACACATACATATATACATATATATATATATATATATATATATATATGTATGTGTGTGTGTGAGTGTATATATATATATGTATATGTAGGATGGATGTATATATATGTATATATCAGCTGTGAAAAGTAATTTATTTTAAGTTCTTCTGAAAGCACTATGACCAAAATGGTAAAAGATACCATGGAGGAAATCACCTCACTTCAGGAGACGAAAGACATATTTTTACAAAGAAGAAAGAGAACTGGTCTTAGTACAATTTCTAAGCCCGTCTTGTAGAGCAATCACACCTATTAGACTGAAGGAGACGGGGCTGACTGCACACACACACACGCACACACACACGCGCACACACACACACACACACACACACACACACACACACACACACACACACACACGCTGTAGAGCGTAAGTGTTCTGAAATGAGAAGTCTTCACGATGATATGGTTTAAATGAGATTATCTTCCCCACACAGCCATTGCGCAAACCCAGACTGAGGGAGAGCAGCTCTTTATGACAGTGAAGGCTTGATCAGGGGGGTTCTGGATTTCCATCCATGCTGATGGAGCCAAAGCAGATTCTTTTACATTCATAAGATTCATAAGTGTTATGCTTCCAAAGACCTCATCTGCATTATCAGCAGGTGCTATAAAATGAAGGAAGACAGCAATGCTGTCATCAGTATGTTTGAATTATTCATGCGCAATTAAGCAGTGGCAAATATCATATCACAATGAGTTATTGCTCATTAAAGTGTGAGACAAAACGCTCAAAATGAATAAATAAATAAAAAAATAACCTCGTTGTTTATTGTCTGACGTATAAGGCTGTTTGTCACTCTAAAGATGTAGTTGGGCTTTTACATTAAGGTATGAAGATGCTCTAGGTCAACCCTTGACTCAAATGCACTGTGATTTGTGACATTACACGCATGACGTCATACATAGACAGTAAAGCAAATCCCCCGCTACACTGTTGATCCCTTGTTATACAGTATTCCCTGTTATACACAGTGTGTAATTAAACAGTTTTTCCCCCAAGGATCTGTTCATTCACACATATTTCAATTAAGTTCATTTGGCCTGTTTAGAGGGAGAATTTAGGGTTCAGTATGTTACTGACAGTGCGTTTCAATGTTTTAGGCAATTTTGAATCCCATCCTAAATGGATTCAGCTGATCATGCAACTTTTTAGGCATTAGAGGTTAAAAAAAAATTAAGCTGCTAAAACGATTGGAAAGTTTAGATATCCAACATACAACTAAAATAGCCTGAAAATTAGCTGTTTTTAAAACAACAACAGCAAAAAAAAAAAAAAAAAACACACAATCTTGATATATAGAACTGATAGTCACTTCATTGAGGTAAAAATCTCGTAAAAAAAAAAAATAAATAAATAAATATAAATAACTATATAGGTTTTTTTTATATAAAAGATATATCTATCTCACAGGTTGCGCTAGACTTTAACACAGTGCATCATTCTGATGGACAGGGTCTTAAAAATTCCATCATAATCTATTATTACCCGTCATTATACTTTTCATATTTTAATTAGAATAACACATGAATTGCTTTTATTTTTGTTCACATTTTCATTTTTAATCATGAACCTACAGGACGACAACGCAGTGTTTATAAACAACAAAATGGCTAGGGCTGGGTAAACAAAAAAAAAAAAAAATAAAAAAAAAAATAAATAAATATATATATATATATATATATATATATATATATATATATATATATATATATATATATATATATATATCGATTTCTCGATTTTTATAGATTCTCATTTTAATGAACCAAAATAGATTCTTAAATCACAATCGATCTTTTGGTCTATGCTGTTTTCAGTTGATGAATAAACAGTACATAGTGCCTCTTCCTTCCAAGAAATAGCAATAGGCTAAGTTTTGTGTTACATTTGATATAAAACAAAGTCTCAGATTTCAAATTTTGTCCATTTCAGTAGGAAATTAAAGCAATAAATACCGTTTTGGCGATCTTTAATGTGGCGTGATAGATCGTTGTAGCTTCTGTGTACTCGTCTGTGCTTAATCAAATGCATAAGAAAACATTTGTGATAGTTTCGTTTTTGTTCTGGATTCAGCGCTCTGCTGCTACACTGGAGCACACTCGCCACCAACTGGACAGGGGTGGGAATTACAGCTACAATTTTACAATAGATCACCCTCAGTGTAATCTGTCACAATAACGGACGGCCTTCAGTTGTTTCCCTCACTGATAAAAAAAATTGCATCAATGACGGAGAATTTTAGGTTAACGCGACCTCTGATATATGTTCTTTTTTATTTGCCCGTTTAATTTGATGTTTTTTTAAAGTTAAAAATTGCTTGTCCTCTAACTTAAAAAAAGGATAATATACAGAACTGATGTTCACTTTGTTTGGGCAAAAAGACTCTGTAAACAAAAAAGAAAAAAAAACTATTTGCCTGATTGTCATTTAAACCATTAAAAAAAAAATAATAATAATAACAAAAGAAGATATTTTGAAGAACGTTAGCCATTGACTTCCATATTTTTCCATATTTCAATTATTATTATTATTTTTATTTTATTTATTTATTTTTTTTTGCCTTTATAACGACAGAACAGATCAGAAGTGACAGGAAGCGAAGTTGGAGAGAGAGAGAGAGAGAGAGAGAGAGAGAGAGAGATGGGGGCGGGATCGGGAAAGGTCCTCGAGTCGGAATTTGAACACGGGACGCCCTGAGCGCAACAGCGCTGTATGTCGGCGCGCTTACCACAAGGCTATCGGTGCAGACAATATATGATACATTTAATAATATTTTTTGATGTTTTTTTTTTTTTGTTTTGTTTTGTTTTTTTTTTTTGTTTTTTTTTAATTTTATACTTTTTTTTTTTTTTTTAAATGTAATGCTTTTTATTTTATTTCAAATTAAAATCACACAAATTAGGGTTTAGTAACAGAAAACTGCAGATGATGTCATATAAGATGAATATAAAATAAAACAGCTCATAAAAAATTTCGTTTGACTTCCTGAGGTTGATATCATCATCTTCTGAAGGTTAAGTACCTCCTGAAAAATGACTTTCACATTTCGCATTTCAGGCCCTGTGTTTGTACCCTATTCATGGAAAGTGTCTATTAGCCTAACGTCTGCCTGCTAATTCCAGACATGAGAATGTTCATATTTCATGTTGGAATGCTGGATCCGTGTTGCCACAATCCAAAGGTCAAGCAGCAGCTGTGACATGCTGCCCGCTTCCTTTTCATCAAAGAATCCTTCTGGAGGGAAGTCAGTCAATATAGCAGGCAATAGGAGTCGACCTTGTGCAGTCAGCCCAGCATGTGTGATATATGCTAATGTATGTACATTTAAAGTACAGGAAGCTGACATTAATTAACGCATAATGATGTGCACACAAAGGTGCTTTGCTGTACTGTGTATCTCTGAGAGATGTGTTGACGACCCACTGTAAAATAATTGAAAGTCTAGGCTTAATAACTGCAGTGTGAAGGTGGAGTCATTGATCAAGCACTCGAAAGTAATGGGAGTGTAAGAGAAGCCCCCTGAGGAAAAAACGACAGTGTATAAAGACATCTGTCCACATATCACAAGGACATACATATATATTATATATATCCTCCTCATCCATCTATCCATCCCTCCATCCTACATATCTATATCTATATATATAACATCAATCCATCTAAAGCCACCAACCTATCTATCTATCTATCTATCTATCTATCTATCTATCTATCATCAACAACCTCCTCATCTATCTATCCATCCGCATCAGTCCATCCTAACTATCTATCGTCACTGTCCTCATCTATCCATCCATCTATCTATCTATCATCAACAACCTCCTCATCTATCTATCCATCCGCATCAGTCCATCCTAACTATCTATCGTCACTGTCCTCATCTATCCATCCATCTTTCATCCATCCTGTATATACAGTGGGTACGGAAAGTATTCAGACCCCCTTAAATTTTTCACTCTTTGTTATATTGCAGCCATTTGCTAAAATCATTTAAGTTCATTTTTTTTCCTCATTAATGTACACCCCATATTGACAGAAAAACACAATTGTTGACATTTTTGCAGATTTATTAAAAAAGAAAAACTGAAATATCACATAGTCCTAAGTATTCAGACCCTTTGCTCAGTATTTAGTAGAAGCACCCTTTTGATCTAATACAGCCATGAGTCTTTTTGGGAAGGATGCAACAAGTTTTTCACACCTGGATTTGGGGTTCCTCTGCCATTCCTCCTTGCAGATCCTCTCCAGTTCTGTCAGGTTGGATGGTAAACGTTGGTGGACAGCCATTTTTAGGTCTCTCCAGAGATGCTCAATTGGGTTTAAGTCAGGGCTCTGGCTGGGCCATTCAAGAACAGTCACGGAGTTGTTGTGAAGCCACTCCTTCGTTATTTTAGCTGTGTGCTTAGGGTCATTGTCTTGTTGGAAGGTAAACCTTCGGCCCAGTCTGAGGTCCTGAGAATCTTATTTCTCACCATCTTGGAGTCCTTCAGGTGTTTTTTTAGCAAACTCCATGCAGGCTTTCATGTGTCTTACACTGAGGAGAGGCTTCCGTCGGGCCACTCTGCCATAAAGCCCCGACTGCTGGAGGGCTGCAGTGATGGTTAACTTTCTACAACTTTCTCCCATCTCCCGACTGCATCTCTGGAGCTCAGCCACAGTGATCTTTGGGTTCTTCTTTACCTCTCTCACCAAGGCTCTTCTCCCCGATAGCTCAGTTTGGCCAGACGGCCAGCTCTAGGAAGGGTTCTGGTCGTCCCAAACGTCTTCTATTTAAGGATTATGGAGGCCACTGTGCTCTTAGGAACCTTAAGTGCAGCAGACATTTTTTGTAACCTTGTGCCTTGCCACAATTCTGTCTCTGAGCTCTTCCTTTGACCTCATGATTCTCATTTGCTCTGACATGCACTGTGAGCTGTTGCAAAAATGTCAACAATTCTGTGTTTTTCTGTCAATATGGGGTGCTGTGTGTACATTAATGAGGGAAAAAAAATGAACTTAAATGAGCAAATGGCTGCAATATAACAAAGAGTGAAAAATTTAAGGGGGTCTGAATACTTTCCGTACCCACTGTGTATATATATATATATATATATATATATCCATCAATCTATCTATAACCACCACCAACCTATCTACTTATCTATCTTTTATACATATTACACTGCACAAAATCTATCCAAAATTCTATCCATTCACTTTCTTTTCCTTTGCTCCTTATTTCCTTGTCAGGAAATAATTCCTACCCATTTATCCTTCACTCTATCCACCCATTTATCTATTTATCTATAGCCATCAGCCTGCTCATGCATCCATCCAACCACCTATATGCACTTTATACTTTGTACAAATTACACAGCACGTAATAATCATTTATGTACAACAGCCATTATTATATTGCTGTTTTGTAAGACAGAAGTGGATATCAGCTAAACATAACAACTGCAAGAGATCCATCAATCAAATATGGAGATGACTGAGATGTATGTATGATATTGCAGAGATGTGGCATTTATGTAAGCATGTTTTCATGCTGCTAAAAGCCATTTAGTGACCTCATTGAAGGGCAGATGAACATAATCTCCATTTCAGATGAGAGAAAATCATAAATGTGAAAAGAGGGGTTGTCAGTGGGGGTCTGACAAAATGTAACCACACACACACACACACACACACACACAGACACGCACCTGAGGGCAGGTGATCATCTTCCTCTCCATGAAGCACCACATCCACGAGAGATCAGGTTGTCATGGTAACTGACCTACAAGCTGATTAAGGGAGCTCTGATAGAGAGAGTGTGAGTGTACGGTGGTGAAAATGAGACATTACGCTCAGACAAAGAACGACATCAAACACGTCTTCTGCTTTTTTAAATGGCTGAAAATTGCAGCTGAATTTCAATCACAGATCACCAGTTCACACCTTCAACAGCTAACCAGCAAACCTGATGAGATATTTAAAGGAAGGGAATTCAGATTCAGCATGTAACTCAAGGTTAGAGTCACTTCAGCTGGACCGGTCTGACTATTTTTTTTTCTTTTTTCTTTTTTTTTTTTTTGCCTGTGCCTCTCAGCTGAACAGGTGATGTAACAATTGTTATTGTTAGTCCATGTCTAGCTTACATCTGATCTGTAATCTTTAATGTATTTTGTCTTTGCAGCCTGAATAAATACAAATTTTATACACAAAAATTAAAATAAAACTTAGACATGTTATAATGTAAAAAGCCTTAAAACAAATTGTACAGAAAAGAATATATAACTATTAATATATTTTTAAAAATTAGGTTTAAACCTCTAAATATATATACAAAAATCACTCTTATTATGTAATCAATCACTGTAATTAATCACTGGACTTTTCTCTTATTAACAATATAGAAATTTCCTCAGTCAGTCCTTTGTTCAAATCACTTCTTGCTATAAAGCGCCATCTGCTGTTGGCAAAAAGACTGTACTCTTTAAGAGGAGTTTGTTTCTAAACAGATATGCAGTACAATAAAAGTCGAACAGATAGTTTATGAACTAATTTTATATTTCTATTGAAATGACACAGGAAGGAGAGACTGGGCTATAAAAAAAATGAGAGAGAGGGAGTTTGTCTGTCACTGCTCACTACATCCACACCCTACTCTTGATATGTCCATTCATATCTGACAGGTAGCAATTTAACTGTCAAGTTAAGCTCTATAAGCTACGCTTACTGTATTCACTCGGACGCCAACTTCCAGCCTCCGCGTTGAGTAACATAATTACATAGTAGTGAAGGAGAGGGGGTGACCTCATTAACCTTGTTTTGGGCTTGACTCCACAATGAGTGCTGCTAAGAAAGAGAGAGAAAGATTATCTGAAGCCTGATATCATGCTATACGCTTTATAGAATTTCTGCATAAGATAAAGAGACATAAGATAAAGTCTTGCTTTCTGTGAAATTGATTAAACGTTCTGCCAATGGGCTCAGAAAAATCACTGTAATCAATGTAAAGATAATTTTCATTTCTTTTTTTTAGCTTCTTAGAAAACAATACTTTCAAAAACAAAGCAAAATTTCATCATTTTGCATCTCAAGTAAATGCATCTTTAAGGATGTTTACTCTAGATATTTGTATTGCAAAACAAAAATGCTGAGGAACATATTTGTATTTTGGAGTGCATGCAATATTCAATGCCATGATTTTATCTGCTCTGATTTTAAGGCCTTGAATTTTGGGAGGTTGAATTCAAAGATAAAGACACTTGTAAGTGTGTTTAGGGGAATCATATGCTCTGTTCAGTAGATCTCACCGTTTATTTCAGTACAGTATATCACAGAGAAAAACTTGCCTTAAAAGACCTGTTGGTATAGTGCCGGAATATATCCGAGGATGGATTCCCCTGAGTTTATATTCAATAAGCAGCCCCTGCAAAACAAGACACACTCCTAGCTCACATTATCATCTTCTAAATGTACAACAAGGTACTTACATCCATTTCTCCACAAATTAAGTTGCATTATCCTAAAGCATCATTTAACATGCTCGGTTACACAGAATGACCCATACATTTAGATTAGTATGAGGCTCTTAGGGGTTTTTCAATTACATGATTATATCCTTGTCTGGACACAGTGTAAGTACAGTCTGGGGTAGATGTGATTAGACAACTGATCTCTAACCTATTTGTGTCTTAATGTCATTACTGATGGTATATGGCTGCAATAAAATTTTGAATTAAAATTCATGTTTTCTTTTTCCAAAATCAGATATGAAGTCAAATGTTTAACATTGTAATATACAGTGGAATCCAATTATCAGAATGAACAGAGGAATTAACCCAAATTTCCAGCTGTTTGTGGTGTTTTCTGGGTTTAAATTTGATTTTCAGTCTCTCATATTCAATATAGTCTCAGACTTTTGGACCTAACTGTGCAGCTTCACGGAAAAAAATTGCAAGGGAAATTGATATCCAATTCTCCTGTAACACAGAGGTCATATAGAGGTCAGGTCAAGCTTTTAAAGGGATATTCCTGTTTCAATGCAAAATCAAGCTCAATCCACAGCATTTGTGTCACAAGGCTGACTACTACCAAAAACAAACAAACAAACAAACAAAAAACATTCACCTACAATGGAAATTAATGGGGCTAATCCTTAAACCTTAAAAATACATTTTTGATGTTTTTTTTTTTTTTTTTTTAAGAATTTTCTTTTGCTCACCAAGCTATTTGATCCAAAATACAGCAAAAGCAGTAATATTATTCTAAAATAACTGCTTTCTACTCAAATATATTTTAAAATCTAATTTATTCCTGTGATTTCAAAGCTAAATTTTTTGGAACATTACTCCAGTCACATGATCCTTCAGAAATCATTCTAATATATTGATTTGCTGCTCAAAAACATTTATTATTATTATTATTATGTTGAAAACGGCAAAGTAGAATTTTTTCAGGTTTCTTTGATGAATAGAAAGTTCAGAAGAACAGCACTTATCTGAAATAGAAATATTTTGCAACATTACAAATGTCCTTATCATCACTTTTGATCAATTTAAAGCATTCTTACTAAATAAAATTAACTAATAATTAATATTTATTTAATAAGCCTTTTATTTCAGATAAATGCTGTTTTTTTTCTCTTTTGGATCTTTCTATTCATCAAAGAACCCTGAAAAAAAAAATTACTCAACTGTTTTAAACATTGATAATAATAAATGTTTCTTAAACAGCAAATCAGCATATGAGAATGATTTCTGAAAAATCATGTGACACTTAAGAGACTGGAGCAGCGATGCTAAAAATGTACCTTTGATCACAGGAATAAATTACATTTTAAAATATATCCTAATACAAAGCAGATATTTTAAATAGTAAAAATATTTCACAACATTACTGATTTCGCTGTATTTTAGATCAAATAAATGCAGGCTTGGTGAGCAGAAAAGCCTTCTTAAAAAAAACATAAAAAAATCCCACTGCTCAAAAACAATTCTGCTTTTAAATACTCAAAAATGAAATTCCATTATATGTGGCTATATATATGCTATATATGTGACATATATGTTACATATGTCACCATTTTTACTTCTGTTACCTTTTTTTTTTTTATTTTAAAGTTAAAACAAGTTAAAACAAACAACTTGTTCACACAAGTTTAAATTATTTTTTGTCATGAACATTACGCCACAAATGTAACACTTGACTTGTATTGAACCTTTAACCACTCTGAAATGAGTACATTAATTTAAGTGAATTTAATTTAGGCTTGTTTTTAAAGTACATACAAAGCTGTAACTATCGCAAAGACCTACACTGCATGACAGCAAAGTGACTCTTGCAAGACAACCTGAAAAAGAGTGAGAAAGATGATAGCCCGTAAGAGCAAAATCTATTTTAAAGGGTTGGGTAGCATGCTATGTTAGCATCGCATGTCTAAATTCAGAGCAGACAGACAGACACCATGCTGTGGGATCAAGTAGTGTGGACATGAGTTGGCGTGTTGAGATTGGCTGGACTTTGATATTCTAATGTAGACATGGCCCTCCGAGGAAGGTTATCTATAGATGAGGGAGGAAAGGGATATATATTATGACTCAGTGCGACTCAGCCAGTTTAGCAGAAGAATCCAGCTGATGTGGAACAAAAGAAACAGATAATAATTACTGGAATGAGGGCACCTGGAGACATTATCAACCAACCCGAACATTAACAACAAACCTGAATGCAGGTGAGTTAAAGGGACGTTATGTCATTGTGCATAACATTTTTTTTTTATTATTTTCCAAAGAAAGTAAGTAATACGGGCTCGGAACAACATGAGGGTGATTGAAACTCGTTCAATTCTATCGTCTAAATTGGGCTTTTATTTTGAAAGCAGGGGACAGCCTTATTGAGGACTTTTATTTTGATTTCCAGCAGAGCCACAGGTTCCTTTAGTAGGTCAGGCCAGATGGCTCCCGGAACAATGTCAAGCTGAAACGAAACTCCTTTAGCCGATGAGCTGTTTTGTTTATTATCTCTTTTAGTTATTTTGTTTTGATCGTTCAAACACTACCATAGCCTGTAGAATGGAGATCGGCGCTTTATCATGAAACTCCGAGCGCAGTATGACAGGTAATTAACATTATTTATTTATTCAGACCTTTACTCTAAAAGCAATTTCAAGGCTTTCATAAAAACATACAGAACCTTAGATATGAACGGTTAGCGATTATATATTATTGTTGGTTTAATGCAATTGTGGCTAGCGAATATGTTCTGTCTAACACTGAGGTTTAGGTCAGTTCATATGTTTTACATTATGCACTTGAATAATCATGTAAAGTGATGTGTAACTAAGGATTATCACACTGCTGTTGTTTGGAACGGGAGCGCCACAAGGATTTCCATTTTGGGTGGGCCGTAAAAAGTTGGGGGTGGCCAAAATTTAACAGTGGGGTAGAAGTGATGATATTACATGCAAACCGGTGATTATTGCGATATAAAACACGGCGAGAAATTAAAACGTTAGCGCAAGAACAACGTAGCCAAACGTGATTGGTCAACGCGTAATTGAATTGTCTGTAAAGTCTTTTGAGCTCGGAATCATATGCATGTAAAATTGTGGGTGGCAGCTAGTAAGGAATATAATAGGCACGAAGTGGGTGTTAATATTAACAACAGCCTGAATATTATTGTGACAGTTCTATATAGAAATAACTAAAATAAGCAACTTACGTTTCAGACAACATGTAGTGTGGAGAAAAAAAAAAGTAAGTTTGTGCATTTCTTCTGAGTCTGACCCAACAAAATTGGTGGCAAACGACACCGCATCGAGCTTTGCGTGTCGCCATTTAACGCACGGAATGGATCACTGGAGCGGAACGACAGCAATTTCCCGTCCCCACCCACAAAGCCCCCCTTTTTATAGTTCCACTCCGGTCCAAATTATAAAGTCAGAATGGCGTGATATAAACTCACAATTGCAATTTGTAAAATTAGAATTGCGAGATAAAAACTTGCAATTCTGACTTTTTCCTTGCAAATGTGATTTTTGTCAGAATTGTGAGATAAACTCGAAATTGCGAGTTATAAAGTCAGAACTGCATGATGTAAACTCACAATTGCAAAGTTGTAAAATGTGAGAATGTGAACTTGCAGTTTTTTCTCTCGCAAATGTGACTTCTTAGAATTGTGAGATATAAACTTGAAATTGCAAGTTATGCAGTTGGAAGTGTGTGATACAAACTCGCAACTGCAAGTTGTAAAATCAGAATTGTGAGATAAAAACTTGCAATTCTGACTTTTTTCTTGCAAATGCGACTTTTTCTTAGAATTGCGTGACAAACTCGCAATTGCAAGTTGTAAAATCAGAATTGTGATAACTCGCAATTCTGACTTTTTCTCGCAAATGCGGCTTTTTTCTCAGAATTGTGAGATATAAACTCGAAATTGCGAGTTATAAAGCCACAATTCTGACTTTTTTTTTCTTAGAATTGTGAGATATAAACTCGAAATTGCGAGTTTGTATCTGGCAATTCTGACTTAACTAGCAATTGCGTGTTAAAGTCATAACTGCAAGAAAATACAATTGCGAGATATGCTCACATTTCTGAGGGGAAAAAAAAAATAATTGTCTCATAATTCTTACTTTATTTCTCAGAATTGCATTTGTTTTGCAATTCTGACTTTATAATTCGCAATTGCAAGTTAATTCAGAATTGTGAGATACAAATTCGCAATTTCGAGTTTATATCTCAATTCTGAGAAAAAAGTCAGAATTGTGAGTTTATATCTCACCATTCTGAGAATAAAAGTCTTGTGAGTTAAAAATCACAGTTACCTTTTTTTTTTTTTTAATTCAGTGGCAGAAAGCAGCTTCCATAGAAACCGATCGTGAATTTGAGCGATCATGAAGCTTGAAAAATGTATTTTGTAGTGCATTATATTAATAAAACACCTTCATATTTACATGTTGTCCGTTTTATGTCTGTCTTCTGATTCACTGCTTTGGTTTATTTTTTTCAACAGAGGAACATATAGCGAGTCCAGAAGAGCGTTTAAACTGAGGGATTCACCTGATCCGATGCAAACCGATCCGAGCCCGCAGGGAGGGAACGGGCTGTCATTAACCCTGCAGCCGGAGCTGCTCGCCCGAATGCCTGGGGCTGGAAGCTCCAACAGACCAGAAACAGACGAGGACGTCCGGGTCCCTATCGGCAGCTCATCGGGGGCGACGAATGGACGTGGCGCGACCTCGCGGAGGCTGAGAGCAGCTAGTCACAGCCACTCCCATTCTCACGGACACACGCACAGCCACGAGCACGAGTCAGACAGCGGCGAGTCTGACCTGGAATCCGGAGAATCCAGCAGCTCATTATCAGAGCTGCGCTACCTCCTCCGCTGGCTTAAGAAAAGTCTTCCTTTCATAGTTATTCTCTGTGCGAAACTAGTCATTCAGCATGCCCTGGGTACGTGTTAGAAAGGACAGCTGTTTATGCAATCGTTATGATGTGTAAAGGTCATGACCCCTGTCACACTTCTGGGTTGTTGTTTTTCTGTAGGTCTGGCTGTTGCAGTTGGTCTGTTTACCACCTTTATGTATGTCAACAAAAGCATTCAAACGCAAGTCTTTCTCCATGTAAGTCCATCATATTATTTGATATTTAACGGGAGTTAAAGTTCAGTGCTTGTAACTCCTCTAGTATGGTTATAGGTTAATCTCTTTTGGTGTTCTGTGAACTTTGACAATGGTGCCTTGAGCAAATTTGCTTCATGCACAAAAGTCTATTCACACCAAAAGCAATAAAAATTCCTCGAGGAACAGTAAATACATTTATAATGTTTCAGAATATTTTTTTTACTTCAAATAAATGCTGTTATTTTAATCTTTCTACTCACCAAAGAATACTGAAATAAAAAAGGCACAATTTCCACAAAAATATTAAGCAGAATAACTGTTTTCAACATTGATAATAATAAGAAATGTTTCCTGAGCACCAAAGCATATTAGAATGATTTCTGAAGGATCATATGACACTGAAGACAGGAGTAAAAGCAGATGACAGCTGACATGTAAAAATATTTTAAAACATTTTAAGTATCTTAAAATAGAAAAAAGATAAATTGTTTAAACTGTAATAATACAGTTTAAACAGTTAATACAAAATGTTCACCATACTTTAAATAAATTCAACATTGGTTAATAACATCTCATATTAAAAAACATACACACACACACACAAAAAAAAAAAATCTTACTAACCCTACATTTTTGAAAGGTATGCTCATCAAGGCTGTATTTAATTGTTTAAAAATCCAGAAAAAATAGTAATATTGTGAAAAATTATTTCAATGTAAAATAAATGTTTTCTATGCAAATATATTTTACAAATGTAATTTATTCCTATGATAAAAAGCTGAATTTTCAACATTGTTACCCCAGTCTTCAGTGTTACATGATCCTTCAGTAATCATTTTAATATGCTGATTTATTATGTTGAAAACAGTTGTGCTGCTTAATAATTTGTTGGAGCCTTCATTTTTTTTTTTGTTGAAAGAAATTAATATTCATCAAGAATGTGTTAAATTGATAAAAAGTGATAGCAAAGACTTGCACTGTTAGAAAATATTTTTATTTTAAATAAATGCTGTTCTTTTTAACTTTTTATTGATCAAGGAATCAAAGGAAAAAAAGAATCACAGGTTCCAAAAAATTCCAACTCAGATTCCAAAATTAATAAATCAGCATATTAGAATGAAGACTGGAGTAATGGCTGATGAAAATTCAGCTTTGCATCACAGGAATAAATTATATTTAAAAATTTATTAAAATAGAAAACCACTATTTTAAACTGTAATAATATTTCATAATATTACTGTGTTTTCTGTATGATTAATCAAGTAAATGCAGCTTTGATGAGCATAAGAATTCTTTAAAAAAATGTAAAATCTCACTGAACGAACTTGAATATATTGAACTAACTAAATAATCTGACGGCTTCTCTTTTTTTTTTTCCTCCTGTATAAAGGACCGAAGGACAAAGTTGCATTGTGGGTGGCTCTTGCTGTTTCTCACATCCTCCAGTCTCCTAGTGTTCTACACTTTTCACACTCAGTCACTTTATCGCTGGTAAGTGCTTTACATTGTATCACTTCACCACAAACTGTAATGTATTACATTTAGTGTAAAATATTAACCAAATATCCACTAAATGACAAATACACACCATGTAGATCTAATCATCTTTCTTGTTTCATCCCTCAGCCTCGTTTTTGCCAACGCTACAATAGATACTCAAAACTTCTGGGAGGTTTTATGGAGCGTTGGTGTGACTAACTTCATTCTGAAATTTTTCTTCATGGGGCTCAAATGTCTTATTCTCCTCATCCCCTCCCCGCTTATGACATACCGCCGAAGGGTAGGCATGATTTGCAACATTATTTAATTTGCTGCTTTGAATCAAAATAAACATTCACCGTATCCATCCTGCTTTCCATAGGGTCAGTGGTACATGCTCATAGAGGAGGTGGGCCAGCTGTATCAGGTGATCGCTCCTGTCCCGCTTTGGTTCCGCTATCTGGTCAGCTACGACGAGATGGACACCTCAGTGGGTCTGACTCTGGGAATCCTGCTAGCCTTGCTCTACCTCATAATGAAGGCACGCATAATCATTATACTAATCTACGGCTTAAAACTAATACATTAATAGGAGACATCCAATAATCTGATCTTATGTTTCTTTTTTAGCTTCTGGCCTTGTATGGACTGTCAGGATCACTTCAAAAAACATTACGGACTTTTTTCAGTCCTGAGGTACAAAAGATTGTTTTGTTTTTTTTACCTGCCTTTTGCTGCTCTCCTTATATATTCTGACATATTTGTCGGGTGATCTGTAAGACAAATAGTGAAATTATACACAAATGTCTCGATTTCTGTATCTGCTGTTTAATGTTGTTCTTACCTGTCTGTAAAGGTGAATGGAGTTCCAGCCAGTCCTGCTCAGGTTAGAGAGGCAGGTGACATTTGTCCGATCTGTCAGGCTGATTTTAAGCAGCCTCAGGTCCTCGTGTGTCAGGTGAGAATGTGGTCTTTGAGTTTAACTTGTGATGTCAACCCCTTTTAACTTCCACATTTCCAGGTTAAACAATAATGCTTCTTGACTGCAGTATTTTAGCTAAACTCAGCCCACATGAAAAAGACAAATTAGCTCATGTAATTCTTATCAAGGTGTTACTCATTATAGTGTCTGTTATTAAACAACTGCAAATTAAAATAATTTTTCTTTCAGCTCTATGGCAACATAATTATACTGCAGTTTTTTTTTTTGTTGTTGCTCATCAAGGCTGCATTTATTTTATCAAAAATACAGAAAAAACTGTAATAATGTGAAATATTATTTATTTGTAAAATAACTGTTTTCTATGTGAAGATATTTTAAAAATGTAATTTATTCCTGGGATGCAAAGTGGAATTCTCAGCATCATTACTCCATTCTTCAGTGTAATATGATCCTTCAGAAATCATTCTAATATAATTCTCAATGTTGGAAACAGTCGTGCTGCTTAATATTTTGTTGGAACCTGTGATACTTTTTTCAGGATTCTATAATAAATAAAAAGTTAACGAGAACAGCATTTATTTAAAATAGAACTATTTTCTAACAATATAAACTACCATTTGGTTTGTGGTCAGTAAATTTGAATTCTTTTTTTTTTTTTTTTTTGAAAGAAATTAATTCTTTTATTCACCAAGGATATGTAACATTGACAAAAAGTGATAGAAAAGACTTATATTGTTAGAAAAGATTTCTAATTTGAATAAGTGCTGTTCTTTTTAACTTTTTGGTTATCAAAAAATCCTAAAGAAGTATCACAGGTTCCAAAACAATATTAAGCAGCACAACTGTTTCCAACATTGATGATAAAAGTAATAAATCAGCATATTAGAATGATTTCTGAAGGATCATGTGAGATTGAAGACTGGAGTAATGGCTGATGAAAATTCAGCTTGCATGACAGGAATAAATTATATTTTTTGGAATTTTATTAAAATAGAAAGCCATTATTTTGAACTGTAATAATAGTTCACAATATTAGTTTTTTCTGTATTTTTGATCAAGTAAATGCAGCCTTGATGAGCATTACAAATCTTACTGATCCTAATATGAAATACTGTTTTTTTTTTTTTACATGTTTTCTGATGTCATTAATGGTCACAACATGCAAGAAAACAAAATGTAGTAAAATCTTTTTAGTAAAAATACAGTGATATTTTTAGTTGATTTTTATATTATTCTTATATTTTATTTTAAATTATTATATTATTCATATATTTTATTTTAGAATATTTTACATCTCCTTCTCCTGATATACAAAATACATATATGTGAGAACATTTGTGACCCTGGACCACAAAATTAGTCATAAGGGTCATTTTTTTTTAATACTGGGATTTATAAGTAATCTTTGGTCGAGATACAACTATTTGAAAATTGGGAATCTAAGGGTGCAAAAAAAAAAATCAAAAATATCAAAATACTGAGAAAATCACCTTTAAAGTTATTCAAATGCAATACATTTACGCCAAGAAATGTACAAAATATCTAATTTTGTTCTTTAGTTAATCTCCTAATCTTTAGTTAATATCCTAATGATTTTTGGCATAAAAGAAAAATCTATAATTTTGACCCATACAATGTATTTTTGGCTATTGCTACAAATATACCCGCGCTACTTACGACTGGTTTTGTGGTCCAGGATCACATTTACCCAGCCATGTAGTTTTCGCACATTTTTTAAAAATTAAAAAAAAAAATACTTTTTCAGAACTATTAATTTACAAGATTATTATAATCATTTTACATGATCATCTTTCTGTAAATAGACAAATGTGTTTGTGGTAATTTTACTACAGCTAATATTCACAGTTAAGGCTTAAGCTGTTGAATATAACAATGCATCCTGTCCACTTTTTAAATAACCTGAAAAACTTGTTCTTATTGTGTTTAGTCACATAATTCATGTGCACAAATGTCAAATATTAACTATTTGATTGTCTCCAGCACATCTTCTGTGAGGAGTGTATCGCCCAGTGGCTTAACCAGGAGAGAACCTGCCCCCTCTGCCGCACCGTCATCACAGACAAGGTGCATAAGTGGAAAGATGGCGCAACATCAGCTCATTTACAAATCTACTGAAATCCCACCGAAAGGCTGGAGACACAGTGTTGTGACATGCTGAAACATTCAACCAGCAGTGGATACACAGATTGTGGATTGTGTCTCTCAAACATCTCCGTTGAGCGAAACAGCACTTGTTATATGGCAAAGGGCTCTAGAATAAACTCCAGTTTGAGAGTTTTTGAAATGTAGATATCTTGTCTAAGGACAAGTGCATTCACCAGCTTTTGTATTATTATAATTATAATTATTATTATTATAACTATAATTACTGTCGCATGTGGAACTCCCTTATTTTTTAGTGTTTATAATTTATATTCCTCTGTGTGTTCTTGCATGCTGTTTTTGGTTTTACTAATTACCTTGTTGGGTGTAAGCAGAATACAGTGGAGACGAATGGGTTTCTTCATATTGTATTTGTGGAGAAAACACTCACAGATAATGTAGCAGAAATTCATTTGTTGTCTCCCTAAAAGGATTTTAACATTTTTTTTCATAGATTCTGGGTCTTTTTTGTACGATACTGTGTTTTTTTTTGTAACTGTACTTGTTTTAAATGCATTTAGAATCATAAGAGTTCTGGATTTTGCATTCTATTTGAAGTATTCTGGTTGTTTGGTAATAATCTGAATGTGAGGTAATTGCACATGAACTACTGATTTATCAAATGATGTAGCATTAGAATTTGCAACCATGTGAGTTTTGTGACTGAACAACATACGATGGGTTTTGAATTACTGTTACTGTACATGCTAAATGCATTTGTAATTCAGGCCTTTCACCGATACATGGTATTTTTCTAATCATGTTGCACTTACGGTGTAATAAACCAAAGCTTTGAAGAGGAAATATCTATTTTAGTACCATCATACAGTATGCAGTTACAATTGTATTTTTATCCAGTATATCTGACCAAATAAATTTTTCAAACTGTTAAAAAGTGTCACTAAAATGCTTGGCCCAGTAAATGCAGGGTTGCGAATTCAACTTTATTGATTTTGTAGAATTCACTAGAGGTTAAAGTAAAATAGATATTAAAATAAACAAGAGCAACCACAAAACATCAGATTCTAAACAATCATTCAGTACTTTACATCCATTCATGGGTAAAACCAAACGTGCCACTGTCTAATAAACACAGCACTTCAAGCATTTGCATTTAAAATGCAAAATGTATCCTCATCTGCATCTCAGTTCTTGTGACAGGCATTTCCTTTTCACTTTATAATCCAGAAAGTTTCAGAATTGGAAACCTAACCTAAAGGAGTACCATATATTTTCAAGATCAGGTTCAGTTCAACTCTAAAGCGCAATAACACATCACATTACATTACATTTTTGTATAATGAAGATAAAAAACCAGACCATTAACACATAGCACCAAGTTATGTCTTAATATTCCAATATGACTGGGAGACGCTTTGAGAGGCTTTAAACCCAGGCCATGAGTCTAGTGATTATATGGACTAGGCTCATGGTCGATATCGGACTCATCAGACTGACACAAGTGATACACAAAGCTATTTACGCCACATTACAGAGCTCTCTCTCTCAGCCAGCATTGCATAGAATAAACGGTCCATATTTGTGTATGTGAAGGCAAAATGGGATGCTTCCATAGTCAAAGTACCAGTTAAGAGGCAATTTAATTAAGCTGCTGGTCTTGCACAGATTTCAAAATCAAAAGCTTTCACATATGAAGCCATTACGGGCTGTTAACTGCCACTGCACAGCAGGCCGTTGTTTATCAGTAGGCACTGTAACTGACAGCTTAAGATATTCACCATCATGCTTCCTGTGCATAGTGAGTACAGCCAATTATTGGCTTGATGGAAACTGCTGCAAAGTCCAGACAGTTCAATCAGAGCAACGGCCTCCTAATGTCCAACCGCAATTACAATCTACATGACGGAAATTAGACTTTGAGGATGTGAGGTTAAGATCACATTCAATCAGTGAGTTGCAGTGTCATGACAGAACAATGCTCTCAAGCAGAAAACAAGCCTATCCTACATTCCCATGGGACAAAAAAAAAGTGTCATTCAGAAATTGTTTAAATGTAGTCACACAGATGCAATCGCAGTCTCACACGCAGACGTTCATCGATAATAATAACACTACTGTGAAACACGATACGAAGAACCGCCCATGATGACTTACATACAGCACAATCTTAACAAGATGCAGATTCAGTGTTGACCAACTCAAGGAGTCACATCATCATACTTGCTGTATCTGTAAGAAGTATAATACAAGGAAAGAGCACCAACATTCATGAAGAATCATGTGTATGTACAGCAATGAAACAAATACTGTTTTTTTTTTTCTTTCAAAAGATTTACTATATTACTTTACCATCATTCTGGATTGATTTAGAATAGAGATCCTCTTAACCATTTACAGTTAAGGTCTATTTTACCAAAATAAGAGGGATCATACAAAATGCATGTTATTGTTTATTTAGTATTGACCTGAATAAGATATTTCACATAAAAGATGTTTACATATAGTCCACAAGAGAAAATAATAGTTGAATTTATTGAATGACCCGGTTCAAAAGTTTACATCCTCTCGATTCTTAATACTGTGTTGTTTCCTGAAACATCCACAGCTGTGTTTTTTTTTGTTTGTTTGTTTATTTTGGTTTTGTTTAGTAATAGTTGTTCATGAGTCCCTTGTTTGTCCTGAACAGTTAAACTGACTGCTGTTCTTTAGAAAAATCCTTCAGGTCCCACAAATTCTTTGGTTTTCCAGCATTTTTTGCGTATTTTAACCTTTTCCAACAATGACTTTATGATTTTAAGATCCATCTTTTCACACTGAGGACAATTGAGGGACTCGTATGCAACTATTACAGAAGGTTCAAACGCTCACTGATGCTCCAGAAAGAAAAAACATGCATTAAGAGCTGGGGAGTGAAAACTTTTGAACAGAATGGAGATGTGTACATTTTTCATATTTTTTCCATTTAGTACTGCCCTTCAGCGGCTACAGAAGATAGTTACAAGTTTCCCAAAAAACGAAATAAGTTAATTTTACCCTGATCTTCATATTCAAAAAGTTTTCACCCCATGGATTCCTCTTATTTTGGTAAAATAATTAACATTTTTAATGAGTCTGAAAGGAGGATGTAAACTTTTGACCTCAACTGTATATCCAAGCTTCTTTAAGCTTCTTTGTTTAATACAACAATATATAATCCAGTGGTTTTCTAACACATTTAAATCCCAACATTTTTAATGTCCTTGAGAATAGAAAAATGTTTGATTCCAACACCATTGTAGAAAATAGTACTAAATAATAAAAATTAAAGGGGGCTGGCATGTCTTTGTGTTTGTGTAACTAATCCAGCTAAATCCTGAACAGCATTTTTGACTATGAAGAATAAATAATTTACATAGTTTACAAAACTACATGGTACCTGGAAAATAAATGGGCTAAAAAAAAAAAAAAATCAAAACACATATTCAGGGGGGAAAAAAAAACAGTTACTGATAGGGGGAGGTGTTAAGGAAAATATTTCATAGGGGTGGGCTATATACCAGTAGACACGGTTAACTGAGATTTTGGACTATCGTTTCTATCGCGGTTACACGCTCATGTGACGTTCGTCATACTTTAACACCTTTGCTGCAGGTTGTTTTTCATGTCCACAGGTTAAAGCGACCCCAGTAACATGATATTTAGCCCCTGGAATGCGAATTTAATCAGGGGAGCTCTGCAAAAAAACATGTATTTTACACATCTGAACGCAATTTTTACAGGGGCACCCCCTCCGAAATGTGATTGGGCTAGTTTTTAGCAGCAATTGGGCAGGTTTGTTGTGAAAAACTGGGAACCCTGATTACGTTGCTGTGCTACGTATTCACGGAATTGTACCATTTGCACGCTTTTTAAACTTTGTGGTTTAAAAACAAGTGATTTTAGGCAGTTGAAATGCAATCAGCAGCAAAAGAACATATTTCACTAAATGTACGCGCTGTTTGAGAGACCGTTTTCGAGTTATTTTTGCTGCTTTATAAGCCTTAAATGATTAAATACAAACACTTTTATGTCAAAATAGCGTCTTTGCAAGTCTCTGTGAACTCTGCAAAACTCCGAAACTCTGTGTATACTTGCCTTACAGACATGAAATATATCTATAGAGAGTGAAATGTCTACTTTAAAAAAACAAAACAAATAGAAAACAAATATTCTCAGATTATGTAATGCGTATGAAACATGCATACAGGCGCATCCACTAGAGTGGAGATGACAAGTCAGTGTCATTAACTTTTTCTCTTAAGCCAAAAACAAAGTAAGCACTAGTTTATCAATAAATCATTAAAACATTAATGCAGTCTCCCTGCTGTTTTTTCCCTGACATATTCATAATTATTATATCTGCCAGCACGCTGTGGCAAGCGTTTTTTGTGTGCGCTTGAGCATTTATTAGGCTATGTAGGCAATTAAAGGCTCATTATTATGATTTATATGGTTTATTAATAAACATGCGACTAATAGTCGACTAATGCTTAAAATGAATGACAACTAGTCGACCAGAAAAACCTTTGGTCAAGGGCAGCCCTAGTTTTTAGTTTACTAGTGAAAAAGAATTCTGAAATTTCTATGGTATCAAAATTTTTGATAGTAAATATTTGATAGTAATCTAGTATTTGAAACCTTGTTTAAAGCAAAAATAACCATTCCGTGATATATACTGTTACCGTGAAATAAAATCACTCATATCGTGATATAAGATTTTGGTCATATCGCCCACCCCTATTTCAAAACTCATCAATAATAGGACTGAAAGTAAAATTAAATAAACATTCTGTTTAAAATCAATAGTTTTCAAAGATGGGTAACAGCTTGTTAGCATTAGTAGCATTTGTGTTTGTGGATGTGGCTTAGAAAGAAGTAACTGTACTCTCGATTAAGAGGATTTATCCAGTGTTATCTAGTATTTTTAATATTCTTTGGTCAGGCAGTTTGGTTGAAAAATAGCTTGTTGCTGTTGAAAAAGAAAACAGTGATTTGATGCTCAGAACGCAGGTAGATTCATACTTTAATGTATGAATTTTAAATGTAATCAAGAACAAGCCAAAACAAGTGAATAATGTCTTGAAGTTATCTAACACTGTCTATTACAGCAAAGAGCAGCACAAAAAGAAAAAGAAAAAGAAAATCAGCTTATATTTTTACTTCATAGTTTATGATTGGTAGGTTACGCTAACACGACTGTAGATCTCCATGTCCTATGATTCTAGGGGTCCTAGCAACTATTGATGAACTAAGAATCAAAAACATCGCAAATCAGACAGATTCCTCAAGAATGCAGACCCGGATCTTCTCTCTCCATTTTAAAAAGACAATTCACCCAACATTTAAAAATTCTGTTATCATTGTCTCATGTCATTTCAAACATGTTCGTTTCAAACATGTATAACTTTCTGTTCTTCTGTAAAACACAAAAGAAGACTTTTTAAAGCATGATTTCATGTTTTTTTTTTTTGTCCATATAATGATAGTCAGTTGGTTGAAAACAACAAAACACTGAGAAAATCTTATTTGAGTTCCACAAAAGGCAAGCAAGTCATACAGGTTTGGAATGACACAAGGGTGAACTATCCATTTAAATACTGTTACTAGTTAAGAGCTATCCCAAGCAAAACACAATAACAAGCGTCTCAAACTCAGTGTTGCAGACCAAACTTCAAATATACAACAGAAGATGCTATGTATTCTCCCTCACGTTTTGCATGAGCACGGCATATAAAAGATAAACTGTAAAATTCATGCTGAGTCACCTGAAGTGCAAGGTGGTCTCTCTTTTTCCTAGCAAGCAGCAGACCACCTCACCATAGTGCAAGCAAGGTCACAGGCTTTGTTCTGGACAAGCTCTGCATGCTTGCATGATGTACACTGATGCGGCAAGTGTTAAAGAGACAGAAACTGGGTGCAGAAAGGCCTTTTGGGTAACTTGAGAAATTCCTAAAGTACAAAACTTAAGACATTCATCAATGCTTCATTCTCAAATGCTTGGGTCTCCTGCCGCCCGCTGGGTGAGCCGGTTTTACGAAGGACCCCGTGTTGGAGGACAGTGGTTTTTTGATGGGGAGAGGGGCTGACACCTCCATGTTGCTGCTAAGGTCCGTCTGCTCCAAATTAGACACCTCCATAGGCGTATCAGTGGGCGGCAGGAGAGAGGAGGTGGTTGTGGGCACTTCTGGGAAGGGTGGACCCCGAGACCAACTGTCTTCCCCTTCACCCTTCACAGGGCTGGAAAAAGCAAGTATGGCATTACAGGTTACGGATCTCGATTCATGTTAAGTTACAAACGCAAAACCAGGATAAACATGACCAAATAAGCATGTTACAGCATGTACAACTTTGGACATAAAGCCCAGATAAATGAAATCAATCTCCACAACAGGGAATCGATACACATTTCAAATAGTTAGTGCGTGTGTGTTTGGGTGTGTCTATATATACAAATAAATATATAAAGTGAATGAACATAATGAACATGAAAAGAGCAATATGTCTGAATGTAAAAATAAATAAATAAATATCTATATATCTATATATATATATTTTTTTTTTTAATTCAGACATATCGCTTTTTTCATGTTCATTATTATTATTATTATTTTTTTTTTATGGAAGCAATGTGCAGACACAGCGTTTATTTTTAATGATTCATTCTTAAAAGTAATGTTTCTTTGAATGCAGATCATGACTAATCTGGGGGAAAAAAATTTTTTTTTACCCAGCCCGGCAAGATCGTAAAACAACTTTATACACACTTCAAACTGTGCGAATTTCAGCAGAATGAAAAAAAAAACACATTACCTCACTGGTGTTCTTGGGCTTCCCAGAAGCTTGCGAGGTGAACGGGATTTTGGCTCAAAAGTGAACTTCTCGTTGATGTTTTCGAGCACAGATGGAGCGATGTACGTAAAGCCCTGAGGAGAGACGACATCCGAGAAGAGATTAAATGAAAAAACCAGTTGGGTAGACAAAATAAAAGGAAAAAAAAAAGAAAACATAGATGAGTTGTAGAGGATGTGCAATTATGACAAACCAAAAAAAGAACATGTCACGCTAAGAGCTGGAAAAAACGGTTAAACAGTAATAATACAGACCAGATGAGAGACATTATCCCCTTCTCGTAAGTTTGTCTACAGAAAGAACTAATTTACCACGCACACAGTACTAACACACACTCGTAATGTAGGTCGGAAGTCAGAAATGAATCGCGTACACATTCTTGAGTGCTCTACACAGCACGCTGATGATAATTAAGATCAAACGGCGTATAAACAAATTTTGAGACTTCAGTCGGGTTCTTGTTATGTTTGGGGCATGGTGTCACGTACGCCAAGGCCTTAGTGGTGAGTAATATTACTCTATATTTTTCTGAAGAACATCTTTGTTTATAACAGAAATCTGTTTAATATTTTATTTATCTACAACACCATTCAAAAGTTTGGGGTCGGTAAGGTTTTTGAAAGAAATTAATACTTTTATTCAGCAAGGATGTTTTAAATTTATCAAGAGTGACAGTAAAGTCTTTTACATTGTTACAAAAGATTTCTATTGCAAATAAATGCTGTTGATTTGAACTGCTGGAAATTCTGTTTAGCAATGACAGGAGGGGAGAAAAAAAAAAAAATAACATTTTAAAATATATTTAAATATAAAATAGTTGTAAATTAGAATTTCACTGTATTACTATTTCACTGTGTTTTTGATTAAATAAATGCAGCCTTTGTGAGCATAAAAGTATGGAACCCCATTTCCGCCACTGAATAAAAAATTAAAAAAGGTAATTGCGACTTTTTATCTTGAAATATCTCAGAATTTCGTAATACAAATTTACAATTCGGACATTTTCTTAGAATTATGGGATATAAACTTGCAATTCTGAGAAAAAAAAAAAAAGGTCAAAATTGCTAGATAAACTCACAAATCTGACTTTTTTTCTCAGAATTGCGTGATATAAATTTGCAATTACAAGTTATAGATATTTTTTTCTCAGAATTGCAAGTGTATCTCTTGCAGTTGTGACTTTTCCTCAGAATTTATCACGCAATTCTAAGAAAATTTCAGAATTGTGATTTTGTATCACACAATTCTGACTTTATAGCTCGCAATTAGGGGTTATTAAGTCAGATTTGTAAGATATAAATATTTTTTCCCCCTCAAAAAAGTCCAATTTTGAGGGGAAAAAATATTTATATCTCACAAATCTGAAAAAAAGTCTTTATCTCACAACTCAATTGTGAGTTTATATCACACCATTCTCAGAAAAAAAGTCAGAATTCTGAGTTTATATCTCACAATTCAAAAAAAAAAAGTCAGAATTGTGAGAAAAAAAGAATTGTTTTTATCTCACATTTCTGACTTTATTACTAGCAATTGTGAGTTTATATAACAATATTTAGGAAAAAAGTCAGAATTGTGAGTTTATATTTTGAAATTCTGACTTTATAACTCGCTATTGCGAGTTTATATTACACAATTCTGACGTTGTTACTTGCAACTGCAAGTTTATATCATGCAATTCTGAGAAAAAAAGAATTGCGAGATAAAAAGTTGCAATAACCTTTTTTATATTCAGTGGCGGAAACTGGCTTCCATATAAAAGACTTCTTTCAAATACATTAAAAAAAAAAAAAAACTTACGATCCCTGAATAGTAGTATATACAAAGCACTACTCCATACTATCAGCAGCCCATAATATTGGTAATACTGTAATATTTTCTATTTATCTATCATTAGCTAAAAAAAAAAAAAAGTTCATTATTTGTACATTTTGAATAAACGTAATGCAGTTGGGAGTCCTCACAGCGGTATAGTGTTTGCGCAAAGACCATATATTTAAAAAGTGTATCGATAAATTTAGCCCGAAAAAAGTGACCAGGAAAACAAACTGACCAGGAAGACTTGATTGGCACTTTCGCTGAGCGTCGAATCGTCTGGACTGTCCACGGGAGTCTGACTAGTGAACTTGGAGTCGAACTGGCTAACATCATCTGCGGATCGCTGCAGAAATAGAGATCTGTGAGGAGTTATTATCAGATACTACATCATGAGCTCTATAACAATAACTCTAAACATGCAACAAGAGACAAACAGTTGATTGTACAGAGAGAAATCACAGTCTCGTACCAAAATAGGCTTAAAGGGAGGTTCAACTTTAAAAGCCAGCAGATCATCCCAGTTCATGTGTCTGAAGAAGGAGTGGTTCTAAAAAAATAAAATGTTTTTAAAATATATAAAACTCCACTATATATGTAAATGTAATCTCCTACTTTTATCATAATGGGTTCATCATATCATAACCTAGATACCTGGACATCTACAAAATCTCTAGGACCTGCTCCCATCCTTGTTGATGCGTTTCTTCTCAGCAGCTGGGTGCGAAACACACACATACATAACCCTGTGAGTTAAGCAATAGAAGAATTCCACATTGGGGTAAAACCTGATTGACCTTAAGACTTCCACCTTTTTTAGAAGGTCTCGTGCTTCTTGGGTGAGGTAAGGTGGAAGGCTCAGTTTGCACTTTAGGATTTTGTCAATGGTTTTCTTCCGATTCTCTGCAGTGAATGGCGGCTGGAGGTGAAAGTTAAGAGGTTAAAGTGCAGCCTGGGTAAACAAATTCATAAGACCTGAATGGGAGGAAATTACAAGCAACATCTAGTATCTACTCCTCCCAGAAAAGCGGAAGCTGTTTGGTAGGAGCAACTCTGTATGAATGCCAATAGTTCTGGAACTGTGTGTCATAGAAGCGCATAAAAATATGATGTTCATATGTCCACATCCTTTTGCAGTATAGGTTTCAGGTTTTATCTAACTAGGTCAACAGAATCTGTCTAGCAAAATCTCAGTCAACAGAACACCTCACCAGAGATTATCATTAGTGAACCACACGTACGCCTTGTCGAGACATAAGCTCTGTCTTCTGTGTAATTAACTGAAAACTAAATTTATATATATGGTAGTGCCATGGACACTCACAGCTCCTGTTAGCATGTCATACATCAGGGCTCCCAGACTCCACCAGTCCACGGCTCGGTTATGGCCGCTTCTCATGAGGATTTCTGGTGCCCTGAAAGAGGGAGAGAACAAGAGACACATAGAGAGAAAGACAGAATGAATGAGTGAAGAGAGAAAAGGCCAGAACACCAACCATTTTTTGCACTGCTGTCTTTTTTCTTTGACCTAACTGACACCGGAGGCCCCAAATAAGCCTTCAGCTGACATGATTGATGGAGGCTCTGACCTCTATGAACTGCTCTGTATGGACTTTCAAGAGGCCACATTGTCGAAAACATGATCTGCGTGTTCTTTTAAAATGAAGTTCAAGTTGTTAAACTTACTTTCTTGCCTACACAGACAATTTTTGAAACTAAGATGCAGAAAGAGGCTGCTAAGAAATTTTCATGGATGTGTTGACGTCACAATCATGAGTATGTTAAAATAAACATCCACAATATTTAGTATTCAGCAGCTTGGCCAATTCTGATTGATGAACTTCAGAGTGAACTATACTTGTTACTTACATTAAGAAGTTACAGTTACAAAAGATTAATTGGGTGAAAACGTGAGTTTGTACATACATGTACTCTATGGTTCCACAGAAGGTGTGTGTGACGGTACCGTCATGGATCGACTCCTTACAGAGTCCGAAGTCCGTCAACTTCACGTGACCTGAGATGAGAATGAATGAGCACAAGAGGAAATTAGTCTTTAGTGAACAGGCCGTGGTGCAAGTCTGAAGACTATCTGGGATAAAAGGACAGAGGTGAGTGTGTGTGCCTGTGTGTGTTTTATTACCATTGTTATTGAGCATGATGTTCTCTGGCTTTAGATCTCTGTAGATAATGCCTTTCTGATGAAGGTGACCCAAGGCCATGGAAATCTCTGCCAGGTAAAAGCTAGAAGTAGTAAATAATATAGTACATAAAAAAAATAAAAAAAATTAGAAATTAATTTAGAAATTGAATATTTTCACAATCCATTGATTTGTACATTTTTTGTTAAACAAATAGTTCACCCCAAAATGAAAAACTGTATTATTATCAAAATGCAAATTTTAATCCAGTATACTCTTATATATACACTATATATATATATATATATATATATATATATATATAAATATAATATATATAAAAAAAAAAAAAAAAAAAAAAAAAAAAGAGTATAACAAACAAATCTTAATATACAGTGCTACAGTCATATAGACCGCTTTTAAAGGGATAGTTCACTCAAAAATGAAAATTCTGTCATTAATTACTCACCTTCAAGTTGTTCCAAACCTGCAAGAGCTTTGTTCATCTTCAGAACACAAATTAAAATATTTTTGATGAAATCCGAGAGCTTTCTGACCCTGCATAGACAGCAACACAACTGACACGTTCAAGGCCCAAGAGGTAGTAAAGACATCAATTAAATGGTCAATGTGACATCAGTGGTTCAACCTTAATTTTAGGCAGTTACAAGAATGCCTTTGTGTGCAAAGCAAACAAAAATAACAAATTTATTCAACAATTTCTTCTTTTCCGTGTCAGTCTTAGTCTTAAGTATACTTCACACGTACTTTGTACGCGCAAGTCGCACAAGCGCATTGAAGTTATCTTGCAGTAATCAGTTGTTCCACAGCCTGGCAACACAATTCCGGGCCGTTGTTTTACAGTAGAAAATGAAATTAAAGAGAACAACAACAACAAAATAGCGACGAATGCAACAACAGACACTCACACTGACAAGCGCTTGTGAGCGAGAGGGTATGAGACAGCTTAGCTTTTAAAAAAAAGCGTTCAAAAAAGAGTTCAAAAATATATGCTATCGGTCATAACTTATAGGAGAATATAGAGCAGACTCTGAACGTGGATAAAGCTTTCTAGAGCAAATGTGTCGACCATCTGTGCTTGCGCACATTCCGCACAACATCACATGGAGGTGCTACACTCACGTCAAAGAGAAGAACTTGTTGAATAAACCTGATATTTTTGTTGTCTTTGTGCACAAAAAGTAGCTTCATAAAATTAGTGTTGAACAAATGATATCACATGGACTATTTTAACAATGTCATTACTACCTTTCTGGGCCTTGAACGTGTCAGTTGCGTTGCTGTCTATGCAGCACCAGAAAGCTCTCGGATTTCAGCAAAAATATCTTAATTTGTGTTTAGAAGACGCAGGTCTTATGGGTTTGGAACGACATGAGGGTGAGTAATTAATGAGAGAATTTTTATTTTTGGGTGAACTATGCCTTTAGGGTGCTTTGTTTCTTTTTGTAGCTAATCAGCTTAACAGCATGAATTGTCAAAGTATGATAAAGACCTATGTACATTAAAACACTCAATAAAGTATTTAAAACTAATTAAATTGGTGTTTGTTCAATGAAATAAAAATATCAGGATATGGGTGGGGCATTACACAAGGGTGAGAAAATAATCACAGATTTAGAAATGGTTTAAAAAAAAAAAAAAAAATTTAATATATTTGGTCCATCAAACTATAAAATCAACATTTGGGTTGATAGTACAAACTACACTTGTTAAGCCAATGAATTTTGAAAGCCTCCCGCACAAGATCAATGTTTACACACAACAGGCTTTTCATCTAGATAGCAGACAGGTCATCTTAACCCAGAACGATCTACATCTTGATAAGAACGATAAAGCTTCACTTACCAGGCTGTGTCCTCCAAGAAGATCCCCTCCCTCTCCAGCTGCATGAACAGCTCTCCACCTGTTACAGAAACATGAAAGTGATTCCAGATACATTCTCTAAAACAAGTCTTGTTTTAATTTTTGTCCCAAAACCAAAACTACTGATTAAGAATGATTTTTTCCAGGACTTTTGAGCTCAAGAAAGCACCAACAACTATTCTGCACTCACCACTAAGGTACTCCAGGATGAGGTAAAGTTTGCCTCCTGTCTGAAAGGCATATATGAGGTCCACAATAAAGGGATGCTTAACTTCCTCTAGGATGCTCCTTTCTGCTTTAGTATGAGCAGTGTCCTTTGCATTGCGAACAATCATGGCCTGTTTAAACAGATAAAAGCAATAGAATACATTAAGAAAAGTTTTTAAGTAACTGTCAAGCACACAAGCACATCTTCTTCCTGAGAACATCTATGTGCTAGAGGGTTATAACACCCCTAATCACAGCTGTGAACTCATCAGGCTGGTGTCATTAATGCTTTCATTGTTGTTGCAATAAACAGACGTGTGCAAATCCAATTTGGGAATGGAATCCGGAGCATTTCAATCACGCAAACCACAGAGAACAATGCAGCATCGGTCTCAAAATGATTAAACTGCATCCACGGCCTCAATACACAGCCATCGTTTGCTCTCTTCTGTTCTAAAGTGGTTTAAAGATAATTGTGACCCAGGACCACAAAACCAGGCATAAGGGACAATTTTTTGAAATTGAGATTTATGCATCATCTGAAAGCTAAATAAATAAACTTTCCACTGACGTATGTTTTGTCAGCATAGGACAATATTTGTTCGAATATTTGAAAATCAGGAACCTGAGGGTGCAAAAAAACTCTAAATATTGAGAAAATTGTTTTTAAAGCTGTCCAAATGAAGTTTTTAGAAATGCATATTACTAAATAAAAAGTTTTCATATATTTATGGTAGTAAATTTACAGCATATTTTACGTAATATCTAATTTTGGCATTAAAAAGAAAAATCGATAATTTTGACCCATACAGTCTATTTTTGGTTATTGCTACAAATATACCCGTGCTACTTATGACTGGTTTTGCGGTCCAGGGTCACAATTTAGCTACAGTTTAAAATGAAGAGTCTACTAATTAGAGGTGTTGTGTTCTAAATATGTTAACCCTAGGCAGTTTGAACAAAGCAATATTTCTTCTACTGAAGGCAAGTGTGTGGTTTTGAATAAGTGATTTGACTATTAAACCATTTTATTAGCTGTTGTCAAAAGGAAAAACACACCTAAACTACACAAACAATCAAACAATCATTATCGAAACTGTTGATAGGTAATGATGAAACATTCCTTAGACATTATTCACAGGCCTGAAGCAAACCACACCAATGCAACCTGTTAATCAGCAGGATCAGGCATGATGGAACACCCATACTGACTTTCAGGGAAAGATCTGACTTTACTGGGTATTTTGGGTGGGTGGGGGCAGGGCACACCTTTTTCAAGACCTTCATGGCAAATATCTTCCCAGAATCTGCACCAGCCACCTTGCGAACTTGAAAAACCTGTTTTTAAACACAAAAATACTCTTAATATACAAAATTTCAATAAAAAGTGCATGTTAGATCTACAATAAAAATTTGCAAATGAAAACTAAAAGCGTTAAAGGGATAGTTCACCCAAAAATGACAAATTCCCTATGATTTACTCAACCTTAAGCTATTCTGGGTGTGTATGACTTTCTTCTTTCAGACGCATAAAATCGGAGTTATATTAAAAAAATGTCCTGGCTTTTCCAAGATTTTTAAATGGGAGTGAATAGGTGTTGAGATTTTGAAGTCCAATAAAGTGCATCCATCCATCATAAAAAAGCACTCCACACAGCTCCGGGGGGTTAATAAAGGCCTTCTGAAGCGATTTAATGCATTTATGTAAGAAAAACATCCATATGTAAAACTTTGTAAACCGTAATAGCTTCCGCTAACTGTCTTACGCATATTCACGAGAGAGTGGCCTTCCAGCAGATGACGTAAGACATAGACATAGCGTAAGCTCCCGTTAAAGGTGACGATCATGGAAGCAAATCTTTGAAAACAAAACTTGGTTCTTGCAAGACTAGCATATTCTCTTTGGAGCTTGCACTACGCCTACGTTCTACGCTGGAACGCCACTCTCTCGTGAAGGCGCGAATGACAGTTAACAGTTTATAAAGTTTTAAATATGGATATTTTTCATCGATTCACTTTAGTGAACTATCCTTTTAAGGACTCATTGCAAACAAATTATATACAATACTTTTCAAAAGATTGGGGTTAGTATGTTTATACTATTCAACAATGATGCACTAAACTGATAAAAAGTGACAGTAATGACATTTAGAATATTACAAAAGATTTATTTCAAATTAATGCTGTTCTTTTGAGCTTCTTGTTTATTTAAAAATCCTGAAAAAAGCATGAAATCAACACAACAGTTTCCTGAATATTCAGCAAACTGTAAATATTTAAAATTATATTTTAAACTATATTAAAATAGAAAACATTTTATATTATAACAATATATCACAATATAACTGTATTTATTGTTTTTTTTTTTAATCAAATGAACTGCAGCATAAGAAGCCCACTTTCTAAAACTCCTACTGGCAACAAACTTTTAAACAGTAGTGTACATTATTTTGCAACCCATGTTATGTGTTTAAACTACACCACATGCAGGGAGCAAACACTGGGTAGCAATGCTTACCTTTCCATATCCTCCTTTACCCAAAACACGAAGTAACTCAAAACATTCCGGACGAATCTGCTCCGTGCCCTGATTCACACTATTCTCTGAGATTTCGAATTTCTCGCAATCTTCCATACTGCTCAAAAAAAATTAAATATCCACATTTTAATCAAAGAGAAGACATTAAAATGATGAGCAAAATTAAAATGACACCATCAAACTGCACAAATATAATTATGTTTCAGTGTGAAGTGGCACTCTGACATACTCACAATTCAAAGCCACTGCACTGGTCCATGCATTCATTACTCTTGACCTGTGGACAGAAACAAACTTATGGTGTTTATGGTAGATTTACAGAGTGTTTGAGGTGTGGACTGCAGTTTTTTTTGTATCTCTGCAGCTTTTCCACCAAATGCGCAGTGTGCAGATCTGACACGGCCATTAAAGCTCAATCTATACCAGTGACTGATGCGCACTGGCTCTCTTCCATCAAGCAGAGTATCAAGGTCACTGATCGCTGTTATCACATTTCAAGACCCAGTGTAACAATTGAGACAGAGTGTCAGACCAATGAAAGTTGGACCTACAAAGGGTTTTGTTGTGGTTTCAGAAGTAATTCAGGAGTCTAAAAATCTGGCATGAGAACTTTGGAACATCTAATATATATTTTGCTTGAATTTCAGTGAACTAACAGCAGCTGAAAGGTTTAAAAGTTCATATCTCCTATATTTAATAAGATTCAGAAGTCTGTCAAGTCATAAAAGTTTGACAGCCCATTAAAACAAACATCTTCATGCACCTGAAGTGATGCAGGCATCCAAAAACCCAGTTTAAGCAGTTAGCTATGTTTCTATCTGGTCTGAGTTAGTCATAAGCTATTATATCCACTTAATATGTTCTATAAAATCAACTGGAATATCCAGTTTGACCAACCGGTAGCTGGTTTATAGAAGGTCCACCATATTAATAACCAGCTTGAACCAGCTAATGTCCAGCTTAGATCAACTAGAAACCATGTTAAACTAGACTCTAAAATCGTATTAAATCAGACAAATGTCAACTTATAACAATGGTATTGCCATTGTTACAAAACATTTAAACCGTATAATAATGATACAGTACCACGGTAAATATTAAAGTACCATTGTATTGTCATCTAAGAGTTTACTACATTACAGCCATAGTACTTTTATGCCGTGTTTCTAAAGCGTGTAACATGCAGGATCGATCCTCAGGCCGGTGTTCAGGCGATGCGGAAAAACTGAAACCCAGCCGGTTACCGGTTACATACCCCGTCGGCTAGCTCCTCGTCTGACACGTTGTCCTCCGGCGGGTCCAGGTCGATATCAAACACCCCAGCCATGGTCGTAGTCTTTTTACACACTCCAATACCGAAATAACGATGAATACGGACACCTCATGGTCCCGCACGACTTGCCGACGCCATAACCGGCTCCGGTACGCACGGAGATTAACTACCGGTAAACGATTAGCACGGCGAACAGGGAATTTCACAGAACGCCAGTGCGCATGCGCCGAAATGTGTAAAACAACTGTCAACAACTAAATGTACGTTGTTTATTTATTTAAACGCACGAATGTCTTTTATTTTACTCCGGAAGGTTGTAGCTGAGGTAAGCGGGTGTACGGGTACAAAAACACGTCATTCTATACGTAAAGGAAGCTGGTTTTAGTTGTAGTTCCGCTGTTTTGTCAATAGGTGTCGACAAAAGACCTGCCAATGTTTTGCTTCGGTCAAGAGCTTCAACGTAACTTACGTGCTGTTACACCTCACGGACAAAGCTACTGCATAATCTGTACTTGTGCTTGTTTTCAAGCTTAATTTATTTAATAATAAAATAACTGCACGTTTCTTTATCTGAGTTAGGAGTATAAAGAATGTTTTTCCAAAGATTACTGGATTATGTTGTAGAAGAAAAAAAATATTTCAGTCTTTCTGCTTCGAAGTTTCACATTTAATTCATTGTTACTTACCGTTTCTTTGTTTTATATTTCTTAAATGTTTTATATCACACGCCGTTTCTTTAGTATACACTATCAGTCAAAAGTTTTTGAACAGTAAGATTTTTTTGTGTTTTTTAAAGAAGTCTCTTCTTCACACCAAGCCTGCTTTTGTTTGATCCAAAGTACGGCAAAACAGTAACATTTTTAAATATTTGTACTATTTAAAATAATAACTGTTTTCTATTTAAATATTTTTTTAAATGTAATTTATTCCTGTGATTTTAAAGCTGAATTTTTAGCACCATTACTCCAGTCTCATGATCCTTCAGAAACTATTCTAATATTCTGATTTGCTGCGCAAAGAAAAACATTTATTATTATTGTGTTGAAAACAGCGGAGTAGAATTTTCATGTTTCTTTAATGACGAACAGCATTTATCTGAAATAGAAATCTTTTGTAACATTATAAATGTCTTTATCATCACTTTTGATCAATTTAAAGCATCTTAGCTAAATAACAGTATTAATTTCTATAATTTTTTTGAATGCTTTGAATGGTACAGTGTATAATGTCACAAAAGCTTTTTATTTCAAATAAATGCAACTGTTATAAATTTGATAATAATAAAAAAAAGTTTTTTGGACAGCAATATTAGAACGATTTCCGAAGCATCATGTGACACTGAAGACTGGAGTAATGATGCTGAAAATTTAGCTTTGATCGCAGGAATAAATTACATTTTAAAATATATTCAAATAGAAAGCAGTTATTTTAATTAGTACAAATATTTCACAATATTACTGCTTTTTTCTGTGTTTTGGATCAAATAAATGCAGGCTTGGCGAGCAAAAGAGAATTCTTTAAAAAACAACATTAAAAATCTTACTGTTCAAAAACTTTTGACTGGTAACGTATGTATACACATATATACTTACATTTCCTTTCATGGTGTCATTAAAATATTCGGTGTGGAATAATTGAGGCCTAGGTGTATCACGGTTTAGATTTGGGAGGGGGCCGATGTAAGAAAAAAGTTCGATCCTTTTGCCACTATTGGCTTATTCATGAAGGTTAATTCTGAATGAGGGTAATTCTATTCAACCCTTTTATTCATCCTAAACAACTTCAAACCGTTCAAAAGTAAGCGAGCTCGCCAAAAGGGATAGCTGGAAGAAAGATGCAAGCTCACACACTATACATTGTTACAAAGTGCTGGGTAGCCACAATTCTGTTTCCCACTTCATAAAACCACATGAATGGATCACAATGGGCACTTTGTGTGTCACATATGCTCCTAGTAGAACAACAAAAAATCACTATGCAAATTATAGTTATAGGGACTTTCCAAAGCTGTATGTTTTTGTAAAAAAGGCATTATAACTCATTCATACTTTACGCAACCTGACACCAAAACAATGCATTTCACAACGTATGGGCTATTGATATGACTGATATAATATATCAGGCTCTTGAAGCTTAATTGTTTGTTACAAAAACGGGCCTCCTTTTGTAGATTGTAGACACAGATTGTTCTCCTTTCCTAAAAGCATAGCTGTTTATAATGAGAGCAGGAAGCTAACAGTTTATCAAACTCTTAATGATACATACCTGTGGGTTTCAGGAGATGTTAAGGATACCCAGTATCTGCGTCTGGTAACGTTTACACCTGGTTCTGAGTCAGCTTGGGTGTGCTTGTGTTCTCCAGTTCGGTGACAGGACATCATTGATTCATGTGAGGAGTTAAAGCCCATGACTTACCTTGAGTTCAGCTGACTTTTAATTATGAATACACTTGCTTTCGAGAACCGTAAACTGTAAATGGTGAACTGTTATAATTTTGAGGCATAAGATGTCTCAAATTATTATTAACATGTTCGTCATAATATAATTTATCTTCACAAAATACAAAACGTGAGGATATTTTAATATAGGCCTAATATGCAAAATTTGTAAAATTATTTTGTAATAGTTTTAGTGCGTCCCTTTCATATTGTTCGGCTGTTCCCCCTACTGGTCATTTGAGGTAGTGCACACTACGTGCATGTTTAAAATCTAACTAAACCCTCAAAAGTGTGGTGTTTGGTCACATGCTAAGCAAGAACACCTGACCTTATTGTGCAACCTACACAAAAGATCGGTCATAAAATGGAGGAGGGCTGTTAAGAAACTACAACTGAACATGTCAAACCTTATTTGAATATTAAAACCTGTTTGAACGAGCGATTTGCATGTTGGCGAAGCCTCAGGCGAAGCTCCTAACTGTAGTGGGCGTGATTGTTCCTGAATTCATCACATCACTGAAAAGAAGAGTCACCCAACAACTATTTCATTCTGACAGGATCAGTATGATATTATACATGACATTGTACAGTACACATATTTTCAGGGTCGTTTTTAATATTTGCTTCGTATTGGCGCATAAAGGAATGACATTTGACTTTTTTTTCAGTGTTTACATTTTAAAATGGTTATCTTTATTTATATACTTGTGTATTCATGTATAAATACGTATATATTAATATATTTTATTTTTAACTGCTCATTTGATTTAACTGAAATGTTAACTTCTGAAATTTAGATTAAATTGCATGATGTATTGCTCTTCATTAAACTGATTTCAAAAACACAAACTCAAAACAATTTTATAACTTAAATTTTAAAATGTAAAATTTGATCTTAAAATTTCTGAATCTCATAGAAATTACATTTTGTCTGCAATTATTGTTGTATTGCTGTGCATTACACAAACTTTGATGTCTGAACAATATACTGCAAAACTCAAAAGAAAATTTCATTTGATCTCAACTTACATTTTAAAACTTTTCGTGAATTTTAAGTTTCTGAAACTTTATTTCCATACATATGTATATATATATATATATATATATATATATATAAATATATAAAATACTTCAGCTGCTTATCTTAAATTTTAAACTTTAAAATAAATTACATTTATTAGCCTGCAATTACTGTTGCATGTTGCACTGCAGTAAACAAACTCACAATATGTTATAAAACTCAAATAATACAATATATAAAACTCAACTCAAAAACCAGGAGACAAATTGGTATTTTATTCATTCATCTTTATTGATTCACACACAGGACACAAACACAAACATACATGAATGGCAGAGGGGGTTCCCTAAAGTACAGGATGTTCTGAACAGTTAAAGAGGAAATGATACGACTCTGCTGTGAAAGCAAAGCAGATCACCCTGTGGTTTTTACAATGGAGAAAAACTGAGGGGGGAATTGCTGAATGAACATCTTTTTAATTTAATAAATACCAGTTGCACATGTTAGATAACGACTGAACAGTTACATGACAGAGAGAGAGAGAAATAAAAGAGTGTAGAGCAAGTGCAAATGAAGGGGTGGGCAAAAAGATCTGTCATAACAGTGTGTTGCAATAAGGTGTGTTCTTTCTGGATTCTCAAGAAATTCAAGTGGACAAAACCAAGTGCTGAACGTGCGCTCACACACACACGCCCTTTAACGAGAAAGGCTACGCAGAAACACGTCAATCACGCTCTCCGTAAACACACACACACACACACATCGGAAATATTTCTTTCATAACGACCCTCCTAAAATTAGACACCGATATCGAGACAAAAATATTTTCAGTATAGAAAAAAAAATATGGTTATAAAAATGACAACCACTAATCGACAGCGATTAAAAAACGAAGATTTTTAGAGGGGATGAAAAAGCCCAAAATGTCAGACAGCCTACAGACTGTTGTCGCCGGGCGAATGTAACAGCCAACACCAGTCTGATAAGCTATCTGACACACTGGGAGACACTTCTCCACACCAATAAAGACACATAATGAAGAATTAACTCACTTACCAATGATGATACGAGAGGGTGGGGCTGAAAGAGGGGCGTGGTCAACAATTCTAACAATATAATGATTTAAATCCCGTTATGGAAGAACCGAAAGCTTTTTCCCCCTCATTCAACGGAGCGCGGTGTGAGATAAACCGAACCCAGCTTCTCTTTTCTGTCTCACCCTGGCTGTGTTTCGAATCCTAGCGAGGCTCCTACCTAGACAGCGTTTTTTGAGGCATCATCGTCGCGCTCGAACGTTCGAAAGACTGTCTCGCTGGATTTTGAGACACAGCCTCTCTCGCTCGCTCCCTCTCTCTCAGCAGTGTTGCCATGTCCGCCTCTTTTCAGCAAGTCGCTTATAAATGCTGGCAATCGCTTGATTGCAGTAAACAAGCATGTTTTGAGATTTCAAAGTTACAGGGATGTAGAACTGGATAAAACCGCATAACATAATTTTTTTTTTTTGCTTTGTACTGTTTACCAGATGTATTTCCTTTTACTTACTTGCTCACCAGATTGTTTTTTAAATTCATTTTACTTCTGTATAAATTGTTAAATTTGTTATTAATTCAAATATCCAATTGTATATGTGAAATATTTGTTTTTGTTTTTTTGCAAAAAAAAAAAAAAAAAAAAAAAAAAAACTTACATTAAACATTATTTTTTTTATGCAATTATTAATTCTCTATCTTGTATTTAATTTGATTTGATGTATATTTTAAAATTCTGTAGGCCTAATCTAAACGTTTCATGCTGATCGATAAAAATCGAGCGTTTCCATTGGCTCGTTTTTCTCAGAAGATCTGGCAACACTGCCTCTCATCCTCTACGCCAGCAGCGGGCAGTGCATTGAGTTCAGCGGAGGGTTCATTTAAGGTAACGGCAAAAGAAACTCCACACTGTTCCATTTTTTTATACGCCTGCAGCTTCCAGACTCACATACCAGGGCAGCGTTACAAAAAGGCACCGAAAAAAACATTTCACAAGCAATTAAAAGAAAAAAAGACGCAAAAAGAAGCGATGGACAAGACGTTCGCCTAGCCGCCTCATGTTCTGCCACCAGTGCGGTGGTTCTCAATCTAGTCCCGGTGGCCCCCCAACACTCCACATTTTAGATCTGACACACCCATTTCAAGACACGGAGTCTCTTGAATCAGGTGTGTTAAATTAAGGAGTCGTGGAGTTTTGTGGACCACCACTGCGCTAGCGACTAAAAACGCATTGGATACCAGCTTACTACTCAACACTATAAAAGAGGCAAGATACTAACCTTTCAAATTGACAGGCAATCTGTTAGTCAAATCCAATCCAGCAGCGAGCATCCTCCAGCATGACCGGATGCTCTTCAGATGTATAGAATATGAGCGATAAGGAGCAACGCGCGAAACGTGGCAGCCGCCCACGCACATATGTGCCCGAACACACACGCACTTCTTAATCTGATTGAATGCGTTATTGCATCTGGTGGAGTGGCCCTGTAGTGAGTCATGTGGTTACACACGCACACACACGCACACACACACACTCGCTCTCCCTCTTCTCTTTGGATCTCTGGAAACAAAACAATAACTCTAGACGAAAGGAACATTATGATTCACCAAGCTTTTAGAACGCAAGACGATCTCAGTTAATATGCATAGAGTCCTTACATTAACTTGTTAAGCCTAAATTCTGAATTTAGAATTAATTGAGCACTATAGACTACAATAGTGACTCAAAACTCATTTTAATAGAAAATTAATGTAGTCTGTCATAAATGTAACAGACCACACACACAACAAAAGCTATGGTGCACCTTAACATCTCAACCAATGGGATCAGATAACCTGTGCAAGACAGAGCTGAGAACATGAGCATCTCAGCACAAACCACCAGCTAAGCACATTAAAAAGTAAAAATGTTAACCGATAGCTGTTACAAAAGAAATTATTCTAGCAGTAGCTCTCACAAGATTGAGGAAGCGATTCGATTTTGGGTTAAAACAGGTTCCTTGATTTAGTTTTGCCTTACGTTGCCAAAGTTTATGATGCAACATCACCATCTTCTAAAACCTGTGAGGAGAGAGAAAAAAGACAGTGAATTATGCCTAGTCTTTAATGCAGTAACTCAACTAAGGTTGAGCAGTCGCTCATGTCCACATGCATCTCCCGGTTTCTTTAAAACAAGATTTACGTTAGTGACACGTGCACGGTGGCATCGTCTCCTACTGCCGGTTGAACAAGCCCGCAGCTTTCCTTAAGTAACAGCAGGAGGTTCAAGTTACCAGAAAAAAAGGAACATTGTTCCAGAAACATCCGTAATCTCTCATTGTGCAACTTCATCTCTTTCTTTCTCTCTCTTTCATTTCCTCCTCCCACACGTACGCGCGCACGCACACAAGCTGGAAAAGCGCTTTAGATGAAACGAACGCTTCGCGCAAGGTATAAAAAAAAAAAAAAAAAAAAAGGTGTAGCTCTTTGTTTCCGTGCGCACTTGTGAGGGATCGGCGGCGGCAGGAATCGAGAGTACAGCCTCAGCCTCCCCCCCTCCTCTTGCTTCCCTTCCCTTCCCAACGTCCCCCAACCCTCCTCCTCCTCCTTCTTCTTTTACTCCCAGGGGCCCCTCCCGTCTCCGGCAGCCTGCGCTGGGTTCAACAGGGTTCGGCTGCCGAGGGTGGTTGGGGGGGGGGGAGAGTTAGTGTGACGCGGGGGAGTGTCCGGTTCACTCAAAGAGCTCGGAGTATGACTCAGCATCCCTCCTCAGCCAGACCCCGAACAGGCCCCCGCGACCAACCACCGCACGGCCCACGCGGAGCCCCTGACACTACGGTCTGCCACATGCAAACAATAACACCTCAACAGAATCACACGGTAGAATAAAACCAGTCCCGAAGCGATAATTAGAGCAGGGAGGTAATTAGGATGTGGAACAAAAAAGAAATAGGGGTGCGTGTGATAAATTAGAAGGAGGGATGGAGGAAAAATATACAGAAAAATACAAAAAGCCACACTGAGGTAAATTTAAAGGTTGAGCGAAAGAGATACTCTGTATGAGTGATGGGACTTACGATTGGGGTGGCCTCTTCGGTGCGCTGTGCGCTGTGCGCTGCGCGCTGCGCGCCGTGCGCCTGCCCGCCCGGTGTTGTAATTTTGCCCTCCGGGCCTCAAGGTACTCCCTGAAAGGCTTCTGTAGAGAGGCGCCAAAGAGGGGAAAAGCTCTGTGACAGAAAAGGAGAAGAGGAGGAGGGAACGGGACAGGGAGGGAGAGCGAAAGAGAGAGAGGTCACATAAATTTCACTTACCGACTCCGAAAGGTCAGTGAGTTTCCTTTACCCCGCTTCTCCTCTCTCGGCTCGTAGAGAGAGGGAGATAGAGACCGAGCTCTGTTATCCCAAAAGACAAACTCAAATAAGGGAGGGAAAAAAAACTGTAAAAGTACAGCTTGTTCTGGGAACTACATATCCTAAGCACTTAAAAAATGATGGAGGGAAAAAAGAAAAACACACACAGAGAGAGACGCACACGAGAAGGAAAAAAAGCTTGTCCTGAAGGCATGCTCACACAGGGAGCCATCCACACTCCCCTGTAATGTCCCTCAGCCAGGCTGAAGGAAGAAATGAATGATTTCTCAGAACTCTCACATTTATCACTGGCGGTTCCTGTAAGAACTGGTTTCAGCCAATTAATGAGGAAGTCAGTCTATGCTGTGTCATTACTGGTCGAGAGAGTGCGTAAACCCCGCCTACTTGAAGCAGGAGGGCGGGGCTCTGCGAGAGACAGCCCATATTAGGAAACCCTTTTATGAGATTTAGCCACTACCTACACTCCCCCCCAACCGACACACACACACACACACACACACACACGCACACACACAATCAAATGGAAAGGAAAAGAGAAGGAGATTGCCCTGGCATGGCAAATTGCCCCTCCCAAATATGTCGAAGAGATTAATTAAAAATAATACATTTATTAAACTTAAAGCAAGCTTCTTTAAGGTATTTATTGATTTAAAAAATAAAAATATGAAAGACACTGAATCATAAACTTTTTTTTTTTTTTTTTACATGACCTGATGCTCTTTGACACATTTGGACTTTTGTTTTATCACTTTACACAGTCATGTGGCCGATAACGGTCTCTTTGAACTCTGCATTTCACAGACGCAAACAAGCCCCTCAGCCCACTCGAGTTTCTGAAAGTGCAACTTCACGGATAAACAATAGATGAGCTCATACCGGCTATTTTGTTAAATCATTAACCAAACACACTATCATCATCCACCCGTGATGTGGGTTAACTAAACGCAAACACATCAGGCCCAAAAAAGCGCAAAAGGAGAAGCAAAATGATGCAGGCTTATAAAGACGTTACTGAAAATCCACCATCAAAACCAACACCCACACACCTCAGAGGAGAACATACCAAAATCCAACCAACTGTAAACACACAGAGAAGCTAGCATTAGCACATCTGAAGCCTAATCTCAGATCTAAACCTTCATTCGTTTTTCTTTTTTTTCTTTTTGTCAGCGGGGTTTTGCAGCACAGGTATAGCGAAACGCTGTTGCGCTAGAACAAAGAGTCAGATCAAAAACTTGTGTCTTTGTGTTTGAGAAATTGGCGGGCTCCAATCGAGCCTTGTCCGATGAGCCATGGTGAGTCAGTGCCTGTACGAGTCAGACATTACACTCCTACCAACCGTCAGAAGCATGCTACTAAAACATGAGGACTATCTTCATGTCCATAAAACAAGGATTTTCACTTCTGGAACGTTCTGGGGCAGGGATCTCTTTGGAAAAACAGGCTGGACTAAGAGATATATATCCACTGTCAACATTGCATGATCTGCTCATATTTACATTTTCAGATGACTAAATGTGTTGTGATATGTCTTGGAAAATGCTTGCTAAGAGCATATTTTGTTCACGGTGGAACCCATGCGATTTGTACAATGAGGGGCAATAAAAGTGAGTACTTGAAATATTTCCAAAAATATATCTGGCATGGCTTTGGAGTCAAAACATCTTTTATGGTGGGAAAGTATTATTTCTGCTCAAAGTGTATATCATCAGGTTATCAGAAGAAAAACAACATATAGAGCCTAAACTAGAATTACTGTGCATATATCAGTAGGAAGGAAAATCCATTTTGAGATGTTACGACGTGTAAAGGCTGCAGAGATGGAATGCATTTGTTTTTCACTTGCATGTGCTTGCTAATAATTATTTTTTTAAAAGTAAAATTTGATTTTTTTTTTAACAAAGTGTTAAAAATCTTGCTAACTTAAATTATATAATGAATAGACACTCCAAAACCTATTTTAAGATCACTATAAATAGTATAAAACATTTGTAATTAATTGTTCATGCAAGTAATTTTAAATATTAAACTGACATAACTAATGCTAAAGTTGCTTCTGTCCCGTTTGAGAGTAAAACAATAAAAAACTCTTATGGATGCAACTGTGTAGCGCTTGGAAGATTAAAAATGTAAATTCAAATTTGAAGTCAAATGATTTACTTGGCAACCCAAATTATTTCTTTTTTCAGATACTTAAACAAAACTGTATTTTTTTGCAAACAAATCAACTGCTTACTGCCTTTGAAACTGTTCAATTATTGTTAATATGGAGAAAATTTCTAGATCAGGGTGTGATTTGATTTCTTTAAACTGTGGAGTAAATACTGAAATGTGCATGCAAACACACTTCTAATGTACAGTGCATACCATGTATATTGTGAATTTTATAAATAGCTGTAATTTTCTCTAATTACTGTATTAAATGTAAAGTGTGTAACACTGTTCTGTGTACTCTACTTTTTGGACTTATTTGCCTCTAACTGCATCGTAATTTCAGTTTCTAACCATCTATATTTCATTCTATGAACATTTCTTTGTTTTCTTATGAAAATAAAAGGTTTAAATAACATTACATGCCAGTGAATACAATTAGAAAATATTAGAAGAGGCATAACATATCAATAATTAACTATTGTTAAAAAACTGTGTTATTTATTTACAACTCCCAGGGAGATAATGATGAGTCAATTAATCAATAAAAGATTTTCTTTGTGTCATATCAGTTGTTTCAGTTAGGTAGGATTTACAGGAAAGCCATGCGTCATTGTTTATCAAATCTGGTCACAAAACGGCTTTCTTGCAATGAGGAAAAAACAAGTAAAACTTTTGTTTTTTTTTAACAAAAAGTTTAATTTTGTATTAAACATTTGAATATGTCAATTATATAGCCATTACTTTACATGAAATAAAATATAGAGTGAATTAGTAATGTTTTTAATCTTTCTATGCATTTTAAATTCAAGCACTTTAAGTTATTTGTATTTCATATCATATTGTATCTCACTATTTTTTATTTTCTTCAGTTAAAATCAATAAGATTAAAAAAACACACAGAAAACTGACAAGACTCCTGAATCCACACCAGTGTGCACATACATCTAATAAGCATATATCAGCAGATCAAGACCCAAGTCTTCCCACAATGCCTGTTTAACTCCCAGCTAGGATGAGTGTAGCAGGCTAACAAAGTTATCAAGATTTGCCATATTGATTAGTATTGATTAGTCACATTTAAGTGATGCTGAGGATATGTTACGTCCAGCGAAAAGCACAGGTGAGCGGACAGGGGTATCTGAGGTCATTTTATTAGTATGCTGGCTCCTTTGTGTCTGTCCATCTCCCTACTGAGTGACATCAACAACAGGAAATGAGAGATGATTCAAACACATGCAGGGAAGGATGATGATCCTCAAGAACAGGATGATGAAGATGCCGGTCATCGGCGATATGAAATCTAGATAATGACAGCGCAGGCTACCTCTCCTCACGGCCTGTTTGACCGCGCAAGCTTCTGACTCAGCGGGCTTCAAGCCTATGCTAACGTCAACAAGATCCAGTGAGAAAAATTAAGAGGCAAAGAGAGCAACAGAAGCTATCCAGACATGGACAGATGACAGGCTGACACACTTGAGGAGTGAGGCATGGCAGCCGAAAGGAAGACTGTGTGATTAGCTAAACAGATTAGCATGCGAGTGCACTCAAAACAGCAATTCTTTAGATAATATTAACTCAAATGTGGACAGTAGGAAGTGGGTTTTCTTAATAAACTAAGCTGTAAATACCTCAGACTAACACAAGGTAACCCCTAAATGCATAAAACAGCATGAAAACTTCTTTAAATCCCAACATAATGGGACATTAAACACAAACAAAGTTTCCCTCCTTTCTTTATCTTGCTCAGAAACACATAAAATAGGCCAAACACTTAATTCTAACATTTAATCTTCCCATTCAGTTGCATGCAAAGCATGCTGGGAAGTGGAAATCCCCTTTCTGAGTGAATAGAAATTATCCATGTGGTCTTGTTGCAAACGGATTAAGTAATTTTATATAAAAGTATTGAAATGAACTTGCGCATTAGCTCATTTTAACTAAATAAATGGAGGAAGCAGCATTTTTGAGCGCAAGTTGAACTAGTCTAAATGGATGCAAAGAACAGAATGAGGCCTTGTAACACCATTAGCTGAATTACCTGTCAACACTTGTGTTTTACAAACTGTAATCTTTGGAGAGGTGACTAAAGCTTACCCAGAAGCAACATCATGTGAGAAGAAGCATGGGATCAGCATTCAGGAAGGTGAAAACATTCGTGGCTCTGTGTTCCCCAGCGAACAACATGGGGATTTTTTGGAGGTAAACAGGTTCCAGCTTCCCTTTTCTTCTCGTCCCTCTATAAAACAGTTAATAATTCTCAGTCACCATCTGACAACATTCTAATGAGCTATCATTTCCTGTAGCCGTTACAATTTCTGTCTTTTATTTTTTTTTTTCCCATGCTATTCATTTCCTTGAGACTGAATTCCTCAAGCCTTGAGTCACGGGTGACCTCTGACCTCAGGTCCCCTCTAAAGCTGCCAGCCAGTGTTCCTTCTAAGCTGTGCATGTGCACGGTCACACACTTCGGATGTCGCTCCCGCGCAAATGGGATAAAAATCCCAATTGAATCTAGACTAAATAAATAAATAAATAAATAAAATGTGGGAATAACCTTAATATTTCATAATTCAGGGTTTAAAACAGGGATGGCATTTCAAACTCAAGCCCACTGATTTTTAGTACGGAACTGACGCTATGAGAAACAGCGTAAATACTCAGGGATGACTAATTTGCAAGATAAAAACTGCATTACTAGAGAATTTCTGTCATCCAGAGCAATGCATCGTTTTAGTTGTTTAAGCCTGACAAAAGTTATCTTGGCAAATTGAGTTATCATGAACTTTCTTGAGGAAGACAAGACTGAAAAAATACTTTTTTTTTTTAAATATTAAAATATCCAATTTATAATAAAATTCAGTCAAAATCTAAATAAATTCATAATGCATATTGAATCATTTATTACTCAGCTATAATTAATTATGCATCAATCATATAAATGCATCTAAAACACACACATATAATAAAAATATAATAAATGCTAATTTATTAATTGATATTTAAGTCAGATTTATATCCTAAATGAATTAATCATGTATTTAATACACACACAGACACTCACACACACACGCACACACATAGAAATACAAGTATTAACGTAAAAATGTACACTTTTAAAAAAAATCTTAAAATATTTAATAAGTCCAAATGAGTAATAGTTTATAATAAAATTTAGTCAAAATCTAAAACTCATAATGCATATTGAATCATTTATTACTCAGGCTATAATTAATTATGCATTTATCTTATAAACAAAGATATAACACACACACATATAATAAATGCTAATTTATCAATTGATATTTAAGTCAGATTAATATCCTTAATGAATTAATCATCTATTTAATACACACACACACACACACACACACACACACACAGAAATACATGTGTATTAATGTAAAATGTATACTTTTGTAAAAATCTTAAAATATTTAATAAATCCAAATAAGTAATAATTTCTAATAAAACTGAGTCAAAATCTAAATAAATTCATAAAACATACTGAATTATTTATTGCTCAGGGAATAATGAATTATGCATTTATCATATAAATGAATCTAAAATGCACACATATAATAAAAATATAATAAATGCAATTTTATAAATTCAAATTAAAGTCAGATTAATAACCTAAATGAATGAATTGTGTAATTAACACATACACACACACACACTCACACACGTACACACACACACACACACACACGTATAAATATATTAAAATATTTTATGTTTTATATTAAGTCCAAATGGGCAAAAATTAACCTATATGATTCTGAATGAACCTATATGAATAACCTAAATAAATCAATCATATATTTAACACACACCCACACATATACTGGTTTTTATTTATGTGGAGTCATTCCATAAACGTAATGTTTTTTTCACTGTACAAACTGTATTTTCTATCCCCTTACACTAACCAACAACTTTCTGCTATTTTAGATTTGCAAAACACTTCAATCTGTATGATTTATAAGCTTGTTTCCTCATGGGAACCAAAAAAAGTCCCCACAAGGTCAAAATTTACTGGCATTACTATACTTGTTGAGACATTGGTCCTCATAATGTAGTGAATACCAGTTACACACACACACACACACACACACACACACACACACACACACACACACACACACAGTGGAATACATGTATAAAAGTCTATAAATGTAAATCATTAACAATTATAAATGTATATTTTATGTCTGATTAATAATCTGTTATTCATAATGTACGTGATGTCTATTTCTCTGTTCAGGTGGATGAAGGACACGCCCAATAAAAATAGGTTGTGCTCAGCAAGCACAAAAATTAGAGGGAACATTGCCGCCAGCTGATGAGGACGGCCATCTTTAAATAAAGGGTGGAGGCCATACACCAGTGTACGATAAGCACAGACATCTACAGCTTCTTGCACACAGAGACACGTCTGTACACACTAATGACGCGAGAGGCTTTAAAAACAGGCCTTGATGAGTTTGTTCTAATCATTGACAGTGCAGGTATTTTAAAACAAAAGAAGGTCACGCTCTGTGGGGGAATTGATAACTGCACTGCTGTTTACCTCTGGTCTGGTTCTTAGTGTCAGTTAAAACTAGCTCTATGTTACATGAGGATCTTTCCCAATGACCTCATGAGCAAACCATGAGGACGTGTCCTGAATGGAGATCCCCGAACTCAGGGTATTAATCACCCTCACACACACTTACACACTTACACACACACATATATTGCTTTACGTGCTCACATTCATTCCTGTTTTCTCCACCAGCTGTGCCAGTCCCATGTTTAAACAGTAAGAATGAAGTAAAAAAAAACAGACTAAACAAAGGAGAAGAGGAAGACAGAAAGAGAGGGGTGAGATCACTCCTATTTTGGAAAAGACTTATCAGCACGGGACTGGGAGACAGGGAATACTGATCTCTTCCCCTCTGGGTCTCATTGCTGGCTCAGAAGAGGAAAAAAAAAACTGAGTAATTATAGCACACTCATACAAGTGTCACTTCCCACCACACCGGCTAGACACTCGTCACCTCGATCGCGCAAACGTGTACACAAAACAGGCAAGTGTGCATACAAGCTTCCACACCTCTCACCAAAACATTTACATTTAACTCAAAGATCAAGATCAAAGATCCAGAACCTAGTGCTGTCTAGCAGTCATGGAACCTCATTAGAGATCAAGTTGGAACATTATCACTGTAAAAAAAAAAAAAAAAAAGTTGTTCGAAGTTGTAATTAAAGAAAATTAAAAGTAAATTTTACAAGAAAACACTGTTTCAGAAAAAAATGTACACGTATTTCAATGTGTTACTTGCCGCTTCTTTGTAATTATGTGTGAAATTTACTAGCAATTTCTGAATGAATTTTTCTTCACCACTATTTTTTTTCAGTATATGAAGCAATTCATTCACCACACAAAATGAGGCTCAACTTACAATTAATTTCAATAGAAATTGGTGTTAAAAAACTACTAAGCTAAGAATGTGATACTCTAATAAAAAAAAATAAATATAAGCCACATTAAAATATTGTGTAAAATGCTTTTAAAAAGAAAACAAAATCTGATTTTTAATAAACATTCATTTAACATTTCTATTTTAATAATTTTTCAGATGATTACTGACACTTATAAAATCAATACTGTTATAAACACACTGATGTGTGTGTGTGTAATAAATACACAATTAATTAATTAATTCAGGTTATTCATATAGGTTAATTCAGATTCATATAGGTTCATTTTTGCTCATTTGGACTTATAAAATATTTTAATATTTAAAAAAAATATTATAATATACATTTTACATTTATACATGTATTTCCGTGTGTGCGCGCGTATGTGTGTGTTTTTGTACCTACTTATTATTTATTATTACATATTACATATTTATAAATATTACAAAATTGTACCCCAAAGTGAGCAAAACTTGTCAAAATCTCTAAAAAACTCCCTTTGTGTACACCCCTAATTTGTAAAACTTGTATGAAAATAAACCAAGTTTGTTTTTTGTTTTTTTTAAATTATAAAAATGCAGAAAGTTTTCTGTGAGGGGTAGGGTTAGGGTTATGTTTAGGTTAGAAATTGTATAACTATCTGTATATAAAAACAATATAAGTCTATGTAATGTCCACATTTAGATAGCTAAGTAAATGTGTGTGTGTGTGTGTGTGTGTGTGTGTGTGTGTGTGTGTGTGTGTGTGTATACATAAATAAATATACACTAATGTGTATATATATATATATATATGCATTTACAAAGAAAGATGTATAAAAAGAAATGTAGATATAAAATGTGTGTGTAAAAAATAAACAAATATACATACACTGATGTGTGTTTGTGTGTGTGTGTGTGTGTGTATATATATATATAGATAGATAGATAGATAGATAGATAAAGGTATATAGACAAATCTAGATATAAATACTGATGCTGCATATAAAACACACACACACACACACACACACACACAGATGTATGTATTTACAGATAAAGATATATAGACAAATCTAGATATAAATACTGATGCTGCATATAAAACACACACACACACACACACACACACAGATGTATATATATATGTATTTACAGATAAAGATATATAAAAATAAATGTAGATATAAATACTGATGCAGCATATTTAAATATATACTGCACTTATAACTGTAAAACTGCTCTTTATAATACAACAAATAATACAGCTAGATAGCTAGCTAGACAGAATTTAATTTAAATTTAATGTAGAATTTAATTAAAAACATGTTTTGGAACTTTTTGGAACAGCTTTTGCTTTGGTAATGTCTTTACGAGGCCTAAAACGCTGCCTAAAAGCTGTCGCTCACTCAGTCTTGGAAGGGCGCACCAGTGATCAAAGACGCTTCTGCTAAAATATCAGCTGAAAATTCCAATTGACGTAAACAAATCATTCCAATGTGCCCATGCAACAAGCTTAGGCACGAGAGATAAGTCAGACATCAGCTATCCTCAAAGCGAGCTCTGATTACACAGCAACACAATTCACAAAATCACTATGGGTGGACTGCCTACTGACTCACTGGAGGACCAAACATGCCCAGGATGACTGTGCGGGCAAGGCCAGGCAGGGCTGCTTACAGCTGGGCTGGAGGAGAATAGAAATTGGGGTGTTTGGTTCAGGAGGATGTGAAGGAGAAAGTTGGTGTTGCCGTAGTCCACCCTGTAATGCACTTCCCTCCCTCTTAATCATGAAACACTGGCCTTGAGACACACTGGCTGGCGAGTCTGCAATCTGTCTATTCTAAGTGACCACTGCACTGGAGATGCTCTGCATGACTATAAACACAGTGAAAGTCATTCTAGTCAGAAAAGATGTCGCAAGTAAGCCAACACAGAGTATACTGACTAATAAACAAACAATACAGAACTGTTAAGCTTAATTTTGTGATAATGAAAAGTGCAAACAAGTAAACAGGATATTTATAACGTCAGAGTAACACTTACAATGGCATTCAATATTGACGCACTTGCGGCTGCACTGCCATCTAACTCGCTGACAGATAGAAATAGGTTCGTGCAACGAGACTCGTTTTGACGGGAGTGATGATTAAGAACAAGCTTTTGAAACGGAAACACACACGGCAGCAACCGAGCCGCACTTACGTACATATATCAATACAAACAAGAAGATATGCCGTCGCATGTCACATAGAAAATATCCGCATAGGCTGATGGGACTGAAGTGGAAAAAAATAATAAAAGATAAGGAATAATAACAGCTTGTCATAATAAAACATGTGCATGCAAAATCCCAATTTTTCTTTTGCTGCATGCATACAAAGTGAATGCATTCACACACCTACAGTGCTGTAACCGCACCGAAACGATGCTCTCTGTACAGTCATACAGTGAAGCAGCTGTAGGTTGAGTTATCCGGTGAGCTCTAGGTCTGCGGGTAAACCGTGCTCACCTTCAACAGGATGTCACCTAACCAATCACCCGTGACCCAAAGACTCGCAACCGAACAGACAAATTGAAATCAAAGCTGATAACTGTCATTTAAAATGTCTAAAATCAACAACAATATCAAGAAATCACAGTCCTACTAGGGTTTTTCAAGGCACAATTCTAAATACTTTGAGTTATAGATTATGTACATATGATATACTATTCATTTCTTGACAGTTATTACGATAGTTCGCTTTATTATTTCTCTCATTTAGTTTATTCTCAATTATTTCGTAATTTCAAATCTTTAGCATTAAAATTACAATATGCATTTGCATATAAACTTCAATATACTTTCTAGAGCAAACAAGCATTTTCTGAAGCCATTCCCTCTCCGCTTTTCTGCCAAATTCCTGTCGTTCTGATAAATAAATAAGCCAATAAATAAATAAGTAAATAAATAAAAAGAGATGATTTAACATGATTAATCAAAAGTAGGTCATTACACTTAATTCAGTGTGTGATATGGGCTAATATTTGTAAATATTAAGCTGCAAAACGGCTATTTAAAAATAAATTCTGCATGTCTCTGTGTTAATGAATGGCGCAGACGCGTGGTTTTGTGTACTACTCGTACTGAAGCGTGTGTGACACTTGCGGTGATATTGGCATCTGTCGTCTCACTAAGTGAGGACATAAATACACGGACAACAGTTCCAGAACTGCTCTGAGAGTCACTTCGTGAGCATTTAACCGTTTCGTTTAAGTAAAACGTCATATCATAAGTATCACAGTAACCCGTCAAAGTAAAAGTTTGTTTAACATGAAGACACTGTGGCATGAATACATTACTATTGTTCAGCAGACTTTACATACATACGTACTACCACTACTAAAATTATTAAAACCTTATTTTTAAGGAATAATCATATACTTATTATTATACTTCAATGTTTTTAATAGTATTTTAATAGTAAATCCCCTTTATTTGCCAAAAAATAAAATTAGTTTAATTTTCATTAATTAAAATATAAATGAAATTAATGCTTTATGTCTTCATTTTATAACAAGAAAAATGCAAATACACAATACACAATTTTGGAAAAAAACAAAAACAAAACAAAAACAAACATTCCACAAAGCTATTTTAAGAATAAAGAAAACTTGTTTTTATGCATTCAAATAATTAGACATGCTAGAACACAGAATTTGGTAACAATAAAACATAAGGTGGGCAAAAATAAAACATTTCATAAGGCTCTAAAGATGCTTTTACACAACTTTTAATAAACTGATGTTGAATTGCTTAAGTTTCATGATTTTAATTAATTAAACAAGCTTTTTGATTAATAAAATTTAATTTAACCATTAAAAAAAAAATTCCAGAAAAATTAAAAGTGAAAAAATGGAATTTGGAAAAAAATAAAACATAGGGCCCTAGTTAAACCACTCATTTCACATGGGCTATTTTAACAATGTCCTTACTACCTTTCTGGGCCTTAACCGTGGTAGTACTGTTGCTGTCTTAGAGGGTCAGAAAGCTGTTGGATTTCATCAAAAATATCAGCTGTGTTCCAAAGATGAACAAAGGTCTCACAGGTTTGAAAAAACACAAGGATGAGTAATTAATGACAGAACATTAATTTGAGTAAAGTAACCCTTTAATACTCTACGTACTGCATAAAGAACACACTCAGATATTTGCACGTAACTAGACCTCTGAAAAACTTGACAAAATGCCCCTAATTTTCCCCCAAATCTTAAAACTGTCATTCGATTCAGGTTTGGTTCTGAATTATCTCAGACTCTTCAAGAAAAACTCCTGAAAAAGCACCTATACGCTTATGCAAATGCTCAAAATTCTTGCATGAGGTGTGCAGCACACTTCTGAGCATAAAAAAATAAAATCCCCCTTTTTGCACTAACACAGACCAATTTCAGTGCAGCTGCCCCCTGCGTAGTTTAAACATGTCTACCTGCAAAAAGGCGGTAAAACAGGCCCATGACTCAGATTCCCGGCTGGATGGGGCTGCAATGACTCGCACGGTTTACCGCACAACGCAAGGCTTTGGGCAGGTCGTGGAAACAGTAGCTGCAGATAAAGCTGTCACCTCGCTTACATCTAATGAAATAAGTCATTGATCGATTCTGTTCTGTCTTGCAGCATAAAGCCTTAGTAAGACAATTAAAGACTTTTATTCACTGTTTAACACTTGAAAAGCCTAGTTTCTGTATGGTGTAACTTGATTTGCGGTCAGTCGATTCACCCCCTTGTGACTCTGATCCGGTATCTGTCTACTCACAAATACTGAGGATAAAGGGCTGATTATGGCCTTGCGTATTATTACGGTCAGTGTTAGTAAGATAACTCATACTAACATTCCAGTGAAAAGCTTGGTCACCACGCAGTCACTCTCTATGGGGACTCAACACTGAGAGCTTCAACTGAATGCTGTCTTTGTCCAGTGATGCCTCGCGAACAGGTGACTTGCTTTTAGTGCTTTCCAGAAAAGAGCAAGAATTTAACTCCTCCGTGCCAAGAATTCAACACCAAATTTGTTATTTACGATCACAATTTTAAGACCAGAAATAGCAATGGTGGTCATTTAGTAATGTCCCCTATTAGCAGTGGAATGAGTTCAGATTAGTCGAGCTTTGATTTGATTTCTCCTGTCAGGAGTATCTTTCTCGTCCGTCCTCTATTTTCTCTGCATCTCACCCTGTCACCATCAGTCACATTTAAAGTGCTTCAATTTAAAAACAGTGCCATCTGCATATTCTTTGTTTTGATAATCTGACCATTCACGAAAGTGCTTAAGGAACAGCAGGAGATACTCTCAGATGGAAATGCATGGAGAAAGGACGCATCTTCCGTTGATCAGTTTGCCATTCACTTTACAGAGGCTATGACTATCAATACAGTGGCAGGACTGCTTATATTAAGTCTAATTTGAATAGGCAACACACAAAAGCTTTTTTGAATGAAAACAACCACCTGTCTTCACCAATCAACGATGATGAAATCATCGATGGGAGGGGTTAACTGAGGTAAAACCACAGGATGTTTCAGTATGATTTTACTAACTACATGACACACACTTAAGCCAACACTTAAAGTGATAGTTCATACATTAATGAATATTCAGTCACCACATCGTTTCAAAGTTTAGCAGATTATCTGAACTGCTTTCTTCTATACAATGAAAGTGGATGGGGGCCAGAGGCTGTCAAGCTTTAAAAGGTAAAACATCATCATAAAAGATTTAATACAACTTATGTGGTATATTCTAAGTCAACTGAAGCAAGTTATTATCTGAAATGTTACTTTAAAAAGGTGGTTACCATTCACTTCCATTGTATGGAAAAGAGCAGCATGGTCAATCTGCTAAATATCTCATTTTGTGTTGCACAGACAAACCTTTTTTTTTTTTTTCAGGGTCACTTTTGTCACCCTGGCACCTTGGTCCAATTTTTCTCTTATGCCAAAAATCACTGGGATATTAAGTTAAGATCATGTTCCATGAAGATATTTTGTAAATTTCCTACAATAAACATATCTAAACTTAATTTTGGATTAATAAAATGCATTGCTAAGAACTTAATTTGGACAACTTTAAAGGTGATTTAAAAGGTCAAATATTGTCATATCCTAACGATCATACATCAACGGAAAGCTTATTCATTAAAAAAACTGACCCTTATGACTGGTTTTGTGGTTGGGGGTCACATATATATGGAGCGGTTTAATATCTCCAAGCAAGCCTGCCCTGAGCAAGGCATTAGTTCAAAGATCTCGCTTACGATTAGCCTGCAAATCAGGAAATAACAACAATAAGTAGCATTAATATAAGACAGAACAATAAGCCACACTCCATCTGAGACAAAGGAAAAGCCTTAAATAGGAAATCAAAGCCTTTCAGGACTACTAGACTACAGTACTGTCAAATCATGCATAGTCTGAAGATAATTTGCACTGAGTGAACAAGGACACGCTTCCATGCCAGTAATTGCTTGTTTTCACGTTTTGTTCCGATTTTTAAATTCTGTTTCTCCTCTCACATCCTGTAAAAATCTGCTTCGGGATCCTGGTATCTCCTCACGATGGATAATTCGGTTAAGCGTAGTTCCACAAAAATAAAGCAAAAGACCTGAACGAACTGACGTCACAGTTATTTAGGCCCTCACAAATCAGCTAAACTTGTCAGAGACTTTGCCAAAACGTAACACGTAGACTAACTCTTAACTGCAAAGATAAAAGATTTTCCATTATCAATGATTGTAATTTATAGACATCCCACTTTAAGACAGGAAGATCCATACAGCAATAATAGAACGCACACTGACCAGACTGAAAACAGACATCCATCCTCTAATCGTATGTTTGTTCTTCATTTAAACAATTCTTTAGGGTTAACCCGTCCAAAGCCATTGACCTGGTCATGAAATACAATACATGCCGAAACCGTAGCCTACATGTATATTTAAAATTCTTGGCAGGCGACGCAAAAATGCATTTCACTGGCATTAATCTTAAAATGGCAATGTCTGTGTCTTCTCTATGTCCCACGGATAGGATGCATCAAATCAAGCTTTTTTTTTTTTATTCCCTTTTGTCCCTTCTTTCTATGCTTTCTCATAGAACTTTGCCTTGAAAACAGTAAATGAGTAAAAAGGCATTTCTTGTTTGTGAATGTTTCTGTACATGTCCATACACTACAGAACAAAAAAAGCAATTTTCTTTTCTTTTAAATGTCATCTGATTTTTTTTTTTTTTTTACAGTCAAGAGATTATGCATACATACTAAATTCGTGCTTTACCATTCCTTTTAAATGTAATGTGCAATTATAAAATCAGTTAAACATATATCAGCTTCAGAACCAGCAATTTGAAAAAAAAAAAAAGCACAAACAAATATATAAAGTAAAACACCAAAATGCCAGCAAAGTAAAAGTTTTAGAATTACACTTGTACACACTTGACTTAAAAATAACGGACGTTTACGGAAAGCATTATATTTCAAATAATAAATCTTTTCTTTTATCTTAAATATAAAAAAGGTTAAGTTATCTATTGTTATCTAAGTTATCTTCCACATTGCTTTTCCTCACAATTCAGGATCAGCATCTTGTCTGTCACACATTCAAATGTAAAGTTTAGCCATGTGTCACAAGATGTGTGAATGAAGCCACATTTGCCCTGCTAAAACAGCAACCTTTTAAATAAGAAATGAAGAATTTACCCAGTTTCACTCTGAGGGAAAGAGAACTGAAAGCATTTCCCATATTTGCATCAGCCACAAAAGTCTTGCTAACGTAAAAAGACCAGCAAGTCATTCTAGACTTCACATCACCGCATGTCGACATTTTCATTAATTTTTGATGTTTCATAATGTCACAGTGTCTATACATACAGTAGCTGTAATGATAAACCAGACTAAAATAAGCCTTCAAAATGCACAAATAGCAACTCTTAAAATTTCTAGAGCAATATTAACACTAGTTCACAGCCTAAACACACAATTAACTTTCATAACACGCTCCCACAATGCCAATAACAAGATATGATCATTGTAGCAAGAAGGCAAACCAATAAAATAAATGTAATAAAACTAGTTTATTTATATACCAGCACGAACAGTTGTGTGTAAGCAAAAAACACTACTACTTACACACCCTGCTTGTCAAAGTAGCACAAGAACATATTTTAAAATCACACGCAAGAGTATATTAATAGGTGTAAAAAGTGTAAAGGTCTCAAAGTTGCATAATTCACTGATATGTCATTGATTTTCGCCTTTTCGTACAGAAGTACTGTTCTGTAATTTAAGAGATGCGCTAAAAACCTTCACTTTCACTTTTCCTGAACAGATGGATGCCTTTCCATAGCTCTTAAAATCACATCACTATACAATGAAATATCACTTTAAAACTATTGAACTAACATAATTAAGTTGAGCGAAGTTCAGTGATTATTGATGGATCTTTTCACACCTATAAAATCAAAGAGGAGGCTATAACAGGAGCAAGGCAGGATCATAAATGTAGAGGAAGAAGAGTTCATAAGTGGAAGGTAGTAAAAGAGGTAAACATTAACATTTGTGTTATAAAGCCCAGGATACGGTGCAGGCTTGGAACAGGAAGGCCCGCATGACTTTTTTTTTTTTTTTTTTTTTACTGGGTTACGACTAAATACTAAAAATTTATTGCTGCAGAAGGTTTACAGCGACGACATGAATATTCCAGAAATAACAGGATTTTATTTCTCTTTGATTGCGTGATGTTTGGATAATTGTAAATGCTCTCGAAGGAATATTTATGAGCCGAGTGTAAAAACTAGTAAATGTAAACTCTCATTTAAGAGACCTGAATGTATAGCTTGCAATGCTCTGCCAAAAATGTGAAATCTGGAGCAAGGAGGACAGAGAAAAACAATTTAACTTGTTGCACCGACAGAGAAAAACGACTTAAAACGGTAGTAAAGAAAATTAATCTTTTGATGCCTCGCGGAAAAAATGAGGGAGGGAGAAAAGATCTTTGACGGGGAGTTCTGGGTACAATCCTACAGACGTACTTCACGTCATAAAATGACACATAAGCAGTCTTTTTTCTATGTGTAAGTATATATATATATATATATATATAAAAAGTGAGGGTGTTTCTGAGAAGTATAGATATTTATCCGAAAATTCAGACCTTTGGTTTCGCATTTTTTATCTTAATATCTATTCGCAGGTTAGTTCACAAGCATACGCACACTCACATACCTAGGATTTTCTATCACGTGGGGACTTTCCATTTATTTAATACGATTTTCTATCATCCGACCTAAACTTAACCCTCACACACATCTTTCTACTTTTTCATTTGTTTATGAATGTAATAATTAGTATGCATGTTAAGCTGTTTCCTAGGCACAATGTAGGTGCTTTCACTTTTTACTATGCTTGTGGGGACATTTGGTTTCTAGAAAGTAGACAAAACCTAAACTAGGCACACGCACACACTCACGTCTACAAAAGACTTGAACAAGTAAACACTCTGATCTGAGGTAAACTTGACATTTCTGCATTTTTACCTACACTTTCTCTTACAAACACACAGTACCACAACAACCCTATTTGTACCTCTTATAACAGATGCACACACACACACATTGCATCATATCTAGTCGTGTACTTGGTAAAACCACAAAAGGACACCGAGAGATAAACAGTAATGACACGGTAAACGCAACTCTCAAATCACATCCAGTTCTTTGAATACATCTTCATTTTCTCTGCACTACGTCTTGAGAAAAACAAGGCCATAAATAACCCAAATCTGCTGATATTCCTCTCCACTTAATTTTGGGTCAAAAACATCATGTGGACAAAAAGTGAGGAAAATAATGTTTCTTTTTTTGTATTTCATTGGAAACAGATTCGTAAGAAATTCCCTATAGCATCAGCAATTTTTGAAAAAGTAAGAGGGCAACAAGCTGTTTTCAAAACGAAGGGCTGATGCAATCTACATGTGCCGTTGCAGTTATGGCCGGGGTGATTGACGCTTTGCATTGTCAGATGGGGCTGCCCCAAAGACAGGTGTTCACAAGCCAAAAACAGCAGCGCTGATCCCCACCTATAGCATCTTATTACTCTGTTGCAACACTACTGGCCACAGCACAGGTGCTTAAAGAGTCTGGGGTTTAACACAGTACGGCATGTGTTTGTGATTCAGCATATAGCAGATGGTATTAATGTGGATCTTAACAGCTCAATTTATATTAACTCTACTTCCTGTTATTTTGTCTCTACAAAAAAAAAAGCACAACCATGGCAGTAATGCAAGTCTGTAAGTAGAGTAAATAAGCAAATACATACAACCCATGAGATAATTAAGCTACACTTAGCCATCAAAATATATAACCAAGAGGCCTTTACAAACTTTTTAAGGCCTGAGGTAATTTTTAGTGGAAGTCCAAGGTGTCCTAGCAGTTTAGTTTATCACATTAACTATGAACCAGGATCAGAAATTAACTTTTCCATTAAGGGGCAATATTTGCCCCCTGCAAAAAAAAAAAAAAAAAAAAAAGCTGTTTTTTTGTTTTTGTTTTTCTTTTAAACCCAAATGCTGGATTCAGCCTGTTGGGTCATTTTATTGGGTTGATTTTAAATATTTTTACCCAGGTACTAGGTAGTTTTTCTGCACTCTAAAAAACGCTGGGTTATTTTTTTAACCCAAATGCTGGGTTCAACTTGTTGGGTCATTTTAATATTTTTTTGTTACCCTGGTAGTTTTTCTTTAACTAAGCTGCTGGGTCATTTTTAATGCTGGGTTATTTTTTTTTTACTCAACCACTGGGTTGAGCCTGTTTTAGACAAAACTGAGTTAGCTCCTGAGTTAAAGCGCAGGCTTTTTGAGCCCTGTACAGGAGTGAGTGGTGCTCAGCGCTGCCAATTTGGTGCACTTCTTCAGTGAAATAAAGGTTTGTATACATTTTATTTAATTTATAAAGTCGTTACTGTGCTGTAAATTATATTATTTTACATGCAGCATACAAGGATGAGATGTCAGTCAGCTAAATGCATCAGAAGCTGTCGTTTCGCATGATGAAAATGCTGATTTTATTTGTTATAATGCTGAATTTAATTTAATTTGATGTTAAAATATGTTCTCTAATCTCAGTACTGTTTGTTTATGGGCAGGTTATGGAGTCAGTCACGGCATCTTTCAGCTACGAGTGAAACGTGAGGCCGCGGTCTGAGTTTCGTGCGAACAGCAGCTCATCACTGGCTTAGATTTCACCGACACACTGGCACGATAACTGGCAATATTTTGGGGAAAAGTGATTACAGAGAATGGTTGAATACACTTACATTAAAATGCTTCTTTTAAATGTTACATTTTTTATTTATATAATGCTTGTTAAATGAGTTTAAATGTATGTGATATTGTAAATTATGCTGTATTCACCCAAATAAATTCAGTTTGCCTTACATTTTTTATGCATGGTTGTTCTTGCTTATTAATAAATGTTTAAATCTTTTGATTATTGCCTCTAGTAATTCTGTGTGTGATTTTTAATTTTAAGCCAGCAATATAGTAATTTTAAACAATAGTTGACTTCAATAAAACAACCCAGCATGTTGGGTAAAAACATTTTACCAAATAACCTAAGTTGGGTTGTTTTAACCCAGCATTAATTAGAGTGTGGAATTGATTTCCAGGGGCATTTTTTACATTAATGAGGGCAATTTTTTATAATCACCATATTATTATAATCACCATACTATGTTGTTTTTAATGTCAGTACTTAAATTTACCCAATTACTTTAATCAATATTTTAAACTGCTGTCAGTAACAATAGACTGTTTAAAATTGTATCTAAATTATAAAAACAGGAGCTCAATATTATGACGAAAAGCATTATTGTAAGATACTGCTCTTTATTATTCTAATAATGATTATTAATATCGATATAAAAACATTTTTGTTTTGTGTCTGCATTTTGGGCATGTCATATTTTGGCTTCGTAGACAAACATGTGTGTCCACGACAGAAAAACTCTCGTTATAAATCACATCTTTTATTTACATCGCATCTGCACTATTTGCATGTGTGTTATTTATGATGAGTTTGAATTTGGGAGTGTGCGCATTGGACACAGCTCCGGCGTTTTCAGCACTGACTAATCTAATCGCTTCTGACCGGTGCGTTTTCAGCAATGACTAATCTAATCACCTCTGATTGGCGTGTTTTTAGCACTGACTAACTCAGCATCTCTGATTGGCACATTTTTACCGCTGATTAACTAAGCATCTCTGATTGGCATGTTTTTAGCGCAGGGTAATCTAAGCACCTCTGATTAGCGCGTTTTTTAGCGCTGACTAATATAAGCGCCTCTGCAGGGCTCTACAATGCGACCATATCAGTCGCATTTATGACTAAAAACTGCTGTGTGCGATTACGAAAAATATTTAGGAGCACCTGTGCGACTGACCCTTCAAAAGTTTCTACGTGTTTTTGCAGAGTTGAGTAATGTATCACAGACATATCTCACAAATCCTTTCATAAACAAAGTGTAGAGAGGGTATAGCGTAGGGAGCTTCACTGATTATAATGGAACTCTGTGAGATCATCATGAACTAAGATGACTGACAGCTTTTAATGATTACTGAGGGAGTTTGTAAATGTGATACTGATTAAATACAACAGTTCAATAAGCAAGAAATTAATGTTAAGTGACTTACATTGTTTGACTAAAATAGTATTGCCAGATTTTATTTTATTTCGTTGACGAAAACGGTTTAAAACAAAGTCACGGCTAAGCCGCTGCGCATCTCCATTTAAACACAGTGGTGTTTCATTTATAAATGAACGTGTGTTTTTAAACAAATCTAGTCAATAAATCAATTACCCGTTCATAAAGACAGTCACTTGCTTTATTCCTAAATAAATCAGCCATTTGAATGAATCAAATGAATGAATGATTCAGTAATAAAATCAGTGACTTGCCGCCACCTACTGACAGTTTTAGCTTCATTTCATTTCCCCTGTAAATCACTTTAAATCAAATATCACCATGTAATGGGAAGGCTAATTTTTGATCAGATATTTTGATTATTAATTTGAAGGTGCTCCTGAATTTTTGACTGTGCTCCTGCATTTTTTAAGTTGGCGCTCCTAAAAATAAAAGTAAGCGTTTTTAGCGCTGACTAATCCAAGCACCTCTGACTAGGGCGTTTTTAGCGCTGGCAAATCTAAGCGGCTCTAATTGGCACGTTTTCAGTTCAACAGAAATTTGTTTGGTTGGTTATACACCTCAACGCTGCACAAAACAGCCCCTAAAAGCAATCTGATGCAGTGTGAGCGAATCTAAATCCAATCCCGCAAACTGACATTTTTCATTCTTTTCACATTTCATTTTAATCGCGACAGCTGTAATACATTGCTTAATTGTGCAGGGACATTTTTTGCCACTTTGTCTTGAACTTATGTGGTATTTCTGTTCATTTTGGTGGCATTTTTGCCAAAAGCCCTCATTAATTTCTGACCCTGCTATATGAACACGATCCACTAATATTTGACAACTTCATTTCATTTCTTATGTGTAACATTTATGCAGTCATATTGTAAAATTAGCATTTAACTCAATTTTAATATATAAGAATAGTGTTTTCGCTATATATATATATATATGCTCACTGCCATTCACTATGATTTTTAAGGGAACATTTACTGTGCAAGAATGAATTAAATTGATCATCCACAAAAATATTAAGCAGTACAAATTAGTAAGCAATATAAATATAGATTTTTGAAGGACCGTGAGACACTTAAGACTGGAGAAATGACTGCTGAAAATTCAGCTTGCTTGAAAAGAGTTAATTTACATTATAACAATATTTCACAATATTACTGTTTTTACTGTATTTCGATCATATAAGCAGCCTTGCTGAGCATAATGGACTTCATTCACAAATATTAAAAATCTTACTGACTCTAAACTTTTCAAATGTAGTGTATGTTTAATGAAATAAAGCTCAGGCACACTTTTTAATGAAAACATTTCACAAATGAAGTATGTTAAGTTAAATAGGAAGCAATAGATAAATTGTTCAAAACGAGAAGTGACAAAAAGGCTTGGTCATAAAAAAATGACAAAAAGTCTTGGACACTTTCTGCCTGTCAAACTTTGTGGAACATGTTCGTAGTTAATATGATAAACTACACCGGTGGTTCCTCTGATAGGACATCTGTGTGAACTTGAGGAAAACTGATTTCATACAGCCATGAAAAATGATCTTGAGATCAGCTGGTTAAAAAAAATAGGTGAAGAGTAGCTCTATTCTGTGCTTCAGTGTCCAAATACGTTTAATGTGTCCTAGACAGGAAGTGTCTAAGACTTGACATAAGATGCATTAGACTGCATGACTGTGTTTGTCTTCATCTCTCACTCTCCTTCTTTCTCACACACACCCACTCACAGTATTCCAAACAGTTCTTTTAACCATTATGGGATCTTTATGTGAAGTGGCGGTTGGTATGAAACACTCTGGGTGGGCGTCATATCTTCAGATTAGAAGGACCACAGGCCACAGGCCAATGACAGAGACCACGTCAGATCCATTACATGACTGCGCCAAATCATCATCCTGTACTGTCAACAAAACGCCATCCACAAACCAGGACCAACCTGAGCTATGCCATCAGATTTGAAACACAATTGATTATCCCTGTTGGAAAACAATAAGTAATACAAGGAAAATGAGGCATTTAAGTTACATTAAGGCAAGACTGCAGGCAAAACCAATGTTTTTTATGCACTGGTGAGTTTTGAGATTTTGGGATTTTTTGTTGTCTTTCAGACTAATAGATCTGTAGATTGCAACTACAATTTATTTAAAAGCTGTTTTCACAAAATAGGTTTTTTGGTTACACTTTAGCACCAATTCTCACTATTAACTAGTTGCTTATTAGCATGTCTATTATTAACACATTGGCTGTTTATTAGTACTTTTAAAGCACATATGCTACATGACCATATTCTACATACCTAATCCTAACCAATAGCTAAACTACCTTACTAACTATGAATAAGCAGCAAAAACGGAGTTTTTGAGGCAAAAGTCATAGTTAACGGTTTGTCAATAGTGAGAATTGGACCTTAAAATTAAGTGCGACTAGTTATTTTTTCCTGAATCAGAAATCACCACTTTACACTGCCAAAAAAAAAAAAAAAAAAAAACAGAATAGGGAACATATGAAGAGTTCAGATGCAAAACCAGCTAAAAGCCATCTTGGTCAAAAATGAGATGATGATACTGAGTGAATGCTCCTGACACACAGTATATGTCCTTTTACTTTAAACTCACTAAAATCTAGGCTCAGCCTAATCAGAAGTACCAGTACTTACATAGAAACCTATACAAAGTAGCCAGAAAGAAATGCTCATTTTAAAGAAATACGGCAGATGGATTTAGAGGAACTCTTCATATATTCACTATTAATAAAGAGTTTTCCCTCAATAAACTCCTTGTTAATTTTAGGATCTAGAACATGGTCATATATAACAAGGCACTAACATGTGCTAAATGTAATAAACAGCCAATATGCTAGTAATATTAATGCTAATAAGCATCTAGTTAACACTGAGAATTGGTCCTTAAAGTATTACCAAATATTTGCTTGCTTAGTTTTTTTGTCTTGTTTTTTTATTAAAAGTATCTAAACATTTTTAAATCAAGATATATCTATTTGAGAAGCAAAACTATGTAATATATTATGTCTTATTTTTTGAAAAATGTATCAAAATTAAGTGACTTTATGCTTAAAACAACAACAACAAAAAAAAATCTGCCAAAAAGGAATGTCCTAATTTTAAAATATCTTTTTCAGAAAACTTAATTTTATGCCATTTTGCTAATTAAGTAATTGATTTGAGAATATGTAGATTAAAAAATAAATAAATAAAAATAATAATAATAATTTTTGCAGTGCAAACTTTCAAGTTTTTGATCCTGTCTATATTTTTTAAACAGAGGATGCATATTTCATATAACATTTTATTTCTAAAACATGGTGAAAACGTATTACAGACTCTTCTGATTTATGGAAAGCTAAACAGACATCCAAATCCCCTCTGTAAAATATGTCAATAAAATGAAACAAAATTTTGAACCTGGCTCTATATATAATGTTCAGATATATGTTCTGGAAACAGAACTTAATTAGCTAATATCTATTTCGGAACATTTAAGAAAACAATTGTTGTAATGTACTGTGATTAATCAACAGGGGAAATTATGCTGATATCTACTAACTAAAACCTGAAACCTATTCACTTGTAGTTTCTTGCATTAACCCCAAATCTACATCCACATGCCATTTCATGCCTTCCAGAAAGCATATATGCTTTTAAAACACATATTAAAGCTAACTTTAGTCTATGTTTGTGAAAGCGATCTCACAGTAAGTATAACAACAACAAGCAACATGTGGGCGTAAAGCATCAACAACTCCCGTCTATCTAGGCCATTTAGATCTGAAAACAAGACGATGGGAATTTCAGAGCAACGGACGCAGTCTGGACCCCATGGTCTCATTTGGGCCTGTAATTTACCAATGGCACAGCCTCCATACTAATTTCCACAGTCAAACTGTCAATTTGATGTTTTATGGGAACTGTAGGTAGACACCTTGCAGACCATGTACAGGGTTTCCCCAGCGTACACAACAAAGGAGCTCAATGGCACATTTGTCTGTGACTTTCTCTCCTCCCTTTCGTTTAACTTTTCATTTTCCGCTATACATCTAAGTAGTCCGCCCACCCTCTCTGACACACCGAAACCACACACACTCACACATATGTCCATGTGCACACACCGTTTTGCCTTTCCATTTCCTCACGGGCCCCCAGATATAAGTCAATGTCTTGAATTACTCACCAAGTGAGGGCCACCATCTGCTCCACTATATATTCTTGCTGAAGGTATCACAAAGACTTTCTGTATGAGAGAGAGAGAGAAAGACACTTACTCCATCAGTTATCCAAGGGTGATACACTCATAACCACATCACATGACCCCCTATGGACCCTCTAACACAGCAAATGAGCAGGCAGTGGTCAGCAAAATGTTTTTTTTTTTTCTGTGATCAGAGGTTAAAACACAACATGACACATCTTTGGGCTGACGGGCATGGAAAAGACCTTATACAGATGGCGTGAGCCGTACAAGGCCCAGGGCTACAGCTAATACACTCGAGGGAGGGGGACTGTGAAAAAAAAGAAAGAAACAAAAACATGTCTGAAAACCTGACTGGAAGTAAAGCAGGATCAAAGATGGCTCCTGTCCAGTCTAGATCCTGCTGACTCACAAGTTCAGCCATGATAAAAGGCAGGATGGGCGGCGTGGGTGTTGGGGGTCGGGGTTTGTTGGCTGGTGCCTGGTGCAACTCAATCAGTCGGGACTTACTCATTATGTTTTTCTGCTTCAGTGTTTGTCACAGGCGTCATGGCTGAGTTGCACAAACACCCTCCTTAACGTCTGGGGCCTGCATGATCACATCTGCACGTAGTTTCAATAAGCTGCATTATTTTTCAGAGTTGCTGTGTCATCAGTTAAATTTTGGATTTGTGCACAATTATAGGCTATTTTTGTTATTTGTAACAATCTGTTTAATGACTTCTTACTTTTAATTGAATGTATTTGTACATAACTGTATGCAACTGTTTTATTTTTGCATGATTTTTATTTAATGTTTATTTAATTTGTTCAATAATTAGTTGTTGAGGGGGTTTGTGGAAATTTTTAACTGTATGTATCTGATGTTTCTTTGTTCCCATTGTTCCATCATTAATGATTATTATTTCATATTTTTAAATAATTGTTTTCAATTCGTTGCATGATTTATCTTTTATATAAGGGGCTTTAACTATATGTAACTGCTGTTTCCATTTTTCCATCATCAATTTAGCTTATCTGTATCTTGATTCAAGAATATGTAAATATTGGAACTACAAAAAAAATAAATAAATAGCACTTATGTAGCACTTAAAATCAAGTTTTTTCTATCTATTTTGTTTTTGTTTTGTTTTTTAAACAGGGGACACATATTTCATATAACATTTTATTTCTAAAACATAGTGAAAATTTATTTTTTTACAGAATTTCCTGATTTATGGAAAGCTAACAGACATCTAACTCAACTCTGTTAATATGTCAATAAATGAAACACAAATTTTGAACCTGGCTTTATATAATATCAGATTTATATTCTGGAAACAGAACTTAATTAGTTAATATCTATTTAACAACATTTCAGAAAACAATTGTTGTAATGTACTGTGATTAATCAACGGCAGAAATTTTGGTGAAATCTGTTAACTAAAACCTTAACCCTATTCACCTGTAATGTCTTGCATTAACCCCAAATCTACATCCACATGCCATTTCATGCCTTCCAGAAAGCATATATGCTTTTAAAACACATATTAAGCACACAAGCTAAGCTTAGTCTGTGTTTGTGAAAGCGATCTCACAGTAAGTATAAGTTTTAACAATATATAACTGCTGTTAACATTCTTCCATCATCAGTAATGATTTCTGTTTAATGTCTTTTAATTTTGTGTATATAATGTATTTTTTTATATGAGGGGTTTGTAGAAATTAAAAAAATAAATATTTCTTTCTCCCTCTCTCTGTGTCTCTCTCTTTCTCATACACACACACACACACACACACACACACACGTACAGACCGGTTTCCATTTTTTGTGGAGACATTACATCGACGTAATGGTTTTTATACTGTACAAACTGTATTTTCTATCCCTTTGTCTTAAACCTACCCCTCATACAAAACCTTCTGCCATTTTAGATTTTTAAAACACTTTATTCTATATGTTTACAAGCTCATTTCCTCATGTGGAGCTAAAAAAAAAGTCCCTACAAGCTCCCAATTCACTGGTATTACAATACTTGTGAGGACGTTTGGTCCTCATAATGCAGGGATTACCAGGTACACGCACTAAATTTCCACAAACCCTTCATATGAAAATAAATTATGTAAAATATGTGACCCTGGACCACAAAACCAGCCTTAAGTAGCACGGGTATCTTTGCAGAAATAGCCAAGAATACATTGTATGGGTCAAAATTACCGATTTTTCTTTTATGCCAAAAATCATTAGGATATTAAGTAAAGATCATGTTCCATGAAGATATTTTGTACATTTCCTACTGTAAATGTATTAAAACTTAATTTTTAAATAGTAATATGCATTGCTAAGAACTTCATTTGGGCATATTTAAAGGCAATTTTCTGAGTATTTAGATTTTTTTGCACCCTCAGATTCCAGATTTTCAAACTGTCAATATCAAATATTGTCCTATCTGTAAACCTTATAAATCTCAATTTCAAAAAAACTGACACTTATGACTGGTTTTGTGGTCCAGGGTCACATACATTTAAAAAAAAATTAAACTAACCCTTACAGACATTCTAAATGACAACTAAAAAAAAAGACACATGATGACACATTTGTTGTAGTACAACAGCACAAATACCCATATTTCTTTTTTCATTACAACATAGCAATGTGCAAAACATGCTAATACTAAAACATGAGTAAAGCAGCAGATCTCAGTAAGAGATTGTCAGAATAGGTGAGGGTTATTTCCAATGAAATAAAAGAGAACATTTGAGATGATTGTGTCATGTTATATACAAAACCATATTGTGTGTCTGAACACACCTGATCCACAGGTGAGGCCATTCAGACATTGTAGATGTATGAGTAACACAGACAGTACCACACATTTTCTGGCTCTCTCACCCTTGCCTAGATGCACACATTTTCTCTGTCTTACACTTGATTTTTTTTCTTCACCAATCTTGATCCATCTACGTACAGTACACACCAGTGGTCACACTCCTACAGTACGTCTCTGTCACTTTCCCCTGTCTAACCGTCACAAACACACACACACACACACACACAACTTTACCGTAACAGTCCAAACAGAGCAAATCTATTCTTATCAGGGCACTGCTTTTGTTGCTATTGTTCCACATGTGCAGTTTAGTATAGGAACATAAAGTCAGTTATTAGACGTATTTGTTAATTAAATAGTAAGGAGGCTTAAATATGTTTTTTGCATACAAAATTGCATTTGTCTTTAAGAAAATAATTATTGCATACATCCTTGCTACAGCATAAGGAAACAGAGCGTGTCGCCTCATTCTTACTAAGAAACAACAATAAAGTCTCTGACAGCTACATATTTTGATAAGATTAATTTATTTTTGTATGTTTATTTATCACTCTGTGGGTTGATTTCAAACACTGATATGAAGGAAGTATTTTTCATTTTCGCTTTGACTGTTTAGTCAGCTGTCATAACGGTTAAGTTAACAGGTTGCGAGTACACTCTTCTGAAATTACTGGCCGAAAAATTTCTGTTCATATTTTTCAGGCCCACTTCATCATTGTGAATGCAAAAAAGTAAAATGAATACTTTTTTCCGTTTTGATCTGTAGCCATTGACTGTGCAGGTATTTATATGCACTTACAAAATACAGAAATGCGTTTTTTAAATGCATTGCTGCTATATAAAACGAGGGGCAGGCTGTATGAAATGTATTAAAACTGAGTCTGGATTCTTAAACCTACACTACATCGTTCTGCAAGATGAAGAACAACTACTGAAAGTATGCGTTACAGCATATTTGGACGATTTCCACCATAATTTAATACATCTGAGTATGGAATGAATGTCAGAGCGTCTCAATCGAGAGGCTACAGCTGCAACTTTCACAAAATGGAGGTGGATAAAACACAAAATGGCCGCCTCTGATATTACTTTAGAGTTACAGTTGATCTAAATGCTGCTGCTGGCATCCAAACTCCACAAATATGAAGTTATAGAAACATTACACTTTTGTAATACATATTACATGTTAAAAAAAAGCTGAAAACTTCATATTTATGATTATATATGTATATATACATTTTTTAATACACATAGGCTACATATGGAAACCGGTACATTTTGTATATATATTTTTGGACATATTGCACTTTTACCTATGTATTTGTCTTTGCATTAAAGTAATTAAGAACTAAACTGCACATTATCTTTGCACATTTTCAAATGTCCATATATCAGGAACTGCTAATTCAAACCTTTACTTTCAGATTCTTGTTGATTATTGCAAATATGAATCACATACATAAAAATACCAAATACACAGAAGTAAGCCTTGAACACGTACATTTCAGAACCTGAATAAAATCATTTCTTATTTTCTATCTGGGCATCATCATCATTTTAATATGTTTCTAAGTATTTTTTAAGTATTTTAAGTACATCTTTACTCACCTCAGTGCGTCCTTATCATTGTTTTTCTTATAGCACTGAAAATAAATTCCAGAAAGGGTTTGGGAAAATGTCCAGATGTGATCCATGACATAGACAGAGATCTGAAATATAAAAAAAGATCATAAAAGTCTAGGAAGGCATGAAGGAAACTCTTAAAAACTTTTGTTCTAGATGTATATTTTAAATAAATGCATGCAATACAGTGATTGTTAAAATGATGGTTGCTTTTTACCTTATTTTAAATAAAATGTTTAAGATATAACACAAAGAAGATCAAGAATCCCTCACTCTGATTCCACAATAAAACTGCTTTTTTCCCTAAGTGGAAGCGCTGAATAAAACTATGCATCACTGTCAAAACGTGACATATTCATGCTATTACTAATAACCTTGAAAGCACTTTTATTCGTCAGAACACTTACATAAAGACGGGTAAGAATTCCTGAAGAATCTCCCGGATTGCAAAGTCTGCTCCGATGGCAAGATCTAAACAAAAAAAAGCGGTGAAAGAAAAGTGTAAGAGAAAAGCACTATCAGAGAAAAAAGTCAGAGAAATTAACACAAATTGCTGCTAAAAATTAAGAGTTAGATATTTAGTTTTCCCTCATGATACATAAACGAAAAACTCATTTTTAAACTGTGATCTGAATTTTTATGCAACATAACTATAGGAAAACTTTACAGGTAAAACAATTTATATTTTAATACTTTTAAGTATTAAAACTGTATTTATTTGATGCGTTTAATATGCAATATTACATTAACAGACTTGAAATGATTTAACCAAAACACATCCTACATGAAAAAGAAGAAAAGCATATATAAACCTGAGATTTTACATTCTATCAAAAAGTAATAATTACAGCTCATTAAAATCATTTCTATCAATTGTCTAGAGACATTTATTTGAAGGCTTAAAAGCTGACATTACTCTTTGCAGAGCTAAATTAATTTGTAGCTTTTCAAGGTTTTACAGAGCTCTAAAAATGCATAACATCTAGTAAAAAATATTTATATAATACTACGCCAACAAGCAAATAAAAATTATGACAGAGACATTAACAGAGACAGTAATGAAAAAGATACTAACTGCTTGATTCAGAGATCAAGAATAAGTGACAATAAACATATGGGATTTAAAGGATTTAACAGGGATATAGGGATTTAAAGCACCAGTTACATTTATTTTTTAGTTAAAGAAACCATTTCACCTAAACCCTTTGATAAAAATGAGACAAATTTGAACACACTTAAAAAAAAAAAAACCCTGCTTGCTCAAATTTCTTTTATGCATTTGTCATGCTTCGTTGCTTTTATTTTTGTTTTAAAAAACAAAAAGGTAATGAACATCTGAATGGTATTAATACTATTATTATATAATTTTTGATTAAATAATAACCCAAATGTGCTGCAAAGACATTCTGACAATGAGCTAAATTTATTAAATCATCTGCACAGATTAGTTAGACATAAACAGTTTAAATCAATCTCAACATTTGCTTTAAACTGTTTTTCATTTTTTTAAAAACCCCGTCATTGTTTACATCAGTCATTTTTTCCATTTTTTAATTATTTAACATGATTTGGGAAGGTTCTGTTTTGTTCTGACGCAGGACAAAATGTTGCCACATATTCTGAGAATATCTTGCACAATCATTTTTTAAAATTGTTTGTGTGCAAAAGTTTGTCAGAATTAACTGATCTTGATGAAACAATTAGAACAAATCAAAACATCTTAAAAAAAAAATCTTAGGAAACAATTAGGCAGATTTTAGCCTGTCTACAAACTGATAAAGCAGGAGAACCGATTAGAGAACAAAGAACAACACTTCTCATTTTCTATTAGCAAGTTTTTAGCAAAAACAAAAATGTTTGTAATAGTGCATTGATGGACTTTGTTTTCTTATTATGTTTCTTTCTTTCTTTTCTTACTTTCTTTCCTTCTTACTTCCTACCCTATCTCCTCACTAGAAGGGACTCTTACAGTATTAGAAAAAAATGAAAGAGGGAGAAAGAAGGTCTGTGTTTACTTCAGAGCAATACACTGATTACATGAACTTACTGTTCTGTCACACTTCTTAAAAAAAGAACAAGATAACTATATCATTTTTATCAAACAATTTGATATACTACTCTAAGAATCACAGAATGCAAGATGCAAATGCATCATTTTTGCAGGATTTTCTTTCCAAAAACATTACATTCAGTATCATTCTTATGCATCTTACCTAATTTGATTTAATTCCCGTGTTCTATAAAAACAAACTGACAAAAATGTCCAAATGTTTAACCCTTGAAAGATCCATGAACCTTTGAATGACACATTTTAAATTTCCATTAGAATTGGAAAGGGGGACAAGACCAGACGCTTAGGTGCTTCCAGTGAGTCACTGAAAGCTTGAAATATCTGAAGCTTTATTCCTCACAAAAGGCTATTTTACTGAAATGACATGGACTTTCCTGCTGATACCCTTTCTGGGAAATGGGTGGTATATATATAAAAAAAACTATATAATTAAAACAAAAAAAAGATAACAACAGCAGATTCTACGGAAAATGTTTTAGATGTTTGCATAAAACACCAGCATTAATGTTTAGCAGGCATGCATATTTTTAATAGGTATACAAGTAACAAATTGACAAATCCACAGATTTCATTTTATTATATTTATTTTGATTAGCATAACTGACTGGACTAGATTAAGATTTGCAAACCAGGTTAATATTTTAAAACAGCAGAATTCGTACTAGCTGGATTTGCACTACTTTAAAGTTTAATTTATCATATATATAAATGTATCTCATAATGCAAATTTAAGAGCATTTAGGAGTATCTATATTGTACAAAGAAAAGAAATATTAGGCTGCTAAACAAAATGTTTTAAGATCTTAACAAAAAGGCAAATTATTCTAAATAATGTTTAACCTATTCATGCTATTTACGTAGATTTAGTTTGTTGTAAAAACACACTTCTATAAATGCATTTCATATTCCTTTTGCAAATACCATTGATTTTAGGATCAATGCATTTACATGTTTTTCAATCAAATAATTTTTTGCAGTTCAATGCATACACGTATAATTCTCAAATGACCTCGTATGATCGAAAATGAACATTTAACACCCACCGATCATAAAAATGAGAAGGGGCGCTGGGAGAATCGCTGACAGGTGGCAAATACAATTAATATATTGATGACATGGGCAAATGAGATCATCTTTAATTAATTTACTGTACATAGGCTGAGAATGCTTTTTGCTGCTAGAGATAAAAGTACATTAGCACTCGATATAATGGTCGAAGGGCATGGGAGGGGATTTTTACTGAATCAAACCTAATATGGACATCAGATCGGTCCAAGAAAAGCTGGCAGGGGAGAGAAAGGAGGGTTGATGGAGAGCAGGCAGAACAGCTGTGTTTTGATTGGACGAGCTTGAAAATTCCGAATTTGTTCTGTCCAATCACAAAGACTATTTGGACACATAGCAACAGCACTTTTCATTCCATTGCCGTCTCTCTCTCTCTCTCTCTCTCTTTCTATAGATTCCTCTGTTCATTTTTACAGTAAACCAGACATAAAAACTGTTGTCGAAAATGTCAGGTTGGTAAGGGAGGAATGTCTTTTGTTCAGAGTCTGAGCACTCCGGATCAGCTTTAAACCGCAAGATGAAAGCGTTTGATTAAAGAGCGACATTCATGCCCATCCCCGTTACAAACACATCATTCTGCTCCGAACCGTGAGTCACTTTCAAACGGGCATAAGAAACTGCTGAGTAATGTCAAGCCTAAATCACTGCATTCAGGTCCAGTCACAAGTCTCTCATCTGTCTTCAAAGGTATCTTTTATCTCCAGACATCTGTATACACTATTCACCCGCCGCCCATCTACCCCACAGTGAACAGACACGGCTAAATGTGTTTATTCCCAATATTAGCAACAAAACGGCGGATTGAAAGTTATTCCCAGAATGTTTTGTATTGCTTGTGCCGCTGACTAATTCCCCTTAGTCATTTATCTGGCTGCGCAGCCTAACTTTAACCCAGAAAACAACTGATGAGAGCTAAATCGAGCAGCTATTTCAGAGTTTTATAGAGCGGTACACATGTAATCATGCCGTTATGTGACGTATTCATAATTCTAGTGGGAAGTTTCCCTCTCTAACCACAACAGTGGCCATCTGACACGATGAATGAATAACCAGGCTGCTTGTTCTTTTTTATTTCAATCTATTTCAAACTTTTTCTCATGCACATGGAAAATTACCATTTGGCACGGCGCTCAGCCACCGCAGCCTCCCCGCGTTTACCAGCTCCGACCCAACATCCCTCAGGGCAGGGTTTACCAGCAATTACATTTAAGAGATCTCGTCAAAGGTGCGCCTTCAGTAAAACCATGGGAGACAGTTTCGCCTCTCTGATACGATTCCAGCGCTATTCAGCATTTTTTTTTAAGCTTTGATGTTGGTCATCATCACTTTCTTAGGGCTTGTTTTTAAGTTCAGAAGTTCAGAGGGCATATCATTTTTTCGAAGCTGTTTTCGGGACATGGATTTACCAGAACGCTTTTTTGTACAAACTTCTTTATGCTTAAAATACTACACTTATATTTAGCGTTGTAAGACATGACCGACTTTTTGTTAACAGAGAAATGACGAAGATTGACGCAAACAGACAAAAGACTTCCCTAATCCACATTTGCACCTAATAATATTCCTCTTTCCAAGCCACATTCTACAGTTACAGCTTCCCCCTTACGTCAATGGCACCTTGGTAACAATAGCAACACTCCTATACATACGCTATCAACATTTATCTGAACCCAGCTAATGCTAATAGAGTCATTTAAAGGGAATAGCTCACTTCAAAATGAAAATTTATTTTTCTTTCTTCTGTGGAACGTAACTTTTTTGGTGCGTATAATGAAAGTCAATGTGGTTCAAAACAATACTGGACTACATGACATTTCATTTCCGTTTTTTCACAGAAAAAGTGAAAAAGTGAATTTTTAACTTTATCATTATTTTACTAAATAAATAGGTTAAGTAACAGATTTCAGTGGTAGCTCAGAGTTTATTTGCGTCAGTTTCCATTTCATTTACACGAAAAGTTCATTTGTCTGTCTGCGGAGCAAGTGAGTTTTCAAAAGCAAATATTACGCATGATCTAATACCGGAAAATCAGATCGCCAGCTGGGAGAATCGCAGGAAGATCGTAATCAGGTTAAAAACTAAATTGTACTTTTTCCCCCCTTTCTCAGATTATTCTTCCCGTCTTTTTTTCTGAATGAAACTCTTTCAGACAAACGTCTCTGGCACACATGCCGCCAAATATCAAAGTCCATTATATGAGCCGCTCTCTCTCTCTCTCTTTCACATACACACACACACACACACACACACACACACACACACACACGCTCTCTCTCTCTATTTCTACGGCGTAGCGCAGGAAGTGATTATGGGTGCCTGACGTAATCAGCCAGTTCCAGGGAGGGAGAGACGAAAAAAATTCAAATCTATCTATCACAAGGAGGAAAAAAATGTGCACCCTGGAGTCCACGTTGACAAATTCTTTAACAAGCTGTGGTCAAAGGGAAGCTGGTTGAAGACTGACTCAGCCCCTCCTTTCAGCAGTTTACTGGAAACACGGGGGGAGGCAGGGGGAGGAGGGAGTTTCAGAGAAGTCACATGACCCGTAAGGGCAGGGCTAACCACAGCTCCGGGAGGAGGAGAGGAGTGGAGAGGAATCAGGGTGAGGGGGAGGCAGATTCACGCCCTTCCCCGAGCAGATGCCTCCGAATTGGGTTACTTATTCGACTGCCTGGGAGTTGGCAGGGGAGAATTCACAGACTAGCTAACCCTTTCAGTGCCGGAAGCGATGATTCAGAAGCGTTTTTGAACAGTGTTAGTCCAAGTTAAACAAGAAATTAGACATTTTTGCTTGTCCTGTTCACACTTGTTTTAAATCAAATAAAGGCACATGTAAATACCAAGAAGAAAAAATGTAAAAACAATGCTGTTTCAGTGACTAAAACAGCTGTTTGTGACTATAAACGGATGCAGCTGATGATGTCTCGTCTGTTGAGCTGCTTTGTGCCAGCCTTGCTCATGTGTATGCAGTCGCGCACGTGCGATACGTCTGGTGATCTCTACAAACCAACATGATGACACAGACACTTGACATACAATCCCATGCCCTTGACCTTTGGGCAAAGGACGTCTGGAACCATTCTGCTATGCTGTTAGACGTCATACAAGCACAGAAACACACCTAGAAGCACACAAACAAATTAGTAAAACACACAAATACCCATTTAATCACTTCCTGTGCTCCATCAAAGCTGCAAAAAGTACACAACTACTCAATATTTGCAATGCTATTGCGGATACTGTCCTGGACAAAATGTAGTTTGCAAAGAAGCAAGCTAATCTTTTTTAAAATCCGTTTCGTGGAGAAAGGGACCCACTTCGTCTTCGCTTGCAATGCTACTGGAGGATGTTTTCGGATTCAAAGATTTCGGTAGATTTAAAAAAAGCCACAGAAGTAGAAAGCGTGTCGTCTTCGGTCTCAGAGCACATGAGGAGAGATTTGGGGGGGAAATCAGGCTCCAGACTGCACGGGGAACTCTCCTGCAGCGCCAGCGAGAGATGCTGTGAAGCGGACGTCAGAATGACCAAACAGCGACCGAGAGGGAGTGAGAGATAGAAAAAGAGAGAGAGAGAGTGCAGGGGAGAGACAGATAGGAGAGGTAGAAAAGGCAACAGGCACACATTGCAATTCGAAAAAGTCGGTTTTCTTCAAACAACTCTTTCAGCTTTCATCCTCTCCTCTCGTTTTTGTTTTGAACTCCACTAATTTTGCCATCCGTCCCTCTCTCTCTCTCTCTATCCCCGCTCCCTCTTTTGGTAATGTGGAGAAATGTGAGGACAGGACAAAAAACAGACACACATATATAAACACTAATAAACATAAAATCAATACATTTATACAAATACATCAGTGTTCTCAACTGGTGGTTCGTCACCCTGTCTGTTTTTATGGGGGTTTGGACTATAAACTGTGGGGAATACAAATAACCAAAACTCCTCCCATATTGTTGACATCACAGTCTGTGTGTCTAATTGAAGCTGCAATATTTTGGTGCAAATTAATCTGTTAAAAGTTAGAATTAAATGCCTATATGTTTTTTGCGCATTTAATTATTAATATCTAATGCAAAACCAGTTGGGAACCACCATTTATGAGATAATGTACATTATTATTAGTTAGAGTAGTAGGCCTGTCTAAGTGTAAAAAAATAAATAAATAAATAAATACATAAAAACATAAAAACATACAATAAAACAAATATGGGGTTGCACATTTGATGGAAACTGCATACTTGTCCTATTCTAAATGCAGCGATGCTGCTGCGTATTTTTTTAAACGAATATAATTGGCTGTTGAGGTGCAGAGTAATTCAGAAACAAAATGACCACATGACGAATGAGTCACGATGCTTACTTCCATCAGTGACGGTTTGAGGTTAACAACCACGATAAAGGTTCCCCGTAAGTCTGACATGACCAGAAACTTCCCATTCACATGAAAGAGGGTTGAGAAAGAGCTACATCTGTCATAACATATGTCAGAACACACACACATAAACTCAAAATGTGTACTGAGATCTTTTTAATTGGCTGCTTGTTTTAAGACGGGTGCAAAACACTTCTGAGGAAATGCTACCTGTGCAAAACCTGACACCATACTGCCAGGATGACTGTCAGGGTGCTTTTAAGTTGTTATACTCTTCTGAAAGGTTAACATGTTGTTATATCATTACTTGAGTGCTTCAAATGGTTATTAGCAATTTATTTGGCATGTCATTGCTAGGGTGTTCTGAATGGGCACCAGTTGCGACTCGTCGGGGGAGGCGGGGGAGGCACAGCTTCCCCAAAATTTTGAGGTGAAAATGGAGGACGATTTAATGTTAATAAAATTCACAATTCATTTCAGTTCTTGTCTCAGAATGTGTATTTTTTTGTTTGCAGTTTCACAGCTGTAATACCATAGCATGTTACTTAAGTTGGAAAGCGCCGCTTTTCTATCGTGAATGTGCTGAATCTGCTGATGTAATTACAACCGCTAAGTGATAGAGAAGAGAGGCCGGGGGAGAGCTGAGCTCTCATGCTTCCGTTGGTAAAAAAAAAAAAAAAAAATTAGCCAATCACTATCAAGTGTTCACTTTCAGCGCTGAGGAGTTTTCAGAAAAGAAACCTAGCAAGGGAGGCTAGCCTCCATTCTGTTATATTAACCAATCATCATAGAGATGTAAATATGTGAATTATATTATCTTGCTGCATGTTCTTTACATTTTCTGACTAAAAGCAACCAAAAAGCCATTTTAAAATGGTTAAGCAATAATAATAATAATAGTAATAATTAGGGATACCCAGACCAATACAATTAGTGTGCCTCCTCTATTTTAAAACCCACAAGCTCCCACTGCTTGGTATACCGTTACTAGTGTGTTCTGAATGGTTTATAAAGTTGTTAGGCCATTACTAGGCATTGTAAACGGTTATTAGCAATTTATTTGCTATGCCATTGCTAGAGGGTTCTGAATGGTTAGCATGTTGCTGCACCATTGTTACCATGCTAGGGGTTAGCATGTTGTTGTGTCATGTCTAGAGCATTGTGAATGGTTAGCATGCTGCTGTGCCATTGCTAAAATGTTAGGGGTTAGCATGTTGCTATGCCATTGTTAGAGTGTTCTGAATTGTTATCAAGTTGCTATGCCAGTTCTAGTGTGTTCTGAATGGTTAACATGTTCCTGCGCCATTGCTACCATGCTAGGGGTTATCATGTTTATCATTGTTCATGCTAGGAGATGTCATGTTTAGAGTGTTCTAAATGGTTAGCATGTTGCTATGCCAGTTCTAGAGTGTCCTGAATAGTTAGCATGTTGCTATTCCATTTTGTTAGGGTGCTGAATGGTTGTTAGTAAGTTGTTATGCAATTTATAACGTGTTCTGAATGGTTAGCATGTTGCTAGGTGATTTCTAGGGTGTTTTGAATGGTTAGCATGTTGCTGCACCATTGCTACCATGCTTGGGGTTAGCATGTTCCTATGCCATGTTTAGTGTGTTCTGAATGGTTAGCATGTTGCTATTCCATTTTGTTAGGGTGTTGAATGGTTGTTAGTAAGTTGTTATGCCATTTCTAACGTGTTATGAATAGTTGTTGTTAAGTTGTTATGCCATTTCTAGGGTGTGAATGATTAGCATGTTGCTATGTTATTTCTAGGATGTTCTGAATGGTTGTTGGGAAGTTGTTATGCCATTTCTAGTATGCTGTAAATGGTTAGCATGTACCCTGTTGAATAAAACAGCTAAAACCAGTCTAACCTGGTTTAGGCTGTAAGTAGCTGGTATTAGCTGGTCTTCCAGCCTGGCTAGGCTGGTCAAGCTGGTTTTAGCTGGTTGTTTCAGCTGGTCTCCCAGCCTGACCAGCTAAGGAAGTGGCCAAAACCCCTCTAAAACCAGCCTGCTGACCAGCTAAGACTAGCCAACCAGCTTAGGCTGGTTTTAGCTGTTTTTTCAGCAGGGTAGTCCATTGTTAGGGTGTAAAATGGTTGTTAGTATGTTCTGAATGGTTGCTGGTAAGTTGTTATGCCATTTCCAATGTATACTGAATGGTTAGCATGTTGCTAGGCCATTACTAGGGTGTTCTGAATGATTAGCACGTTGCTAGGCCATTACTAGGGTGTTTTGAATGGTTCGAATGTTGCCATGCCATTTCTAGGGTGTTTTGAATGGTTAGCATGTTGCTATACCACTTCTAGGATGTTCTGAATGGTTGTTGGGAAGTTGTTATGCCATTTCCAGTATGTTGATAATGGTTAGCATGTACCCTGTTGAAAAAGTAGCTGGTATTAGCTGGTCTCCCAGCCTGGCTAGGCTGGTCAAGCTGGTTTTAGCTGGTTGTTTCAGCTGGTCTTGCAGCCTGACCAGCTAAAGAAGTGGCCAAAATCTCTCTAAAACCAACCTAAAGACTAGCCAACCAGCTTAGGCCGGTTTTAGCTGTTTTTTCAGCAGGGTAGTCCATTGTTAGGGTGTTAAATGGTTGTTAGTAGGTTCTGAATGGCTGTTGGCAAGTTGTTATACAATTTCCAGCATGTTGTGAATGGTTACTCTACTAATGCTCTACTATTCTAGGATGTTCTGAGTGGTTGTCAACACATTGCTATGCAGTTGCTAGGGTGGTAAGGGTCAGGTTGCTACTACAGTGAAAATCTCTACAACTTTTTTTTTTTGCTTCAAAAGTAATGGCACACCAAAGAGTTCTTAATCAAATTATAAAATAAGGAGACATCAGATTGTTGGACACCAGTCTCCAGAACAGTTGGTTGTGGATGAGGCTATTGTGGTTAAACTCCTCTCAGTCATTATCACAGTTGCCATGGTAATGGGCCTATTGGTTGCAGATTAATCAGAGGAGTAAACCATGTGAGAGTTCTCCTTAGTAATGCCTGTAAATGACAGGCAAAAAGCCACCAACTCTACTGGAGTTTTATGGGATTGTGATATATTTGAGGTTTCATGCATTGAGCCAAAGTTTAATACTTTAATACAAATCCCCAAATATAAGTATTAGTACTAACAGTGATGCTTGTCTTAGCAATTCCCTCTAATAAGGGGTTTTTGAGAAAGGAGAACAAGAAACAGGCATCATGTGAAACGTGGGGGTGTGGTTGTGGATTGAATGCAGGATAGAAAAGAGGAATAAAAAGTGCTGAAATAAAAGATAGCAAGAGAATAAGCAGGTCAACTGGAAAGGTGAGCGAGAGAGGGAGGGAGGGATGAATGAATGTGATATGACCCACCTGACAGCTCTTACCATTGTTGAGTGGAACATCTCTGCAAACTCCTCACAGGCTTCATCACCCGGGCCCGTCCCTGACAACCCGGCAACCCGGGCCGTGAAGAACGCAGGGACCTCCCCTACCTACGTTCCCACACCATACACCCTGTGAACACACACCACACGTGAACGCTGACACTGTATATATGACTGTGCATAAAAAGCCAACGAGCTCTTCACAGAACCGCATGACTTCAGGATTATTTTATCTGAAATCAAAAAGCATTGTTCCGTGGCGTATCGAATTATGACAGCTAAAGTTCAGAAGAGTTTTCTCCTCTCTTGTGCTGTTGTCAGGCTGACATTAATAGGTCTGTTATTTAATCTGGACATCCTGCCTCACATCCTGTCTCTTCAAAACAACTGGCTTTGATGGTGGCCGACACTGCATTACTCACAAAGCAGTTGGCCCTAATCTCCCGGGCAGCTGTCCTATTCAATGCCACTCAGTAGGAGGTGTTTGGTTAGTGCGAGTGTGTGTGTTCCACCTGCCCCTTGGGTGGGGAGTGTGGAAAGCCCACTAATGTCTACAGGGGGTTTGCAGGGTGGCACAGGAACAGATGAGCTCTGCAGGAGAGGAGAGCTCCACTTTCCCTGATAAACCAACATGGATGGGTGTGTATATGTGTGTGTGTGTGTGTGTGTGTGTTTAAGTAAGTAACCCTGAGTATACTCACCTTTGAACGGACAGGAACACGTGTTTGTGTGTATATGTGTGGCATGAGTCCTGCCCCCTTCACCATAGAATGCCCTAAGGGTAAAAACACACACACACACACACACACACACACACACACACACAAATGTGTCATTAATATCCTTCCTGCCAATGACGGTGCTAAGAACAAGAGTTATGACATCGTCAGTCTCCTGGGACTGGGCGCAGCCTGGCAGACAGTCTGGCACTGCCAGGTGTTTTGAGATCCGTATTGCCGCCTTCAATCTCAGTTTGCTTTACTGAAATGAAGCTAACGCAGGTTAGGCACAGACTCAGACTGGAGAAGACTGGATTATTTGGGGTTAATGGAATAAAACCAACAGAAAATGTAGGAAAACTCATGCTTCATACTAAATATGCTTTGAGCTTATAATATCAAAATCGACATTATTTTTTGTATTAATCTTAATGTATTAAAGGGATAGTTCAACCAAAAATGAAATTTCTGTCTTTAATTACCCACAATCATGTCGCTCCAAACCCGTAAGACCTTTGTTCTTCTTCAAAACACAAATGAAGATATTTTTCATGAAAACAGAAAAGCTTTCTGACCCTAAATAGACACATTCAAGGCCCAGAAAGATATTAAGGACATTGTTAAAATAGCCCATGTGACATCAGTGGTTCAACCGTAATGTTGTGAAGCTATGAGAATACTTTGTGCAAAAAGAAAACAAAAATATAACGACTTTATTTAACAATTTCTTCTCTTCTGTGTCAGTCTCTGGCACGCGTTAATGAGAATCCCACAACACATGCGTGTGCATTCGCACAAAAAGTATTCTTGTAGCTTCATAAAATTATGGTTGAACTACTGATGTCACATGTACTATTTTAATGATGTCTTTACTACCTTTCTGGGCCTTGAACGTGTCAGTTGCATTGCAGTCTATGCAGTGTCAAAAGCTCTCAGATTTCACCAAAAACATCCTAATTTGCGTTCTAAAGATGAACAAAGGTCTTACGGGTTTGAAACGACATGAGGGTGAGTAATTAATGACAGAATTTTCATTTTTGGGTGAACTATCCCTTTAACATAATCTGAATGTACACAATTTTTTGTATTAACCTCAAAGTACTGTATACTGAACGCTCTTCCTCTTACGGGTTGAAAAAAGTTAGATTGAGTGTTTTACTCACTGAAAAAAAAATTGGTAAAACAAGAGCTATAAAACAGGAAATTCAATCTAGGGCTATGAAATGCAATTTTATTGCTTCATTCATTATTTTTTATCATGGGACAACTTGAAACACATTTGAAAAAGTATTCGATAAATATAACAAAACGTATGTATAAAAATACATTTTATTTTTAAAAAGTGAATCTCTACATCACTTGTGTCAGCAAACAGAATTGCAATCTGTTTGAATGGATTGAATGGACTGGACATAACACTATTTCAACCAATGGTGTGAGTTTGGGGCCAAACTACCAGTTTGTCTGACCAATGGCAGACATATGGAGTGTTTGAAACATGTTTGAAAAGTTACATACTTCACCTTTTTGTCTATTATGCTATTTTTACCTTTGTTAGACAGGACAGTCTAAAATAAAATCACAAAAATAAATTAAAACTTAAAAAAAAATGATCAGGGATAGAAAAGCAGACTGGTATATGAAGCAGACCAGACTCAAACCTGCATCCCCACAACCACTACAGTAGTGGGCACATGTGCCAACTTCTGCACCAAAGGCTTGACAAGAACAATGTTTTTTTTATTTATTTTTTTTTAGTGCAATATGCTGTCATTTACAGTCATTGTGTTACAAACTCAAAAGCTGAATATGGCTTACTGAGAAACAAAGAGCTCAATGGTCAGCCTATGTATTTGGAACTTGTTACTTCTATGAATTCAAAATATATATATACTCTTACGCACACATGCTCTGGAATATCACTTTACCTTTTACTGTTAATAAATAGCAACAACATCTCAGTTATTTTCTCGACAAGCAGAAGGTCATCGCTGCTCCTTTTGCATTTCTTGAAGTTTTAGACAGTTCTGAAGAAAGTCTTTTGCACATGACGTGTAGACAGACACGAGGTGATAATGACATCACAGATATTCGAGTACACTTCCCAATTCTGAGTGGAAAAATAGCTCAAGAGCATCATTTACTGGAGGCTTGTCATTATTTCTTCTCACATTAGCAAGCAAAGTGCTGCTTTTCTGCGTAATCAAACCTTCCCCAGAATTTTCTAAGAAAGCTTCTTGATAATGACCCTAGAAAAGATTATTTTAAGTCATCCGCAGACATGACATACACTGTACTAGAGGGTCATAATCAGCCAATCACTGATTTGCAAAGGTTAAAAACTTGTGGTACAAAAGATCATAATCTTTTTTTCAGTTATTTCCTCGAAACAATTCGGGTTAGCGTAAAGAGCACCACAAACACCGCAATACTGGCTCAACCAGTCATCAATAATTTGAGCCATTATTTCAGCTTTAAAAATACAGACTTTTAATATATAAAGATGCAGTGAGTTGGAAATGATAAGAGGACAACCTACAAGACCCTGAAATTTAAAGCCACAGCAGCGAATGCAGCGTGAGCAAACAACTTTGCATACGCAATTAATAAATGAGGTGAGTGGCAGGAAGATGGTAAGAACATTTCTAGATCAGTCTGTACCATCTTTGCCTCGTCAATAGAATCACTTCCTCATCAGGTCATGCATATGCGTGTGCAATTGGAGGAGCATGTGTTTTAAAGAACAGGCTGTACTACTCATAGTAAAAAAATGCTAAACCACATGTCTGGTGTGTGAAGTGTGAAACCACTAGTAAGCAGCAGCAGGGAAATTCACAAACATTGACAGGTTCTTTCCCCCACCGTGCACACTTATCATTCAGAAAAAAAGACCTCAATGAATTCAAGCCTCAATATTAATAACATAAAACTGAATTGTGAGTCATAAGCAGGCCCAGACAGAATCTCCAACCTTTTTTGGTCATTCTTTGCAATCTGCTGAATGAATTTAAACATGGTCAAACAGCTAAGACGCTTGTTTGTAGCTGAACGCATTATTGAATCAGCCAAATTATACTGTGGTCCAAACATGAAAATCTGACATTTAAATCTAGAAATAAACAAATTGTGTGGTCTGCTCGATTTAAAATAAAGTAAGATTATACCATAAAATGAGTAAGAAATATTTAAGATCATGCACTATTTGTAAGACACTAATCTTGTGGCATTAACCATGTAAACTCCTTTGAACAAAAGGTCAGATTTCCTTGCCTTCAGCTGTGTGACTCTTGTACAGTCCAGATCTGGTCAGTGTAGGGTGGTCTGGTGGAGAGACACACTCACGAGCCGGTAGCATCACACGTGACCACCCTGCAAGACAAAAAGAGATGATTATAGAAATGTACAAGTATGATGACAGCGTGCGAAAAAGAGAAAATGTGTCATCATTTACTTACCCTCATGTCTTTCCAAACCTGTATGACTTCCCTTCTTCTGTGGAACATTTAAATAGAAGCTAAATGCTTGAGCTGTTATCCATACTGTGAAAGTGAATGGGAATCAGGAGGTGTGAAATGCCAAAGCATTTCAAATTGTCCAAGTCCAATAAAGTCAATAAAGTTATTCGTGTTAATATTAGAATCTTGATTTACAAAATCTTTCTTGACAGTTGTGGTCACCATTCACTTTCATAGTGTGAAAAAGAGCTGTATGGATTTTTTTTTTGCTGTAGATAACTCCTTTTGTGTTACACAGAAGAAAAAAAAGACACATGGGTTTATAAAGACATAAGGATAGAACTGTCCTTTTATGTAAACTGTCCCTAAATACATTTTTATATTGATATTACCAATTAATATTATTTCCATATCTAATTTTTTTTTTTATTGGAGTGTCTATTTACACTAAGTGCAAACAGCCCACCTTGTTGGCAGAGGCTATTTACACTAACTCCACCCACCATTAACACAATTGCGCTTGACATCGTTACAAAAGACCGTTGACAAACAACAGGTCCAGTGGCGTAGGTAGTAAAGCACATACATGTAATTTTTGATGCGATCGACCTAAGTTCAAATCTCTCTTTTGCTAAACTCCTTCTTCTCCCTTTTCACATTGCTTATCACATCAGAAAGAAATTTACTCTCAAAAAAAATAAAGAAAATCATCAAAAAGTTAAAAATAAAGTGCCTCACAGGTGTTTATCAGTTAGGGGTAGTAAGGGTAGGTGTAGGGAGGGCTTTATTGTCCCAATCAGGCACCTTCCATTTAATAATTTTAATCAAAACACTCAGTACTTTATTAATGCATCTGTTTTATAATGTAGGCAACTACAATACTGAGGTGCAAATATCTGCCACTAATTACACTTACTGCAAAGAAAATATGCTATTTTTACAGTATAAGTAAAATCTATCAGTATTTGCACTTAGTGTAAACAGCATATCGCTAAAAAAATACTACTTTCACATAGTGTAAATAGAATCCATTGCTATTTATGTAAGTAGCATCTATTGCTAAGAAAATGTTATTTTCACTTATTGTACATAGCATCTAATTGCTATTTACACTTAGTGTAAATGGCATCTACCGCTATTTGCTAGGGATGTAACGATATCAAAATATCACGGTACGTTAAAATCTCGATATGCAGTCAACGATATGATATTTATTGCAATATTGGAAAAAAAAAAAGACAAATGAAGACTTAAAAAAATAACATTTTTGTACATTTTAAAGTTAAGTTATTCTATCTAATGGACTTTGAGAGTTTAAAAAAAGAGCTCCAACCCATGATCTTAACTAAGAAAACTTATTTGAATTGACTGTCAGTTAAGTACCTGAACTTTAAAGCGGACTCAACCGTCTTTTTAGTTGTGGTATACCGTCTCAGTCTAAATTACATTCATACTGGTGTTTTAGGAAGCCAAACAAATTCCAATTTAATAACAACAACAACAATTTTATATTATTGTTATTCCTTTGACAGCAATCGCCATATATTTAAAAACAACTGCACTGCAAAATACATACAAAATGAATATCTCATAGGTATATTATTTTTACTTTACACTACAGTAGGGAAATTACAATACTTCTTTCCTAATTTCTTCACTGGAAGGAGATATTTTGAAATTGGACTGCATTTAAACCGCTAGCTGTCAGCAGTTCATACTGCACTTTTAAGCTTTTTAAGCTTTTGATGGAAAACCCCAGCTTCAGTGAAAACAGACTACAAATCTAGTGAAATGCTGTAATCATCTGCCGCAAAAATAAAGCATAAGTGGCCGGTGAGTTCCCAAACGCGTGCTAAACTCACGGCACATGCAATAAACGAGTTCACCGCATTCACTCTGAACGGAGCTGTTTTAAGGTGTGGAAAACACTGGATCATGAGCTGGTTGCCTGAACATAGTGCATGCTGTGCTTTGAAACGCACAGTGAAAACATACTTGATTAAGGGATTAAGCCATATTGTGCTTTCGTTTTAGTTCGTTTGACATACCGTGCCAAAGCATAATGGCCTAAAACACAACCTCACAGATATTTTATGTTAGAATAAGAAGTTTAAATATATTTTAGAACTACACATTTTGCCTGGCAGACCTATCGTTTCATATCATCATGTGACCACAATAATATCGAGACAGTTTTGCTTTTCGTGATACCATGATATTGATAATACTATCACATCCCTGCTATTTGCACTTTGTGTAAAATAGCCACTGCCAATTTTTATTTTATTTTTTTGAATCTGTCCCTTTTTACATTTGATCTCATTCACCACTTAAATCTGATGATTAAAAAGTAGACTTTTTAAATATAGGTTTTTTTAGTTCTTCATACAATTCTTAAAAACTACCAAGTACTAAAATCCAAAAACACTTCTACTGCACATTGTACACAATAATCATTATTTAAACATTTATAAAATATTATAAAAATACTTTTAAGAATCAAAGTGATGACAGTCTATAGTGGTCCCCGTTGCATGTTATGTCAGTAATATTGTATATTTATATAAAATGTTTTATAATCATTTATATTTCTTTTCCAAATGCTTCAGCCTTTAAATGAGACAACAAACAACATTTAATCCAGAAATTTAAAACATGCCACATCATAGACTTGGTGTATTCAAGTCATTTTTGCATGAATTGCATTTAAATAACTTATCAGATGGAGACAAAAAAAAACAAGCGTCACATCATTGACCCTTGTAACAAATGAGTGGGAGACAAAATGGAGGTTGGTGATAATTGGAAACCCAGGGGGCAGAAAGGAGCCCCCGATCAAAGGAGGAAAAGAAACTCTGGGGAAGAAACGGCCGTTACTAAGGGTGAGTCCTGCACCTGTGCCAAACGCACGCTGACAAAAAAGGCAAAGAAGCATGAATGAGCATCAGAGAACTTTCCATTATACACACACACAACAAAAAAAGCACAAGAACACACATAGTCACTGCTTCTCTGCAATCCAATCATATCACAAATACAGGAATGATGTGTCACCAGCCAACTGTTGCTCCATATAGGGAGATATGCATGGTGAGAGTAGGAGGAGACATGAAGCTGAGTGACCCCATGACCTTAATTAGAGATAGCACTCTCATTTCCTTACCTAGTTCACTATGTCATGAATGAATGGCCTTGATCAACAATGGAATACTGTTAACTCAGTTTCCTGCAAAACCTTTGTCGACATTAAACAACTTTAAAAATTAACACACGTGTGTGCGTGTGTGTGTGCACGCGCATATATATGTGACCCTGAACCACAAAACCAGTCGCGGGGGAATTTTTGTAGCAATAGCCAAAAATACATTGTATGGGTCAAAATTATTGATTTTTCTTTTATGCCAAAAATCATTAGGAAATTAAGTAAAGATCATGTTCCATGAAGATATTTTGCAAAATTCCTACTGTAAATATATCAAAACTTAATTTTTGATTAGTAATGTGCATTGTTAAGAACTTTATTAGGACAACTGTAAAGGTGAGATTTTCTCAATATTTTGATTTTTTTTTTTTTTCAAATAGTTGTATCTCAGCCAAATATTGTTCTATCATAGCAAACCCTACATCAATGGAAAGATTATTTATTTTAAGATTATTATTTTCAGCTTTCAGATGATGTATAAATCTCATATAATCTTATATATATATATAAATAACTAACACACACACACACACACACGCATTCATTTTCATTTTTTTAATTTCTAAATAATTTTATGTGTATGTGTGCGTGTTAATTTTTATTTTGTTTTTATACATATACACATATATATATATATATATTTGTGTGTGTGTGTGTTCACGTGTGTGTGTTAAATATGAGATAATATAATATTATCTGACGATAATAATGTTACCACATGAATGATTACCACATTTACACACCAGATTATTTTTATGGTACTTTGAGGTATGGTTATTTTTTTATTTATTTTTTATTTTTGTATAGAATTTATAACCACAAAGGGGTGCAACAAAGGGGTGCTAGGTGGCCTGAAAAAAGTAATAAATAATTAAATAAACATAAAATGTACAAAATGTACTTTTCAAAAGTTGGCGAGCACATTAACAGGATGAAAAAAAATATCAGAATATTGTTTTGTGCAAACTGCTGATTTCAGACACATTGTCAGAAATGTAGTTTACAAAAGTTGATAACTATTTTTACATGAAGTAGTTTTTAACAGAAAGGAAAAAATATCAGCATACAGTGTGAAATTATCAGTCTTCAAAATGCTGTAATTTACAAAAGCTGATGTGCACATTTAAGATATTAATCAATAATATCTACTGTAAATAGCATAACTATTTTTATATAAACTAGTTTTTAACAGGAAATAAAAAAATCAGCATATAGTTTTGTAAAAAAATCTCTGACATGCTGATAACTTAATTAAAAGTAATTATTTTACAGATAATTTAGAAATTTTCATTATAAAAGACAATTACTTTATATTCTGGTAACACTTTACAATAATGTGTCATTTGTTAACATCAGTTAATATATTAACTAACATAAACAATAAACAATACATCTATTACACTATTTATTAATCTTTGTTAATGTTAATAAAAATACAGTCATTCATTGTTTGTTCATGTTAGTTCACAGTGCATTAACTAATGTTAAACAACTTGTGATTTTAATAATGCATTAGTAAATGCTAAAATGAACATTAACTAAGATTAATAAATGTTGTAGAGGTATTGTTCATTCTTAGTTTATGTCAACTAATGTAGTTAACTAATGGTTACTTATGAAGCTTACTGTAATATCCTTTTCTTTACAACATCACAAAAAAATAAATGTATATGCTGTTTAAAATACTCTCATAATTATCATATTTGGTGGTCAATGTCATCAAAAAGATTCAAAAACTCTAAAATATGTACCACAGAAAAGTAGACGGCGAGGAGTTACAGTGATGGTTAAATTCTCATCTTTTATACGAGCGCAGCTGCAGCAGGCCATGTTTGTTTTTATTCTGCCGTGTTTTTTCCCGAAAGGAGGCAGGAAAAAAAAACTCGGAGCAAGTGGATGGATCAGTATGACTTAGCACATGAAGGAAAGAATGGAATTCTGATGATAAATCCTAAGCTTGTTTCAACACATCTTCACACGCACAGCTGATGACCAACATCCAGCCTGTCCCGACAAATCAGGAAGAGCGCATCTGAATTAACGATACATTCTCCTACACGGCATTCACATGCTTCTACTTGTACACACACACACGACACCACCAGCCGTTGTGTAAACAAACGTGGCCCTTTCAGTTTGTTTATGAATGATTGGTTGTTGAACAGGGTGTAAGACAGGAGCGCTTGCTGACGCACTTTCTACAAACAAGCCGGAGAAGAATTATGCAATTGAACACTGAAAAGGTCTTTTGCAACAGGGTGGGGACCTGACTTCCGGTACAAAGTAGGGCAAAACCATCAAAACTAAACCAGGCCAGAGAAACAGATCCTTTAATAACGGCACTATCACCGGCAGGCATATTCCTCTCGTGTCAGGAATGCTTCTAGGAGTCTGAATCATCTAAGCAATCATACCAACCTGTCACTCGTTTTCCAGGGTTTTCATATAGGCCTTAATGAGTCAGAGCACTCCTGATATTGAGCAAAGGTGAGAACTCCCTCAAAATGAATGCGTTTTTGAGGATTACACAACAATGCGAGCGATTCTGAGGTTTAGGTTCTATCTTAGAGGTGGATTTGTCGCAACGGACCATTACGCCAAATAAGGGGAAGATGTTGTAATTGTTTAATAATGATGATTTTGTTTTTAAAAAATGTTCAGCATGACTTGTAAATGTGAGACAACTCCGGCAAAAAAATTAGGTGAGTGAATGTGAGAAATGATGGGCATTTCTGACAGTATTGTGTGCATTAGACGTGTTCACCTCCGACCTTGTGTTCTTTTCAGTGCCACGTTTTGATGTCTCATTGTCTTGAAATGCTCATTGTCTAGCAAAAAAAAATACAGTGGGCAGATGAACAAATAGAGCGGCACATTCTAATTTTTTTTTCTGGCACTGAGGGTTGTGATATAGAAGATATAACTCTTTAAAACTTAAAACGTAAAAACGTAGATTAGATGCTTTCATCTTTTTTATTTGAAGGTAGTTGATTTCATTCTTAAAATACTGATTTTAAAAAGTTTTAGAATTTTGAAAGACTTAAAACTAAGAAAACATGTGGCAAAATGGAGAAATGTGACTAGATATCAACATTTTGTTATTTCTAAGCCTGTAATCAAGAACGTAAACTTGTGACTTTGATCATGTGATTCTTTGTCCAAATCATCAGATTCTTGCTTCAAACTGTCATGCAACTCGAGTGCATGATTTCATGACTTGAGTCAATAAAAGAAAAAGGGAAAACCCAAATGCACTGTGAAATTATGTGCACTTTTCAATTATATTGCTGATCAGTGTTTAACTGAAAAGGGAAAAATATATATATAATTTAAAAAAAAAAAAATTATAATCAATTATAGAATTTATAGTGAAAACTTTTGCATTAAACATTAATAAAAAAAATCAAATGTTAAATAAAAATATTACATAAAATAAAACTAAATCATTTTGTATTAACCCTTTAACTGTCACTCCCATTTTTGAACACAGACATAAAAATGCACTATCCAGACTTAAATTTTTATAATTCATGAATGAAAACAGTTTGTTATATGATTTTGATGTAGATTTTCCATGGTAATGCAATGTCTGATTTTAAAATGCCTTTCAAAGGATGAATTTGGGATTTTAAGTTTTGAACTATTAAATAATTTCTTATGATTTCTAAAGCGTGAAAGGGAAAAGGAAATGAAGAAAGTCTTTTGTGACAAAGGTCAGAACTCATGTTATGATGTAGATTTTTTAAGTTGCACTCTTGACATATATTAATCTATTACTTTTCCTACATAATTTGTAACACAAAGATATGGTAAAATATCTATTTAGGAGTCTTAGACCTTTCCAGCAATGTATAGTTTGTCATGATTAGATTAGGATTTTATTAGTAATATGGTGAAGTAAACAGAGTGGACGGTGACAGTTAAAGGGTTAAACTGGTAACACTTTACTATAAGTTTCATTAGATAACATTAGTTAACTACATTAGTTAACATGAACTAAGAATGAGCAATACTTTTACAGTGATTATTAATGTTAGTTAATGTTAATTTCAGCATTTACTAATGTTGAAATGGAAATTAACATTTATTATTATGTTCAATAAATGAACATTTATTAATAAGTTGAATAAATAATAATTAAATAATACACTTTTTTTTTTTTTTTTGATATTAATACATTTTCACCATTTGATAATTCCTGATGCCTCTAGTAATTATGTGTCTGATTTGTAATTTACAACCTATTTTGGGTTCATTTTAATCCAGCCATATAAACAATAGTTGAGTTAAATAAAACTACCCAGAGGGTTGGGTGAAACATATAACCCAGTTGTATTTAACCCAGCATTTTTAATATATTGTAGTTGCAGTTAATGGTCACCGTTTCATCTTTTTAACTTTTGTTTGTGTGTGTATGTGTGTGTGTGTGTGTGTGTGTGTGTGTGTGAGATAAACAAACTTCTCTGAACATATTACATGATAAAAATGACATGCATAATAATAAATATCAAACGCAGAAACACTGCATATATACATATTTTACAAATAAAATGCATGTCTAAACAAATGTATCCCACCTCAGTGGCAAGAAAAGACTCTGATTCTGAGTTGGGTGTAAAACGAAGTTCCTCAGCAGATTAAATTGAGAACTGGGCACTTGGCTCTTAATTTGAGTGGGAGTTCGTAATCGTCTAGCAATAACAAGACAAGAGGAGGGGAAGAGGAGGAGATGAGTGAATAAAAAGGGGAGTGAATGAGAGAAAAAAAAAAAATTGACAAGAGGGGTGTACGGATAACGGCCTCCACACAGGGAGCCGTTTAGCCTCCCTGATGTTCCACAGCGGAAAAAAAAGAACTGTTGAATTATGTCAGCAGCTGTGAAGTCTATAAAATGGCCTAATACTTGTCTTTTTTTCCACAATAGCCCGTCTGCACCAAACACCGGTCCAGAGGCCTAAGCCATGGGATAATGGAAAGAAAATAGCGGACATTCTTGTGGCGGCCCACAGAAACCGGGGCCGTGCAATAAAGACAGACGAGATCACTAGTAAAGTGTACACACATTCAAACAGAGGAAAGATGCAGCCAATTTCACCACATGGGAGGGAAGGACCTGGGGTCTGGCAACCCTCCCTTATGATCTGTGAACTGGCAAACGGCTGTTCTCTAACTGCTGGGCTCAACTGATGTTTAGCTATGAAAAATGAAAGTGATGAATTATTACTAATCTGCAGATCGTTTTCTGTATTAAGCCCATCAGTCGTTTTTTTCTAATGTTTGTTTTTAATCACGAAGGAAACAGGAGAAGAAAATGCCTGACCACATGCGCAATTTCTAATTTCTTGTACGGGACATGTATAATAGGAAGAAAAATAAACATGTCATTAACAAATTAGCGTTATATAATGCTTTACATACCTGTTTTTTTTGAGTGAAAAATATTACTTAATGTCATAGCTGTGGTGCACATGCTCATGCATAAGAGGTGTTGGCTCAGTGTCCCGGGTTTGAGTCCGACTTGGGTCATGTCCCATTCCCACTCCCCCTCTCACACCCCTGCTTTCCTGTCTACACTTGGCTGTCCTATAAAACAGTCCAAAACAAACAAAAATTTTTCAAAACCTTTTATGTATTTATATGTATAAGGGTCATACATATAATTTTATTTACATATTACATATTTACTACAACTGGATCAGTCTGCTAATATATGAATTATGTTGATAATACAACATTATACAATCATTTTGCTGGATTTCAAAGTAATGTGTGTGTGTGTGTGTGTGTATGTATGTATGTATGTATATGTGTATATATATATATTTACATAATTTTTTTTTTTGCCCAAGTTGAAAATAAAAGCTTGCTGTCCAAAAAAAATACATCAATACATCATATTTACATTTTTTTTAAACTTAAAAAATTATATTTAATTCAGTGTGTTACTTGCTATTACTTTGTAATTGTTGGTGAAAATTATTAGCAATTTTTTTTTCTTTGTTTTAAATATATATTTAAAGATTATCTTATCTACTTATTATTACATATTTACTACAGATCAGTCTGCTAAAATATGAATTATGTTGACATTTACATTACTTAATTTTATCAAATACATACACAAACAAACATATATATATAGATATAGATATACATACACACAAAACACTCATATATCATATTACAGTTTTTTACTTCAAAATTTCTTATTAAATTCAATGCGTTACTTGCTGTTTCTTTGTAACTGTTGTGAAATTCTTAGCAATTTTTGAGTTCTTCTATACCAGTTTTTTAATATATATTTTATACACAATAAACTGACAAAACATAATTTTGTTATATATCAAAGGAGGAATGCAGTGATTCTTTACGTTTATGCGTGCGCAAAAACACACACACACACACACGCACACACACACACACACACACACATATGTATAACACTCATATATCATATTTCGGTGTGTATTTCAGATTTCAGTGTGCTACTTGCCATTTCTTTGTAATTGTTGTTGAAAATTATTAGCAATTTTTGAGTTCTACACCAATTCTTTTCTGTGTATCCACACACACACACACACACACACACTTAAAACACATGAAGGTCAAGCACTAATTAATAAATAAAAAAAAAATATATATATATATATATATATATATCAGATATAATTCCTTGAATTATATCAACCAGTTACATCAACAAACAATCCCTTCATAAAGGTTTCGAAATTAATCTGATTTGATTTCATTATGCTGTTGGACGATCACTGTCAGACTATCAGTGAGGTCATCTGTGGCACCCACAAAGCTTCTGTGAAACTCATTTTCAAGTGTGTGTAGAAAACATCATCCAAATCACTTTGGACGGCATGATCAATCGCCAATGACGGAGACTGTTCAGTTTGCAATCTGGAGTGAGAGACAGTGTGTATGCGTGCGTTTTGGTGACTATGAGACAGCGTCCCATGGGTTGAAATAATGTGTGGTAGGGTGTGTGTACAAGCGTGGGGGTTAGTCCATGATTTATCAATGTGGGATTTTCAACCACATGAGCTCATTCTAGTTCCTCCACCCACTGCAGTGCCACCGGTACACACACACACACATGCTGTCCGGCCCAAGGACAATGAGGTGAGGCTGTCGGGGCAGACTGGCCTCAAACAATTATGATGACCATTCCTGGCATAAAAAGAACAAAAAGTGCATTTATTGACTGGTTACAGACACATTCGGTCTTGCATACATCACCGATGACACAGGCTGATTTGAAGATTTCTAAACAATTAAAAGCCCAGCCATTTATGCCCTAATTTGTTTTGATCTGTCAGGAGGGTAGGGAGTGTCCCGCTCCAGAAAGACATCAAGCGGCACAAACACCAACGCCTTTCTAATTCATAATTTATTGGCCTCTTCACAAACAAAACTGCCAAGTCTTCTATTCAAAACTGCAACAAACCAGACCCTCTAGATACAGAAGTTAATGTTCTTTCAAATATTTTAAGACAACAGTCTGCAGGTGACGTCAGAAGCTGACAAAGAACATGACTTGCAACTGAAAAATGAATAACACTTTACAATAAGGTCTCATTTGTTGACATCAGATGCATTATCTAACAAACTAACAATGAGTCATTTTTTAAATGTTCATGCTAGTTCATAGAAATACAATTATTTACTGTTTTAATGTTACCACAAATGCTAACACTTTACAATAAGTTTTCATTAGAGAAAATTAGTTAGCTACTTGAGTTAACATGAACTAAGAATGAATGATACTTCTACAGCATTTATTAATCTTAGTTAATGTTAATTTCAGCATTATTAAAATCAAAAGTTGTTTGTTAACATTAGTTAATACACTGCGAACTAACATGAACTAACAATCAACAACTGTATTTTTATTAACTAACGTTAACAAAGATTATTAAATACTGTAATAAATGTATTGTTCACAGTTGGTTCATATTAGTTCACACATGATGTTAACAAATGACACCTTATTGTAAAATGTTGCCACATAAATCTTGATATAAAACAAAGTAACACTTAAGTATAGGGAACAATTCTCACTATTAACTACATATTCTGCATGACCATATTCTACATCTCTAATCTTACCTAATACCTAAACTTAACAACTACATTACTAACTACTAATAAGCAGCAACTTGGAAGTTTATTGAGGCATAGCCAATGGTTTGTTAATAGCGAGAACTGGACCTTAAAATAAAGTGTTACCAAAAAAATATGTTGGTAAATGTAGAAATAAACATTAACTAAGATTAGTAAAGGCTGTAGTAGTACTTTTGATTGTTTCACTCTACTATTTAACCAATGTTAACAAGTGAAACCTTAAATGTAGTTACCGAGAAATGTTTTAAAGCACTACAGGATGTGAACGAGATTATAATCTATGATACAGATGGTACAGATGATTTGAACATATTTCTTACATAACCCTCTAAATAAAAAAACTTTGCTGCAATTGAACAACATTCATTTTCAATGCCTCATCCCCTTGCCAAATTATATGACCCTTTATCAATCAAAAATGTTGCACGCTTTCTTTATTTATTAAAGATTTATGATAAACTCACAGGCTAAGATGCTAGTTTTGTCAGCAGTCATGAAATGAGTGTCACGTCACGGTCCTTCTGGTGAATGAGAGAAATGAATCAATGAAAACGCCTGCGTTTCATTCATTCATCCCACAAACAAGTTTCTCCAGATATAAAAGAGCTTTTGTCCATGTTTTAGAACAAAGAGGATATTTATCCAACAAAATGTTGAATTAAAATAGAGAGAAAAGGATACTGGGATCTGGAGATCTCGTGCCGAACATCAGCACTGCTTCACCTTTAACACATAAACAGGCACGTCTGCACACATTTACACCTGTCACATCGCCCATATGAATTGGCCGTTTCCTTTCGTGTCTCGAGTGCGGTTTCACGGCCCTGAGCAGGTACAGATCTGACTCACACCTCAATCCCGCCCACAATCGCGAATGATGTGCATGATTACAATGCCATTGTGTGCCGATTGAGGGGACAGGGAAGGGTGGGGTATGTGAGTGTGTATTCGTGTGCACCTGGGCAATGCAGTTCATGTGTGGATTTGGTATATTTTATTTTACTTAAGTTCCCAAAAGTTTCCAAAAACTTTAGAATGTGGATAATGGTTACTAGTGTAATGTGTGTGTGTGTGTGTGTGTGTGTGTGTATCTAGACAAATTTAGTGAAGTTAGCAAACTCTGACAAAAACTCTTTTTTGGGGATATCCTCAAAAATAAATAAATAAATAAATAAATAAATAAAATCACAAACCAGATCCTCTAGATATTGTAGTTTATATTTTAAGACAATGGTCTTAAGATGACGTCAGACGTCAGACAAAGAACAAGACCTGCAACTAAAAAATGAATAATACTTTACAATAAAAACATATTTGTTAACATTAGATAATGCATCATTAGATAAAGCATCTATTAAAATTGGTTAATGCTAGTTAACTGAAATACACTTATTTATTGTTTAAATTTTAACAAATATTTTTATTTAAAAAACATATTAGTAAATGTTGAAATTGACATTAACAAAGACTAATAAAGGCTGTACAAGTACTGTTGATTGTTAGTTCATGTTAACTCATTTATGTTAACAAGTGAAACCTTAAATGTAGTTTCTACTTAAATGTAGTAAGTAAATGTAGTTCATTAGTTAACTACTTTAGTTGACGTGAACTAAGAATGAACAATACTTCCACAGCATGTCATTTGTTAACATTAAAGTATTAACTAACATGAACGAACAATGAACAATACATTTATTACACTTTGTTAATGTTAGTTAATAAAAATACAGTCATTTGTTGTTCGTTCATGTTAGTTCACGGTGCATTAACTAATGTTAACAAACAACTTGATTTTAATAATACATTAGTAAATGCTGAAATTAACAACATTCTAGTGTTCTAGTGTTAACTAATTAACCTTATTGTAGAGTGTTACTGAAAATATTTTAAAGGACTACAGGATGTAAACGAGATTATACAGATACATATTTTTACAAAAAAAAAAAAAAAAAAAAACTTAAATGTGAACATATGTTCAATGAACATTGTTCAAACTGATATATCTTTTTTCCTGAATTATAAAAACTACGTTTTATTTAAGGAGGAGTTTGTGTTTAAATTTCTCTATAGTCATTTGAAACCAGTTAAATTGTTTAATGGCAAATAAAACATTTGGATAGAAAAAGAAATTTGTGTGTCTGCGCAAGTTACGGACAGTTAGACTGACTGTTTAAAAGTTAACTGTTCTGTTAAATGTTTAGAGCAACGTGAGCATTTTTGGTCTAAAAGTATGTATTAATTATGTTTGAATTATATATCAGTTTAAAGAATAAAATCACAAGAATCTAATGTAAAACTTGAAAAAGAAAAGACGGTGGAACAATACCGTTATAAAGCACCAAACGCAACACTGAAAGTCGAGAGCGTTTTCTTCTATGACAATATGCCAAAAAGTGCTAAACATAGCCAATTTTTTTTTTCTTTTTAAATACGTCCATTTATTTATTTTTTTTATAAAAGTAACTTTTGTATGAAATTATTTTTAGGTACCTGAATTATATATAACAAGTTATTGAATTTTTGGTGCATTTGAAAGTTTGTGAATAACCAACGACACACCAAATCTATTGGAAGCTGATATGAAACATAATATCATCACTGTACACTGACCCAACCCTGACGTTTTTATTGTCATAGCTGGTTACAGCTTCAGGGCAGCAATTGCAATTTTATTTCAGGATCTTTTTAATTTGGACACACTGCACAATCCATCAAACACACTTTGCTCTTTCTGAAATAGTTGTAAAACTTTATATAGAGAAATGCAGTGTACGTCTTTAACTGATGGAAGCCAGGTGCGTTATTTCAAATGCACTACAGGATTAAATCACACTGATTAAACACACTAATCGTTCTTTCCCTCACATCCTACACAAACGTGTTTCAAAGCTGATTACGGCAAAATGATACTGTAGGAACACACTGGCTGTGTAAATATCTGCCACACACACACTTGTATGAGGGATTGTCAAAATGACGGCTTTTATTCAACTGTAAACACTGAAATAAAACTACTAATGCAAGTACCACTGTGTTTTTGAACATTGTAGCATGATAATATCAGCTTTTTGGAAATACTATTGTACTATACCATGGCATTCCTTAGAAAATCATGCATGTACTATAGTAAATGCTATATATGAATATTCTTCTTCTATTTTATATGTAAAATATTTTAAATCAACTAATAAAATACTTTCATATAATAACTTGCTTTTAATTTTTGTCCTTTTTATTATACACACACACACACACACACAAGACATCTAGTGATTTACATAACAGTTCATTTAACTTACAGTTGAGTTAGTACCTCTGAAATAAAAAAAAAAGAGGGACAAAGCATGATACTTTACAACGTGAATAAAATAGCGGTCAGCGGACCGGTTCAAAGGTCCATAAAAGTGCCCGCTGGTTGAAGTTATAACTACTGACTTTCGTGCGAGGGGGTAGAGTACACGTGGTCCTGCCTCCCACTGAGAGAGACACAAAGGGAGATATTGGGGTCGAACCGTGACTCACACAAGTCTGTGAGATACTAGACAAAACAGCCATCAGAAACAAATCACGAAAAGTAAAGACATGGCTTGTCCGGTGAGTAACGGTCTTTTGCAGCCCCGAAGAAGCTGATGATAGGGTCACCTGTCATTCATTAGAGGCCAGTAAAAACTTACAGCTCCATAAATTTATATTGAACATTTTCATCGGTTTTATGTATCCGTTCCATATTTCTGATAGACTGACAGCTCCATTAGGAAAGAGTGATACTGCAAGAGTGGGACTGAATTAACATCAAATAATGAAATAATTATACCTTTCACCCTCTGCTGGACAACAGCGAAAACTAAACATGCGCCCTCAATTGTTTAATTAAAACTCTGTGGATCAAACCATCATTAATGCTCAGAAAACATCAAACTTGATCAAAAAAGATCAATTTGATTACAAAAGGAAGTACATTTCTTAAATAGCACTAAATGAGTCCAGAGGTGAGGGTATATGGGCAAAATGTGCAGGCCATAATTTAAAAAAAAAGAAAAAATGACGTCAAATTTTGCATAAAGACAGCCTATATGAGGATCATTGTAGGTTTTTAACTTTATTATTAAGCTCATTTCCCTTCAAATTTTCAATACTGTGTAAAACAAAACAGTTAACATCTGGAGGAAAGTAGTTCAACAGAACTAATACAACCATTATGTATACTTACAATTGTATTTCATAATTTAGATAATACCATTATAATTTTTCTCCATTACAGCAGGGGGACCATTTATTGTTTGCTCGCAAACAATTTTTTTTTTTTTTGGTGAAGAAAAAAAAAAAATTATGATCACGATAATAACAACAACAACAACAATAATAACGTATGTGTATAATTATGTTAGTGAATCTGCAATGTAAGCATCAGAAGTGCTTGAAATCATGTTATTTATTTTTTCCTTATGCAAAGTATAATTTATTTTTCTTTTCTTTTTGGGAAGAAAAAGAATTCTTGAAAGTATCACCTGGATATGCCAGGTGAACTGTATTTTTACTTCCAGCAATGTATGTGTTAAAGCACAAAAATGAAACTTGTATTCCATTTTGTTCTCTGAAAATTGCACAAAGGTAGCATATATTATATACACACTTTGTATCATATGACTGAGGCGTGCCATTACATCATCCAACAAAGTACATTTGTTCTGTGTCATAAAAGACCAAAAGGAAAACATGACTGCTGAATGCAGGTCAGACAACAACTTCACATGCTGAGAGAAAGACACCGATTATCTCTCTAGATAAGAGAAATTCATATGTTGAAAGCCTCCTTTAATAGTTTAATGCTACTACAGCTAACAAGCTTAATAATTTCTTAAACACAACGTGGGGCAAAAACGTGTGCATCTCAGATACAGTAACATCTTTTTACTAACAGCAGGGCCTAGAACTCACACCGGTCTATGGCACCATCTTCTGGACATTTTGTAGACTTGAAGGAAAAAGAGCACAACATAAGGAAGGCCTATGATAAATTCTATGTTTGATGTATTATGTTAGTATTAGTCACAACATTTCTGATTTTCTATGTGCTAAATTGTTAAAATGATTATTATTACTTTTAATTTAGATTTTAAATCTCAGATTTTAATGTCAATTAATTTTGGGACCCACGGTATAACAAAGAATTTTTAAAAAATCATTTAAAGATTAGGTCTACTTCAGAAATCCTGGTAATACAGAAAAGCAGATAAAAAAAAAAAAAAAAAAAAAAGAAATAAAAAAAATAGATAATAAGATCAACAACTAATTAAACAGACAATTTATAAATATATCCATTTATAAAAATCTACTTTGGCAAAAAATAAATAACTAAATAAATACATATATAAAATAGTCAAATAAATAAAAATAAATTGCATGCTCTGAGTGAAAATTACAATACAAAATATAAAAATAGATAGATATTCCTTTTAAAATCTGCTATTGAAAATAAATAAATAGATATAATATATTTTTAATAATAATAATAATAACAATAATAATAATAATATAATATTTAAATGAGGAAAAACAAATAAGTGATTATAATAATATAGACATCTGGGATACTGATTCGTCTTTGAAATAACCATTATAAATAATTAATTTTATGCACAAATGTAAATAGCAATTCTATTATTCCTTGTACTCAATAATTATTTTGTCCTTTAGGAAAAACACTCTTCAAAGAATTAAATATTTTCCCTAATCCATCATCATTAAATTAGTGCTAGATTATAGAAATAGTGCTAAACTAACCTTGATCTAATACTAATCCAAAAGTTCACAGAAACAACTAAATATCCAAGTATCTAACATCAATAAACAATAAATAAAAAAATTTCAGGCAATATGTGACCCAGGACCACAAAACCAGTCATAAGTAGCACGGGTATATTTGTAGCAATAGCCAATACATTGTATGGGTCAAAATTATCGATTTTTCTTTTATGCCAAAAATCATTAGGATCATATTCCATGAAAATATTTTGCAAATTTCCTACCATAAATATATCAAAACTTGACTAGTAATATGCATTGCAAGAACTTAATTTGGACAACTTTAAAGGCGATTTTCTCAATATTGCACCTCAAATTCCAGATTTTCAAATAGTTGTATCTCTGCCAAATATTGTCCTATCCTAACAAACCACACATCAATGGAAAGCTTATTGATTTATTTTTTTAAAAAATGACTGGTTATGACTGGTTCTGTGGTCCAGGGTCACAAATAGTGTTGATATAATTAATATCCTTAATCCATATCCCTAATGTTATCACTGAATATGTTTATAACAGCATATATATATATATATATATATATATATATATATATATATATATATATATATATATATATATATATATGTCAAATTTTTACATGTATTTGTATTTATTTATTTATTTTTTGTAATACTAAACATATTTATAAACCTGTGCATACACACACACACACACACACACACACACACACACACACACATTTACATAAGCATGAATCTATAAATATCATATCTGGCTAAATAACATAAAATTATTCAATAGTTGTATTTTCTAACTAAACCAATCCTAAGCTAACAGTTAATTAAAGACTATGATGCATGACTAACTCAATTTATCAGTTCCTAGGAAGCCTCAATGAATTCGAGGGGTCATTGAGTTCGTCTGTTACATAACGAACCACACGATGTCGCTGCAGCTCTAGCAGATAACAAGAGAAACATAACAAGATGCCAAACCGTAAAAAAAACAAGTCACTAAACCTTCTCAAATTACATTTAGGGCAGGAAAGTTCTCTTTTCCAGAGGAAGTTTCTAGTTGATTCTTTCAGCACTTGAATCCAGTGACGGTGCCAACTGAAACATAGCAACTGCGTAGCGCCCGTGTGACGCAGAAGAATATTCACAGCTAGTCAGCCCTCTCTAAAACCTACCAGATGTTTGAAGCCTCTTTCTGTGGCCATGCCAACACCTGTATGTCAAAACAGAAGCCTAATGTAAACAACTTTGCGATACAGGACTAAAAAAAAACAAAGCCTGAGCGACACGAAGGGAAAAACACAAGAGGGCTCAGTGAGAACAAGAAGACAGAGCGACGTACGTGCGTGCGTAAGGGAGGGGCGTGTCCTCAGCTAAACCGCGGGTCAACGGGTTCGTTCATTCCAATAGCCTCGTGAAATGACAACCGATCCCAAACACGATGTGCAGTTCTGACACACACACAGCACGGAACCAAACACCACCCGTTATCGTCACATTTAACACTCGCACGCACCTGCAGACCCCAGACACTGCTGTGTGACCATCACACACACACACACGTGGATTCACTTTCACCCTCAACAACATACATTGTTTACACACATATGCAACAAGGAAGCAGTGTGTGGGTTACACAACCACTTATACAAGAAAAACACTATTACACAAGCCTTTAGGAAGATGCAATCTGAAATTGGCTATATACAAGTACACTTATGCATGCAGCAACAACTATAATAAAACATTTGCTTGCTACAGACGTGATGCAGGTGGTTCTTACCAGATGAAGAAGCTGTGCACGCCTGTTCTCAGTCCAGCAGGACAGAAAACAAAAAACAGCAAACTTTCTTCAAATGCAAAAGGTGCAGCAGCACATCTGAAGCAGACAAGCACATGTGAGAGAAAGTGAAAGACAAATGAGCAGGGAGCAGAAAGAGGTACGACTTATGGGAAGAGAAAGAGAAGTGCGACACAGCAGGAAAGGGGAGAGGGAAATAGATAGAGAGAGCGAGAGTGAGAGGTAGAGAGAGAGAGAGAGAGAGAGAGAGAGAGGGGCACCTCAGTGTGAGTTCTTGCTGTTGCAGAGAGGGGTGGTCGGAGCTGTAGGGTACCAGAGTTCAAAGCACTGAGAGAATAAGAGTGTTATTCTGCTACAGCCAGCCAAGTCTTACACAACACCAACCAGGGGCAGCAAGTTCCTTCTGCCTATCTCTCCCTCCCTCGCGCTCATTCACGAACTCGCTCACTGTCTCGTTTCCTCGCTTGCCGATTCCCTATTCTTTCCATTTCATCTATTTCTGTTTCACTTGTGTGGTTGCTCTTTCCCTTGGAGTTTTCTTCCTCGCTCCCTACATGAAAACACAACTGAAATCCATTTAATCTCCTTTCGAATTACATACAGAGCAAATTGCTTATTGGGATAGTTTACCCAATAAATGAAACTTCTGTCATCATTTATTCAACCTCATGTCATTCAAATGACTCTTCTGTGGAAGGAAAAAGATCATTTGAAGAACTCTGCGAACCAAACATTGGAGACCATAGATTTTAACTGTATAGATGACCAACAACAACAAAAGATAGAGTAAATCATGACAGCTTTTCATTTTGCTTCTTAGATTTGGGTCGTTTGAGTTTTAGAAGAGAAAAAGTCTCAAACTACACTGCCAGTCAAAAGTTTATGAACAGTAGGATTTTTAATGTTTTTTAAAGAAGTCTTTTCTGCTCACCAAGCCTGCGTTTATTTGATTAAAAAGTACAGCAAAAACAGTAAAACTCTGAAATATTTTTATTATTTAAAATAAGTGTTTTCTATTTTAATATATGAAGAGTTCAGATGCAAAACCAGCTAAAAGCCATCTTGGTTAAAAATGAGATAATGATACTGAGTGAATGTTCCTGACACATAGTATACATCCATCAAATACTTTTACTTCAAACTCGCTAAATTCCAGCCTCAGCCCAATCAGAAGTACCAGTACTTACATAGAAACATATACAAAGTAGCCATAAAGAAACGCTAATATTAAAGAAATTCGTCAGATGGATTGAGAGGCTGCTGCATCTGAACTCTTCATATTTTAAAATGTCATTTATACCTGTGATTTCAAAGCTGAATTTTTAGCATCATTACTCCAGTCCCATGATCCTTCAGAAATCATTCTAATTTTCTGATTTGCTGCTCAAAAAAAATATTTATGATTATTATAATGTTGAAAACAGCTGGAGAGATTTTTTTCAGGTTTATTTGATGAATAGAAAGTTCAGAAGAACAGCATTTATCTGAAATAGAAATCTTTTGTAACATTATAAATGTCTTTATCATCACTTTTGATCAATTTAAAGCATCCTTGCTAAATAAAAGTATTCATTTCTATAATTTTTTCCCCAAAATTTCTTCCCTTTTGAATAGTATAGTGCATAATGTTACACAAACTTTTTATTTCAGATAAATGCTGATCTTTGGATCTTTCTATTTATCAAAAAATCCTGAAAAAATGTACTCTTTTGATAATAAAAATAATTTAAAAAAAAATGCAAATAAGCATATTAAAATGATTTCTAAAGGATCATGTGACAGTGAAAACTGGATGCTAATGATCACAGGAATAAATTATATTTTAAAATAATATATTCAGATAATAAACAGTTATTTTAAATAGGAAAAATATTTCAAAATTGTACTATTTTTGGGTCAAATAAATGTAGACTTGGTGAGCAGAAGAGACTTTTGATAGGTAGTGTATATTCTACCAAGCTCTTTCCTTGAACAAACACGATTCACGTTCATTTTACAGCTCTACATTCTTCCAGCATGTCAGCAATTGTGCATAATTTGTGTCTATTTTTATTACTCTCAAGGAATTTTATGAGAAACATCTGAGGCGAATCCATTAAGTGGCTATGAAAGAGAATGATCTGAGCTGTAAAATGTTCCTCTGGGTCCCTCCATCCCCTGTTGGTAAAAAGGGCAGGTTGTTTTGCAGTGAAACTTGTGGGTTTAGGTTATTATGGAAGCATTGAAGGTTTTCTGGAAGAGGGCTCGAGATCTGCATCACTGGAATTCCAGGAAAGCAAACAGTAAATGGTCTCATTCCCCACGTCATACGACACATACTTTATCAGTGTAGACCTTTAATGCCATTATTAAAACATGCTGGATTGCTTTTATAGCTACTGTAAATGTGAGAGATTAAGCACAGCGTGTACATTAGGAATTTGGTGAAGATTTGGTTTAGATGTAAGGTCACAGCTGGGCTAAGGTCACTACTGAATTTGTATTTAAAGGGATAGTCTGTGTTATTCCAAACCTTCTTCTGTGAAACACAAAAGATGCTTTTCAAAACTTTTCTCTGTTTCTTTGTCTGTACAGTGAAGGTCAATGGGGTCCAGACTTCCAACTGACTTCCATTATATAGACAAAAACGGATCAAATATGTTTTTTTTAGAGGAAAGAAAGTTATACGGGTCTGGAAAGATATGAGGATATGTACATGATGACAGATTATCCCTTTGAGTATTTGATTAAGGTTTTTAATATGTGATTTGTGCAAGATGCAGGTAGAAACTGTTTATATAAGCCTGATATAAAATCTGCAGAATCATCGTTCATAAATCACTGGTGTCAGGTTTAGCAATAATGAGAGCTTGTTGTCGTGAAGAGATGGAGATGTCAAGGCATGTTTTTGTGCTGAGCTAGAGAAGGTGTTACGCAACCACGCTCACAAACAAAAAGCTGCAATAAATCTTTAAAATAACAGCGTCATAATTTAGAGTTCTAATGCAATCAAATCAATGCACAAAGCGATCCAAGATCATAACCAGCTCATCATACTTTCAAAGACCTGACAATATTGGGGTCTAAAAATAGATAGAAAGATTTCATAATTGTTACATAACAGCAGGCTCAGCTTCACCTTCTGATGTGCTGCCTGAATCGAGACAGCAGCAAAGAGGATGAGGAGGAAACAAGGCCACAAATTGACCTTATGTACACAATTAAATAAACTGATAATTTGCTAATATGCAATAGCTGCAAAGCAAACTAAACTGACATGTAGAGTCTTTAGAAAACAGTCTAGGTCCGAGCTGCGGCCTAGCAGTAAGCAACAACATATTTGGCCAAGGAGGAAGTTTGAGTCCAAATCTCAGTAACTCAAATCTTTGCTGTTTAACAAAAACAAGCGGAAGAAACTATATTGCAAAAGAGTCTACACTGTAAAAATGGCTTGTCTGGACATCAGCAAATATGTTTCATGTGGTAACACCTACATTAACTAAATTAAGTTACCAGTAAAAGTCATTTTAAAAGTCTGATCAAGTAGAAAAGGGTTCTTAAAGGAGCATATCAGCCAAAAATGAAAATGTGCCTGAAAATGTACTCAAGACATCCAAGATGTACAGTTAAGGTCAAAAGTTTACATACACCTTTCAGAATCTGCAAAATGTTAATTATTTTAGCAAAATAAGAGGGATCATACAAAATGCATGTTATTTTTTATTTAGTACTGACCTGAATAAGACATTTCACATAAAAGACGTTTACATATAGTGAAAATAATAGCTGAATTTATAAAAATGACCACGTTCAAAAGTTTACATACACTTGATTCTTAATACTGTGTTGTAACGCATCGTTTTTCCTTCTGGAGCATCAGTGAGTGTTGAACCTTCTGTAATAGTTGTGTATGAGTCCCTCAGTTGTCCTCAGTTTGAAAAGATGGGTCTCAAAATCAGTCATTGTTGGAAAGGGTTCAAATACACAAAAATGCTGACAAAACTCAATGAATTTGTGATACCTGAAGGATTTTTCTGAAGAACAGCAGGCAGTTTAACTGTTCAGGACAAACAAGGGACTCATCAACAACTATCACTAAACAAAAAAACACAGCTGTGGATCATTCAGATAACAACACAGTATTAAGTGTTGTAAGTCAAGTGTATGTAAACCTTTGAACGGGGTGATTTTTATAAATTCAGCTATTATTTTCTCGTTGACTATATGTAAATGTCTTTTATGTGAAACATCTTTTTCAGGTCAGTACAAATTAAAAAAAAAAAATACGCATTTTGTATGATCCCTCTTATTTTGGTAAGACAATTAACATTTTGCAGATTCAGCGATGTGTATATAAACTTTTGACCTCAAAGATTTGTTTTCCTCATCAGAACAGATTTGGAGAAATTTAGCATCACATCAATTGCGAATTGAATGGGTGACGTCAGAATAAGAGTCCGAACAGCTAATAAAAGTATCACAGTAATTCACACGTCTCCAGTCCATCAATTAACGACTTGTAAACAAAAAATTAGTTCATAATCCATAATATCACTTCCTCCAATGAAATTTCCTGTTGTTCTCTCACATCAGAATCCACCAACCAATCCAATTTTTTCACTAGAGAAAGCAATATTGCATATTTTAGCAATGGTTTGAATTTAAAACACCTTAATGATGGATTTGTTTCTTACAAAAACACAGCTTTTTAGTGCACAAGATGTTAATTGATGGACTGGAATCATGTGGGTTACTTGTGGATTATTGTGATGTTGCAGTCAGCTGTTTGGACTCTCATTCCTCTGCAAAGGATCCATTGGTGAGCAAGTGATGTGATGCAAAATCTCTCAAATTCTTTTTCATCAAAGAAACACACTCATCTACATTCTGGACGGCATGAGAGAACATTTTCAGCACATGCATTTTCATTTTTGGGTGAGCTGTACTTTGTTGGGAATGATAACACTGTTTTACTGAAGAACTACTATCCCTTTCCCTCTCATATTAAAAATGAGCTGTGAACAAATGGGGACTTGCTCAGGGGAGTGGAGCATCCGTTGGCCTATTTTGCAGCAGTCATTTGCGTCAATTGAGAGCAGCAACGTTGGAAAAGCCAAAGTTAGACGCCTGGTCCGGGAATGTCAGACTTAGTCATATTCAAATCATTTCCACGTCAGTCTTACGAGTCAGAGTGGTTCGCCTTATTAAACGCTCCCACACATGCTGAGAGATTTGAATTTCTCCACATGAAAGATGTGTTTTTCCATGTAAACGTGCCAGTTAAAGCACAATTAAAGCTGCACATTATCAGCGCATGAGCAAAAACCAGTAAGTCAGTAAGAAGATGGTAGGCTGAAAGAAGCGAGCTTCTGTATTATCTAATATATACAGTACATACAATGCAATATTTACAAATTTGCCATGTGCATCACACTGCATAAACATTAAAGTGGCCTTCTTGAACAGTATGTGCTGTTGAAGCGCACGTAGAGCGCACACTCTATCACATTCAGCTGTGTGGGAGGAAACCGCGCTGAGGCCCCTGGTTCTAAGTGTTTAACTGCTGGTATTACATACCCGCGGCTGTTTCGCAAGAATAGCCTTACTCACCTAAGCCTTTTCAAGCCTCTTCTGCAGAACTGAAACAAAATCTATTAAAATAATCTCAGGGGGTTTTAATAAACCCAGACTAACTTGGAAAGACTCCAACTTGCAGTAAGATGTCAGTCTTAATTTGCGAGAACCGCTGCGAGTGCTTTTATTGGATTAAGACGAGGCTTTGAGATGTAAATGACACCGTTAATGGTAATTCTTAAGTCTTTTTGAGGCTGAAAGAATCAAGTAGTTTTTTCTGCCTAATGGATTTAGATTTAATTTTGAGAATTTTTCATATATCTTGATCAACCTAGTGGAAGGACTGGCTTCTTCCATAGCACATCTTCTTATCCATTTGTTTCTACAGCTCATCATATTCGTTTACAGCACACATATATATGCACACATAGGGGTGGGCGATATGACCAAAATTTTAGATCACAAGTTATTTTATTACACAGTAACAATATATATCACAATATGGTTATTTTTGCTTTAAATAGGGTCTTTATGACCAGGGTTGCCAGGTTTTCACAAAAAAAAACCTGCCCAACTGCTACTCAAAACTAATCCAATCGCATTTTGAGGGGGTTCCTTTTCACTTAATGGGGTCATATGATGCGATTTCATGTTTTTCTTTGTCTTTGGAGTGTTACAAGCTGTACTGCTGTAAAATTAAAGTCTCAAACCTAAAGAGATATTCTTTATAAAAGTTAACACTCAGCCAAGTCGTCCAAAAATGGCGCATTCAGACACGCCCCCACATGTCTACCTCAGGGTGTGGGAAGATTTGCATAATACCACCCAAATGTATACGTAAACAAAGAAGGCATAACTTTTATTCTCGCTGTAGTATTGTTGCAGCAGCCTTCGCCATGTTGTGGAGACGCTGTGTGTTTCGCTGCAAAAGCAAAAGTACTTTGTTTGGCCTTCCAAATGAGTACACAACTAGAAATCAGTGGTTACGTTATATTTACAACACTGTTCTAGAACAGTACAATGCAGATATTCAAGTGTGTGCAGCGCTTTTTACGGAGGTTTGTTTCCTGAACCTGGGAGAGTAGCCTACTCTGTGCACACTGTGTACATACTCTGTTTACTACTGTGCACACTATAAAGTGGGGAAATTCCAACTTTGCAAGAACAGTCTGGCGCTTCTAACTCACAGTCATTTTAGGTTACCTTTCCTATAGAACAGGTCTATACGTTGTTCTTTTATTAAACAAACGAAACAGCCTTATGTTATTTATCTTATTTACACATTTTGTCATTTCTGTCTCTAACGTTACGTGGTCATGCGTCTACAATTTCTCCTCCGCTAAAACGCAGACCGGATTACGGAGTCCATTCATAAAAACGGATTTACTCTTAAGCAAGGGATGCCACAGAATTCGATTTTTGGATTAATAAATCAAAAGTAGGTCTCTCACTTAATTCGAATCGCGATATGGACTAGTGTCTGTGAATATTAAAACGCAAAACGCGGTTTAAAAATGAATCCTCCATGTTCCGCTTGGCTCTGTATGAATGAATGGCGGAGACGCGGCTTTGTTTACTACACAAATACTGAAGCACACTTGACGCTCGCCGTTATTTTCGGCCTCTGCGTCTCATTATATGATGACATGAACGCATAAACTTAATCTGCCGTGAGAGTCTCTTCATGTAAATTTTACCGTTTCATTTGAGAAAATTAGCATTGTGTATACACACAAAAACTAACCAGCAACCTGTCAAAATAAAAGTAATGTTTAACATGTAACAGAAATGTATTAGTCTTGTATTACTTTTGTACAGTATAATGTAGGTGTTTAAATATTCCTATTTCTGTCAAATTTAAACACAACTATTAAATGCAGAAATTATATTAATAACAGAAAGAAGTCTGATTGGCAGCAAATAAAAGGGTTTAATTTTTTTATTTCATTAAAAATAAATAAATGTTTAATGCCGACACAACACAACGCAACACGTAAAAAGACAGTATGAGTCATTATAATCAGTAATTATGTCCTCACTGGATGCAACAAATGCCTCATTTATAATGGGTTTTATTGTTTTTGTCTTGTCACGCCAGTACACAGCGTCACTACATGGTAAGGGGCGTAACATTTCGGTCACATGCTTGAGGTTTTCAGCCAATCACATCGCACTGGATAGCTGGCTAATCAGAGCACACCACGCTTTTCAGAACGATGAGCTTTATAAAAATCGATGTGTTTCAGAAAGGCGGGGCAGAGAGAAGCAACAATAATGTACAGTATGTGCACTGTAACAAAAAAAGGTTCAGTTCTGTCGCTGGGGTGGTACCCTAAGGTACAAAGTAAAAAAGTACAAATGTACTTTGAAAATACTAATATGTACATTTAAGGTATCAATATGTACCTTTAAGGTACCAATATGAATTTGAAAATCAGGGTAAATTTGATTTATTTTGTTTTCTGGGAAACATGTAAGTAACTTCTGTAGCGTCTGAAGGGCAGAATATTATTAAATAAAAAAAAAAAAAAAAAGTACATATCTTTATTCTGTTCAAAAGCTTACACCCCTGGCTCTTAACTAGGGCTGGGTGATATGAGCAAAAAAAATTATCACGATAATCAGTCGATATCGATAATTATCACGATGAATGTCAAATCTCTATTTCTTTCAAGTTTAAAATCTGATTTTTGCTCCAAAGTAAAAGTTGTAGAAACCAGATCATTAATTTTCTTTAACAAAATAAATTTCTAAATAGAATTTTTTTTTTTTTTTTGCATATTCTGAGTTATATTGTTTCAAATCTCAGACAGCGAAATAGTGAAATGAGTTTTATTTCGCTGCTGATTGTGTTTCAATGGCTTAAAATCACTTGTTTTTAAACCACAATGCTTAAAAACACTTGCAAACGCTAGGGTTTCGTGATCACAAACCACAACAACATCTAAGGAGTAAGTAACCGCGATAGAGTCCAAAATCTCTACTGGTTGACAAGTTTCTACCAGGTAATTGTGTCTACCAGTATATCGCCTAGTACACACACTACCATTCAAAAGTACAATACTTTTATTCATTAAGGATGCATAAAATTAATCAAAAGTGACTGTAAAGATAATTATAATTTTACAAAAGTTTTCTATTTCAAATAAATACAGGTCTTTTGAACATTAAAGGTTTTCATGAAAGAATACTGAAAAACAATGTAGCATAGTAGGCCTATATTAGAATGATTTCTGAAGGATCATGTGACTGGAGTAATCACTGCTGAAAAATTCAGTTTTGCCATCACAGGAATAAATTACATTTAAAACATATTAAAATAGAAAAGTTATTTTATATTGTAATAATATTTCACAATATTACTGTCATATTACTGTATTTTATACCAAATAAATGCAGCTTTGGCTAGCATAAGACATTTAACATTACAAAAATCTCGTATTCATATAAAATTGCATATATAAATTTCATTTTAATTGCCAGTGGTTGTACCACATAGAAAATCAAGTTTAGACACAACAGAGCTCCTATTCAAATACAGTGCTTGCCAAGACTCAGCATGGTCAGCAAGAGTGTTGATAAATATGAATCTGCAGGATCCAGCAGTGTTATTTTAGTATCACTGAGATACTTTGATTTCAGTTTTCAGTTTTCAGTTTTGATTTTCCATTTTCATATTACTTTTAGTTAAAGCGTTAGTAATTTTGTTGTGTGTTTATGTCATATATATATACATTTTTTATTCCAGTTTTAGTTTCAGAACTTAAGTTAAATGAAATGCAAATGAGAAATGTTGCCTTGGCAAGTTTTTAAAGTGATAGTTCAGCCAAAAATGAAAATTCTGTCATTAATTTCTCACCCTCATGTTGTTCCAAACCCATAAGACCTTCATCTGTGGAACACAAATTAAGATATTTTTAATGAAAACCAAGAGCTTTCTGGTCCTGCACAGACAGCAGTGCAACTGAAACATTCCCAGGCCCAGAAAAGTAGTAAGGACATGTTCAACCACAATTTATGAAGCTACAAGAATATTTTTTGTGCACAAAGAAAACAAAAATAACGGTTTTATTCAACAATTCTTCTCTCTTTTATTTCACCATCAGCTGCATGTGAGTGGTGCTGCTGACGTAGAACATACACTGCGCCTTATTTACGAATAGAGGAATGTACACGATTGTGTCGTGGTACTGTTGTGAATGGCAGCGGGTGGTCACATTTAATCCAAAAATATCTCAATTTATGTTCTGAAGATGAACAAAGGCCTTTTGGAATGACATGAGGGTGAGTAATTAATGACAGAATTTTCATTTTCAGATTAACTGTGTCTTTAAATGCAATAATTTAAAGTATTTACATCTGAAAACTGCCTTTAAAGGGGCCCTATTATGCTCTTTTACAAAGTCTTGATTTTGTTTTGGGGTTGTACTAGAACATGCTTTTATGCTTGGTGGTTCTAAAAACGCATTATTTTTAACATAATTTACATTATACAATACATTTCTCCCAGCCTGGCACATAAGGCTTGATTAGTTCCAGGTTTAATGAAGGCCCGCCTTCCAAAAAACGGAATGTGTTGTGATTGGTTAGCTGTCTGTGGCACGTTACGGCTCTGATGCGGCAATCAGAGTAGATCGCGGCTTCAGCATGTGTTTCGACCCCCTGTACTGCACACGTCTGCGGCGCGTTACAGCTCTGAAGCGGCCACGCTAGTCAATGCTTGTGTTTATACCCGCCGCGCTGCGGCTCGTTGGAACGGTTCTCCGTGCTGCATCGCTAAAGTTAGGCTAATCCCCCACCTTGTCCCTACCCTCCCTCCAACAATTTGAATTTCCGTGGGCGGGTTTTAATTCAATGATATTCTAATGGACCGCATTGTGACATCATTGCATGCGTTGCATTCATTTTTAAAAATGAAATATCTCCTTTTGGAGTGGACTTTGAGATTTGTAACTTTGTAGATCTTTTTTATGCCCAAACATACACACCACACACTGACTAAAGTTCAAAAAGTGAATTTAAGCATTAGGTGTGCATATTTCTGTTCTAGTGAGGTCAACGAGTACATTAGAAGGAAGCCTGCAGGGCTGACCTGTCTTTCCAGAGCTCTGATTGTGCTAGTCCCACAGTCCCACTCTTCTTCAAGGAAACTTCAAATCTGTCCCATTTTCAGCCATCTCATTATAGACAATCCTGCACCTGTGGGACATAATCACAATCTTTAATATGTCTTTAGACCCACTCAGACAGAGAGAGGAAAGAGAGCGATACAGAGTCTGCATTCACATTCTGGTCTGTTTTCTCTCTTCTCTGTCTCTGATCATTCTGGCGGCTGCAGTTCTCTGCTGTTTTGCAGATTAATGTAACCCAATCGGTCCTGTGCATGACCCAGTGATACAACCATCTGCATTGCTAGAGTCATCATGGATGCCAAGACAAGAATGCAAACCACATTACAGAAAGCTAAAACCAACAAATCATGGTTAATTTCCATAATTATTCCAATCTGGAATCTCAATAATAGTTCACCTAAAAAAAGAATAGTCTGTTATTTTCATGTCATTCTAAATATTAATGACTGTGAAACGCAACAGGAGATATTTAGCGGAGTGGTCTTGCTGCACTTTTCCATACAGTAAAAGTAAACTAGTTGGAAATTGTGCTAAATGTTCTGGAGAAGAAAGAAGGTCATTTGAAATAACATAAAGTGTAAGTAAATTAAGACATTTTTTCATTCTTGGCTGAACTATCCCTTTAAGATTGCATGTGATAAACTCACAGGAAGGATGAGTATTTGTGCACTTAACGATACTCTAGTGAGATCTCACGTTCACTAAATAGGCCAGTGGCATGACAGTCTATATAAAGACTCTCATTCCAGTTACCAACCACAAAAAACCCTGAGGCCCACCACAAATGCACCAAAAATAACCCCAAGTACTGCAGAGGTTTGACAACAGGCATACAAAAAAGTAGTAGTGTCACTGCAGAAAGTACTCTTTGCTGTGAAAACACTTTGATGCCGGTTTTATCTTGAACTCAATCTTTTCACATCTCTGTATCTTTTGTTTGTCAAAACGTTCAGTACTTGTTCTCGCTTCTCCTGTTTCACTGTGCAGCAACACAAAGACATCAGGGAAAACGTCAGATCTAACAACATGCAAATTATTTGCTTTTGAAGTGCATACTTAACATAATGCAATATACATTTGTAATTGTATTCATTTTTGTGCTCTTTACCGATTTCACGTCCTTCACTGGATTCACTGGATGAATAACCTTCACTTCTAGTGTCAAAACAGCTGAACAGCAGCCTGGATAAACAAAAAAAGGACAAGCAGGTAAGACAATCTCGAATGTCAGAATCAAGAACATTTTGTCAGTAGTTTAGGTCTTACACAATCCACAGCACACCTGCTCTCCCAGGGGTACACTAAGGGTGCAAAACCATGAGAGGCCAGGCCCGAAAAACACAGTGTCTGGTTTCAAAGCTTCTTTACACTGTCTTAAATTAGGCTGGGCCTCTGGGGTTCAAAAGAGTAAAGAATTAAAAGTACCCAGATAAGAGTTTGGGCCTTAATTATAGGAGTAGATAGCCTGCTGTCACTGCATGCACCTGTCTATAAATGAGCGGTGTAGCTGTGTCCTAACCCACAACCGCACAAAATGCAGTCTAGGAAGGTAGTTTGCTATATTTTGAGACATCACACTTGCATTTTTAAATGTAATGAGCATAATTAGGCAAAAAAAAATCTACACCTTTTCACCACCTCGTGGGATGATGGCGAACAATTTCCCTCCTGAAAATTTCCAAATAAAGTCCTTGAAGGTGTAAAAGGAAGGTGAACACACTGAAACATTCATTCATAAGGATAAAATACACATTATAGAAACCTGACTCGATTGTGAGGAACATTTCTCGTTTTTTTCGGTTGCTTTAAACACTTTCCTAAATAAATAATTCAAAATAAAGTCTCTGAAGCTGTAAAATGAAGGTGAACAGCCTAAAACATGAATTCATAAGGATAAAATACGCATTGTAGAAAGCTGACTCGATTTTTGAGGAATATTTCTCGGTTTTTTGGCGGTTGCTTTAAACACGTGACGTCATCATTCAGCGTCGACTTGCAAGAAGCGGCTCGTGCAGTTTTCAGGAAACTTCAGGTTGCTGAATCATTTTGATTGCTGGTGAGTTAGACATCAAATATTCATACACATATTCATAAATAATAATCTCACCAGCACCGGTTAGTACTTAACAAAAGCTCTTTAGAGGGTCGTTTAAGCCAACACGTTTTAACTAGACTTAACCCAGCCGGCTAGACTGACAGCATTACCCATTATCATTGACGAATGTAAGCATGTGCATAAAGTGATCGTTTTATAAATTATTAATATTACAGATATTAATGCTTATTTTATTCTGTACCCATACACCAGGTCCAAGTGTTTCCTCTAAAATACTATAGTAACAGTTACTGTTACTAATATAGAAACATAATATATAAACATCATAATCTTTTAATCATTTAGTTTAATTTTATGTGCTCTTTTTCAACTGTACAACAAGGCTAATATGATCAATTGTGAGTATTTAGATTTAAAACACTGGATTTATGTCAAACTGGCTTCGCTTATTTACATGAATGGTAAACAAGTGCTAACTACAGTTTCTTGTGGTTAAAATACTATAGTAACAGTAGCTGTTAGTAATGTAAACATATAATATAAACATACGAAATAATATGTGAATGTGAGTTTCACTTTACATGCGAGTAGTAAAATACCAGTCAAAAGTTTTTGAAAAGTAAGATTTTTTTTACATTTTTTTTAAAGTCTCTTCTACTCATCAAGGCTGTTTATTTACAAAAGCAGTAATATTGTGAAATATTTTTACTATTTAAAATAACTGCTTTCTGTATGAATATGTAAATATAATTATAAAATGTAATTTATTCCTGTGATCAAAGCTGCATTTTTTTAGCATCATTACTCCGGTCTTTAGGGTCCTTCAGAAATCATTCTAATGTGCTGATGTGCTGTTCACAAAACATTTTTTATTCTTATTATCAATATTTAAAACAGCTGAGTACATTTTTTCAGGATTCTTTGATAAATAGAAAGATCCAAAGATGATAAATACATTTTTACTGTTACAAAAAAATTCTATTTCATAAATAATGTTCTTCTGAACTTTCTGTTCATTAAAGAAACCTGAAAATTCTACTCAGCGGTTTTCAACATTATAATAATAAATGATTTTTGAGCAGCAAATCAGAATATTAGAATGATTTCTGAAGGATCATGTGACTGGAGTAATGATGCTAAAATTTAGCTTTGAAATCACAGGAATAAATTACATTTTAAAATACATTAAAATAGAAAGCAGTTATTTTAAATAGTAAAAATATTTTAGATATATTAATGTTTTTGCTGTACTTTGGATCAAATAAATGCAGGCTTGGTGAGCAGAAGAGATGACTTTAAAAAAAAAAACCCAATAAAAATCTGTTCAAAAACTTTTGACTAGTAGTGTAGAAAGTACACGTTTTTTATCGTAGTTGCATTAGTCTTTGTTCTGTGGTTAATATGGTAATTTTATGTAAAGGTATAAAACTGCACTAGTTTTGTATTATGAATTACTTTTGTGTTTCATCAGAAACAAGGATGGATTCTCTGTATGGGCCTGTCGCTTTGGGTATACTGGCAGGTGTAGGCTGTGGGCTCTGCCTCGGGTGGCACCTGAGTGGGCGTTTTGGCAGATCGTCCCGCAGCATGATGGCAGCTTTAGGAAACAACACTGGTGCTGGCAGCGAGGCCCACGTGATGGGCGAGAGCGGAGAGTTCAAAATGATCCTGGTGGTCCGAACCGATCTGAAGATGGGCAAAGGTAAAGTGGCGGCCCAGTGCTCCCACGCCGCCGTGTCCGCCTACAAGCAGGTCCAGCGTAGAAACCCAGAGCTCCTGAAACAGTGGGAGTACTGCGGTCAGCCCAAAGTGGTGGTCAAGGCTCCAGACGAGGACTGTCTGCTGGAATTACTGTCCCACGCCAAAGAGGTCGGACTGCCGGTTAGCTTAATCCAAGACGCTGGAAGAACCCAAATTGCACCAGGTTCTCGGACAGTTCTTGGCGTGGGACCGGGACCAGCTGATCTTGTGGATAAAGTGACTGGACACCTAAAATTGTATTGAATAACACTACTGGATGGGAACTAGAGTGGTGGAGATGAATTAAAAGGGGTTAAAATGACACATTGATTTATAGGTTTAACCATTTATTTTAAGTAAACAGTTCACCCATTCCATGAACATGAATACATTTTTGTCATTATAAGTCTTATGTACAGAAAATTAGTTATTTGGGAATCTTATTTCAATCACCCCCTCATACCCATTGGAATAAATGACTTCGACTTTGGTGCAAAAATCACCTCACACAGAAGTGCTTATATGATCAATTCTGTGAACATTTAGATTTAAAACACTGGATTTATGTCAAACTAGCTTCTTAAGTCAGGCCTATTTTTATTTACATGACTGATTAAGCCATAAATTCCCATCTTAAAGCTTAATTTATGGTATGAATCTCTGAATGAAAGCAGTCCAGTGAGTATGAAGTAGGGGGAAAACGTACAAATTTTGTTGGGAAAAGAATACATGGCACGTGAAGCTGTTTAACCAGATTTTTCTTGACAAACAAGAAGCCTTTATTTATATGGTAATCTGGGGAGAAAAAAAATCTTATTCTCTTTGTGCACAATCAAATCACTACAATATATGTGTATGATTAATCTCAACTCAGTGAAAACTGAGTACAGGACACACAGGGAGTTAGTTTAATCTTCTTTCTTAAACCATTGTGATTTCTCTTCTTTACAAATAAAGGATAAATCGAGTTTAGGAATAACTGGCAGGATAAACTGGCTTTCTAGTCTCACTTCGGTGCCCTACAGTGACCTAAACATCACAACAACCAGCATACACACATACGCACACATACACGCTGCAGCACAGAGAGGTAAGGTTAGTAAACACACACAGGTGTGGAGAGCCGCATATATATTTATATATATTTTAATCATTATTCCTCCTCAAATGGATGGTCCCACACAATGAGCACGGGTTACTGCACAACAAAAAGTTTGTTTTTCATATGGAAAATGAAAACTCCCTGGTTCTCCCTGCATAGGTCAGGGTTTGAAAAGGTTTGAAGTTACCGTATTGAATGCATCTTTATGCATAACCTTTTTTATGTTTTTCGAGAGCTACGCACCCCTGTTGAATTACTGGTATTGAGTAGTGTTTGTTTGTGGAGGCGGTACATTAAATCTCGTTTTTATTTTCTTCCCTGGAATATACAATATTAAATGCTGACAGACCGAACAGCTGTTCACACACATCAAAATGATACATTAGTTGTTTTTTCTCTGACTACGGAGTGCAAATCTGATTTTTTTTTTGTTGTTGTTTTAATTAAGCCGACTTGCTTCTTCCCACAAGTCTTCTCACTGTAGACACCATTCCCCTTTTTATTGACAGATAAAATTGACAGGAAATTAAATCTAGTAAGTATCTGGAATGTGAAAAAAATAATTCTGATGAAATCTTTGACAATATAGAAATAAAGTCCTTCATGATGGTATAAAGAAAACACGTTAAACAAAAACGATCATTTTAAAAAAGGTAAAGTAAAAGAATAACATTTGCTCAAATCCCCCGTCGTGAGCACAAAGTGGTAGAGTCGGACTGGTGGAGGATTGAAGGATAGAGAGATCCATGGGGATGCTGGACCGAACCAAGCGGCAGCAGGAAGAGGGGCGGGCGGGAAAACGGGGAGGGGTCCTTACATGCCGTAACCGAAACCCGGCTGGGCCTGAGGAGCCTGGGGGTAGCCAGGCGCTGCCGTGTACCCGTAGCCGTAAGGTTGCTGTGGGGGAACAGGCACACTGGGACCTGCTGTCAGCATGAGCTGAGGTGTGCCTGGGGAATTGATTAAAAAAAAAAGTATTTAATATTTATTATATTAAAAAAAAAATTCTAGTCAGTTTTCATTGCAATTCATTTTTATTGTTTTACCATAAACAATAGGTTGAGTCTCTGTCGCCTGCTCCTCCTCTTTCCTCAAAGACTCTGAGGTCTCCAGCTTGTCCACCTAAAAACATGAGAGAAATACGTTTTCAGTCTGTATATATATAATTCTGTTGATTATGGAAGCCCATTTCCACCACTGAATAAAAAAAATGTAAAAAAAAAAAAAAAAATAGGTAATTGTGACTTTTCCCTCTCACAATTGCGAGTTTACATCTTGCAAATCTGACCTTTTTGAGAATTGTGAGATATAAACTTGCAATTCTGAGAAAATTAAGTCAGAATGATATTCTAACTTTTTCTCAAAATTGCCTATTTATATCTCACAATTGTGACTTTTATGTGAACATATCAGTCTTTTTCCCCCTCAGAACTGGACTCGTAATTGCGAGTTTCTATTTTACACAATTCTGAGAAACAAATTTTTACGAGATAAAAAGTTGCAATTACTTTTTTTTTTTTTTTTATATATATATTCAGTGGCGGAAATGGACTTCCATAGTTGAGGACTAGGAATATCTCTTAAAAAATAAAAATAAAATTAATCACTGCACACTTATAATAATAAACTAATATAATTAACCTAATAATAATAATAATAATAATAATAATAATAATATGAATATGAATATTAAAATTAAAATATATCTCTTAATATAATATATAAACAATATATTGATAATTGATGTTTTCATTTTACATATATCAATAATTATTTAATAATAATAATAATAACTCAATCAATCTGTATCTGTAATTGTGGGGTGTAACCTGCTTATGTGGAGAATAAAACTAAAAAACATTTCTAAATGTTAATCACTTTTCAAATTGACATTTGAAATGATTTGATTAATATTGATCAACAGGACTATTTTCAAATTAATATACATGTCTTTGTTATTATGACAATTATAATTATTTAATAATAATTATACTAATAGTTTACGTATTTGTATGTATTGTGTTTAAGTATGTAGCTTCAATCAGTTTTCAAAGTGAAAAACATACTTTAATTCATGTTTAAAATGTTTGCCACATTTTTTCACCTTTTATTTTTAATATTTTGATAACTGATGTTTTCATTTTTGCTATACTAATAATTAATAAGTATACTTATTCTAATAGAATTTACTGTGTTAAATATTAAAATTAAATGTTAGTCAAATGTATACACTTTATTTTTACTTAAATAAAGACAAATAAAAATCAATTATCAATATGTTATACTATTAATATACAAATAATTATAAATACCAATAATTTACTGTATTCAAATGTTAATCAGTTTAACATTTTAAAATTATTTAAATTCATAAATGTCATTTTATTTTTAAAGTTAACCCAAAAAAAAAAATAATTCTGTCATTAATTACTCACCCTCACGTCTTTCCAAACCTGTAAGACCTTTGTTCATCTTCGGAACACAAATTAAGATATTTTTTTAATTAAATTATGTAGCATCAGATAGCTCTCAAGACAGCAACACAACTGACATGGTCAAGACCCAGAAACGTAGTAAGGACATCGATAAGGACATTGTGGTACTCTCAAAACATTACGGTCGAACCACTAATGTCACATGGACTATTTTAACGATGTCCTTACTACCTTTCTGGGCCTTGAATGTGTCAGTTGCATTGCTGTATACGCAGGGTCAGAGAGTTCTCGGATTTCATCAAAAATATCTTGTGTTCTGAAGATGAACGAAGGTCTTACTGGTTTGGAACGACATGAGTGAGAGTAATTAATGACAGAATTTTCATTTTTACTCTTAGTCCCCCATACATTTGCACTTTAGTGTAACAGCCCATCCTTACCTTGCTGAGGTATTCCCTCATCACCTGGATGAAGTAAGGCATGGCAAAGTCCATGATGTTGTGCCTCCACGCCGTCTCCAGGACCACGTCAGGCCTGAGCAGGTCATAGCAGGAGAAGAGGCAGGCGGCGAAACACTCCTTCTTATCCTCCTGAAGGAACCACTGCAGCAGCTCCTCCGCCAGCTCTATGTCCTTCGACTCAGACGCATACTGCATGGCATCCTGGGTAGAAGAACATGAATGGCCATCATGAACCAGATCAAGTACATTTACAGACAGCATGACTAGACAGAGTTGTTCACTTTACTTTGTAGAGTTTGTCTTTCTTGCACAGCTCCACGCTCTGCTTCCATCGGTTGTTGCCCTTAAAGAGGTAAGCAGCGATTCTCCTGAATTCGATCAGCTCGTGTTTCTCCAGACGCTGGGCCAGTGAGATGTTGTCAAAGTTATCGTATGCATCTATAGATGTCCTGAGTGCCTGCGGATGGGACAGTTGAACAAATGAGGCGACGGACAACAGCTACTGCAAAAAGCTACTATAATCGTTTTCCTTTTTTTTTAAAAAGACTTCACTCTGTTGTTTGTACCTGATAGTCTTCCTCTGAGATGAAGAGGTTGTTAAGTGCTTCATTGACAGACTTGTTGTTGTGGTTTTGTACTGACCGCAGATAAGGCTTGACCAGAGGAAGCTGCTTAACCTGAAGAAACAAGTCATTTTAGCTGATTTTAAACGAGCATGAAGTTCAAAGGCTCACCACTTAGGTGAGGTATAGACTTGTGCTTGCTTTCCGTACCTTGCTGAAAAAGCTGACGGCACGTGAGTGATCCAGTCTTGGGGAAAGAACTATGAGCAGGTCGTTCAGTAACAAGGGCTTGAACTCCAGATAAAACTGGATGGCTTTGTAGTACAGTTCCACGTTGGCCACCTAAACAAGACAAGAAACACTAATTTAATTCATTTCATAGTGTTGTTATAGAATTGTTTATATACTATTATACAGTTTATACATGATATACATTTTATTTTTATATGGTCAGCATACATTTTAAAGTTTTAGTATTTTTATGTATATAGTATTAGTATAGTATATTTAATATTATGTATATTATAGGGAATATTTCTCATTTTAATTTACATTTGTTTTTCATTTAAAATGTATTCCCTTTTTTTTATTCCCATATTTTTTAAATGTATATATTGATAATGTCTTAATTTTATTTTGTATTTTGTACATTTATACTAATAATTAATAGCAATTATAGCGATCATTATTATATATTAATTGATGTCTTATTATTTTTTATACTAATAATTATTAAGTATACTTAAAATATAACATCAATAACTATATATATATATATATAGTTATTGATGTTATATTTTAAGTATATAAAATGTCTTAACATATATAACATATATAAAATGTCTTAATTTTATTTTGTTATACTAATAATTATAATATAATGATAAATATATATATTTGATTATTTTAATAGAAACCTACAATAAATTAATTGAAAATTTAATTCTAATGCATACATGTATTAATTAATGTCATTTTTTGTTATACTAATAATTACTAATTATACTTGTACTGATCTATAAATAGACAGAAAGACAGATAGATAGAAAGACAGACAGATAGATAGATAGTTAGATGGATAGATAAATATTATAATTGATGTATTAATTTTATTTTATTTTAATAATCAGTAATAATTGTAATATATTGATATTTATATTATTTATTAGATTATTTTACTACAAACGTATCAAAACCAATTAATTATAACGCATATATATATATATATATATATATATATATATATATATATATATATATATATATATATATATATATATATATATATATATATATATATATATAAACAATATTTATTGTTGGTTATGTTAATAAAAACCTAGAATAAATCAAGAAAAAAAAAAATATATATATATAGTTGTATGTACATAAATAAAATGTCTTTTTTTTTCAACGTTTTTTATAATATATATATATATATATATATATATATATATATATATATATATATATATATATATATATATATATATATATATATAAAATAAAAATAGACATAAGTAGATTTAGAAATAATTTAGATCATGTTTACATTTTATTTTGGTTTTATTTCTGTAGCAAACACTGATTGTTATAGTTTTAAAAAACAATTGCAACACTGTAAAAAGTCATCTGAGTTTAAGCTCAAAAGTTGTTCAAAGGGAGTGTATTTCTCTCCACAGGAAAATCAGTTGAACTTTACCTTGGTGATGATGTCCTTGAATTGTCCCTCTTTCCAGGCATCTGTGGGATGGCTCATCATGGTGATGATGGCATTGTCAAATTCTTCATACTTGTCGTAGAGGAAAACAAGCTCTGCCCACAGGTGAGCCTGTTCTGCGGCCCTCAGGACCTGACAAAGAAAGAAAAAGTAAAGAAGTTAAGAAGTGAAGTAGACAGACTTCGTAACATCTGTGCATTGCAGATGATGATACAAAGATCGTCCCTTTGGAGAATATCAGATTACATGTTGAATTAAATTATAGCTGGAGGGGGACAATGGAAGAAGAAATCAATGAGCTCCTGCTGTTTAAAAGAACCGAGCGAAGGACACTTATATATTGAAAAAAAAAAAAAAAAAAAAGAAAAAAAAAAACTAAAAACAAAAAAGAGCGTTATGAACCAATATCTGAAATAACAATCATCTTCAGTAGTGCTGTGTACCTTTGGGATGTTGACTCTGGACCAGAAGAGTTCCAGGTGTTCCCTCATCTTCTGTGGTTTGAATTTCGAGTAGAGGATGGCCAGCTCTGTGAACATGCCCATGTGAGCACGCTCCAACCCCAGTGCCGCCTCCAGCATGGTGATCAGCTCCTCAAAGTAGCCACGGTCCTACAGAGAGCATTTTTTTATAACCATATAATTCAATTCCGTTTTTATTGCCTCTGTTGGTTGCAGAATTCTCTTGAAGGATCACAACTTGCCTGGTAATAGTTGATGAGCTCTTCTAGCTCGTCGGCATGAACTACGATGTGAAGGCCGCACATCTGAGCCAGTCTGAACTCCTTTCCATCCACACAAGCAAAGCACACCTCCTTCCACGTGCGAGTGCTGTTTGCCTTTCGGGCACCATCCACGGCAGCTTGATACTCGCCCAAGTGGACCAGGGTAGAAGCCAAGCGGCCGAAGTTGGAGACATTATTATACAGAAGTTTGGCTGCTTCATACATCTTCTCGTCATAGCAGCGATCTCCAACCTGTGAGCAATAATAAAGCAGTGTTATATAACAAATTTAGGGGCCAAGCACCGAAGCATAGACCAAAAAAAAAACACCCAAAAAGATTAAATTATAAACTGAAAATATGTAAAGAAAAGCTAATTGAAATTATTTTATTTCTGATTTAATATCTGTGATTCTGTGATTTAATGCAGCAATGGCTATATTAATGGCAAAACAATTCAGCTGCATAATTTTTCATATATTTCATATAAAATGTTTACAATAATTTAACAATTTTGTCTCAGAAAGTTACCATACAAGAAAGTAAGCAAATAAATAAAATTACGACTGCGTTTTAGTGCCACGTGAAAAAAAAAAAAAAATCTAAGATTACAAAAATAAAGTCAAAATATTTCGAGAACAAAGTCGAAATATTACGAGAACAAAGTCGAAATATTACGAGAACAAAACCGAAATATTCAGAGAACAAAGCCGAAATATTCAAAGAATAAAGCCGAAATATTATGAGAATAAAGCTGTACTGTTATGAGAATAAAGTCGAAATATTACGAGAATAAAGCCAAAATATTACTAGAATAAAATCGAAATACTACTAGAATAAAAATTGAAATATTATGAGAATAAAGCCGTACTGTTATGAGAATAAAGCGAAATATTACGAGAATAAAGTCTAAATATTACGAGAATAAAGTCGAAATATTACTAGAATAAAGCCAAAATATTACAAAAATAAAGCCAAATATTATGAGAATAAAGTTTAAATATTATGAGAATAAAGTCGAAATATTACTAGAATAAAGCCGAAATATTACTAGAATAAAAATCGAAATATTATGAGAATAAAGCCGTACTATTATGAGAATAAAGCGAAATATTATGAGAATAAAGTCTAAATATTACGAGAATAAAGTCGAAATATTACTAGAATAAAGCCGAAATATTACGAAAATAAAGCCGAATAAAGTCGAAATACTACTAGAATAAAGCCGAAATATTACTAGAATAAAAATCGAAATATTATGAGAATAAAGCCGTACTATTATGAGAATAAAGCGAAATATGAGAATAAAGTCTAAATATTACGAGAATAAAGCCGAAATATTACGAAAATAAAGCCGAATAAAGTCGAAATATTACTAGAATAAAGCCGAAATATTACGAGAATAAAGTTGAAATATTATTAGAATAAAGCCAAAATATTACTAGAATTAAAAAATTTTTACGAGAATAAAGCCGTACTATTATGAGAATAAAGCGAAATGTTACGAGAATAAAATAGAAATATTATGAGAATAAAGTTGAAATATTTCGAGAATAAAGTCGAAATACTACGAGAATAAAGTTGAAGTGTTATTGTAGTATTATTTCTATACTATTATAATATTAATAAAAAAATAAATAAAAAAAACATAAGTTTATGTTTGGTAATTTTACATGCTTTTTGCCATTTTTATTAATTTTTGTGTGTGTGTGTAAAACATAAAAGTAATAAGGACTTCATAAAAAAATTATTGTGCATTACCTGCTGGATGTGTGCATTATTTGGTCCATTAATAAACTCCTCCAGTTCAGCGAGACGGTTGGTTTTGGCCAGTGCGAAGATCAGCTCTGTCTCCACGTATGACTCTCTGGCCTTCTTTCTGGCCATCTGCAGAAACTTCACCAGGTCCTCCCAGTTACCTGAGCCAGGAAATACAGTTGTGAATACAGAATCAGAAGAAAAATGTCCTTAATTACACTAATTTATTATCCAGAACTAGAACCGAGGAGGACGTACCGCTCTGGGAAGCAACCTGAACCACCTCCATGTAAGCCGAGGGGTCATCAGCCTTGATGTAGGAGTCAATGGACTCTTTGACGAGACCCTTTTGCAGCTGAGCCTTAGCCAACTGACTCCACACGGCAGGTTCATTACAGCGCTCCGCAAACTCATACGCCCGGTCCAGGTTACCGATGTGCTCAATCAGAACCTGAGGAGGACAGGAAACATCAGCTCTTTGCTTATCTGCTATTCAATAAATCACAAATGAGGTACATGAAAGTGCATCTCAACCATATACCTGCACTGCAGAGGTGTTGACATCAAACTTCCTGAAGATAGCAAAGGCCTCCTCGAATAGTTCGCTGCTGATGGCGATGTTGGCAATGTCTGGGGCGTCGTAATTGTCCAGACGGTTGATGTACTCCATCACGCGGGTGCGGTCCGCTTTGATGGCTGTTAGGATGAGCAGGTTCTGCAGGTTTCTAGGATAAATTAAACCTTTAAATTGAAAGACTGGCAGGGAATTTCATGTTCGTAAAAGTCAGAAAACACACAAAAATGGCCTGTTCCAAACGTTCACATGTTGGAATGTTTTTTGGGCTTCTGCACCTGTGCTCACTAAAGACCGAGTTGTCCAGGACGATCTTTTCCAGCAGCTCAATGAGTTCATTGGGCAGGTCAGCAGTCATGAAGGCCTTCACTGTGACGGACACCTCCTCTGGGTCCTGAGTCTCTGACAGGGCTGTCTGCACCACCTAAAAAACACAAATAACAACTTAATATTCAAAAAACATACAGGAAGGTCAACCAAAGAACCAGAGATTTTAAAGGGATAGTTCACCCAAAAATGAAAATTCTGTCATTAATTACTCACCCTTGTGTTATTCCAAACCCGTAAGACCTTCGTTCATCTTCAGAACACAAATTAAGATGTTTTTGATGTAATCCAACACGTTCAAGGCGCAGAAAAGTAGTAAAGACTTTGTTTAAACTGGCCCCGTGACATCCGTGGTTCAACTGCAATAATATAAAGCTAGGAGCATCCTTTTTGTGTGCAAAGAAAACAAAAATAACTTCATTGAACAATTTCTTCTCTTCCGTGCTAGACTTTGCCGTACGTTCACAATAGTTGAAAAAAAACAAAAAAAAAAAAAAAAAAAAAAAAAAAAAACTTATTTTTGTTTTCTTTGCACACAAGTAGTATTCTCGTAGTTTCATAAAATTAAGGTTGAACTACTGACGTCACATGGACTAATTTAACAGTTCGTCCGTACTACCTTTCTGAGCCTTGAACGTGGTAGTTGCGTTGCTCTCTATGCAGGCTCAGAAAACTCTTGAATTTCATCAAAAATATCTTATCTTAAAAATATCTTGTTTTGAAGATGAACAAAGGTCTTACGGGTTTGGAACGACATGAGGGTGAGTAATTAACGACATTTATCATTTTCGGGTAAACTAACACTTTAAGACATTTATTACTTATAGTTTGAGTTTAAAATATTTAAAATATTTATTTTAAAATGTAATTTATTTCTGCAGTGGCAAAGCTGTTTTTTTTTTTTTAAAGCTGTCTTCAGTATCACATATCCTTAAGAAATAATTCTAATATTCTAATTTGGTGCTCAAGAAACATTTCTTATTATTATATATGCTGAAAATAGTTGTGCTGCTTAATATTTTTGTAGAATTCATGACTTCAACTTTAAATTCAACTTTTATTTTTTTTTTCAGGATGCTTTGATTTATAGAAAATTCAAAAGCACAATTTATTTGAAATATAAATCTTTTGTAAAATTATAAATGTCTTTACTTTCTCTTTTGATAAATTAATGCATCATTATTGAATAAATTACTCATTTCTTTAAAAAAAGGTTTATGACTCTAAACTTTTAACTGATGGTCTGTTACAAAGCCTACACTCTAAAAAAAAAAAATGCTGGGTTATGCTGCTGGGTCATTTTACTAGGTTATTTTTTAATATTTTTACCCAGGTGCTGTGTAGTTTTTCTGTACTCTTAAAAAAAAAAAAAAATACTGTTTTATTTATTTATTTATTTTTTTTTAACCCAAATGCTGGGTTCAGCTTGTTGGGTCATTTTATTGGGGTTTTTTTATATTTATACCCAGGTACTGGGTAATTTTTCTGCATCTAAGCTGCTGGGTTATTTTTAATGGGTTATTTTTTTTCTAAGCAACCGCTGAGTTGAGCCTGTCTCCGACGAAACAACCCTGCTGTTGAGTTACAGTCAAAGCATGGGATTTTTGAGCCCTCTACAGGAGAGAGCGGTTCTCAGCGCCACTGATTTGCTGCGCTTCATCAGCGAAATAAAGGTTTGTATACATTTTATTTCATTTATAAACTCTTTACTGTGCTGTAGATTATATTATTTTATGCAACACAACATACAGACGAGATGTCAGTCAGCTGCGTCAGCAGCGGTGGTTTTGCATGATAGAAAATACCTTTTGCCTTGCATAACATAAATTGATTTTATTCGTTATAATACTCAACTGAATTTAATTTGATCTTAAAATATGTTCTCTAATCTCAGTACTGTTTGTTTATGGGCAGGTTATGGAGTCAGTCATGGGATCTTTCAGCTACGAGTGAAACATGAGGCGGCGGTCTGAGGTTCATACCCCCCCCCCCCCCCCCCGTCAAACAGCAGACGATCACCGGCTCAGATTTCGCCGACACATTGGCACGAGAATTAGCACTATTTCAGGGAAAAGGGATTACAGGGAACGGCTGAATGCACTTAATATGCTACTATTAAATGTTATACTTTTTATTTCTAAAATGCTTGTTAAAGGAGAAGTCCACTTCCAAAACAAAGATTCACATATAATGTACTCACCCACTTGTCATCCAAGATGTTCATAAGTCTTTCTTTCTTCAGTCGTAAAGAAATTATGTTTTTTGAGGTAAACGTTTCAGCATATAATGGAGGTTGTAAACGATCCCAGCCGAGAAAGAAGGGTCTTATCTTATCTTTTTTGTTAAGGGTGTTCGATCTTCTTTGCATGTTCACTTTGCAAAGACCGGGTGGGTACTTCTGCAGCGATGTAGGATGATTTTGAAATGATTTTGAGATCAAACTCAGGGCACCATAGCAGTCCATTATATGGAGAAAAATCCTCAAATTTTCCTCAAAAAACAATTTCTTTACGGCTGAAGAAAAAAAGACATGAACATCTTGGATGACAAGGGGGTGAGTACATTATATGTAAATCTTTGTTTTGAAAGTGGACTTCTCCTTTAAACGAGTTTAAATGTATGTAATATTGTAAACTACGCTGTATTCAACCAAATAAATGACATTTGCCTTATATTTTTGTTCTTGCTTAACAATAAATGTTCATCTTTTGATTATTGCTGTTGCCTCTATAATTCTGTGTGTGATTTTAAATTTCCAGCCCATTTTAAGCCAGCAATATAATATTTTTTTAAACAATAGTTCACTTAAATAAAACAACCCAACATGTTAGGTACAAACATTTATAACCCAGCATGTGTTCTTTCCAATATTTACCCAGCGCTGGGTTGCCAAATAACCCAAGTTGGGTTGTTTTTAACCCAGCATTTTTTGGAGTGCCGTAAGCCTATCTATCTAGAGAAAATTTTAAAGGACAGCTTTCCAAAGTAAGAACTGTTCAAAATTTTAATTATGTCAAGATATTCATCAGATTATGAATCCCAGAATGTACTGCAAACTAATTTCAGATTCTTAAATGGCAATTTATTTAATGCAATCTATTTAAAACAGACCATTTAAAACAACAATCATGCACTTAAAATTCCTGTATGATCCATATTTATGTATTGTGAGAGATGAATGTAACACCCATAAATGTGTACCTGGTCAATAAGGGGCCTTCTGTAGGGGTTGGTCTCCAAAAGCACACTGGCCCAGAGCTCCGGGTCTCTGCGGCGCACCAGGTAACGGGACAAACTCTTGAACAGCGAGTTCTCATTGCACACCTGTCGAGAACAATGAAAAGATACATTTTATGCTTTATGTTGTTGTTTGGTTGCACTAAATTTGGTATGAAAAGGGCTTTTTTGTAGACAAGCATACTAACGTTGATGAGCTCCTGGTCGCACTGTCCTCTCTCATAGGCCACACAGGCCAGGTGAGGGTCTCTTTTCTCGCAGTATTTCCCCACCACACGGCTGTCGTAGTACGGGTTTTCCCGCAGGAAGCGTTCTGGATGGTTGTTGCTGTCAATGTAGATCTTGGCCAAGGCATTGTGGGTAGCTGGCTCCTCACAGCCCTCGTGGATACGAGACTCCAGCCATGGCAACAACAGCTTCAGTCTGCAGAAGAAAGACTCAACCATCTAAAGCTGTTTTTGTTTAGTCGTTTTTTTTGTCTTTTTTCACTCTTACGAAATTAGTATACATCATATTGCAAACGCTAGCGGTGTTGGTAAACAATCAGGGGCGCATTTCCCAAAAGCATCATCAACTAACTTTGGTCGCAAGTTCCAGTGAAGTCTACTGGTAACGACAGAACTTGCAACCGTAGTTCCTTTTGGGAAACAGCTACTGCTGTTTGTATTCTTTGTTTACTTATGCAATCAAAGTTTCATCTGGAAACTCTCATGATGTACACAAACAAATGATTAAACATCACCTAAAATAAACAGAAGCGTCATGTAATCGTTTCGAATCCAGCATAGCATAACATCATCATCTCAAGTGCTTTGTTTTGATAACTTATGGTTTGATATTGACGTTTTGATGCAAAGTTTATACCTGTTTCTCTTCTCCACTTCTGCCACCAGCTCATCAGTGGAAAACTGGCCCCGTACAACCAGGATCAGGTTTTTGATGACATCCTCGGCGCAGTCAACGTCCAGGAGCCCTCCAATTACCACAGGCAGACGGCTTGGGTTCACCTATATATACACACAAATTATCATTTACTATTTGTTCATTGCTTGACTATTGAATATGTAAGCAGTACGTAAAGGTTACTCACCTTCTGCACATAGATTTCGATGTACTTCTGCAAGCTGTTTCGGTACAGGTAGAGTACGAGATCATGGACGAAGTCGAAGCGATCGCACACAATAATGAGAGGCAGCTGGTCGGTGAGTTTAGCTTCCTGTCAGTCAAACGATGGGGAAATGAGAAGATAACGTCAGATTTTGGAGACACAAGAAGGCATGTGTTCAGTGATACAGTCAAATCTGCAAAAGGCCCCAGGTGATTTTTAACATTTAAGAATGACTTCTAAAATTTATTTTAATGCAAAACTTTGCATTAATTATTCAGTATAAGACTTAATTTGACAAGCTGATTTAAGTTTATGAAACAGATTTGACTGTATTTGTTAAAAATGATATAAATACAACTTATTAAATACAAATAAATTACTAAAAGTGACACAAAATACAGAAAAAAAACTTACTAAGTAATTAAAATGTTAAAAAATTAAATAAACCAATCTAAACTAGTTCTATAAAATCTACCAAGTAATTAATATTTTAAAAAGGAAATATTAAGGCAATACAAACTAGTTCTATAAAAATCTATTAAACTAATTAAAAATGGTGAAAAATTAAATAAAGCATTCCAAACTAGTTCTATAAAAATCTGCCAAATTAATTAAAAATTGTACAAATTAAATAATAAAGCAATCCAAACTAGCTCGATGAAAATCTACCAAATAATTAATTTAAAAAAAATTAATTATTAAAGCAATACAAACTAGTTCTATAAAAATCTATCAAATAAATTAAAAATTAAAAATAATAATAATAATAATAAAAAAAAAATAATAAAATAAAAAAATAAAAAAAAAAAATCAATAAAGCAATGCAAACTTGTTCTATAAAAACCCACCAAATTAATGTTCAAAAAAAGTAAATATTAAAGCGATCCAAACTAGTACTATAAAAACCTACAAAATAATTAATATTTAAAAAATAAATAATAAAGCAATCTAAACTAGTTCTATTAAAGCCCACCAAATAATATTTAAAAAAGTAAATATTAAAGCAATCCAAACTAGTTTTATAAAAACCTACCAAATAATTAACAATTTAAAAAAGTAAGTATTAAAACAATCTAAACTAATTCTATAAAAATCTACCAAGTAATTAATATTTAAAAAAAAATAAATATTAAAGCAATCCAAACTAGTTCTATAAAAAAACCTACCAAATAATTAATATTTAAAAAAAAAAAAAAAGTAAATTAAAGCAATACAAACTAGTTCTATAAAAATCTACCAAATAAATTACAAATTTTAAAAATTAAATAAAGCAATACAAACTAATTCTATAAAAATCTACCAAATAAATTACAAATTTTAAAAATTAAGCAATACAAACTAGTTCTATAAAAATCTACCAAATAAATATATATTTTTTAAATTATTAAAGCAATACAACTAGTTCTAAAAAACCTACCAAGTAATTAATATTTAAAAAGTACATATTAAAGCAATACAAACTAGTACTATAAAAACCTACAAAGTGGTTACTGTTTAAAAAAGTAAATATTAAAGCAATAAAAAACAAGTTCCAAATAATTCACAATTTAAAGACATGAAAAAAAAAATTAAAATGTTAAAGCAATAAGGGGGGAAAAAAAAAAAAAAAAAAAAAAACCCTTGACAAATTGAGAGTGTTATAAACAGGATTTGAGGATAACTGAGTAGTCCACAAAATGCTTTTTGAAGAATTGTGTGGTTAGTGGTTAAAGAAGGTCTATAACTGAAAATGAGGCTTGAATCACGTCAAACTCTGAGGTGGCAGTACTGCTCCACCTGCTGGCTAAAACATTTAACTTTTTTCCCACACAGTGCAGTTTACAACACATATAGGATTAATGAACTGGGATTGTACAATTCACTCCACAGAAACGCCACAAATCAAACCTTCAACAAATGAAACGTGTCTACAAATATTTACGGAGGCTGAACGTTTGCAGTGAAGCCTTAAACAAGACTATATTAAACTTGAGCAAGTCTCAAAATCATTCCACAAAACCAGGCTTTCCGGATCCACCCTCTGAAGCTGGCAAAAGAGTCCAACTGTGAAGTCAACTTCATAAGAATAGTGGAATAGATTCTGAAAAAGACCCGAGGTTTTCATTTCTGAAGAACATGGTCACCACAAATCAACCACAGCCAGACACACATCAACACGCTACCACGAAACCACAAACTCAATCTCAGCCCGGTCACTCGCTACGAATTCAGGCTCAGGCCAAGAGGGGGTTGTTTCCAGCAGTCAATGCTTTTTGAAACCTCCCTGTATGTGCATGGCACACACCAATCCCAGTATTAATCCTTCAACTGACCACCAGGAGAAAAGAAGGGATGACGAAAGAAAAGAAAAGGGAATAAAAGAAAGAGAGTCTTGTAGTACTTAGGGTTAATTTACCTGATACAAGTCCTGAACATCCCAAAAGTACAGGGTAAAGCACAGGAAATAACAACAGCCACCATCAGGATAAAAAAGTAAGATCAACTCCCTAAAACTAGAAAACTACTGGCTGCCTGATCTAAATAGGCAACATTTGTTAACATAAGAGAATGCAACTTGTATTGGATTTCCCCCCAAATTTCCAAGATATTAAATGTTCCGCTTTATTGCGCATATGTTTATTCAATGCCATCGGCACTAAAATAATGTACTAAATCCAATATAAATCAAGCTTTTTCAATAGCATTTGTAACTATGTTGATTACTACATTAAATAATTTAAACTCATTTGGAATTTTATTTTATTTTATTTATTTTAGATTTGATTTGATTTGATTTGACTTGACAATACTTCCAATGGAAGTAAACCAGGTCAACATTCTGGAGGGTTTAGACGAAATCTGAAGCTGGTATTTTAAAGCACTTTATTAAATTATTTAGTAAAAACAGTTTATTATTTGCTGGAGAGTTTTCCAGCCCTTTTGACATAGGAATACTTTTCAAAGTATTTTTGGTAGGGCTGTCAAATGATTAACTGCAAAATAAAAGTTTGAAATCGCCTAATATATGTGTGCGTACTGTGTGTTGTTACATATACACACATATACACACACACATATATATATATATATATATATATATATATATATATATATATATATATATATATATATATATATATATATATATGTAAAAAAATATTTACAAGTATATGTATTGATTATAATTTTTATATAATTTATATTATATATAAATAAAAATATTTTGTACATAACATATTTCTCTTAAATATATACATTAATATGTGTGTATTTATATATACATAATAATTACACACAGTACACGCACATATATTAGGCAAACTTTTATTTTGTATGCGATTAATCGCGATTAGTCGTTTGACAGCCCTAATTTTTGGTTATGCATTTTTGACATAATTCCTGTGGCCATTATGTCATCAAATGAAGTTGGAATATTGAATTCATTTAACACACACAAGGTTAGCAAGTGATTTTATGTGCATTTACAATTAAGCAATTATACGTTTTCGCATGAGGCTATTTTGATGGAATCGCTTACTAACCATTTCTATAAAATAATGAATAAATGATAATAATAATTTTAAAAATGTGTTAATATTAAATATTAAAAATAATATTACAAATTATTTAATGCACTAATCAACATTTTGCCACAAATGGTGTTAAAAGAGCTTAATTTTTAATCATTATAAATATTTAAATCTTGTCTTGTTTTTATTTTGTAACAGTTACCACAATTTTGTGATTTTTTTTTTCTGTGGTAACTGACACTGACAATCGGCACAAATGGTATTAGAGCTAATAGAACTTGCATTAAACATTCCTTTATTATAAAATGACTAGGATCAAACAGACATTTTTGTAAAAAAAAATAAAAATAAATAAATAAATAAATAAATAAATGAATAAAATCAGTTACAATTTTGTCTGAATACTAAAACCACTTGCATCTGAAATTGCAAAAGCCTTGCATGTAAATGATAAAAGACAGATCAGTAGAAAGGAACAAAACAGGAAATGTAATGAGGGGAAAAAAAAGATGGAAAGAGTTTTAACAGATGAGAAACTAGAGAATATAATGTGCTTTTTGCGGTCGGCTATGGATCATTTCGAGGGGTTTCACTGACAGAGTCTTGGCAGTACCTTGAGAAAGTTCTTGACACGTTCAGGGTCATAGCAGTTGCTTTCTCGACAGATCCGCTCCACCTCTTTGATTTGGCCCGTCTTGCACGCAGCCTGGATGTATTTGAAATGCACCTCTGGATCCTGGCTGAAGTTCACAATCGAGCCAAGGAAGTAGAACAAACCTGCATCCAAGCACAGAACAATAAATGACGCTTGACTGTTACTAGACAGACGTCTGATTGTGGTTACGGTTTGATCTACATGTTTTGTATATGCAGATTTTGTGTGAGACTTTAATGGGGTTTTGGTCCTTTTAAAATATTTTATGTTCCACAGAGGAAAGTCGAACGGGTTTGGAACGGCATGAGGACGAGTAAATGATGACAGGTTGCACAAACCCTTTAAATTACAGATCAGGACTTTACATTTGCATGAGCATTGTGTTTCCATTAAAATTTTGCTCCTTGTCAAAATCACTCTTGCTCTCGCTGTCATGTGGAAAGCCTGAGGGATTGTGGGTGGCCGCAGGCCCTGTGCCACCGCCTGCACTGATTGCCAAACCTTTTGTCCTACTTAGCCCAGAACGGAAGGCTACATGCTGCTCCACACGCAGAAAAGAGCCATTATACGGCCAAGATACCAGTCAAATTGTGTCTCCACTATGAAAGGCAACCAGCAGAGTGACCACAAGTGTTTACGTACAAGTTTACAGAGTGATTTTCTAGCAGCGACTGCCAACAGAATTGTCAGGCCTGCCAGATACATCAGAAGAAGCTACATGGGCAACGTAAACTCTAGGTGGGATTCACTGGAGGAAAAAAGTTGTGTTTATCCAACACTTTTTTTCAGTCTTATTGTTTTTGAACGTACTTTACATTCCGAGCTTTACAGTTGTTTGTGATTACTGGATAAGGTTATTGGTTAAGCTAATTTGTGGATCAGTTAAATCAATTAAAACATTCACTTCCATTCAAATTTAGCTAGATGGAGCTTCAAAATGAGTTTTAGAAACACTTCTGCTGGGAAAATTCACCTGTAAGACCTTCGTTAATCTTTGGAACACAAATTAAGATATTTTTGATGAAATCCGAGAGCTTTCTGACTCTGCATAGACAGCAACGCAACTCAAGACCCAGAAAGGTAGTAAGGACATGGTTAAAATTATTCATGTGACATCAGTGGTTCAACCGTAATTTTATGAAGCTATGAGAATACTTTCTGTGGTCAAAGAAAACAAAAATAACGACTTCATTCAACAATTTCTTCTCTTCCGTGTCAGTCTTTGACGCCCTTTGATGTCCCTTTGATGTCTTTGACGCCCTTTGATGTTATATTTGAAATATAAAAAATTAAAGCTGCAAGCAGCGCTGAAAGGGCCAAAATGGCGGGCAACATGCACTTAATGTGGTAAAGATAGGAGGAATATGTCAAAGTCATTTATATGTCCCAAGCTTCCTGCTGCCAACAGATGGCCCTATGATTATAACTGTATATTGATGTGTGGATGTCTTTAGGCTAGGACTTTTATCAAATGTGAAGTTTGGTGCAGATTGGATATTGCATGTTTGAGTTAACGTAAAACATGACAAACCCTGTCTCCAACAGGCGGCGCTATGATTGTAACCAAATATTGGCCTTTAGATGTCTTCAGACCAGGACTCTTACCAAACATGTGAAGATTGGTGTAGACTGGACACTGCATGTTTAAGTTAAACAAGTAAAACAAGTTATTTCCTGTTGCCAGCAGGTGGTGCTATGATAATAACAGAATATTGGCCTTTGTGTGTGTTCAGGCCAGGACTCTTATCAAACAGGTGAAGTCTGGGGCAGATTGGACATTGTATGGCTGAGTTACAACCAAAGCTTCCAAGGCGAAACATCAAACTTTATCAGGCCGCCACGACACGCTCTTTAATAAAAACTCAAGATCGTCGCAATTTAACATCGCAAAGGCCTTTCGATTAGACTGACCAATTATATTGTTGATGTCATTAAATCTCTAGGAGTTTGTTACTGTGGAAAACATGCCGCTTCCTGTTGCCAGCAGGTGGCGGTATGACTAACTGAATATGGGATATGTAGATCTCTTCAGGTCAGGAGTCTCATCAAACATGCCAAGTTTGGGGCAGATCGGACACTATGCTTGAGTTATAGCAACTTAGTTTAATTTAGTGATGGTCTGTTTAAATCTGTATGAGGAGTTTGTTTAAATACAATGCTTGAAAATGGCAAAAATGGCACAAAATAACAGACTTCCTGTTGGGTTTCAGACTTCGTACCTCAGGACTTTTTTGTAGGTATTGGTGTGTTACATGTGTCTACCGAATTTCGTATATGTATGTGAAACAGCCCGAGGGACACTTCGTTGAAATTTTTTAGGTTGCGCCATCGCCACCCACTTCTGAAACCCATATCAGAGCGTGTTTAGGTCCTCAAATGCGATTCATTTTGAAGAAGAATAATTTGAGCAATTCCAATAAGGTCCTCCCACCACCGGTGCTTAGGCTTTAAAAATGGATGCATATCGTAAAGTCTAATAAAGCCTTTTCTTGTCTAACAAAGAAAGTTTTAATATTCCCTAAAGCACCCATGTCAAAGTGGTTGAACTTTCCAGCGAGTAAATCGTGTTGAATGTAGTTCTTACCCTCAAAACTCTTGAAAGACTCGAAAAGCTCAGTGAGGGCCTGGGTTGTCAGTTGCTCGTGATACTTGGAGGCCACCTGGACACAGATCTGCAGGTTCTGCCTGATGTTAGCGGATAGCATGGCTCTCAGACACTCCACTGAGTCCTCCACTGACAGAGAGCCAAAGTAGTTCACCAGCCACTGCAGACATTAACAGAGTGCAAAACAAAGAGAGATGTGAAAAAGAAAAAAAGTCACATTTCAATTCAGCATGATTAAAAAGAACTTGTTGGGTACCTCTGGGTTGAGCAGGTGCGTGTGTACGACAGCTCGTTTGATGTCGTACAGGTCGGTGTAGTGCTCTAAAGCTCTCTGCAGAAGCCCTGCCTTCTCACACAGCTGGGCAATGTGGGCACGATCGTAGTTAGTGAACATCTGGTTTCCTAGGATGGCATCAGCAACCTGCAAGAGACCATTTAGCTTGAAAATAGTCTAAAGCAATGACAAGTGTGTCCAGATGTGTTTCGTTGCGCACTGTGTACCTGTGGTGCATGCATCAGGTTCATCTCCAGCAGACGGGTCTGCAGTGGACCTTCGGATGGGCGGTTGTTTTTCAGAGCATCCAAAAGGAAGGACGTGCACTGCTGGACCAGGTTATACTCCATAAACACATCAACGATCTGGGAGGGAGAAAACACATTTTTTTAGTGAGCTCATTAAATGAGTCTTAATAAACAGCCTCTGGGTCTCATGGTTTCTCTCTAAATCATTTTATCTATTCCTTTCTTCTCAATCTCCCACTACTCTTTCATCTCCTCTCCTCCTCTGTTCCTGACCTGTGTGATGTCAGCCAGCGGTTCCTCATCCTGAACGAGCATCTGAGCAAACTGCAGACCCTGATCCGGACTGATCCGCATCACGTTCCTCAGCAGGAAGATCCAGTCTGGAGTGTAGCCCACCTATTAACACCAAATGAAGTGTGAGTATGCTTTCAAACCTGGAGTCCATGTGTCTATTTTAATTTATTCAACAGTTTTTAACCTTAAAGGGATAGTTTACCCAAAAACGAAACTCGTCATTAATTACTGACCCTCATATCGTTCCAAATCCGTGAGACCTTCATTCATCTTCAGAACACAAATTAAGATATTTTTAATGAAATCCGAGAGCTAACTGACCCTGCATAGGCAACAACGCAACTACCACATTCAAGGACCAGAAAGGTGGTAAAAACATTGTCAAAATAGTCCATGTGACATCAGACATGCATCTTGAAGCTTCATAAAAGTTAAGGTTGAACAACTGATGTCACAATGACTATTTTAACTATATCCTTACTACCTTCCTGGGCCTTGAACGTGGTAGTTGTGTTACTGAAAGCTCTCAGACTTCATCAAAAATATCTTAATTCGTGTTCTGAAGATGAACAAAGGTCTTCCGTGTTTGGAAAGAAATGTGGGTGAGTAATTTATGACAGAATTTTCATTTATGAGTGAACTATCCCTTTAAAATTGACTGAGTCAGTCAACATACCTTTTTGGCATACAGAACAATCTTGGGGAACTGGCCGGTTTCTGCAAAACACTGAATGACTTTGTTGGGTACATTGGCCCTCAGGTAGACACTAAGAGCAAGAGTGGGATCCACAGATTTCACCAAGTCACCCAACTCCTCTGAGCATTCAAGCTGAAAAGAAACAGAAATTCACAATTAAGGTTAAATACAATGTAAGAATGCTGTGTAAATTCAAAGACATTTGATTCTTAAGAACTGATTCTTTTTGACGAAATTATTCACACAAAATGCCACTACTCCAGTCACATGATCCTTCAGAAATCATTCTAATGTACTGATTTGGTGCTCAAATAACATTTATTATTATCATCATCATCAATGATAAAAAGCAGTTATGCTGGACCACTGGAAACTGATTTATTTTTCAGGATTATTTGCTGAATAGTAAGTTCAGGAATTATTTCAAATATAAATCATTTGCAACATTGTTTTATTTTACTGTCATTTCTGGATAATTTAATGCATCCTTGCTGAAATAAAATAAAATAAAATAAAATAAAATAAAATAAAATAAAATAAAATAAAATAAAATAAAATAAAATAAAATAAAATAATAAATAGCACTGAACCCATTTTTTTTTTTTTACTCCAGTTGTAAGGATTGAAATGAATGTAAAGAAAACTTCATTTAGTTTAGTGGTCTTTGTGTGCATTTTTTCTGTTCAAACTATTTAAACGGTTAGTTCACCCAAAAATGAAAATTCCATCAATAATTACTCGCCCTCATGTTGTTCCAAACCCATAAAACCTTTATTCATCTTCGGAACACGAATCAAGATATTTTTGATGAAGTCCGAAAGCTCTCTGACCCTCCCATAGACAGCAAGGGTACTACCACGTTCTGTAATTTTACGAAGCTACGAGAATGTTTTTTTGGGCAAAGAAAACAAAAGTAACAACTTTATTCTACATTTTCGTTCTGCCACACGCATACGTCGTGGTGCTTTCATAAACGTGTGTCCACAAGTGACACAGTAGAGACCAAAATGTGGCGTAAAGTTGTTATTCTTGTTTTCTTTGCACAAAAAAGTATTCTCATAGCTTCGTAAAATTACAGTTGAACCACTGATGTCACATGGACTACTTTGTCGATCATCTTGGCACTTTTCTGGGCCTTGAACATGGTAGTACCCTTGTTGTCTATGCAGGGTCAGAGAGCTTTCGGACTTAATTTTTCATTTAAAAAAAATCTTAAATTATATTCTGAAGATGAATAAAGATCTTACGAGTTTGGCACAACATGAGGGTGAGTGATTAATGACAGAATTTTTGGGTAGACTATCCCTTTAAGGACTGAGAGCATAGGATCATGGTCCTCAACTCTCTAAATAAATCATGGTTGTGGAACAACAAATCACATAAGTTCAATCAATAAACCAAGTGGAGATGTAACTTGTTGAGACTATGAGAACATTTTATTTCAGTTATTTTAAGTGCGGATTGTAAAAAAAACAGACTGGAATGAAACCCAAGACTTTCCTCTGTGCTTTAGAAGGAAAAAACCCAAACACCCCTCGCCCCACATAACAAACACATGACATCACATCTAAAGCAAACATCTTAGATAACAGACACACACATTCACACACAAACACAGTCGTTCTCACAATCCACACAGTCTGTTTTCACACAAACCCTTTCTTTGTCACAAAAATATGGAGGCATTCTTTCTGTTTGTGAAAAAAAAAAAAAAAACACACGAAGAGCACACCCTGTTCCTTGAGCCTCTTGCACACACACACATGCGTACAGAGGAAGAGGCTCTTGTGGGTGTACGTGAAGATAACCATCTCCCCTGCGACCTCCCCCACATACCTTGTCCTCCTTCAGCCATTTCTCCAGAAGTTGTTTGCGGCCCTGCTGGAGGACGGGTCTGCACAGCTCCAGAGACTCAAACTTGTTGAGCTGGCCCTGGTCCAGCAGGATTCCGAAATACTGGAGAAGTGGGGATGTCTGGCCGGGCTGGGCCGGGACGCCCTGGAACCGACGGATGGTGTCAGGAGTGCGCAGGATACCCTGAGATAAACAAGAAGTGAAGAGAAGTGGAAGTGAAGTAACTGCTACATAATTATTATAAATAGTGCTTCATTTCAATTAAATTATAATAAACTGTTCTATTTAATTTAATTTTTAATATTACGTTATTAATGAATATTTACTTTTGGAGCGTTAGCAGCCACTTTAGCTGCCTCTGAGTAGTTTCCTGCGGCGAAGAGGTTGTTAAACTTGCGGGCAAACAGCTCCTCGGCTCCTGCCAGATTATTTCGGACCGCCATCCGTAAAGCCAAGTCTGGATTTTGCAGCACATTGGTGATGTACTGAATGATGTTCTCCTCCTCAACACACACTGACAACACCTACAAAACAAAAAAAAAAAAAAAAAAAAAAAAAAAACCACACACAATGAAGTGATTGAGTTTGCGACTCATGTTTGCAATTAGTAATTTACCTCGGGACTAACATACAAGAAGGTGAGACATTTAATCTTTCAAAACACATTTCTATTACATAGAGAGAAGCACAGAGCACAGTGAACACAACTCTAACACATGTAAGCTTTTTAAATAGACCATACTGAGAAATGTCCTTCATTAGTAAAATGCAATTTTATAGAAGGGAATGAATTTTATCTTTAGCTCCTTGCATTCTTTCTTATCGTGTAGACAAGTAAAAATATTAATATGCAATTGTGCATAAATATAGCAAAACGCTCCTCTTTATAGTTATTTTTCTATATGATTGATGAGCTTATGGACACCGAATGATTATTCTGAGATAAATGTATTATTACGTGCAAGCTATGAGTGATTAAAGACATTTTAGTAAGTTGTCCTGTAGGCCATCTTATAAAATAGCATTCCTTTTGATGTTTATTCATGTTCATTTCTCTCGTGCTGCACAACTGGAGCTGCGTTTAGCAGGTGTGCCATTAATGCTGCTGTTCGGCTGAGATGAGGACTGTTTGAAAGTCTTTTTTCCACTAAACCTTTGATGCACATCGTCTCAGTTTAATAAGTGACCATAACAAAAGATGTGATCACAATAAGCATTACATGCTATTTTTTTTTTTTTTTTTAAGTCATAACATGTAAATTTATATAGTCACCAGCAGCAACCTCAGCAAAACCTTTGCTCGCAAATTGAAGGAGAACCCCACTTTCAGAACAACAATTTACAAAAAAATTTACTCACCGCCTTATCCAAGATGTTCACGTCTTTGTCTTCACTCGTAAAGAAATTATGGTTTTTGAGGAAAGCATTTCAGGATTTTTCTCCATATAATGGACTTCATTAGTGCCTTGATTTTGAACTTCCAAAATGTAGTTTAAATGCAGCTTCAAAGGGCTCTAAATGATGCCAGGTGAGGATGAAGGGTCTTATCTAGCAAAACAATCTGACATTTTTTTCAAAAAATAAAAATTTGTTTACTTTTTAAGCACAAAAGCTCATGTAGCACAGGCTACACATTCCACGACACTAAGTACTATTGAATCATGTCGAAATGCGGAACGTAGGCGGAACTACAGACCCAGTCTTTACAAAGCGAAGGCGCAAAGACTAAGGAAGTGCAAGTAAGTCAAACGCTGTTTACAAACAAAAAGGTACAACGATGTCGGAAGATTCTGAAGTTGTAGGAGAAAATGTTTTTCGCCATACTCTAACTTTTTGAGCCGGAGTACACAGACGATGAACTTAGACGTGATTCATAGTGTCGTGGATGTGCATCCCAGAGCCTGCGCTACACAAGCTTTTGTGCTTAAAAAGTATACAAGCTTGCATTTTCCGAAAAGAAAATGACAGATCGTTTCGCAAGTTAAGACTCTTCTTCCTCGGCTGGGATCGTTTAGAGCCCTTTGAAGCTGCATTTAAACTAGATTTTGGAATTTTAAAATCAGGGCATCAATGAAGTCCATTATATGGAGAAAAACCCTGAGATGCTTTCCACAAAAACCATAATTTCTTAATGACTGAAGACAGAACATCTTGGATGACAAGGGGGTGAGTAAATTATTTGTAAATTGTTGTTCTGGAAGTGGAGTTTTCCTTTAATATTTTTGGTCGCAAATGCGACCGTTTTAATCGCAGTCTGGAGTCCTGCTCTTAGTTCTTGGTCGAAGTATTTTGGTTCAAAGACGTAAAATGTCATCCTCTTTCACAACGAAATCATCAGCCATTGTAACTCTTTTGTTGAGTTTTATACGTCAGTACTGCTGACAAAGCACAAAGCTTATTACGACTACTGGATGGCAAGTGCACTTCAAATAATATGAAGTTCACGCATTAACAGAACACAGCAATTGCGAATATTTTAGTCGCAGTCTGCAGCCCTGCTCTTAATTCTTGGTTGGAGTATTTTGCCTTGAAGAAGTACGGCCGTGCATAAAATGACATCCTCTTTTACATCGAAATCATCAGTCATTGTAACTTTGTTGTTGAGCTTTATACGTCAGTACTGCTGATGAAGGTCTGCACAGTCCCAACGCATTTGTTATTACACAACAGGAAGTTTGTGCTACAGAGAATTGCCCAGTCTGTGGATTAAAGGTAAAAATATTGTAAATAATATTCAGTTTCTTGCACAGACTGATCGTTTCACTTCATAAGACCTCAAAGTATAATCAGAAGCCACAGGAATTAATTTGGTCTTGCCTGCATAGCAGTTAGAGTAATTGCCTAGCATAACTGTTTCACCTAAAAATCTTCTTTATTGTTCTTCTGAAGAAAAAACACCTACTTATTGAATTGTTGTTGTACTGTTGTGACAGCACATCAAAGACTGAACACAGAAGAGAAGAAATTGTTGAATTAAGTCATTATTTTTGTTTTCTTTCCTCACAAAAAGTATTCTCGTAGCTTCATAACATTACAGATGATCAACTGATGTCACATGGACTATTTTAACAATGTTCTTACTACGTTCCTGGTTCTTGAATGTGTCAGTTGCGTTACCATCTATGCAGGGTCAGAGAGCTCTCGGATTTCATCAAAAATATCTTAATTCCGATGATAAACGAAGGTTTTACGTGTTTGGAACGACATTAGGGTGAGTAATTTATGACCTTCAATGTAATTTAGCATCTTTACAGGAAGGAGAAGCAAACTGGAAATTCCCTTGGTAGTTTTCCTGGTCACTTTTACCTGCATAAAAGCAGCTGGAAAATCCATCACACACACACACAACACAGGTGATCTGTTATATAATATCAATGGACCTTAATGAGAAAACGTAACACCTCGTATCAGCTGACCTCTTCGCACTGAAGCGAAGGTGCATACTAATGCTCGTCTCAAGTATGTAACACGATCAGACGCAGGAGTGCAGTGAGACATGAAAGGTGTCCACTTTCAACCCTGACCAAACGTCTTGTATCTTTATTTTCAATAAAACATTGCCATTAATAATAGGAATTACTGACCAGGCAAGAGGTTATTTTAGAGATACTTATAAAGCTTGACAAATAATACTGTAGATGTTCGGCCAAGAGACACAAGCTGAAGCCGCCAAAAGACCAAAGCACAACGTTCTGCAATATTTCTCTGGAGGTACAGTACATAGCGAAGCCTGAAAGGATGATTTCTTCAGCTACTAGGGTGATATCCACAAACCAATAAAACAGATTTATGACGCTTAATGCAAGCTTACCTTGCGTGAACATGGATTAGACTAGACAAGTGAGGGCAGTTTATTATAAACAACCAAGATTAAAACGTTTCCCCTAGTCTGGGACCAACCAGGTGGACGGATCGCACTGTAAATTTCTGTATCTCTGCTGTGAGCACATGTCGTAAATGTTTGTACGTTACTGTGTTCTAGATCGGCATCAGCAGGTCAAAGTCAAATACGTTATTCTGCATGGATGAACATCACTCTCCACTTAAACCCGCACGTCCCACCCCCAACAATATGGGTCAGCTCGCTCTCAGAGATGGAGGGAGGCAGAGACACTAAAGAGAGGAGTAAAAATAGAGCAGCTCATTGTGTCTATCAGCTTTACTCCACAAAGAGGCAGTGAGAGAGAAAGAAAAAGAGAGGGCAAGCGAATGGGAGATTATATTTGTGCGTGTGCCTGATAGACAGACAGAAGCTGCAGTGGTCCACGGGGAAAGAACGCTGCATTGACGTCAATAAAAGCCCAAGGCCTGAGGAGATGATGATAGTAATAATGAGTCACTCCTGATGAGGACCCCAAACAACACAAACATCTGCAGAGAGCACATCCCAGTATCTCTGTATCAAAAGGGACAAGATAATATCCATTTCTTAATCAAAAAAACAAAAAAAACAAAAAAAAAGATTTTATAATAGAAAATAAAAAATAATATTTAGTATATACCTTGCAATATATAATTTTCATTCATTCATTCTCAAATGAGAAATGCATTTTTAGGCAGCAATGCAAAACTCAAAATTAAAAAAAAAAATAATAATAATAATGCAATCATTTATCTATCTGTAATGAATTGCATTATGTTCCTTGGTTGCAAGTTGCTTTGGGGAAAAATGTTCAAATTTACATAAACAGATTAATTATTAAATAGATACATTTAAAAAAAATCAATTCAATAAATATTACTACTAAATTAATAGTATTACTAATTATTAATAGTATATTAATTATTATTATTAACAGCAGGAGTAGGATTTAAAAATAATTAAAAAATAATATTAACAACAGTGTTTAATAATAATGTGTATAATAATAATAATAATAATAATATTAATGTTTAATAATAATGCATGTAATAATAATAATAATAATAATAATAATAATAATAATAATAATGTGTATCTGCTTTCTGGCATAATAAATACACTGATACTAATTTATTATTGTTATATAACTATAAACAGATTAATTGTTAAATACATACATCAAAAAAAAAAAATCACAATTTAATAAATATTACAACTAAATTATTATTATTATTATTATTATTATTATTATTATTATTATTATTATTATTATTATTATACAACCATAAACAGATTAAATATTAACAAATCCATACATTAAAAAATAAATTCAATAAATATTACTGCTAAATTAATAATATTATTAATAGTATATTAATTATTAACAGTAGAAGTAGGATCAAAAAAATAAAAAATAAACATTGCTACTAATAATAATTTACTTGTTTATTATACCAAACTTTTACACTTACATTTTATCTGTATTATTATATTATATTATATTATATTATATTATATTATATTATATAACTATAAACAGATTAACTATTAACAAATAGATACACTTAAAAAAATTATCATAATAAATATTACTGCTAAACTAATAATATGACTAATTAATAACATATTAATAATTATTGTTAACAGTAGTATGAGGATTATTAAATAAAAAATAAATAAATAAACAATAATAATGAGCATCTGCCTTTTGGCATAATAAATAAACATTGCTACTAATTTCAATTTATTTGTTTATTATACCAAAATTTATTTTGCCATAATACAAGAACAAATTTAGATATTGTTATTAACCATGACAACAACGACTATAATATAAACAAAAATATTGTTATTTAATTATAATCTATATACATATAAGTATTTTACTATATTATATATGTATTTTACACATTTAATTGTGTGTGTGTGTGTGTGTGTGTGTTTGTATATATATATATATATATATATATATATATATATATATATATACATACATATATATACACACACATATATATACACACACACATATATATACACACACACACATATATATATATATATATATATATATATATATATATATATATATATATATATATATATATATATATACACACATATAATTATTACTTCTAAATTTCTTCTTATTAATTCTCAGTAGCATATTACTAATTTTTAACAGAGGTAGCAATATCAGTATTAATAATAATAACAACAAAAACAAGGTGTATGGGTAATTTATATAGGTTAATATAAACTAGTGTGTCGTGATTCTATTATCTAACAAAATGTGCTTTTTTTAACTAGGGCCTAAAGTACTAACAGACCAGATATTTATCTTATTGAGAGTCTTGTTACACCAGTAGAGTAGGCCTGATTAAAGAAAAAAGGGAGGCCAAAGTGTGATGTCACAGAAGCCGATGATGCATTCTGCCTACGCGCACTGTGATTGGCAGTCAGGTTCTTTCTCTGTTAACGTGAAAGGATTTAGGACGCCTGTCAACGCCTCCCACGGCAAGATCACATGATATCTGACACTTTTTTTTTTCTCTCTCAGTCCGTCTCCCTCTTACATTCTCCACAGCTATTTTCAGTGAAGGCTCTCTCTCAAGGTCACATCGCTCACGAGTGCAGACGCAGCTGCTTAGAACATGGCTTTTCATCACCCACCAGTGCTGACTGGTGCAGGGGGACAGGAAGATGGAGAATGCCAGTACGAGCAGGGAAAAAAAAAATAAAATAACAGGAAGAGAAATCTGCATTCCTTTTCCTTTCCCTTTCCCGAAATGTCATTTATTTATTCTAAAACCAATCCATCTGTAATATACTGGATCTTACTACCAACATGCCATAGCCCAATTACGTAACGCTGTACAAAATGGTAACAACCATAAACAAACACAAATAACCCTACAGATGATAAATGCATTAACGCTTTCACCTTTGTGATGTTGTGCATGGGACTGTTGGTTGACCCAGGCGGAGGTTCTGTATTATTGACAAAGGTAACAGTGCTCTTCAGGTTCAGTGTGACACAGTTTGGATTGGCTTTCTGTCACCCGCTGAATAATTGAAGACTTTCTCCGGCATGACTGGAAAATTATTTACACGCTCGCAGGATCCATTAACAAGCTCACAATGGAGCATTGTGAACAGAGAGAGCCAGCGGACACGACTCACCTGAAATACTGAACACCTGTTTATTTTAAACCACCTGGGATCCAGCAGGAATGTATCCCGTTTTAACATAACCTATGCATTATGATTGACTACGGTGGTCTCGATCTTAAAGTTTGAAGTGGAAATTTTAGATATGAGAGATGCTTCAAGCTATGCTGAGAGGAAATGAAAAAAGATAAAAATGTGCAGAGGGAGGATGGGTGGTTTCCATGTCTTAGTAAGATGAGGGTATTAAATGTTCTGCCTCTGGGGTAATCAGCTGAGTGTGTTGTGTCCTCCTTATATTCCCTCTGACAGAGCAGAGAACTGACTAAACACACACATATAGAGCTTCACGGTGTAGGATCAATGCGACACAGCTGCTAGAAATTTGAAATACCGACACTCATTACAGCTGGAGCGTGTAATTTTACTTTAGATAATATACTTTCTCCTAAGCTAGCTTAATATGCAGAGACAACTATAAGTAAGCCATTTGAAGGTAGATTTCACTGTAAATTGTAAACATTGTGCTGCTTTTATAACTGCTCATTTTAATTTCACATACCGTTTATACTGCTAATCTGAATTTAAGGTTCAGCACGTACCTGTCCTTTCCTGTTCACACCGATGATTCCAGCTGTGGCTTCATGGGGTGCAGTCACAAAAATGGTCTCTCCGCTGATTCTGTTCATGTAGATGCAGGTGCCCGTCTCCAGGTCGTACAGATGAATGTAACCGTATTTAGTGATGAGAAATACAACGTCCTGTTTGGAGCTGATCTGTGTGACGAGAAATACGTTAAGGAATTTACATGAGTGGTTTTTGTTTGTTTAAAAAAATAAATAAATGTAAAAAAATATATTTATATATTTAAATATATATATCGGAATATATTTTAGAATGTCATTTATTCCTGATGGCAAAGCTGAACACTCAGCAGCCATTACTCCTGTCATATGATTCTTCAGAAGTCATTCTAATATGCTGATTTGCTGCTCAAGACACATTTTTGCTATTACCAATGTTAAAAAAAGTTGTTCTGCTTAAAGGGATAGTTCACCCAAAAATGAAAACTCTGTTATTAATTACTCACTCTAAACCTGTAAGACCTTCGTTCATCTTCAGAACACAAACTAAGATATTTTTGATGAAATCCGAGAGCTTTCTGACCTTGCATAGACGGCAAAGCAACTACCGTGTTCAAGGCCCAGAAAGGTAGTAAGGACATTGTTAAAATAGTTCATGTGACATCAGTGGTTCAACTGTAATTTTATGAAGCTACGAGAACACTTTTTGTGCACAAAGAAAACAAAAATAGCAACTTTATTCAACAATTTCTTCTCTTCTGTGTTAGTCTTAACGCATGTTCACAAAAGTACCACAACGCATGTGCATTCTGACACAGAACGTCCATCTCTCTTAGTTTATCGTCTATACTGTGCCCTCCACAAATATTGGCACCCTTGGTATATATGAGCAAAGGCAACTGTAAAAAATAAAGCTAAATTGTTTCTTCTTTTGATCTTTTATTAAAAAAATTAAAACCATTGAAAGTGGGGGGAAAATCTCATTATGAAATAATGCGTTTTTTTCCAATGCACATTGGCCACAATTATTGGCACCCCTAGAAAGTCTTATGAGTAAAATATCTCTGAAGTATATTTTCATTCATATTTACCATTTTTAGTGACTAGAAGCATGTTACTTCAATAAAAAGGTTACAATTTTGTGAATTTTTGGAATGAAAGATCAAAAGGATAAACAATGCAGATTTATTTCCACAGCTGCCGTTGTTCATATTTACCAAGGGTGCCAATATTTGTGGGGGGCATTGCATATTTTAGTTTAAATAAGTACGGCTGGGCAAAAAATTGCAAGTCATTCTTTGTTGAAATCTTCAAACATTTTTACAAAGACTGTTTTATATACAGTGTGCATCTTTCTCTGCTTGTAAACAAGGTGTCTTAAGACAGGTCTTACAGGTTTGGAACGACATGAGGGTGAATAATTAATGACAGAATTTTTATTTTTGGGTGAACTATCACTAGTTCAAAAGAGCAGTATTTCTTTAAAAAAAAAATGAAACAACCAGTAAAAGGAAGGAAGGAAGAAACACTTTCAAAGAAAAAGTCAAAGAAACCACATACCTGCATGGCAACGGGGAAGTCATTCTGTGCTTCTGGAGGGAAAAACACATCCACAGCTTTCTTAGGGAACGGCTGGTTGCCGGTCGGTGGTGTCCCCACTTCAATAATGTGAAGCTGCGTAATTATTCCTTTAGTTAATTTCATGTTTTGAAGTGAATCACCAAAATAATGTGACAAATAAAGCAATCATCAATAACTGACTACTAGCAGCAAACATCTGAAACTAAAAGTAGCAAGCTACATGGAGCACTTCCTCTCTTTCTTAGACAACTGTGTTAGGAATACTGGCAGCTTGCAGCTTTTTGTTAAATAAAATGTTTCTAGTTAATGCAATTAAATGTGATGAATACATCCGGAAACGCACCTTTCCTCCTGCCTGACCTCGCACAGCGAAACAGAAGAGAGTGGATTCTTCTGCATTTCCCTCCATTTTGAATTGGCCAAAGGCTGCAGCGTGACCCTCAATGGGCTGTGACACCTTCCTGTCGACTGAGTATAGCTGCATGGCACCAACAACTCTGTTTTGCTGTAACAAGAAACAGAACCCTTGAAAAATTTGGAACAACAAAGTTGATTTAAAATCGAATGTTTGACTAAAAGACAGACAAAGAAATACAGATATAAAAAATAATGGTGGTAATTGCAAGTCAAACGTTTATATACACCTTGCAGAATCTGCAAAATGGTAATTAGTTTACCAAAATAAGAGGGATCATACAAAATGCATGTTAGTTTTCATGTAGTACTGACCTGAATAAGATATTTTACATAAAAGACCTATACACATGGTCCACATGAGAAAATAATAATTGAATTTATAAAAATGACCCTGTTCAAAAGTTTATATACGTTTGATTCTAAATACTGTGTTGCTAGCTGAAACATCCACAGCAGGTTTTTTTTTTTTTTTGTTTGTTTAGTGATAGTTGTTCATGAGTTCCTTGTTTGTCCTGAACAGTTACACTGCCCGCTGCTCTTCAAAAAAATACTTTAGGTCCCACAAATTCTTTGGTTTTTCAGCATTTTTGTGTATTTGAATCCTTTCCAACAATGACTGTATGATTTTGAGATCCATCTTTTCACACTGAGAACAACTGAGGGACTCGTATGCAACCATTACAGAAGCTTCAAACTTTCATTGATGTGTTAAGTCACGAGGTGAACATTTTTTGAATTTAATGATCAGGGTAAATTTGACTTATTTTGTCTTCTGGGAAACATGCAAGTATCTTCTGTAACGTCTAAAGGGCAGCACTAAATTAAAAAAAAAAAATGATATTTAGGCAAAATAAGAAAAAGATACACGTTCATTCTGTTCAAACGTTTACACCCCTGGCTCTTAATGCATCATTAGTTTGGACCTTTTGTAATAGTTGCATATGAGTTCCTCAGTTGTCCTCAGTGTGAAAAGATGGATCTCAAAATCATACAGTCATTGTTGGAAAGGGTTCAAATACACAAAAATGCTGGACTATATGTAAACATCTTTTATGTGAAATATCCTATTGAGGTAAGTAATAAATAAAAAAATTCCATGCATTTTGTATGATCCCTCTTATTTTAGTAAAATAACATTTTGCAGATTCTGCAAGATGTATGTAAACTTTTGACTTCAACTGCAACACAAAAAAATTAAATACAGCCTAATCAATAATCAATTGGAAATTAACAGTCAATAATGAAAGCAAAAAAATAAAGAAAATAATATCTCTTGAGCACGTTTATGTCCAGAACAACAACAATAGTGTGATTAATTCCAGATCAAAAATCCAGAATGATTATGTAAAATGATTATGACACCTGAGCAGAAATGCCAATGAGCAGCAGCCACTTCTGCTTGGCATCGGTGCGGTAGTTGATGATTTGACAGCCTGCCAGGCTGGAATGTCTGTCGAACACTTTGACCGGCTGGGAATCTCCTTCCATGCTCCAATGATAGACGGCGTTATCGGTCACCAGGGCGATGGTGTTAAGAGAGATCCACTTCCAGAAAGTGACATCATCAGTCATGGTGTGGGCTTTCATCTTACTCTTCATCTCGATGTTAAAGATCTGAAGGGTTTTGGCAGCTGTTAGGAATAAAGAGGAGAAGCACCATGAAGAAAACGTTTTATATTTACACACAAAAAACAATATAATTAGATTACAAAGACATCAGGGTAGAAATATTGTCAGTCATGGCTGGAAGTGCATCAGGCAAGCCCACCATGACAGCTCATTCAGCAGTTAAGACAAATGAAGCAAAGCAATCAAAAAGCGAGTGTAGAGCGAATTTGTGAAGGGAACACAGTTTAGACAACTCAAATTAAACACCAGAGACTGATTTCATCTTTGCACAAAGCTTATGGTACACTGCGACTTGCGAATAATGTGTGTTATGGGAAAGGAAAACCTGGCGGCAACTCACCTGATTAACTTCCAACCGATTATTCATAAAAACACTAATTTATGCGGTGAATTATTTCCTTCAGGCCCTAGTTAATCTGAACTTTGTATATAAATAAAATTAAGACAGGGAATTGCAGTATAACACAAAGGTTTCTAAAGTCAACATGAAATGAACCCGTTTTTACTTTCTCAACAAGGTTTTAGCACCAGCTTAAGGAGACCATCTGATCAGGATGTGGAAGCTTTTTTTCTACCCAAATCGATTATTAATTGCTACTATCTTAGTGGCATTTTCATGTACACCAACTGTCCAAAATAATGTCTAAATATTGGAAATTGGTTAATGTTTCACCAGTCTCTGCAACTTAGATGTCAGCAGAAAATTAAAGATACTTCAGAGATAAAGCAAGTTATTGCATTATTTATTTATTTATTTATTGGTAACACTTTACATTAAGGTTTCATTTGTTAACATTAGTTAATATTATAGCTGTCAAACAGTTAATCGTGATTAAAATAAAAGTTTTTGTTTACATAATACATGTATGTGTACTGTGTATATTTATTATGTATATATAAATACACGCATGCATTGATATATTTAAGAAAAATATGTTGTTTATATATTACATATATTTATATTAGTACTGTCAAACGATTATTTGGAAACATCCAAAATAAACGTTTTTGTTTACATATTACATGTATGTATACTGTGTATATTTATTATGCATATATAAATACACACATACAGTATATATTTTAAAAATATTTACATGTATATACATTTATATTCTTATATTTTATATATATATATATATATATATATATATATATATATATATATATATATATATATATATATATATATATATATATATTTTTTTTTTTTTATATTTATATACAAAATATTTATATGAACAAAAATACACAAATATTTTCAAAATATATATTGTATGTGTGTGCATTTATATATATACATAATAAACACAGTATACACACATACATAATGTAATTAATCGTGATTAATCATTTGACAGCAGTTAATATATTACTAACATGAACGAACAATGAACAATACATTCATTGCACTATTTATTAATATTTGTTAATGTTAGTTAAATTAAAATGTCAATTTTTGAGCTCATCTTGACTTTAAACACCTTGCTGGTCAAACCCATGATATTATAGCCGCGATGAAACAGAAGTAGTGACAGATTGTTTCTTCCTTATTGTGATATACATCTGACAGACACAGATTATCAAAAAATGCAGGGGAGGGCAGGCTCTACTCGTCGGTTGTTGATTGGATTTTGAGATGGGGCTGTTATGCTTAAAAAAAAAAATAAAAAAACACAAAACACAACAGAGAAAGATCTGAATGCCAGCTTGAAAAGAAAGGGTTTAAGTGCCCTGTAATTGGAAAAGTGCTGAATTTGTCAGAGAGAAGTCTGTTGGATTGAGTTTGATCAAGGTTAAAAAAAAAAAAAAAAAAAGAAACGTATGCATGCATGAATCATTCACGCTAAGATCAATAACATGCATTTGGAAAATAGATTGGGTGAATTTTCATTTCATGCCCACTTTAAATTCTTAGTAAAACTAGTCTGAGATTACAGGCTGCTGTGAAGCTGATTACTGCAGAGGTCAGAATTTAGTCCAGGGGTGGCGAATGTCGGTCCTGGAGAGCCGCAGCCCTGCAGAGTTTTGCTTTAACCCTAATCAAACACACCTGAACAAGCTAATCAAGGTCTGAAGGGTTCCTAGAAAACTACAAGCAGGTGAGTTTTTGTTAGGGATTGGAGCTGAACTCTGCAGGGCTGCGGCTCTCCAGGACTGGAGTTCGCCACCCCTGATTTAGTCGATAAGCATCGACAGAAGCATAAATGACTATTTACGATGATTATGACACTTGACGCCACCACGTTTCAGGCCTGTGTGAATAGATTCCCATAATACAACCTAACAACTCAAATCACATGACAAATGTGGGAGCGTGAGAACTGAAAATGAAAAAGGGATAGAAGGCATTTGAATCCACATTCAAGACTGCCTCAACATAATAAGAGAGCAGGAAACCACACTATAGTCCTGAACAGAAGACGACATCATTCTAACATAATGATAATTATATGTTAAAGAGTTAAAATCCTGCTTTCATACATCTAACTTAATATAGAGTGCCATTCCAACCAATCTATAACTTAAGACCTTTATTAATTATTTCATATCTGTTTAAATACAGTGTGAAAAGCAGGATCAAGCAAGTCAAGATCACCTCAGGTTAAAATACAGCTCGGGAAATGTGCTGCTTGATTCATACAGGATATTGTGAATACAAAATAGGCTAATAAAATGGTCTGTAGCCACAAACAAGCAATCGATTAAAAGCTAATCTAATTTTAAACTGCGACAACGACTGTTCTTGCTCTCCAATGCAAGGCATTCACTACTCTTTTTTGAAAAGGCAAAACAAACTGGTTTGATGCTAAAAAGCAGAAAATTTGATTTATTATTCCATGCCGCCCATTAACATTTAACATATCAATTACAATTAATAACATGCTAGGAGATTGGAGAGATGACTATAAAACAGCCATTTGTACAGCATGAGGAATCTCTACACAGGCACTGAGCTTAGTGTAAAAGCTACTGATATTTATTGCAACATCAAGACATAAGTGTTAGTCACAAAGTTGCCAACTAAACAAGCTGCGTAGTGATTAAAACCTACTGGACTATGAACTACCACAAGAGCCATAAATCTTTAAGGCTACCTTTACCCAGGTTCATATACATGGACTTGAAATTTATATGGAGACGCCTGATGTTAAGATTACATAGTGAGGGTGGAGAAAATGACTCAATATGGCAAGCATTTAAAATGATAATAATTAAAATTAAAGAGAAAAGCAAATGTATGCCCAACAATATTTCAAACCCCAGATAGAGAAACGTATGTCTATAGAAATCAACATGATGTGAACAGTCAAGCTATGAATTTTGTGAAAGTTAAATCCTGTTTGGCTAAAGTGGGTTAATTATGTGGTACATTGTTGGCTAAACAGTCTTTATCTATGTAAACAACATCAGAGAGATGCTAGGACATGTTTGCTTTACACTGTCTATCATGGCTTGAATTTGCATGGGGCCTAAGTCCGAACCTTGAGGCACACCTATGTCCTATATTTACAACAGCAATAATGTTGATTTTAAAACAGTCGTTGTTCTCATAACACATTCACTACGAATGAGTTCAGAAATATTTCAATCTTTTTAGCTTTATGTTCATGTCATAAAAATATAAATACATGGAACAGGAACAATGTGTATGTGTAGCCTAAAGATTTATTAATTACATTTTCAAGAAGTGGAGACTCTAGAAACACCTACACAAGGTTAAGCAATGAGGCCAAACAACTCTACATAATGTTCATTTTAGAAACAGGATTATAACTTTCACAAATCATTGTACCAAAATGTTAACTCACCGTCTGCATACACATGAGAAAGCAGCAACAAAAAAGGAAACAAAACAAAAAGACAAAGCAATTATGGCTGCATGACAGAAAATACACAACATATCATGTTACTATACGCTAAGATGTAGACTATAATGGGGAAAATGCAAAAAACATTCGCTACTGAACTTGGTCTAGTATAATTTAAACTAAAAGGAACTGAATGAATGAAGCGAAGAAAACAACACACTTAATTTCTAGTTTAAACAACAATGGATTGGATCAGTCCTATGATTCATTTGAGCTAAAAATACAGTAGTCAATACAATTAGGTCAATATGAGTATCCTTGGAACTAACTGTTTATATCTCCTACCTTTAAGTGCGATGACTTTGCTCGCAGGGTTCATGATGGCGCTATCTGCTGAGATGGGCCTGCGGATGGGGGTGTTTGGGTCCGCCATGTCGATGATCACCACCTGTGCCTGTTCTCCCACCTTCTCCCGGATACAGATGAACTTATCAGACTCCATCGTCAGGGTGCTGAACCCGATGTTGGCTGGGTTGATCCCCAAGTTTTGGAGCTAGGAAAAAAAACAAAAAAACATTTAATTTCAATTTCATTTCAATTTCTGTATCATATACCAATGGAAATTAAAATATATATAAATAATAGGGCTGTAACTAACAATTACTTTGGTAATAAAATAATCAGTCGTTTATCTTGACGATTAATGGAATAATCAGATTTTTATACTTACTTTTTCGTAGTAATAAAAACACATCTAAGTGAACAACAGGCTTTAAAATTACTTAAAATACATACATAATAGCAATGAGGCAATAATACATTACGCATTAGGGCTGTCAAACGATTAATCGCATACAAAATAAAAGTTCGAGTTTGCCTAATACATGTGTGTGTACTGTGCGTGATTATTACGTATGTATATAAATACACACAAATTAATGTATATATTTAAGAGAAATATGTTATGTACAAAATATTTTTATTTATATATATAATAGAAATTATAGAAAAATTATAAAAAATACATATACTTAAAATATTTCTTGTTTGTATTTATATATACCTAATAATTACACACAGTATGCACACATATTTTATTTTGTATTTACTTTTATTTTGTATGCGATTAATCATTTGACAGCCCTATTACACATTCTAACACAGGGGTGTCAAACTCAGTTCCTGGAGGGCCACAGCCCTGCACAGTTTAGATTCAACCCTAATTAAACACACCTGATCCAGCTAATCAAGTCAATCAGACTTGTTTGACAACTTCATGGTTTGTGTGTTAGAGCAGGGTTGGAACTAAACTCTGCAGGGCTGCGGCCCTCCAGGACTGGAGTTCGACACCCCTGTTCTAACAAATGACTGCAGAGGGCATCTACGGCCTGAGGATTGTTCTACACTTTACTGTCAGATCTAATCCTTGTTTAATGTTGACTAAACAACATTTATTTCATATGTCCACTTAATCTTTAATATCTGGACATTTCTTTACAAAATGTGTAAACTCGAACCAAGGGTTTAAAATAAACTTTATTTTGAAATTGTGATGACAGATACTGATGTATTCCCTTGTTTGCTTAGGTTTATAAATGATTTACCTTACAAATCTAATGAAAGGGCGCACGTACATTGCGCTCACAAATAAATGTTATATATAAAAAAATAATAATAAAAAAAAACTCACAACAATAAGCAGAGATGGAGTTTGAGATGCCCCACACATAAATCATAATAGTTTGTGTGGAGCAGCATTTACTGTGAACGGAGCCACTCTGAGATGCAAGCACGCAACCTACACGCATTTAAATAATTAAAGCGCATACATTAAAATTGCACCGCTTATATTTAATTGAATCATAGCACTTGTGAATTCACAATAGCATTATGCTTTATTATGATTTTAAAATGGCAAGTTTTAATAACGTCTATCATGCAGCCTTAGAAATCTGTCTAATAATGCGTTTCATATATTCTTGTCCGCAGAATGCACAACTTCTGTTATTTTGCAGGTTACTCGACATGGGCAAAGCGCAACTGGGAATGTTTTAAAATCAAGTGCGTGAACTGAATCGAGGAACTGTGCAGCCCTAATAAATATATTGCAAAATCCTCAGATTTGCAAGTACAATTCACAATTTAACAGTGCATACAAATAAGAGCATGTTCTTTCCAGGAGTCATGAATGAATTTTCATTCATTCCACAAGGGGGAATATGTTTCCTAAATGAATCAGGTTTCTCTTTGACCCTGTGAACATTTCTAAGATTTGATCTTTTAAGAAAAATCAATGACTATGTAACCCACACTATAGATTAAAATGGAGGGACACAACCAGACCAATCAGTAACAGAAAAGAACTATATTCCAATGTAAAAGTGCTTTTGTAATTACAAAATGTTAGCAGTAGCAGTGTCTCTTGAAGCTTATAATGAGATTAGCATTTCAAGAACAGTAATTTTTCTGAAAAATAAATAAATAAATAAATAAATAAAGGCACAAAACTAGCAAAACCTCGGTTTCTACATCCCACTGAGCCAAACACATGACTTTACTGTCTGAAAAGGCCTTGAGGACTTCATCTCAGGAACACACAAAGAACAGATACAAGAAAAATATACTTTTTTCAACAACACTCTGTACTGAGAACTTTGATCCAGAATCACAGACAATTAGCAATCATGAATATGTATCTAACTACTTGGATATTTTTGGTCGATAGTGATTTCAAAAAAATAATTGAGGATCATACTGTGTTTTTTTATAATCATGCCGCATTTTGACATTCCAAAGATGCTTTTCAACAAACACAATTTAATTAAAAGGATAAAAGTGCTGTTTTTTGTCATAGCAACATTCAGTAATTTCCACTGAATATTTATGAACTTGCTCAACAGGCTTAAATTACAAGATTCGCACAAAAAAAGAATAGTGGTAATTTCTGCAGACAAATACTATACAAATGCAGTAAATACCTATTAATCGGTTAAAGGTCCACTGAAGTGCTTTGAAACATGCAGCGCTATTCCATGTGGCAGTCCTGCCCCCCTTTTTTAAACAGCCAATAGTGTTTTGTTTCTATCACAGGTTGGGCCAGAGCCATTGAGCTTGGTAAAGTCATATCTGACAGCGTATGACAGCCACAATCTCAATCATATTGCTATAAAATATAACATTCTGAGTAGAACTCAACTGAGATCTGATACATTTCGTGGTCCGCGCCAATTTGTGCATATGATCTGCTCCGTGCTATCGTGCTGGACCAGAGCAGACTGTGTGTGCGCTGTGCCAGTTGCATGACAGTGCGAAACCAGACTTTATTCGCCCCAACAGAAAGCATATCTACACTATCTGAATCATTCCCTATCCCCTATATAGTGCACTACGAGCCATTCAAGTATTAGTTAGATAGTGTAGGAGGCTTATAGAGAGCATTTATAGTGTAGGGGGATTCTAGAGAGCATTTGATTAGACAAAGTTTGATGAAAAGCTGAAGTGCAGGGTGATGTCATCAAATGGAAAAAAATCGTTGATCCATATTGGCTAAAGTTAGAGACCGGTGGTTTTAAATGCTTATATCTTCTAAATGCAGTACACCAGTTTAGATCAGTTTAGATACCAGTTTAAATCAACTTAGGGCTGACATAAGGCTTCATACTAAAAGCCAAAGAAACTTCAATTTTGATTTCATGGGGACTTTAACTCCAAGTTAACTTAAAATATATGGTGAAAATTTGTTATTTAACATAACATAAAATTTTACTTTAAAATTCTAAACATCTATGTTTTTGCATATAAAATCTAGTAAGTACTGAATAGTCTACATAGAAAAAAAGTAAAAGGGCATTCCGAGAAGTCCTTTCAATTATTAGAAGATGAACAATTTGCAACAGTCACTAACAGGCTAACCTTTTTTACAAGCACACAGCCGCTATGCATCCGGAAAGATCAGAGAAGAGACAAAAACACTTCCATCATTTAGTAGAGCACTTGAACATCCTCAGTTTCACTCAATTACCACAGACACAGACACAGCAGGTAAGCGTTTCCTGGCACAAGACGCTCAAAAAAAACATCTAACATAACAACTAACACGCTGACATAACTTGCTGATTTCATTCATTTGAAAAGGCATTTAGTAATTATAACACAAGGAGCAAAAAATAATTATAGACCTTTCACAATAAAATAAATGAACACAGTTATTATTAAAGCAATAACTCTTTAATGGTTGCCTTTTAATGCTTATGCCAATGGTTTTAATTTGATCAAGTGATAAATATCAGTGCTATTTCAAACCCACTCATTTTTCCCTGTCAGGAGGTTATACCGGTTAACACTCAACAACATCGACACCGGACCCAAATCCGCTAATGAACCGTGTTTCAAACCAGTTTCAATCTATTAAAGAGACACTTCTCAGGTCTTCTTAACTATTAAAACTTAACCAACCATGACGAGACTCGGGTATCAGTCAATTACAGACAAAAATAAAAGTCAGTGGGACGCCAACTCAGCAGCTCCACAACAAGTGCCTTAGAAGTCTGAGTCACCAAAGGCTTGGTCAGAAAGACTGACCCTGAGACTTTTTCCACGCAAAAAAAGCACACTGATAAATGCTGATCTTTTCTTGTACAGTAAATTACGCTAAATCTAATTCCATGATTCACACCATATGACTAAGCACCACATGTGTACCAGAAAATGCAGCGACATCAAATCTAAAAAAAGACTTACATTTGAAATGGGTTCAGAGAGGAGCAGAGGAGGAGGATTTAGTGCAGGAGACATCTTGACTTCAGGCATTTTCAACTACACTGACAGCTGCTTCTGTATCGACTCTTCTAATACCAAGTCAGATGGCTAAAAGGCTGAAGTTGTAGCTTTATTGCTGATGAGCAGCCAAAACCCAGCCTTGGTTTTTATCAGCCGTCAGACAGACCTCAAATACCAGTAAGCTCAAACAGAGGAGGCAGTCGGGTTCGTGACACTGACATATCGCCATTCACGATTCTAATGCACCGTGCACCAGCTGCCGCACATGCTGAATTACAGAGATCAGAGCTGACAGCTGGACACACAGGGATGAGAAGTCTTGGTCTTATGTAACACCACTTACAGCACGCAATGATGCTGGACAGGAGAGTCCTCTGTGACATTAACAAAGCTGTCAACGGTCAGTGTTTAGCAGTTAGCTGCCAAGAAGTTCAAGTGCATTTGTTTTGTCTAAAATCCACTTTATAAATGTTTACACATTGCATTTTTGGGCTGATAACTGTTTTAAAGAGTACAAGACTTGAAAGTACAAGGAAGAATATAACAGATAAATTATTCAGGCGTCAGATAACGTATGAATGAAATTCCAGAACTTTCAAGGACTTTTCAAGCACTCATATTTTTATTTTCAAGGACTTCGATCAGAGATCTCACTTATCAAACAATCTCTTATCTTTCAAATTTTAAAAAATATAAATAAAAATATACTAATTAAAATGGCAAAAATAAACTGAAGCACATGCAAAGTATCACTACTCAAGTATTACAAAGTATACCACACATTTACTATAGCAAAACTAAGTTTAATTTTTACAGGATTTGTATGTGTATACTTTCTTTTTTTGTTGATTTTAATGGTTCAATGCTTTAATGGTTTTATGTTTTCTACTGTTTAAGAAAAAAAAAAAAAAGAGTTAAAAGTAAAGTAAAAGTAAAAAAATCCTCATCTGAAACAAATGATTCACGATTCTCGCTCCGAAGTTTCATTCTAAAGCAAAGGATTTATGAACCTGCTCAGAAGTTCCGATGTAAATCACACGATTTGCGATCCACGCTCCAAAGTTCCAATCTGAATAAAGATTCGCGAGCCATCATTTTAGATCAGGACTCAGATTGTGGATCACGAATCATTTCATTTAAGTCGGAACTTTGGGTATCGCAAATCTTTTGATTTACATAGGGACTTCGGAATTGGGAATCGTGTATCATTTGATTTGAATCAATTCAATTCAATTCGCTAAATGTTTCACAAACCCGTTCCAATCTGAATCAAATGATTCAGCGATACATGAAGTTCCCAACTAAATCAAATGATTTGAAGTCCCGATCTAAGTCAAATGATTCGAGAAACCACTCTGATGTCCAGATCTAAATTAAAAGATTTGCAATACGTGATTTGAAGTCCTGATATGAAACAACTGATTCACGATACACAATCCAATTGGAGCGCTTCGAATCAGTGAATCATTTTGGTGATTCAGAAACCTGTTCCGATCTAAATCAAATGATTTGTGATACACGCTCCAAGGTCCCGATCTAAATCAAATGATTCGAACTAAGGGATTTGAAGTCCTTATTAAATCAAATGATTCGTGCTACACTATTTGAAGTCAAATGATTCACGAAACCACTCCAAAGTCCCGATCTGAATCAAATTATTTGCGATATGCAAAGTTCTGATCTAAATCAAATGATTCATGCTACACAATTTGAAGTCCCGATCTAAGTCAAATGATTCACGAAACCGCTCCAAAGTCCTGATCCAAATCACATGATTTGCTAAACAAAATTTTAAGTCGTGATATGAAACAACTGATTTTTGTTTCATTTTGGTTACTCACAAACCTGATCCGATCTAAATCAAATGATTCGTGACACGTGCTCCAAGGTCCCGATCTGAATCAAATGATTCATAATACACAAAGTTCAGATCTAATTCAAATTACTTGCGATACAGACTCCAAAGTCGCAATCTGAATTAAATGTTTTAAATTCCGACCTAAATCAAATGATTCACAAAACTGCTCCAAAGTCCAGATCTAAATTAAAAGATTTGCAATACGTGATTTGAAGTCCCATTTTGAAACAACTGATTTGTGATATGCGATCTAATTGGAGCTCTTCAAAACAGTGAATCATTTTGAGAAGCAATGATTTAACTGATTCAAAGTTTTAAAAAAGCTTAGTTTCACCCATCACTACGTGCTTTTTAAAATCATTACAAGCGATGTCGAAATTCGAAAATGAATGGCTTTTTTAATTTGATCTGGTTTTTGCTAGTAAATCGCTTAAAATGAATGATCGAAGTCACAAGTTTGATTTGATTGGAGCAGTTCCGGCGCAAATGAATTACTCAGTTGATTCGGCTCATCTATTCCTCTTTTCACATCTTCAGGCATGTTTGTTACTACTACTGCCTTAGCTCACTAGTTTTCTGACATTAACTGAAATAAGCGAAAAAGGTATGATGTTTTTTGAACTGCATGAATTTTTTGTGAAAAGACGTGCTTTTTGAAAAAAATGAAATACTTCACAGATGCATTATCTTTCAAGCATTTTTCAAGTGCCTCTTCAGGAATATTGCTATCTTCAAGGGCCTTAAATTTCAAAAAGTCAAATTCAAGTGCTTCAAGCACTTTAAGCACCTTGTACAAACCCTATTTATTGTGATAGTGCCTGAATCTTTTTTTTCTTTTTTTTTTTTAAGAGCTTTGACAGACAATGGTCTCCATTCACTTTCATTGTATGGAAGAAAACAGCGTGAACCCACGTCAGAACTTCTGCTTTTGTGCTCTGCAAAACAATGAATGTCATATGGGTTTGAGATGATGTAAAGTGTAAATGCTCACAATTTTTCATTTTTGGGTGAACAAACTCAAATTACAATGGGTTGTGAACTTGTATATCTAATAAAGAGGTTGTAGGTTAAACAATGAACATTACTGACTAATTACTTGGTGGTGAGAACTTGGAGTTTTGCACTGAATTACTAAACTAAGAAACAAAATATTAACTAATACTAGACAGTGAACACTCAGATATTAGCCATTATTGGCTAAAGGCATCTCTGGCTCACACTGCAGCTCTCAGGCCTAATCAAAGAACAGGAAGGAACAGGAAGCACATTTTCTAGGAAGAGCTCAACGGAATCAGCAGCACCTTTTATCAATGAAGAGCGGACGCCGACACACCCGAAACCACACCCACATTCCTTTGTCATGTGGCACGGAAAGCCACATCATCACTAACTGAGAATTGTGAAATACTAATAATAAGAAATTCAAATAGAAATAGGGCTAATTCTGAACTTCCGAAGCTAGAAACCCAGTAAAATCAGTTAAAACTTAGTATAGAAACAAATTAACACATGTATCAATTTAGATAAGAGATCAGAGATCAAAATGAGAAATCAGTTAATAACAATAAAAAATTTTTTAAAAAAAGTACAAAATGAATAAAAAAATACTGCTACTGAGAGAACGGTAGCCTGTTCACGCACATTTCTGTGACCTTTATTACTGCATCTCATGGATGACATCACACATGATGACATCACTGCTGTGCAGGCCATTCTGATTGGCTGAAAGGAAACCCTGCCCTTGCAAGCTCTCAAAACGTAACGAGAGACGCTGAAGCAAACGTAAGCGAAAGAGCTCTCGCTGCCGTAGCATCAGCCTTAGGCCAAGCGTGATTCATCCACAGCATGTAACTGCTGCTTGCTTCAGTGTCGTCTCAGACATGCCCAGAAACTAACGCTCTTTCCCATTAGGCAGCTCACCCAGCCTACAGAAACATGCTGTGCAGCTTGAGAAACATCTACTCGAAAATAGCTGGCCAGTTCCTTCCTGAATTTTTGTGGACATCTCTGGTCTATGCAAAGGAGGATATGATATTGATTTTATCAGGGCAAAGAATTTGAATCAATAATTGCTAGCTGGTACAAGGAAAGCTGCTTTTTTTGTACCACAAAAAAAAAAAAGAGAAGCATACTGACTACAGAGTATTAATTAAAAAAAATATATAGTAAGTCAGACATGCACAAGATCCACTACAGGTCAAAAGTTTAGACACACATAGTCATTCATTATTAATTACTAAAATAATAGTATTATTCTTTAAAATAGCATTCTTTGATCTTGCATTTAACAAGTGAGTTGTATGAACTTCTTTATGAGGCCAAAATTTTGTAATATAACATTTTTGCTTTTAGAAATTCATACAAGCCTCATTTTAAGTATTTAATATCAAATTAGTAAACTCAATTTGCTGGCAAAGGTATGTGTTCATTGACAGACACTGTAGCAAACAAACTGAAGCAGTTGACAATCTCTCCCCTTGTCTGTTGGCATACAGACTTCCCATTTTAGACTGTTTATTTTACAGTGGTTAGATAAAGATCAGCGCTATGAACTTCACCAGTGAGTTAGCAAACTACAGGCAAGATACAAGAGACGATGGCTCAAACAACAGATGAAGAAAGGAAAGACGGTCCTTAGCTTAATCATGTCTCCTAACAGTGCTTGTCTATGTACACATTGAGGTTTATTCAAACTAAAGATTCAGATGCAGCATATAAGAGTGAGTCATGTGATTTATACACTAACTAGTAAGTTATTTTAACATTTAATACATAAAATTGTTGCTTTTATTCAGCAAAGATTCAACAGTAAAATGTTGAAATATTTTTGCTATTTAAAAAAGCTTTTTCTATTTGAATATATTATAAAATGTAATTTATTCCTGTGATCAAAGCTAAATTTTCAGCATCATTTCTCCAGTCTTCAGTATCACTTGATTCTTCAGAAATCATTTTAATATTACAATTTGCTGTTCAATTATCATTATTATTATCAATATTTAAAACAGAGTACATTTTTTTAGGATTCTTTGATGAATAGACAGATCCGAAGATCAGAATCAGTCAGTACAATTTTTATTTTATTTTGGGGGGAAAAAATTGTAGAAATTAATACTTTTATTTATTTAAGATTTTTTACTTCAGACAAATGCTGTTCTTCTGAACTTTCTATTCTTTAAAAAAACCTGAAAAAAAAAATGTTTTCAACATAATAGTAAAACAATAATTGTTTTTAAACCGCAAATCAGAATATTAGAATGATTTCTGAAGGATCATATGACTGGAGTAATGACGCTAAAAATTCATTGAAATCACAGGAATAAATGACATTTTAAAATATATTTACATAGAAAACAGTTATTTTAAATAGTAAAAGTATTTCATAATTGTACTGTTTTTGCTACACTCTGGATCAAATAAATGCAGGCTTGGTGAGCAGAAGAGACTTCTTTAAACAAAAACATTACAAATCTTACCGTTCAAAAACTTTAGACTGGTAGTGTATAAAAAAAATACTTTAAATTGTAATATTTTGTCAAAACATTACCATTTTGACCTCATTTTGATCAGAAAAACAATTCCTAACATATTTTAGAGGGAGAAAAATGTGCATGTACAAATGTATTCCCAGCATTCTTAGCATACTGCTTCACAAACACTCACATAACATGCTACCAATTAGAGGACATTAAACTTGCCCCCCTGCTGGCACTTTCACTGACCACCATCAGTGTGGCATTCCACATTAACCCTTAAGAATAGCCACAAACACTTGACTTTAGACGTTATGCTGACCTACACTACTTCTGAAGTGTTCATGCATTTAGCACATTTCTATGGCTGAACTTTGCTTTCACAAATCTGAGTGAGTGTGAGAAACATTTAATACTTGAAGCGTCAAGTGCTTCTCTGGGTCTGAGCAGATAAATTCAGTCGTCGTTTAAATTCATGACTTTTTAAAGCTGTCAGCACATTCTTTTCTCCAACCTCCCATGCCCGTTTAACCCTTTTCCTTCTACATCCAGGGGGGGAAAAAAATGCCACCTTGCTCAGCACAAAAGCTGTACTCCTGATAGCAGGAGGCTCGGGGAAGGATACGCAATATGCTGAGGCTTGCATCTCACTGTCACCGTCCTCCACAACAGGAAGCTGGGACCCATTGTTTAGAAAGTTAAATCAACATGTTAAAAGCTCTGACCATATGACCATAGGTGACATGTGACCAGGTTCAGCGTGTACATGAGGGCGGGAAAAGGAAAAGGAGGAATGAACACGCACAGAATCCTCTCTAAATTAGAGTTCATTCAATGCTGAGCAGTTCAAAATGGATAACGGATCTCCATCCACACGAGATAGTCATGTGTGATCAGCAGGGTAGAGTTCAAAGATCAAATGCATTTGCAGGGCTTCAAGGTAACGTATTAAACAGCATCACATAAAACACACGAAACCCATCTGCAGATCATCTGACTTGCCCCCTGTATCATGCATGTGTTACTCTTAAAACCAGAGAGCAATTTACTTTTTTTGCACTGAAACCAATGAACTACAGGTTATTAGAAACAACTAATATGCATAACTAATCTGCATCTAATGAAGAATATAACACTGCATTAGATTAAAACAGCCATTGCCTGGTCTCTACAGCTTGCATTGCTTAGGTAAGGCAATTGCAAACTGATATGCCTGAGAACATCTTTCATATAGGCTTGCTGCCCTTGTATACCTAAAATCATCTAGTTAGGTATAATACAGTAAACTATAAATGATGAACATGGAAGCAAGACTCAGTTATGGTGGTTAAATACAATATTTATAAATGTATCTATCATTATACTACCCATTTTGCCTTAGAGCTTTCAGCTAACCAAAATAAAGCAGTGCTACAATGTGAATCGAACAACATGAGCAAGTTTTGTCTTAATGATACTGTCTTCCTTGTGCCATTTACAGCATTATGCCACTGACTCTTATTGTACCATGACCATTAGCTGGCAATTCGCTGGAAAAATGCTGTGCCACATTTGCATTTCATTAGGTTAAAATACCACCAGAGGGCTTCAGGCTCTTTTTGGTCCATTATGCTCTTTACTTTTGCACTACTCTAGAATCAGTATACCAAAATCTAACAAATTGTGACAGGATATGCAAGTAAATGTGACATGCATGAAGTAAAAACACACATATTTATTCCCACACACTGATACATAGCAAACCTGAACGTTTAGTACACAAAACAATGCACATCCAAGTCTAAAAAGCTGTTATCTAATAGGCCGCAATATAATTTTAGTATTATTTATAGACTATTATAGTATTTATCACTATTTTGAATTAGCTTTTTTATGTAATTGTTTTAAATATTTCTATTTAGCTTTATTTCATTTCAGTTGTAGTTTTAGCAATTTTAGTACGTAGGCGGCTTTTTAAATTTTTGTTTTAAGATATTAAGTTTGAGATTATCTAATAGTTTATTTTAGCTTTAATTTAATTAACAGAAACTATTTTTAGTTTTAGCTTCATGTAACAACAACAACAACACTGATTGGCTTACTTAATGTAAATGTATTGGAGAATGAAATAAAGAGTGTATAATACAGCAAGGTTTGCAACATTATTTATATAGATAGTATTTAAATGGGTGGGTTTTGTCCAAAAACAAGCTGCGATGTGGACTTACTACGCAAAAGCTATGACAAATGACAAACACAGGCCATCACAGGCCTGACACTGTGTAAATATAATGTTTAACAATAGCTAATTGATCCAGCACTACATCTGTTTGTCATAAGGACACGGAAGCAACAATATACTAAAATTTTTTTAAATACACTCAAAACGTCCATAGCTACCTTAAAGACATATAACTGGCCTTTAAGGCCTTTAAGCTAACTGAGAGCCTCAACTGACAAAGACAGAGAAGAAGTGACAGCAAGCTATGTGTGAGTTCAGTGCAAATAATAAAGAAAAAAATTGCAGAGGCATCATGGGACTATACACATGTCTATAGGTGGGGCATTTTACACCTGCTACCTGAAACAGGTAATCTCGACACCTCAATCACAAATCTGTCTTATTATAATAGGATGGGGAATAGGGAATAAAACAAGACTGAATTCACCTTTCTGTCTTATACAGTGATTAATTTCAAGAAATAAAGAGTGTATTTATTCTGTTTTCCTCTGTGATATTTATACAAGGACACCAGAGGCAAAGACAGCTGACTGGCTAATGTAGATAAGCCTTGTGACTGCAAATCTCTATATTTCCGAAACAATCACTTTTTTAATTACCCAGCCATAAATCTTCTTTGAGCTACATTATAGTTTCAATACACTTGATTTATATCCGTAAAAGTTCACAAACCCTCTAAATAATTGAACAGATATGGTCAAAATGGCTGTTTGGGAAGGAATCTAACTGGGTTTGATTTGTGACACAACCAGAATATTTATTATTCGGCTGGTTAACACCGACAGTAGCTAAGCTAACTCCCCTGCTACTACTACAGCTGCTGATGGGAGGTCATATTCACCGGGGAATGGGTTACTACAATTGCTTCTTTAAAAACACGCTGACGTTTTCAGTATAAACAATGAAATAAACGACACCCTTATTTGAAGATGTTTTAAAGTCCTTACCTGCAGGTGCTCCTGGAATCTGATGGGCAGGATTTGAGCCATGATGATGGTGGTTCCTCTTCGCTTTCCTCTCTAATTCCTGCTATTATTTGTGCCTAATCTAAACTACTCCAGAGCCGGGAATGAATGGAGGTGGTCTTGTGTTTTTTGGGGGGGCAGATGAACCGGGAATGTGTTAGGTTACTCTAGTCGCCCGCTGAATGTAAATGAGGCGCTTCAACTCCAGAATGTCAACCGCCGCTGAGAGGAACTCTAGAAACCTGCAATGGCGGCGGAACCCGTCCGGTGGAGAAACGCACCGGAAAGAGACGTAGACCTCAATGGAGGCGGAGGGATACGTGTACTGTGTGGAAAAGGGATTTTACTTTGTTTGACAACAAAATATTATTACTTAAATGCAAAATACACATAAATATATTGCGAGTGTGTTATAAGTATATTTGGAGATGGGAGAAGTTAATAAGATAAGTTTGAGCGTAAAGGCTCAGGGTACTAGTTCCTTGTGAATCGCCCTTTGCTTTTTGCCACATCATTCGTCCTCGTGAATTGACGTCAGTTCCGATATTATTTCTCATGTATTATTTGTATATTACAGGCAGGGGCGTTCCTAGGCCTCCGTCAGTACTGGAGAACGGTACATTGAGTGCCATTGGTGTATTGGTAATGTTTTGATTGATAGGAAAACGCGGTACAGAGTCGTTTGCAAGCTGCAAATGCAGATCTTCTTCGTCGTTAGTAAACGATATGATACATTTGCAAGTTTGGTTTCAGATGATTGTTAATAAATCTCTATTTTTGTTATCTTTGTTCAAGGTCAGTGAAAAGGTGCTCCGAACGATTCAGTGCCTGAGAGAGCTGTCCGACTCATTCGAACTGATTCGCGATCCATTTCTGACCGTTTTGCTGACCCGTTTGAGTAGTTCGTAGAAAAGAGCCGACTCAAAAGAATGATTCATGTGTGACTGATTCCTGAATCAGGTAGAAAATTACGTTGGAGTATGTCTCTTTTATTTACTTGCCTGCCAAGGTTGTTGTTTATTATTTGTAATATGTACATCTGTTTTTGCAAGTTTAATCATATAAAAACAGCACGCTGTCTAGTTGTCAAATACCTCGGTTGAATAAATTAACTGACATATTTATAGACAATGCATATATAATTCCACCCATTAAATAGCAACATATGATCACCCATAATTTTTAATAATCTACCATGAATTTGCAGATTTGATTATAATTGTGCAGGCGCTCCGAACGATTCAGTGCCTGAGAGAGCTGTCCGACTCACTCGAACTGATTCGCGATCCATCTCTGACCATTTTGCTGAACCGTTTGCGTAGTTTGTAGAAAAGAGCCGACTCAAAAGACTGATTCATGTGTGACTGATTCCTGAATCGGGTAGAAAATTACGTTGGAGTTTGTCTCTTTTATTTACTTGGCTGTCAAGATTGTATTTATTATTTGTAATACGTACATCTGTTTTTGCAAGTTTAATCATATAAAACAGCACGCTGTCTAGTTGTCAAATGCTTCGGTTGAATAAATTAACTGACATATTTATAGACAATGTATATATAATTACACCCATTAAATAGCAACATATGGTCACCCATACTTTTTAATAATCTACCATGAATGTGCAGATTTGATTAGAATTGTGCAGGCGCTCCGACCGATGCAGTGCCTGAGAGAGTTGTCCGACTCATTCGAACTGATTCGCGATCCATTTCTGACCATTTTGCTGACCCGTTTAAGTAGTTCGTAGAAAAGAGCCGACTCAAAAGAATGATTCATGTGTGAATGATTCCTGAATCGGGTAGAAAATTACGTTGGAGTATGTGCCCGTTTTATTTACTTAACTGTTAAGATTTTAATTATTATTTGTACAATGTGCATCTGTTTTTGCAAGTTTAATCATATTAAAACAGCATGCTGTCTATTTAGGTCAAACACCTCAGCTGATTAAATTAACTGACATATTTAATGTGTATTAATGTATACATAATTTCGCCCATTAAATAGCATCATATGATCACCCGTAACTGCCACTAATCTACCATGAATTTGCAGAGATTTGGTTAGAATTGTGCAACTGTAACCAGCACAGGCACTAATTAATTCACCTTGTGTTATTCCAGAAAGTGGTTTAGTACATTATAAAAAGCAATTAAGGAATTGTGCAATATGAAACATAATGAAACACATACTGTTGAACAGTGCACAAACAGCAACCTGCTTTCCAAGCACATGTTGCATATTGGATGCACACTATTGTAATGTCTAACAGACAAGGGTGTGGAAAAAAAGTGAAGTGAATTTGTTAGGCAATTCCTCTCGAGTCTGTAATGGTGGGGTTGATAGCCATGAATTGTAGTCATTTCCTCTTAAACTTGGTCAGAGTTTGTGAACAGTTTGCTCTGCTCAGAGGAAGGTGTGGCAAGCATAGTGAACTTGTTGAACTGACTCATAAAGCAACACATCTGCACTACTTGTGTGTGTGTGTCCATGTAAAACTTGCATACACCACAAAATAACTGCTTAAGAATGAACTAAATAAAACGGTGCTATAAAAACAATACTGCAGTTCTATACTATTTAAAAAATAAGTCAAGGTATTGTACGTTAAGACCTTGTTTACGGTGTCCTAATTTAAAGTGCGCAGTTATAAAGAAAAGGAGTAGAATACTGTCGTACTGCCACCTAGTGTTTTCCTGACAAAACTACAAACACCTCAAACAAAGATTTTATATTCTTGAAAATGTTTTTTAATGTTATCCATAATTTAAGTGGTCTACGCAATACATAATACTTTACTGTGAATAAATAAAACATTTGGTCACTGAAACTATGACAAAAACATGATGTAAAGTGTTATCAAATGATCCCATATAACATAAATACAGCACATTTCCATTACCATAAAAATTGAAATACTTGAAATATTACTAATCCAATATGTACGAAGTTTACCTTATACATGTTCTATTACAAATACTCTAAAGTGCAAACAGTTACTGTTATCATTCTTTAAAAAAATTTACCAGTCACAAATTCAAAAAACAGTGACAGCAGAACTACAAAAATACATTTTTAAAAAAATTTGGTCAGTCATCTTAGTGGTAACTTCAAAAAACACTTTCCAATGGAACACCCCTCACACGGACACCAATTAACTTTCTTTCTGTAGTAAGAGTGGTCACTGAAGCTGGTGTACTAGGTTTGAAGTGCTGCCCCAGTAGCCGTGCTTGCTGCGGTACCCCTGCTGGACCCAGCTGTGCGGTTTAAAGGAATGGTTGGGTCTGCAAGGTGGGCGGATCATGTAGTGTGGCCGCTGAGGGTAATGCCCTTTCCCTGGGCCGAACTTCTTCCTTGGTACAGGATGCCATACTGGGGCACTGGCATATACAAGCTGTATTAATAAAAAAAGATAACAGCAGAAATAGTCAGAAAACGCACTCAAAAAGGTCATATATACACTAGCAGTCAAATGCATTTAAACAGTAACATTTTTCTTTTTTTTTTTTTTTTTTTTTTAAAGAAGTCTCTTCTGCTCACCAAGCCTGCATTTATTTGTTCCAAAGTACAGCAAAAACAGCACAATTTTGAAATATTTCTACTATTTAAAATAGCTGTTTTCTATTTGAATATATTTTAAAATGTAATTTATTCCTGTGATCAAACCTGAATTTTTAGCATCATTACTCCAGTCACATGATCCTTCAGAAATCATTCTAATATTCTGAGTAGAATTTTTTCAGGTTTCTTTGATGAATAGAAAGTTCAGAAGAACGGCATTTATCTGAAATAGAAATCTTTTGTAGCATTATAAATGCCTTTATCATCATTTTTGAACAATTTAAAGTATCCTTGCTAAATAAAAGAAATAATTTCTATAATTCCCCCTCTTTGCTGTTTCTTGAACAGCATATTAGAATGATTTCTGAAGGATCATGTGACACTGAAGACTGGAGTAATGATGCTGAATATATAGCTTTGATCACAGGAATAAATTACATTGTAAAATATTACTAATAAAAAAAAAAAAATAATAATAATAATAATAATAATAACAACAACAACAACCACTATAATTATATTACATTTACGTTTATAATAAAATGCTAAAATATAAAAACATTTTAAAATATATTCAAAGAGCAGAAATATTTCACAGTATTACTGCTTTTGCTGTATTTTGGATCAAATAAATGCAGGCTGGGTGAGAAGAATTACAATTTTTAATGAGCAGGGATGCTTTAAATTCTTTAAAAGTGAACCTAAAATATCTAGAAATCTTTTGAAACATTATACATTTCAAATAAATATACAAAAGTTTTTTTTAAGATCCTGAATCCTGAAAAAAAAAAACATTACCGCTTACAAAGTATTAAGCAGCTGTTTTAAACAGGGATAAAAATGTTTCTTGAGCACCAAATAAGCACATTAGAATGATTTTTGAAAGATCATGTGACACTGAAGACTGGAGTTTGCCATCACATGAATAAATTACATTATAACATTAACTAAAATGGAAAGATTTTAAATTACATTTTAAAATATTACTGTATTTTCGATCAAATCAATATTACTTTGTAAGTAGATTACACTTTCAAAAGCATAAAGTAGCAACTTTTGAACAGTAGTGTACCTGTGGCAATCAAGGCAATACAAACATTGAGGACATTTTTGTACCTGGTATGGAGTGTGGTTGTGGAGAGGTGGGGTGTACTGGGCCTCTCTACAGCTGGTGTCCTCATCCGAGGAGGATCCGGAGTGGTAATCTGACGTGACCCTTTCCACAGCACTCGTCACTTTCTTTGTCACATCCTCTTTATCATCATCGTCATCACTTGAGAAGGTGGCTACAGTGAAACCATGATTCCTCTCGCCGTACCTGTAGCCAATTCAGAAATATGTCAAAAAACAAACCAGCAGAGCGTTTCTTAAAGGGATAGTTCACCAAAAAATGAAAATTAATGTTACGAAGCTACAAGAACACTTTTTTTGCGCAAAGAAAACAAAAACAACTGTATTCAATGATTTCTTCTCTCCTGGGAGAGTCAGCCAGAGAGTACCACCACGCAGACCACAGACCATTTTAACAATGTCCTTACTATGTTTCTGTGCCTTCACTGTTGTAGGACCCTTGCTGTCTATGGAGGGTCAGAGAGCTCTTGGATTTCATCAAAAATATCTTAATTTGTGTTCCAAAGATGAACGAAGGTCTTACGGGTTTGGAACAACATGAGGGTGAGTAATTAATGACAGAATTCTCATTTTTGAGTGAACTATCCCTTTTAACAAACAGAAAAACATCTGCTTTATTTCATAAACTCACCTACAGCAAACCTCTCCAGGGTCGACCCAAAGCGTGAGCTCCTTAGGCAGACCAAGGTCCTTGTACTGCACCCCACTCTCAGCACACGCTCTGAGCAATTCAGCATCCTCTTTATGGAAGCGGTTCACTCTGATGCACCTGCACAGGATACAGTTACAGCTCATTTTAATATGTGATGCATCACGTGCATCCTGTTCTGACCATGACTGTCATTAGAGTGTCAATGAACAGTACTACCTAACAGAGTGCTGTACCTGAATGCTTGGCCCTTGCTGGGGTTGTCAGGATACCAGTGACCCTTGTACTTCTCCTGTAATGCTACCGTCAACCGCTCCACAAACAGATCCACCTTCTCCACATCCAACTTCTCAGCCTTCTTTATCAACCGCTTCAGGAAAAATACCACCGCTGCGATTTCTTTCTTCATCGTTAGCTGTTTAGCTGAAATTCAGGTCCAACTTCTGTGAATACAGAGACTTTTATGAGTACAAATGCCACAACAACCTGTAATATTAACTTTCACATAAATATAAATTCATAAATAAAACACAAGCTTCAATTAAAGAAATCCATTCATGAACAATAAAAAGTGGTGTATTTCAATTAAATCTAAAGTATTAATAGATTTTTTTTTGTTTTTTACTTGTTTTTTTTACAGCAGGGATGCATTTTATATAATCCTGGAGTACTATCTGCTGAAAATTAAAAAAATTAAACAGAATTAAAATGAAGAAAACAGTTATTTTAAGTTGTAATATACTGTACTAATAAATGCAGCCTTGATGAGCAAAAGACTCATTTCAAACAGTACCTACCCCAAACATTTTTAGCATAAATGCAAACTGTTAAATGTAAACTGTTTATTAAATAAACTAAAAAAAAAAAAAAAAACCTGAACAATCATACATTATATATCAATATGCATTGAAGATCAGGTTATATTCTATACAATCAACCCATTAAAATAAAAAACAATCTAAGTATGTACCAGAAACATAAGCTCCTAAGATCATGGCTGTCTATGAATACTAAACCTAGTGTATACTACATCAAGTGATCAACACAATGCTGGGCGGTCAGACGGCGGGACAGAGCAGCAGGATGGCGCGCTAAGTACATCACGACCGTTTGAAAAACAAAACCATGACAGAAACGACCAGTAGTAGTCAATGGGCCTTAACGGCACTAATATATTTAAAAAAAACAACAACTCGTTTTTAATTTTCTAAACTACATTACAAATTTTCTGTATATAATTTTGAAATTCTGCACTGTAGTTTAACCTACCAATATTTTATCTATTCTAAGGCACTTGCGGATAAAAGACGTAATCGAAAAAAACGACCATTTTATTAATTCATTCATTTATTCTTTTAAACACATTGATGATTATTGCTCTTCATAAACTTTCAAAGCTTATTTGTTACTCACATAGGAAAAATGCAGTTCCCCAACTGAACTTAACAAGAGCTAACTTAACGGTGACCTAGTTTATATCTCATACATTAAAACTATACTCAATATTTACATTTCCACGTATTTCGCTTTTAAAATATATTGAAATAATTATCACAAACCGAAACAGTTAGCGGTAGCCTAGCCGAAGTTAACGTGGCCTCGATTTTATTTTCGTTTGTCTTTTCTGACCATTTACTTTACAACCATTCGTTTCAAATTATTGTTAATTTATTATTTGGAACTTATAAACATATATTAATTATAAACGAGCTCGCTTCATCTCTACAAACAAACATACTGACCGTATTTTCCTTTCATCCACATGTGGACAACTCCTGCTGCCTAGCGTACACGACACTTCCAGCTCTGCTCCGCGCGACTACGGGTGACGTGACTTTGTCTTGTGCGCATGCTCGAAAGAAATGATTCAAGACTCGATTCCTTTGATTCGCGAAGCGAAAGATTCGTTGTAGTTGGTAGAAGCAAACATAAACAGAGCTGGGTAGATTGCAAATTGTAATCTGTTACTGATTTCAGATTACATGACAAAAATTGTAGTTAGCAGCGTAATCCATTACATTACACATTTTAGGTAATATAATCAGACTACTTTTAGATTACTTTTACCCATCTTGTTTGTCACATTGATTTAAATAGAATAATATTGTACCATATTGACATATAAAATACAAAGATTAAGAGAATATATTCCATTCATTGTTATTAACAAATATAAGTGAATTAAACACTACATTACGGGAGAAAATAAAATGAGGAAATAAAGTGAGGAAAAAAAAAAATAAATAAAATTACATAACGTCAAACTTCCCAAAAGAACTGCAGGGGGTTTATCAGTTAAATGAAAAGCTAATAATTATTTAAATCATAAAAGTGTTAAATTAAAATAAGTAATTATAAAATCAATCAAAAACATTTAAAACACACTATAAAAAATAAATATTTAATTTGTTTACCCGCGTGTCATGTGACCATAACCAACGTCAGCGAACATGCAAATATGATATTTAATTATTAAACTATTTATTTTAAAATCTCAGAGGTACTTCAGCTAAATATATTTGGTGAAAGAAATGAGAAAAAAAAAGTTTGTGAATTTGTGAATTCATGAATTTGTGCATTTTATTGTGTTAAAAAAAAGACAAAAGCGTTCTAAAGACATCAAAATAGATGGTTAACCTACAGAGTAATAATTCAAATAAAAATTAATGTGTTCATCAATAGTTGATGCAATATTGAAACACTTCTTAAACTTGAAATGGTTTATGTAAAAAAATGGTTTTGTAAAAAATAAATAAATAAAAATAAAAACAAAATAAACAAATGCTGTGTCCAAAAAACTGGATTACTTTCTGAATGTATATAAGCAGTAGGCTATTTTAGAAAGGAACATTTAAAAGATGAAAAACTATGGAGAAGTAAGAAATTATGAATTTATTGCTACTGTGTAAATAATGTTTTAATGTAATTACAAGTACTTAATTTTTGGAAGGTAATTTTTGGAACGTAATCCAGATTACATGTAATCAGTTCTTACCCAGCTCTGATAATAAATGCAATAAAAATTAACTGAAGTAAAATCAAAAAGTTTTTTTTATGTCTATAGGTAGAAGAGCACATAAATAAATATAGGATGGAAGTGTTTTACTCCGTAGATTTTACTAAATCAAACAGCAATTAATCAAAATAAACATACAGCTCCAAATTCAGAAAATATAAGGGTAATGACCCCGTGGTAATTCATAAAAAATATTTTATGTTTTCTCCAAACAAAAAAAAAAAGATAACGTAAAGGCTGAGGGTGCAATGGACTGTGGCATTTTTTTAATATATATTTAAAAAATGGGCAATGGCTCCCTCTAGCTTGCACAGTTGTGTTTTGCAAGCAAAGCTGTTACACAGAAGCCTTCTTGACGATAAATTCGGGAACGTATATACTATATAGGGTGTGTATAGGGTGTGTATAGGGTGTGTGTTGTTGTGAACATTTGACCTATCCACTCAGAATGGATAATCTACCTTTAATTTCAACACAAGCTTGTAAGCAGGAAATATTTATCAGGGTATACACTACAGTCATAAAATATGTGCACATCCATGTCAACAGGAAATGGATGTAACTGCTCTCACTCTAATAAATGTGTTAAAACGTAGGTGGAACATCATACACTATTAAAAGTATAAAATAATATCACAACCTGGATTGCATTTATACTGAAAACACAAGTAAGTAATGAATTAGCAAAACATATATAATTCATGATTACACGTATGAAGAGAAAAGTCTGTTGATGATTATTATTGTCTTTATTATTGTCTTTATCTTGTCTTACTGTTTTTTACATTAGTGAAGATTATTAATTGGCTCTGTGTCCACACTACCTACCAGTAGGTGGTGTAAATGCATTATCTACATTTCGGGCAGGTTAAATTAAGTTATTTCACTGAGAACTTGCTAAAACCTTCTCTGCTAAGCATACAATTGGACAAAAAAGGCCAGTTTTTTATGTATTCAGACATACTTTATTTTTTGAGTTACAGGTCTACATGTCTCTCACTAGAATAATATGCTAGAATAATCAGATTTGTGGAGGTGATGGTTGAAACTGGATGATGATCACTCAGTATTGAATACAGAACCTCAGTCTTGAGTTCAGAGTGAAGAATATGCTCAGATGTGACACTCGCCCTCACAGGCTGTTGACAGGGTTTGCATAGACAACCTTGAGAACAGATTCTGGATGCAAAAAAAATAATGGGTGGCTCTGATGAATGAAAATTTCATATTCATAAAAACCTGAGAAAGACCTTGGAGATTGGATCATGTTTTAAAATCAATGGCATACTCACACATTGCTGTGATGATCAGGAGGACAGGAGTAAGCAGTGCAGAGATGAGCAAAGCTATCTGAATATTATAACCTGTAAGTGAGAGTTACTGAAGGGTCATTCTGTATTCTAATGTTTCTATAGGGAATGAACATATGTATGTATGTAATGTGTAATACCTCTAAACCCGTTCTCATAACAGTCACCAGGAGTCTGGTTGAGTATTATTGGCTGGCTCAGGGTTATGTGGTTTGCCCAACATGAGTAGTTCACACAGTTATGTTCCGGTATGAATGCAGGGTGAACGATCCATCTGAGTTGGTTTTATTAATACTGTATGTGAGAGAGGCATTCTGAAATTCTCCATTTCTCATCCACATCTGCTCAAGAGCAAAAGCGTAAAACCCCTCAGAGTGGCAAACGATCATGGGAAATCCACCCAATGCTCTTTCATGTGACACAAACAATGGGTTGTGCAATAAGAAATATAAGACAGGTATAAAAAAATGCTTATTTATCAAGAGCACATACTGTACATTATACATTTCTGATTTCTGTTTCTAGCCATGACTTACCAATCACTTGAACAAATGTTCTTTCTTCTCTTAAAATCCGAGAAGGAGGTGGTATTGATCTTGTTACAACACGTTTGTAAGTGCCAGTATCATTTATCTGCAGATCTGATATCTCAAATGCCATTCGCACAGTTTCTGGAATCCAAATGAATCTACACTGATCTCTAAATGACTTATGCTTTATCCATGATTTGTTGCTTTTCATTACTGAGCACAGTTTATTATTAGTTTCCAGCTGTACTACATAACTATCACTGTGATTGGGGTAGTCAAGAATACAAAAGCTGGTTCTTAATAATCAGCTCCAAAGCACGTATTGTATTGTACTGAGTGTTTTATTGACACGATCAATCCAGGTTAGAATCTACTTTTGCCAAACTTTTTTTTTATCACAATGGAACACATTTCAATAAAAATGAAGAAAACAATCAAAATTTACAAATAAAGTATTTATTAAGCTTTATTGTCCTATTAATAAAGTATATAAAAAATAAAGTTGGTATCCATTAAATAATTTTAATTAAAATGATCATTTAAATTTTGTAGGTTATTATTGCATACTGTTTTATAATGTACTACAATATTGAGGTGCAGATAATTGCCACTATTTGCAATAAATAGTATAAATAGCAGAAAATGCTGTTTTCACTTAGTGTAAATAGAATCTATAGCTATTTGCATGTAGTGTAAATAGCATCCATTGCTAAAAAAAAGCTATTTCACTTAGTGTAAATAGCATCTATGTACATAACATCTATAGCTGCCAAAAATAACATTACTGAGCCTTTTCACATTTCCAAGATTAGAACGTGGAAGTAGACTAAACTGGCAGGGAAAACCTCTACAGAGGTGACTGAGAAACAATAGCAAATGTTATTTTTGTAATTCCATTTTTTAGGAAAATCTACTATTGCATTTTCATACTGTCCAAAAGAAGAAAAAAATAGCAAGAAGAGAAAAAGATCAGTTCTCTCAGCTGCAGTAGCTAGCAACCTCACTGCAGCAGTGTTAACCTTTTTGTCATTTAACTTCAAAGTAAAATATAACACAAAGTGTATGTTGTAAATTTACATTATTTAAAAATGTCTTGTATGCTTTATCAAGGTCTGTAAAAACGTCTGTTATTTAAAAACATTTGACCACGAATGCCACGACTGACCAATCAGAATTAAACATACCAAAGGCACATAAAATCAGCAGTTGGTCTTTCCATACACTGTAAAACATAAAAAAAACACAGTTTGTTGAGTCAACTTAAAATAATTTGTTACCCTGCTGCCTTAAAATTTTAAGTTCAGTCAACTAAAATAAGTTTAGTCAACTTGAAATGTTAAGTTGTACTAAGTAACAACTTAGATATTTGTGTTTGCTAAACTTAACAGATGGGTAAGTAACCCAGCTGCCTTAAAATCTTAAGTTGATTCAACTCAAATATCTAAGCTGTCACTTAGTATAATTTAATATTTCAATTTGAATAAACTTTTTTTTTATTTGACTGAACTTAAAATTTTAAGGCAGCCAGGTTACAAATTATTTTAAGTTGACTCAACAAATTGTTTTTTACAGTGTATGCTTTACAAGACTACAAATTTGACATGGATGACGTTATTTACCAAATTCAACAGCCACACAAAATACTCTGCATTAATATAATGTGTTTCCAAAGATATTGCAGATATTGATTATGACTGATCTAGTTGAATGTATTACAAAATTCCCATATTCTTACCATGTCAGGTTTTAGAAATTGCATCCTTTTTTGTGTTTTGATGTTCTCAAAATGGTGCAAATGAAAAAATCATGTTGGTCTGCGGTGGTGGTGTAATTTTAGTCAACCCAGAAACAAGCTTAACCAATCCAGTTGAGGCAGACTGAGATGATACTTAGGTTGAAGTTTGTAGGTTGAAGAAGAAAAAATATATTATTATTATTATTATTTGTCTTGTAAGACTTTGAATACAGACCTAAGGTTGAACTCCTTCAACCTTCAATCAGAAGACAATCAGCAGATTATTGCAAAAGTGGACTCATTTAAAAAATATTAAAGTAACAAAAAAGTTATAGAAGTTTAAATTTATTGTAAAGAAAATGCACTGTACTATTTTGTATTTGATATAAAAGGAATATTTTACAGGACAGCTTTTACTCCAAAACTGCTATAAAATTAAGACCTTCTGTCTAGGGCTGCCCTCGATTTTTCTGGTCAACTAATAGTCATTTTAAGCATTAGTCTATTATTAGTCACACGTTTATTAATAATCCATATACAGTAAATCATAATATTGAGCCTTTATTTGCCTATATAGCCTAATAAGCGCTCAAGCGCACACAAAAAAGCTTGCACAGCGCACGGGTAGATATGATAATTACGAGTGACAAACTAGTGCTTTCTTTGCTTTCGTCTTAAGAGATGAAGTCGGCGACACTGACTTGTCATCTCTGCAGTAGTGGATGCGCTTTTATGCATGTTTCAAACGGATAATCTGAGAATATTGTTTTCTATTCGAATTGGTTCAAGTAGACATTTCAGAGTTTCGCGCTCAAGTTAACTATCTGTCTGTCATGGACGGCGTGACCTCTCCACTTCCTGTGAATTTTTGTTCTGCGACTAAGTGACTAATAAAATTTTGGTGGACCAACCCTCTTCTCGTCAACTAATAGTGGGGAGCCCTACTTATGTCTAAATAAGTTATGTTTTAAATTTGAAGTTGATGTAAAAAAAAAAATGAGGTCCCTGTGAGATTTTATTTAGGCTATTAATTAGTTTTACGCTTTCAAATGATATATAATTTATGATGATTACTAAAATATGTAATAGGTAAAAAAAAGACAGCCAAACATCCTATAGGTGGGACGGTGACAGTTAAAATGCACAAAAATGTACACAATGAATGGTGACTGCAGAAAGCAAAAGCCAACTCCCGCTTTTTTTTAGGCCCAAAAAGATGTCCGGGAAAAAGAGGATGCATAGTCACCCTAATTCCTCTGAAAGTAACTCATGGTTTAGTTTTATTCTAAGCTGAAGAGGAAATATTACGACTTGCAGCTGTGTGATATTGTCTAAAAAGTGCATAGGAATTCATATAGTCAAAACAAATGTGCTGTAGACCTTGTTTGTTGTATTTGTCTCTAATAAGATTCATTTTTAGAACAACATCATCATGCTCTGACTGGGCAGCTGAACTGAGAATGTGATGAAGCGGCTGGTTATTTTAACCACAGTGACTACATGCAAGGTTGATAAGGTCATGAGAAAACTTGCAAAGACTGTACATGTGATATAAATAAAGTACTTGTTTATTTTTTAATTAGCCAACACAGGAAAGAAAACTACACTCTGCAAGCAATTTCACTAGTTTTTAACTGCTGAAGCTGGCAAAGAACAGAGGAGTTATGTTTTTTTTGTGCCATATTTTGTCATACATACATATATACAGTCAGCAAAATGTTAAGGGGAGGTTAAATAATCACATTTAAGTTATATAACTCTACAGTAGTCAACATTTGAAGTGGATCAAAACCTTTCGTCAAAGTTGTCCTAAAACTAAAACAACACCCGTTATTGCCTTGGAACTTTGATGAACTTTTTTGATCCACTTCAAATGTTGACTACTGTAAATTACATACACAAGCTGGTATCAGGTTAGTGAAATAGACAAGGATCAGGAAATCTATCAACATAAAATGTCTTCATTTGGTGTTTATTGTAGAGATGAGTGACCTAAGACAGGGCTGCATGGGACTGGATGATGGTCACCCAATGTTGAATATACTTCATACTGCAGATGAGAATGGAGATCAGGCCCAGGTGTGACATTTACTCTTACAGGAGGCTTGTGATGTGCTCTTCCTGGATGAACATGAAAATGATGACTTGATCAGCGTATTTCTGATTATTACATTGATTGTGTTTGTTTATTAGTTTTCACTAACAACATTATTCTACCATGAAAAACTTTACAGTGAGTAATAACTCTTGTTACTGAGATTTGTATTGAAAAAAGACACTGTGTTGGAGATGAAAGGTTAAACTTACTGGAACGCTCACACACAATTATGATAATCAGTATGGTGAGACAAATCAGTGCAGAGGTCACAAGAACTATCCATCCATTTTTATCTATAAAAGAGGGTTATTAAACAGAATTACATAACAAAACTGACTGTGTTCTAATCTCATGAGACACACTACGGCATTTATTGCTATTATGTGCTTTAAATAAAAAAGTATCTATAATATCTGAATATTATAACCTATAAGTGAGAGTTACTGAAGGGTCAATCTGTATTCTAATGTTTCTACTGAAAGAACAGGTGTATTTATGTAATGTGTAATACCTTTAAACCAGTTCTCATTACAGTCAGTAGGATTCAGTTGGAGTATTATTGGTTGGCTCAGGGTTGAGTGGTTTACCCAACATGAGTAGTTCACACAGTCAGATGTATTCAGGTATGAATGGAGGGTAAATGATCCATCTGGGTTGGTTTTGTTAGTGCTGTATGTGAGAGAGGCGTTCTGAAATTCACCATTTCTCATCCACATCTGCTCTAGAGCAAAAGGGTAAAACCCCTCAGAGCGGCACACGATCATGGGAAATTCACCCAAAGCTCTTTCATATGACACAGACATAATGGGTTGTGCTATAAAAAATACAAGACTGTTATAATAAAATGCTTATTTATCAAGAGCACATACTGTACATTATACATTTTTGTTACTAGTCATGACGTACCAATCACTTCAACAAATGTTCTTTCTTCTCCTAAAAGCTGAGAAGGAGGTGGTATTAATCTTGTCACAGTACATTTGTAAATGCCAGTATCATTTATCTGCAGATCTGATACCTCAAAATACATCTGCACAGTTTCTGGAATCCAAATGAATTTACAGTGATCTCTACATGAGTGCTTTATCCATGAATTGTTGGTTTTCTTTGCTGAGCACAATTTATTATTAGTTTCCAGCTCCACTGCGTAACTATCACTGTCATTTGATTGTGTGTAGTTACAGCTGATATTGACTGACATTCCTCGATGAACGGTCTGAAATGAGCTGCTGTTATATAATTCATGTCCAGCTATAACAGCTGAAAAAGTCAAGACAGCCAATTAATATTCAGTTACATTTAAATCCACTTTCATTGTTGCATCATAGTATGACGATTCAATTCAGTGATTTTCTAACAAATTATTATAATCTCTGATTAAAATTTAAACAGAATTGCACAATCATTACCAGGAAACAAAGAGAGCAGCATCCACGCACATGTGGTCACAACGTTACACTTTGATAATATCTATTGAGAACAGAAAAATTAAGATAGTGATACATATTTGTATTATAGATTGGTTGTGGTTTGTTTTGTAATAATAATCAGCTCTGCATTATCTCACTTACTGCATGGTGCTTAGTTCAATGGACGTGAAATACTGATTTGAACTTTACTTGATGTTAAACAAAAGAAACTAGAGGATACGAAATACATGAAACTAGCACAAGCAGGAAACTGACTCCCAACTCTCTATTTTATATAGATTAAATATATATAACCCATTAGAATCAAGCATTTCAATAAAGTAATAAAGCTCAACTTTAAAATAGCTTGATAATAAAGATCAACTCGGATTTCAAAATGCAAGCTTTCTGTGGTGTGATATAATGCAAGTTTTCACATGCACACTGTGTACGTTTCATAAAACTGCCCAAAACAGGTATTGTATTTAATTATGTCAGAAAACAAATGCTGATTCAAGCTATTTGCCAAATTTAAGAAAAAGATTTTTGCATGGATATATTATTATTGATCTTGTAATATGTATTATGTAAAAAAAAAAAAAATTAATTCTCACCATTTTATATTTCAGAAACTGCATCCTTTTTTTGTATATTGCAGAGACCTGATGTTCTAACTCATGATGCTGCCAATGAAGAAGTGATGTTGGTTTGATGTAGCAGCGTAATTTTTGTCAAGTGAGAAACAAGCTCAAGCTTTTGTAGACTTAAAAAAAAAAAAAATCTAAAGCTTAAAATTCCTTTTAATAATCCTTATAATTTAAGTAATGACCATCAAGAGCACTATGTGTTCTCATGCAGTTACTCCGTTACAACCAGCAAAGATATCTGTTCATCTGGTACCAATCACAAATGATCTTTTCTTTTAGTGGTTCATTCATTGGACCAATGTAAAAGAGGTGTTGCCCATTGTCTCAGCTACAACAGAGAAGCAACATCATGGCTTGCAGTCTAACAATCTAAAACTGCAAGGGAGATCAAACGGTTAAAAAAAATGTCCTCCATACATCATTTGCCTTTAACCTCTTTTGTAGGGCATTTTCGTGCACTGAAGAACCAGTGAGGTCTGGTTATTTTAACCACACAGTGTGGGAGTTTGTAAGCATGCGTGATGCAGGTGAGTTGTCATTTAGGTCACGTGCGAAAACATAGATATAAAAATAAAAAGAATGAATTATGCCATAACCACAGTCAGTACATGGATGATGTGCTCAGATCGAATTACTGCCTGCAGTTGCACACAAGTTTCAGTTGCATCTTATGGCTGTCAGAGGAAGTGCTTTAAAAGTGACTTCCTCATGTTTGTTTATTCATACAAAATGTGGAATGCTATTTTTAGACTTCAGCTTTGTGTGTTAAAGCTACCAAGACTGAAATACACAATTTTTAACATCTGAACAGAACTTAAAACACTACGCATCATACACTTTTTGACTTTCAGAAAACTGGGGATCGTACACTAAAAAGCTTTCAAACATAATAACAAACTCACAAGGTGCCTTGTTGCTAAGAGATGCATGACAAATGTAGTTTACATTTTAATGTCTCTTACTTAAATATGTAGCAGAAAACCCATGAAAGACTTCAAAATCCGCATCGTTTTATATATATTTTGGACTATGGGGGCGCCATTATTTTAATGACGTAAAAGGGCTGCACTCAATGAGCTACTGGCGCTACCTATTGCTATTTTTACCGCAACACAACTCAGAATATAAAATACTGATACAATGACACATTGTGCGGCTTTTGGTTGTATTTTTCAGTTGGAGGGCAACATGAGAAGCGAAGTAAGTCTTCATTGCTTTTTCTTAGTGATAAGAAGAGGAGCAAAGAATGGGAAGATGCCTGTGGATGAATAAAACTTCCTCAAGACCCATGTCTTTGTTCTTTTTCACTTTTGCCCTGATGCCTTTGAGGCTTTTAGTAGACCACAGGTACTGAAAGAGCGTACAGACTTCAGAGACAAGAAATGGTAGATGCCATCCTGGCAGGATGTAAACATGCCGCCGCTAAATGTCACTGAATGAATTTCTCAGTAAGTATTTTATTGATATTTGGTGGTGTTTAGACTCCTTTTTGGAAAAGTCGATAGTACGACATTTGGTTTAAGCATACAGTTACCTCCATTACCACCTGTAAGCTCTTTCAGTAGCTGTGGTCATCGTATCTGTATTTTATTTTCAGAGTTGTGTGTTCTGAATTGTGTTGCGGTAAAAAATAGCATCAGGTAACATCAGTAACACCGTGCGCAAACATTTCATGTCATAATGGCATCCCCCATAGTCTAAAACATGTATGAATAACGTATTTTTAAATAACGTAAATCTTTCATGTTTTTTTTTTTTTTTTTTTTTTTTACTACATATGTAAGTGATTCCATTTACATTATAAGCCATACATGTCATAATACCCAGGGTTCCATTTAATATGCATTCTAAAATCAGCTCAAATCAAACATGTTTGATATCCTCCAACTGAATGAAATCATAGTTTGAAGCTAAAAAAATTTAAGTCTGTGTCCATCATACAATATAAAATTTTCTGCCAACCCAGAAATCAGTCAATCTAACTATCTCCAGACTGGCTGTAACTTTTGGCAACTGGCTTTAAAATTAAACAAATATCTGTAAAAAATATTTTGTGCTCCTGCATTGGCAGAACCACACGCATGCATCATGGTACTCTCATGAACGCATGGCGAAGACTGATACGAAAAAGAAGAAATTGCTGGATAAAGTTGATATTTTTGTTTTCTTTGTGCACAAAAAGTATTCTCATAGCTTCATAAAAAGGTTGAACCACTGATGTCACATGGACTATTTTATCGATGTCCTTACTACCTTTCTGGGCTTTGAATGTGTCAGTTGTGTTGCTGTCTATGCAGGGTCAGAAAACTCTCAATTTTTTTATCAAAAATATCTTAATTTGTGGTCCGTATATGAACGAAGATCTTACAGGTTTGTTATGACAAGAGGGTGAGTAATTAATGACAGAATTTTCATTTTTGGGTAGAATCAATATTGCTAGTTACTTTGTCTATTATGGCTCCACCAATAAAAATAATTTGAAAGGAAGCCACAGCAGAAAGAATCATAGAGTATCTCAGAACAAAAGATGCAACCGCAAAAAGATTATGCTAGATGTAGTATGTGTGTGGAAGTCTCTGGGTAATTCTCGGCCAGAGTAAAACCACCCAAGGTGGGCGGTACTACACAGAACATGACGATGATAGGACTTTATATCCAGATGCAGAACAAACAGTCTACAACACTGAAAGCTAGTTTAACACTGTGGTTGAATGTGATAGAAAAAAACTCCCTTTTGCACTTTGGTACACTTTTAAAAATAAAGGCTACAAAAGTGTGTTTTTGCAGTGATGCCATAGAAGAACAATTTTAAGTTCCCCAAACAACCTTTCAGTGAACAGTTCCTAAAAAATCTAAAGAACCTTTTTTGACTATAAAGAACCTTTTCTGCATTTGAAAGGTTCCATGGATATTCAAGGTCAACACAACCACTGATGCCAATAAGGAACTTTTATTTTTAAGAGTGTAGTGCATCGCCTATCACCCTCAATGAGGAAACCGCTCCTGGTGTGTAGTATGAATGTAATCTAGATGTACTATCCACCATATTTTTCAGTGCGGAAGTAAGCTGTTTTCTGGTAATGTGTCAGACATCCAGTTCATAAGCTGCCATATGGAAATAACGAGAAGAATAACGAAGTGCAGTAAAGGATAAAACTGTTAAGATAATACATTAAAATAATATGGTAAGACACACCAGTTTGCAATATCTAGCAGCAAAACAAGCTGTTTTGTACAGCTTAAAAAATAGCTGGATGCGGATGATACTGAAAACCAGGCACATTAAATTTACAAATGGCTGCTCTGGCTCTTACGGGAAAGATGAGGTGTTGTCATTATCACGTCACCGCCATTCATAAATCCTCTCATAAATCCTCTGTGGCCTCCATTGTATGCACACTTGGAATACTCTGGAAGTATTAGGTAGTCCGGGTACTTTTTGCTTACTCTTTTATGTGTAGGGTTCGGACATAGTTCTTTTGTCACATTCTGTTTTTTGCCTACTATATTGTAGGGAAGTATGCAATGCAGCCTGTGTCTTAAAGGGATAGTTCACCCAAAAATGCAAATTCTGTCATTAATTACTCATCCCCATGTCGTTCAAAAGATCTTTGTTTATCTTCAGAACACAAATTAGGATATTTTTTATAACATCCAAGAGCTTTCTGACCCTGCATAGACAGCAATGCAACTACCATGTTTAAGGCCCAGAAACGTAGTAAGGACATTGGTAAATGTCCATGTGAAATCAGTGGTTGAACTGTAATGTTATGAAGCTACAAGAATACTTTTTGTGTGCAAAGAAAACAAAAATAACAGCTTTCTTCAACACTTTCTTCTCTTCTGTGTCAATCTTCGACATGTGTCCACGAGAGTACCACAATGCATGCATTAATGACAGAATTTGCACTTGAGCAATAGCAGTTAGCAGAGATGTATTCAGTGTTACTTTTTTAAATTCAAATTGAGCCAATTAACCTTTTTGTAACTGACCTTAAAAAGTTATGACCAGTCTTGAAGAAAACTAATTAAATGACTTAATTTTTAAAGGGGTCATCGGATGCTAAGTTCACTTTTACATGTTGTTTGAACATTAATGTGTGTTGACAGTGTATGTACAAATCTACCTTATAATGCTAAAAATCCATGCAGTGGTTTTTAATTAATCTGTAAAAATAATATCCCCTTTTTCAAATCGAGCCGTTCTCAGATGCCTGTCGGTGTGACGGCCACTCCCACGATAGTTGATTGACATGAGTGTCTTACCTCAGACAAGCTGTCACAGTCCAGTAACCTTCCTTGTTTCGATGCCGAAGCAGGGATGTAAGTTAGATTGAGTGATTGAGGTGTTGTGTTGGTGGATGTAATAATGAACATAGTGGTCGTCATTTACTCCCGACATCTGAGCCGCTGAAGATGCAGTGGATTACATTTGTTTGTGAAGGGAATGTGCCTCCCAATCTACATCGGTCTATGTTCGCGCAAATCATTCATGATCCAGCTTCACTTACAGCAGAAGTGTGTATAAGGGTTTTTTTATGAATCTTTGCGATCGCCTTTCCTTATAACGTGGTAGTTAGCAAGTTTAGCGGCTAAAGAAAACAAGATCGTCTTTCCACAGAGAGAAGAGAGGGGCGGGGTGAGTAGAGCTCATTTGCATTTAAAGGAACAACCCTTTAGAATGAGATGATTTTTGCAGAGCTGATTTTGACAAGGTAAAAAAGGGTGTTGTTTTGCAAAACCATTGAAAATTTTTAATCAAAATTTATTAGAGACTTTTCATTAAGACCCTAAAGAATCATATCAACTTGTGGAAAATAGGCATCCGATGACCCTTTAAGACTATTCTAAGCTGTTAATGCAACCAGCCCCATAACTAACTGCTGTTATAACAGCGTAGTGAATACACACAAATCTGACATTGTGCTCATTCAGTGTTTATTGTGCAAATGAGCGTGCAACAGCAGGGCTGCATGGGACCGGATGATGGTCACCCAGTGTTGAATACACTATCTCAGTCTCCAGGTAATTATAGAGGACAGGCTCAGGTCTGACATTCACTCCTACAGGAGACACAGACTGCTGACGTCCTTTTCCTATGGAAGAAGGAAAGAGCAGAATAATGAAGGTTAATCAGTATGTATGTGGGCACAGTAAGATTTATAGACAAATAAAAAGTTTTGGCATGAAACCCTAGATGGTGCAGGCCAATAGGTTCTAACTCAATATGATATAATTCACATCAGCAGCCAATGAGCTTGCTGCTCAACATAGTAGCACTGCTTGTAGTAGCAGTTGCAGCACGCTTCAGAAACCCACCACCTTCCCCAGCTCCACCTGTCTAGATCTGCTACAGAGTGATTTCAGGTATATAGGTTCAGATGCAAAAGCCTCTAAGCATGTCTGACGTTTTTCTTTAAAATTAGCATTTCTTTCTGGCTACTATGTACAGGTTTCTATGGAAGTACTGGTACTTCTGAATGGGTTCAGGCTGGGATTTAGCACATTTGACCTGAAAGTACTTAAACATATACTATGTGTGGAGAGCGTTCACTCAGTATCGTTATCTCATTTTTGACCAAGATGGATTTTAGAGGCTTTTGCATTGGAACTCTTCATATGAGAGTTATTTTATACAGTTAAGACCACAAGAGAAAACAATAGCTGAATTTATAAAAATGACCCTGTTCAAAAGTGTACATATGTTTGATATGTTTTTTTTTTGTTTGTTTTTTTTGTGATAGGTGTTCATGAGTTTTGTCTTGAACAGTTAAACTGCCTTCTTCAGAAAAATCCTTCAGGTCCGACAATTTTTTTTTTTTTTTTTCATTTTTGTGTATTTGAACCCTTTCCAGCAATGACTGTATGATTTTGAGATCCATCTTTTCACACTGAGGACAACTGAGGGACTCATATGCAACTATTACAGAAGGTTCAAACACTCAATGATGCTCCAGAAGGAAAAATGATGCATTGTGGGCCGGATGGGGGGTGGTGGGGGACTTTTTAAATTTGAAGATCAGGGTAAATTTAACTTATTTTGTCTTCTGGGAAACATGTAAGTATCTTCTGTAGCTTCTGAGGGCAGTACTAACTGAAAAAAAAAAAAAGATATTTTATGCAAAATATGAAAAATGTAAAAAGTTTACACCGTTGGCTATTAATGCATAATTTTTCATTCTGGAGCATCAGTGAGCATTTGAACCTTCTGTAATAGTCCCTCAGTTGTCCTCAGAGTGAAAAGATGGTTCCCAAAATCATACAGTCATTGTTGGAAAGGGTTAAAATACACAAAAATGCTGAAAAAGTAAAAGAATTTGTGGGACGGAACAGGCAGTTTAAATGTTCAATACAAAACTCATGAACAACTGTCACTTAAAAAAATGCTGTGGATCATTCAGGTAACAACACAGTATTAAGAATCAAGTATATAAACTTTTGAACAGGGTCATTTTTATAAATTCAACTATTATTTTCTCTTGTGGACTATATGTAAACATATTTTATGTGAAATATCTTATTCAGGTCAGCACTAAATACAAAAAAAAAAAACATGCATTTTGTATGATCCCTCTTATTTTGGTAAAATAATTACCAGATTCTTCAAATTGTATGTAAACACATTAACATTGCCTTGCATATTACCATGCGGAGCTGTCAAGACTGAACTGAGGTTATTAAGGCTTACCAGTAAAACCAAGAACTGGTACTAAGCGTGGGAGATTTGTGACGCACTGCTGAGATAAGTTACTTACATTAAAATGTGATAAATTTACGTAACACTTAATACTAAAGAGCGACGAGACACCTGCTTTTAACACACGTTTCGGTTTCAGAATCACATCTAAGCCAGAATAAACAAACAATTAGTATAAAAACTGAGACTTACTGTAATGTCTACAGATGACTGGAGTAATCAAAAAAACAGTCAACACCACTGTCAGCATAACAAACACTACTGTCACAGTCACAGCTACACCTACAAGACGGAATAATTGCAAAGGCCTCACAAATACAATATGTAACATATGAAATAAGAAATACGTAATAACTCGAAACTTACTCCCACTTTCATAACAGACAGAGCTTGATAAACTGGCCATGAGTGGTTTGTTTAAGGACGAGTGGTTTACCCAGCAGGAGTAGATAGTATCATTGAAGGTTTGTGCTGGCAGTATAAGGTATGAATGCTGTTTATAGGATCCATCGAATGATTTGTTTGAATATGAGCTGTTGAGGACGTCTCCGTCTTTGATCCACAATTGTTCAAGAGAATCGTAGTAAAAATCCACAGAGCACAGAATCACGGGAGATCCATTAGGCTTCTTTATACAGGACAGCGACAAGGCGGGACGCACTGAGAAGAAGGATTAATACACAAAATACAACACTTATCATTCAGATCTACTTAACTATTAACTATATTATCCATCAGTAATGTTTTTTTCTGATTATAAAAATGATTTACCAATAACTTGAACTCTTTGAACTACTAGATCCAGTTCAGGTGGTTTTACAATCCTTCTCACAGTACAGGTGTATATGCCAGTTTGCTTAATTTGGAGATTTAAGAGCTCAAATGTTACTTCATTAGTCCATGTGAATCTGATGTGATCTTTACAACTTTGATTTTTCCATGTATTCTCCATAAAGAAATATGAACACAATGTATGATTTAATGCTTCTAGAACTGCTATCATGCTTTCTATGTCATTTGTTTGGCTGTAGTTGCATCTGATTTTGGCGGACTGTCCATGATTGACAAATAAAATTGTAGTGCAATTCACTACCGCATCATCAAAAGCTGAAAAACAAAGAAAAGCAACAACTTCAATCACTCATGCCAAGCTATGAATTGCAGCATTTAGGTTTTCTTTGTACAGGTGCTTCCTGTATAACCTGCCGAAGCACAAAATGCATTTCTGACAGATTCATCAAGTACTTGATGTTACATTGTGACGTTTTTATGTTCGAGGAAATTTCATATCTTAACATTGTTCAAAAAGTTTTTACCGAAAATCAGAGGCAACAGCATCCACCCACAACAGATCAGAGAGAAACTCTGCAAAAAAATAAAAAAAGTTTTACACATTAAACAGAAATGTCATATGAAATATACAGTTTCAACCAAGATTGTATGAGTTAAGTAATATGAATCCAGGCTGCATATTTTGAAGTGGTTACTTACCACAGTGGAATTGAAGAAATATTAATGTATAAACTTTCAGTTTATTAGCTATTTTCATAGCTAGCTATTATTATACTTTTCTACACTTTTTTATTATAGCTGCATTTTTTTTCTGACGTAACAACAAAAGCGAAAGAAACATAAAACATGCTTTCGACTTAGTAAACGCATTATATTTACAATCATTTTCAAATATCTTCATCAAGAATCACACACTCACCATCTCTCTTTCCAGGGAGAGTGCAATCTGTGGCTTCTGCCCTCTGTATTATGCTAAAGTGTCTCGTGTGAAACTAGGTTGAGGCGGTGATTTCCTCTTTAAGTAAAGCATCCGTAATCAACATTTGACAGTAACACATCATCTGGATCCCGTCACATTCCTTTTTGCATTCATTATACATTTTACAAGGAAGTGACTAGAAACATCCTAACAATGATGGACTGATTTTATACTAAACAAAAGCTAAAACAAAACCAATAAGAAACAAACACAAAAAAAAAGAAAACCAAATGCTGGTTAGATACGTTTTGAAGCATGGTAGCTGGTTTAAGTTGGTTCTTTGTTGGTCATGAGCTAGTTTAAGCTCAGATGCTGGCCTACGCTTAAACCAGCTTAAACCAGCTTATGACCAACTAAGAACCAGCTCAAACCAGCTGCCCTGCTTCAAAACACACCTAACCAGCATATGCTGTTTTTTTCCAAAAGGGCAAGAGAGTAATATGGAGAGGTTATCAATGAATAATTTTCATTTATTTGTTTTAATGTGTGAGCCTACAGTTGCATGTTAGGTGGGAGTCTAAGAAAAGAATGTAAAAGGTTTGCATCACATCTCTATATGTACTTGTCAACCACAAAGCCTAGGCGGGCAAGACTGGGACATTTAGTTTCAGGCCTATGACGCACTATGTGTAACCTGTGTAAACAACTAGCATATACTCAGGATAGAAGAAGGTTTACCTGGTCCTAGACATAAAGACAGTTTGGTTTGACATATGAAAGTTCACAAGGGCCTAAAGATAGTGTGAGATTATGACAGTTTGTTTTGACATTTTAATATAGAGTGGGAGAAAACACCCCTCTTAAGGACTGTGTAATTTTTTTCTGTGAAACAAAAGTTAAATGTGTTACAAAAAAAGTTGTCATAGTTTTAGTGACAGTGACACAAATTATAAACAAAGTATGAAAAATGTCATTTTCATGTTATTAGATTTTTAACAAAAATTACATTTGTACCAAGGGGGCGTTTCACCCCTCCCCCATGTCTGACAAAGCTATTTGCTTTAAACTTTTACAGCAAAATCAGAGTACAGGCAGTTTTAGCTTAAAATGAAAAAGAATATAATCAATAATTATGAATTACAAAATTATAATGGCCTATTTGAAATTTTAATTTTGCTAATTGGCTAGCTAACTAGCTACCTGATGTTGACTTGAGGTAATTTTTAAATATAAAATCCAAATATTTTTATTCAACCAACTAGTTAGAATTCATTTGATGGAAAGACAAAGAATTTGATGTTCAGAACAGAGTAACTACAGTAACTGCCCATTGCTCCCTGGGGGCGTTTTACCCCATACATACTCCCTATTTACAGACCCTACTATTCTCATATTATATATAACTGTGATGTTCTACAAAACAAGCTCTAAAACACTTTTTTTCTTACTGCTGAAAATGAGATAATTTACTGTGAAATCCAGTGCATCGCCAGTGTAAGCTTCATGGTGAAAACTTCTACATCACTCTTGTCAACGTAGTCCATAGTTACAATAAAATGTATCTTGAATTCACCTTGTGGTTATTTTGGGAAAAACTGCTGTTTTACCCTACTCTACCCTATCTACTTAGATGAAAAAAAATACAATTCAACTAAATAAAATACTATTTCAATATCATTAGTCCAAATGCTCCTAGAGAATTCTTAAACACAGTTAACCTGAAAAATACTAATTGCAAGTGGCTGCTTACAGTTTTTATTGTGGATGCTCAATTATAAACACTACAGAAAATTTGCTTTACGATCATCCCACACGGTATATCAGCAAAACCGCACTTTAACACACTTTAGTCTACTTGTTACCATTGTAACAACTGCAGGGCCTGTCATGCATTAAAGCAAAGGTTATGTTAGCCACAGTACTTGGTTCTTATAAAGACAATCTTCTGGTTGTGGTTTAGCATAGCCTTTATTGGCCTTTTTTTTGCCTGCACAATCAAACAAAGCCTGTATTTAATGGTAGCTTATTTAAGTTTAAGTCGTAACTACCACATTTTGGTGAGGCTCAACTAATGGTGGTTTCACAATGGGAGTGTAGTTCAAAACAGAATGTGGTTTGCATTAAAAATTGGTCATGTGAAAGCTGTCATGCACACCCAGGGGTGCACCAATCTAGAGATGACTTGTAGGAGGTGGTCAACTCAGTAACTTGAATCTGCACTTCTTCAGGAAGTAACATACACACACACAATACCTAAAGATGTCATGGAGAGAATAAAAGTGCTGAACATTTAACAGTAGATTTAACAGGCGCCAGAAACAAACACGCTCGGATTAGTACAGCAGCAAACTGAGAATGTTATTTAAGAGCAAGCAGAAATAGACATAAGGAAGGATACAATGAATTCTTGAATTCTTGACTTTTTTTAACTGCTGAAGTATTCCTTAAACAGCGTTTTTGTAAAACGCATTAATGCAAGTTAACACACATGATTTTCGTCAGGCAGAAAAGTAATGATTTTTTGATTGGATTGCACCAGATGTACAGTGTAGTAATGCTCTAAAACAAATGGTTACACTAAATGTCCTGTAGACCTCATTTGCTGTCTCCACCCAAACCTCTCTTGATCAGCATATTCATGCTCTGTTTGGGCAGCTGCACTTAACAAGCGATGAAGTGGTCTGGTTATTTTAACCACACCGTGTGGGAAGTTGTAAAGACATGCTGAAGCAAGTGATGCATCGAAGGTTGATGTAGGTCACCGATAAACACGCAAGACAGTACGTTTAGTAAAATAAATAAAGATTTTAATTACTTATGACCTCTACTGTCTGCAGTTGTACACCGTTTGCTGCATTTCGTAAGGAAGCACTTCGAAAGCCATGTCATGTAAGCAAGCACTTCGAAAGCTCATGATAATTTATACAGTCTACAAAGGGCTGTTTTAGGCTGAAGCTATACTGAAGCTATAGCTACCCTGCAACCATTTTTTTCCATGCCATTCATGTCTCATGTCGTTAAATGCATAGCACCAGTTCTGTTGATTTAGCACAGCTTGGTTGTAAAACAGGAGGCTGCAGTCCGAGTGGCGCTGCTAAACACAGATATGATAGTCAGAGAACACGATTATGAGTGGGATGTGGCTTGGTTTCCATTTACACAGCATGTGTTTTTGCACTTAAAAATGCAAGAGACAAACGAGAGAGGAGGCAATGCAACATACATGCAGAAAACTCAACTTACTAAAATATATAAAATACTGATACAATGCCACATTGTTGTAATTTTCAGTCAAAGGGCAAAAAAGAAGCGATGCAAGTCTTCACTGCTTTTCCTAGCGATACGAAGAGGAGCAAAGAATGGGAAGATGTCTGTGGATGAATAAAACTTCCTAAAGACGTCTTTGCTCTCTCCAATTTGGATCTGATGCCTTTGAGGCTTTTAGTAGAGCACAGCTACGGAAAGAGCTTACAAATGTCAGAGTCAAGAAATGCTAGATGCCATCCTGGCAGGATGTAAACATGCTGATGTTTGTCATGATGCTGCAGCCACTGAAGGAGTTTCTCAGTGCAGATTTCACTTGATGTCAGGCAGCATTTAGACTCTTTGTGGGGATAAATCGATGGTAGGGCATTTGGTTTAAGCCTACATTTATATCCATCACCACCTGTACGCTCTTTTCAGTAGCTGTGGTCATCGAATCAGTATTTTATTTTCTAAGTTGCGTTGTCAAGATCCTGCTCTGACAGTCATGTCTGTTCTATCTTTGTTTAATGTGTCTTTGTTTGTCTTGTGTCTGAGCACATGTGCTCCTCTTGCCCTGCTTCCTTGTTTCCAGTTCCCCCGCCCCCTTGTTTAGTCCTAGTCTAGTCCTCATTTACGTGATTGTGTCCACCTGATTCTCATGTTCCTGCTCCTTTTATAGTGTGCTTCTTTCCCTCTTGTTGCTGCTGGTTCGTTGCGTTTATTCCTTGAGTGTGAAGGGATTTCCTGTTAGTTAACTAGTTGTATTAGTAGTGTTAAATAATTCTCTCCCTGTCAGTCTAGCTTTTTATCTAGTTCTTTTGTAGTTTATTAGGTTTTCTTGGCTTTTACTATTTTGTTCTAGTTCAGTTCCTGTTTTTATTTTTTGTTCTGGTTTTCTCAAGCCTCTAGTTTGGTTGCTTTCTTTATTTTGATTTAGTCTTTGCCCAGTTATTATTTCAGTTATAGAGTTTTAGTGTTTGCCTTTTTGGTTCATTCTTTTGCTTAGTTGCTTTCTGCAGTTTGAATCTATTTTTCTATTCCCCTTCTCCTAGTCATAGTGCGTAATCAGTCTTATTTTGCTGCTTGTTCTCTCTTGTGGTTTTGTATGTCGTGTTATGTCCTGGTTGTGTCTCAGTCAGATCCCTAATTTAGTTGTCTGGGCACTAGGTAGTCAGCCATTTTAGGGGTTTTTCAGTCACAAAATTCTTCCAGTGCACCAATTCACTGCATAACCCCTTGGAGTATCGATGATCACTATGTTCCCTTACCAGAAATTATGTCACATTTCTAAAGTACAAAACATAAAATGCATGAGCCAAATATAATGGCATGTGACAGATGATTTGAAAAGACAAACCTGTTTTTTTAATTAAATGTCAGCATAAGCACACATCGCCAGACAGGCTGAAATTTTGCAAGGATATGTTACAATGTGATTAAAAAGCAGACATGCTGTGCCTGTTGCTGATTAATACCAGCAGTGATGTTCTACAATGTTGTACGTTGACTGTTATGTTGCAGATTCACACTGACTAAGATGCATCCAAAAACTAGTGAGGTGCTCTTCCTGTAAGAAAATAAGAGCAGATACACACATGATTGAAGTTGATCACATATGAAATGAAACTAAACCACTACTACCATAGGGGTATCCCTACTAGTAAATAACATATGTAGGCTACATTTGAGTACAATCAGGTTTATAGACAACCTAGGTCATTAGGTATGACCAGTAAAACCGCTAACTGGAAATACACGTTCCAGTATACAGTTCCAGTATCAGAATGACATTTAAAATGGAAAGTAGCAATTGCGCAGCCAAGCACTAGGCAAACAAGGCAGCAAGTCAGAGCAATTAAAGCAATTAGTAATTGAAGCCATTTTAAGACAATTTTAGTCAAAACGGGTAAAAAATCATAAAAACAACCACTAGTAATATGATTTAATGGATTATCACTTTTGACCAATAGGTGGTGCTGTTAAGTGTGAGGTGACAATGGCACACACAAAGTTTGGTGTCATTATGTCAAAGCTTTCCAGAGATACAGCCTCAGAGTCATTTTTGCATCATGCCTCAAATTTGTAGTGGCGCTGTACGAAAACGGTTTTGTCTATCGACACGCAATCCATAACTTTCTGTCAGCACAGTCTGAAGATGATTTGAGTCAAATTTGGTGAAAATCGGACCAACGGTCTAGGAGGAGTTCGAAAAAGTATGTTTTGAACATTAATCAAAATGGCGGACATAAAGTTCGGCCAACTATGGTATATTTGGTATGGATGTTGTCGACAAGACCCAAGAAATTTTTTTGAGACCAGTTTCATTACAAAAGGCTAATGCAATCAGAAGTTATTAGCATTTTTGGAAATTTCATTATTAATGTTTAATGAATGGTGTATTACTGGTGTGTTACCAAATTGATGTGGCCTGGTCAGTGTGAGATGACAATGGCACATACAAAGTTTGGTGTAAATATGTCAAAGCTTTGCGGAGATACAGCCTCAGATGCAATTTGGCATCTTTCCAACAAATTCGTTGATGTGTTAAATGAAAACGGTTTTGTATATCGACACGAAATCCATAACTTTTTGCCAGGATGGTCTGAAGATGATCCGAAAATATGATAATACGATATGTCAATGCGTTTGAAAAATATAGCATTTTTGGACAAAATTCAATATGGCCGACACCTAAAATGGTGCATATTTGGACTCGGCATGATGCACCTGTCACGCTCAGTCACAACAGACAATAGGGGTAAAGTATAACAAGTGAGTTTATTTAATGTGCTCAACGTAAACAGGTTCTCTGCAGGTAAATATCCAGGTAAGTATTAAAGCAAGTAAACGTCAACAGGATCACTAATCAAACAGGATTCCGCAGGTAAGTGTTCAGGTGAGTATTAGTGCTGGTAGACGTCAACAGGATCACAAATCACACAGGTTCTCTGCAGGTAAATGTCCAGGTAAGTATTAGTGCAGATAATAGAAGTATACTCAATCTGTAAGGCATTCATTCGAGAAGCAAGGCGGACAAAGTTCGTTCTTCAAAAGGGCACGCGAGAAGACATGCAGGCAGATGATCCAGGAATGACAGAACGTATCAACCTTGAGCTCAGCCATCGAATGAATGGCTGAGCGATCCTTTTAAAGGGAGCTGCTGATTGAGACCAGGTGCTAGTAGTCCGGTGATTGCGAGCGAGTGATTGGTGCTGAATCAGGTGCGGGTGATTGCGTGCGTTCGGTGGAGACTGGTCCAGGGTCAGGTGAGTGTGACGGTGTGACATTACCCCCTCCTCCACGAGCATCTCCTGACGCTCGTACTCGACGGCGAGGACGGCCACGACCTCTGGGGGCTGGACGGGTAGGATGGGACTGGTGGAATTCCGCGGTCAGGGAGGGATCGAGTATGTCATCTCGGTCGATCCAGCTTCTCTCCTCAGGACCGTACCCCTCCCACTCAATCAGGTATTGAAGCCGCCCGTTCCGCCGCCGAGAGTCGAGGATCTCTTGGACTCGGTAGATGGTTTCAGTGGTTTCGATTTCAGGTTGAGGAGGGGGTTCCGGGTGGTCTGCAGAGGGAGGAAACGTAGGATTAAAGTGACGTTTCAACAGTGATACATGGAAGGTGGGTGCTATGCGGTAGTGGGGTGGTAGTTGCAGTTCATAAGTGACATCATTTAGACGTTGTATGATTGGAAATGGACCAATGAACTTTGGACTCAGCTTGCGGCAGGGCAAACGAAGGTTGATATCCCGAGTGGAAAGCCAAACCAACTCGCCCGGCTGGTATTCCAGTGTCGGGGATTGGCGAGTGTCAGCCCACCTTTTGTGCCTTCGAACTGCCCGCTGTAGGTGAGTATGTGCTGAGTTCCACACCCTCTCGCTCTCCCGGAACCAGTAATCTACCGCTGGGACCGAGGAAGGTTCATCATTCCAGGGAAAGAGGGGTGGCTGATAACCTAGAACACATTGAAAGGGTGTTAAGCCTGTGGTTTCTTGCCTTAATGAGTTCTGAGCGTATTCGGCCCAGGGCAGATACTGGTTCCAGGATTCCTGATGGTTATGGCAGTAGGACCTGAGGTAACGACAGATCTCTTGGATTTTTCGTTCTGTCTGGCCGTTCGTCTCTGGATGGTACCCCGAGGATAAACTGATTGACACCCCGAGTAATCGAAAGAACTCCCTCCATACCCGGGATGTGAATTGAGTCCCTCTATCCGAGACAATGTCCTCAGGGATTCCAAAATGTCTGAAAATCTGAGAAAACAACAACTGAGCAGTGTTCATGGCTGTGGGTAACCCCGGTAAGGGAATTAGTTTACAGGCCTTTGAGAAGCGGTCTACGACCACTAGAATGGTTGTGAAACCATCGGACTTAGGCAGGTCAGTAGCAAAGTCTATTCCTATATGGGACCAAGGCCGTTGCGGAATGGATAATGGAACCAGCTTACCCTCGGGCAGACGGCGAGAGGTGTTGTTTATGGCGCAGACGACACATCCTCGGATATAGCGGTACACATCACGAGTCATCTGCGGCCACCAGTAATGATTGCGGAGGAGCGAGAGGGTGCGTTTGCCGCCTGGATGCCCGGAACCTGGAGAGGTATGAACAGAGTCCAGAAGGCAGTGACGGAGAGAAGATGGTATGTACTGTTTACCTTCTGGACCTCCCGGTGGAGCTGGTTCGTGACGTGTGGCTTCCTGGATCTGGTCGTCCCATGACCATTGAATGGGAGCGAGAAAGACTGACTGAGGTAGGATGGTTTCAGGTTCATCAGAGATGGGGTCTGGCTGGTGAAGACGGGACAGAGCATCTGCCTTGGTGTTCTTTGTACCTGGTCTGTAGGAGATGTGAAAGTCAAACCGGGTAAAAAACAGTGCCCATCTCGCTTGGCGTGGATTTACCCGTTTGGCTCCTTGCAGATACTGCAGGTTTTTATGATCGGTAATTACAGTGAATGGGAATTGTGCTCCTTCCAGCCAATGGCGCCATTCTTCAAGGGCTAATTTAATTGCCAACAGCTCACGATTTCCCACATCATAATTCTGTTCCGCTGAGGATAACTTCCTTGAGAAGTATGCGCAGGGATGCAGAATAGGCGGATCTCCGTGCCACTGGGATAGAGTAGCGCCTACGCCGGTGGTAGCGGCGTCAACCTCCACAATGAATGGTGAATTCGGGTCAGGATGTTTTAAAACAGGTGCGGTACAGAAGGCAGATTTGAGTTGAGTGAAGACCGTTTGTGCAGCAGAGGTCCAAGTGATAGTCTTCTTGGCTCCTTTAAGGAGAGAGGTGAGTACAGAGGTAATTTGGCTATATCCTTTGATAAAGCGTCGATAAAAGTTTGCAAACCCCAGGAAGCGTTGTAATTCTTTGACCGTGGTGGGTGTGGGCCAGTCCTGTACAGCAGCCACCTTCTTAGGGTCCATTTCAATACCTTCTGGGGAGATGTAGTAGCCCAGGAATTGCACTCGGTCCTGATGAAACTCACATTTTTCTCCTTTCAAATAAAGCTGGTACTTTCTGAGTCGTTGGAGAACCTGTTTGACGTGGGAGATGTGAGAGGACAAATCATTAGAATAAATGAGAATGTCGTCGATATAGACGACCACAAATTGATGTAGCATATCCCGGAAGATCTCATTCATAAAATTTTGAAAAATGGAGGGTGAGTTGGCTAGGCCATACGGCATAACCCGATATTCGTAGTGGCCACTAGGGGTGACAAAGGCGGTTTTCCATTCATCACCACTACGAATACGGATTAAATTATAGGCACTCCGTAGGTCTAGCTTACTAAAAATCTTGGCTTGTCGTAATTCCTCTAAGGTGGATGGAACGAGCGGAAGGGGATATGCAAATTTTACTGTCTGCTCATTTAAGGCTCGGTAATCAATACATGGCCGAAGGCCTCCATCTTTTTTTGCCACAAAGAAAAAGCTAGAGGCGGCGGGTGACGTGGATGGTTGGATAAAACCCTGCGCTAACGCCTCCGCTACATATTCGTCCATAGCCCTTCGTTCAGGTAAAGAGAGGGGGTATACCTTGCCTTTGGGTAGAGTGACATGTGGCACCAGATCTATAGCACAATCCCACCTTCGGTGTGGCGGTAGTTGTGTGGCTGCAGTTTTGCTGAACACATCTTGAAATTCTGCATATTCCGGGGGAATAGGAATCTCCAGCTGCACCTCTGGGCTTTCGATAGTGGTTGAATAACAGGAGATCACCTTACGCTGTGGAAGGGACGATAGACAGTGATGATGACAATGGTTACTCCATTTCAGAATTTCACCTGTGCTCCAGCGGATGTGCGGGTTATGTTGCTCTAGCCATGGTCGTCCCAACAGAATGTCCACAGTGGCTTCGGGCAGAATTAGGAAAGAGATGGACTCCTGATGGAAACAACCTATTTGAAGAGTCAGAGGGTGAGTACAGGAATTAATGGGTCGGGCATCCAGGGCTTTTCCTTGGATAGTTGTGATACGGTAAGAGATGGTGCTTTTGCGTTTAGGGATCTGCAATGCCTCCAGACAGCGTGAGGAAATGAAGTTGTCTGCTGCTCCTGAATCTACTAATGCTTTCACAGGGAAGAAGTTAGACTCAGAGATAAGTACAGCGTCAATAAGTGGTATGGTATGCATATTATTCGTTACATGACCCACACTCACCGTGGATTTAGCAGGACGGACTGGGCATTGTAGAAGGAGGTGAGATGGAGCACCGCAGTACAAGCATAAGCCTCCCTGAAGCCGTCTGGTGCGTTCTTGAGCAGTTAAATGATAAGTATCAGTGTGCATGGGCTCCTCTGTGGAGGTACATGATGGGGCGAATTCGACTGGTGTCTCACAAGCGGTTAAGTGTTGGGATATAGTTACTGCTCTCTTGAGGAATGCATCGAGTCCCACATTATCCTCATAGATGGCCATTTGTTGGCGAATGTTAGCGTTGAGACCTCAACGAAACACGGCCAGCAGAGCGGAATCATTCCAACCACTTGTGAGGGAGAGAGTACGAAAACGCAGAATATACTCATGTATAGGTAGTTTGCCCTGATGGAGTTGCAGCAGTTCTTCCTGTACGGTAATCGGAGTGACAGGTTGACCAAATACCTGCCGAAAATGTTGCAGAAACAGATCCAATGACCCGAGATGAGGGCTTTTCGAGGTCCACAGTGCCTCTGCCCATCGCAGGGCTCGTCCCGTTAATAGCGTGATAATCAGGGCAATCTTGCTGCGATCTGTGGGGAATTGGCCGGGCTGTGCCTCGAAATAAAGAGAACATTGTAACAAGAACCCACAGCAGGAGATATTGTCACCAGAGAAAGGTAGGGGGCGAGCCACTGGGCTCGGTGAAACTGGCTGAGCAGAGCGTACCTCATGTAAGATTTGTAGAAATGTTGCATAAGGCTCAACAATCGCCGCGGCTTCCTCCCGTTCCATGCTGCTTTCTTGTCAGAATCGTCTTTTGCTGGGCTGAGCTTCTGTCACGCTCAGTCACAACAGACAATAGGGGTAAAGTATAACAAGTGAGTTTATTTAATGTGCTCAACGTAAACAGGTTCTCTGCAGGTAAATATCCAGGTAAGTATTAAAGCAAGTAAACGTCAACAGGATCACTAATCAAACAGGATTCCGCAGGTAAGTGTTCAGGTGAGTATTAGTGCTGGTAGACGTCAACAGGATCACAAATCACACAGGTTCTCTGCAGGTAAATGTCCAGGTAAGTATTAGTGCAGATAATAGAAGTATACTCAATCTGTAAGGCATTCATTCGAGAAGCAAGGCGGACAAAGTTCGTTCTTCAAAAGGGCACGCGAGAAGACATGCAGGCAGATGATCCAGGAATGACAGAACGTATCAACCTTGAGCTCAGCCATCGAATGAATGGCTGAGCGATCCTTTTAAAGGGAGCTGCTGATTGAGACCAGGTGCTAGTAGTCCGGTGATTGCGAGCGAGTGATTGGTGCTGAATCAGGTGCGGGTGATTGCGTGCGTTCGGTGGAGACTGGTCCAGGGTCAGGTGAGTGTGACGGTGTGACAGCACCAAATCTAAAGAGACCAGTTTTGTGATTTTTTTGTGAACCATTCAGAAGTTATAACCAAAAATAGCCATTTGCCATATCTCCTGATGATTAGGTGGCACTGTGCCGAAAAACTGCGGGTAGCCTCAGGTCATGCTTGTTATAACACACACCACACACCGTTGCGGAGATATAGCCTCACATCCATTTTTGTGTGGTTTTCGTAGAAATCATTCATGCGTTATTTAAAAACGGTTTGACTAATCAACTTGAATTCCATTACTTTTTGCCAGCATGGTCTGAAGATGATCTGACAAATCAGACAAAATGTCTAGGATGAGTTCAGAAAAGTAGGTTTTAGAAACAAAAAATTATAGAAAAAAAACTAAGCCTTACGATTTTTTAATTTTGGACTTTATTCGACTAGGCATGAGCCAAAAATCATTTTCATTCTGTGCCTTACGGTTCAAAAGTTATTAGCATAAAATGATTAAAGTTTTGGACAAGTGGTGGCGCTAGAGAGTTTGAATTAGAGACTCTTGCTGTGGTTAATGTTGGGACTGTCCTCTATCAGTGTGCCAAATTTACAACTTTCCCGCAAACGGTTCTATGGGCTGCCATAGACTCGAGCGTAAGAAGAGGAAGAAGAAAAAGAATGCCAACAGAGACAATAGGTGCCATCTCACCTTCGGTGATTGGCCCCTAATAAGACACTTAGTATAGACAGAGCTCATACTTGAGACTTACTGTAATGTTTACACGACTACAATGATCAAAACAACTGTCAAAACTGCAGATATGACAAATGCCACTGCCAGAGCCACAATTAAACCTACAAGAGAAATTATTGCAAAGGCATGTTATAAACCACCTTATAGACCAATTATCTGTTTGTAAACATTCGCAGCATGGTTGCAGAAAACCCGGGAGAGATAGCCTTTAGGGCTAGAGAATTACAAGGATACGACACAAAATACTTAGATTTAAAAAGAGTATAGATTTTATTGATTAGATGTCGTTTTCAAGATGTTATTCGCATATTACAAGAGCTTGTCACCTACCCATAAGCACTGTTATTCAAAGAAATTTTGAGCCTTACAGATCCGAAACGGGGATGACGTTTTTATGTGCGGTTCAATTGGCAGTCTATGGAGCCATGGAATAAAAGAATAAAAAAAGGTAAATTTGATTTTATATTTCAAAATTCTTACTTTATTTTCGCAATTCCGAGATTATATCCCACAAATCTAGAGGAAAAACAACTGGTCATTCTGCAAGTGACGTCACTGTGACGTCTACTCGAAATTGGTCTATACTTTTTTCTACTAACATTACAGTATGTAACACATTGAAACAAGAAATACATAATGCTTTTAAACTTATTTCCTTTTTCATAACAGACAGAGCTTGATAAATTGGCCACGAGGGGTTTGTTTAATGATGAATGACTTACCCAGCAGGAGTAGATAGTATCATTGAAGGTTTGTGGTGGCAGTATAAGATACGATTGTTGGCTGAAGAATCCATTGAATGATTTGTTTGAGTATGAGCTGCTGAGGATGTCTCCATCTCTGATCCACAACTGTTCAAGTTAATGTTAAGGTTCAATAGATAAAATGATATTTCCTCAGTCTCTGGAATCCATGTGAATCTGATGGCATCTTTACAATCTTGTTTTTTCCATGTATTCTCAATTAAGTAATATGAACAAAGTGTATGATTTAATGTTTTCAGATTCACTGTCATCATTTCTATGTCATTAACTCGGCTGTAGTTGCAGCTTATTTTGACAGATTGTCCATGATTGACAAATAAAGTTGTAGCGTGATTCACTGCCTTATTGCCAAAAGCTGAAAAACAAAGACCAGAAACTCATGAATTTCCCCTGCCAAGCTATAAATTAGTTAGAAGCTGTTTATGTCATATTATTCATAAATGTATCTTTCTTACTGAAAGCTGGAGACAGAAGTATCCACCAACAACAGATCAGTGAAAAACACTGGGGGGAAAAAGAAAAAAAGAGAAAGAATGAAAGTCACATACAGGTTTTTAACAACATCAGGGTGATTGAATGATAACAGAGTTAATGTTTTTGATTGAACTACCGTTTCCGGTACTTTTTTGCATAGAGTGATACAAATAGCTACTGTTTTAATAAAACAACTAAAGCAAAGAATTTAAACTTTCAATTTGCATAATATTCATATGTGTCTACAATAGTTTTAAATATCTCCATAAGAATCACACACTCACCACCTCTCTTTCCATGGAAAGCATTGTGCGTGGCATCTGCCTCAATGTGTTCTGCTGAAGTGTCTCATGTTGTGAAATGTGTTTAGGTGGTGATTTCCTCTGTAAGTAAAGCATCAGTTTGCAGCAATCAACATCAACACATCATATGGACCTCGTCAAATGTCCTTTTTGTATTCATTATACATTTCACAAAGAGGAAATGAATAAAAACATCCTAACAATAACTGACTCATACTGAACTTTACAAACATTGATTAAAATAAATAAGGACACAAATGACCCAACATAACCTTACACCCATTTAGGCCACTAAGAGAAAGTTTCCACTTTTTTCTTTAACACGGAAGTAAGCTAATGTGTGAGACTTCGGGTTCATTAGCCACTATTAGGGAAATAGCGAGAAGAATAACAGAGTGCAGTAAGCAGTAAAACTGTTTGCAATGTTTGCACTGTTTATAGTTAAGATTCTACATTAAAATAATATGATAAGACACACCAAGTTGCAAGATCAAGCAGCAAAACAAGCTGTTTTGTACAGCTAAAAATAGCTGGACGTAAATGGGACCGGAAGCCAGACCACTTTTACGGGAAGAAAAAAGTTGGATATTTGTTTTATTTATTTTAAATTATCCAGTATTTTTTATTTGATTTATACAGTTCATAATAGTATTCGATTTTATATATATAGCAGCTGCCGTGCGATATGCAGCGTTCTGATATACATATTGCATGGCTACGATTGTGATATTGCTTTTATACAGTTTGACAGCACAAGTGTGTAAATACAAAAGAAACAACAGTGAAGTGTCTTTAAAAACCCTTTTTTGTGCAGAACTACTACTCTCAGTCACTGATTTGAATCTCAACCTGACATTTTAACATCTGTGCCCAAGCCTCCGTTACGTATTCAAAAACAACACTTTAGAACTAGTAACGATGGAACGTTGAGTTTCTTCATTGAAAGCTTATTGTATTGCTGTATTAAAAGCTCATTGTATTATGTTGAGTATTATGAGAGAGAGAGAGATGGACTGAACGAGTGTGATTACCTTCATCTGATACAGCATTCATTCTTCAGCTCAATCTCGTATTCACAATAAAACATTAGTTTGAATGTCTGCTGAGGAATATACGTATCTTTGTCTTATTATCCTTTCATCTTTTGAGGGTGATTTCTGACGAAAGCAACTGCGTCTTACAAGGTGTTGTTGAAATAATGTAAAAATAACTTCCTTGTTTACAACCCTGTTTCAGTCTCTTTCAATATTAAAGTCTTTACTGCTGATAATGTAACTAAACTCACCATCACAAACACACACTGTTTCCCAATACCAAATACTATTATTATTTATATAAAATATTATTTATCGAACAATAGTATTTAATAAACAGCCATCATAAAAGTTGCTAGGCAATTCAGTCAAAATGTTTAACCACTAACACTGCTTTCGGCGGGGGACACTGAATAGCCACTGAGGCCCTGAAATTTTCAAATAGACATTACTTTTATTAACATACCACATATTTGTAGTCTAAACAAGTACATTCTCACCTAAAACCTCTTAAAACTACATTACGTGACTAAAAACAGTATAATAAAATAATAGTTGGCCATGACACAGGGTGTGAGAAATATGTTTTTAAGTGGTGTTATATATGTACAATTACGTACAATGTAGCCTAACTTTATACTTGCCAACCACAAACACCAAGCGGCTAGGGCTAGGAAATTAAGTTTCAGATCTGTTTCACCCTGTGCTAAAAGGAGCCAACTTGCTAAATATATAAATTGTCACTAAATAAACCATAACCAAGTACTCAGAACAGAAGATAACTTTGCTCGAACTATGACCATTATTAAGTAATAAAGTGATTTTAGCATTTTTCATTTCAACCCAAAGTTAATCAGAGAATAGGTAGTAGAGAATAGTAGAGAGGCTTTAACACAAAATACTTAAAATGGGTTGTTTATTTACAAATAATGAAATATTACAATGCAGTCAGTCTAAATACTGTACCAAAAACAACAGTCATACAAAAAAAGTGCAAAGAGAGATTTTAATAATGCCTTTGCATTGAATCTAAGAAAACGGATAAGAGATTCTTGCTCATTATCATAATTTAATATAATTTAGCAGACATAATAGTTTAGTGCACCTACAGTGCTTAAACACAATGAAAACAGTTACTTGAAAAAATACTGATTGTTTAAAGTGCCTGCTTACAGTTTTGCAAGTCAGTGAAGGCATTGTAAACAATACAGTGAGCTTCACATTCGCAGTGCACCATCAAAACCACTTAACTCACTTTTGCATTCATCGTACTTCGTAAGCCCAATCTGGCTTTAAAGCAAAGGTTACATAAGCAGCAGCAGCAGTTAGTTCTCATAAATACATTCTTCAGGCTGTGGTTTATTAATGGGCTGCGTGTTCTGACGGGCCATGCCGAAACTAAAGTTCTCATAGACTTTATTGGTGAATACTATAGATCCATGTTCGTCTTTCTTTCTGCCTACAAAAATAAAAGGACACCAAGTCAGACACTGTTAAAAAACAAACAAACAAAAAAAACCCCACACATATAAATACTGTGAACATAAAACAGAAACATAACATAGTTCATTTTCGCAGATAAAGAAAATTAGGTTAATTTAACATATTTCTATAATTGAAATATTTAAAGTTAATCTACTGAAATGATTGCCTCGGCTGTAAAAATATATAAAAATACTTGCTCAGTCACTTTACTTTTACTCTTTACTTAGTCTTGTTGTTACAGTGTAACGATATGTTTTTTTTTTTAATGTTAATATTAGTTTACTGTAAGGAAACTAGTACAATTTGTTACTGCATTAACAAATTTTCTATGCTGATTAGCTGGTCTCAGCTGGTTTAAGCTGGTCAAGATGATATCCCACCCTGGCCAAGCTGGTGTTCAGCTGGTTTTATGTGGTTGGTCAACTGGCCTGTCAGCCTAACCAGCTAAAGAAGCAGCAGGGAACAAATAGACGTTTGCTTTTGTCACCATCTAGTGGATTCTGTATATAAAATATGATAGTTTTTCAATATATATCGACTGGTAAGTATATCGCTTTTGTATCAAGTTTTTAATGATTCGTGAGGACTATAAATACATCACTGGACGAATTTACCTGTTTACCTTCCTTATGAAATTGGCTACCTTGTTGTCTGTTTTGTTAAAATGTTGTAACTTGGTTGAACTTCCATGGTTGCCAACTCTCACGCATTTGGCGTGAGACACACGCTTTCACGCTCTGTCACACACTCTCCCTCACACTCTCCCTCTGCCCATGTAAATCTCACGCCAGATTGGCAACCCTGCTTGCGATTTTAAACAAAGTTTCAGCTTTCAAATGTTGTACGTTTTAATACCAAATTCAAACGATAAATACCGTTTTGGCGCACTTAATGTGGCATAAATTGTAAAATGTAGCGCGTTTGTTAAAGCCAGAGCCATTGAAAAACAGAGCTGCGACAAGCTGTGATCTCGCCGGCGTCGCCGCCACGCGGTCACGTGATTCACGGAGCTCTCCAAACAAACCAACGTTGACAGTACATTTGAATGTGTTTAAGTAGGATGGAGACGACAGCTTCACTATACAGGCAGCAATTTTTGGTAAACATTACAGCATATTATGCATTGATTTTTACGTCGATTACATTTACGGTATAATCTTATTCTGGAGGGTGATGGAGAAGCAACCCTTACGAAAATTACACATGGTTTTTACTACAAATAAAACCAAAAAACCATGGTTACTATAGTTAAATCATGGTAACCACAAATTAACCATGGTCTTGCTACACTAACCATAGTTTAACCATGGTATTTGTAGTAAAACTATGGTTATATTCGCCAAAAAAACATGGTTACTACACTTTGACTATAATAAAACCACGGTTAATTTTCGTAAGGGTTTATATGGTTTTCTTGTATTTAACCCTCAGGTATTGCTTACTTATAATGTGACCATACAGCTTAACTATTTTTCAGTTATATAAATGTTCTATATTTTAGTTCAATAATATTTATTTAATATTTAAAGGAGATCATTTAGTACTAAATACTATTTGTCCAATAATTATGAAATTATTAATATATATATTATTTTATATTTTTGTTACTTATATTACAATTTCTGTAGTATTTAAGGTTAAATAGAGAAAAGGGTTTTACATTCCAATGCAAAGAGGCATATTAGAGTCATTTTGTGGTCGGGAAAAAAAAAATCATTTTTATTTGTAATACCATGGTTTACCCACTAGGTACCTGTATGGCTCTACTAAATATACATGTATCTAGAATATTGCAGGTCATACCTGCTTACTTATTTTTAAGTTTTTAAAATGGTGCAAGTTTAAAATGGTGCTAAAAAAGCATTCAGCTGCATTTTTATCCCCTTATATGTACAGTATATACATATAAATAGATATGGAATCGAGATCACCACACCCTCCACGCAACCCAACCCCCCACTCCAAAGGAAAAAAATAAATAAAAAAATCTCACTCCAAGCTGAAGTTAAAAGTTGGCAACCCTGTTTTAGTCGTATATTTTTGTTGCTGAAAATAAGATATAAATCCAGCTTGTTGTTCTTAATTGGATTCAACTAGTCTTCCAGTCACTTTAAGATCGTTTTAACCTGTCCTGTTGGGTAGTTTTAGAAGGGTTTTGTCAGCTGGTCAGTCTGGGAGACCAAGAAGACAAGATCAGCTAGGACTAGCAAACCGTCCTACCATCTTTTAGCTGTTTTTAGTTCACTACATTCTACAAACAGACATGTTAATGCACCATTTTTAATTTTAGATATTGTCCTGAAGATATAAAAAAAAAAAAAGAAAAAAAGATTTTGACATCATGGTGACAGAAAGCCGAAATAGACATAGAGAAGGATGCTGCTGTATTAAGACAGGGAGGTGTTTGAGTAGTCTTTATTTCCGTTAAATTCTTCCCTTCTTTTTTTTAACTGTCGAACTATTTCTTAACCTGCATTATTGTGAAACATATGACAGGGGGAAAAAAAAAACTTTATTCATATGCAATTTCCTATTTTTATCAGTTGCAGTCATTTATATTATTTTTCTGAGTAATCTGAGTTGTAATAATTAAAGTTAAAGAGTTAAACATAATCATACTCACATTTGCAAATAACAACCGGGAGGATGATACAGAGGATGAGGCCTGCAGCAGCACTGCATGAGATGATCAGCAGCTGGATCTGCATATTGACTGTAATGGGTACAATCAGATAATAAACATCAGACAGATAATTGTTTGACATAGACAAAATGAAAACAGCAACATTCTCAAATGATTCAACCAAGCAGTTTGCTAGACCGTAAAAGGGTATTTCAGATAAAACTATAGATTTTTGCTAGTATTTATTTGTTATTTTAGTAATAACCAAACATTCCATTAGGTATTTGGAGGTACACAGGCATACACTCTTATACGATCTTTCATATCACATACAGTGGCATGCGAAAGTTTGGGAACCCCTTGCAGAATCTGTGAAAATGTGAATAATTTTAACAAAATAAGAGAGATCATACAAAATGCATGTTGTTTTTGATTTAGTACTGTCCTGAGTAAGATATTTTACATAAAAGATGTTTACATATAGTCCACAAGACAAAAAAAATAGCTGATATTATTAAAATAACCCCCTTCAAAAGTTTGGGAACCCTTTGGTTCTTAATACTGTGTGTGGTTACCTGGATGATCTACGACTGTATGATTTTGAGATCCATCTTTTTACACTAAGGACAACTGAGGGACTCAAACACAAGTATTAAAAAAAGGTTCAAACATTCACGGATGCTCCAGAAGGAAACACGATGCATTAAGAGGCAGGGGGTTAAAACTTTTGAACAGGATGAAGTCAAAAATTTTCTTATTTTGTTGAAATATATATCTTTTTACATTTAGTACTGCCTTTCGGAAGCAACAGAAGATACTTGTTTGCTTCCTGGAAGACAAATTAAGTACAATTTACCTTGATCTTCAAATTTAAAAAGTTTTCACCCCCTGGCTCTTAATGCATTGTGTTTTCTTCTGGAACATCAGTGAATGATTGAACCTTTTTTTAATAGTTCAATTGTTCTCAGTGTAAAAAGATGGATCTCAAAATCATACAGTCACTTTTGGAAAGCGTTCAAATATGCAAAAGATAATGGAAAACTGAAGCATCTGCAGGACCTGGAGGATTTTTCTAAAAAACAGTGCTCAGTTTAACTGTTTGGAAAAAACAAAGGACTTGTGGACAGCTCTCACAAAACAAAACAAAAAAACAGTCGTAGATCATCCAGGTAACCACACACAGTATTAAGAACCAAGGGTTCCAAAACTTTTGAAGGGGGTTATTTTAATAATTTCAGCTATTTTTTTTGTCTTGTGGACTATATGTTAACATCTTCTATGTACAATATCTTACTCTGGTCAGTACTGAATAAAAAATAACATGCATTTTGTATGATCTCTCTTATTTTGTTAAAATTTTTACATTTTCACAGATTCTGCAAGGGGTTCCCGAACGTTCGCATGCCACTGTATTAGTTGTCGTCTGGTTGAAGTCGAAGCCCGTTATTTAAACAAACTGCTCTACATTTTTAACATTTAAACAGGTATGTGTGGGATTTTTTCAACTAGCAGTATGGTGCACTGAAAGCAATTAGGTAAGTGTGAATTTTCTGAACCTTTACTCATAGTGTTTCATTAAATTAAATATATGTGACCGTGGACCACAAAACCAGTCGTAAGGGTCAGTTTTTTAAAACTGAGATTTATACAACATGTGAAAGCTGAATAAATAAGCTTTCCATTGATGTATGGTTTGCTAGGAAAGGACAATATTTGCCCGGGATAAAGCTATTTTGAAAATGGAATCTGAGAGTGCAAAAAAGTCAAATTATTGAGAAAATCGCATTTAAAGTTGTCCAAATGAAGTTCTTAGCAATGCATATTACTAATCAAAAATTACATTTTGATATATTTAGGGTAGAAAATTTACAAAATATCTTCATGGAACATAATCTTTACTTCATATTCTAATGATTTTTGGCATAAAAGAAAACTCGATAGTTCTGGCCCATACGTTGTATTGTTGGCTATTGCTACAAATTATACCCGTGCTACTTACGACTGGTTTTGTGGTCCAGGGTCACATATTAATATTAAATACAATGACCCACCTTTTTCAGAAGCATTCTGTGATGACAACAGTATACTTGTTTGGGTTTGGTTGCCTGAGTAGTTGGCGTAACAGGTGATTGTGTCTCCAACACTCCAGTCAGGTTTACACAGATGCAGCTCACTGTTCATGCCGTTAGAAGTGAATTGATGAAGTAAACTTTGACCCTGTCGGCTCCAGGTGAAGTTCACTTGCTCAGTTGTCAGATCCTCCATTAAGCAGAGCAGATGGACACAGATGTTATTACTACTGTTCAGTAGCTGCAGGGACAGATGTGGATGAGCTGTAGTGGAGGGAGGAGAAAATTATGTTTATTCTTTACATCTAGGCAAGATGGTCTACAAAAAGTGAACAATTAAAAAATAGTAATAATTTCTGAATGACACTCACCTTCAACTTTGAGTGTCACATATGTGGTGTTATCCACTGATGGTGGTGGAATTATTCTTGTTATCTTACAGCTGTAATTACCAGAGTCACTGGGCTGAACATTTTCTATACTTAGTGTAAAATTCTCTGTGTTGAAATTGAAACGAGGAATGCAGTCTCCAGAGACAGTGACAGGCTTTTTTTGAATAACCCATTTACAAATAGTTTTGCTATTTGTACTATCTTCTGTCCAATCTACAGAAAATTTTACACTGTCACTTTGGGATAAGTGGCAAGGCAGATAGGCAGTTTCTCCCTTAACTACACTGAAAACTTTCTCTGCACCTGTGGATTGATACACATTTCAACACAATGTTGCCTTTAATAATACAGTACATATATCACATATATTGTGAAGAGGTCACAGAAAATTTACCGCATATAAGATGTATTTTTTAAACATTTCACTGTTAGGTAGTCAGTTGATAATTATGCAGTATAAGTCACAACTGAGAAATTAGACTTTGCTTTAAAACAGAACTCAAGTCTCTTACCTGTATGCGAGAGATGAATGAAAGTCAAAAATAAAAGACAGTTTTTAATCCTGTTTAAAAACATATTGAAGCGCTCAGCGTGTGTGACAGTTCTACACACGAACACACACATTCTGAGTAATGAACTTCCTGACCATGCGCCCACCCACAACCTAGTTCACAAGTCAAAATAAAAAAACAATCCTACTTCCGTTGGTCCAAGCACATAGAGATTCACTTTGATACAAATTGTGCTCATTTAAGATGAACATTATCATCACCATCATTTCACGCCACCATTCTGAAATGATTGTTTATAGACATGATCTGTTCCTGTTAACAAAATGTCTTTTATCTTGTATAAAATCTTATAGTCTTTGTTGTTGTGTATTCAATGGCATAGAGGCACTGAGCAAGAGCACTGGTGACATTTGTAAAAATACATTTATTTTTAAACATATAGGGATATAGGAACATGGAGTCTGTTTTGTTTGTCTCTTTCTTTTTCAGAGGTTCTGCTTTCCATTTAAAAGCATTCTTAAAAGGGAGACCACAGAATTTCACAATCTGCTCTGAATGGCTTCATGCTATCCTCCTACTAGTTCAGACAGACACGTCATGTTTTGAGAGAGCACCAGGGACAGTCTAGTTTCGTTGTATAGGGGAAAAACAGGTTTTAACTTTTATAAATGTCATAATTTATGATAAAACTTTAAATTGTCACTACATTTCCACTACATGCTGTTTTATACTTTAAATACTGAAGATATATCATTAATACCATTCAGTTACCATTAATATAATGTCACTGTATTCTGTGGTTCATGATTGGTGTATTTTATAAACAATGATGTATTTATTTATTGTTTTAACACTCACCTGCAAAAACTCAGTTCTGTACGACAATTAAAATGACAAATTTTGTCAAAATGGTGATGAATTTGCAGCACTAAACTATTATTTTCTACAATAATCATAGAATGGAATTGTTAAAAGTAAAAATATTTTGTTGTTTATTTTTGGAAGTATTAAAAAAAAAGGATCTCCCTATGAGGATGATTTATGGGCCTCTTAAAAGAATAGTTCACCCAAAAAATAAAATTATTTCATCATTTACTCACCCTCATGTCATTCAGTTTAAATCCCTCAGTTTGAATCTGTATCTAATTTTTTTTTTTTTTTTTCCTGTGGAAAATAAAAGAAGGTATTTTTGAAGGATTGTTTTGGTGATTGTTGACTTTTATTATATGGATAATAATTGTAATTTCTCAAAAAAAATTTTTTAATGTTCTACACAAGAAAGCAAATTTTGAAACTCTAAGTTAAGTGTAAGTTTTACTATGGTGAGGAAATTATGACAGAATGTTCATTTTTGGGAGCTATCCCTTTAAATGAGGCAGGATACCATATTTAGAGCCCCAATCATACAACACTTTCAGCTTTAATTTTATTAAAAAGCTTTATTTAGAATTCATACTGGCTTCACACTGTTTTTGGCACTGACAACCGCATTCTGTTGCTGTGTGAACGTGGCCACTGAGTACATAAAACAGAACTTTTTGGAATTTAACATCACAGTCAAGGAAAATCAGTTCACATTTCAAACAGCCATTTCTAAGAAAGCATATTCTAAAGCATCATAAAAAAAGTACAATTTTTTTCGGTTAACAATCATGTGGGATCTTATTGTTTAGCATGTTTCCCTTCTTCTGATGTTGATGGTCCATGGGAGCAGGATCTAAATTCAGTTCACATTCAAATCAAATTCATGCTGAACTAGAGATTCTAAACAACTCACACGCACTTTCATTTTGAAAGTGCATAATTTATATACACAATTATTATGTTGGAATGTCACTTGACGGTCTTACGTTTGGACATGCAAAAAAACATCCATAAGAAAATGATGCAGATGATGAAGATGCCGAAAACGGCTATGCGGACAATCATAAACAACAAGTTGTGTCCGGATTCTGGAAAAGACAAATCTCAGGTTAGTCTTTTAATTAGTTATTTTATTTTTTTGTATTAAATATTTTTTTAAATATTTTTTATTAATTTCCTTCGATAGTTTAGAGGCTATTGAACAGCTTTGCTGAACTGGTACACTGTAGCTACTCTAGTTCAGTGTTTCAACAACAAAAACATAATTCTAAATGTTTTTCTCATGCAAGGCTTTTAATTTGAAAGACGTGCATGAAAGCTGTTGACATTTCTGTCACATGCAGTTTAAGGAAAAAAAAAAAAACACACTTTCCCGATTCAGTATCTGCAGTGTTGTCGAACTTAATGTCAGTGCCATTATTCTGTCATTATTTTCGTAACTTGTTACAAAATAAAAAGTCTCTCACCTCAGAAAAACTAACTATCCTGTCCTTTCAGATGTTATCTACCTTTTTCTTCTCCTAAATTTACCATTTGTAAATTTAATGGGTCTGGCTTCCGGTCTTATCCGCGCCCAGCTATTTTTAGCTGTACAAAACAGCTCGCTTTGCTTCTTGATATTGCAAATTGGTGTGTCTTGTTTGTAGTGCACACAGTTTTACCGTTTACTGCCTGTTGTTATTCTTCTTGTTATTTCCACCATTTTCTTTAACGCAGAAGTAGCCTATGGGTGAGAAGTCTCCAGTTCATTAGCCGCTATAGGTAAATAACGAGAAGAATAACAACGTGTAGTCTGGGACTGCTATTTAATAGCCTTACCTTACATGCTGTTTATTTATCATTATTAGTCATATTTTCTATTGTGTATATTCCATATAATATATTCTACATTGTGTCAGCAATTTTTGTGAAATAAATGAAAAATAAAATAAAAGCTTTTTTAACAAATTTACTATATATATATCTATGTACTATATATATCTATATATATGTATATATATATATTCACACACACACACACATGCAGTTGACGTCAAAAGTTTACATACACCTTGCAAAAAGGTAATTATTTTACCAAAATAAGAGGGATCATACAAAATGCAAGTTATTTTTTGTTTAGTACTGACCTGAATAAGATATTTCACATAAAAGATGTTTACATATAGTCCACAAAAGAAAATAATAGTTGAATTTATAAAACTGACCCCATTCAAAAGCTGTTCAAAAGTTTTCACCCCCTGGCTGTTAATGCATTGTGTTTTCTTCTGGAGTGTTCGAACCTTCTGTAAAAGTTGCATACGAGTCCCTCAGTTGTTCTTGGGGGGAAAAGACGGATCTCAAAATCAAACAGTCAATGTTGGAAAGGGTTAAAATACACAAAATGCTGAAAAATCAAAGAATTTGTAGGACCTAAAAGATTTTTCTGAATAACAGCGGGCAGCTGAACTGTTCCGGACAAACAACGGACTCATGAACAACTATCACTAAACAAACAAACAAAAAAAACACACAGCTGTGGATCATTCAGGTAACAACACAGTATTAAGAATCAAGTGTATGTAAACTTTTGAACGGGGTCATTTTTATAAATTAAGCTATTTTTTCTCTTGTGGACTATATGTAAATGTCTTTTATGTGAAATATCTTGTTCAGGTCAGTACTAAATAAAAAAATAAGATGCATTTTGTATGATCCCTCTTATTTTGGTAAAATAATTGACATTTTGCAGATTCCGCAAGCTGTATGTAAATTTTTGACTTCAACTCCATACATCCTAAAAAAGTGGGTTGTGGCTTGATGACCTTGGGAAAATGTGGATCCCATGGCCAAACCAGTTGAGAACCACTGCTCTAGTTTGTCCTGGTTAAAGTGATAGGTAGTTTAAATGACCCACCTTTTTCAGAAGCATTCTGTGATGGCAGCAGTATACTACTTTGGGTTTGGATGCCTGAGTAGCTGGCGTAACAGGTGATTGTGTCTCCTTCACTCCAGTCAGGTTTACACAGTTGCAGCTCGCTGTTCATGCCATTAGAAGTGAATTGATGAAGTAAACTTTGACCCTGTCGGCTCCAGGTGAAGTTCACCAGCTCAGTTGTCAGATCCTCCATTGAGCAGAGCAGATGGACACAGATGTTATTACTGCTGTTCAGTAGCTGCAGAGATAAATGTGGATGAACTGGATTGGAGAGAAATGAACAACACTAGCATGAACTCAGGTATTAGTGTGTTTTAGTTAATATTACTACATTATCATTTTGTATTATTGGCATCTAGCTTAAAGTGATGCTCTACAACAAGCAGATGTTTGAAATAAATAAATAATGCAAGTAGGGCTGGGCGATAATTCGATAACGATGATTTTCGCGATATAATTTTCCTCGATAAAACGATATGAAGTGTTCGATAAATGTTCGATACAACTTTTATGTGTCAAAAGTGGAACGAACTCATTTGAATCGCGCCACACGGACCGTTTATCCGCTCGGACCAGAGTTTAAACTGCCGCGCTGCGCGAGCACACTAGACAAGATGCGTTTATTATCTAGATGCGGCACGGACGCGCCTGGAAAAACCGAGCGCGTCGCGACCGCGTCGCTTCCGTAATGAGCGTAGCTGCCGCGCGCCTACATTTAAAATAACGAACTTGAACGCGCAAAAGACGCGATATGTGAACGGCTCCGTCACGCGAGCACTAAACATCGCTGTGAGATCCAGTGTGAATTCAGATCCAGAACTTGAATTCAGCGATGAACACAAATGACTCTGTGATTCAAACTAGTTTAAAGCTGTGTGCAACGAGACAGTCAGAAGGCTTTTCAATCTACACATCGCCATCATTTACCATGGATTTACTGTAGTAACACGCACTGCACCATGGTATTGTGGCAGCAATGTGGGATATTTGCGTTGAATTTTATTACAGGAATAATAATATATAATTATAGTATGTGTGTATTTGTGAGTGAATGTTTTTAGACTACCGTTTTTCATACAAATAGGGTAATTATAAAACCATGTAGTTATATTTTTACCATGGTATTGAGGTACCATTATGTGTGGTTTAACTGTGTTTATCATGATTTAAAATGTATGCTTCCTACTATGGGAGACCAATGCTTAAAAAAAATGGGTCAGAATAAATTTAACCGTGTGAAACTGAGGTTGCTACAATTTTTACAGATGTTACTGATTGATAATGAACAAAAAAATTACCTCTGCATCCTCAAGCTACTATCAAATGTGCATTTCTAAGAGATAAAAAAAGTGATATTATTATTGTTATTATTATTATTATTATTATTATTATTATCATCATTATCAGACAACCCAAACCCAAACTTGATATGAAAAAAAAACATAACTCATTAGAATATGCAGAAATTAATTTTTCTATTTAGATATTTATTTTGTTAAAGGGGTCATCGGATGTCAAGTTCACTTTTCCATGTTGTTTGAACATTAATGTGTGTTGGTAGTGTATGTAGAAATCTACCCTATAATGGTAAAAATCCATGCAGTGGTATTTAATTAATCTGTAAAAATAATATCCCCTTTTTCAAATCTTATCTACTGACATGTAGACAAGAAGATTGTCTACAGTAAGTGGACAGTTTAAATAAATGAGTTATTTAAGAAAGGCACAATCACCTGCAACTTGGAGTGTCTCATGAATGATGTTTTCCAGTGATGGTGGTGGGATTAATATCAGTGTTTTGCAGCTATAATTACCAGAGTCACTGAGCTGAACATTTCCTATTTTTATAGAAGACTTTTGGGAGACCGTTAAACGAGGATCACAGTTTTTGTTTAGAGATACAGTATTATTATTAATGTACCATTTACAAATAATTGTGCTTCTTGTACTATGTTTTACCAACTCTACAGAAACTAGTTCAGTGACATCAGGGAGAGAGTGCCAGGACAGAGAGACAGTTTCTCCTTCAACTGCTTTGAAAACATTCTCTGCACCTGTGAATTGAAACACATTTTAGCGTTGCTAAACTAAACTGAATGTTGCTTTCAATAATACAGTACATATATTGCATCTATTGTTAAAGAGGTCACAGAAAATTTACCACATATAAGATGTATTTTTTAAACGCATTACTGTCAGTCTGTTAATAATTATGTAGTGTAAGTAACAACTGAGAAATTAGGCTTTGCTTTAAAACAGAACTAAAGTCTCTTACCTGTATGCGGGAGATAAACCAAAGTCAAAAATAAAAGACACTTTTTAATCCACTTTAAAAACATATTGAAGTGCTCAGTGTGTGTGACAATTCTTCACACGTTCTGAGTGATGAACTTCCTGACCATGTGCCCACCCATGATCTAATTCACAAGTCAAAATAAAAAAAAAAACAATCCTACTTCCGTTGGTCAAAGCACATAGAGATTCACTTTGATACAAATTGTGATATTTTCGTTGTATAGGGGAAAAAACAGCTTTTAACTTTTATAAGTGTCATAATTTATGATAAAACTTTAAATTGTCACTACATTTCCACTACATCTTCTTTTATAGTTTAAATACTGAAGATATATCATTATTAATATCTATACTGTCACTGTATTCTGTGGTTCAAAATTGGTGTATTTTATAAACAATGATGTATTTATTTAAAATATTTGCTCTGCAGAACCGAAAGGGTAAAGTGCACCATATCTTCATGTTTTGACAGACTTCTGTGTTCACGTTGCTGTACTGAAGGACGCGACTGGGTCAAGCAAAAAATGCTGACATTTAAATGGATAAGTAACTTTTCTGTAGTTTTGTTCTGACAAATTAATTTATTGTTTTAACACTCACCTGCAAAAACTCAGTAAAATGACAAATTTTGTCAAAATGGTGATGAATTTGCAGCACTAAACTATTCTTTTCTACAATAATCATAGAATGGAATTGTTAAAAGTTAAAATATTTTGTTTCTTTTTGGAAGTATTAAAAAAAAGGATCTCCCTATGAGGATGATTTATGGGCCTCTTAAAAGAATAGTTCACCCAAAAAATAAAATTCTGTCATCATTTACTCACCCTCATGTCATTCAGTTTAAATCCCTCAGTTTGAATCTGTATCTAATTTTATTTTATTTTTTTCCTGTGGATAATAAAAGAAGGTATTTTTGAAGGATTGTTTTGGTAATTGTTGGATATGGATAATAATTGTAATTTCTCAAAATATTTTTTTTAATGTTCTACACAAGAAAGCAAATCTTGAAACTCTAAGTTAAGTCTAAGTTTTACTATGGTGAGGAAATGATGACAGAATGTTCATTTTTGGGAGCTATCCCTTTAAATGAGGCAGGATACCATATTTAGAACCCCAATCATACGACACTTTCAGCTTTAATTTTATTAAAAAGCTTTATTTAGAATTCATACTGGCTTCACACTGTTAGTTTTTGGCACTGACAACCGCATTCTGTTGCTGTGTGAACGTGGCCACTGAGTACGTAAAACAGAACTTTTTGGAATTTAACATCACAGTCAAGGAAAATCAGTTCACATTTCAAACAGCCATTTCTAAGAAAGCATATTCTAAAGCATCATGAAAAAAGTACAATTTTTTCGGTTAACAATGATGTAGGATCTTATTGTTTAGCATGTTTCCCTTCTTCTGATGTTGATGGTCCATGGGAGCAGGATCTAAATTCAGTTCACATTCAAATCAAATTCATGCTGAACTAGAGATTCTAAACAAATCACACGCACTTTCATTTTGCTAGATGGAAAAGCATCATTTATATATACAATTATTATGTTGGAATGTCACTTGACGGTCTTACGTTTGGACATGCAAAAAAACATCCATTAGAAAAAGATGCAGATGATGAAGATGCCGAAAACGGCTATGCGAACAATCATAAACAAGTTGTGTCCGGATTCTGGAAAAGACAAATCTCAGGTTAGTCTTTTAATTGGTTATTTTATTTTTTTATTAAATATTTTTTTAAATATTTTTTATTAATTTCCTTCGATAGTTTAGAGGCTATTGAACAGCTTTGCTGAACTGGTACACTGTAGCTACTCTAGTTCAGTGTTTCAACAACAAAAACATAATTCTAAATGTTTTTCTCATGCAAGGCTTTTAATTTGAAAGACGTGCATGAAAGCTGTTGACATTTCTGTCACATGCAGTTTAAGTAAAAAAAAAAAACACACTTTCCCGATTCAATATCTGCAGTGTTGTCAGGCTTAATGTCAGTGCCATTATTCTGTCATTATTTTCGTAACTTGTTACAAAACAAAAAGTCTCCTACCTCAGAAAAACTAACTATCCTGTCCTTTCAGACGTTATCTACCTTTTTCTTCTCCTAAATTTAAACCCATTTGTTAAATTTAATGGGTCTGGCTTCCGGTCCCTATTCCGCTATGGGTTATTTGTGTCTTTATTATTCAACACAAAAATACTGTGTTTGAGAGTAAACTGAAGTAATTCTGTAATTAAAAAATAAAAGTTTGCAAAAAAAGTCTTCTTAAATCTCAAAAAACGAAAATTGATAACAAAAGTATTGCAGTGCATGTACTTTTCTTTACAATCTTATTTTATCCTTTGCGCACTTCAAACACTTCTCATCGCGAAACCACAAGTTTTGCTCTTCCTTTTCTGCTTTCTTTTTTTTGCGATTAAAAGTTTTGCTTGCGAGTAAGCTGTATCTCATGGGCGGGTCCTCTACCTAACAGGATGAAAGGCTTTTTCTATTGTCACTCTCGATTGAAGTGACCACGCCACTACGTTGTGCCTGCCGAGGCGCCAGTCTGACTGAGGAGCGAGCGAGGTTCAGCCAATGGCGAACAACAGCAACAACAGGTCCTTTACTGGGTGAGATTACCAAGTTAACGTCTTAAACTCAGTGACAAGTGAACTTTATGTAGTCTCTCCTTCTCATGCTCACTATATTTAAATACGTAACGATAGAATAAGCCCGCCTGTAGTTCGGCGATACCGTTAAATAAGGGGCAACGAGATGACACGGATGACGATGTAATCCGAAGTAAAGACCATTATGACATGCAAGAGTCCATACAGTTGCAGTATTAACATTAAGTGACATGGCATTTGACATACACGCGGAGGTGCAGAGAGCAGTGACACTTTCAGCAGTGACACAGTCCATCGGCAATATTCCAAAGAAAACCGTATGTGTCACTGGCACTGAGCAGTGGCATGCACCAGTGGGCTTCCGTGCGTCAGATGCCATGGTCACTTAATGTTTAATACTGCAACTGTACGACTCCTTGCATGTCATAATGGTCTTTACCTTGATTATCAATCGTCCATCCCGAGTCATCTCGTGCCCCGCTATTTAACGGTATCGCCGAACTACAGGCGGGCTTATCTAACGTTACGATTTAAATATGTGAGCATGAGAAGAAAGACACATAATTCACTTGTCACTGAGTTTTTAAGGACGTTAACTTGGTTATCTCACCCATTGTCAACGACCCTGTTGTTGCTGTTGTTCGCCATGGCTGAACCACGCTCGCTCCCTCGTAGACCAGGCGCCTGGCTGCACAACGTACGTGGGCGTGGTCACTTCATCGAAGTGACCAAAGAAAAAGGCCCTTCATCCTGGTAGGTAGAGACCGCCCACTGAGATACAGCTTACTCGCAGCAAAACTTTTTTAACTCAGCAATACAAAAATTTAGACTCGCTAAAAAAGAAAGCAGAAAAGGAGAAGCAAAACTTGTGGTTCTGCGATGAGAATTGTTTGAAGTGCGCCAACAGAAAATAAAGATTGTAAAAGAAAAGTACATGCACTGCAAATACTTTTGTTATCAATTTCTTTATTTTTGAGATTTAAGAAAGACTTTTTTTGCAAACTATTAATTTTTAAATTACAAAATACTTAGTTTTACTCTCAAACACAGTATTTTTGTTTGAATAATAAAGACACAAAAATAACCCCATAATCCGCGCCCAGCTATTTTTAGCTGTACAAAACAGCTCGCTTTGCTTCTTGATATTGCAAATTGGTGTGTCTTGTTTGTAGTGCACACAGTTTTACCGTTTACTGCCTGTTGTTATTCTTCTTGTTATTTCCACCATTTTCTTTAACGCAGAAGTAGCCTATGGGTGAGAAGTCTCCAGTTCATTAGCCGCTATAGGTAAATAATGAGAAGAATTACAACGTGTAGTCTGGGACTGCTATTTAATAGCCTTACCTTACATGCTGTTTATTTATCATTATTAGTCATATTTTCTATTGTGTATATTCCATATAATATATTCTACATTGTGTCAGCAATTTTTGTAAAATAAATGAAAAATAAAATAAAAGCTTTTTTAACAAATTTACTATATATATATCTATGTACTATATATATCTATATCTATCTATATATATATATATATATATATATATATTCACACACACACACACACACACACACACACGCAGTTGACGTCAAAAGTTTACATACACCTTGCAAAAAGGTAATTATTTTACCAAAATAAGAGGGATCATACAAAATGCAAGTTATTTTTTGTTTAGTACTGACCTGAATAAGATATTTCACATAAAAGACGTTTACATATAGTCCACAAAAGAAAATAATAGTTGAATTTATAAAAATGACCCCATTCAAAAGCTGTTCAAAAGTTTTCATCCCCTGGCTGTTAATGCATTGTGTTTTCTTCTGGAGCGTTCGAACCTTCTGTAAAAGTTGCATACGAGTCCCTCAGTTGTTCTCGGGGGGAAAAGACGGATCTCAAAATCATACAGTCATTGTTGGAAAGGGTTAAAATACACAAAATGCTGAAAAATCAAAGAATTTGAGGGACTCGTATGCAGCTTTTACAGAAGGGTCAAACGCTCCAGAAGAAAACACAATGCATTAACAGCCAGGGGGTGAAAACTTTTGAACAGCTTTTGAATGGGGTCAGTTTTATAAATTCAGCTATTATTTTCTTTTGTGGACTATATGTAAACATCTTTTATGTGAAATATCTTGTTCAGATCAGTACTAAATAAAAAAAATAACATGCATTTTGTATGATCCCTCTTATTTTGGTAAAATAATTGACATTTTGCAGATTCTGCAAGCTGTTTGTACATTTTTGACTTGACTGCATACATCCTAAAAAAGTGGGTTGTGGCTTGATGACCTTGGGAAAATGTGAATCCCATGGCCAAACCAGTTGAGAACCACTGCTCTAGTTTGACCTGGTTAAAGTGATAGGTAGTTTAAATGACCCACCTTTTTCAGAAGCATTCTGTGATGGCAGCAGTATACTTCTTTGGGTTTGGATGCCTGAGTAGCTGGCGTAACAGGTGATTGTGTCTCCTTCACTCCAGTCAGGTTTACACAGTTGCAGCTCGCTGTTCATGCCGTTAGAAGTGAATTGATGAAGTAAACTTTGACCCTGTCGGCTCCAGGTGAAGTTCACCAGCTCAGTTGTCAGATCCTCCATTGAGCAGAGCAGATGGACACAGATGTTATTATTGCTGTTCAGTAGCTGCAGAGATAAATGTGGACGAACTGGAGTGGAGAGAAATGAACAACACTAGCATGAACTCAGGTATTAGTGTGGCTTAGTTAATGTTACTACATTATAATTTTGTATTATTGGCATTTAGCTTAAAGTGATGCTCTACAACAAGCAGATGTTTGAAATAAATAAATAATGAAAGGCACAATCACCTTCAACTTTGAGTATTACATTTCTGATGTTTTCCCATGTTGGTGGTGGAATTATTCTTGTTAACTTACAGCTGTAATGACCAGAGTCACTGGGCTGAACATTTTCTATACTTAGTCTAAAATTCTCTATGTTGAAATTAAAACGAAAAATGCAGCCTCTAGTGAGAGATCTAGCTATTTTATTAAGATTTAACTGACAAATAGTTGTGCTATTTGGACTATGTTTTGTCCAGACTACAGAAACTTGTTCACTGTCATTGTGGGGTAAGTGGCAGGGCAGATATACAGATTCTCCTTCAGATGCTCTGAAAACATTTTCTGCACCTGTGGATTGAAAGACATTTCAGTGTAGCTGACAATAAAATGTTGACTTAAATAATACAGTAAATAAATCACATTTATTGTGAAATCTACCACATTCATTAGGGACGTCACTGGGATCTTTATTATTAGTCAGTTAATACTTGTTACACAAGTACTAAGTCACAACTGAGACATTACATGAAACTTGATGGCAAATAAAATGGCAATAAATGACAATAAAATGGCAAAGAATTGAAATCTCTTACCTGTATTTGGGAGATGAATTAAAGTAAAAAATAAAAGGCAGTTTGTTATCCATTTTAATAACATGTCGACTGAACACTCCTATAAGCTGCACTTGGTGTGTGACACTTCGGGACACAAATAGACAGATTTTGAGAAATGAACTTCCTGTCCATGCATCCACCCACAAGCTACATCACCAAAATAGAGAAATGATGACAGGATTTTCATTTTTGAGTGGACTTTATCCAAGTCATTTGACACCTTCTTCAGCTTTCAATTTATTTGAAAAGTTTAGTTTTATACAATCAGTTCACAAGAGAATTAATTGCCTATTATAATATATTGGTTAGGCAATGCTAAATACATAGTGAACAGAGAAGTAGGCCTATATTTGCAGTTTATGATACACCATACCACATGAGTTATGTATTTATAAAAGCATCTAAAAAAAAAATCTAAAAGACAGTGCTTTTAAAAATATTACAGTAAGAGAATGTGTTATGTTCTGCCGATGCTCTTTTGTCGATGGCCCACGGCAGCAGGTCACACTCTTATCTGCAGGATGAGACATGAGTGTTTTGCAAACGTGCAAACGTTCAAAAGTTTAAAGTTAACAGGAATTGTGAAATCTTTCAACAATAAAGACAAATTTCTCATCCATAGGTTCAGTGAAAGATTTGTCAGCTCAGCCTTATGTGAATAACTTAATCCCACATTCAGATCAAATTAACTAGATACCAGAAATCAGGGTGACCACCTGTCCCGCACGCAGCATATTGAAAAATGTCCCACATTTTCATCAGTCTGTTGGTTTTTTACTGATCGTATTAAGAAAACGTCCATGCTTTCTTTTGCCTTTTTAAAGTGCCCCTATTATGCTTTTTCAAATATGTCCTTTCATGTAGTGTGTCATGTAGCTGTATGTGAACATAAACTATCTGCAAAGTTGTGAAGCCGACAGTGCACAATAAATAAAGTTATTGTCTATCAAAAAAAAGAGTCGGCTCACATTTGCCTAAACGAGTCGTCAGGAATTCGAATCTTTTTCTGTTACGGCCACACGTCACGAAGTAACATATTTGCTTAATGCCCGCCCACGTTCTACGTCGCGAACAACTACGTCCGCCCACAAACTGTGAAATTTCCATGTGGTTTACGTCACATGGAAATGTACACGTACATTATACAGAAGATGCTGTATCATACGCTGTGAGTAAAACCGTTTTATATTCACTTCCAAAAGATGAATCTACAAAGATTGTATTTTCTGGCGATCATTCAAAATATGTAGTTGTGTATGTTAGGTTATGTAACAACCCTGCACATGTCTTGCTAACCGGCTAAATCACACTTTTGTAGTTCTGTTGTTCAGCTGTGGACCCACTGTAGTCTGACAATTTGTGATTGATGCAGCTTGTCTGTCTCATTAGTTGAAGTAATGATAAAGGATGGCGTACGAAGCGGCTTTCACACCGAATGCGGAAAGCGCTGTGCTATGAAACAAATTCGTTTCGATGTCTTCCGCCCTGCGAGGATGGCTTGTTTCTGCCTCGACCAAAGCGGACGCGCAGTGGAGCGCGCACGCCGCGGACAAAGTTCAAAAAAGTTGTTCAAATAAACTTTTGCCACTGCGCTCTGAAGGGCTGCACTGAACATAGCGGCCAGCGCAGCGCTTTCCGCGTTCGGTGTGAAAGCCGCCTTAATGCATTATAGAATGTTGAAGTTTACAACATAGAGGTGTGCCCGATTCGCGTACATCAATTTTTTTTTACAAGCAAATTGCGAGCACTTTCCAAGGTAGACCATGTTAACTTGTCGATCAGCCACTTCAGTCGTTTCATCATCAGACTCTGGCTCAAATTGGTATGGCAAAATCGATGCCATCTTTTTATGTATTGACAAGTATCCAAGGCTGTCAGTCAGTTATGGCAATGGGCGTTTCGTTCTCCGACACGCCGTACGCGGTAGACCAATCATAAAGGACTGCATCATCTGACCAATCACAGCAGTGAGGGCTCACGGAAAGGAGGGGTTTAGAGAGACTGATTCTTCGAACTGCTTCGCACGAGTCGTTTAGGAATCATTTAGAAATGGGGTAAATTTAAATCTATTTTTGGAAAAAACTGAAGTGTTTTTTGACCTTGCATACATGTAAACCTGTTTTGGGAGTCTATTAAAACAATATTATCAACCTTTAAAATGGCATAATAGGGGCACTTTAAGAAAGCTCATCAAGTGATCTAGAGCCACCGACGGAAACGATCGAGCGCACACGGAAAAACACGATGTTTTCCATTCATTTTAACCAAATAAAAAAAATCGATGCAGCTTTCAGGCGCGACTTTCTTCTTATTTTAATAGTTCGTTTGAGGCGGTTTCTATGGCGTTAATTTAATGACAAATGTCTAGAGCACATTATTGTAATGCGCAAGCACAAATCTCTTTTCTCGCAAGTGGATTCTCTTCACTCTCATTAAAATGACGCGCTTTCTCTCGCTTGCGTGTGCGCGCTCAGAAACACAGATCCGCGCACATGATAACGGATGTAATCGGTATTTACACAGCATAACAGTAGAAAATGTATCAGTCTCACACGTGTCCCACATTGTCTCGCAAAATCACATCTATCTCCCGCAACAGCCCTCTTTCCAGGTGGTCACCCTACCAGAGGTAGGAAGGAATAGGGCACGCTGTTTTTTCTGAATGTAAATAAATATTTAGGTCTTATTTTTAAACTATCAATTTTTTGCAGTGTGCATAATGCACAGTCTTACATTTGAATATGAAGAACAAGATCCAGATGAAAGCGATGCTGATGATGAAGATGCTGAAAAGTACCACACAAACTGGAAAATGGACCTCAGTTTGACCTGATGGATTGGTTGACATGTTAGTTATATTTTTTATTTACATTTTTATGGTTAGTTTGTTTATTTTAACATTTTATTTTCATTCAACTGAATAATTTATTTTTGTGAAATTAAAAATCGTGGTCTACTTCTACAGTCCCTTTTGTGCTATATAAAGTTTGGAATGTAGTGAGTTTTATTTAGTGTTACCAAATGAAAGCTATTTTCTTCTTTCTTATTTTAAAGTCACTCACCCTCATCACGACTGAAGTCCAGTGTAATGTTCCTGCTGTGCGGCGTTTGGGTGCCTGAGTAGCTGGCGTAACAGGTGATTGTGTCTCCGTCACTCCAGTCAGGTTTACACAGATATAGCTCACTGTTCATGGCAAAAGATGAGAATGGATGAAGTAACATTTGACCCTCTCGGCTCCAGGTAAAGTTCACTAGCTCAGGCATCAGACCATCCATAGAGCAAAGCAGATGGATACAGGTGTCATGACCGCTGTTCAGTAACTTTAGTGATAGACCTGGATGAAGAAGATGATGTGCAACACCAACATGAATTTACATATTCATACATTGAGTATAGGGACATCTCAGCTGCAGTACAACAAGCAGACATTTTAAATAAATAGATAAATAAATAAATGCACAATCACCTTCAAGTGTCACAGTTGATACATTTTTCAGTGATGGTGGTGGAATTAACTGTTTTTTTTTTACAGCTGTAATTACCAGAGTCACTGAGCTGAACATTTTCTATTCTTAGAGTAAAAAACTCTCTGGTGAATGTAAAACGAGGAATGCAGTCTCCAGCAGAAGATTCAGTAATTTTATTAATATCCCACTGACAAATAGTTAAGCTATTTGCAGTAATTTTTGTCCACTCTATTGAAACGTGTACACTGTCATTAGGGAGTGAGTGGCAGGGCAGATGCACAGTTTGTCCTATAACTGCTCTGAAAACATTCTCTGCACCTGTGGATTGGAACATTTAAGTAAAGCCAAAAATAGAATATCACTTTCAATAATAATACAAACTGATCAAATTTGTTTTTGTAAAAGATATCACAGAAAATCTACCACATTTATTAGCTATATCACTGGGAACTTTATTATTAGTCAAACACATCTAAGATATTATATTTAACTTTCTCTTTCTCTTTAACTTTTATATTTAACTTTAAGTCTCTTACCTGAATTTGGGAGATAAAGTAAAGATGGAGGAAAAAAAAAAGTTTGTAATCCTTCAGCTGACCAAATACTTAAAAAAATTTAACTTTTGCATAAACTGTGAACATGAACTCAAGTATTCAATTCGGTTACTACATTACTACATTAACACTGTTCACAGAGACTTCTAGGTGATACTCTAAAACAGGCATACATTTTAAATTAAAAAAAAAAAAGAAAAAAAAATACACAATCACCTGCAACTTGGAGTGTCACATTTGTGGTTTTGTCCCATGCTGGTGGTGGAACTACTTTAAATGTTTTACAGCTATAATGTCCAGAATCACTGAGCTGAACATTTTCTATACTTAGTGTAAAAGACTTTAAGTTGAATGTAAAACAAGGATTGCACTCACTGTAGAGAGATACAGCATTATTATCAATCCTCCATTTACAGCTAGTTGTGCTACTTGCACTGTATTTTGTCCATTCTACAATAACTACACTGTAAAAAACAATTTGTTGAGTCAACTTAAAATAATTTGTAACCTGGCTGCCTTAAAATTTTAAGTTCAGTCAACTCAAAAAAAGTTTATTCAACTTGAAATGTTAAATTATACTAAGTGACAACTTATATATTTGAGTTGAATCGACTTCAAATTTTAAGCCAGCTGGGTTACTTACCCATCTGTTAAGTTTAGCAAACACAAATATCTAAGTTGTTACTTAGTAGAACTTTAACATTTCAAGTTGAATAAACTTATTTTGGTTGACTCAACCTAAAATTTTAAGACAGCCAGGTTACAAATTATTTTAAGTTGACTCAACAAATTGTGTTTTTTATTTTTTACAGTGTACTACACTGTTATCAGGGGGTTGACGACAGGTCAAATGCAGTTCCTCTTTCAACTGCTTTGAAAACAAACACACCTGTGAATTGAAATTACAAAATAATTCTGGTCAACTCTATTGTACAAACTCATTTGTAAAAACTCTTCCATATTATTGTTTTTTTTTGTTCAGAGTGCTCAGGTAAATTTTCAATGACTAATATAAGATTATGACAGTTTTATAATTTTTTAAAAATTACTTTTTTTATTATTATTATTAATCATGTATTTAACTATATAAGCTAAAAACACTAATATACACCAAAATGTGTACAACCATCATATTCAGATTGAATAGAAACAAATGGAAACATTATGAAGGTGAAGCCCTGTGTTTAAAATTATTTTCTACAGCACGAACAGCATATAATAGCACAAGACTGTAAATCTGAATTTTTGATTTTAATACGAGTATGCTCGCTTTAAAGCAACCCAAATTTATTTTCATAAAGAATCCTAAGCCTAAGATAAAAATCAGGTGGTGACCAGCTAGTAAAAACATCATTGCAATCAGTGCACGCAAAGTCTGTACTTCAGGTTTAAACTGCTTGTTTCTAAACGTCTAAAACGTTAATTCAAAATGATTACAGGCGGTCCTTATATATCGTGCTCTACCACTAACTGCACTAGCCTAACCACAGAACCTCTGTTCGGAACATTTCTTTTGTGTTATGGGTATTGTAAGTTAAGCGCTTACAAAAATTGTAATCATGATTATTAATATCAATTATAATTGTGTTATTGTTAATAATTTGTTATTCTGAATTAGTTACAGTCTCCAAATTAGCATAGAGTCAAGAAAGCATCAAGAATCATTCAGTACTTTTTTTCAAAACTTTAACGTTGTGAGTTTATTTATATTTTAAATGTAAATGTTTAATTTTTAATGAATATAACATTTAAAAAAAAATGTCAAAAGAAATTGAAATCAAATGCATAAGATATATCTAAAAATAAATAAAAATGTTAAAAAGAAATATTCAATATAAATAAGTATAAATGTTACATTTATATTGGTGAAGTAATCACACACGTATTGTCTGAACCTATTTTGTCTGATTAGACCAACCATGTATGAGTCTATCAGTGATTTTCATGATCTGAAAGCAAGACAGCAAACACGTATTCATATGTATGTTACTTTAATAGGTGTTTAAAGAATAACATTTGCGTCAGCGGACAGTGTTATGACATAAGACTCGGTGAGAAGGGCAATGGCAAAGGGGTCCCTCTCTACGCAGGGGATCAGTAAGGCAAGGCTGCATCAACAACTGGGCTGTAACAATCAGATCCATACATTGCATCATACAGTACTAGTGACAATAATCAGATCAAGCACACAAGTATAAACTCCTTAGAGGAATCAAGAACAGGATCTCAGGTAAGCGATTAAAAAGACGGCGCCACAACTGCATCTAAAGCCATGAACGTACATTCTCGTACAGAGCAGAGAAAAATCCTCATCGTTGACAGGGTGCATATTCAAGGTTATTAGGACTCGAAATCGAGTTGAGAAGGTGAAACGCGGAAACGGTTTGGCAACTGATATCCGTGATCGCTGCTATTGCATGTTTCGGGTCTAAATGCGGAAAAGTGAAAGATATTCCATGTCAGATATGATCGTGGCAGTTGTACTGCACACTACAGAGGTCAGGGTTTGTGTCTTGAGGATGACTGGAAGTTTTTACAAATTATTATTCACGTAAGGAAGCAGCCTAGAGTTCCTCCATATAAAGCCACCGCATACAGAAAGACTGGATTGGAATTAGAAAAATACAGGTACAAAATCCATTACATTCAAGAGACAATCTAGCACAAAAGGGTAATATCATAATCTTTATAGCTAATATAGGAATTTCTGTTTCATAGAGGCATTTTGCTAAGAGGCATCTTCTAAATAGAAAAAAGAGGGGTGAACTTCATGACGGGGGCTTCGTGGGATGGGATCAGATTCTAAAGATGCATCATGCGGGGACGCTCAAAGAAGCCGTGTTATCATTCAACGCATTCGAATTCTCGCTAGCAATGACGGTTTGATAAAATACACAGATTTCCCCTTCTGGATACGCAGGGGTCACGATAAAGAATGACGATCATGAGGGGACACTGGCGAGATGGGATCAATCGCTATGGGGTAATTCACACAAAAATGGAATTCTGCCAGCATTTATGCACCCTCATATCCACTTTCTTATGTAAAACAAAAAAAGAGACATTTTGAAGAATGTCCATGCTGCACTCTTCCATACAATAAAAGTGAATGGTGACCAAAATGAGAAAAAAAGCACCAGAAAAGTATGCAGCAATGACTTAATTTTTTGTCATTTCTCCACACAAAACTATTATATGGCTTCAGAAGACTTAAATTACAGTCATATAAAACACTTTTATGGTGTTTTTTGTTATGTTTACATATGCTTTAAAGGATTAGTTCACTTCCAGAATAAAAATTTCCTGTCATCCAAGATGTTCATGTCTTTCAAGGTTTTTGAGGAAAACATTCCAGGATTTTTCGCCATATAGGGTCCAAATTGCAGTTTCAATGGGCTCTACATGATCCCAGCTGAGGAATAAGGATCTTATCTGGTGAAACGATTGGTCTTTTTCTAAAAAAAATTGAACATTTTTATACTTTTTAACCTCAAATGCTCGTCTTGCACTAGCTCGGCTTTACGCGTGATGTAGGCGGAAGTACCAATCCAGTGTTTACAAAGTGAACGTGCAAAGAAAGTCAAACACCTTTTACAAAAAAAGGTAAAACAGCAATGTCAGACAATTTTGAAGTTGAAGGAGAAAATGAGATGAGTTTTTCCTACTCTACACTCTTAAAAATAAAGGTGCTTCAGAAGGCTCTTCAAGCAATGCCATAGAAGAACCATTTTTGGTTTCGCAAAGAACCATTCAGTCAAAGGTTCTTTAAAGAACCATCTCTTTCTTAACTTTTTGTAATTTAAAGAAACTTCTTTCGCCACAAAGAACCTTTTGTAAAACAGAAAGGTTCTTCAGATGTTAAAGGTTCTTCATGGAACCATTTAGACAAAAAAGGTCCTTCTATGGCATCGTGAAGCACCTTTATTTTTCAGAGTGTACCTTTTTGAACCGAAGTACACAGACGAAGAACTAACTACGCATGAGTCGCGTAAGATGAGCATTTGTGGTTAAAAAGCATATAATTTCTCTTTTTTGGGGGGGGGGATTACAGCTCATTTCGCTAGATAAGACCCTTATTCCTTGGCTGGGAACATGTATAGCCCTTTGAAGCTGCACTGAAACGGCAATTTAGACCTTCAACCCACTGACCCCCATGAAATTCCATTATATAGAGAAAAATCCTAGAAAGTTTTCCTCAAGAACCTTAATTTCTTTTTGACTGAAGAAAGAAAGACAGAAAGTGAACTAATCCTTTAATTGTTAAAAGTGCAGCATGAACATTCTTCTAAACATCTTTTTTTACATGTTCCACGAAATCATTGCAAATATTGTAACATGAGGATGAGCGTACAATGACAGAATCGTATTTTTGGGTGAACTGTCCCTTTAAGAACGTGATGTTGTTTTGGTATGGGTTTAAGGTGCAAATATTGTCTTTCTAAAATAGGTATTAAAAAGGTGCCAACATTTTGCACACCACTCTCACTGCAGGTTAATTCAGAGGAAAAACCATCAGAAAAGATTAGAAGAATTAGTTGTGCTGATAAAATACATTTGAAACCTGAAGACGGATCCGCTGGGCTAAGCTCAGCGGAATAAAGCCTGGCTCTCTGCATCACTGAAATTTCCCTTACAGACTATTTTCGCATTTCTTTGGCAAATGTCTGAGAGAATGACGCGTGAACACGTCTCCTGATCGCCGGGAAGAACTTAAAATGCGTCTGAGGAGCTTTACGCGCGAGGGAAGACGTCTTACGGTAACTTCCTGTGAACGACAAACATTTGGGACTCGGGTGAGTCGCGTCTATCGTGATCTAGCATCCTTTAAGGAAATATAATCTTGCAGAGGGCCTTAAATTGCGGTCACATCAGTGAAATTTACTGTCAATTTTGTAGAAATATACGAAGCACAATTCACAGACTTTCAAACCAAGTGAATATGCAGCAAATTTGCGCAAATTTCACCATGAGCGAAATCGGTGTTGGAAACGTTTTCGCCCTTTTCACCCTGTTTCGAGTTTGCGAAATTCTGCTGAAAAACAGTAAATGTGACCGCATTTTTAGTGGACGATGTTTAATTTTACAAAAGGATGCATTTTTCGTAAAATTAAACATGGCGCCCACTCTAATTAATGCAGAAGAAGGGATCATTTACAATTAGATTACTGATTGATACAATTCATATAGTCTGTAATGACAATCAACTGATTCAAAACAGCTGAGAAGGAGGTTTAGTATCTTATTATTCATAATTCATACCATTTTTACCCTACTATAACTTTTAAAGTTTCATAAGCGGGGCCATAGGTGATTTATAAAATTAGCTTAATAAAATTACACTTATAAAAGTGATTAGGTCCTGATTTGTCAGGTAAACATCATCTGTATGTCTCACAACTGCCTCAGGCACAATTACAGCCTACAAGCTTTCTATTACTTAAAATACACTGAGGTTTAAACCCTTGGCTTGGAGTTAATGCCTCTATTGTATAAATAACAGGAAAGGGGAACATTCAGACACAGATTCTCGCACCCCACCACGCACGCCAGACGTAGGCCATATGCGGCAATGCGTTTGTCTCGAACGTGCACGTCCACAAGCAGGAACTAATCGTCTAGAGGCGGTGCATTCTTTATCAGTGCTTGTTGGCTTAACAGGTAAGCATAGGTATATATATATATATATATATATATATATATATATATATATATATATATATATATATATATATGTATGTATGTATATATATATATATATATATATATATATATATATATATATATATGTATGTATATATATATATATATATACATAGATATTTGTATATGAGCTTTTGACAACAGTCTCGATCCAGTAGAGCACACCTCAGGAAAGGCTGAGGTTTCTAAATGAAATGTTACGAACCAAGCGAGGAAAAAACAGCGCCCTACAGAAGGTGTTCTAAGGAGAACAAATTAAATACAGTATTTCGAAGAAGTACAAAAAAACCTTATTAGTTATATAAGTTCATAAATTCACAGACAATATCATTTATAGAAGAAAAATCGGTGACTTTCAAAGCAAAACCAACAAAAATCAATCATCTTATTAAAAAGAAAAAAGCTTGACTTGAACAGTGAAAGAGTGTGCGGCTTTTAAACCTGTGATCTGGCTTATAGCATTCCTTCATTTATCTAATCTACGCTCCCTACGACCTCAGGAGGGTTTCAGGAAGCAGAGTCTGAGGTTCGAACCAGCCCAAGAACACAGGGAGCTCATGTGCACTGCAAAAATCATTTTCTGAGCAGAATTTTTTTTTAGTAAAATATCTAAACATCCTTAAAACAAGATTGAATTACCTGAGAAGCAAGAAAAAACTGAATTAAAGCTGCAAGCAGCTTTGAAAGGGTTCTCACACCTGGGCTTGCCACCACCTGTTGGCTTTAGGAAAACCGCGAACGGTGGGCAATATGCATTCAAAGTGAATATGTCAAAGTCATTTATATGGGCCAAACTTCCTGCTACCAGGTGGTGGCACTATGACTATAACTGGATATTGGCATGTAGATGTCTTCAGGCCAGCACTTTTTTCAAACATGAAGTTTGCTGCACATTGCATGTTTAAGTTAGTGGTAAAACAAGTAATTTCCTGTTGCTGGCCGGTGACGCTATGATTATAACAGAATATTGGACTTTAGATGTTTTCAAGCCAGGACTCTTATCGAACGTGTGAAGTTTAGGACAGATCAGACATTGTATGTTTGAGTTACAATTCGCAAGGCGAAGCACTGAAATTTGTCATGCCGTTACGGACATGCCCTTTAATGAAAACTCAAGATCTTCGCAATTTAACATTGCAAACGCCTTTAGAGTAGCCTGACCAAATATAATGCTGATGTCATTAAATCTCTCTGAGGAGTTCCTTAGGGCGTAAAACATTTCACTTCCTGTTTCCAGTAGGTGGCGCTATGACTATAACTGAATATAGTCATGGGCAGGAGTCTTGTGAGATTTGGGCGCAAGTTTGTCAGGTTGCCACAGACACACCCTTCAACGAAAACTCAATATCAATTTAATGTCACAAAGGGCTATAGATTACACTGACCAAATCTGGTGTTGACATTAAGCCTGAAAATGCCAAAAACGGCACAAAACTTGCTGAGAAAATTCAAAATAACAGACTTCCTGTTGGGTGTCAGATTTCGTAGCGGGGAACGTTTTTGTAGGCACTGGTGCGTTACATGTGTCTACTGAATTTCGTACATGTATGTGAAACATAGCTCGAGGGCAGGGTTGCCAGGTTTTCACAACAAAGCAGTCCCAATTGCTACTCAAAACTAACCCTATCGTGTTTTGGTGGGGGTCCCCCAGTAAAAATCGCATTCTAAAGGGTAAAATATGCGTTTTTTAGTAGGATTCCCTGGTAAAATTTGAATTTTAGAGGATAAATATCACATCATTTTGTTTGCTTAAACCTGCGGACATGAAAAACAACCCGTGGCAACATTGTTAAAGTATCTCAATTCTGCGGGAAAACCACAGACTTTGGCAACGCTGCTTGAAGGGCATTTCGTTGAAATTTTATAGGTGGCTATTGAGCCATTTTCCCACACCCATTTCTGATTCATTTTGGAGAAGAAGAAACTTGCACAACTGTGCTCGGGCCCTAAAAATTCTGTTTTTGAATGAATCTGTTAAGCAGACGAATCATGTAGGCACCCACATTTTACAACCCTGTGTTTTGTAATGATTCAGCTGAATACATGATTCAGAACTTCCTCATAACTCAAAAATGACACTGGCTTGTAAACACTTACTGGCATACTGATGCAACCTACACAAAAGGTAATCTGTGAATCAAGAGGGGATTCTTTTGCTTCTCAAATAAACTGGTCTCATTCTAAAGATTGTTTAGATACTTTTACAAGAAAAAAAAACACTAATAAAAACATGATTTTTGTGCAATGTGTCGATGACACACAGCACACATAATCTGGTTTGAAGACCTGAACATGACCCTGCAAGGGTCTGACTCACAAGTGCCTGAAACACAGGATGTGCACGTTGCAGGAGAACATGCTATGCTGACTCCTACAATTCAAGGTGTGTGTATGTGCAAGTGTGTCTGTGAGAGAGAGAAAAACGCCTTTCTCTTCTACGTCAATCCCTATTTTCGTTTCCTTTCTAACTCTCTCCCACCATGTGCTTGGAGGAATGGACAGAATCAGCAAAACTTTGAGCTGGAATGGCGTCTACAGCCTCGGGTATAGGAAAAAAAACGAGGGCTGAGTATTTCAGTGATGATACAAAAGCTAACTTGAGACTAAAACAAAACTTGCTATTATAACGAAAGCCAACGACAACTAAAAGCATCGTCTACGGTAGCTAAAAATTAGTGCAGTGTCTATTATTAAACTATATTAGAGAGGAGTAGCACTCTTTTGGATTAGCCAGCAAGACGCTACACACTGCAGTAAGGTCAAGTATTGACATAAAATGCATTTTTTCGTTCAAGTATCGCCATACTGCTCTGATAATGAACTCATTGATAGCTGTACATGTCAGAGAAGAGCGCAGAGCTAAAAGTGACGGGCCGTCACGATATAAAAAGGAGGTTCGACTGGCTTTCCATCGCATGAGTCAGTCAGTCAGAAACACTCGTGGGCAGGGTCTAAAATTAACTTTTTTTCAACAACCTCCAACGGTTTATGATTTAAATTTTTTTTTGCCACATTACAAAAAAATGTGGGGAAAATTTATTCATATGAACTGTTATTTTTTAGAAAACACATTACCGTTCAAAAGTTGTTTTTTGTTTTTTTTTTCAAAAGAAAGTAATACTTTTATTCAGCAAGGATGCATTACAAAAGATTCCTATTTCAAATAAATGCTGTTCTTTTAAACTTTCTACTCAAAGAAACCTGAAAAACCATCAAGATGTCCACAAAAATATTGAGCAGCACAACACTGATAAATCAGCATATTAGAATGATTTCTGAAGGATCCTGTGACTCTGAAGTCTGAATAATGATGCTGAAAATTCAGCTTTGCGTCACAGGAATAAATTACATTTTAAAATCGAAAATAAATATTTGTGTTTTCAAAATATTATTTCTGATTAAATAAATACAACACTGGTGATCATAAGAGGCTTCTTTCAAAAACATGATTACAGATCTCAACCCTTTGAACGGTAATGTATATTAATATGCGTAAAACTACTTAATTCTTGGTAAGTGCTAATTTTGGACCCTGCACGTAGACCGCAGCGCAACTTGCGCAAACATCCGGCTTCCCCCCGACACATCGCTGCTGTCTGCGAGTGGAAAACAGGTGGTTTATCTCTGAACAACTGTCATCTACAGAGGCACCGGACACATTGAGGGTCATTGCTTGAAAGAAAGAGGCATCTAGGCATTGACTGTGCATTATGAAGGTGAAGGTGGTGCTTCTGTGCAGAGAACACATCTGAACAGGTTTGTGAGGTATGAGGCTGAGGTCGAGCAGTCTGAAAACACTCATTCTCTCTCTTCATAAGACTCAGAGCAAGAAAGGGGGGCAGGAAGCCACAAAACGTTCCTCCGACTGAGAGAAGGTGTAAGCTGCTGTGTGAAAAAAAGATGCTTGTGCAATGAAGCTGACCGGGAACAGAAACGTAAAGATAGAGAAAGACAAAGAGGGAGCACTTGCTTCAAATGCACTTTTTGTAGGCAAAACTTGACCTTAAATAGTAGCCATTTCTTGCAGATTGTAAAGTCTGATAACTGGTCCGGAGCCACCAGAGGAAACAGGTGTAGGGACCAGAAATGGCTCCCTCAGGGCCCTGAGGGGGTGAGAGGGAGGGAGGATGGGGTTGGGTGTAAGGTGAAAGCTTCTGGGATAAAACATCTTCATCCGGCTCAGAGCTTCCCTCATCCCTTTCCAGTCTCTCTCGCTCTCGAACGCTCCTTCCCCTCAGCATCTGAAACCGAGGGTCAAGAATAAGGCCCCAGCATGTCCATATATAAGCCCAGTGCGGACTAAACCCGTCCCGGGCCAGGCTGAGGCCTCACTGGTCCGCACAGGAAATCAGCACAGGAGCCATGTCCTTCACTTGACCTTCGGTGGGGATGCTCACGGCACGCTGGGCTCTGAAACAAACACGCAAGCGTTTATTATCAACAGACTTGCACCTCATAGCAATTCGATTTAAGGGTTTCTCATCTACCTGTGCACATTCTCCATGGCTGCAACCTCGGCGAGAGCAGCTAAACTGAAGAAGGCCGGGAGGCCGCCGGACGTGTCCGCCACGTCCTCTTCCGCTGATCTGGGGTCATTGTAGCTGACCCCCCTATTGCATAATGTCTCTTGAGTGAATGGCTTTTCATCCTGATTCTTGGTCTGATCCTTCGATTTGTCTTCTGCTGTGATAGAAGAGTAATAAAAGAATTTGGGTCACAGGTTTTCAAAAAATATATTTTTTGCAGTTTGTAACGTAGCTATCCTTCGATGTAAACAGTCTGCAAAGTTGTTAATCAAGTGCATGATAAATAAAGAAAGAGTCTCTCAAAAGAAAGAGTCGCCTCTGAATCGCCTTAACGAGTCGTCATATTTTCAAATCTTCAGCCTGTTACCGATCTACCTCACTGGGTAACACATTAGCAAAATCCTGGTCTACCCGCAAAATATGAACAGTCTGACCATCATGTCCAGAAGATGCTGTTTTCTGCGCTGTGAGAGCGAAGTTTTGTTTTTCTTGCTGAACAATGAAGATGTGAATAGTCAGTGGTTAAAGGAGAAGTCCACTTCCAGAACAAAAATTTACAGATAATGTACTCACCCCCTTCTTTCTTCAGTCGTAAAGAAATTTGAACTTCCAAAATGCAGTTTAAATGCGGCTTTAAACGATCCTAGCCGAGGAAGAAGGGTCTTATCTAGCGAAACGATTGGTTATTTGCATAAAAATTATACAATTTATATACTTTTTAATGTCAAATGCTTGTCTTGTCTTACTCTGCCTGAACTCAGTATTTTTCCGGTTCATGACAGTTAGGGTATGTTGAAAAACATCTTCCTCAACTTCAAAATCCTATATCGCTGTTTTACCTTTTTTGTTAAGGGTGTTTGATCTTCTTTGCATGTTCACTTTGCAAAGACTGGGTCGGTACTTCTGCAGCAATGTAGGATGATTTTGAAATTATTTTTGAAGTTGAGGGAGAAAATACGATTGGAGTTTTTCGACATACCCTAACTGTCTTGAGCCAGAATACACAGAGTTCAGGGAAAGCGAGACAAGATGAGCGTTTGAGATTAAAAAGTATTTAAACTGTATTTTTTTAATAAAAATAACTGATCGTTTCGCTAGATAAGACCCTTCTTCCTCTGCTGGGATTGCTTACAACTGCATTTGGGATCGTTTGAAGCCGCATTTAAACTGCATTTTAGAAGTTCAAACTCGGGGCACCATAGAAGTCCACTATATGGAGAAAAATGCTGAAATGTTTTCCTCAAAAAACAATTTCTTTACGACTGAAGAAAGAAAGACATGAACATCTTGGATGACAAGTGTGTGAGTACATTATCTGTAAATTTTTGTTCTGGAAGTGGACTTCTCCTTTAAAAGATTTATTCACTTCTAGAACAAAAACGCAAGTTTGAACTTCCAAAATGCAGTTTAAATACAGCTTTAAAAGGCTCTAAGCAGAGGAAGACAGGTCTTTTCTCGCAAAACTATCGGTTATTTTCTGAAAAAATGTACGATTTATACACTTTTTAACCACAAATGCTTATTTTGTCTAGCTCTGCGATGCACATGCGTACTCTGTGCACTCCTGTTCAATACAGTTAGGGTATGTTGAAAACTCATCTCATTTTCTCCTGCAACTTCAAAATAGTCCTACATTGCTGTTTTACCTTTTTGTAAATGGCATTTGACCTTCTTTGTACGCTCACTTTGCAAACACTGGGTCGGTACTTCTGCAGCGATGTAGGACGATTTTGAAGTTGGAGGAGAAAATGAGATGAGTTTTCAACATACCCTAACTGTATTGAACAGGAGTGCACAAAGTATACACGCGCATCGCAGAGCTAGACAAGCCTCACTTGAGGTTAAAAAGTATCTAAATTTTAATCTTTAAAAGAAATAACCAATCGTTTTACTAGATAAGACCCTTCTTCCTCAGCTGGGAAGTTCAAACTCGTGGTCCACTATATGGAGAAAATTCCTGAAATGTTTTCTCCAAAAAACATAATTTCTTTACGACTGAAGAAAGAAAGACAAAATCATCTTGGATGACAAGTGGGTCAACTTGTGTTCTGGAAGTGATTTAATCCTTTAAGATTCATTTTTACCAAAGCAATACAATTCGAACCTTTTGTTGTGTGCTCGTCATTTTACAGAGGACTGCTTCTCTAACCTTGTCTTTTATCTTCGCTGGCTTCTAATCTTCTTTATTCTGACTAACAAGCCTTTCTGAACCACAACCTATAAGTACGATTGATACGTTATGTGTACATTTTCAACTGAGTGCTCAAAATATCAAGGCTTTTGTGTACCTAGTGCAGCTTTAGGTTTCCAGGTAAACCATGATATTACTGTCTTAGTGAAATAGTTCTGATAATTCGCTGTGAACCAACTATTTCTTAAGAATGTGTCGATTAACGTAGACTGTTGTTGTTTTAATCACTTTGTGTAATAATAAAGAATGAATGTAGACATATTTTGCATTACAAATTATATTGTTTCATCAGTTAGTCACGTTAGCATTTGGGTAACAATTCACCATTATTGTTTTGTTAAACGTTTACGGTTTAGCAGCTGAACTTTAGCTGTTGGCACAATTCACTTGCATAAGTGTTAAACAAAATGCTTTTTATGTCATTATTTTAAGAAAAGACTGGAGCACTGTATTATTGTTTTATGTAAAGGTGCATGCTTTGTCAATGGTAGCCAGGGTTGCCAGGTCTTCACAACAAAACTTGCCCAATTGCTACTCAAAACTAGCCCAGTCATAGCCTAGCATTTAAATCTGCTGTAGGGGACTCCAACACAATATTAGAAAATTTTAAAATACCATATGACCTGCTCTTTAACAATCCAAATGTTTTGAAGTCATGCACACTCACTTGAGATAAAGAATCCAGTCATATCACTGGCTAAAAAATATATGTATTTTATTCTACACAAGAAAGATATCCACCATGTTGAGATGGCAGAGTTTGATGTGGTTTATTTTATCTTAGTACCCTTCTGCTGGTGGCCACTTTTGGTTGCGGTATGCATAGGTGTGAAAACTATTTGCAAATAGTGCATTTCTACAGTGGCAAGTGGCTTCAGTGGCGACTTTTTATGCATGATGCATCAAGTAAAATTAACCATCGAGTTTTGGTTTTTTTTTTTGTTATATTTTTTGGGCTCCTTGTGCCTTTAATGGACAGGACAGTGGAGAGATGACAGGAAAGTACTGGGCAGAAAGAGGGGAGCGGGATTGGCAAAAGACCTTGAGACGGATATCGAACTCGGGTCGCCGTGAGCACAGGTGCCATCGGCGCTGACTCCATCCAGTTTTGTTATCGACAGAGAATATGTGGCTGTCTCCAGCCTGTTTCTAACCAAGTCGCCTTTTACCCAAAAAAAAAAAAAATGGTATACATAATGACATCATCCCTAAAAAAACCTGAACTGTTGCATAAGTTTTGTTGTATCGCAAAAAAAAAAAAAAAATTCGCTTGAGCTGTTTCCATACATAATTTCACCTATTACACAATAGTGATGGGTCGTTCTTGAATGATTCGTTCATTTTGACTTGTCAGACAAGAGGCGAGGTTGAGCTAATCATAGACTAAAGACCCAGGTAAACAATGAATTAATCTTTTCTGTTTCTTATAGCATTATAGTTTTGTTTTGTTTGTAGTGTGATCAACATTTGTGTAAGCAGTCGATGTGTTAGGGAGGTAACACTAACATTTTAATTATATTTTTCTAAAATGAACGAAATGACTCGAAAAAAGATTCGTTCATTTTGCTGAATGAGACTCAAAGGTCAGAGTCGGTAAAATGATCCGAACTTCCCATCACTATTACGCAAAGGCTTTTTTTAAAATTTCCAAACTAATTTTTGTGACATTTTAGGTATCAATATTTATTTTTATAATACATTTGTCCTTTATTTAACCAGAAAAGACTGAGATTAAACATCTCTTTTACAGGAATGGCCAGGCCAAAATGAGCAGCAAGTTTCATCACAAGTTTACACAACACTTAGAACAATTACATATCATTGAGTCACCTTCCATTTGCTGAGTAATCGTTTTAAAATGTTCCCAAGACAGACAATTTTGTAACTTCAATTTTGACTGAAGAAGATTCCAGTCAAACGGAGCTGCATACATAAAAAGCCTTCTTACCCAGTTCAGTTGGAACAAAAGGGACAGAGAGAGTTTAACAATTTTGTGAACAAAGGAAATATTCCGTTATATAAGGCAACGGAGATATGAAGGCAACATCCCCAAGATATAAATGATTAAATACCAGTGCATTTTTCTTCTGAAAGACAAAGAAGGCCAAGCTACTCTATTATACACTGCTCAAAAAAATAAAGGGAACACTTAAACAACACAATGTAACTCCAAGTCAGTCACACTTCTGTGAAATCAAACTGCCCACTTAGGAAGCAACACTGATTGACAATCAATTTCACATGCTGTTGTGCAAATGGAATAGACAACAGGTGGAAATTATAGGCAATTAGCAAGACACCCCCAATAAAGGAGTGGTTCTACAGGTGGTGACCACAGACCACTTCTCAGTTCCTATGCTTTCTGGCTGATGTTTTGGTCACTTTTGAATGCTGGCGGTGCTTTCACCCTAGTGGTAGCATGAGACAACCCACACAAGTGGCTCAGGTAGTGCAGCTCATCCAGGATGGCACATCAATGCGAGCTGTGGCAAGAAGGTTTGCTGTGCCTGTCAGCTAGTGTCCAGAGCATGGAGGCGCTACCAGGAGACAGGCCAGTACATCAGGAGACGTGGAGGAGGCCGTAGGAGGGCAACAACCCAGCAGCAGGACCGCTACCTCCGCCTTTGTGCAAGGAGGAACAGGAGGAGCACTGCCAGAGCCCTGCAAAATGACCTCCAGCAGGCCACAAACGTGCATGTGTCTGCTCAAACGGTCAGAAACAGACTCCATGAGGGTGGTATGAGGGCCCGACGTCCACAGGTGGGGGTTGTGCTTACAGCCCAACACCGTGCAGGACGTTTGGCATTTGCCATAGAACACCAAGATTGGCAAATTCACCACTGGCGCCCTGTGCTCTTCACAGATGAAAGCAGGTTCACACTGAGCACATGTGACAGACATGTCGTGAACGTTCTGCTGCCTGCAACATCCTCCAGCATGACTGGTTTGGCAGTGGGTCAGTAATGGTGTGGGGTGGCATTTCTTTGGAGGGCCACACCACCCTCCATGTGCTCGCCAGAGGTAGCCTGACTGCCATTAGGTACCGAGATGAGATCCTCAGACCCCTTGTGAGACCATATGCCGGTGCGGTTGGCCCTGGGTTCTTCCTAATGCAAGACAATGCAAGACCTCATGTGGCTGGAGTGTGTCAGCAATTCCTGCAAGACGAAGGCATTGATGCTATGGACTGGCCTGCCCGTTCCCCAGACCTGAATCCAATTGAGCACATCTGGGACATCATGTCTCGCTCCATCCACCAACACCACGTTGCACCACAGACTTTCCAGGAGTTGGCGGATGCTTTAGTCCAGGTCTGGGAGGAGATCTCTCAGGAGACCATCCGCCACCTCCTCAGGAGCATGCCCAGGCGTTGTAGGGAGGTCATACAGACACGTGGAGGCCACACACACTACTGAGCCTCATTTTGACTTGTTTTAAGGACATTACATCAAAGTTAGATTAGCCTGTAGTGTGTTTTTCCACTTTAATTTTGAGTGAGACTCCAAATCCAGACCTCCATGGGTTAATAAATTAGATTTTCATTGATAATTTTTGTGTGATTTTGTTGTCAGCACATTCAACTATGTAAAGAACAAAGTATTTAATAAGAATATTTCATTCGTTCAGATCTAGGATGTGTTATTTTAGTGTTCCCTTTATTTTTTTGAGCAGTGTATAAAGTACAGTGATGAGTTGAAGGTTTATAATCTGATATGAAACTTAAAGTGTCATGATAAACAGCATCTAAAGAAAAGAATCTAAAGAAGAAAGAGGATATGTGACCATGGACCACAAAACCAGCCAGAAGGTTTTGAGCTTTATACATCATCTGAAAGCTGAAAGCAACACAAAAATAGTCTAATTTGTGCTTTCTGGTATTTTCCAAGTAAGTGTTTTCTAATGTTATTGGACCTCTTGTACTCCACTGTAGACTTAAGTACAATCAACAACATCATGTTTATTTTTATCTCGTATTATACTGAATATCATTTAGCATTTTTTACTCGATATGACTCAGTTGGCCTCAGATAAATCACATATGTGGACCACAAAACCAGTCATAATGGTCTAAAGGCTGAATAAATAAGCTTTCCATTGACGTATGGTTTGTTACGGATAGGACAATATTTGGCCGAGTTACAACTATTTGAATATCTAAATCTAAGGGTGCAAAAAAATCCAAATATTGAGAAAATCGCCTTTAAAGTTGTCCAAATGAAGCTCCTACTAATGCATATTACTAATCAAAAATTAAGTTTTGATATATTTACAGTAGGAATTTTACAAAATATCTTCATGAAACATGATCTTTACTTAATTTCCTAATGATTTTTGGCATAAAAGAAAAAGCAATAATTTTGACCCATACAATATATTTTTGGCTATTGCTACAAACATACACCAGCGACTTAAGACTGGTTTTGTGGTCCAGGGTCACATATGGTGGTGCGAATTAATACACCACGCCACCATAATCAAGTACAGATGAAGAAGTAGCAGAAACAAATTTCTTCCTCGCATTAAATGAACAGAACGTGTTCCTAAAATTAAACCCAAGCTTCAGTTCACGATCAGTTCACATGTTGATTAATCTAATTAGGCAATACCACAAAACTGTATTTATTGTTTGAATTTCCTAAAAAATTACAACATTTTAAAGCTGAGACCTTGTTTCATATCAGAAGTAACCTGCTCTGTCTTGTCTGTTGGCATGTTGTCAGTTTCCTCTTTGTGCCACAATGTATTTTTCGCTTTGTGAGAACATGTGTTATCAGACACAGCAACAGTAACTAAGGTGGGTGGGTTTTTGCAATTGGTCATTTGCTGATATAGAATTTATGCAATAAAGTTAAAGGGGAAACAATTGTGTATACACTCAAGAAAAATTTCCATTTCCATCAGCTATATCGGTAAACATTTCGAAGCGCTATTTTTTTTTTTCGCAAAAAAGATAAAACTCATTGGATGGAAATCTGGCTAGTGTAAATCCGTTGTAAATTGTTTTTTTCTTTTCATATTTTATATTAATACATATACACTGCTGTTCAAACATTTGGGATCAGTACGATTTGTAATGTTTTTAAAGAAGTCTCAGAAAAAAATATTATTAATTATTATTATTAATAATATATCATTAATAATATTATTAATATTATTAATTATTATTAATATTAATATTATTGCAATTTAAAATAACTGTTTTCTATTTTAGCATACTTTAAAATAGAATTGATTTCTGCAATGCAACGCTGAATTTTCAGCATCATTACTACAGTCTTCAGTGTCACACGATCCTTCAGAAATTATTCTAACATGCTGATTTATTATCAATACTGAAAACATGATTTGGAACAATTTGGAACCTGTGAGAATTTTTTCAGGATTATTTGATGAATAAAAAGTTAAAAAGAACAGCATTTATTCAAAATAGAAATTGTTTCTAACATGATAAGTCCTTACTATAATTTTTTATCAATTTAACACATCCTTGCTGAATAAGAGTATTCATTTCTTTCAAAGAAAGAAAACATTTACTGACCTAAAACTTTAAACGGTAGTGTATATTGTTAGAAAATATTTCTATTTTAAACAAATGCTGTCCTTTTTAACATTTTATTCATCAAATAAACCTGAAAATGTATCACAGGTTGCTAAAAATATTAAGCATCACAAGTGTTTTCAACACTAATAATAAATCAGCATATTAGAATAATTTCTGAAGGATCATGTGACTCTGGAGACTGGAATAATGATACTGAAAATTCAGCTCTGCATTACAGCAATTACATTTTAATATATGCAACAATTAAAAACAAATTATTTTGTAATAATACAATTACTTTCATTATTTGAAATATTATCACTCTATTTTAGATTAAATAAATGCAGGCTCAGTGAGCAAAATCATTAAAACGTCTTAACTTTTGACTGGTAGCGTACATTGGGAAAAAAAAGTAGAACATGGGTGTAGAGCATTTTTGCAAGAAATTATCACTTTAGAAATCAAAAACAAAAAGACACTGCAACAGGAAACTGTGGGTTTAGCTCACCCTCTGCAGGTGAAACTCGGCCATCAGCCGTGCGCACCAAATGTGTGATTTTACTCTTCCTGGCCTTCCTCTTCTGACTACCCACAGGCGTGTCCAGGACCTTCTGGGGTTCAGGAGACGGAGACACGCACGGACTGACCGACTTCACCGCTGGACTTGATTCTGCACTCACGGGATCAGTTGGGACGATGTCTGAAAGAACAGAGGGAGACGTGTGAAATGCATCAAAAATGGGTACTGGAAGCCCTAATGCAGATGTCTGAGAATGAATGGTGCCTTAAATGCTATATTGCATTTAGCTTGTCCCACTTGTACTAAACCACAACAGGCTGCATCAAAGTCTTTACATAACCGTGGTATGTGTGCCCCTTAAGATAACCAGAGTATACAATGACCTAGATATGACAGCGTTCCCTGCTATGCGACAGGAAACATTGAGGCACACCAGGCTAAACCACGGACAAACAACAACCAGCACCATACAAGCAGTTTCCAGCACTCGTTCACACAGTCTGAACACAGAATGAAGCTGATATCAGAACAGTATCTAATGGCTGTGGGCGCATCACCTTTATCTGCGGCACTGGATTTCTCCTTCCTGTGTTTGTACTTGTTCACTATCTTGTGGAATAAGGTCTTTTTCTGAGATGAAGATGAACCTAATTTTGAAAGCAATAAAAAAAGAACAAAAAAAAAAAACAACAACACAGCATGCTATGTTAGGTGGAAGTCATGTCATTCTGAACATGAGATGACTACTTCCTAAGAAAATAAGCAAATGAGGAAATGAGTGTGGGGGCCAGAAGGATGTGATGTCAGTTTCCATACATGCTGTGAACTCACCCTTGCAGGGTTTGGGCGGTTCAGGAAGGCTGGATGTACTGGTTTTTTTCTTCTTGGTCACCGCCACGCTCTTTTTGTCAAAAGTCAGGGGGCTGTACTGCGGTAAGCTGTTGAACTTTTTCTCGAACTCCTCCTCAAGTTTTCCTAGTCTGTGAGTTTTATACACAGTAAAACATTAGCCATATGCGTGCAAAGTCTGCTCACCTGGATTCAGCGTCTTCAAGATAACTGACTTTAATCTTGCACAATGAAACACTATGATCATGGAATGGCAAATATGAGTGATACATGCTTGAAATGTACGAAATTCCTTTGACTACTTACTGAATTACCATACTAACCTAATGCACAGAAGTTGATAACTTCTAAGAAATGTTTTATGTCTTTTTAGTCCACAAACGGCCAGTTTTAATAAACAGGGGAAATTACCGCGAGAGCGCAATTCCAAAGCACAGAAATTTCTGTGGGTGATTTACTAACAATGCGAAAAGTAAAGAACACAGATGCAATATCTCATTTACATAGCGACCAACGCAACATACCAAACGCAGCACAAATTAGCGTAGTCACAAATAAAGAAATAAAGAAATTAAGAAAAGAACCGGAGGCAAAAAAATGAAGGTTAACTGGAAGTTTTGATAGACCTGGTATTGCGTGACTCCTAGTTGAGGGTTCGTCTTTTATTTCCTGAAGCAATTTAAAAATAACATGGCTTGGCAAACGATATGTTCGATTAATGTGTTCTTCTGGCATTCCAAATAAATTAATACATGTGGAAAAAATCCTCTCCCTTCCTCCTTGCAACAATAATTGCAGCCATTTTAAGCGCAAAATAGTTAAAGACATGCTTTTTTGGGCGTTAAATAATGACGCAAATAATGAGCGCAAATGTTAGAATGCTCTCCTCCCATTAATTTCGCGTCTGAAAGGGAAACTCCTACAAAAGCATATTTAATAAGGTCAGGTGCAAAAATAACTATGTCCACGTCTTTTCAGCGCTAATTCATCACTGCGCATTTTTAGTAAAACCTGACAGTACAGTTTTAACACCAAAAGACGGTTTGCGCTGGCGGAAGCTGTTATTAAAACTGGCCCGAACACTCTCCAATTAACCTGATAAAAAAATAGCAAGCCCAAAAGTTAGCCTGAATGTGTAATATACTGATTCAACTGATATTAATTACATTATCAATCAATAATCAATGTTCAATAAGGCTGCAACTAATCAATTAAATCACTAAAAATCAAAATTAAATCATCTTAAAAGCTATTAAAAGATTAGTTCACTTCCAGAATTAAAATTTACTTGGGGGGTTATGATTTACTCACCCCCATGTCATCCAAGATGTTCACGTCCTTCTTTCTTCGGTCGCAAAGAAATTAAGGTTTTTGAGGAAAACATTCCAGGATTTTTCATTGGGGATCAACGAGGCTGAAGGTTCAAATTCTAGTTTCAATGCAGCTTCAAAGGGCTCTACGTCAGGGGTGGGGAACGTTGATCCTCGAGGGCCGGTGTTCCTGCAGAGTTTAGTGCAAACCCTAATCAAACACACCTGAACAACCTAATCAAGGTCTTCAGGATACAGGTTGGTATTTTTTTTTTTCAGGATTGGAGCTAAAGTCTGCAGGGACACCGGCCCTCCAGGATCAAGGTTCCCTAACCCTGCTCTGCATGATCCCAGTTGAGGAATGAGGGTCTTATCTAGTAAAATGGTCATTTTCTAAAAAAAATAAAATAAAATGTATATACTTTTTAAACCACAAATGCTCATCTTGCAATAGCTTAACTTCATGCATTACATACTCACGTTGGAAAGGTCACGCATGATGTAAGTGGAAGTACCGACCAAGTGTTTACAAAGCGAATGTGCAAAGAAAGTCAAACAACCTTTACAAAAAAAGGTAAAACAACGATGTCAGATGATTTTGAAGTTGAGATAAGAGTAACCATGCGTGAACATTCCAACGTGATTACGTAATGCGTGAAGTCGCACAACTAGTGCAAGATGAGCATTTGCGGTTAAAAAGTATTTACATTTTTATTTTTCCGGAAAATGACCGATCGTTTCACTAGATAAGACCTTTATTCCTCGGCTGGGATCGTGCAGAGCCCTTTTAAGCTGCATTGAAACTGCAGTTTGGACATTCAACCCCGTTGATCCCCGTTGAAGTCCACTGTACGGAGAAAAATCCTGGAATGTTTTCCTGCAAAAACCTTAATTTCTTTTCGACTGAGGAAAGAAAGACATGAACATCATAACTAAAAAAAAAATCCATTATAAAAATAGTTGTTAGTTGCAGCCCAAGTAAACAAAAACTCCTTTGCAGGAGAAGAATCACTTTTTCCTTGCAAATTTAACACTGTGATGGGAGGAATTACAACTCACCCTGGGGTGGTTTCCTCTTTAGATTTGGACTTCTTGAGCTTTTTTGGGTTGCTGATAACAGCTTGAGAAAATCCCCAGCTCTCGTCATTCCAGCCGCCCTCATGATCGGACACACTTCCTCGCATGGAACCTCTTTTCCCTAGAATACGGACCAGAAACACAAACATCACTTTTTCATTTACTGCATCAATTAAGTTTAGTTTATATGTGACCCTGGACAACAAAACTAGTCTTAAGTAGCATGAGTATATTTGTAGCAATAGCCAAAAATACACTGTATGGTTCAAAATTATCGATTTTTCTTTCATGCCAAAAATCATTAGGATATTAAGTAAAGATTATGTTCCATGAAGATATTTTGTAAATTTCCTACCGTAAATATATCAAAATTTAATTCTTGATTAGTAATATGCATTGCTAAGAACTTCATTTGGACAACTTTAAAGGCGATTTGCTCAACATTTTGATTTTTTTGCACCCTCAGATTCCAGATTTTCAAATAGTTGTATCTCAGCCAAATATTGTTCTATCATAACAAACAATGCATCAATGGAAAGTGTATTTATTCAGCTTTCAGACCATTATGACTGGTTTTGTGGCCCTGGGTCACATATGTGATTTATCTGAGGCCAACTGAGTCATATCAAGTAAAAAATGCTAAAGGACATTCAGTATAATACGGGATATAAATAAACATGATGTTGCTGATTGTACTTAAGTCTACAGTGGAGTACAAAAGGTCCAATAACATAATAGAAATGCCAGAAAGCACAAATTAGACTATTTTTGTGTTGCTGGCATATCTGCAAAATAAGGCCATAAATGGGGAAGTATGTTTTTTTCCATTTATCATTTGCTCCACATGATTAGTTGGAACTAGTGTGTAATGAGTTTCAAATCCAGTTAGACGGCACCTATGACAAGATTAACAAACAGACAGGAAGTGTGTGTGTATGTTACCTCTGTCCACATTTGCTCTCAGTGATGTAAGCATCCCTTCGGACACCAGAGTCTTATAAAGCGCTCCTTTACAGCTTCGCTCAGACTTCCTGGACCCACAGCTCTCGGGCTTAACCTCCGGCTCTTTATCGTCCTGTCTGGTTTGAGGTGGTTTGTTGTCTGTGTCTTTCTCCTCCAGTTCTGCAGGTTCAGGAGGAGAGCAGTGTGGTGCCATGTCCTCCACGCCACTAGGTGGCTCCACCTTCACATCTGGCTCATTCTCACACTCATCTTTAGGGGTCAGAGGAGCTTCCTCAGATTTCATCTCTACGTCCTGCAGTTTATTGGTCTCTTCATCTACTTCTTCCTCTTCCTCCGCGCCGTCGTCTTTTAGCTTCAGCTGCTTTTTCGGTTTAGGCTTTGATTTCTTCTTCACAGCTGGGGACTGGTCCGTTGTTGGGCTGCTCTCACTCCCTGAGGGACGAGCTTTCTTCCTGGGTGTTTCTTCCGAACCCCAAGCGCCTTTTGCTACTGCTTCGATGGTGAACATCACGCTGTCCAGGTCCGACTCGGGCGAATGACGCTTCTTTGCCTTTTTTGGCGATGCTGGATTTTCATCGGAGTCTTTATTTTCTTTCTTCTTTTTCTTCTTCTTCGGCGTCTTACATGGGCTGAGATCAGATGGGGTGGTGTCGGTAGGGGAGGACGAGGTGGAACCGGAGGTAGAGGATGATGAGGATGATGAGGATGATGATGAAGTGGTGAGAGGAAGTCCAGGAGCGTCCGCTTGCTCTTCGTGTTCTGCGGTAACTCGGCTACTTGAACTGTGCTGAGGACAGAGTGAAGAGGAACTGCCAGAGGGCTGGGAGGATCGAGCTTCCATCTTTTCAGCCTCAGAGGCTAAACACATCTATACACACACACAAACACATCAGGTCATGGAAAAATGACCTCTGGCATTGATATAAATGTGTAACAGGCTATCAGATATCATGAAACATATAAGCTGTCTGAAAGTCAACATGAAACAGCGTTCTTAACCATTTTAATTCAAATACTGTGACAAGTAAATCAGGATAAAAATAAAATGTTAAAAAAGTCAAATCAATATCTTAAGTAAAATGATTAAGATATTAAAACTCATTTATAGCAACTACTCCTTGAATACAAGTGTTCAAATGGTAGAATGTTTTATTAAAAAGTTAAAAAGTTAAAAAAAAAAAATAATAATAAATTAAAAATTAAATTAAAAAAAAGTTTTATTAAAAAATCTAAACATTTACAAAATATACAAGTATAAATGTTAAATAAAGTTGTTTCAAGGGTTTGACATTTTTCGAGTAACGTATACTAATGAATCATGCACAGTTACACCAGGGACATGGAATAATGCAGTAAAGGGTTCCATTTAATTTCATGTTGACCTTATGATATATAAACACCCACCAGATGGCAGCCTACGCATTGAAACTCTCCTTGGATTTATTACGTAACATTGCCTGCTATTGTCCATGCCAAGCGGTCAACACCAGCCACTGCCTCACTGAGCTTTAATTCTGCATTATAGCATTAAATACTGTATGTAGCATAAGATTCATTCTCCTGTCTTGTATTTTTGCGTAACCCGGGGAAGTGATTGTGCTGTATGTGGGTTGGTAATGTACCTCAGCGAGCTGGAAAAGAGCCGACTGGCCGCACTGCTTCCCCTCAGACGCTGATGGAGACCTACTGGAGGAGATCTGCTACAGAGACACACAAAACACACATATATAGAACAATAAACAGAGGAATAGGAAATTATATGGATAATTCATTAGGAAATTCTCCTACAGAGAGGAATTCAGTTCTAATTTAAATCAGTGTTGTGACGGCATATACACTACCAGTCAAAAGTTTTTTTTAAATGTTTTTTTTTTAAAAGAAGTCTCTTCTGCTCACCAAGTCTGCATTTATTTGATCCAGAGTACAAATTTTGAAATATTTTGACTATTTAAAACAACTGTTTTCTATTTGAATATATTTTAAAATGTAATTTATTCCTGTGATTGCTGAATTTTCAGCATCATTACTCCAGTCACATGATCCTTCAGAAACCATTCTAATATTCGGATTTGCTGCTCAAAAAACATTTACTATTATTATGTTGAAAATAGCTGAGTAGATTTTATTTTATTTTCAGGTTTCTTTTATGAGTTCAGAAAGACAGCATTTATCTAAAATAGAAATCTTTTGTGACATTATAAACGTCTTTATCATCACTTTTGATCATTTTAAAGCATCCTGCTTAATAAAAGTATTAATTTCTTTTATTTCAGATAAATGCTGATCTTTGGATCTTTCGATTTATCAAGAATCCTGAAAAAACGGTTTCAAACATTGATAATAATACTATTGATAAAAATGTTTCTTGAGCAGCAAATCAGTATATTAGAATTATTATTGAAGGATCATGTGACACACTGAAGACTGGAGTAATGACTGTGAAACTTTAGCTTTGATCACAGAAATAAATTACATTTTAAAATATATTCGAATCGAAAACAGGTATTTTAAATGGTAAAAAATATTTCAAAATTTCACAGTTTTTGAGGATCAAATAAATGCAGGCTTGGTGAGCAGAAGAAAATATTACTGTTCAAAAACTTTTGACTGTTAGCGTAAGTAAAAGAGATTTTAAAACATTTAAGTAATATATATTTTTAAAACTTTTTAGCGAACATTTTTTTGCGTTTTCATTTTCTATTCCATTTCACTTTGTTTTTGTTATTATGCTTTATCACTTTTCATTAGTTTTTGTTATTAAAACGGTTTTATTTGTAATATTTTAATAATATTTCTATATTGAATATTTCTAAAATTAATTCATTTTTATTACAGTTTTGGTCATTTTAGGACCTTAACCTAAACATATTTCAGTTACTTGTTCTAGTTAGTTGTTCATTTTTAATTTTTGCTCAAGTATTTTAAGTAAAAAAAAAAATTTCAGACCTTTCTGTACTTTTAATAGTTTCAGTTTAAGTTAACAGTAAAAAAGACAGCCTAAAATAACCAGTCTCGTGTCACCGGCCATCACGTTTTGTGTCACAATTTAAGAACAGAAAGTGCAAACTGCTCAAATTCTTCTTAAAACCAAATAAAATCAGCAGAGGGCCTTTACAGTTGATAGCAATGAAGAGAAATGACAAAAACAAAAGCAATGACTGAAAGTGCAGGAGTATCAAAATGGCTGCCTGAATGGAGGAAGTTGTTGTTTTAGCATGTAATACATTAGCGAAAGCAGAAGTGGGCCATTTTATTGCTACTGTGAGTTACTGAAGGTTTTTGCTGTGGTCACTGACTGCAAAATACATATGCAGTCAATGTGAACAACCTTATTATACATTTAAAGTGATGAATCACCCAAAAAATGAAAATTCTGTTATTAATCGTGTGTCATGGTACTGTCATGAACCCGCAGTGGAGACTGGTGCGGAAGAGAAGAAATTGTTAAATAAAGTTGTTATTTTTGTTTTCTTTGCTCACAAAAAGTATTCTCGTAGCTTTATAACATTAAGGTTGAACCACTGATGTCACATGGACTAATTTGGAATGACATGAGGGTGAGTAATTAATGACAGAATTATCATTTATCATTAAGGTGAGTCAAAGGACTTTAAGAGTGGGATGGGCAGTGGGGCAATGGAGTCGTTCAACTGTACCTCAGCCAGTTGAAACAAGGGTGATTTAACACAACTCTTGGGCAGGTCTGGCGAACTTGGCTGAGATGGTCCAGAGGCCTAAGAAGGACATTAAAAACAAGCAAATGAACGCTCAGATATAATTTTAAATTCACAAGATAATGGAAATCCACATTAATGTAGCACTTGCTACACTTAAAGTGTCCAAAACCCTCACCTCTACATGTGTGAGAGAGCTCGTGTCCTCAGCATTCTTACTTCCTCCAGCTGGCTGTGCTGGACCGGAAGAAATCTGAGGGGAAAGAGTGAAAACATGAATGTCAACAAACTGCATTCAGATCATTAAGCAAGTCGTTTGGACAGAGTCTCACTGCTAAAGAGGGTTTTAAGGGTCTTTTGTTAAGGACTGACAAGTCTTCAGGTGGTCTCACCTCAGCCAGCTGGAAAAGGGCTGATTTCCCAGCGTGCTTAGCAACATCTGTGCATCCTGTCTGGGAAGAGCTGGAGGAAATCTAAAATGAAAGCATTAAAAAATGAAATCAGTAAAGCAGAACAGCCATAAAAGTAAACAACTTCAAATCAGCATCTTCTAAATTGACCACTGACATTTACAACTCAACACCTCCCTCTGTTGACAGCTTGATGGAAAAGCCACAGGTAGATTCAATAAAATAAAAAAAATACCTAGCAATTACTCTGTCTAAACAGGAAATGACAGAGAGCGAGACCGCTTGAGGTGGCTACACTGGAAACCACTGCACATTACCTCAGAGACTAGACATAAGCTACAGTAAACCAGGTGAATAATTATGTCTACTTTGGACTGAAATACACTGATATGCCTATTTTAGAATTAAGTATTTTAAATAAATTATTTTAAATGAAGGAATAATTATAATTATATTATTTTTAAATTACTATATTATTAATATATTATATTATATATATAATATATATTATATATTATTATTATATATTATTAATGTTTTTTTTTATAATGCTAATGTACAATTTTAGAATATATATTTTAGAATTTAATCTAGGAAATGTGATATTATCTAGAAAATATTTTAGAATATTTCTAAAAAATAATTTTAGAATATTCATTTATTTTAGACCTAAAACCAGAAACGTGATGAACGGCTTTGATATAATGCAGTGGTTCTCAACTCCAGTCCTCGAGGCCCACTGCTTTGCACATTTTGTATGTCTCCCTCATTTAACGCACCTGATTCAGATCATCAGCTCGTTAGGAGAAAGATCCATGAACTGAACTGAGCGTGTCAGATTCAGAAACATACAAAATGTGCAGAGCAGCGGGCGCCAAGGACTGGGGTGGAGAACCACTGACATAATGGTTCAAAGTTAAATACTGTATACAATGAAGAAAAGTCACAGAAATAAATTCACACATTTGATATATGTAAATAAAATATTGTTTTGTAGGATTTAAAATTTTGGGCTCACAAGATTTTTCTCGTATGCTTGCCAAGACTGCATGTAACTACAGTAAAAACAGCAATATTGTGAAATATTATTATAATTCAAATTTTATTTGTAATACATTTTAAAATGTAATTTATTCCTATGATGGCAAAGCTGAGTTATTACTCCAGAAATAAAGTTTAAAAGAAGAATTTGTTTGAAACATTTGACAAAGCTGTCACATTTGACTATTTAATGTCTTGAATAAAAAAAAAATATTCATTTCTATTAAAAAAAAAAAAAAAAAAAAAAAAGGATGACCCCAAACTTCTGAACGGTATTGTAGATGTGCAGTGCAAACCCCCATAGAAAAACTGGAAATATCACATACTGTCTTTTATGTAACAATTAAAAACATATTTGAATATATACTAAATTAAATTAATAGAAAAAAAAAAAATATGACAACGCTTCATTATTTTAAAGAGACAGTCCACCCCAAAATAAAAAAAACTGTCATGAATCATCCTCACGTCGTTCGAAACCCGTAAGAGCTTTGGTTATCGCCAAAACACAAATAAAGATATTCTTGATGAAATCTGAAACCTTTTTGACCCTGCATAGACAGCAACGCATCTCTCACGAATGCATGTCGAAGACTGACACGGAAAACAATCGGGTTGGATTATTTTAACAATGTCCTCACTACCTTTCTGGGCCTTGAACGTGGTAGTTGCGTAGCTTTCTATGCAGGGTCAGAAAGCTCTCGAATTTCATCAAAAATATCTTAATTTGTGTTCTGAAGAAGAACGAAGGTCTTACGGGTTTCGAATGACATGAAGGTGAGCAATTAATGACTTTTTTTAATGAATTTTCAGTTTTGGGTGAACTATCCCTTTAAGCAAACTGGATAAATTAAGTAACTTGTTTAGTTATGTAGCACAAAAAACTAGAAACAAGACCAACATGGTGTTACTCTTAATTTATGTGTGACTTGAAACGACTTGCAGTGCTCTAATGCCAGGCACAGTTGCTTTGGATCAACCTGTGTGTGAGATTGTGTTTGACAACACAAAGATTCAGAAGACTATTCCTGGTTAAACATTACGGATGGTCAACAGGTATAGAATTTAGCCCTGTCCCCTCCAACAAGACCAAACAGATGATGTAATGTGATTTGTCCGCAAAACGACGAGGCGCTGCCTTTTGTTTTGTATAAACCTCCCGCGGCCCTCTTCAGTGACAAATGCACTGCGCCGAAGGCAATTAGGATCACTTAGTGGCAGGAAAATGGAATTTACAGAGGATTAACAGGGGTGAGAGTCTGAGGAACCCACAGGAACACACACAAGCAGCTCGCATCCCTGACTCACACACACACATTGGCCTGGCGTCTTCGACGCCTCATAAAGCTCTACAATTTTTGAAGTCTATGCGCCTCCTAATGGCACACAAACCCAGTTTGGGGCCCAAAACAGTCATCCCAGTCTGTTTAGTCACAGCCCGCTGCGGCTGCCGTATCCGTGGAGATGGGCCTGTCACAGTCTATTTACGTGATCACTGATCATGTGCTCATTATATCAGAGGTCTGCCGTGAGTACAGAATGATGCAGATTTGTCTCAATCACATCAAGATATGAGGACATGGATCTAGACTAATAACTGTTATTCCCATCTAGAGCCTTCTTTGTGTTCCTGGTTTAAAAACTCATTTAACTTTGACTGAGGTTATATTGACAAATGTGTTTCTGCTGCAAAATCTGCATATTAATATGTGCAATTACACTGTAATCCATTCTAAATATTGTGATTTATTTGTGTTTTCAGAGGCTGTTCTGATCTGCACATCAGGGTCTTACATATGAACAACAAGAATTTTTGGCCAATACTGAGTTTGCGTTTTTATTTGTCTTTATAATCTTTATTTATTTTGTACAGATTTAAACTATATTCACTATATACAGTACTCAGCAAATTTATTAAAACAAATTTATGTAAGGTTTTTTTTTGTTTTTGACAAATTATGAAAGATTTGTGCCACTGCTGCTCTGCACTAACAGTCCTGGTGATTACCAAAATCATTTTTTAGCTTTCTGTATTGGTTAGTCCTCCAATATGTGTAAGCTTTTTAGTAAGATTAATAGGCTATTTCTAATGCTATAATATAATTGGTGCTGTTATCTATGAAAGAAAGGCAGAAAAAATAGTCAAGCGCTTTATAGTGTGTTTTAGTTCTTTTCTTCTTTTTTTTTTAACAGATACCCAATTACAGTCAAAAAGTACATAATGACAGCAAGAATGCAAGCTGTTATGAAAGGCATAAGAGGCCATTTTTGTTATGCGAATAAATACTATTCAGTTGTTTCAGTTTGTTATTTGCCCAGTAAATGACAATAACATTTTTAGATTTAAACTTTTTTTTTGGACAAATTCCTAACATATTTGTTTTTTCTCTTTATTATGACAGGTGGTCTAATAAACTGTTAAGCACTGTATGTTTTCATAGCATTCAGCTGGCACGTTTGTTTGAAGAACACTGAGCAGAATGTGGAAGTTTTTTGATCAATAAAAAAAAGAAAGAAAATTGGGCTTTCTTTAATCCAATTAATCGATTAATCGGAAGAATAATCAGCCAACTAATCAATTATCTAAATAATTGTAAGTTGCACCCCTAATCCAGTATCAACCAATAGGGCTGTGTTTCAACCCAAATTTCACAATTCAATTTGATTATGCTTGACAAGCTTGCGATTTGACTCCAAATTTGATTCAACATCAATTATTTTGGATATATATCAGGTACAGTACATTTACAAAATCTGTCAAATTTTCTCAAGGAAATAAAAAATCTCTGTAAAACATACATGAGAGTCAGTTGGTACTGCATTACTATAATATTGAAGGTTAAAATTAGCCGATTTATATACAAACACTTCAATTAAAGTTTTTAATTAATACTTATTTAATTAACTTATTTTTAATTAGATAAGTTAGAATACTAGCTTCAAATTACATAATTAGATTTCTACTTCAATTTGTTTTGAAATATAAACATTTAAATGGTGGCTGTCACAAAAAATTAAATAAATTATTCAAACTTAAATTAAATATTGAAGAACAGTAAAAAATATAATGAAAATGTTATATGGTGCATATATTTAGCAAAATGTTTTTTCAAAGTGACAATAAGCGACATTGTTTACAAGCTGTTCCACAGTTGGAACATTGATTGAGCGATTACATGAGACAGGATACGGATTTGTACTCTGTTGTATTCTTTCTTTTAACATACCTTTGGATGTTTATTCATGTTTATTTCATGCTGAAATTTTAAGGTATTAAAGCAGAGGAAATTATCAATTCACATGCACTTCACGCTGAGACACTACAGCGATCTGTCACTCAACATTAAAAAGCACCAAATGGCATTTATTGTTTGAATCGGAACCTTTGTTTCATATCATAAAAGTAACAAAGCACAATTGCGATTAACTGAAAACAGGCCAGACTAATTGATTCTTGGGATTGAAGAATCAATATCATTTCATAAAAATAAGAATCAAATAAAATTGAGAAATCAATATTTTTAACCAAGCCCTAATATTATCTTAATAAAAAACAGAGTAATGTGTCACACAGTCCTTAAGTGTGCATTCAAAGAGGGGTATTGAGTGTCTTGATTGGATCAAAGGATATACTTGGCCTAAAATGTTATTTCTGTATGTATTAAAATGATGTTACCGTACCTCTCTGGCGGTCAGCGCATGCTCCCCAGCTAACAGCAGCATGCTTAGGCCACCCATCTTATTAGGATCTAAAAACACAGCAGACGAAAAATATGTTAAGAAATGCAAAACTATACAGTTATACAACCAGTGACTTAGAGACAGAGTGGTTAAGGAATTTGTACACCACCGTTCAATAGTTTTTAATTCTTTTGAAAGAAATTTATATTTTTATTTAGCAAAGAAGCATGAAATTGATCAAAAGTGAGAGTAAAGGCATTTATAATGCTATAAATGAAAGAAATTTGAAAATTTCTATTAATCAAAGAATCCTGAAAAAACTAAACCAAACCGGAATGATTTCTAAAGGATCATGTGACTGTGAAGACTGGACTAATTGCTGCTGAAAATTCAGCTTTGCCATCACAGTAGCAAATTACATTTTAAAATATATCGAAATAGAAAACTGTAATAATATTTCACATTAGTACCATTTTACTGTATTTTTGATCAAATAAATACAAACAATGAGCATAAGAGACTTCTTCACAAACATTAAAAAAATCTTACCAAACCCAAACTTTTGAACAGTAGTGTATGTATGGACACATTTAAGTGTGTGTTTTGTTCCTACCAGCCATGGCGAAGTTGAGCTGGGGTGTGCTGTCAGTTTTGGGCTGTTTTTTGGCAACTGAAGATTCCTTGCTAGGATTGGATGGAAGCGACCAAACCTTCTTGCGGGGGTTACTCACGGAGTGAGAAGGACTCTTTACCGGCTTATTGGTGGCAGGACACCATTTGTAACCAGGATTAGCCTTCATGAACGCATCTTTATACTGTATAAAACACAACGTAATCAAATTTTAGATTACGTGTTCAAATGATGACGTGTTCCTTTCAAACAACTGATTAGCCTATTTATATGCATTCAATTTTTAGAAGGGTTATTGTGAGTGCTCTGCCTCTTTTAGCTTGGTTTTTACCTCCTTGGCCATGTCTGTGTATTTTTGTTTTTCTTTGGGGTCCAGTACGGCCCACCAGTCTGCCAGGATCTTAGTGGCTCCCCGGTTGTCTAGTCGCGGATGCTCCTGTCGGACCAGCGAACGGTGCCGTTTGCAGAACAGCAGAAAGGCGTTCATGGGCCGACGAGCCCGTTGTTCAGAGGAGTATTCCTCACTGTCATCTTCCATCCCGCCACATTCTCCCTCCTGCGCTCCGCTCTCTGCACATAACACCGGTTCCTGAGGAAGAAACGCGAGGAAAAAGTGAAAAGAGACGTACAGAGACCCGGTCAAGGACAAAGCTACACGAAGATAAAACCAAGGCCTATTCACACATTTTTGCTGAAGTATTTCACCAATGTACGATCTTAAAATGAAACAATATGTGACCCAGGACCACAAAACCAGTCATAAGGGTCCATTTTTCAAAAATGAGATTTAAACCTCATCTGAAACCTGAATAAATACGCTTTCCATTGATGTATGGTTTGTTAGGATATGGCAATATTTGGCCAAGATACAACTATTTGAATATATGAAATCTGAGGGTGAAAAAAGAAAAAAAATATTGAGAAAAATCACCTTTAAAGTTGTCCAAATGAAGTATTATGCATATTACTTATCAAAAATTAAGTTTTGATATACTTGCAGTAGGAATTTTACTAAATATCTTCATGGAACATGATCTTTACTAACCTAATGATTTTTAGCATGAAAGAAAATTCAATCATTTTGACCCATACAATGTATTTTTGGCTACTGCTACAAACATAACCCAGCAATTTAAGACTGGTTTTGTGGTCCAGGGTCACATATGGATCCCTTCACAATAACCCAGGGATTCCCAAACATTTTTGTCAGCTGTGTTTTTATTGCAAAATAATTTGTTTTAATTTTACATATTTATGATTTACTTAAAGTGGACATCAGATGCCCATTTTCCACAAGCTGGTATGATTCTTTACGGTCTTCATGAAATGTCCGCAAAATACTTTGGTTAAAACTCCTCAATGATCATGTAAAACAACACCCGTTTTACCGGGTGTTTATCCAAGTAATCAAATCTTAGATGTTTACAGTTTTTCTCAGTCGCTTTGGTGCATTTCTCAAATCATCCTTAATATTTGCAAAGAATTATGTGCATTTCTCAAACCAATTCGTACAAACAGCACAACACAATGGATTACCTGCAAAAGCCTGTAACTTAATTACAATCTTTAGTTCAGCTATCAAAAGTAAGTATGTATGTCAATGAACATATCAGTGCCATGAGAATAAAAAAAAGCCCTTGTGTCATTGTTCACTGTGATATATTCCTGATATATCACTGAGATACACAATTTGACGTCTGCATTTACATCTGCAAGATGTATTTTTTAGTGTTCGCTTATCTGCAGTACATCTAGGACGTTTTCAAATAGATGTTTATTAGATGTCTTTACTGTAAGATGTTTATTATTTAGAGTATATGTAAAACTGACACCTTACAGATGTCTGTCAGATGTTTGTACACAGCAGATGCTTTTCAGATCAAGCGATCTTTAACAGACATACGTGCCCTATCTGGGATGGGCACAAAAGCAAAAATACAAAATTAGAAAGGCAAACACAGGAATCACCCCTTAGGCAGAACTTTGCTTTTGCATGCAGCACTGTATGAGGAATTTCAGAGAACTGGTTTGTCATTGGTTGATCTACATTCTCTTTATTAGTGAAAGTCAAGATTCACCTGCACAATGCATGGCAAATTTACAAAAAGACTAATAGAAAATGTGTAGAAAATATACTTGACAGTTTATGACAACTAAATCAACCATTTTGCATGTAATGACTTGTATGATGAACTAATGACTAGATGTTTTGAGAGGTAAGACTATTGCACAGAGAACTAAATAATAACATTTTGAGCAACATGACATTAGCAACCAATAATGTAAGAAAACCCAGACAAATTTATATAATCAATTGCATGAATGTACCAAAACAATCACAACTTGTTCAAAAGAATGAGAAACTGCTATTATGATGTGCACAAGTGACTAGATGATGTTGAGGTTGAACAAGTAGTTTTGAGAATTTCATTTCTGATCTGAGAAATGCACCAAAGCGACTGAGAAAAACTGTAATAAGATCCTTGTATTATCTATTGAAACCCAGAATAATATTTAAAATATCGGTAGGTATAATATATATAAAATCATCATTTATTGGGTACTTTCAAGTGGGAGGTGGATTTCCCGAACACTAACCCCTAAATTTCAACTTATGAAAATCATTTTGAAATAATTTTTGTTTTTAAAAGTGTCTTTTTGATTCTTTTAAAAAGTGAAGTCAAAAAATATTTATTTTTTATTTTCTTTATAAATTTTGAAACTAAAATTATCTAAAAAATGCGTCCCACATTTTTCAAGTCACTACCGAAACAGTATATGTTTTAGTCCATTGGCCGAGACTGATTTGAACTAAACCTCAACTATTCCTGTGTCCCCCTCTCTCATAGCTAAGGTGCTACTCATTTTGAGGTAAATGTGTTGAAAAATATAAAAAATATGTATGTAACTTTAAAGGAATGTCACTATCTAACACCTTATTTCTGCAATTAAACACATTTTTTGGGGAGTTATTCCATAACGTTTAATTTTAATATGTATACCACTGTTCAGAACCGTGCTAGTTAACCATGTGCTGACGAGCATCTTTGAGCTAAGTTCAAAAGTATTGGAAATTGTCACTACCGAAATATTTGGCGGAGTTTCGTGACATCTTTGTTTTTTTGGGTGTTATTCCATAGAATTGTCACTACCAAAACATGTCATCATTGTTTCGGTAGTGACAAAAGGGAACACATAATCCTCATATTTGGGGGAAATAAACAAAATTTTAGTACAGTTATGCAATTTTTGTATTTTAGTATGTTTTAGTATGTTTTAGTAGTGTTTAGGTATGCAAGTTAAAATTCTGTAATGTGATGTGGTTACTACCAAAGCATTACTGTCACTACCAAAATTGTGCAATCACTACCGAAACATGGGATGTTTTGTCAAAAATAAAGTATACTGATTTATCAACTAAGATGTTGATTAATCAGTATACTTCAAAACCATCCTAAATTGCTGCAGAAGTACCGACCCAGTGTTTACAAAGTGAACATGTAAAGAAGGTCAAACGGCCTTTACAAAAAAGGTAAAACAGTGAAGTTAGAGGACAAAATGAGATGGGAGTTTTTCAACATACCCTAAGTGTATTGAACTGGAAAAAAACAGAGTTCACACAGACCTAGACAAGAGGAGCGTTTGAGGTTAAAGGTAAATTTAATTTTTTTTTTTTAGAAAATGACTGATCATTTAGCTAGATAAGACCCTTCTTCCTTGGCTGGGATCATTTAGAGCCCTTCGAAGCTGCATGTAAACTACACTTTGGAAGTTAAAACTCAGGGGCACCATAGAAGTCCACTATATGGAGCGAAATCCTGAAATGTTTTTCTGAAAAACCATAATTTCTTTACAACTGAAGAAAGAAAGACATCTTGTTTTGGACGTGAACTATTGCTTTAAACATACAAACTTTCTTGCAGAGACGGACAAAAACTTATGCAATTGAAAAATGATGCACAAAAAAAAAACAAAAAAAACCATATATTTGTATATTCTACAAATCTGACAATCCCTATCAATGATTCAAAAATGATACAACGTTAAAGACCATATGAAGTTGCTTTTTTTCCTGTACGGATGTATTTTTGAAACTGAAACAGATTGAGCGGAAATGGAAGGTCTATTTCAATAGTCTTTTATTTTAGCCTAGCTAAAATAATACTACTAAACCACATGCTATTGCTATTTTGATATTGGTTATTCTAATTATAAAGAGAATTTTATTGGACGAATATCTATCTATATAGCCTTCAATTTACATTGCTGTCCAAAAGTTCGGGGGGGGGGGTCATTATGATTTTTAAACAAATTAATTGTTTTATTCATCAAAGAAGCATTAAATCAATCAAAAGTGACAGTAAAGACAAAAATATTAAGTTGTGCAACTGTTGTCATTATTTTTGTTTTCTTCGCTCACAAAAAGTATTTTTGTAGCTTTGTAAAATGAAGGTTGAACCACTGATGTCACATGGACTATTTTAATGATGTTCTTACTACCTTTCTGGGCCTTGAACATGTCAGTTGCATTGCTGTCTACGCAGGGTCAGAAAGCTCTCGGAGTTCATCCAAAATATGTTAATTTGTGTTCCAAAGATGAACAAAAGTCTTACGGTTTTAGAAAGACATGAGGGTGAGTAACTAATGACAGAATTTTCATTTGCGGATAAACTATCCCTTTAATGCACAGAAGTGAATCCAGCTTGTCTAATCACTCACCTTCTCCAGCTCCTCTTCATCCTCCTCCTCCTCTTCCTCAGAGAAGTCTGGAGCTTTCTTGGCCAGCAGCGGGTGCCACTGCAGACACTTGCGTTTGGGCCGCTTTCCGCTGACCTCTCCCTCCACCGGAGGCTCTTTCCCTCCACCTCCGCCCTTCATACTGCTGCTGACCCTGATGAGGGCAAAGGTCAGAGGTTAAACACGGCCATTAATGCTCTTTAACATCACATAATAGACCATACGGCAGGAAGAGGCCACGACACACTGATCATTACACTGCTTGGTAGTTAATTTAAAGGTGAAATGTGTAATTGGTTACCATGAGAGAAAAAAAAAAAAGAGCCATTTGAGGAGACAGAAAGGCAGCCGCAGACTGCAAATATAATTTGATGGGCATCATAAGAATATAAGAAAAGCCACACTATAATAATGTATTTTTGATGGGGTTATAAATCAAGTAATAGCTCCATAAAAGTGGACAGGGAGCCTTGATTCAGTGCATATTCAATGTGCAGTCTCTTCCAGTGTGCAGTGTTAGTTCAAGGAAAACAGGCATGCTGTCGAGTGCAGTGTGGCGCAGTGTTCGCTGAGGGAGAGCGGACACAGGGTTCCCTGTCTATCTCAGCACTGTTCTTCTGCGTCTGCAGCACTGGTGCAGCTCTACTGTACATGTGACCTTCACATACACCAGCTCTCTCCTCTCTCCAATAGGACCAGAGCACACATCTCGCACACGTTCGTCGCATGCACACAAACAGGAAGAGGAAGACACACGCCGTCGCCTCACCATAAAACTTAACATACAGGCTCACCACTAACTAGACTGTTTCCTAACTTGTGCACCTCGATTATCATGTGTTGTATTTTAAACTGCACATAGAAATGGATCTGAATTCGGAAGTACAGTGTATCTAGATATTGCATTAGCAGCAGACATCTTCTGAAAGGTTGTTCATAGCTGGTATCTGCTGCCCTCTTGCTGTTAATTTGGTTACAGGACTGTTATGAACAAATGCTGACACTAGACGAGGTCTCGCACATTCATTCATTGTTGTTAACGTGACAACTTGGGAAAAAAAGAACAGGTTATAAGCAGATGCAAATGTCCTTTAACCAAAAGGTTTTCATGCTTTTTCATGACAAATGTGATGGCTACATATTTCCATGTAAAAATAACAATTCATACCGTTTGAGCAAAATATATAATATAATATAATTATTTTATAATGTCACTGTACTAAAAACTATTGATTAATCTAAAAATAATGAAGTTAAACATGAGTAGCAAGGAAAAACTCCACAAAAAGATATAATTAAAACTACAAGAACTACTGTTCTTGAAAGTATGAATATGGCAAGCAAGGAAAGGTGAACACAGAAAATTCTCACAAACTACAGTTGAAGTCAAAAGTTTACATACACCGTGCAGAATGTTAATTATTTTACCAAAATAAAAGGAATCATACAAAATGCATGTTATTTTTTATTTAGTACTGACCTGAATAAGATACATTAAAGATGTTTACATATAGTCCACAAGAGAAAATAATAGTTGAATTTATAAAAATGACCCTGTTGATTCTTAATACTGTTTTGTTACCTGAATGATCCACAGCTGTTGTTTTTTTTTTGTTTAGTGATAGTTGTTCATGAGTCCCTTGTCTGTCCTGAACAGTTAAACTGTCTGCTGTTCTTTAGAAAAATCCTTCAGGTCCCAAAAATTCTTTGGTTTTTCAGCATTCTTGTGTATTTGAACCCTTTTTGAGAATGACTGTATGATTTTGAGATCCATCTTTTCACACTAAGGACAACTGAGGGACTCATATGCAACTATTACAGAAAGTTCAAATGCTCACTGATGCTTCAGAAAGAAACACGATGTTGATGCATTAAGAGCTAGGGGTGTAAACTTTCGAACAGAATGAAGATGTTCACATTTTTTTTATTTTGCTTAAATATTTTTATTTTTTCCTATTTAGTACTGCCCTTCAGAAGCTACAGAAGATACTTACATGTTTCCCAGAAGACAAAATAAGTTTAATTTATTCTGATCTTCAAATTCAAAAAGGTTTCACTCCCCGGCTCTCAGATTCTGCAAGGTGTATGTAAACTTTTGACTTCTACTGTATATGCTGATTTGTGACTAAAAACTATAACTGTGAATAAAATAATGGCAATTAATCTAATGGGTTTTTTTCTGTACAAAACAAAATTAAATGTTACCATTTTATTCGTTTGCTAATTGATTTCTACAATAAATAAATAAAAATGTTTTCATGTCATGCAATTTAAATCCAATTTTTCCTCTTTGGCACACAAAAGGAGATGTTTTGAGGCTGTTCATGCTGCTATTTTCCATACAACATAAGCAGACAGTTTTCATCCAAAGTTGTGAATTTAACTTGGAAAATTGAAATATCACATCAAACTGTGAATAAGCACTGTTTCTATCCAACGAGAACAAAATCGTCACTTCCTGATAAACTGGCACTAAATATCACTAAGAAACATAGGAGAAGCCAATAATTTAATAATTAATGAATATAATAGTATAATAATTTTCATATATAATATATTACTTGCACCTCAGAGTGAGCAGATGAAACACAACAAATGCAGTCAACTGGATGGGAACACAGTCATGTAAGACAGTTCTGGGAGGCAATTATAAAATACTTTGACGACAGACTCTATTTAAGAATAAACATAACAACATTTCAGATGCTGTGCAACAAGATTGATCAGGTAGTTAGTCAAACTGTGCCGTCCCGTTGCGCAAAATCACATAACTTTTTTGGAATTTATTCTGCAAATGCGTTTCTACCATTATTCGCATTAACCCTTTTTTGCACAAGTCAAAATCCACCTCAAGCAAGCGTAATTTAAGGATTTTTTTCCCCAAAATTTGCCATTTCCATCACTCTTTCCTGATGCGTTACTTCAAAATGTGCATAAAAATAGGGTGATGGAAACATAGCTACCCTAGTTTATAAAAAGCAATATATTTAAAATATATTTATTTTATACCAAGTATAGTTTAAAGCTAATAACACATTTACTGACATATCACTTGAGACTTCTTGATATAAAAATTATAATCAAACTTCATTTGGAGTACTACTTGCGCACAATGCACATTTCTTAATATTAAGCCTAAAATGTGCTTTAATGTCACTATTGGTGAGGACTGTATGATATTTGAATAATGTCAGTCTTTCTTTGTAAGATATTTAAAGTGTACCCAAAGTATACTTGCAATAGTCCACTTTAGCACAATCAAATATACTTAAGTATATCTTTAGTTTGACTTCAGCACTACTTCTGCACAAGTACATTAAAGGAGAAGCCCACTTCCAGAACAACAATTTACAGATCATTTACTCACACCCTTGTCATCCAAGATGTTCACGTCTTTCTTTCTTCAGTTGTAAAAAAACTGTTTTTTGAGGAAGACATTTCAGTTTTTTTCTCTATGTAGAGGACTTCTATGGTGCCCCGAGTTTGAACTTCCAAAATGCAGTTTAAATACGGCTTCAAACGATCCCAAATGCGGTTGTAAACGATCCCAGCCGAGGAAGAAGGGTCTTATCTAGCGAAACGATCGGTTATTTTTATAAAAATGATACAATTTATATACTTTTTAATGTCAAATGCTCATCTTGTCTTGCTCTGCCTGGACTGTTTTTTTCCGGTTCATGACAGTTAGGGTATGTCGAAAAACTCCCATCTCATGTTCTCCCTCAACTTCAAAATCCTATATCGCTGTTTTTACCTTTTTTAGTTAAGGGTGTTTGATCTTCTTTGCATGTTCACCTTGCAAAGACCGGGTCGGTACTTCTGCAGCGATGTAGGAAGATTTTTAAATGATTATTGAAGTTGAGGGAGAAAATACGATTGGAGTTTTTCGACATACCCTAACTGTCTTGAGTCTAAATACACAGAGTTCAGGGAGAGCAAGACAAGACAAGTGATTGAGATTAAAAAGTATTTAAATTGTATTTTTTTAATGAAAATAACCAATCGTTTCACTAGATTAGACCCTTCTTCCTCAGCTGGGATCGTTTACAACCACATTTGGGATCGTTTGAAGCCGCATTTAAACTGTATTTTGGAAGTTCAAAATCGGGGCACCATACCAGTCCATTATATGGAGAAAAATCCTGAAATGTTTTCCTCAAAAAAACACAATTTCTTCACAACTGAAGAAAGAAAGACATGAACATCTTGGATAACAAGGGGGTGAGTACGTTATCTGTAAATTGTTGTTCTGGAAGTGGACTTTTCTTTTAAGTACAAAATCAGTTGTTCCAATTTAGCAAGCTTTAAGTATACCAGTTTAGTATACTAAAAGTACAACTCCAAGGTATTTTTTATTAAGTACATAAACTTAAGTAAATGTATTTGTAGTACACTTAGCATAAAATAAATATATTTTAAATTCATTTTAGTATATTTATTTTTTACTGGGGTAGAAAAAAAGTAGCTCAAGACATCCATCTTCTTTTGTTCTCTACAGAAAAACTGTGCGGGTTGAGTAAATGATGACACAAGTTTAATTTATTGTTGAGCTATTCTTGTCAATGTTGATTCTTTTTCTGAAAGTAAAAAGTAAAAATGAAGCACAAAGTTCCACATAGGTACTTCAGGTCAAACTGTACACGGGCCACTTGATTGAAACAATCAGGTCTTGCAGGACAGCAGTTCTCTCCTTTATGACCAGACACTGTATGCACTAATGGGTGATCAGCCTGAGTGGCAATAGCCCTTCTTAGTGACTGATGGCCTGATAAAGTGCAATAAAACCGACATTACAGGAGCCTACATTATCAAATGAGGATAAAAAACACATTGGGAAAAAAAAAAAAAATGATATCACATGGGTGAGATTGCGTCATCAATTTGCAAGAAAAATCCCAAACCTTATCATCTGAAATATATAACCAACACTATGAGTCATAGTTGTGGGAATGTAAATATAGATTAATATTACTATTAAAGGAATGGAGTAGTGGCATGCTGTTGACGGCCACAAAAAAATCATTCTGGCTTGTACCACAGTACATAAAAAATGAGCAGAAATTGTGTTTACATTGAAAGTGATTCTTACTGTCAAAGGAAATCTGTGTGAAAAGTGAATGATTTGTTTTCATGATAAAATTAAAAATTACAATAAAAGTTTTATGTTTGCATGTATTCTCTGATCTTCTATCTTACGTACTCTCAGGCACTTGTCGTGCAAGGACACCTTTCAAAACCAGATTTTATCTAAATTCCCAAATTTGAATGAAACAAGAGTTCAAATCCTAACTGAACCAAGACTGTCCAATAACTCTATGTTTAAAGCAATGAAATCTATTCTAATTTATGTATTATGTATTAACTGACATCCAAGAATAAACAAATGGCAATATTTATCTGAATGTAACCCTGGTGCATGGCATTAATCATAATCCTAACATAAATTTAGCTCTACTTTATTTAAATAGCAAACAGAAAGCTAAACAGGGTAGATAAAGACAGGTAGATTTAAGACCTGAGATCTGATTTGGGGCACCCTAATGCCTCATTATTGTCTAAAGACTGTAAAGTAAGCAAATTATAACTCATAAAGATGTACATTACATTATGACATTTTATTAGATCATGAAAGATACATCATAAATGGGATTGTAGGACTTTTACACTGCAGAGGTGTGTCAAAGTACCTCATCGTGATGTCTATCTCTGACAGTTTGAGCTGGCAGAATGTAATTATACAGGCCAGAAATGTGGCTCTAAGCCTCAGGTGTAAACAAGGCTGCTTCACCTGAATCAATATTCGGGTGTGCATGTTTTACTAGCAGAAATAATAGGATGAAATCAAACTTTAATAATGCACATTTGATAAATCCAATGAAAACCTAAAACAGCTGATACTGTCTAAGAGGAAAGGTTTAGAAAACAACAGCAGTTTTGGTATTCATATGTAAATATCAGCAGTGAACTTTGCATTATTAGACTATTATTTTAAAAAATACCTTAAATAGCACAATGCACTTTAACCCTTCTTTTGTCCTAAGAAACTGCATTCACCTGTGATCTTTAGGTTCAATTTAAAAAAGCATCGAAAACAATTTTTCTTAAAAATCCCTGTTATTTTCTTCTTGTTAAATCTTAGAAAATTGATAGAGTATTACAATGTAAAAACTTTTCTATTGCTGCTTAAACTCATTCACTTTTGGAATGTCATATCTCAAATTTTGTAATAATTTCTGTATTAACTTTGTTGTTAGAAAATCAACTTTATACAACTTAAAGGAGAAGTCCACTTCCAAAACAAAGATTCACATATAATTTACTCACTCCCTTGTTATCCAAGATGTTCATGTCTTTCTTTCTTCAGTCATAAAGAAATTATGTTTTTTGAGGAAAACATTTCAGGATTTTTCTCCATATAATGGACTGCTACGGTGCCCTGATTTTGAACTTCCAAAATACAGTTTAAATGCGGTTTCAAACGATCCCAAATGTGGTTGTAAACGTTTCCAGCCATGGAAGAAGGGTCTTACGTAGCGAAACAATCGGTTATTTTCATTTTAAAAAAATACTATTTAAATACTTTTTAATCTCAAATGCTCGTCTTGTCTCGCTCTCCCTGAACTCTGTGTATTCTGGCTCAAGACAGTTAGGGTATGTCGAAAAACTCCAATCGTATTTTCTCCCTCAACTTCAAAAATCATTTCAAAATCTTCCTACATCACTGCAGAAGTACCGACCTAGTCTTTGCAAAGTGAACATGCAAAGAAGATCAAACACCCTTAACAAAAAAGGTAAAACAGCGATATAGGGCAATTTTGTAGTTGAGGGAGAACATGAGATGGGAGTTTTTCGACATACTATAACTGTCATGAACCAGAAAAAAACAGTCCAGGCAGAGTAAGACAAGACGAGCATTTGACATTAAAAAGTATATAAATTGTACTATTTTAATGAAAATAACCGATCGTTTTGCTAGATATGACCCTTCTTTCTCATCTGGGATCGCATTTGGGATCGTTTGAAGCTGCATTTAAACTGCATTTTGGAAGTTCAAAACCGGGGCACCATATCAGTCCTTTATATGGAGAAAAATCCTTAAATGTTTTTCTCAAAAAACATAATTTCTTTACGACTGAAGAAAGAAAGACATGAACATATTGGATGACAAGGGGGTGAGTACATTATATGTGAATCTTTGTTTTGGAAGTGGACTTCTCCTTTACAGCTACAATTTTGGATTTTCATTACAATTTAATTTTTTTTTTTTTTAATATTCAAAATCTGCATGACATGTTGAAAGGCCAAAAGGTCATAACTGTTTTCTGAACTACAAGTCAAAAATATCAGATAGCACACTTTTGAAATAGTTATTTTTATAAAAACAAATCGATTAAAATCAGAAAACTTGCTTTTGTTCTGTTTTAGATATTCATGACAATGTCATCAAGCCTGGTTTCAATACCAAGAACAATGTGGTATTTATAGCCTATTCTTTACAGATTACAATGGATGGGTTAAAGGAATAACATACTATGAATTTTCTAATATGCCATTATATGATGATCAAAAGTACAATTTGTTATTGATGCAGTCATTCAGGAAAGTAGACCATGTTTGAACAGACTGGCTCTTTGCATGATAAAAGGTTGAAGAATGAATATGTGTTTTATCTCGGATTGAGCACAACCCAATAAGCAGGTGATTATGTACAGACACAAGCTTAAAATCTGTGATGTAATGAGTGTTTGATCCGTGATGTTAAGGCATCAGATCCCAATTAGTCTGTGAATCTAAGAGATATAACAACTGATGAAGAGGAAAAACACATGGCATGAAGTGAAGGCGTACTTACAGAGCCACAGAATATGGAAATACGGTATTTGAAAGATGAGGATGGATCTGTCAGTCAGGCTGTATCATGCGATGAAGATGACCTACAAAGTGAAACAAAAAAACACTGTGCCCTCAGTACAGGAATAAATCGTCGAAAGCCAAATGCACCACATAATGTTGCCCCGAGTCCGACCTCATCGGTCAGCGACATTTTAACTATGTTGTGGATTAGCTAGGCATACGTGCACCTCTACAGCCTCAATCTAAGGTGGCACCTCCGGTGTTGTTGATGAAGCATAAAGTTATGACATAGCTCACAGCATATATTGAATTCATTCAAAAACAGTTCAGTTATGGCAAGCTGTTGTAACATTTATTCATTAGAATATATATTATTTACTAATACTGTTTTTTTTAATGTTACTATTACAAAAATGGCGCAAACAAAGTAAATGGACATAATTTTTCAGTTTACTAGTAAACAGTCCAACAGTGACTATCCTTTTCAATTTAACCATTTAACTCATTCAGTTTGATACTAGGAAACATTAATTAGACATTTGTTCTTATTCCAACAATCACAGTATCTGTAATTTAGTAGGGCTGGCTTGATACCACTTTTTCAGAAGCGATCCAGATCCGATACCAATAATTCAGAGTATCTGCCGATACCGATCCGATACAGAACAGTTTTTTTTTTTTTTTTTAAATCAGTGTTGAGTTTCTTTACCTCAATGTGTGTTGACCTGATCATCACTCTTGTATGTTACACACAATCTACTAAATATAGATAACTTTATTGTAAAGAAAAACAACAAATGTTATGAATATATAATTATAATCTATGACAAAAATACTATTATAAACTAGGTAAGTGAATAATTCAGTAACAATGTTACTCTAGAAAAATCATGAGTGTACAATAATTTAATAAAATCTAAAATTAGTTAAAAAAAAAAACATTTAGTGGGGAACAAATAAAAGTGAATAAGTGTAGGACTGAATCTGGTAAAATTATGCACATTGCTTTTTGTATTGTAAAATACATTCATGAAAAACAAGTAATATATTTATATATAAATATACACTATAAAATAATTAAAAAAACATTTATTTTAAACGTATAGCACAGTAATGAGGCAGCACCATATGAGAGATGAGACGAACAAGAAAGGCTGTTAATAATCTTTCATTGCGCAAAAGTATTATAATAAGAAAGGCTCTAAATACAGAGTGAGCTTTCTCGTCTTGACTGTCGTAACCGAACGCAACACGCAATTTGAACGCTGAATGGAAGGTGACAGACAGCCGCAGCGGAGAGAAGAATTTATGTGAACTTGTATTTAACAACTTAAATATTCAGCTGTGCCTCCCATTAAACTATGAAACGGCTTCGGAACACCTGAAATATAGTGCATGAAAACTTTATTGTGCTTTATAATGTGTTTGTGGCTTTCGTGGGGCTTAACAATAACATAGAACAGTATACGCACAATATCAGATTTGGATCACCAATACCCGATCCGACAGAAAATGCCAGTATCGGAGTGATACCGATACTGAATATCGGATCGGCGCACCCCTATAATTTAGCCACTTACTAATAGATGCTAGTTCTATCTAAGCAGCTACACAAGTAGCTACTAGTAAACAACTTCATAAATCATTACTTGTAAAACTTTAGTACAGTATGAATATATACAAATCAGAAATGAAAAGCTGATATCTGAAGACAATTCCCATAAAATTTTGTGGAAAATACTTGCAGTAAGCATAATTACTAGTTTCTATTGAATAAACCAGCAACTAAACTACAGCTAAAATGTCATTCAATGTCATCATATGGCAGTGCTGCAATTTATCTGTGCCAAGACCACAAATGCAAAGCTATACGAGTCCACACGCACAATTAATTGTCATACAACGCATACATTTTTAAATTACTTTTTAAATCGTCAGAAACATCAGGAAATTGCAGTCTTCAAAGATTAACTTGCTGCCAAGAGACATGAAGTTAAAGTTTACCTTCTTTAAATGCATCTTATTGTAAAAAATACATCTGTACGCGTTTAATTTTTTTCTGACCTTTTGATGTTCAATCAAAATACCATAACTGAATCCTTCCTCAAAATGGCATATTTCTCGCTAGTGACGTATACCGAACTTCTCCAATCATTTAGTCTGCTTAAACCAGCCCCTGCAAGCTCATGTTCATCTGTTTTGACTTTCGAACACAACACCCACATCTCAAAATTCCATAATCATCTGACAAATTGAACCAAATCCCCGTCCATACACTTTTCTTTTGCGACGCACATCACAATATGGAAGAAAAGATCTGACGTTACTCTTTCATTGGAATTTTTATTTAAACTTTGATAAGTCACTGAACACGCTCACACAGCTTGACACTGAGGGCGATTAAATCGCTGGAGGTCACCGAGTCGCTGTACTGTTGGTTTCCAGTCGCGGACCTACTCTTAACTTTTAGTCGCATCGCTGCTTATCTGGACAAAATGGAGCACTTCTTAACTTTTCGCACTGCCAATGGTCATGAGCACTAATGTTGAATGAACAACTTCCTGTTGCTCTTCCATTGTAGATCTTTGTGAGCGTGAACACCGTTTTATTGACATATGCATTTACATCTAATGACCAGTTGCTTGTGAATTGAAACAACACGACCTTTGTGACATTAATAAAGATGCAAGCTGTAACAACTGTTAAGGAGGCTTGCCATACTTCGGCTCGTTCACGTAGGTCTTATTAAAGCACATCCGACACAGTTTCGTCGAGTGGATGGACGGTATATACAGTATTGCAGCGTTTAGTTTTCAGGTACAGCCTGAGAGCGGTGCTCTCGCAGTGTGTGTGTGTCTCTGCAGAACTCTCGATCACCGAATCAAGAACTCCACAAAGCACCATGTCGACGATATCCTCCGATTATTTAAGTCCATCGAGCTCATTTCATAACTCGTTTGACCCCTTATTTGAACTGTGCTCGGTTTGCATCTCGGTGCAAAATGTCGATCTGGGCTCTGACAAGACAGACAGCCGAGAGTCCATCTTGCTTTGGGGAAGATGAAGTATAAATCTCACTCCTGTCAAACTCCGCCAGGGCATTTTCAGAGAGAGATCCCCCTCCACGAGCTTTCATTACTTAAACTAGGGGTTTTCGGGGCAGACTTTTCAGATGAGACGGTTTTGTGCTCTGGTTTCTCGCTCCGTTTCGTCAGATAGAATAAAAGTAGCTGGCTAGCCTGCTAGCCCCTGTGATGCGAGATTGCTCTAGCTCGCCTGAACGTGTCATTAGCAGACCCATATGCAATAATCGCACGGTCGGTCGTACATGTTAAATCGTCGTGAATTTCACAGAAAGCCTGATGTTCGGTGAGAGCAGGTGTCAAACACGGCGGACGCCAAAGTTGTTTATGCCGAAGCACAACAAACTGGCACGAATTTCGCACTGTCTAAGAGCGAGCGCCCGATCAATCGGAACTCGGGGCTTTTCGCACACAAAATATGTCCAAGTTTTCAGTCATCGCGGCATCTGTGAACGCAAACTTACCCCTGAAATCCGGTCGAAACGCCAGGGCCTTCTCATTCCAGCCGAAACTTATTGACACATCAGAACAGTTCTGCACTGGCCGTCCGTACAGTAGCCCCACAGACACTTATATTATTTTTTACCGGATGCTTGGAAAGGAGCAACACCGCAGCGTGAAGTCGACAAAACTACATCGCAATCGCGCCGATCACTCCGAAAAGGAATAACGGTGGGGGCCGAATACCACTTTGATATTGGTACTTTCGTTTCAGGCGAACAATTTTCTCGGTTTGTTTTCTCTCGCAGCCCTCCTCCCCCTCCGTGCGTTCAAGTGTTCCCACTGACTGCTCTGTTATGAAGCCCGTGTGCACAGTGTGTGGATGTTCACAGCGCTGGACTCACTGGCCTACCGTGTCACATCATCATCATCATTCAGTCGGTGTTCAGTTGGAAAATCAAGTCTATTATCATACCTGTGTTTTATAACAGTGTTTTATAACGTGGCAGCTGCGTTGACCATAAATAAGCTTGGCCACCTTATGACAAGCTGGTACCTGGTTTGCTGCTGGTTCACAAGCTTTGACCAGCTAATGACCATCACAGACCATAACAGACACCGAAACAGCTACCTTGCTCCAAAACACATCTAGTTTGTGCAGTTTGTGGCTGTTTTGGATTGACTTATATCATCTCATCGTCGCAACTAGCTGGCTGATAAGTTGCATGCTCCAAAAACCAGCTTGACCACCTCACATGTCCAGCCAGTGGCTGGTTAAAGAGCTGGTTAAAGAGCTTAATGACAATCTTATATCAGCTATGAACCAGCTACCATGTTTCTAAACACAACTAGTTAGTTTGTTCACATCTATTGGATATTTTTGACTGACTTTAATATCATCATCATAATTAGCTGGTTGACCTGTAATCATGTTTTAAAAAACACCTCACATTATCAGCTGGTAGATGGTTTGTTGCTGGTTAAAGAGTTTAATGACTATCTTGCAGTATATCTGTTAGAATCCAAAAACCATGTTCCAAAACACATCTAGTTAGTTTGTGCATAGTTATTGCCTATTTTTGACTGACTTGACTATATCATCTTTATTAAAATTAGCTTGTTTACCAGTAATCAGGTTCTAAAAACCACCTCACATTATCAGCTGGTAGCTAGTTTGTTTGCTAGTTAAAGAGTTTAATGACCATCTTATACCACCTAGAAACTAGCTACCATGATTCAAAACACATCGAGTTAGTTTCTGTGCAATGGGCCTCATTTATGAAACGAACGTACGACAGAAAATCGGGCGTATGGTCGTTTCAATGCAAAACTTGGAATTTATGCCTACGATTAAATCTCACGTCAGGTCTAAGCTTGTGTACACAAGTTTTTGAGTTAGCCTGAATTTGCGTGCAGCACAGAGAATTTCGGGAGAATTTTATAATGACAGCATTTTGTTCATTTATATGAAGTACAAAGACTTGTTTACATCATGGATAATAGTTTAGCAACCAAATGCTACATACACAAAAAATGAAAACATTTGGATGACGATAAGAGAGGCCTGTGAGCCCAATGCTGTTTAGTTTCGCTTTACTCATTTATTCATTTTAGCTCGACGCTTGTATTCTGTAGGCCTATTCACTGTTTTTAGGGGCGTAATATGACGATTGTTTTCAGCCGCCACACTTATCAACATACGATCATTCATACAGCGGGACTGGTGGCATATGAATGTTTCATGAATCACACGTGAACTCTGTCATAAGTTGATTTGTGCACTCAGATCTACGTTAGATTGATAGATGAGGCCCAATATGTGGCTGTTTTGGACTGACTTGACTATATCGTCATTATCATAATTAGCTGGTTGACCATTAATCAGGTTCTAAAAACCACCTCCCATTACCAGCTGTGAGCTGGATTGTTGCTGGTTAAAGAGTTTAATGACCATCCTATAGCAGCTAGAAACTAGCTATCATGCTCCAAAACTCATCTAGTCAGTTTGTGCACAGTTATTGGTGCACAGTTATTTTTGACTGACTTGCTTGTATCATTATTATCATAATTACCTGTTTGACCAGTAATCAGGCTCCAAAAACCACATCACATTATCAGCTGGTAGCTAGTTTGTTTGCTGGTTAAAAAGATTAATGACCATCTTATACCACCTAGAAACTAGCTACCACGATTCAAAACACATCTAGTTAGTTCTGCGCAATATGTGGCTGTTTTTGGGCTGACTTGACTATATCATCATTATCATAATTAGCTGGTTGACCAGTAATCTGGTTCTAAAAACCACCTCACATGACCAGTTGGTAGTTGGTTTGTTGCTGTTTAAAGACTTTAATGACCATCTTACTGCAGCTACAAACTAGCTACCATGCTCCAAAGCACATCTAGTTAGTTTGTGCACAGTTATTGGCTATTTTTGACCGACTTGACTATATCAACATTGTTATGATTAGCTAGTTCACCAGTCATCAGGATCCAAAAAGGGATCCACCTCACATAACCAGCTGGTAGCTGTTTTTTTTTTGTTTTTTTTGCTTTTTGCTAGTTAAAGAGCTGAATGACCATCTTACACCATACAGAAACTAGCTACCATGCTCCAAAGCACATCTAGTTAGTTTAAGTGCAATGTATGGCTGTTTTGGACTAACTTGACTATAGCACCATTATCATAATTAGCTGGTTCACCAGTAATCAGGTTCCAAAAAACACTTCACATTTCAGTTGGTAGCTGGTTTGCTGCTGGTTAAAGAGTTTAATGACCATCTTATAGTAGGTAAAAACTAGCTACCATGCTCCAAAACACATCTAGTTAGTTTCTGTGCAAAGTGTGGCTGTTTTGCACTGACTCGACTTTATCATCATTATCATAACAAGCTGGTTCACCAGTAATAAGATTCCAAAAACCACCTTACATGATCAGCTGGTAGCTGGTTTGTTGTTGGATAAAGAGTTTAATAACCATCTTATACCACCTAGAAACTTGCTACCATGTTCCAAAATACATCTAATTAGTTTCTGCCCATATTGTGGCTGTTTTTGACTAACTTGAGTATATCATCATTATCTTAATTAGCTGGTTCACCAGTAATCAGATTCCAAAAACCACTTCACATGACTAGCTGGTAGCTGTTTTGTTGCTGGTTTACCAACTTAACGATCATCTTAGACTGGCTAGAAAATTGCTACCGTGTTGCAAAAACTTAACTAACCACCTTAAGCTGATAGGAATGACTTACAGATGGTTTGTTGCTCATATAAGACTGACCATCAGCTAGAATATTTATATTATTATATTCATCATATCATATTGTTTTTTTATAATAAGCTAGCTGACCAGTCACCATGTTCCAAAAACCAGCTTGACCATCTCATGTGACCAGTCGGTAGCTGTTTTTGCTGGTTCAAAAGCTTATTGACCATCTTAGACGAGCCAGCAACGTTGCAAAAAGATGCTTGACTTAAGATGGTATAAATGACTAGTAGCTGGTTTGTTGCTTGGGTAAGTTAGTCCACCAGCTTAATGACCAGCTAGAAATGTTGCAAAATCCTGCCTGACCACCTTAAGCTGGTATGAACGACTGATAGCTGGTTTGTTGCTCGTCTAAGATGGTACAGCAGCTTAGACCAGTCACCTTGTTTCAAAACACACCTTTCATTTCAAACCGGATTCATCAACAGGGTTTAAGTCAAGCCATTCTCCCTAAACTTTTGCGCTGCATTTAAGTTGATTTACAGCACCTACTTCTAAAGGATGACACCACCATGCTGGGAATGCTTTTCTGATCACAGAACCACTATCTATAGAGCTTCCTGGATGTTGTATATTAGTGTCAGATCGCCGTCGCGCTAGTAAAATAAAGTCTAACAGTGCATGTGCGTCGCCACTTACCTGCAACAGGCCCCCCAAAGTGACTTAACAGGTCCGTTGTCCACCTCTCTTACCTCTTCGATGGTGTCTTTCTCTGTTCACTTTTTTTCCAACATACAGTCTACTGTACATGCAGTGAGTGAAAATATAGTTTTCATGTAAGGACAGTTGTGATTGGCCGCACGCTTGAGTGACAGCCCGCGACAGCCACTTAGACTGCGCGAAACATTTCGGCACGGTTCCGAGATAGAGAGATTAAAACCACATCTTCATAATGTCCTGGACATTCACACAACACGCAAAACACACAATAGTTACAGAAGAAGTGTGCACTATCATTCATTAGATCAGCAGGGGGTGTGAATTTATCGATATAGAGACGCCATCGAGAAAAGAGAGCCGAGTGTGACATACGCTTCAGAACAATCCCAACACACACTAAACAGTCACCGAGTGCAAACACACATTAGTGAACAACATTGATGTGTTTGCCCTTCATTCACTCTTTGCGTACGACTGCCGAAAGCCCATTATGGTTAAAGGACGATATAAAGCCATGCATGTGTTCATTCGTGTCACAGCCTCGTCCTCTCACATACTGGTGCACCGTTTTCCTGTCTCGTTTGCCCTCTTTATGAGAGTTTTTCATGCGATGTGCCTACGTGCTAACATGAGAGTGGACATCGCATTATCACCTCTACATATCACTTTGGTCACATAGGAGCTGGAATTAAACAAGCTATTTGTGTTCGTGATTATTTAGGACGTTGATATTGATGAATGATGAGGAGGAGGAAGAGGAAGAGGGGGTCAACAGAGGCGGAATCATACCTGAGCGACGCGATGCTTTTTATAACTGTTAAGTTCATACTTTTCTGTCAGTCTTCCGTGTAATTCGAAATTTAACACTGTCCCTGCTATAAAAAAAAAAAAAAAAAAAAAAAAAAAAAAACAGCGTATACTAGCCCAAACTGGTTTAATGGTCTTCATTTTTTTCACCCAGGCTGATAAAGCTAGTCTGCCTTATGGTTTTAAACGGGTTTTGGGCACTTTTCTACTAGTCTCGCTGGTGTAAATCAGCTTAACTAGCTGAGCACCAGCTTGGGCAGTCTAGGAGACCATATTAAACCAACTAAGACCAGCAAATCACCTTACTTTATTTATTTTTTTGTCAGCAGGTTATAAATGTGTGTACTCTTGTAATAGTTAATTATTAATAATTATTAATTTGACAAATTTATTCTATTATTTATATATTTTTTCCTTTATTTTCAAAAAAGATTCCCATTTTTCTGTGATGGACTGTGATTACAAGTTATAATGTAATGTTTAGGTATAGGAGGGGGAGTGACGAATGTGATGATTAACTGACTTAAAATAAATGTACCTGAATCACTCTAATACTTTGTCACTTATGTGTTTGTCATATTTTTCTGAGTTATGCAGCACAGGCACACGAATGCGAAACGTGACATTCAGTATGTAGCCAAATGATTATTAATTACAGCTTTGGACTGACTGAACAACACACAAACCAAAAGATTCAGCCTCAGTGAGTGAATCTAATGGGCCAATCATTAACCTCCTGGTCAGATAAGTTTGATGAGACATTCTGTTCCCACAAAAGTAAAATCAAATCAGCTGTATTTTGATGTTTCATCTTAGTCACATTAAAACAGTATGTGTTGATAGTCGTTTTGTAAAACTGAGAGACTGAGAGACTAAAAGAGAGAGAGAGAGTGAGTTGAGGAAAATCACATTAATGACTGATCAGATTATTCAATGGAAGTGGCTCAGAAATAAATCAAGGTGTTTGCTTTGGTGGTCTTTATTAACTCCTCAGCAGCCTGTCTTTCATCGTCCTGAGTGATAATAGATCTGAAGGGTCTCCTTTACATGTGTAAACAGCTCCTTTGTATACACTTAGTAACTTGTGATGTATATCCTGTTGTTTAGGGCTCAAAATGATTTAAATGCTGCATTAGATGAGTAATTGAAAATGTAATGTTATTATTATCATCGTTGAATCACCACTGCATCAGTATTCCAAAATGAATTTGTGTATTTCTTTACTTAAAGTTCCCCATGTACCTGGTTTCCACGGTCTCGGAAAAACTTGAAATTTTAGTGAATTTTAAAATTGTGTTTTGTGTATTGAATATACATTTTATACCTTTACTTGGCTAAATAGTACTTGTGTAAGGTAAAAATTGTTTGCAAAGCAAACTGAATCATTCTTATGAGTAGGTTCTTTAGTATGAATCAGTCAAAGCAGTTCACAGAAAGGCCCAAATGAAAATGTTTTTTAAAATCCTTAATGGTCATAGAAAGGTCATTGACATCTCAGAAATTCACTTGTGAAAAAGACTGCATGTAGCAAAATGTATGTTACATTAATGTTTCATTCATGGAGGCCATAAATAATTGAACTGGCTTTGATTCCTGCACTTTCTCTACAATCTAAAATAATATTATATCAATAATAAAATCTACAGAGATTGTAACAGCAATAAACATCACAGAACAAATATAAAACACTTCATATGTTAATATCACACACAAGCTACTGTTGGGGTGGTTCCACCAAATACCTACAACTGAAGTTCATGGCAGATTTCCACACAATTTGCTTGCAGTTTCAAATTATAATTGTATGCAGGAATGAATTGTATAAAGCCACACCTATGTGCTGTTTCTGTATAAAAACAAATCTTCCTGCTCGAAACAGCAGAGAGCAGCAAAATTGACTGTAATCAAACCATCTTCAAAGCACACGCTCACTTTGGCTGGCAGGTGTGATGCCCCTACATTCAGCTTCTCACATCTCATTTTTGACTCTATAACCGAGGATTTATAGAGGATTTATATTACACACTACAGTTATACTGAAACTGCATATATTAAGGATTATTTTGGGGGGATCAAATGTAACCGTTTGAGAACTTGCATTTGAAAAACCCACTAATCTGCAGATTTGCTGTAGGTCAAATCGAAATATATCAAGTGTGGAGCCATTTCTTCAGATCAAATTCTTGATACATACTACATTGATTGTCTGGTGGACAAAATTTGCAAATTATAACTTTCCATTTCTCAAGACAAATTACAACAGTACACTGACTATGTGCAATGAAAGTGAGTGAGTGAATGAATAAAAAAACAAATAGATAGAAAGATAAATAGATAGATAGATAGATAGATAGACAGACAGATATATAGATAGATAGATGATCAGTGAGAGTGAATGAATGAATGAATGAATGAATGAATAAGTCGATAGATATATAGATAGATAGATAGATAGATGATCAATGAGAGTGAATGAATAAATGAAAGAATAAAGATAGATAGGGCTACTATAATTAACAACATTTTATTATACACACACACACATATATATATACTCATTATCTATTATTTATCTATATCCTACTATGTCTATGGAATCTGGAAAGTTTCAATCCCAGTTTATAGTAATAAAGGTCAATAAATACATTTATCAATGTATAAATTATTAACACAATTTATGATATGGTCTTTCATATACACATTCAGAAGACAGTATAGAAGTTGTGATTTAATGATTTAAAAAAACAAAAAAACATTTGAAACAAATTGTAAGCTTCTCCTGCCCAGCATGCATACAGGGGAGGTTAATTTAGGTTTATTGTTTTATTTATTTAAATTACTATTTTAATGCTCATATATTTCATTTTATTTCACTGCTAACTCTTAATTATTTCTTCTGAGTTTCAGGATTCGCCCTAACTCTTCTCTTTACAGGCTATTTTTGGAACGGCCACATCATGGCATCGTTCCTCAGGCAGGTTTTGAGGGCTCCTTCAGGTGATCTTTGACCCAGATAAGAAAATTCAGATAATCCGGTGAATTCTGGAGCATCTGTAGATCAATGGCAAAGAGGCATAAGAGATGTCCTGCCCTTTGGCCTCTGAAGATAAGGCGAACAGGAGATCCATCCATCTCACAGTTAGGCATGTCTGACGGCCTCAGTATATTTGCTTGCCGATGTCTGCTCTCATTACCGAGTCTGATGTATTGAACATGTTGATATTTGCCACTCTTGTCGTTTCCGTGGTACATCAGCACTCTCTAGTGAGGGTTAAAATAACAGCTTCTGTTTGTACCGCGACACCTGCTGCCCCCTGCCGGCTACCTGCTACAGTACAACATCCTTGCAGGTGTGTAAAACGACCGAGTGTGTTTTAAATATGAATTTAGTTATCATACGACAAAAATAAGTATGATAATAGATTATAATAATAAATAAAAAATATTAAGAAAAAATAATCTGGATCTGGATTCAGAACAGAATATTAGAAAACTGAGATAGAAAAAGATGAAGAAAAAGAATTTGGTTCATTTAAGAAGCATCAGTGCTACAGGATTCGAACAGAGCTAAAGTCAGTCCATGCTTGATTGTGATTGGCTGGCTGGGGATTTCTAGGTTAGTGCTGTAGGGTAGAGCTGTCTCACTGTTGAGAGAGCGAGAAAGAGAGAGAGACAGGCAGAATATACTCAGTATCAATCCAGTGGAGCTTAAAATGTGCAGTTTGCTTCATTAAAGTTATAGAACTCATTTCATGGCTTTCATCCACCTTATTTTGGAGTGCAGAACTAAGCTATTTCCTCTGAATGTGTGAGACTTCTGATTCATTCGCTGTAAGACTTACAAGTTCAAGATACAAAGGGCTACACCCTGTCTAATGTCAAAAATAAGGTGGATAAAATGGCTAGAATGGAAGGTGAAGGTGTTTTAGATGAGTTTGGAAGAATAATTTTCTCTACTAAGGGCGCAGAGAGGGCCTTCCTGTCAGGCGGCCCTCTCGTTTAGGTTAATCTCTCTCTGGATGGGCATGGAAAGTCACACTGGGGGTTGCACTGCTTATTAACATAAAAAGAAGGATTACACAATAATTGTCTGCGCTGTGAAGGCCATCCAATTTAGCGTTTGGGACGTTAGATCTGGTCCTCCAGTGTGCATTTGGATTCATGCGATGCCGTAGTTCTAGTTAATGACTGTAGTGGGTCTTGTGCAGATAAACACCATCACTTACAGCAGGGGGCAGCTGGCATTTATGGCAAGGGAGACGAAGGGGAGAGCTAGTGGGCAGAGAGATTTGAAATGGAGATTCTCTGTGTGTGCGTCTCCCCTGGCGGTCCCGTTTATCTCACACTAACGAGCTTCAGAGCCACTGAAGTAGACACAGTCCCTCTTCACTTACTGGTAGGCCTCCATCCTTCCGACTAGTGTGAAAGTCTGTCAGTTGTGCAGCTAGAACATAGTCAGGGATTAACATGATGTTGCTTTCTATGGTATCTTCACAAAATCGCATGCTTCTCTACTACATTATAGGCAAAAAACTGTATTTCAAAAGAAGGGTGTCCAAATTTACTGTACTCATATAACAGGAGGTAAAAAGTACCCAGGTGACCTAGTATTTCTGGTGAGATTCTGAATCTGAAGTGTGTGTAAGATGGATTTTTTTTTTTTTTACAAAGAGGTTCTAGCTTTCCATCACAGTGCCAAGAAAACTAGACAACCAATGAAATTCACGTTTTTGGTCAAATGCCCAGAGCTATTGCTGTTATACAAAACCATGACACTCATGAATACACTATTTCGCTAAAGAGCCAGAGTATGAATTGGCATGTTCATCCAGCCTGCCTGCCAATTTTTATGCAGTGGTCCAATGAGTCAAATGGCATATAAAAATCAATGAATTTTTTTATGTCAAACATTTGGGACTGAACAGGCCTTGATTCATTGAATCATTCACTCAATGATGATTCGTTGAAAACACTGATTCATCCAGGAACAAAACGGGAGTCTTTTCAAATTTTCTGTTGAATTTTGATTCAACCAGTTTGTTTGAAAAAAACATCAATAGTGCATCCGAAATCGCAGAATGAGTAGATACTACATTTTAATTTGAACTTACTTCATGAATGTTAAAGGTGCACTAAACGCTTTTTGCCAAACAATGATATTTGAAAGCACCAAAACAAACACGCCCCTATTTTGATATCTCCACTCCACACGTACTTACACATCCTGGCATAACGACGATCGCAGAAACAAGCGAAGATGACACACAAGTGCATTCAAACGAAAGCCAACACAGATAAGTTGTGTGAAACAATGCATACTTTGCTGAAAAAAACAGCTAAAACCAGCCAACCAGCTGGTCATTCAAGCTGGTTTTAGAGGGGTTTTAGCTGGTCAGGCTGGGAGACCAGCTAAAACTAGCTACTTCCAGCTTAAACCAGCTAAGACCAGCCAACCAGCCTAGGCTGGTTTTAGCTGTTTTTTCAGCAGGGTATAATCAACGTTACTCACCTATCAAAAGGAAACAACGCAACCTCGGCATCCGATTTGAGCCCTTCCCACTCCTTGGGTCCTACGTTTTGCCTGATCATAACCCTTCTTTTTAATGTTTTGTTCCTCCAATATTTTCCTCTTTTTTTATCATCCAATTCTTTCTACAAGTGTGTTTTGGGACATGGTTAGACACTGTTTTTGTGTTTTTCAAAAACTGCTTAGTGCACCTTAAAAAGGAAGTTCCATACTGTGTTCCATTGTACTCAGAATGCAGAGAATAACACCTTCCTAAGTCAGAGTTACGACAAGAGTTCTGAGGAATCACAACAACTCCAATTTCAGAATCCAATATGGCTGCTCAGTCCATCAACAGAAGAGAAACAGTACTAATATATTATTTATTAGCACTTACTGTATGTTTGTCTGTGTCTCAATAAACTAAGCACTATCCAACATCTATTTGTGGACATGATACTATGCCATTATCTGTGCAAAATACCACTTTTTAAATCAGCTGGTGGTGCTAACAATGGGCATGTCTGTCTTAGTTTTCTGACTTTTCTATTGTAATATTGTCCAGTTGGGTGTCATTCCCAACCCAGACATCCAACTTCTGAGGTAAAGCGAGCGCAGCATTATTATAAGTGTGGATAGTATCTCTTTAGCCAAGCATTCAAATAGTGCATCTCATAATCTTGAACTGCAGTTATATCTGATCAAATGCACATTATTATCTTTAGCTTGGGTTAAACAGATCATTTTTGGTTGGTTGAACAGCAGCTAGGCTAATTATGTCCCCATTTGTTCCTCTGTTTCTGCCATGGGATTGACATCCCGTGGTATCTAGCAATTCACAAGCTTCAGTCTGGATCCAGAACACCTAAGAAGAGATGTTGCCAACCCCTCAGAGGACCTCAGATGATCCCAACCTGGAAACAATATGCATATCATAATGACATAGTAAAGTGTCCATCAAGTGCACCTTTCAGAATCCGGGTGGAAGTAGTAGGTGCTTTTTCTCCACTGTGTTTCAAATACTATTGCTTTGTTCGATTTACCTTGGATGTTGGAGCTGGGAATGACCTTGACGTCACACAAGTGGATCGTGTTCCTGAAGAGAAGTGTTTGCATTGTTAGAAATACCAGTCAATCAAAAAGACATAAAAAGCATTATTTTGCACTAGGGGTGTAACGGTACACAGATGTCATGGTTCGGTACGTACATCGGTTCGGGGGTCACGGTTCAATATGATTACGGTACAACAGGAAAAAAAAAAGCAAATCTGCTATGCTTGCTGTGCTAAGTTTCTTTTCATTTATTTTGAACAGACAGTAGTGCAAAATACAATTTTTCTCCACATAGTATGTGAAAATACTAAATATTATATCAAATTATAATGTTTATAATATATATATATATATATATATATATATTCTGCAGTACATTTATACATACAAGGGATAAATACTTGAAATATATTTTATTTAGTTAACAGATAAACAAGGGAAAAAAACAGTGCGACAGGTAACGTAGCCTATATATATGCTGAGTTGCAGTTCACTTTTGTGACAGAAAGGAAACTAAAATAGCGGGAAGTGACATCCTATTTGTTTTCTTTAATTTACAAAAGACCTTTTATAGTGATGCATTATTAATAAGACAATAAATGGCAGTGTTTTAAGTTGATATTGCTGGTATAAGGAAACAGTTTAAGTAATCGCGCCGGCGCGCACATACACATATCAGTTCCAGGCTTCTAGCATTGCTAACTTGACAGCACAGTTGGTACTATCAAAATAAAATATAGTGAACCAAACGTGCCTGCCTCATTGTTTCAACGTTGGAACGCGATTGAAGTACAAAGCCTATAATTTACATACTAAATAATAGTTTAGCATTCGGATACATCGCAAATATGGAAATATTATGGAATATTTGGATTTGTGCTGAATGAGATAGGTAGGATACACGCGCACAAAGCTCCATTTCGCAAACAGTTGAATACGCAAGCCTTTTAAAGTAACGTTACACACCTTTGTAAGTGAGAGATGCATTCAGAATCAGCACATGGTCACTGTCTAGTGGGCTTTGTTTTCAAACGCGCAACTCACGGCATTCGCTGTTGTTCTGCGCCCCCTTCTGGATTGAGGGTGAATTGCCTGTATTCGTTGTAAGGCATCATGCACCGAACCGAGATGTCCGCACCGTGACGGTTAGGTACGAATACATACGAATTACACCCCTATTTTGCACAGATAATGCCATAGTATCATGTCCATAAATAGATGTTGGATAGTACTGTGTGTATCACAGAGTTTATTGAGACACAGACAAACATTAAGTGCTAATATTACTACTGTTTCTCTTCTGTTGATGCACTGAGCAGCCAAATTGGATTCTGAAGTTGAAGATGTTGCGATTCCTCCGAGTGGGCATTCCAGTTAGCCTAAATGTTGCTACTGACCTGGTGAAAAAAACAGCATATGCTGGTAGGTATGTTTTGATGCTGAGATTCTGGTTAGGTATGTTTTGATGCTGGTTTATGCTGGTCCTTTGCTGGTTTATCTTGTAGATGCATAGAGTGCGATTGTGTTGTGGCTTCGCTGCTGGAACAAAAAAAGTTTTAGAAACTGGTAATATTATGCCTAAAATGTGAGTAATCTATTTTATATTTCTTAATGGAACTTCAGGCAGTATGTGAGGTTGCAAGAGAAATGTCAGTTCCAAATGTTATATATGCATACATTACCTGTCAAAAGTTTTTGAACAGTACGATTTGTAATGTTTTTTTAAGAATTCTCTTCTGCTCACCAAGCCTTTAGTTATTTGATCCAAAATACAGTAAAAGCAGTAATATTGTGAATTTTTTTAAATAACTGCTTTCTATATGAATAGATTTCATAATCTATAAATTTAATCAAATTTATTCCTGTGATCAAAGCTAAATTTTCAGCATCATTACTCCAGTCTTCAGTGTCACACGATCCTTCAGAAATCATTCTAATATGCTGATTTTCTGTTCAAGAAACATTTATTATTATTATTATCAATATTTAAAACAGTTGAGTACATTTTTTTTTCAAGGTTCTTTGATGAATAGAAAGATCCAAATATCAGCATTTATCTGAAATAAAAAGCTTGTGTAACATTATACACAGTTTTTTTTTTGGCAAGGATGCTTTAAATTGATAATAATAATAATAAAAATAATAATGATAAAGACCGTTTATAATGTTACAAAACTTTATATTCATCAAAGAAACCTGACAAAATTCTACTCAGCTGTTTTATATATTCAAATAGAAAACAGCTATTTTAAATAATACAAATATTTCAAAATTGTACTGTTTTGCTATACTTTGGATCAAATAAATACAGGCTTGGTGAGCAGAAGAGACTTCTTTAAAAAAACATAAAAAATCTTACTGGTCAAAAAACTGACTAGTAGTGTATATATGTAAGATCATAATATAGAGCTCAACCAATAATTTTTACAGATATTTTTTTTTAAATGAAGTGGTTTAGAATTTTTTGTTTTTTATTTGTTACTTGTTTAAGTGATCAAAGTTTTAATTGCAAGGACATAATTTTTTTGTTATTTTTTGAATCATAAATCATTATAAAGTTACAAAAAAATTACATTTTGAATGCTAAAATTACAAAATACAAATACAAATAATTATAGCACTGGTAGAACATTACTTAATATATTAAGGTATTGCAATTTATATAATTTAGTTACCAGGGGTTCAAAAACGACAAAAAAAAAAAAAAAAAAAAAAAAACAGTTTCTTTAAACAGTTGCTCAGAGTATATATTAAAATAGGGCTTTGCAGTAATGGTGTATGTCCAGCAGGTGGTAGTATACTTTATCTTTTTACACTATGCTTGCAGTGTCCATGGAGATGACATAGATTAAGCTGAAATGCTAACTGTAGAGTTTGAATACTTTCAAACAACATAGAAAAGATCAAACACATCTTTATGCATTTTTTACATTATATTTGTGATGATCCATCCCAGACTATATTTGTACAAAAATAACCTAACTCTCGGCTTGAATCTTTAATCAATCACATTCTAGAACTCACACTCTGTTGCATATGAGGTATATCAGTAACAGATCCTGATGCATCAAGGACAAAAGATCAGGCCTGTGACATTTAGATCAGACGGACTGACACGACCAGATCTCTCAAATCTCTCTCTCTCTGTGCTCTCCTATAGAGAGACGAATCGTCTGGCAGACAGTGTGCGGCAGGGAGAGCCTCAGGCCTGATGGAAATGGGGAGATAATGTGTTTAGCATCAGATCTCCTGCAGAGGAAGCACTGCATCAGAGCGATTTGATTAGCCCTTTCCCAAACAATCCCATTGATCAGACTCATTATCTTTACTCAGATTTATGTTAACCAACAGGAAGCCATTACGTTGGGTCAACACAATATGTCGAAGAGGACTCAGCACAGTATCATATCCCATTTCTAATGATGATGAATAGTAAGGGACTAAATGAAAGACGCTGAGGGGGACGACAATCGTGTTGACCTAATGTATGTGTGTGTTCATTGATCAAAAGGTCCTGCTGGCTTTAAAGGACTTGCACTATGATAATTCGATCCTGCGTTTATGTAATACTAGTGTTTACGTGCACATTCATGCGTGCGTCCTGTGAGTAAGAAGCACAGGCATCTGTGAGTATGTTGACTGCTATTTTAATACTTTATCAAATTAAAATGCTCCTTGAGTAATCCAGACGTCCTGATCTTGAGCTGATTTGATTTTGATGTGATGTTTGTGAGAAAGTGCCTCTAAGCTGCCTATTTGAGTAATTTCTTTAATGTGACATCTCTTAATGTAGCATTACGTCTCATTTTCACATCCTGATGAAGCCATTGACTATGCATCATGCTAGGTGTTGAGACATGAGAGACGTTTTCAGATTCTATGCCAGGAAGTGGCTTTGCTGAAAATAAAAATACACAGCTTTCGTGAGAAACGTTCCCTCGTGTGACACATCGAGTTGTTTGAGGTAACGTAAAAACATAAACACAAGACAGGCCACATGCTAGTGCTGAATAAATGCTTTTGGCGTTTAGCCCCCAAAGGCAAACTGATCTCTTTCCTTTCCTCTCACATCAGAGATATGGACATGCTAGTCAGCATAATTTGATTTGGGCTGAGAGCCATTTCCTGTGGAAGCGGACACTGAAAGAGAGAGAATCTGCACCCAAGAAGTCTTAGTAGACAGAATTGAGCCTGACATTGTCATAGAGCCTCTTCTAGCGCTTGTAAAATGCTTCTCAGGTGTTTCGCCACCCACACGGAGAAATACAGCACATTATATCAGCTGAAACATGGTGTGAAATAAGCAGCAGAGAATATATGCATTACAGTTCGAATGTTGCCGGGTCGCAGAACCTGATTTTACCAAGTACGACATGTTCCTGGATCAACATCTTTGTTGACCCTGGAACAACATTGTGATTAACCAATCGGATTTGAAAAAACAGTTTATAGTTTTTGTGAAGTTTAGGCTTACAATCAGTGTTTAGTACTTGCACATCAGTGTCATTCATCTATCATTTCCTCTGATTTTAGGGATTACTCATGGGTAAGGTTAGGTTTAGGTGTAGGGATGTGGTCAAGTTTAAATTTTTGTATTAAAATGTTGTTCCAGGGTCAACAAAATATGTTGACCCAGGACACATCTAACTCAGCAAAATCAGGACGTGCTTTGGGGTCAGTAGAATTTTTTATTTTTTAATGTCTTTTTTATTTATGTATTTAAAATGTCATTTTCCTGTGATGACAAAGCTGCATTTTCAGCAGCCATTTCTTCAGTCTTCAGTGTCACATTATCCTTCAGAAATTATTCTAATACGTTTGAGGTGAAAGGTTTAAATATACCTTGCAGAATCTGCAAATGTTAAATTATTTTACCAAAATAAGAGGGATCAGAGTAAGATATTTCACATAAAAGGCATTCACATATAGTCCAAAAGAGAAAATAATAGTTGAATTTATAAAAATGACCCAATTCAAAAGTTTACAGACACTTGATTCTTAATACTTTGTTGTTACCTGAATGATCCACAGCTGTGTATTTTTGTTTTTGTTTAGTGATAGTTGTTCATGAATCCCTTGTTTTTCCTGAACAGTTAAACTGCCTGCTGTTCTTCAGAAAAATCCTTCAAATTCCCACTTTCCAAAAGTCCCACGAATTCTTTTTTTTTTTTTTTTTTTTTTTTTTTTTTTTAGCATTTTTGTGTATTTGAACCTTTTCCAACAATGACTGTATGATTTTGAGATCCATATTTTCGCACTGAGGACAATGCATATGCAACTATTACAGAAGGTTCAAATGCTCACTGATGCTCTAGAAGGAAAAATAATGCATTTAGAGCCAGGGGGAGAAAACTTTTTGCAGTTGAATATCAGGGTAAATTTAACTTATTTTCTGTTTTGGGAAACATGTAAGTATCTTCTGTAGCTTCTGCAGGGCAGTACTAAATTAAAAAATATATATATATTTAGGCAAAATAAGAAATATGTACAGATTTTCCTTCTGTTCAAAAGTTTTCACCCCCTGGCTCTTAATGCGTCGTAATTCCTTCAAAAGCATCAGTGAGCGCTTGAACCTTCTGTAATAATTGCATGTGAGTCTCTCAGTTGTCCTCAGTGTGAAAAGATGGATATCAAAATCATACAGTCATTGTTGGAAAGGGTTCAAATACACAAAACTGCTGAAAAAACAAAGAATTTGTGGGTCCTGAAGGATTTCTCTGAAGTAAAGCGGGCAGTTTAACTGTTCAGGACAAATAAGCGACTCATGAACAATTATCACTAAACAAACAAACAAACAAACAAAAACAATATTAATAATCAAGTTGAATGGGGTCATTTTTTAAAATTCAACTATTATTTTCTTTTGTGAATGTATGTAAATGTCTTTTATGTGAAATATCTTATTCAGGTCAGTACTAAATAAAAATTAACATGCATTTTGTATGATCCCTCTTATTTTGGTAAAAATGTGTAGGTAAACTTCAACTGACCTTTTTTGTAACAGGTCTTTACTGGCCATTTTGATTAATTTTAATACCTCCTTGCTGAATAAAAGTAATCATTTCTTTAAAAAACACTTTCTGTCCCAAAATTTACACACACACGTACTATTACAAAAAAGGAATATTAATAAAATTAATTTCTTTACTTAAGTACTTACTAAATGCTAGATAGATTCATTTTCTTGTGGTTTCAGACTTTTGGTTCCCACTGTACTGCATAATGGTCTTGCATAATGGTTTTGTATGACTGACAGTTGAAGAAAGGAAATCTGTTTTTATAGAACGGTGTGAAAAATCCAGATCTGAGGTCAATGGGTCTGTGAAGTTCTGGGTTTCCAGAGGGTCTGTGTGTGTTTGAGTCACTCCTTACTCATTGCGGTCAACTTTGATGGCTGATAGGAGTTGTGTGAGCTACACAGGAAATGCACCAAAGAGGATCCTTTGTTGTACAACACCAATAGGGCAGGCTGAGTCATGTTAAAGTGCTAAGAAGTCCCTCAGGACACGCACACTCAGACGTTAGCGATGGTTTTGTGTGTCCGGAGATGTCAGTTTATAATCTGTGTGGGAATTGTTCTTCACCCCAGCTGCATGGACAATGCATTGAGATGGAATTGGCAGATGGGGGGAAAAAAACTCAGTAGCCCACCTTATAATCTCAAACAGTTTCTCCTATTTCGACATTACTACTAGACTTCGTTATTTTAAACAATGACCAGTATTATTATAGTCTCAGATTATTGTAACAGTTTCTGTTCATTTTGAAGTGGACATAATTATCAATTAAAAAATGATTTATGGTTCACTGAGGGAGCTGTTTAAAGGGATAGTTTGCACAAAAATGAAATTCTGTCATTAATTACTCACCCTCATGACGTTTCAAACCTGTAAGACCTTTGTTCATCTTTAAGATATTTTTAATGAAATCTGACAGCTTTCTGAGCCTCCATAGACAGCAACATAATTACCTTGGTCAAGGCCCAGAAAGGTAGTAAGGATATCATCAAAACAGTCCATGTGACATGAGTGGTTCAACCGTCCTTACTACCTTTCTGGGTCTTGAACGTGTCAGTTGCATTGCTGTCTACGCAGGGTCAGAAAGCTCTCGGATTTCATCAAAAATATCTTAATTTGTGTTCTGAAGATGAACAAAGGTCTTATGGGTTTGGAACGACATAAGGGTGAGTAACTAATGACAGAATTTTCATTTTTGGGTGAACTATCTCTTTAACAGCTTCAAAAAATTTACTGATTGTTTGATTCGACCGACTAACTCCATAGTAAGTCTGGGGCTGTTTTATGAATCTTTTTAACTGACTCATTAAGAAGAACCTTCTCTTAGGAGCCGTTTGTTTGCAAATCAAACATCATGGCTCATGCTGTTTGATGTTTATGTTGCTGCACACTCTAGCTGATGAAACGGAATATTTACAAGTTTTGTCGACTGTTTATTTGTCCCATTTACAAGCATTTCTGTCGCATTTCAGGTAAGCATGTCAAGTCAAGTCATTTGGATGTGCAAGCATCACTCTTGTCGTCAAAAAATGTAAAAGTCAAATTTTGTGTATTCATCCTAAAGTTTTAGAGTACTATTTACAAATAGAAAGACTATACTGAAAGAATGCTCATATTGAATATTAAAGACACACACCACCTTCAAAGCAGGGAGATTTAAACCCACAGTCTTCCGGATGACAGCCCACCTCAGTAACCATAACTATTGACACAGCATCTCTCAGGCCTTCATATAGGCAGCCTGTGGTAAGACCCACACCTCAATGAAGAGATGTAAGGAAAGATATGTCACTTACACCCAGTATGGCTCTTTGAAGTGCAACAGAGGGGGCAACCCAGCCACTTGGTCTCCTTCCCAGCTGGGTAGAGTTAGTGTGTCCTGGGACGTTCAGAGGCACCGTGACACATGGGGGTGAGGCCAAAAGGGGCCCCGACCAAAGCTAAAAACGCAACGCACATGGTTTAACAAGCATGTCTGTTTCCTATCAAGACGTTCTGTGCAGTGATAGAAGTATTGGTTAAAATTTACATCGAAAAGAGTTAAAAAGAAGCATAACAATAGAAGTAGCTCACAGTGTCACAAAAGTCTATCAAAAGTATCTACACTGGACGCGACAACAAGGCTTGTGTCAGTACAACATTAATAGAAAGAGGCAACAGTTTACCGTCAGAGATTTGTAGTGTCACGTCACACTGTGCCGCATCCAGTGTAGACAGCATCATTGATTATAATGCATTCTACAGAGGATTTGCACTCACGTCATGGTTTGGTCATTTACCCAGATCCGTGGCCATTATGGAGGTAGTCAGATGTAAACAACAGCATCGATTACATGGTTAATGTACTACTGAATACGTTGTTCTAAACCACAGAAAAAACATGTGGATGCTGCTAAATCATATAGAGAAGGACTTAGTAAGCAGGAAAGGGCGCAATACTTTGACAAACTAAAGTTAATAGGTGGTAAAGATAAGTAAGAGCTGTATTAATTAAGATATTAGTCTAATATTTCACCTACCTGAACGGAAATGATAAGAACAAAATGTTAAAATTCTTGCCCTGGAAATCCTGGTTCAGTTTGGCCAACCACAAACACCTTTTGCTCCTCTTGACAGTTTTTTGCACTCTTCTCCTTGATTTGTTATCACTTTTGGCAGTCTATAGTACTCCAAATGTTTTTCCCGGTCCGACCAATTAGTACAACCCAAAACATGACAATAATTGACCATTTTCAGCAGCAATAATCAACAAAATTTGCGAGTTCATTTTGGTTCAGTGGCACTGTTTACATTCTATGCCACAAATTATGACAATAAGCCCCAAGAAGCTGTGGTTTACAGTGAATTTATAACAGCGATGCAAAGTGGAGTGCCTAAAACCCTCTCAGTTATTACAAATTCACTGTAAACCACAGCTTCTTTTATGAAATGTTTATTCCATATATGTAGTAAGGTTTCACAAAATATAACAGAGTAAATCAAGTTTAATGATGTTAATAAAAATATAATTCCTCCGCCAAACAATGTAGTTCCTCAGAAACAGTTGTGGTTACTGAGCAACACACAGATGTAAACAAAGGTGTATGTTTGTAGAGTAATTTACAACAGCTTCGAACGCGGCTCAACCAATCAGAACCAAGGACCGGAACTATCCGTTTTATAAATGGCGATTGATGACGCGTCGTGATATTAATTTGTAGCGGCGCGCAGTCGCGTCCAGTGCTGACAAGTCAAAGTTACCATTATTCAGCAGGATTTCTTAAGAGAAATCTAGTCATTCCAATAGGAATCCACGCGACTTAAGTACTACATGAGGGAGAAAGATTTGAAGTAGGTCACACAAATTTGCAGCGTTGACCGACAGAAAGCTGCTTGATTTTAAAGTTATTTCTAGTGTTGTGCTTTAAACATCATCACACAGTCAATATTTTGCTAATATAACCACATGATAGCTACAGAATAACTATATTTATAACTATTTGATATTCTGTCAATGCTTTTATCTTTCATCAGCTGGGAAAAAATATTCTGAAAGTGATTACAACAATATCATTCCTCTGTGCTGTTATCCTTATTGTGATGTGAACTCTGCGATTATTTTAAATGTAGATTTTCACAACTATATCTTTATTGTTATAGTTATCATCCTTGGTGGAATGGGCCTTAAGACTGTAAAAGTTGCCTTCATCATTCTAAGTTGATAAGGCATTGTTATTCATGAGATAACATGCTATTTTTAGCATGATTTCATCTGTTTGCTAAAGTGTTTTAGGTTGTAGGCGGATCCTTGTTTACTTTACCCTCAAGTATATCATTACTGCCCCTCCCACAATGGGATTTTGGCTCTTTAAATCGACCATCATGCAGTATCTGAGATATCATTCATGTCTGTAGCATGGAAGTACGAGCAGTAGCAATAAAAAAGCAGAACGTTAGTGTTGCAATAATTAGTACCGTCTATAGATGGCACTGTTGTAAAAGTGTAAAATACTTTAAATTACTTATTTGGACAGATGAACATCTGATGGCACATAGAAATCACACTACATAAGTGTGCTAAGTGTTCCATTCACACTGTTCCTGATGTGCGTTCTTCTTCAAGACATTTTGCAGCGCTCCACTGGTATGGCCCTCATTTCTAGCAGCGTGAAGTGTGAGAAAAGAAGAAGAAAGAGACAGAAATGAAAGGCAGAAGGGGCCAGAGCGAAACTGTCCTTTGTGATCAGATATCAGAGGGCTCTGTTATTAGCTCTTCTCTCTTCAAGCCCGCAGGCGGCTTTCATCTCTACTGAGTGTCAGTAGTAAAAGCTGGAGGTCATCTGGAGCGCTATACCTGCGTTAGCGCGTGTGCTTCTGTGCTTTCGGCTTTACTGAGGTCAGCTCACAGCCATGTCAACACTGCCATTTAACAAAAGACCACTGACAGGAGATCAGACACTCACCCCAGAAAAGATCATTTACATGGTCCGGCGTGACATTTACACTGATGAAAAACACAGGGTGCTTTGAGTCACATTTGATTAACATGATACCCAGATGGTCTTTTAGGACTCCTGTTTAGTGAACTGAGATGCTTTGTGGTAATAAATCTGAACGGGATGTTCTCACAGGTACCCTGAGCAAACACCATCTTTCACTTGGCTGTTTTCTCGGCTGTAAGTCGCCCTGCTGTTTTTCTGTACTTGGGTTAGCATGACAGAATCTGAAGTGAAGGCCACTGTCAAGTATGTACTCTGCGATGGAATCGTTCTGCCAGTCAGCAGAAAGTTTTGATTAAAAAATGTCACCTTGTGGAAAATCTGTCATTGTGAATCATTCAGTGTCCCACGGTTTTGCCGAAGGCTTATAAATGTCAGAAGGTGAAGTATCCGTCACTGAGGGTCTCAAAGTGTGAGTTGAGTTGCTTATTAGCTTGTATGAGATGAGTTGTTTATGTTAGTAAATGAAAATAGTTGTCATATGATTAGTTGCATGCTCAGTCAGCACTGTGGAACCAGTGCAAGAAGATCCTCATTTGTTATGTTGATTCAGCTAGCTTTTACCTACTTTGATATGTAACTTGTGGAAAGTGATTGAACTTGAAAAATTTGCCTTGAGGAGAATCAGAAGTGTGGGAAAAAACTCAGACTATTTTTTTAAGTTCTTTAGTTAAAGTCTGCTGAATTGGATCAACTAATTTTGTGCTTAATGCACTTTAATTCTGCAGAAATAGTGCTAAGGTCCAACTAAAGATATACTGAAGGATATTTTATTGTGCTAAAGTGGAATTATTGCAGGTACTTCAGATACAATTTAAGTATCTTGCATTTGAAGACTGATATGTGAACCTAGACCACAAAACCAGTCATAAGTAGCATGGGTATATTTGTAGTAATACATTATATGGGTCAAAATAATCAATTTTTCTTTTATGCCAAAAATCATTAGGACATTAAGTAAAGATCATGTTCCATGAAGATATTTTGTACATTTTCTACCTTAAATATATTGAAACTTTTTTTTGATTAAAAAATATGCATTGCTACGAACTTCACTTGAACAACTTTATAGGCTATTTTCTCAATATTTATTTTATTTATATATTTTTTTTTTGCACCCTCAGATTCCAGCTTTTCAAATAGTTGCGTCTCATATTGTCAAATCCTAACAAACCATGCATCAATGGAAAGCTTATTTATTCAGCTTTCAGATGATATACAAATCTACAAGCCTTATTAATAGTAATATTAAAACAAATTTTAGGCATAATATAAAGAAATGTGCATTGTGCAGTAAAGAAGTACTCCAAATAAAGTTTAATTATAATTTTGTATCAGTAAGTCTTGAATGTCAATAAATATGTTAAGAGATTTGAAGCATACTTAGTATGTAGGGCTGGGTTTTGACAAAAAAATTCACAATTCAGTTTGATCCTGATTCACAAGCTTGCGATTCGATTCTTTTCTGATTCGATTTCGATTATTTTGGATATATATCAGGTACAGTACATGCCAGATTTACTCAAGGAAAAAAATCTCTCAGCAAATGCTAAGAAAATATAGGCTACATAAGAGTCAGTTGGTACTACATTACTATAATATTGAAGGTACATTTAGCTAAATGCTCCTCTCTAGAGTTCATTTTTCTAGCTGACTAACGAGTTTATGGTCACCGAATGTTTTTTTTTCTGAGGTGACGTTACGTGACATTGTTTACAAGCTGTGTGTTATTTTGACGTCTGTATGCGGCTGAAACGCTGACTTCGCGATTACATGAGACAGGATACGGACTTCGGTAAGTTTTACCCTTTCTTTTTACATACTTTTGGATGTTTATTCATGTTATCGAGGTCACTTGTTCCGCGAATCACGGTAATTGTCAACAATAATATCAACGCTGTATAATGACTGCTTTATTGATAGGAATCTCGTTCCACTCAAACATAGCTATTTTCATCTTGCATGTTAGTTATCGACTGGAAAATGAAATTAAAGGACTTCAGCATGAATAGTAGGCCTATGGTAACATTGTGTTCATCTTGTTTCCAGAATGATTGTTGTGTACACTCCAGTGGATTGTAAAACAGTAAACAGGTGAGATTTTAAAATGGTTTCTTCTCAAATCAATATTTCATGTCCCTGGTGAAAAGCTGTGCAATGTGTTGTGTGACTGTACATTATCCCTTAAAATGTTTGTCATGTCTGAACTTGTTCATTCGTCTTGGCTCCTGATCACTCTGTCTGGGTTTATTTAAACAACATTATCCCTTACTCAGCGTATAGAACCTTATTATAAAATGTCTGTTTCGTACTAGAGTCATTTCAGTCAGCAAGGTCATAGTTTAATCTTAAAGTACAGATCTGCTGAAATTCTGAATGAACCTAGGAATTCCTAATGATCTCATTAACGTAAAGTGTCTTCTCTAACAGGCCATAATTCTACCGCTTCATCTCCTTGTCACACATTTTACCATCTTCCAGTGCAGAAGCAGCGAGGATCTCAAGTGCAAAAGAGGAGCGGGTTTCGCAGTGGCAAGTGTTCACACCCCATCAGGATAGAGGGAAGCTTTGCAGATCCAGTAAATGATAGGCTGTGGTTAAGAGCTTTAGATTTTACAACACATTGTTGGAGCGAAATGGCCTTTCATTTGCCAAGTGGGAATCACTTGCATATGGTACCGGGATAGTCTTGTGTTAGGAAGCACCTTTGAACAAAACACTTGTAAAACATTAAAGGATTGTGTAGGACAGTCTTGAAAGTTCTGGATTTAACTTGCACGATTTTCGCCGTAATCGCATTACTCCTCTGCAAATGTAAATATTTCTTTCTTTTGTGTCAGGGATTATTAGGCTTGTTTGCTAAAGTGTCTGAGGACAGATTGCAGAGCATCGTAATAAAAATTTGTTAGTCCTTGGCTTCAGTTGAACAACTAAACAGCAACCATTTCATTTTGCTTCAGAATTATATTATTTTTTTGTACATGGAAACTGTTGGAAGACAAAATAACATTAAGTACAATATTTCATGATGTCAGACATGAATCTGAGTTTATTTTGGAAAAACTTTGTTCATCATTGACGAGAATTTGCAAAAAGTGGAAATATTACTCAGTGGTGTTTTACGTAACATTGCCATTGATTCATGACATTGGCATTGATTCATACTACGTAATATACAAAATTGTTTTGTTTACTCTATGTGTAATTATTCCACAAATTAAAGTTCAATGCAGTCATTAAGTTCACAGAGTTCAGATGACGTAACATTTGACATTTGATTTGTAATAATCTGTATAACTCTGTCTTTCAATTCAGTTCAATTCAGATTTATTTGTAAAGCGCTTTTCACGATACATATCATTGCAAAGCACCTTTACAGCAAATTACAGTTTTCACAATACATTTAGTAGTAGTAGACTATGCCAAGTTGATGAACATATGGCAGAGATGTATTGTAAAGATCAATTAATAGCGTAATCAAACAGACAAAGAACACTATAAATTAGTAGCAAAATTCGGTAGTGCTGTATGTTGTTTCAGGGTTGGCATCATCTGAAATCCTCTGAGGGGTTGGCATCATCTCTTCCTAAGTGTTCTGGATCCAGACTGAAGCTTGTGAATTCCTAGTTACCACGGGATGTCAATCCCATGGTAGAAACAGAGAACAAATAGGAACATAATTAACGTAGCTGCTGTTCAAACCAAGCAAAGAGAGATTTGTTCAACCAGAGCTAAAAGATTAATAATGTGCATTTGATCAGATATAACAGCAGTAAAAGTTTATGAGACGCCTTTTTTGAATGCTTGACTAAAAAGATGAGTCTTTAATCTAGATTTAAACAGAGAGAGTGTGTTTGTTATTTTTTTCAAATTGAACAAAGGTGACATTGTCTCTAAGCTTGACTTTCATTTGAATCAAAGAAGGAGTCTGCAGTCAAAAGCTATGGGCAGTTTACTGAGGAACAACATCACTCCGATGAATCACGGCTAATGAAATGTGTAGGTTTGGTTTTGAGAGCCCCTTGGATACTTTACAGTCAAGAGTTTGTCATCACCCAGAATTCCCAAAAACTCTTTGCACTCTGCATTTAATCCAAACAAAGCCCACGTATTCTCAGCATGCCAAGATTGCTCTCGGCTGGAAAGGTGCTTATTCTCTCCGGTTATTCACGTTCGGCATTAATCACCGCGTCCCACACGACTGTCACCGCTGTTGCCAAGAGGCTCTGGGAATTCCTGTTCAGTCTCTGTCAAAGGTTGTGTACCTTTAGGGTTCAAAGCGTGGACTCGATGGAGTTCTTTCTGTGGATACAGTAGCTGTTGAGAACAAAAGAACGAGCGGTTTTGGTTGTGCTTGGATATTGTAGCGCAAGTCAACATGTGTGGATCAGGGATGGATTATGATGTTGGCATGCTCTGGGCACGGATGGGGCCCATCACAGGACGTGTTCTTGCTTTCAAAACAGACGGAGCTCAACAGAACTGAACAGAAGGTGCATTTAAATGGGGCATTAGCTTTCATATACTGTTGCAAATATAACACTCAAGATATTTGTCTAGTGCGATGCTCTGTGACGGACAAAGATGTCAGTTTAGTGACAGTACCATTTAAAAGTTTGAAGTCAGTAATGTTTTTTAATGTTTTTGAAAGAAGTCTCTTATGATGACCAAAACTGCATGATTTTTTTTTTTTGTAACAGCATAAAGGTGTTTCCTATGGAAGCCTGTTTTCACCACTGAATAAAAAATAAAAAAAGGTAATTGTGACTTTTTATCTCACAATTCTGACATTTCTTCTTGCAATTGTGAGTTTACATCTGCCATTTCTTACTTTTTTTCTCAGAATTGTGAGATAGAAACTCGCAATTGTGAGTTATAAAGTCAGAATTGTGTGATATAAACTCGCAATTATGACTTTTGTCCCAGATTAAAATGCAAGTCAGAGCTGTTTCAGTTTTCACAGAATTGAGATAGAAACTCGCAATTGTGAGTTATAAAGTCAGAATTGTGAGATATAAATTCGCAATTCTGACTTTTTTCTCAGAACTGTGAGATAGAAACTCACAAATGTGAGTAATAAAGTCAGAATTGTATGATATAAACCTGCAATTCTGACTTTTTTCACAGAATTGTAAGATAGAAACTCGCAATTGTGAGTTATAAAGTTATAATTGTGAAATATAAACTTGCAATTATGGCTTAAAAATAAAATGTAAGTCAGAGCTGTTTCAGTTGAAAGAAACTTGCACTGACTGATCTTAAAATATATCAATGTTTTTGTTTTGTCTCAAGATGCACACCGGTAATGTTTTATCTAAGGCACGTTTATAAAAATTACCGAAATGTCATAATTGAACTATGGCCTAATCCTGGCTTAGTCTAAACTCTTTCTGTGAAACCAGGCCTAAATCTCACAATTCTGAATTCTTTTTTTCTCAGAATTGTGAGAGAAACTCGCAATTGTTGAGTTAAAAGTAGTGAGTTAAAAAGTCAGAATTGTGTGATTAAAATCTCACAATTCTGAGAAATTAAGTCAGAACTGTGTAATGTAAACTCACAATTAAAAGTTATAAAATCAGAATTGCGAGATTTAGGCCTGGTTTTACAGACAGGTCTTAGACTTAGCCAAGATTATAAAGTCAGAATTTCCGTGATATGAACTCGCATTTCTGAGAAATTAAAGCCGGGCTCACGCTGCAGGATTTTTAGCCCGATTTTGCCCCAATTTTCCACTCCCGAGAATCGGAGCAAAAATCTTGTCGAGCACCTCGACCGGTTCCGATATTCGGCCTTGCACCCCCCGATCTGCTCGCACACAAATCGGGGCCACCCCGATTAATATCAAACATGTTTGATATTTAGGATTTTAAATTGGGATGATGACAGCTATATGATTACATCAATACTTTCACAACAGCCAATGCGCGACCGCAAAACAGCTGCTGTACGGGTCCGTTGATAGTGGAGATAGAGGAAACTGCTTCTTGAGTTTTTGTAGTAACACTGTGTGTATAATGTGTCAAAAACGTACCACAACCGTAAGAGAAGCTCTGGGATGACATTGTATCAGTTTTGAACATACTAGGTGAGTGCAGAAAGCTGCTAGCATGCTAGCTAACATATGTAAACAGCATCAAAGTTGCTGAAATGACCATCTGTTGCATAACATTACGTGAGACGATCACTCCGGCATGATAATCTTAATAATATTTTGTAGTGTGTGATGCGCCACGATTTTTTCAAATCTTGTAGTGAGTGCATGTTTAAGATTTCAGGAAAGATAATCTGCAAAGATTCTCCTTATGTGTGCACTGCAACCAGATTTCATAATCGGTCAGGATTTTAAAAATCCTGTAGCGTGAGTCCGGCTTAAGTCAGAATTGTGTGATAGTTATAAAGTCAGAATTGTGAGATATAAACTTGCAACTGAACACAGCTGATTCTGGTAGGTCATGTGACAATTACAACATAATGAATATTCATATTACATGCACAGTTTTAAAGCAGCTTTAATCGTCTTTTTTGTAACTTCGTGATTTAACCGACGACATACTCACAGTTTCATTTGGGTTTGAATATGATACAGCACTTTAATATAGCCTAATCCAGCACGTGCCGGCACATTTGTGCGTGCACTTGAAGAGCACGCGGTACGAGCAGTATAACGGCTGACAGGACAGGGAGATTTGTTTTGACCGAAATATGGCCTGACAACTCTCATCTGACCGCAGTTTACTATTGTTCTACTGAAGCTCCTCGTCACCGGTACTGTACTGTTTGGTGCTGAGGTGAAGTTGGAGTGAGCATCTGAAACGTTTCCCATTTGATGTGCTCGTTCCGTGTCCCGTGTCTAAGCAAACGCAGTTCTTTAGCAGTTGTGAGTGGGATGGGGAAACCTAGCCCCGCCCCTACGTTAATTGCGTTAAATATTTTTAACGCGTTAAATTGAAAAAATTAATCGCCTGCGTTAACGCGCTAATTTTGACACCACTATACCATACACATTCATATAGAACAGTGGTTCTCAACTCCAGTCCTCGGGGCCCACTTCTCTGTACATTTTGTATGTCTCCCTCATTTAACGCACCTGATTCAGGTCATCAGCTCGTTAGGACATCCATGAACTAAACTGAGTGTGTCAGATTCAGAAACATACGTATGTATAGTATGAATATTCATTATGTTTTCATTGTCACGTGACTTACCAGAATCAGAGAACCACTGATATAGAACATACTTTTTAGAAGAAACCTACTCAGAGAGTATGCAATTTCGGAGGCAGTTGTATTTTTCTTATGCTATGGGTCTAGTAAATATGAAGGCACAGCAGCTCATCGGGGCCTCCTGCTGGTCTGGTGCCCGGCAGGTCTGTGGGTTTAATCCATTTGTGTGGGTGGAGACAGAATATTTGAGCTCCGAAAGGCGTAGAGAAGTAGCTCTCCTCAGATGGAGCCGTCATCCTACACTTATCCTCTGCCGTTCCCACAGACGTGGAAGTGTGGCAGATGAGATAACATGGCTAATGCGCACACATGTGACCCACAGCATTTTGGTGTAATCCAGTACGGTAATCACTCTTTAAATATACTTGAATAAACTATAATTTCCTCAATGACAGGCTATATAGAACGCTTGGCCTCCACGACAACCATATTTACTTTTTACAGTTTTAATCTACAGTATTAATATCCCATCTCCGGCAGCTCGCCGCCGGTTTTCTGCATTTCCCAAGCTGAGGTTTGAACTTTATCCTCGATGTTCAAACAGGCTTCTGAAGCTGATGAGAAAGGCGCCACGGGCGTTATGCGCTGAGTATGCAGCATGAAGGCTAAAAGCTAAAGCTAGTGAAAGGTATTGCCGTGGTTTTGAAGAGGAGTTGAAAATTACATGGGTTACCATGTAATTTGAACACAAGGAGACTTTCGTTCACTCTTTTTCCTGTGGGTTGAACGCTTTGTGCTGCTTTGAACACACCTGTGGCCTGTTGAGTGGGCCTTGTTTTGGAGGAAATAGGTCTGATATGCTTGTCGTTTAACCTGGCCTATGCACTCACCTCAGCTTGACAAAAAATGTCAACTGAAGCAGCTATTTTTATAACTAGAACAATCAAACCCTGTCACATCGTGGTACAAACACACACTACCTCAGTCTGCATGCGTCCGTTTCAGCTGTTTGCTTTGTGCTGTGTGAATGAATGTCTACAGGCAAATTCAATAAGCATGACTATTTCTAAAACAGAGAAATAAAGATTTCAAGGTCCACATCCTTGTTCCTTTTTCTTTGAAAAGGCACACAGAAAGAGTGGTTTGTGCACATACTTTGTGCCTTCAAGCTCTCCCCTCCTTCACAGATTTAGTTAAAGTATCTCTTTGTATAAAAGGGAGATGTGGTAATTTCAACCGTTTTCATCAGTTGTTTGAGGGAATTGTTAGCGTGTTAGAATCATTGGCACTTGCTCAACTAAATTTAGTCATCTGATAGTAAACTGGAAGCATCTGTTGGCTTGTATTTAAATCACATCTCTGATATACTTTATTTTACTAAAGCAGTTCTGAGTTTGTTAATGGTGAATATGCCTTTGCTTAGTCATTCGGTGCCAATTTTACATTTTAGATTGCATATTTTAGAAATCAGGATGAAGTTATTAAATGAAATATATGATATATGTGCACATGATCATGAGCGAAAAGAACGTACACTAAAAAATGCTGGGTTCAGCCTGTTGGGTCATTTTATTGGGTTATTTTTAACATTTTTACCCATGTGCCAGGTAGTTTGTCTGCACTATAAAAAATGCTGGGTTATTTTTTTGTTAATCCAAATGCTAGGTTCAGGTTGTTGGGTCATTTTATTGGGTTATTTTAAATATTTTTACCCAAATGCTGGGTTCAGCTTGTTGGGTCATTTTTATTGGGTTATTTTAAATATTTTTACCCAGGTGCTGGGTTCAGCTTCTTGGGTCATTTTATTGGGTTATTTTAAATATTTTTACCCAGGTGCTGGGCAGTTTTTCTGCACTCAAAAAAAAAAAAAAAAAAAAATGCTGGGTTATTTTTTTGTTAACCCAAATGCTGGGTTCAGCTTGTTGGGTCATTTTATTGGGTTATTTTTAACAGGTGCTGGGTAGTTTTTTCTGCACTCAAAAAAAAAAAAAAAAAAAAATGCTGGGTTATTTTTTTGTTAACCCAAATGCTGGGTTCAGCTTGTTTGGTCATTTAATTTGGTTATTTTAAATATTTTTACCCAAGTGCTGGGTAGTTTTTCTGCACTCTAAAAAATGCTGGGTTGTTTTTAACCCAAATGCTGGGTTCAACCTGTTAGGTCATTTTATTGGGTTATTTTAACATGTTTATCCAGGTGCTGGGTAGTTTTTCTGCATTCTAAAAATGCTGGGTTATTTATTTATTTTTTTTTAATCCAAATGCTGGGTTCAGCCTGTTGGGTCATTTTATTGGGTCATGTAAAATATTTTTACCCAGGTGCTGGGTAGTTTCTCTGCACTCAAAAAAATGCTGTTATTTTTTGGTTAACCCAAATGCTGGGTTCAGCTTGTTGGGTCATTTTTATTGGGTTATTTTAAATATCTTTACCCAGGTGCGGGGCTGTTTTTCTGCACTCTAAAAATGCTGGGTTATTTTTTTGTTAACCCAAATGCTGGGTTCAGCTTGTTTGGTCATTTAATTGGGTTATTTTAAATATTTTTACCCAAGTGCTGGGTAGTTTTTCTGCACTCTAAAAAATGCTGGGTTGTTTTTAACCCAAATGCTGGGTTCAACCTGTTAGGTCATTTTATTGGGTTATTTTAACATGTTTATCCAGGTGCTGGGTAGTTTTTCTGCATTCTAAAAATGCTGGGTTATTTATTTATTTTTTTTTAATCCAAATGCTGGGTTCAGCCTGTTGGGTCATTTTATTGGGTCATGTAAAATATTTTTACCCAGGTGCTGGGTAGTTTCTCTGCACTCAAAAAAATGCTGTTATTTTTTGGTTAACCCAAATGCTGGGTTCAGCTTGTTGGGTCATTTTATTGGGTTATTTTTTAACATTTTTACCCAGGTACTGGGTAAAAAATGCTGGGTTATTTCTTTGTTAACCTAAATGCTGGGTTCAGCTTGTTGGGTCATTTAATTGGGTTATTTTAAATATTTTTACCCAAGTGCTGGGTAGTTTTTCTGCACTCTAAAAAAAGCTAGGTTTGTTTTTAAACCAAATGCTGGATTCAACCTGTTAGGTCATTTTATTGGGTTATTTTTAACATGTTTATCCAGGTGCTGGGTAGTTTTTCTGAATTCTAAAAATGCTGGGTTATTTATTTATTTTTTTTTTATCCAAATGCTGGGTTCAGCCTGTTGGGTCATTTTATTGGGTTATGTAAAATATTTTTACCCAGGTGCTGGGTAGTTTTTCTGCACTCTAGAAAAAATGCTGGGTTATTTTTAACCCGAATGCTGGGTTCAGCCTCTTAGGTCATTTTATTGGGTTCATGTTATTTTTTACCCAGGTGTTGGGAAAGCATCAACATTTTTTAAATATACATCGCAGCTAACCTTCAGCTTGAAACGCTAGCCTTCTACAAACGCAGCATTCACCGGATCAACACTCAAAGTGAAACTTCCACCATGGAAGTTTAACCTTACATATACCTATATAGTCCTATATATACCCAGCACTGATTGCCAAATAACCCAGATATGGTTGTTTTTAACTCAGCATTTGTAGAGAATAGATTTATGTCTTGATGTAAAATGGTTGAAACCTTGCAGATGAGCTATACAGACTCCAGATTAATTATTAATTAATATTAAAAGGTCAAATATATAGGCCATCTCGATAATGTGTTTCAGTCCCATCAATCACTGTGTAACATTGAAAGGTCATACAACTGCACAGGGCAATTTATTATTTTAATTAATGTTTAAAAATATGAAAATATCAGCTTAAGCTGATTAATATTCATGCACTTAGTCTTTTCCATGTGGTGGTGCTACAACTTTCCCATCTTTGGCCCGTAATCTAAAACTAATTAGAGTGCCACTGGTTCAAATTTACATCTACATTTATTCATTTAACAGATGCTTTTATCCAAAGCGATTCACAAATAATCCAGTGACATGCTGACCCCACAGTCTGGCAATTTAATAGAATTGTAAATAGTATGAATAACTTGAACCACATTTTTTTTCTGCACGCAGCATTTTTTAATCATCCATCTTACAGGATGAGCCTGGGTTTTTGTGCTGAAGTTGGCCTGATTTTAATCTCTAGTTCTTTTCTGTTCATTGCCCCCTTCGATTCTGTGACTTATATTTTCTAAATGAATTCCACGAATGCTTCCCATGAGGTGGTCCCTACAGTATATGTGGCCATATATTGTGTCACACATCTAGGCATGTTGAGAGTTGCGATGAATCTAATTAGACTCTGTCATGGTGGTCTGGGCAAGTTGGTAAAAAGTCACGCATCTACACTTAATTTCAACGACAAGTAGCACTAAAGGAACCGTTCTGTTATGCGGCCACAGCTGTGCGTGTTCAGACCACACAGTGATTGAAACAAAACACAATGCACCTTTATCTGTCCGTCACAGGCACAGTGACTCGAGTCTGCACACACAAGTGACCTAAAAGTCAACATGTAGCGTGTACACATTATAGATCTGTAAACCTAAAAATAATTTGATATTTTAATCCACACAATGTTATTCATTGAGTTTGTCAGTCATCAGTCTTAATGGTCTGCTTTATATGTTACATGTTTGCTATTATTGATAGGATATATTACATTTTTAATTAGCCTTTATTTATACTTTAAGCTATTTATATTTATACTTTAAGCTATGTTTCAGATGTTAAGTTTTAGTAATTTTGGTGTTTGCTTTTGTCATTTTTATAAGTTTTGTATATTATTTATTACATTTTTAATTAGCCTTTATTTTTATATTTTAAGCTTTGTTTAAGATTTTAAGTTTTAGTCATTTTGGTGTTTGCTTTTCTTTCTTTTTTTTTTTTTTTTGTATAGTATTTATTACATTTTTAATTAGCCCTTATTTTTATATTTTAAGTTTTGTTTCAGATTTTAAGTTTTAGTCATTTTAGTGTTTGCTTTTGTCATTTTTATGTTTTTGTGTAGTATTCATTACATTTTAATTAGCCTTTATTTTTGTATTTTAAGCTTTGTCTCTGATATTACGTTTTTTTTTTTAAGATCAATTTTTTGGCATTTCTTTGACTTTATTGTGACAGGACAGATCATTATTGACAGGAAGTTAAGTGGTAGAGAGAGGAGGGGTGGGATCGGGAAAGGGATTCAAACACGGGACCCCCGGTGCGCAACGGCACTGTATGTTGGCGCGCTGACATTATTTCAGATTTTAAGTTTTAGTAATTTAGTAATTTTAAGTTTTTGTATAGTATTTATACAATCTTTAATTAGCCTTTATTTTATATTTTACGTTCTGTTCCAGATTTTAAATTTGAGTAATTTTGGTGTTTGCTTTTGTCTTTTTTATACATTGTATGGTATTTATTATATTTTTTAATTAGCCTTTATTTCCATATTTTAAGCTTTGTTTCAGATTTTAAGTTTTAGTAATTTTGGTGTTTGCTTTTGCCTATTTTATATGTTTTTGTAATGTATTTTTTTTTTAATTAGCCTTTATTTTTATATTTTAAGTTTTGTTTCAGATTTTAGTAATTTAGCTATTTGCTTTTTTTGTCAAGTTATTTTATACTTCTATTTAGTTTTAACATTTTTATTTTGGTGTAGGTTTTAGTTATTTTGCTATGTGCTTTTTTAAAGTATTTCTATTGAACTTTTTATTATTTCTATTTAGGTTTTTTGTAATTTTAGTTCTTTAACTTATTTTATTATAGTTAGTTTTCAAGGAAACATTTCTAGTTTTTAAAGTTTGTTCATCTAATATATTTTATTTCATTTCAGCCTTATTCCAATTAAAAAAAAAAATATATATATATATTTTTTTATTAGTTTTAGTTTTAGTTAAAAGAGCAACCATAGCTATTTCTATTGCTCATCTTTGGCGTTAGAAACTGTTTAAAAAGTATTAGATGTTCCCTACTGACAAGAACTCACATAAAAACTTGAATTTGAAAACAAGTTATGAATATGTTAATTGGCTATTTTACCCAAATTTGTTTGTGCTATGTGCTATTTTGTGTTTATTATAGTATTGTGTTGTTAGCTTAGCAATAGCTAATATCAAACCTAGACTGAAACCAGACTATAGCCACATCTGTATTCTTCAAAAGTACAAAAACAATACTTTTTCGACTTGAACATAGTTTAATCTTTGGCTTTTAACTAGTCCTTCAACTAGTGTCAATTTCTTGACCACATTCTAGAGTTATCCCAGAGTCCAGTCTGGATTGGTAAAGTGAAGTTGTGTCTTGTGGAGCAAAGACTGCGATGGTGTCACATTTCACAACAGAGGATCCGGAGCTCTGTGTTTAGGAATGGAGTGCTGCTTCCTTTTAAGGATGATGGAGCACAGCAGGCCCTCCTCCTCCTACTCCTCCTCCTCCTCACAGATGCCATTTCCTGAGTGTTCGCATTCTTCTGGCTCTCTGCGTCTCTGTGATTTCAGGAGAAGAGTGGGATAAATATTACGCGAGTGATGTAAGGGTCCGCGGCCCACGCATCCTAACAACGTCATTGCCACTTCCTGTCCCGGTCAAACGTTCAGTTTGGATAACTCAGGAGAAAAATATCTGGAGGTCAGAATGCAGGGAAGGAGTAATGGTTAGTGTGTCACCATGTCTGATACTGTCACAAAAATTAAGGTTTTATAAGCTGAAGCCCTTTCAAATGAAATTGCTGAAATAATGATTGCAATTAGTCAGCAAACAGGAAGCTCCGCTCTGAACTCAGTCAACTTTGCTACACTGGGTCGACCAACAATGTTTAAGCTTTTGTGGTATCTTTTAGTCAGTTTTGTCTTTCAGGTCAACTACTGTCATGGCAGAGCAACAGTTTGATCTGAATATGCTTACCTACTATAGCCCTGCTGATAAAAACAGCTATAACCAGCCTAGGCTGGTTTAAGCTGGTCTCCCAGCTAAGACCAGGCTGGACGACCACGTTTTAGCTGGGGGTTTTTTCAGCAGGGATATTAGGCAAAAAGCAGCTTGTGAAAAGAATAGCATGTCTGAATTCATACTATTCATAAAACATTAAGTGAACAGTACACAGATGACCTATACTGCTTCTGCCTGCTGTGCATAAGATGAACACTTCACTATCCCATGAGGCCATAGAAGAGGAGTTGTGGTACATTCGGATTTCATTCAAACTATAACCATTTATACATATCTTTCATAAGGTCACAAAGTTTGTTTCTCATCAAATGTAGTACTCAGACAGGATGCGATTTCGGATGCACCTATTATGTTTATAGCGACTTGCCTGAACAATAACACATCTGGTTTAATAATACAGACATTTAAAGGTAACTCTTTCGCCCCCTTGAGTATGGAGGCTGGATTACTGCATGGATTACTACTGTTCAGTCAGGCTATATTTTTAAATATTTTTTTTATTTGAAATGACATTAAGTCTGTTCCTCACACAAAGTTTTCGTATGTCTTCAGTAGACTTGAGATGTAGTGTATGTACAATTTTAATTATATTTTAAGATGATATAAGGTGATATACCGGTTCAAACGGTAAACCGGTTTGAAATATGCAAACACAATCCTTCAAAATTCTCTTTTTAAGTTCCACAAATGAAAGAAAGTCATGAATTTGAAATGAGATGAGGGTGAGTAAATTTTTTAGTTGAACTGTTTCTTTAAGAAGACACGAATCAGTGCTTGAAAATGTAGACAGGACATGATGATGAAGATGATTATAATGACGACGGCGATGATGGTGCAGTCATGCGACCTCATTGTGAGGCCACAGAGCGAGGCCGGTGTATACACACGCGTATCTCTTCATATGTGTTTGCGGATGAACAAGTTTGGTACAAAGTTGCCCAAAGACCAGCTGCAGTACAGATTAGAGGTTGTGTGGTTTTCTGGTTGACTGGATTGTTTCTCATCTTTAGCTGTTTCCTCTCTGACAGAACTCCTATGTCTTATCTGAGCACCACAGCCTTTCATGAATCTTTATATAGCTCCGTTGCCATGGGCATCGCTGTGGATACACAGCCTGACACTAACCAAGAAGAACCACAGAAAGATAATTGAGAGAAAAGACACAGTTCAGACCAAAACCACTGAAAGGTTAGATGAATATCCATGCTTTTACATTAAATTTTTGAGTCTAACAGTAATAGAAAGTTAATTTTAGCATAGCTATTGGTTGCGGCCTCAGGAAACTCTATTGTCAGAGAAAAATAGTGGGTAACAATCTCCTGTCCTGGCTGGCTTTGGACCGTCGGGGCCGGATATTTGTGTTTGTTTGCCGAAGTCTTTGTTTACTATACCATTACCAGAACAAACCGCCAAACTTTATGTCCAACTATGGGAATCACATGGGAGGTTTTTGAAGTCAGTATCCCGGCTATTCAAGTCAAAACACAACTGCACCATTGGAAAATCCAGCTTTAGTGTTTTAGAACATGGCAGCTGGTTCAACATAGTTTAGATTCGAAATACCAGCTGGTAGGGAACTGACTGGGCTGCTGGACCTACTTAGACCAGTAAGAATCCAGCTAACAGGTTCCAAAAACCAGTTGGACTTTAATCTGTTATGTTTTGCTGCAGGACAGCTGTTTCTCTCAATCATTAATTGCCTAGAAAGCAAAAATAAATATTATTTTATTAATTACTCACCATCATGTCGTTCTAAACCTCTAAGACATTCCTTCATTTTCAGAACACAAATTAAGATATTTTTGATGAAATCCAAGAGCTTCATAGACATAGACATTGCATAGACAGCAATGCAACTGACAAGTTCAAGGCCCAGAAGGGTAGTAAGGACATTGCTAAAATAGTCCATGTGACATCAGTGGTTCAATTGTAATTTCATGAAGCTACAAGAATACTTTGTGTGTGCAAAGAAAACAAAAAATAATGATTTTTTAGGGCCCTATGATTTCCATAATGCAGAAAACGCAGACAGAATCACGGAATCCAGTCATAAAAACAGAATTTACAGTTTAACGCGGAATGTCATGGAATTTGTCAAAGTTTGGATGAATTAACCAAAAGTATGTCATTACATGTATTTTATTAGTATTATTATTTTCTTTTTCTTTAAGCCTGTAATTCCTTTCTAAATTATTGGACAGCATGAACGCTACTTTGGGGATTTGTGGGTAAGGGTTGAGAGATTGCCAAATGTGATATATTGGAAAAATCAATAAAAATATTAAAACCAAAAGTAGGTCATTACACTCAAAAGGTTACTCCACCCCAAAATGAAAATTTTGTCACTAATCACTTACCCCCATATACTTTCAAACCTGTAAAAGCTTCGTTCGTCTTCGGATATTTAAGATATTTTGGATGAAAACCAGGAGGCTTTTAACTGTCCCATTGACTGCCAGGTAAATACCACTGTCAAGACCCAGAAAAGTATGAAGGACATTGCCAAAGTAGTCCATATGCCATCAGCGGTTCAATCTGAATTTTATGAAGTGACGAGAATACTTTTTGTACACAAAGAAAAAAAAAAACGATTTTATTCAACAATTCGTCTCCTCCGCGTCAGCATAGCGCCATTTTGGAGAGTATCCGCTGGACACAAACTGCATACGTCGTTCTGTGTCAGACGCACCACAAGGATACGTTTTCTACGTATATTTACGCTTTGATTTGAACAAAAACAGTGTATCCGGCGTACGCAGTCTGCGTCCAGCAGATACTCTCCAAAATGGCGTTACGTTGAAGCGGAGGAGACGAATTGTTGAATAAAATCGTATTTTTCTTTTTTTTTCTTTGCGTACAAGCGTCGCTTCATAAAATTCAGATTGAACCACTGATGGCAGATGGACTATTTTGACCGTGTCTCTCATACTTTTCTGAGTCTTGACAGTGGTATTTACCTGGCAGTCAATGGGACAGTTACAAGCCTCCCGGTTTTCATCCAAAATATCTTAAATTGTGTTCCGAAGACGAACGAAGCTTTTACGGGTTTGGAACGTCATGGGGGCAAGTGATTAATGACAGAATTTTCATTTTTGGGGTGGAGTAACCCTTTAAATCATATCGCGATATGGACTAATATTTGTAAATATTAAGCCGCAAAACGACTATTTAAGTATGAATTCTGTCTGTCTCTGTGTTAATGAATGACGCAGACGCGTGGTTTTGTTTACTACTTGTACAGAAGTGTGCGTGACACTTGCGGTGATATAGCGTCTGCCGTCTTACTAAATGAGGACATAAATACATGAACATCTCCAGAACTGCTCTGAGAGTCACTTCGTGAGCATTTTACCGTTTAATTTGACTAAAACTATCATCATATCATATACACACAGAAATTGAAAAGTATTCACGGCAACCCGTCAAAATAGTTTGGTTTAACGTCAAGACATTGTGGCAGGAATACATTACTATTGTTAAGCAGAATATAGGTACGTACGTAATACTACTACTACTAAAATTATTAAAACCGCATTTTGAAGGAATAATCATATATTTCTTCAATGTTTTGATTGTAATAGTAAATCCCCTCTATTTGCCAAAAAAAATTTTATTAATTAAAAGATAAACGAAATGAATGCTTTATGCCGTCATTTTAGAATCAGAAAAATGCAAATACACAACACAGAATTTCTGTGGGGAAAACCCCCCCAAAACATTTCATAAGGCTATTGTAAGAATAAATAAAATTTGTTTTTATGCATTCAAATAATTAGGCATGCTAGAACACAGAATTTGATAACAATAAAACAGAAGGTGGGCAAAAATAAAACTTTTCATAGGGCCCTAAACATGTAGTTTTTGTTAAACTTTTAATAAACTGATGCTAAATTGTTGTAAGTCTCATGATTTGAATTAATTAGACATTCTTTTTGATTAATACAATGTAATTTAAAAAGGAGTCCTGAAAAATCAAAACGGGAAAAAAACAGAATCCAGAAAAAGTCAAACGGAATTTGGAAAAAAAAATGTTAACGGAATTTGGGAAAAAATAAAAAGGATTTAATAGGGTCTTTATTTAATCATTTTATTGATGTCTTTACCTCCTTTTCCGAGCCTCGAACGTGTCAGTTGTGTTGCTGTCTATGCAGGGTCAGGAAGCTCTTGGATTTCATTAAAAATATCTCAATTTGTGTTCCGAAAAAAAGTAACTAGGTTCTTATGGGTTTGGAACGACATGAGGGTGAGTAATTAATGACAGATTTTTCATTTTTGGCTGAACTATCCCTTTAACATTAGGTAACCACATTAGTTAAGATGAACATTTAAAAGTGATAAATTAGTGTTTTTTCTTTGTGGTACAGATCTTATGTGAACTTTAGTAACCCACTTGCTTCTGAGCAACAGAGATAGCGAGTGAGGTAGGCCTGCATTTATTCTGTGTAGCTCACAGATGAAGGCGCTGGATGTCATCCAGTCGTATGGAAGTTAAGTGGCCACAGATAAGTTGAGAGCAGGCATAATACTCTCCTTACTATCAGGCCACTCTGAAGCGAATTGCCCCCCGGTCGTCCCCGTGGGTACAATAAGGCCTTTTACATTTCCTGAACACGCACTGGCACACATGATAACTCCCTGATTGAATTAGCTCACTGCCATATGACTTCCTGTATGGAAAGCGGATGAATTTGAAATTCTTATATCTTATGGCAACAGAGTTTCATAATTTCACCTCTCAGCAAATATCCAGGGAATCATTTTGCAATACTTCATGACATCACCGTGCCCTGTGCCAAAAACAAAATTGTTATCGAAACAATGAGACAAACCATTCCTGATCATCTTGACAATTCACTGTGAACCTCCACACCTTCATTGTGAATCCTGCTGATTACAATGCAATCTGTGACTGTCACGTTTCGCACACTATTAACAGGCCACAGACATCCTGGAAGACAGCTCGCTCTGAAATACTGAAGTGTGCTTAGTCATAACAGAGAAATGATGAGTCAGAAACATGCCATTGATATTTTTCATTGCTTCAGTCAGCCACTCTGCTATACGTCGAAAATGTATGTTATTGACGGTTGCTTTTTGTTTGTTTGGTTTTATTAATGGTTTAAGTTAATGTTGAGGGTTATTGACTGACCACTCACTTTGGGCTCTTTTGCCTCCTCCCCTCCAAACTATTATCACATACTTGACCTCCACAGGTCAGGAAAAGGGAAATCGAAAGCAGGGTCACATTCTAACAGAGAAGCAAGATATTATGCTGACCGTCTGATACTTTTGAGAGGAAACCAGTTATGCTGACCCTTCAAGCAATTGCTTTACATCCTGTCGTGCCATACTGAGATGGTGAGTTGTAAATATGTATTAAATGTATGTGAATTTATTCATTTTCATATGCGTGTGTCAACATCAACCCCTGTAATGATATGATTGTTCATCTTGTGCAACTTTTTCCTCTATCTGCTCTCTTTTCCTTGCTGAAAGATATGCCCTGGAGACATTGGATCACATATCCTGTGTGTGTGTGTGTGTGTGTGTGTAGTGTCATGGAAGTGGAACTGAGAGCGTTGTGCTTTAATAAGCGCTGCGCTGTATCGTGTGACCTCCTGGTCATGGCCCCAGGGACCTCCATTCTCATTACAAACATCATCCATGGTGCCTAGCCGCAGATGGGGGCAAGTTTAACATTTCAAATTCGCCATCAGACAGTATATACAAGCCAGGACGTTATGAAATCTTCTTTCATTCTTTGAAAGCAACTGATTATTCTCTGTGAAGTAGAAGGGATATACAGTAACCACATAAGAAGCTTCATTTAAACATGTCTGAGCATTTTCTGGATATTTTAAAGCCCCGCACTGATTCTCAGTTAAGAGTCATGTCTTAAATTTCTGATTTCCTTGGAATGATGGATTGCACCATTACCAGACCGTGTTATATCACCTCTGAATAAACCAGTCTACTCTTAGTGTCTGCATATTTTGTTGTGCCTTCAGGTGCAAAGATGTTTCATTGTTTTTGCTACTTCCTGTTACTCTGTCGAGTGCTTATACTGTTTTTGTAGTGGTTTGACCTCACAGTTTCACATTTTCACAGAGGTTGTCAAGAGAATCACTCATTCTTGTACTGTCACTGTTAGATTTAATAGTGAGTTTTCTGTATGAACAGTTAAAAGTAGAATATGAAATCCGTATGTAGCTGGTCTGAGTGGGATAGGATGGGTGAAATATCATTCTAAAATACTGCTGTTTGTTGTTATGTATTTACAAAATAGTCAGACCTTTCTATCAAAGAACTCTTTCAAAAATATAAACCGTTCACAAGCAAAACAAGTCTTAATGTACAAAACTCTGGATGAATTGACTTTTCCAGGCCTAGAAGTAAAAAAAGTTTAAATCCCAGATATTTCCAGGTTTTCCATGACTGTGAATGTCCAGCTAAGAGTACAAACATGAGGAAGATGAACTGAAGGAGATGAAGACAGAATATGCAGAAGAGAAAGAGCAAGACATTTCTTATTAAAGGACCAAGACAAAATGTTCCGCCAGTGGCCCACGTGGTTATAAGGCAGCTAAACAACTGGACTGTGGAAGGCCAATTTAACATCTATTCTTTTAAACTAACTAGTATAGTCTATTTATTTTATTCAATTATTCATTAGATGCTAGTACTTATTCCATTGGTACTTGCCACTTTTCCAATTCAACAATTCCAGTGTTACTAGTGTCCAGTGCAGTTGACCCTTCGCAAACAGTTTGATTGACAGGCGATCTGACCAATCATAATGCAGAATTTGACATTTTGTCCGACAAACAAATTAGACAGGAGAGTAGATTATAGTATATAATTAGATTATAGTAGAGTAGCAATACAGTGATCTGTCACGATACATTAAAGAGCCACAAAATGGTGTTTATTGTATGAATTTCTTCAAAATGACAGCATTTAAAAGCTGAGACCTTGTCTCATACCAGAAGTAACATGCTCTGCCTTGTGTCAGTGTGTTGTCAGTTTCCTCTTTGCTCCACAATGTATTTTTCACTGCGTGAGAACATATGTAGTGTGAGAGCTGCATTGTTTGTTGGACATAGCAACGGTAACTAAGGAGGGTGAGTTTTTACGTATGGTCAATTGAATATGGGGGTCTGAAGTTGAAATTTCATCTTAGTATTATTCCAGTTATTTCTTATTCTAGTGTATTTATGGTGATAGTATTTACAGTTACTTGTGTCTATTTTAGTATTATCAGTAGCTATTTATGACATACTAGTATCTATTCCATTTGTTACTAGTATAATTATGAGTAGAAATAGAATAGTTACTGGACAGTGACAACAGTATATAAGTACTAGAATCTAATAAGTTGATAGTGATTGTTAATTAAATAGAAGTTGGTTGTTATTTGAATAAGTGCAGTTATCTATTGAATAGAGCTAGTGAAAATAAAAAAAAATATGCTAGTCACAATTGGATTATGTACTAGTGATTATATAGAATTATACGTTACACAATATTTTAGGTATTTTACAGGAATAAATGCTAAAACGGCTTGCCATAATACTTGTTTCCATCGGAGAAAGTGAAGACGGCTGAATGTACAATTTGCATAATAGGAACAACCTACAAAACGCTTTGCACGATTTCATTGCCTCTTCATTTACGGAAATATTAAGTATGCACTTAAAGTCTCCACTCTAATTGGCGATTGGAGGACTCCATCACCTCCGAGAGCGTTCCCGCCTTCTGATTGGCCGCTCGAGAGCGATTGCTTCATCGGCTCCGCCCGCTCGGCTCCTCCCTGTTGCTTTCTCTGCTTTCTTGTTCCAGTACTGATTTTTAAGCGAGCAGTGATACGACCATATCAGACAGCGAGAAAAGCGGGATTGTACTGCGTTTAAGCGGTTTCTGCGTGAGGATACGGAACAGCCGCTTCTAGTTTCTTAACATCTGGGCAGAGATGTAACAGTTTCTCGGCATTGGCGTTGTGTTTTTGTTGCTTTTGTTGTATTTTGTTGTGGGGACCTCCCTAAAGCTTCAACTCAGGAACTCTGACATTCCCTGTCTTGGCAGCTACACTGTTTTTTCTTTTGCCGCAGTAAGTCTTGAGTTTATAGATGATACAAAAGAGCATTTTGCCGCGATTTACAGTGAATTTAAGATTCTTGCTTTGGCTAATAAAGTGTCATAGGCTTTAAACATCAAATTGCGTTTCTTACTACAACGCATTTTGTTACATGCTCCTTTTAAATAGTGCAGCAGTGCAACAGTGTAACCCTTCTTGCAGGGTGGATTTTAAACAGTTTAATCCCAAAATATCAATTGGGTACGTGTATTTTACTTGCATAGACAACCTAATTATACAAGCTACATGCTTTTTTTCTGAAAAAGTTTTTAAAAACTTTTCGAATGTGATTTAATCAAGGTTTTACACTGGGTTTGACAGTAGTGACTGCTGACATGTCTATTATTAGACCTTATAAACATTACATGTACCGTATAGGATAAATGTATTTGTATATTGTATGCTTAACATGGTTTCTAACTAATGTTCACAAATGTAACAGTGGGATTAAATAGGTTAATGGCGTTGTTATTGCTTATAGAACAAAGTTCAAGCATTTAATTAGTCTTGACTAGTCTTGACTTTGTACTAAACACTGGACTGATATAGACAACCTAAGATTTTCGGTGCTGCTACAGCTTATTTATACTGTCACATATCTGCCCACATGTGTTTTGTTGCCTTCAGGAGCAACATTTCTGTGTCTTACAGTGTGCAGAAAATGGCAACTGCTCTCAGTGGACGCCCACCTAACAATCGGAAAGGCCGTATTTTAGGCATTATTGACGCCATCCAGGACGCTGTCGGACCCCCCAAGCAGGCGGCCGCGGACCGTCGGACCGTAGAGAAGACATGGAAACTCATGGACAAAGTAGTAAGTGTCCTGAGTATGTTTACAGTCTTGCTGCCGATGACGCAACAGTGCTTCCTCTGCTCTCCCGCGCTGAGAGACTTTTCCATGAAGTCGGTTGTTTGGAAGCGTTTGTTTGATACATTGTAGCAAACTGTTTACTGTGTGGCCGCAAGCTCGAGAAGTTTGTTCGTAGCTGAATTCCACCGAGTTAGCTTCATTTACTGTCTGTCTATCTATCTATCTGTCTATCTATCTGTCTATCTATCTATAAATAATAATAATAATAATAATAATAACATATATATATAATATGTAATCCTTTGATAGATACATAGAGTAAATGAAACAAATTCGGTGGACTTTAGTTACGAACAGTAAACCGTTTGCTATTTCTCTATATATTTTTTTGTATGTGTGTGTGTGTGTGTATATATATATATATATATATATATATATATATATATATATATATAATATCACATTTTTTTGTTGCACCTTCTCTTTTATTGGTTTAGCACCCTTTAATGTTTTTTTCTGTATAAAATTATATATATATATATATATATATATATATATATATATATGACAATATTTGGCCAAGATGCAACTATTTGAAAATCTGGAATCTGAGGGTGCAAAAAAAAAAAAAAAAAAAAAAAAATCCAAATATTGAGAAAATCGCCCTTAAAGTTGTTCAAATGAAGTTCTTAACAAAGCATATTACTAATCAAAAATTAAGTTTTGACATGTATTTACGGTAGGAAATTTACAAAATATCTTCATGGGACATGATCTTTACTTAATATCCTAATGATTTTTGGCATGGAAGAAAAATTGATAATTTTGACCCGTACAATGTATTTTTGGCTATTGTTACAAATATACCCATGCTACTTAAGACTGGTTTTTTGGTCCAGGGTCACATATATAAAAAATATATTTTATACATTTATTATCTACATATACCTTCTACACAAATAGTGTATAAAAATTAGATTTTTTTTAAAATTCAAAATTTAGTAAAATTGCTGTTTACTTTGTCCTCAGTAAATAAGAGTGGGTTTTTCTAACCCAACAATATGTATGTGTTTTTTTATTTATTTATTTATTTTTTTTTTTTTTTAGGTGAGGTTATGTCAGAACCCCAGACTACAGCTGAAGAACAGTCCTCCGTACATCCTGGATATTTTACCTGACACTTACCAGCACCTGAGGCTGATTCTGTGCAAATACGAAGAGAACCAGAGACTTACTCAGCTAAGCGAGAATGACTATTTCAAAGTGTACATCGACAGCCTGATGAAGAAATCCAAAAGAGCAATCCGTCTCTTTAAGGAAGCCAAGGAGAGAATGTATGAAGAACAGTCACAAGACAGGTAGGATGCTTTTTATTTTGCTTTCACACATGGTCTGCTCAGTGTTTTGTATATAAGGACTGGTTTTGTGCATTGCGAAGTGAAACGAATTCATTTTTACTTTTGTGCTTGAGATGTCTGTTTTAACATCAGCAGATGGTTTTTAAGATCATCTTCGAGCGTTATCACGGGTGTCAGTCTCATGACTCGTACGGCCTTTCTTTTTGAGGCTGATCTGTTGGCCTTTGAATGTCTATGTCGGACGGACATAGGCATAGGAGAGGTCAGGTCACATGACTGGTCTGTGTCATGGCTAATTATCATGGAAATTCGACTCTGATCAAGAACAGCAGCCCTAATGAAAGAGACCGACCCCCCTCTGGATCCAAACCCTTGGTGGGCCAGGCAGACTCTGCGCAGGGCGAGAACAAAGTGAGAGAGATTATTAACAGAGCAAGTGTGTCTCGGGCATAAGCTGACACATGCAGAATACTCTCCCCGAGGGCCATTAGAGTTCTCGGTCAGCCTGTGCTTTTCAGACATGAAACACGGCCCTTGACTAAAGAGGAAAATCTTAGCATTCTGTTTTACTGACAGCCAAGCGTAACATTCCCAGCATCTGGTTTAGAGCGTAGCCTCACATCAATTAAACTGCATTTAGGCCACTGACTATTTGGGAAAATACTGCACAGTTTGAAAACGTATCATAAGGGCGTTTGATACTGCCAGCAAATAATAGTGTTTCAGCTGTTGGTTTATATCCCAGCGCTTTTGATTGGCAACTGTGGCTCGGGTTTTGGCAGAAGAGTTTAATTTTAGTAATGCTTTCGATCCCAGTCTCACCAGATTCTGCAGGGGTGAGAAGATGATTGAAATGAAATTTTTAGGGGGTGATGGAGAGGTAAAGCAGCATTTGTTAGCCTGCGGACACAAACTGACAAGCCGTCCTGGCACATTGTCATATCCAGAAGCTGCGACACTCGCTCCGGACAGGAGCAGGGATATCGGCTGACAGCTCCTCCACGTCTGCTGTGTCACTCTGTCTTAAATCTCTCTTAAATCTACTTTGCCTTCCAGCATTTGGTTCCCTGTCCCACACAAAGAGGGGGGATAGAAATGTGTCCTTTTGCAGATTATAGATAGGAAGGGAGGGAAGACAAAAGGTCAAGAAATCGAGATGAGTGTAGGGTTCAACAATAAGGATTCTTTGACAGCCCAATGCTAGTTGATGAAACAGTCAGGTTAGTGCTGTTCTGTCACGGTATCTAATTGATGATCATGTATACGTTTTTTGTGGCTTGCGAACGGAAACTTTTGGTTTTCTCTGTACGTTGAACATTCTGCTAATTTAAATATGTTGCTACGGTAACAACATGAGGTTTCGGAGGTTTTCGATTTTGAATACATTAGTTGTAATGGAAAACTTCAAAATGATAAAAATGAGTACTGTTTGGCAATAAATGTAAATATTAATATGCTAAAAAATACAGTTCTGTTCAAAAGTTTGGGATCAGTAATATTTTTAATGTTTTTAAAGAACTATTATGCTCATCAAGGCTGCATTTATTTGATCAAAATACAGAAAAATAATATTGTGAAATATTATTACAATTTAAAATCTATTTTAAAGTATAATTTGTTCCCTTTATGCAAACTCCATTCTTCAGTGTAACATGATATTTCAGAAATCATTCTAATATGCTAATTTATTATCAGTGTTGGAAACAGTTGTGTTGCTTAATATTTTTTGGAAGTTTCTTTGATGAATAGAAAGTTAAAAAGAACAGCCTTTATTCAAAATATCAATCTTTTCTAACATCTTATCTCCTTTTATCAATTTAACACATCCTTGCGGTAATGTACTGACCTCAAACTTTTGAATTGTCGAGTATATTGTTTTAAAGGATTTCTATTTTAATTAAAAGCTAGTCTTTTTGACTTTTTTTTTTTTTTTTTTTTTTTTTTTTTAATCAAAGTACCCTGAAAAAAGTATCACAGGTTCCAAAAAAAAAAAAAAACTTAAGGAGCAAAAATTGTTTTCAACATTGAGGGCTGCACGATTGTGACAAAAATCATAATTATCGATTATTCCCTTGAAACTGTAATTGCGATTATTAATTACGATTATCACAATTTACATTAATGTTTTGAATAGCTTTATACCATTGTTTGAAGCAGCTGCATGCCAGATTTTTATATATAGTTTCTTCTTTAAATATATTAAAAAAGTACAAATGTAAAAATTAAAACAATGAGGGAAAAAAAAACCTTAAGATAACCTGTAGGAAAAATAAACACTCTCTCTCTCTCTCTCTCTCTTCCACACACACACACCCACATTTTCTGTAATGTAAGTGAATTTTTTTTGTAATTGTGCTTTTGAACGATTACATAATTGTGGCATCTGTAATTGTAATCATGATTAGAAATTTGATTAATTGTGCAGCCCTAACATTGATAGTAAATCAGCATATTAGAATGATTTCTGAAGGATCGTGTGACACTGAAGACTGGAGTGATGATGCTGAAAATTCAGCTTTGCTTCACATGAATAAATACTATTTTAAAGTATATTAAAAAAGAACACTGTTATTTTAAATTGTAATAATATTTCACAATATTACAGTTTTTTCCGTATTTTTGATCAAATAAATGCAGGCTTGATAAGCATAAGATACTTTAAAAAAACATGAAAAATCTCACTGATCCCAAACTTTTGAATGGCGGTGTGTATTACATTTTGGTATATATAAAATAATAGTACATAGCAGTATCAATACAGACACATTGTTATATAATACACTGGCATAAAATTATGTATGTAAATGTTGGCAGGGCAAGTGAAAGTCCCGCTTAGGCCAGGAGAAATGTTCCTTATTATTGAGCCCTTTGAATGAGATGTGGAGAAAGGACAGAAGAGCCAGTAAGAGAGGAGAAAGAGCAATGTGGAAAAGCGAGGAAAGTTCATTCATAGTGCAGTGGGGCTGCGGGGAGACATCAGTACAGAAAACCGGTCCCCGGCCTGCAGCCAGGCATCTTCATAGAGGCCTCGCATGTGCTTTAGTAATTATACTGCAGCTCCTGAGACCAACAATGGGACTTTTTTTTTTTTTTCTCGATCTCTCTCTCTCTCTCCCCAAGCACCCTCCTGCCATATATATCATTTCTGCCACGCAACGTTAGACAGTCTGTGGAGGACAAAATAGTTCCTAAATAACTTAAAATGCCTATTTTTGGTGCATCTTTTTATGAAAAGCAAACTTTTTTTGGAATTTGTTATAAAAGTAACCCTGTTAAGCATTTTTAATTAATTATACCCTGTTTCCTTTTTTTTTTTTTTTTAAACTACACTTTTGTTCATCAAGTCTGTGTTACCATTTTTCTGTGTTTACATTGTCGCACAGCTGGGAGGAAATTACAACAACAACAGAAGAAAGAAAAAAATTAACCATAAAGCCATTGATGGAGCAGTGGAAAAAAATGAAAGCGGTCTTTCTTTGTTTCATTAACTGCACAATATTTAAAAGCTTTTTTTCAAATGATGTGTTGTATTCTAGCGATGTCGACCCGGTTTGATAATTATCATAGGATTGCTGAGGTTCTGAGTTTCTCCTTTTACTGGAAAGATCTAAATGCATTACCATCTATTAGTATTGACATTAAGAGGTGGACAAAACGTTGGTCTGGAACAGGGATGAATAGGCCGGATGTATTGAATCGAGTAGAGATTGGCAAGCTTTGCTGTATCTGGGGCTGAGGTGGCAATCTTAAGCCTTGCAGTATCAGATCTCTCATGCTTTAATCTCAGTGTCTTTTTTGTGACAGAGATGGAGCCATGCAGTACACGCTGAACTTCTCTGAAGCCTCAGACTTGGCCTCATTGACGTGCTTGCTTCTCAGGCGTCATGGTTCATCAGAAGATCGGCAGATGTTTTAATGTTTCTGTGGCTTTGAGGTGTGAGCAGATGACAGAGAGACTGCTGTCAACAGAGATGGAGGCTTCAGATGCTCTCAAACTTGCAGAAGAAAATATCTTGAGGTTTGGCCTTTAATCAGGCCACAGACAGTGGGGACGGTCCAAGGAGCTGTTTTGCATTCACACTAACTGTGAAATCGCAGCATATTAACCCCATTCCTAACTCTACCACTTCCAGCCTCGTCAAGTCTAAAAAACGAACCTTTTTTAAAGCTAAGAGCTTTTCAAGCAGCTAATTCCCCTCTGAGAAAGGTAATATACTGTACTTGCTCGTAAGTGTCATCCGTCTATTTAAATCTCCTTACTCAGCTTGCTCGGTTTAAAGCCGCTTAACGGCGACGGAACATTCGGGGAAGTTTTTGTTTTCCGCATATGTGCAAAAAGCGAACTTTCTTCCCGGCTTGCACCTCTGCGCCTGTCGCACCTGTAAACCAGTGTAGGTGTTAGCACCATGATGTGATGTTAGGAATGTTTTTCTTTTCTTAAAGCACAGGATGTTTACCGCCCTCACTGAACAACCATCCTTAATTTGTGTTTGACCACAAGCTACTGCGTTCTCCACGCAGATGTTCCATAGATAAACACAATGCTCTGGTTGTTGAAACTGACTTTTTTGGAGCCCATTACCATCTGCTGTGTGTAAACAGAATAGGATCAACATGTTACAGTACAGGGGGCAACAGGAATGATGCTTGGACTGAACGTAATTGCTAACGCAGCAGCAGGGTTGATGGAAAAGGTCACTGATGTGGCTTTATCTCAAGATGCCGTCTGAGCCAGTGATGAAAAGCTGAAGTGAAAGTGCAGACCTTGATGGAAACGGAGCTGTGGATTTGAAACTGCTAGGTAGGGGAACCGAGAGACTGGCCTGCCTTGTTTCCTTTGACCTTGAGTAAGCACATTGCAGAGAGCATCTCTTAAAAGGTTAACTCTGTTATTTTTACTGTGCAAGCAGAAGTTAATGTTCAGCGATTTCTTCTTCCCAAGGAAGAACTAATTATTGGCTAGCTTGTTTTGTGGATGAGCACAATTGCCCATTCTCCAATGGATTCTGGTCAGAAAGACATTTCAGTATGCAGCGGATTATTTCTCTCATCCAAAGTAATAATTGCATTATCTTTCTGGCTCTTGCTGTGCCTTTTCTCTTTTTTATATGTATAAGACGTTGAATCCTTATTAAAGACCATTATAAAACAGAAAGTTCTAAGAAGCTGATTGGAAATGCCTGTCATGGACTACAGTTGAAGTCAGAAGTTTACATACACCTTGCAGAATCTACAAAATGTTCATTATTTTACCAAAATAAGTGGGATCATACAAAATGCATGTTGTTTTTTATTTAGTACCGAGCTGAATAGGATATTTAATATAAAAGACATTTACATGTAGTCTACAAGAGAAAATAATAGTCAAATTTATGAAAATTACCCTGTTCAAAAGTTTACATACGCATTCTTAATAATGTGTTGTTACCTGGATGATTTTTTTTTTTTTTGTTTTGTTTTTTGTGATAGTTGTTCATAAGTTCCTTGTTTGTCCTGAACAGTTAAACTGCCTGCTGTTCTTCAGAAAAATTCATCAGGTCCCACAAATTATTTTTCCACAGCATTTTTGTGTGTTTGAACCCTTTCCAACAATGACTGTATGGTTTTTAAGATCCATCTTTTTGACACTGAGGACAACTGAGGGACTCGTATGCAATTACTACAGAAGGTTCAAACACTCACTGATGTTCCAGAAGGAAAAACAATGCATTAAGAGCCAGGGGTGAAAACTTTTTGAATTTGAAGATCAGGGTAAATTTAACTTATTTTGTCTTCTGGAAAACATGTACGTTTCTTCTGTAGCTTCCGAAGGGCAGTGCTAAATGAAGCAATATGACATTTAGGCAAAATAAGAAAAATGTATACATCTTCATTCTGTTCAAAAGTTTACACCCCCGGCTCTAAATGCATCTTTTTTTTCCTTACTAAATAAAAAAAAATAACATTCATTTTGTATGATCTCTCTTATTTTGGTAAAATAAATAACATTTTGCAGATTCTGCAAGGTGTATGTACACTTTTGAATTGTATATCTTGTTCAAAGGTGGCATTTAATTGATTAGTGAAAATATTTTAATTATATATTGATGCCATATTGGTCAATATCAGAGTTAAAATAGTCCCGGTGACATCAGAAGTATTTTTGTAGCTTCATAACATTATGTTTGAACCACTGATGTCACATGGACTATTTTATGGATATGTCCTTACTATCTTTCGGTGCCTTGAACATGGTAGTTGCGTTGCTGTCTATGCAGGGTCATAAAGCTTTCGAATTTCATCAAAAATATCTTAATTTGTGTTCCGATGATGAACAAAGGTCTTATGGGTTTGGAATGACATGAGGGTGAGTAATTAATGACAGAATTTTGATTTTTGGGTGAACTATCCCTTTAAGTAAACTAAGTAAACATTGACTGCAGTAACATCCAATGTTAGCCAGACCTGGGCACATGGCACATGATGGACTGCAGCAGGGCATGTCACCCTTTGACTGGAGTTAATTGGAGTTATTTACAGAGTAAGTGACTGCCCTCCCATGGAGAATGAAAGGAAAATATATCCTCCCCTCATCTTGGAGCCTGCAGACCAAATGGGCCCCTCTCCATCCCCCAATCTCAGCCTTCTCCAGCTGCATCCATCACACACAGGAACAATGAAGTTCAAACAGCCAAATAGCAGTGGAACAGAGCCAGATGTTCCACTCAATTAGGGGTCTCCCCACTCTCCGGTCACTCTTTCATGTCTTCCCGCTTTTTTGCCTTCATCCCATTGTGTAACATGTTTGTCCTGCATCGGAGGCTCAATTAAGTCTGCCTGTTATTGCGATCATGTTTGTGTTTATTTCTCTTAAATGGCCTTGTCAAATGTAGGCCCAGCGCTGTGATTAATGAGCGGAGGTCTGCATTTGGGTAAAAGCGCAATTAGCAGCACTCAGTCTACCACCAATCAGATGGCACGCCACATATCCCAACTCCCCCACCCCACCACGCCTCGGTTACCGCACCGTCTGCTCTGCAGCGTGATGATGAGGTTCATCTGGTGCCTGGCTAATGATGGAAAAAGCTTCATTAATGAGGAAGTCATGGACTGATTCCGAGCCTTAGATCTGGGAGATACCACTGCTTTAAATTGGCCTTAATTGGCAAAGACTGAGCTTCTGAGAATAAACTCAGTGTCTATGTTCTCATATAGTTTAACTGCATGGGAATTCTCAAGACCCCAAAACTTAGCCAGACCTTAAAGGAAGTGAGTTGCAAGAAAGGCAGGAGCGAAAACCGGAAAGGAAAGACGTTGGGATATATGACCTCCAGAGGAAGGGCAAACACACACACATACACACACACACACACACAGTCTTACAAGATAGGACAGTTTTTGCAACCCAATCTTTGTGCTGCAAATCAGTGGAATTGAGTGCAGTTATCTGTTATGATTTTTGCTCACTCGGATTCTGTACTGTGCCATTTAACCCACTTTCAGTCATCTGGAGGAAAACTCAACGAGGAAGTGCCCCACAACATCCTGTTCTTGTGTTTCCCTTTCACAATTATCCTTTTACTCTGAATGCAAACACATTTAGGTCAAAATACATATGATGGCAAGTACACAAATGCTTCTAGCCAAGAATGCAATTCATAATTCATGGTTTGGTCATTCGCAGAAACGTTTTTTTTCTTTGGATAATTACTTTGATGGCAGTGTCAAACTTTCTGCAACCTAGGTAAACTATTGATTTGTTAAAGCTAGCTACCTAAATAGTTATATTAAATACTGCTAAATACTCTACCTAAATACTGTTATATTAATAACAGTTAATCACTTTGAGTAATAACTGTTTTTGGATGATACTACAGATTATTATTATTATAATTATTATTCTTATTTGTAATTTTATTGTTTTTCTCATTTTGATTATATTTATTGTCATCTAATGTTCTATTAAAATAATGGATTTATTTATTTATTTATGTTTTTTTTTTTTGTTTTTTTTTTTTTGCCATCACAGTAATTAACTACATTTTAAGGTATATTAAAACAGAAAAGCTATTTTAAACTGTAATAGTATTTCACAGTATTACTGTGTTTTCATCAAATGAAAATGTTAGTGTTTAATTTTTATTTAATTTATTTATTTAATTTTAAATATTTTCCATTATTATTATTTTTTTTCATTTTAACATTTCCGATTGTCTGAAATCTAAAAACAATGAATTTTGAACACTGTCGACTGATTTTAAAAAAAAAATTATACACTACCAGTCAAAAGTTTTTGAACTGCAAGATTTGATTTTTTTTTTTTTTTTTTTTTAAAAGAAGTCTCCTCTGCTCACCAAGCCTGCATTTATTTGATCCAAAGTACAGCAAAAACAGTAAAATTGTAAAATATTTTTACTGTTTAAAATAACTGTTTTCTAATTTAATATATTTTAAAATATAATTTATTCCTGTGATTTCAAAGCTGAATATTTAGCATCATTACTCCAGTCACATGATCCTTCAGAAATCATTCTAATATTCTGATTTGCTGCTCAAAAAAAAAAAAAAATTCTTCTGTTGAAAACAATGGAGTAGAATTTTTTCAGGTTTCTTTGTTGTATAGAAAATTCAGAAGAACAGCATTTATCTGAAATAGAAATCTTTTGTAACATTATAAATGTCTTTCTCATCACCTTTGATCATTTTAAAGCATCCTTGCTAAATAAAAGTAAGCTTTTGAAAGGTAAAGTGTATAATGTTACAAAAGCTTTTTATTTCAGATAAATCTGATCTAGGGATCCTTCTATTCATCAAAGAATAAAACAAATAAAAAACATTAAATTAAACAATAAAGTAACATTAAAAAACGTTTGACTAGTAGTATATATTTATAGAGGTTATGTATATTTATAGAAGTTGAATGGGATTTCAAGGTGTTACAGTTCGTTGGCCAAGCTTTTGTGTCTGTGCTTGTGTAGAGTATATTTCTAGCCTTATTATAATACAATGCGCTAATTTCAGATGTACCACCCACCTATCATTAAAACACCCTCATCCTTTTGTCTGCATGAAAGTCTCTTTGTGCCCCAGCCCCCTGAAATTTGGGGTTCAGCCTTTTTTGATCTCGTCTGGAAAAGCTTAGACGGGACGCCTTCTGAAATGAACATCTAATAAATTATCAGTTTTTGAGGTTTCAATTGTGTCTCTGTTGGTGGTTTTAAATGTCAGAACATCTGCTCGCCTCTTCTCGCTCTCTAATATCTCGCTTGTTTTCTCTCTTTACCTCTCACTCTTTAAGTTCTCCGTCTCAGGTGTCACAGGGCGCTGTCGTGCTCGTGAACTGAGTGGGTGAGTGTCACACTTTCCACAGCAGTGAAAATGTGTTTCTCTGAAACCAGAGCCCCATTTGTGACAGCTTCTTGTCGACTAAATGACTGCAAGTGCGTGTTGGTGCTGTTTTTTTTTTTTTTTTTTTCCCTTCCCTAGCGGATGGCGCGGGCAGCAGGTGGAACTTCAGGATGGATTCAAATCAACCCAACAGCAAATCAATAGTAGTCTCGACAGCTGTGTCTCAAGTGGTTAGGTGTCTTGTAGAGCAAGAGAGAGGAGTGGAAGATGAGAGAACAGGCCTTTTGTTCCCATGTTTGTTCTACAACTAGCAAAGTCCCGTCTGAGCTCTGGGTTACGTCCATTCTGGCAGATGTGTGCTGTAAAGAACAGAAACCTGCCTTGTTTTCAGTAAGGTGCTTGTGGAGTCGGGTGTGTGTGTGTCCAGCCCGGAGAGGGAATGAGGATTTGTCTAGTGAGGTTTCACGGGTGTCCATATGGGACTTTGTTGCCTTTTTGTGTCTATGTGGTGCTGGTCTTCGGGGAGTCTGGCTGACGTGCTTGATGTATTGTGATGTGTTTGCTTCTCTCTGTTTCCTCCTCATATACTCTGCAACACACACACACACACACACACACACACACACACACACACACATACGCACAGCAGGCCATCTGAGCCCCAGTGACCATCCACTGCTGTTGAGAATGAAAGTCAGTCTGTGAACAAACAAATCTGAGCCAGAGCACTTAAACATGCTAAATGCATACGGAATATATTGTTATACTCTCAACGTGTTTTCCTTTAAAGAGTTTTTGAAAGAAATTAATATTTTTGTTCAGCAAGGATGCATTAAATTTAATCAAAAGTGACAGTAAAGACATTCATAAGTTTACTATTTCAAATAAAGCTGTTCTTTCAAACTTTTATTCATTAAAGAATCCTAAAAATCTATTATGGTTTTAATTTGGGTTGGGCGATATGACTAAAATCTTCTATTACAATATGAGTAATTTTATTTTATGTTCCACAACGATATATATCCAGATATAGCTATTTTTGCTTTAAATAAATTCTCTGTGATATCAAAAAACTATCAAAAAAGTTTACTGAAGACAAGTAAACATAAGAAACTAATTATAAGCAATAGGACAAAAACTACAGTAGAACAAATAAATAAAAAATGTTACATATATTGTATAAAGTAATCAAATGTATAAAAACACTGCATATTTTTCACTGTGTACATTGAATATATATTTCCTCTTAGTAAAGTTACAAAAGTGATTTAACCAAAAGCAGTATGAGATTTTCTCTCTTTTGTTGTTTGATTAACATGAATGACAGACAGCAGGAATATTAGACTGCTGTCACTTTAAGAGCTGTCCGGATCCAATATACTATTACACGTGTTTTCTTTCTCAGCGGTTTGCTTTCACTTCAGACCTAAATTACTGTGTTTACGAGGATACTTGGAGGCCATCGATGCTGACTTAAAATAACTTTTTTTTTTTTTTTTTTCTTTTGCCGTTTTTGCCTTTATTATTATAGGAAAGTAGAAATGACAGGAAGCAAAGTGGGAGAGAGAGGGGGCAGGATGGGGAAATGTCCTCGAGCCGGGATTCGAACTCAGGATGCCCGCAGCGCAGCTGTGCTAAATGTAGGCGTGGCGCCTTTAAATAGTTTTTTTTTTTTTTTTTTTTTTTTTTTTTTTTTCCCCATTTTTGACTTTATTATTTATCAGAAAGTAGAGATGACAGGAAACTAAGTGGGAGAGAGAGGGGGGGCGGGATCAGGACAGGTCCTTGAGTCGGCAATCGAACTCAAGATGACTGCAGCGCAGTGGTGCTATATGTTGACGCCCCCCACATGGCCATCGGTACCAAAATCATGTTTGTTTGTTTTTTTTCTTGGATTTTTTTTTCTGTTTTTGCTGTTTTTTCCTTTATTATTTTAGGACATTATAGAGATGACAGGAAGTGAAGTGGGCGGGATCAGGAAAGGTCCTCAAGCTGGGATTCGAACTCGGGGAGCCCGCAGCGCAATATGTCAACGTGCCACCCACAAAGCCGTTGGTGCTGACTTAAAATCATGTGTGTGTTTTGTTTTTTTTTTAATATTATAGGACAGTATAGAGATGACAGGAAGTGACGTGGGAGAGAGAGAGGGGGGCGGGATCAGGAAAGGTGCTTGAGCCAGGGTTCGAACTCGGGACGCCCACAGCACAATATGGCCATAGGTGCCAACTTAAAATCATGTTTGTTTTTTTTTCCTTTGTATTTTTTTATTTTTTATTTTTATTTTTGCTGTTTTTTTCCTTTATTAATTTAGGACATTATAGAAATGACAGGAAGCGAAGTGGTCGGGATCAGGAAAGGTCCTCAAGCCGGGATTCGAACTCGGGGAGCCCGCAGCGCAATATGTTGACGTGCCGCCCACAAGGCCATTGGTGCTGACTTAAAATCATGTTTTTATTACTTTTTTTTTTTTTTTTTTATAGGACTGTATAGAGATGACAGGAAATGAAGTGGGAGAGAGAGGGGGGACGGGATCGGGAAAGGTCCTTAAACCAGAAATCGAACACCCGCAGCGGCGACTTAAAATCACGTTTTTAAACCACAATGCTTAAAAACGTGTGCAAACGTATTGCAAACAGCAATGTCGCGTGAGAGTGTAACTGTGATAGAGACGATAGTCGAAAATATCTAGCGGTTGACAAATTTCTACTGGTTAATCGTGTCTACCGGTATATCGCCCACCCCTAGTTTCAGCATTAATAATAATAATAATAATAAGAAGAAGAAATGTTTCCTGAGCAGCATGTTAGAGTACTTTCTGAATGATCATGTGACACTAAAGACTGGAAAAATTTGGCAATCACAGGAATAAATTACATTTTAAAATATCTTAAAATAGAAAAGTTATTTTAAATTGTAATAATATTTTACATCACTGTATTTTTGAAAGTGAAAGCAGCCTTGGTGTGTCTTTCAAAAACATAAAAAAAAAGCCTCCCTGTGTATGAACTCTCATAGCTGTCACCATACATCCAGCTGATTTCAATGAAACATTTGTCTGCATGTGTTACGATAAAACCTCAGGCTTGTAGTTTTAAAGCAGCCACAGAAGAACACCTGCTGGAGCTCTTAATGCCTTTTGTCTTTTCCCGCCGTAAAAGTGGTGACCTCATCAGAGGGACCGCATAAACGTTTCTATGTGTTGTGCTGTTGAAGTGCACAGGATGGAAACTCTGAGCTGGCAACGGCTTCTTTTATTTTTTCTCTGATCAGAAACCTCCCGTAGACTCAGCGTAACTCAGCATAACGTGGCTCGAAACTGCCCACAGCACTGTGACCGACTCGCTACCTCAGTGTGAAAGCCTGTTTAAACTGTCAGACTAGATTAGGCCTTCTGGGATCGGTTGCCTCGTCTATCACTCAAAACAAGAGATGTGTCACTCATCGTGGGGTGTGAGAGACGTTTTGAATTGTGGTCTCGTCAGTTATCCATTGCTCTTGCACATATGATTATATGATGACCAGTTCAATTCTTTGTGATTCAGAATTCCTTAAAGAAACCACCTAGCAACCACCAATATGACCCTACCACTTTTTTTTTTTTTTTTCATTTTCTTTTTTTACTGATATGTCTTAAGTGATGTGTCTTAAGATAACAGAAAGACTACTTCATTCATGTTAGTTCATTAACAACTTTTAGGCATCTTTTTTTTAATTAGAGTAATGAAACTCTCAGGATATCTCAGACATTTCCTTAATTAAAACATCACGGCTAAGTGCTTGGACATGCTGCGAGTGTCTGAGGGTGTGTGTGTGTTTTTACTAAAGGCCCAGACCTGCACTTATACTGATAAGGCAGGATGGATTCTCCAACAACCTTCCTCAACTGAAACCAGTATTGATCCGCTACGTCCCGGAAGCAGCATCCTCTTTGAGCCCACGAACAGATTTGTGAAACGAGAGATGTGGAGAAACAAACTCATCACTCTTTCATAAGCACCAGTTCTCTAAGCTCTAAGAACCAGCATTACTGACAGCTTGTACCAACCAACCTTGTCTATACTACATTCTTATACTGTTTTTGAGGCAGTTTCACTAGACAGAACAAACTTATTTAAATAACTGAATCCCAAGCCTTTTTTTGCTTTGTTTTGTTTTGTGTTTTTCGTTTTGTTTTATTTTTTTATTCTTTAGTCAAAATCATGATTTAGTTTCTTGTACTGTTTTGAGGCCTTTCACTATACAGAACAAACATATTTATTTATTTATTTATTTATTTATTTATTTATGTAATAGAATAACTGAAAACCAAACCTATCTGTTTGGTGTTTCTTATAACACTTTTGAGGCAGGCTTTCACTAGACAGAACAAATTTATGTATGTATTTATTTATTTATTTATATATTTATTTAATTATATAACTGAAAACCAAACATTTTATTTTATTTTATTTTATTTTATTTTATTTGTTTGTCAAAATCATGATTTGGTGCTTGGCATTACTAGTTGTGGCTGGTTATATCAGAGGGACAATCTTGTTTTAGTGAGCATTTGATTGGACAAAAATCAGTGTAGTACTGGATGAGTCAACAGTATTTTGTTCTGTTTTCCAGAGAGGAAAGACTAAAAAATATGTATCTGATAAGGGGTTTTAAATAAATATATAAAGGTCTCAAAGCTAACACTTTGATTTTTTTTTTTTTTTTTTTTTTTAAATCATAAATTGTGCTAAAACGTCCATCCAAAACTGGAAAAAAAATTGGTTATGCACCAAGAATCGTGGTGACTTTAAGAAGAGCTCCGTCTGGAATGGAGTGCATGATGTCTCATGCTTCTCAGAGCAGTTGATGTCTACGCACAAGAGCATGGGAAATCTGTCCAGCTGTTGCGATAAGTTTCTGCCTCCCATGGCCGATCTGACAGCCGTGCCGCCGCAGCTTCCTAAAGTAATCACCACTCAATCTGCTCAGCTCTGTAATGTCGCACTAGGAAACAGGATGTTGCTTGGCCATAGATATTGTTCTCTTTGTTTACCGCATTTGTTTGGACTTTACATTGTAAAGCTAGGCTGAGAATGAGAGAGTTGGGTTTCAGAGAACTAGCAAAGAAATTGTTTTGAAACTGAAAAATGTTAATTGGCTTTTTTCAAGCTTACCTCAGCACCAGACAGTTTCCTGCCAGTAACTGTGGTCAGTATCTACATTGTGCTCGTGTGTCAAACTTATCACTGTGTGCAAAGCTACTCAAACAGGAAGTGACCGTGAAGCTGTGTCCTTCACATGGCTATGATGTCACTCTGCTTCCTGCTGGTGTTGGCTTGACTTTGCCATCGGGTTTATAACTGGTTTCAGAAAGCTGATCATCGTAAAGCTAATCTTAGATCTCTTTTTCCTGTTTGTCACTGTGAACTAACTGTAATGTTCCGCTGATTCAGAAACGGCATTTCAGGTCGCTCAAAAAAGCGAAAAACATTGAGGTGATGTTTGAGACCACTGATGCTGAATAGGAGTATGGGAGAAATGTTTTTGTTTTGTTAAAGACACACAGCTTTCATAAAACCTCAATATTACAGGAAATGAAACAATGCGGCTTTGTGGTGTTCTGGGAGTGATGGTCGAACTATCTTCTCCAGGATATCCTCCTAATACCCACATAGGACAACGAAGCAACGCTTTATCGAAAAGCTGGTATCGTCACATATGTTTCAAGGTCGTACTCGTAGTTTAAATTCATTACGCCGTAGAACAGATGCTTGTTCCAAAAGATATTAGATTAAGACAACAAGACAAGGTTATGAAATAACAACCTGACATTTTTTGACTGCTAGGATACTAAAAGCAGCATAAATGATCATTTAATGGCGTATTTTGAGTTATTTACAGCTTAATGTTTATGGAGCCCATCTGTAGCATGCTTGGTGTACCAGGATGGGATGGAGTACTGATGCAGTTTTTACAAAAACCAAATGCAAACCAAAGTTGTAAATGATCCTGAATGTTCTTTATTATGAAACTTCTCGATCCATCTGCTTCTCAAAGAGCGTTTGAGAACATAGACAGTGCACACGGAGGTGCAAGAGTAGCCTTTGGCAGCAATTGAGGGTTTAATGTATTTCTTGGCGTTGGGGACTTGTAATACACATTGCAGCTATAAATTTGCAAGTATGCATTATTAAAAATGGCAGAATTGGTTTTCTGAGAAGTGCAGATGTTTTTGCCACAAGGTGCCCACAGGATGGAGCTTGCATGCATTGAGCATCTACATTTATATGTATATGTTGCAAACTTAGAAAGTGTTCGGTTTTCTACACTGAAAACTTTTTATAGCAAATTGTCTACTTTATTTCAAGTTTGATTTAAATATGTTATGTTCATATCAAGGTTATGTTATATAGCTGGCTAGCATAGAAGTTGTTTTTTGATAAGTGTGAGAATAATTTAAAGCTAGACAGTCAATTATGATTTTGTCTTCAAACAGTTATGAAAATAAGGTAATCATTACTTTAATGCTCTCTGTTTTACAATGATGCTTTTATTCTGTGTTTTGTAATGGAGTTTTATTTTATATATTTTCTTTATTTATTTTACATAAATAAATGCAATACTAATTTGTTTTGAATCTATTTTTTGATTTTGTTAATCAGTTGAATTATATATGAAGTGTAAACTTGAATAAAATTCACTGTAAATGTTTTTTTTTTTTCAGTAGTTTTTTTTTTTACCCCATTGAAGTTCAGTGAATGCATGATTTCCAAACTCTTAATATCTTAATACTGACCAAAAATAGTTGTGATTAATGATTGAAGCCAGGACCTCAGGAATGGTTCTTGACTTTTTTTTTTTTTTTTTTTTTCCTTCCATCTAAATGTTATTTTTAAAGTGATATATTTAAAAACAAATAAATAAAATAAAATAAAAAATAATATATATATATATATATATATATATATATATATATATATATATATATATATATATATATATATATATATATATATATAATCATTAATTGATCTTGACTTGTTTTTCTAAATTATAGAAATTATAGAAAAAATTATATAATTATATAATATTTCATATTTAAAAAGTTCTTTAATTAGCATGCTGTGATGTGTAATTTAGCACATCCCTGTTGTAGGGCCATGCGAAGTCTGTTTTATTTTTTCCCAAATTCTGTTTTATTTTTTTTTTCTGGCTTCTGTTTTTTTTTCCGTTTTAATGGTTCAGTGATTTAAACTATTACATTATTATTTATTAAAAAATATTACTCAAAAAGCATGTCTAATTAATTGAAATCCTGAAATTTAGTAAAATTTCATCAAACAAATTCTGTGTTTTCTATTAATTTTCTGAATTCCATTTTAATGGTTTCATTAAATTTTCTCTGATTTAACTAATTTTTTTTTTTTCTAATACAAAATTATTTTCTTTCTTTCTTTCTTTTTCAGAAATACTGTGTTGTGTATTCACATTTTTCTGGTAAATGAATTCTGGTGAATACTTTTTCTGGTAAATATTGCCTAAAAAATAATGTTATAATAATAATAGTAATAATTTAATACCTATCATTAGGACTACATTAAGTAATATATTTCTGTCACAGTTTCTTCAAGTTAAACCAAACTTTTATTTTGATAGGTAGCTGTGAAGACCTTTAAGTTTTTGTTTGTATATGATTTTTTTTCTCAAAAGAAGCAGTAAAATCCTCATTGAGTGACTCTTAGAGCGGTTCTAAGCGGATACATATTGAGACGGCAGAGGCCAAAAACACGAGCGTCATGCGTGCTTCAGTTTGTGTAGTAAACGAAACCGCACGCTTGCACCATTCATTCACACAAAGACACAGAACATGCAGGATTCATATTTAAATAGTATTTTTGCACCTTAGTATTCACAGACACTAGTCTGTATCGCGTTTTAGGTGTACTGACTTGCGTTTGATTTATTCATCTGAAATTTCGTAAACTTACGTTGTTATACAGTAAGTTAAATTTTTATGACTGGATTCTGCGATTCCATCCATGTTTTCCGCATTGCAGAAATCATAGGCCCCTACTATTGAAAATGATAAATAAATGGCCATTTGCTATAGTTTTCCAGAAAGTGTTTAAGAAGTGTTTCATTTACAGCTATAATTGGCAGTTACAAATTACAGGTATTAATCAACTGTTTTTGACTGGGCCAGTAGAGGGAAAAAAAAAAAAAAAAAAACTTTTTGTAGAGCCCAGCTGCGTATTTTATGTTGTGTTGGTTGTTTGTTCAGCATTATTGCTGCTCTTGCACAGAGATTTCCTTCAGGAATCAATAAAGTACATCTTTTATCAATCTATTTATTAACCTACGCCATCTGCACAGGAAATGGGCTCAGAAAGAGAACAAGAAAGGAAGAGCAGGGCTGAGTGAACATGTGAGGGCCTGAGCTATAGAGAAAAAGGGGTGTTTTACTCACGTCTGTGAGTAAGCCATGGAGCGAGTGACACAGGAGGAAGGTATGATGGAGTCTCCCTTCAGCGTGAGAGTTCTGCAGAGGTCTCACTTACTCGAAGCTGAGCCATTCCCACACTGCGATCAAACTGGGGGATCACCCAGAATAAGCAGTTGCGCTCACTGACACGCTCTCTCCAGCATACGCACACAGTCGTGCTTTCGCTGTGACAAATTCAGGGAGTCCCCCCTACTTCATCCAGACACTCTGAGTTGCCTTCAGGATCATACGCACAGGGGGAATTTATAGTGCTGGTGTATGTCAGGCTATTCCTGGTTATGGTTTACACACCACAGCTTCCAGGTGCATCGTTGCGTAGTAAGGGAAAATCCTCACTTTAGAGTGACGCAATTTCCTTTTTGAGCTGCTTTTTCCCCCGAGTTTATTGCTGGAAATGAGGAGTGAGTACCAGAACTAAGAAGTGACAATGAAAAAAATGTTTGTTATATAACAAACATTTTATATATATATATATATACTTTTTTTTTTTTAATGTATTTGGTTTGTTTTGTTTAATTTTGCTTTGCGTTTTGTTTTGCTTTTATTCTTTTTCTTTTATTTTTTATAGTTTAATTCTTTTATTGCATGTTTTGTAATTTAATATATTTTATTTTGTACTTTTATTTTTAAAGTTTTACTTTTTAATTCTTTTTTGTTTTGCACATTTTTTAGTTTTTTTTTTCATTTCATTTCATTTTACTTTTGTTTTGCTTTATTTATTCTTTTCTTTTTCTTTTATTATTTATTTGTAATTTTGTGTTTTATTTTATACTTTTATTTTAAAATTCTTTTACCTTTTAATTCTTTTTCTTTTTTTTTTGTTTTATGTTTTGTTTCATTTTTGCTTTGCTTCTTTTTTGTTTTATTTTTCTATATTGTATTTTTTAATTGTTTTACTTTTTAATGCTTTTTTTATGAATTTTTTTAAAAATTATTTAGTTTAGTTTCATTTTGCTTTGCTTTATTTTTGTTTTGCATTTTGTTTTGCTGTTTGTTCTTTTTCTTTTTTGAATTCTTTTATATGCTGTTCTTTTTATTTTCTCGCTTTTGTAATTTAATATATTTTTATCTCATACTTTTATTTTAATTTTTTTTTAACTATGTATTTTGTGTTTCATTTAATTTAGCTTTGCTTTTTTGTTTTGCTTTGTTTATTCTTGTTCTTTTATTCTTTATTTTTTTAATACTTTTTTTTTTTACTCTATTCTCTTTTTGTATTATTTGTTGTAATTTAATATATTTATTTTGTATTCTTATTTTTAAATTATTTTACTTTATTTCTTTTTAGTTTAATGTATTTTTGTATATATTTTATTTATTTATTTATTTATTTTTTCCGTTAAAAAAAAAAACAAAGAAAAAAAAATCTTAAAGTGCATTAAAAAAATAACAGTGCACCAGCTGACAATATCCCCATGTAGAATAGGTTGAAGAATGGGTTGACAGAATCCAACTTCCTGTCCTAGCTGCGTTTAACTGTCACCTGAGTAAAATTACCAAAATGTCCATCCTTCCTGCAAATTCGAAAGCAGCCGTCCTGAGAGCTCACTGTGGCCCAGAAACAACCCGCTCTGAGCCTGAAATCTGGGGCCCATCTGCTAGGATGTGGTGAGACGGACATGAGTGGGGTTGAGCCATCTAGTAATTATAAGTCTATGGCTCAGGCCATGCCAGAGCGAGGTGCAGCATGTAGGCGGAGAGGAGGAGGAGGAGGACAATGTCTTTCTTTAGAAATGCTGACTGTAAAGACTCAATGACACGCGCTTAGTCACTTCGTGGGTGCGGATGCCGTTTTATTCATCTGTTTATGCCTTGTGTTAATGAAGAAAGCCTTTCAATCGCACAAGTCATGCTTGCAGTTGTTTAAGGGTCAGAAATGCTAACGCTAGAGGAAATGGAAGTGTAACCTTGATGCAGGAAGTGAACAGGAGCTGACAGAGTGTGTGAATATGACTTCCATTGAATTTCCTGCAGCAACATCCTGTGTCTGTGGGAGGATGGCGCGCGTCCTCTCTTCCTTTGCCGTTCTCTCGTTCTGTTAGCAACAGGTTTGGAGAAGCCAGAAGTTTTGAAAATATTCTAGAAGGCGCAACTAGCATCTGGGCTCCAGAGGAGATGGGATGCGTGGGTTTGTTTGCTGACTTTTGTGCGAGATTGTTTGCTTGTGTCTGTGTGGTATGCGTGTGTTTGTATGTGCGAGCGTGCGTGGAGGCGCCAGACTGGGGCTTCGGCGAAGAGTGACATTTATTAGTTATCTAGAATGATTGATGGTGGGCTTCGGCGCTCGCGTGTTTGTCCTAGACCTCTCTGCCCCCGGATGCAGTTTGGCTGCCGCTCCGTGTCAATGCAGCTCGGTGAGGTGTAGTAATAACTGCATTTATCAGTCGAGTTTGGGGTTGAGCTGGTGACTCACTGCTGGTCTGTGATCAGTGTAGGCTGACACCCACATGCTCGCCAAACTGCGCTCTTGAGATCTTGCCGTGACTCTAGTCTCCACGGTTCAGGTCCAGCTTGGATGAGACTCAAATCGAAAATGTTTGAACGCTGAACTTAATAAATATTAAATATTTCTCCTAAGAATACAAAAAACTGAGCTTGAGCTCTCCAGATTTGAACTTTCAAAAGAACTGTGATGGTACAAGTGACAATCGGATGGTTTTTGTGTGGTGTGTTTTCAAATCGAAAGGACGGCGTATATCTTTGAGTTTGTCACGAGTCTTCTAACAATTTCATCTAAGTGGAAAATTAACCATCACCAGTTTTTTAAGGCATATGGGGCAACACAGGTAGAATGTTCCTTTGCAACAAGTCAAAGCAAAAAAATAAATAAATAAATAAAAAAAATAAAAAAAAATAAATAAATAAAAAGTTTTTTAAATAAGGCAAAATTTTATTCAGCAGGGATAGCATTAAATGAATCAAAACTGACAGTAAAGACATATTTAATGTTACAAAAGATTTCTATTTCAAACCAATTCGTTTTTTTATTTTTTTGCCGCCTTATTAATCAAAGAATCTTGAAAAAAGTGTATCATAAAAAAATTCACTTTAATAATAATAAGAACCACCAAATCACATATATAGAAAAGGTACAGATATGTACACTTTAGGAACTGAATATGTACTTTAAAGTACTAATACTTGGATTTTAAGGTATTAATGTGTACAAAAAAGAGATAAATAAAATGAATGAATAAATAAATAAATGAATAAATAAATAAATAAAATGAATAAAATTAGCACCAAATCAGCAAATTAAAATGTTTTCTGAAACATCGTGTGAAAATGATAACATAAAATATGTTTAAAAAATAAATTAAATGATTTTGTCACTCATTTTTCTACTTTATATAAATTAAATGTATATGAAATTATACATTTATAATTTATAATAAAAAAGGTACAGATATGTATAGGAACTAAAATATGTATTTTTAAAGTACTAATACTGACCTTTTAAGGTATTAATATGTACAAGAAATGATAAATAAATAAAATGAGCACCAAATCAGCTAATTAGAATGATTTCTGAAATATCATGAGAAGAAAAAACATATATAAATATTTATGTATATATATATATATATATATATATATATATATATATATATATATATATATATATATATACAAAATTAATTTAAATAATTTTGTCACTAATTTTTCTACTACCATTTATTAAATATAGAAAAAGCACAGAAGTGTACACTTCAGGAACTGTGTGGTATTCGTATGTACCATTTAGAGGTAAATACGCGACCTTAGGGTTGTAGGCTTCTGCCCCAGTGATAGCTTTGTACCTTTTTTTTTTTTTTCTGACAGTGTACAAATAGCACTAAGGGTAGGTGGTGAAATGTCACCTTTAGTACTGCTATGAAATTTAAAATGTATCTTTGTTGAAAAGGTTGGCGCTCCTTGCTCTAAGCTAAAAACATTTCGAGATGTTTTCACACCTGGTGTCTAAAGAGATATATGCATATCTGCACACAGTTCAATTCCATCACATGATCTGTCAAGATTTCTCCCTCATACAGACTCATCACAATAACAGACTAGTGGTACTGGTAGTGCTGCAGTGGCAGAATCTGACATGCAGAAACAATGCTGTTTTGTTTGAGTTTGAGCGTAGCATAAGACAAACAGTCTCTGAGCTGTTCTACGAACCGTAATCTTCTGCTGTCAGCACACAGGCCGTGTAGCTCTATGTGTGTGTGTTTGTGTGTATACAGTGTTCTGTGTTAATTCCTGTTCCTGTTTGTTCATGAATTCTCGTCCATATTTTGTGTACGTGTTAATTTTTTTTGTGTGTTTTTGTGTTCTCACTTCTCAGTTGTTCGAGTACAGTGTGAAAGAGCTGACTTGAACTTAGCTGTATCTTCATCTGCTCTGTCTAATGAGTTGCATTACCACAAACGCACAACTTTCACACGCTAATTTGCATTTTACTGATCTTTCCATTTACCAAACTGTTTTTTGATAACTAAAATTGATAACAATACCCACAGAAAAGAAAAAATGTGTATAGAAATTTAAATACATTTATATATTATTTATGTGCATCATATGTATACACACACAATTATTGATGTAGTGTGTGTGTGTATGTGCGTGTGTATACACACTAACACACACACTACATCAAACAAATGAATACGCACATTTGAATACATGCAAAAAAAAAAAAAAAAATCATCATCATTGTGTGTGTGTGTGTGTGTGTGTATATATGATACCCGCATACACACACACATTAATACAATACATCGTGTGTGTGTAAATGGCACAACTTATTTGCATTTATTCAAATATTAACCTTAGTCAAAGGTTAAAAATAGAGGACAAAAAACCATGTATATCAGTCACATGTCAATTATTAATCTTTACCGTGTGATGATAATTCGTAAACTATAGAGGAATCAAACTGGGTAAGATTTGACAATAAGAGTTTGTAAGAGTAGACCAACCATACTCGCGTACACATTTCTAACCATCATCTGGCAGAGAGAGAGAGACAGTGTCATTGTCTTTGAACCAATCAGAGGTGATAGAATCCCTCTAAAATCTATCAGTCTATTAGCACAGAGAGCTGATGGGGAAGAGCCAATCAGAGAGCGATTTTTGTGATGGCTGACCGATGCACGTATGCATGCACAAGTACACATGCACGTGAACACGCACTTCTAGCCTGATGCTAGCAGAGACTGAAGTTTGTTAGATAAACTAATCAATGAAAAACCCCATTCTTCTGACATTAAATGTGCTCTGCATATATATATATATATATATATATATATATATATATATATTATATATATATATATATATATATATATATATATATATATATATATATATATATATAAAATGTTTTTGAACAAATATTCATTTGGTATAATATCTAATATATAGCATGTCAAGTTGATTTATAGATTTTCAGATAGTATTCTGCTGAAAGTAGATTTGAATCAATATGTCAATGTTGTGGGAATGTTGCAATTGATTTCTGTCCTGCACATCTCTTTCTCTTTCACACCCATTCTCTTTATTCCCTCTCATGCTTTCATGGTTTTTCTTTTGCTTTTTCTCTGAATCAGTGTGTCATTATGAATGGGGAGGTCAAAGAAAGAGGAACTCTAACAATAAATTAATAAAAAATAAATAAATAAATAAATACAATAAAACAAACAAAGCAGATTCAATGATGCAGCTTTGAAGAACAATTTACAATATTTACCTATCCTCTAAATATATATTATATTTAGTGTGTGTGTGTGTGTGTGTGTGTGTGTGTGTGTAAATACTAAATCTACTACATATAATATTGGAAGTATAATATTAAAAATATAAAATATTTATAATAAATACACTACCAGTCACAAGTTTTTGAACAGTAACATTTTTTTATGTTTTTTAAGTCTCTTCTGCTCCCCGAACCTGCATTTATTTGATCCAAAGTACAGCAAAAACAGTAACATTTTGAAATATATATATATTTTTTTAAAATATTTAAAATAACTGTTTTCTATTCGAATATATTTTAAAATGTGATTTATTCCTTGAATCAAAGCTACATTTTCAGCATCATTACTCCAGTTATTTGTCACATGATCCTTCAGAAATCATTCTGATATGCTGATTTGCTGTTCAAGGAACATTTTTTTAAAAAATTATTTTTATTTTCAATATTAAAAACAGTTGAGAACTTTTTTTCTTTGAATAGAAAGATCCAAAGATCAGCATTTATCTGAAATAAAAAGCTTTTGTAACATTATACACTATACCATTCAAAAGCTTTGTGATTATTATGTTTTCAACATAATAATAATAATAATAATACTATTTTTTCAGCAGCAAATCAGAATATTAGAATGATTTCTGAAGGATCATGTGACTGGAGTAATGATGCTAAAAATTTAGCTTTGAAATCACAAGAATAAATTACATTTTAAATGTTTTTTAATTGTAAAAATATTGGTGAGCAGAGGAGACTTCTCTAAAAAAAAAAACATTAAAAAACTTTTGACTAGTAGTGTATATTGCACATATATATTATAATAACCATTCAGTTAATTTTGCTTTGTTGTCAGAATTTGTTATTGAAAACAGTAACATTTTACTGGTATTGATATTTAATAAAGAAGTTTACGGTGATACTGTGAAGTACACTTTGTAGCAGTGAGGGCAATGTGCCCGTCCCACGACAGGCTGTTGTAATGAAGTGCACATGGGCTGCTTGCCCAGCTCTCAACAAATTTATAATTTGTAACACTGAAGGCTGAAAGCGAGAGAATAGATGGAGCACAAAACAAAGAGATGAGAGTGTGCAGGATGTGGTTGGAGTATCAAAAAAGCTTTGATTGGCAGGGTGGGGTTAGGGGGATTTCTGCAGGGGACAAGCCCCGTCTGCGCACACCGCCATCTTTTTCATTTCCGTAGGCACATGTGTCCTCCCTTTCCCCCGGGATAGACCTTAACCAGGCAGTGGTCTAATGAGACAGAAGTGTCCCCAGTCTTTGTTTTGATTGGCACGAGGCAGTTTTCTCCAGACATATGCGCGCACACAAACACACAGAGAAAGCCCCGGCAGCTTAGCCTTCTGAAACCGAGACAGAAAAGCCTGGAATTAATATTCTTATACCCCCAACTTCAAAGAGAATCTTGTCTTTTAGATTTCATCTTTGAGTCTGTGTTTATTTGCAGGTCAGAGATGAGAGAGTCTGCCGCATATAGAGAGCTGAACAACAACACTGAGAAAACGTGGTGAACTGTCTTAGCCTTAATCAAGTCTTAATCAATGGAATTAAGTTTTTTTTAATTTATTCTACAGTCGTACAGTTGACAAAATAAAAGAAGTAGCACTGCAGTATATGCACTAACAGTGTTTTTAGAAGCATCCAGAAAAATTTTGTAAGAACACAATTAAACTAAACCTCTTTATATATATTAATCGCGATTAATCGTATCCAAAATAAAAGTTTTACATAATATGTGTGCGTGTGCTGTGTGTGTGTGTATATACTAATAAATACATGTATATGTGTCTATTTATACATAATAAATACACACAATTCACACATATGTAAGCACAAACTTATTTTGAATGCGATTAATTGTTTAAAAGTCTTATTAATGAGTTTTTGTTATTTAATATTTGTGGATTTTTTTTTTTTTTTTTTAAGTTGGTTAAAGTTGGGTTTGTTAAAGTTTGCACGTTTTTATTATTTTGGTCTTTAACTAAAACCTTAACATTTTTTAAAAAATAATTTCAGTCTGTTTTACTCTAAATTTTTAAATATTATGCAGTTTTTGTATGAATAAAATGGTCTAAAATGAAAGAATATGACATCATGAAGTCTTAACTAAATTTAAAGAACATTACGGTGAAGAAAACAGTGTAGAGCGGTGGGTTATTCCCCTCCATTCTTCATTCCTGTGTTCAGGAGCTCCCCAAGGCTCTGTATTCGGGCCGTCTAAACTGATTCCTCTTCACTCCGAGGCATTGAACTTGACCTTTTAATTACACGCATCACGCCCAAGACTCCTGCGCGGTTGAACAGGCTGATGCGCACCGCTCTCCTTTAGTCTCTTTTCTCGTAATCGAACTGATTGTCGTGTAATTCGAGCTTGCACTTTGCATCTGTACTGCTGTGAGCGGCAGGGAACGCCTGCTGTCTCTCAGGACTCATTATAGAAGGATAATGAGATTGAAATTGCTCTTTTATAGAAATTGTTTTGCCCCACAATTTTGTGTTTATAAGATTGCGGGTAATATCCTGCATGCATTTGCCGTTATCTCTGCCATGTAGTGTTTTTTTTTCGAAGAGCGTTTATGGCGGCATACGTGGAATTAGTGAATTTAGCATAAAGAGAGGGAGGATTTACTAATGAGCGTATGAAATATTCCGGCCACATGAAGTTGTGTTTGGCAGCATTTGCATGCTAATGATTTAGCTCTGAGCAGTGGCACGCATTACCATTTAATTATTTGAATATTTTTTCATTAGATTGCATAAGCTTTGAATGTGTTTACATTGGACCTCTTTAATAAAACATGCATTGCCTCATATGAAATGAATGAAGCTCTGTTGCCTTTTGTAAAAGCTCTGTGTATTTCAACTCACAAAGCTCTTACTGTATCAGAGGAACTGCAGCACTTCAGACAGGATAGACTTAGGCGGTAGAAATGGAGATAAAATGATGAGAATAAAACTTTAAAATGAGATTAAGAGCATCTCATAACTTCTAACGGTTCGTCTGTGTCTTAAGCCCTCAGCAGCCCTCAGAAGTTTCTTCATGTTTGTTCTTTTCTGTTTCGAGTTGTGGTGGTTTCTTTTAAGGTTGAGAGATGTTTGTTTACTGTGTTTCCTTTGCTTCGCTTCGCAGCTAGACTGTAAAAACTCATCTCAGCCCCAAATTTGAGCTTTTTCTACCAAGTTTCTGGATGGCTGTAGAAGTGGAAATGTAGAAAGAGATAAGGGCGATGGATATGGATGAGGTAACTGTCAGGAAGAGCTCCTCAGAAGACCACCGCTGTGTGAAACCTACATTCTGCTCACCGCCCTCTCTGTCGGTTTCATTGAAGCTGAAAATGCCCCCTGTTGTTTATATGAGTGTGAAGAGGTGGCAGAAATGCTTTGTTTTTAAAGTCAGGTTTTTATTGTCTGTGGGGGTCGGCGATATGACCAAAATCTTGTCACGATCTAGTTATTTTTGGTTTAAATAAGGTAAAAACAATATATATATGTATATATATATATATTATATATATATATATATATTATATATATATATATATATATATAATATTCTATTATGCCAAAAATCATTAGGATATTAAGTAAAGATCATGTTCCATGAAGATATTTTGTACATTTCCTACCATAAATATATCAAAACTTAATTTTTGATTAGTAATATGCATTGCTAGAACTTCATTTTTCAATTTTTCTCAATATTTTGATGTTTTTTTTTTTTTGTTTGTTTGTTTTTTGCACCCTCAGATTCCCGATTTTCAAATAGTTGTATCTCAGCCAAATATTGTCCCATCCTAACAAACCATACATAAATGGAAAACTTATTACACAACTTTCAGATGATGTTTCAATCTCAATTTCAAAAAATGGACCCTTATGACTGGTTTTGTGGTCCAGGGTCATGAATAAGAAACTAATTACAAGCACTAAGACTAAAAACTACAGTAGAACAACAATAAGAAATGCTACATACATTATGTAAAGTAATCAAATGAATAAAAACACCTCATATTCTTCACTGTGTAAATGAAATGTAGATTTCTTCTTAACAAAGTTACGAAAGTGTTTTAGTCAAGAGCAGTGAGAGATTTTCTCTCTTTTGTTGTTTTATTAACATGAATGTCAGACTGCTGTCACTTTAAGAGCTGCCTGGATTCAATATGCCGTTACACTTGTGTTTTCTTTCTTAGCTGTTAGCTTTCACTTAAGACCTAAATTACATTTTGACACATACAAGAGTTTATTTAACTCTTCAAGGCCTATAAATATATGTCTCTCAGACAGTGTATGCATATAGCGAAATGAGTTCTCTTTCACTGCTGATTCAATTTTAACAGCATAAAATCACTTGTTTTTAAACCGCAATGCTTAATAATGTGTGCAAACGTTGCTTTCGAGACCAAGTAGCACTACAGCGTTACGTGAGCTTGTAACCGCTATAGAGACGATAGTTGAAAATCTCTGCTGGCTGACAGATTTCTACTACTGGTATATTGCCCACCCCTGCTTGGTGAAATTTGGAAAATGATTGCTTAGAGAACTAATAACACACCTCACCTCACTTCTCTAACACACAGTTTGAGATATCATTCATGTCTGCAGCACAAACTTTTAGTTAGGCGTTATGGTTCCTTTATTTTTTTCTTCCTCCCTTTTGTCTTCTTAATGCTCAAACCATTCATTAAAAAAGTTGAATAATGCAGTTTCTGGAATCACATCGGTTTTTCATGTACGTGTTCAAAGCAGCAGAGTTCGTGTGGATTAGTGTGTACGTGTGTGTGTGTGTGTGGAAGACAAAAGGAAAAAAGCAAGAGGGGGTTGTGGCGGCATTGATTTAGTCATAAAACAGAGGCTTGTGATGTCTCACCCCCCCATATGCTATAGTCTCTCCATCCTGGATCCTCCCCCCCATCCCTCATTACAGACGCTAGAAGACCACTTCAAGGTTCAGCTGTTTAGAGGAAGAATAGACATGCATACTTGGCTAATGGACAGGCTTATTTGTCAGTTCCTTAGCAAAATGATTGTTGACGCTTTTAATAATTCATTATGATTTGTGTATGGGTGTTGCCGGTAATGTGCGTGCATGTGTGCAGTGTGAGTGTGTGGCAGATTGGCCTGCAGCAGGAGGTCTTGATGGATATCTCATCTGTTCTTCAGCTCTGAGGGTTCTGCCGCTATTACCATACTCGCTCTCTCACTCGGGCCCGTCCTGCTGTGGAGCAGACTGCCAGGTGTTTTATTGATGAGTCATGTCGCTGGCCTGGTGGCTTCTGCAGGAAGCCTTCAGATAAAAGCAGGACAGAATTTAACACTAATTACCATTCAACTCTCTTTAGCTTTGCAACTGAAGTTGCTGTGTTATAGGTAAATGAGCAGTTGACAGTGATGCCACTGAGCAAACTAAAGCAATAATTAAACATGATTTAATAAAGATGTCATTTGTTTCTGTCTTCTGTATATAACATTGCAAATCCAGTTCAGCTGGACAGTCGGAGTCAATCAGCTTGGACAGTTTATGTGAATAAACCATTGTTTTATTCATGCTGTCAAGTTTCAGCATACAGTATTCAGCATTCAGCTGCATAGTGAATTACTTATACAGAAATAATAAGAGTAGTTTGCTAGTATGCTATTCTGAATTCAGCCCAGTGTGGCTTTTAGCACTGAAGTCTGAAATGAACTGGTTCCAAAAAAAAAAAAAACAAATCAGCAAATCAGTCTTTTTTTGTAGCAAAATATTGTATAATATAATATACTATGGGCAGAGAAATTTTTTTTTTATCTCACAATTCTGACATTTTTGAGTTGGTGATATAAACTGCAAGTTATAAAGTCAGAACAGCGGGATAGAAACTGAGGGAAAAGTCAGAATTTTAAGATTCTCGCAAGTATTCTGACTTAATTTCTTAGAAATCTCACAATTCTGACTTTATAACTCATAATTGCAAGTTTATATCTCTCAATTCCAAAAAAGTCAGAATTACAATGGAAAAAAAGTGAGAATTGCAGGATATAAACTCACAATTTTTATTTTTTCTTCTTAGAATTGCATAATATAAACCTGCAATTGTGTGTAATAAAGTCAGCATTGCGGGATATAACCTCACAATTCTGAGAAAAAAGTCAATATTGTGAATTTGTATTGCAATTCTGATTTTATTTTTTGTAATTTTGAATTTATATCTCACAATTCTAAACAAAAAAGTCAGAATTGCGAGATATGACCTCACAATTCTAAGAAAAAAGTCATAATCGCAAATTTATATTGCAATTCTGACTTTATTTCTCATAATTTTGAGTTTATATCTCATATTCTGCGAAAAAAGTCAGAATTACAAATTACAGAGATACAAATTCAGAATTGCGGGATATAAACTCAGAATTTTGACTTTTTTCTCAAAATTGCATAATATAAACTTGCAATTGCGAGTTATAAAGTCAGAATTGCGGGATATAACCTTTAAAAATCGCAATTGGAAATTTATATTCTGACTTTATTTGTAATTTTGAGTTTATTTCTAAATTGTCAGTAAAAGAAAATTCAGAACTGTGAGTTTGTATCAATTCTGAGAAAAAAGTTTGAATTGCGAGATATAAACTCAAAATTGTGAGGAAAAAACTCACAATTGTGAGAAATAAACTTTTTTTTTTATTCAGGTTTATATCTCGCAATTCTGACTTTATAACTTGCAATTGTGAGTTTATATCATGCAATTCTAAGATAAGTCACGATTACCTTTTCTATTTTTACATATATACATACACACACACACACAATTTTGTTTGTACTTTTTTTTATTTTTTTTTTTCTTAAAGTGCCTTCCCCACAACTGCCACTAACCACTAAGCCATGGCTTCAATGAGAAAAAGGTCCAAGTGCTCTTATTTCATGCAGTGAAGTTGAAAAGCTCTCCGGCGTATCGATTACATGTCATCCGCTGTGTGCTGTTCTCTGACTGACAGCCGACCGACGTAATGACAGTGTTTATGAAGGAGGGTGTGTGCGTCTGAATGTAGGTCAACAAAAAGTGAAAGACAATAGCAGGCAGCGCTGAGTCCTACAGGTGTCAGGAAGCCTAGGAGAATGTCATGCCGGCCGTTAGACATGACAGGTGCTTCCACGTGCCTCTGAACCACACACGCCTTCTAGGGCATCAACTGCACTTTGCTTGAATTGTTTGCACGGTTGTGTGTTGCAGATGGAGGTTGAGCTATAGTTCTAGTGGGCATGCAATAGTATCACTGTTTCAACAATAATATTAAGCAGTGCAACTGTTGTTTTTAACATTGATTAAAAATAAATGTTACTTAAGCACCAAATAAGCATGAGAAAGATTTCTGAAGGGTCGTGTGACAATGAAGACTGGAGTAATGATGCTGAACATTCAGCTTTACCATCACAGGAATAAATTAAATATCAAAATGTGTTAAAATAGCAAACATATCTAATTAATTTTAAAAATATTTCATAATATTTCTGATCATTTCTGTCTCTCTCAGCTGTTTTGCAGCACATTGACACATGTGAATGCCTCTTGAAAGTGACTCAGTATCTCAAGTTTCCGGAGAGCATGATGGGTGCTTGACTGGGCTAGTGGGAGGTCTCTTTTTCTCTCTCCCTCTCTTTTTAGCTGTTGCTTTCTCTTTGCCATAATGGTTAGACTGTTAATCAAATCAATGCCTGGTCTCTGCATGGCCATCACATGTGCAAGTAATAGTTCAGTACTGAAACTACCTTTATGGCCCTACGGTTGACACTCCCTGATGAGGACCTTTAGACCCGCCTGCAATGAAGTACTTTACGTGATCACACTTCATTAACATTAATGGCACGGGATGCTTTTTGTGAGCTGAAAATGATAGTGTTTGGATGCACAGACGTTGAAAACAAAAAAAACATATTTTAGGAATATTTCTATTTAATTTGAGCAGGATTGGAATATAACAACAATTGTTGTGAACCATTTTGCAAACTGCCAATAATGTGTGTGTATCGACCGACTTTTCTCACAGAGGTCAATTCCCGCTGGGCTGCGGTGGCCTTTTAATGTGACGTTGGAGTATGATTGAACTTAGGGGCTTGCTGATTAGTTGTGACCCCTAGTGCAAAACTTTTCAAACTTGCTTCATGCTTTCTTTCGGGACATTCTGGATATGGAGCAGCCAGATAGAGGCAAATGGAAACATGTAACCCTCACTAGACCGCTCAGCAGCAGACACGTGGCACCATCCCCAGCTGAAACGCTACATGTGTGTGTGTGTTTCAGTGTGTATGGGGGGTGGTTATTAGAGGTTTCGACTGAAAATCCAGACAGATTGCTTGAACGTAATTGAAGGCTGAAAATAAAGGCTCTCCGGAGTCATTTCACAGTTTTTCCCCTCCTCTGCAGATGAGCTCGGATGAACCCCAACCCCAGCACTCTACCATTATCTGCAATTACCATAAAATCATCTGTGTTCAAATACAGCACTGTCATCCTCCATCTCCCAATAATATATGATGTTTTATGGGGTTTCATTCAGAAAGGCAAGAGTCATCCGGTCTACAGAACACACACAGGAAGCACTGAGGGTTTGGAGAGTTCACAGAAATGATGGTAGGAAGTCTAACTCTCTGGTCTGGCCACTAAGAAAACAGCAGGAATAGTGCAGTAGAGCAGCATGACTAAGCTAAATGTTTATTTTATGTTATTTTATTTTGCAATTCAGCTCCTGTCCTCCAACTGCTGCCTTTTATAATTCGTGCTTTTTAAAGGGATAGTTCACCCAAAAATAAAAAATTCTGCTATTAATTACTCATCGTCATGTTGTTCCATAAGACCTTTGTTCATTTTCACAACACAAATTAAGATTTTTTTGATGAAATCTGAAAGTTTTTTTGACTTTGCATAGACATCGATGCAACTGAGCACACATAAGCACGTATTTGTTCATGCAAAATTCACACAATTAAAAAAAGTCATACCTTTTTCACTTATTTCAGTTAATGTCAGAAAATAATCGAGCCAAGCCAGTAGTTGTACTGACAGTGTCATGTAAACACAGCTGAAGACGCAAAAACCGAATCAAATGAGTCATTTATGCTGGAACCGCTCCGATTGATTCAACCTTGTGACTCGATCCTTCATTTCAAGCGATTCACTAGCAAAAACCAGATCAAATTAAAAGAGCCATTCATTTTTGAATTTAGACATTGCTTGTAACGATTTTTAAAAGAATGTAGTGATGGGTGAAACGGAGCTTCTGGAAACTTTGAATCAGGTAAACCATGGCGTCGCAGAATGATTTGATTCAGATCAAGTGATTCGCAATACGTGATTTGAAGTCCCGATCTAAATTAAATGATTTGCGATCCACGCTTGGAGTCCTGTTCTGTAATGATATGGTTGATCAGAGCATGGATCACAAATCATTTGATTTGGATCAGAACTTCGAAACAGGTTTGTAAATCTTGCTTTAGAATGGAACTTCGGAGTGCGGATCACAAATTATTTGATTCAGATCAGGACTTCAGTGCGGGTTCACAAAACATTTGTTTTTAGATCAGGAATTCCGAGCGATTTTGTGAATCTTTTTTTTTTTTTCTGATTCTTTGAAAATCAAAAAAGTAGTGCTTAAAAAAAAGTCCTTGAAAGTCCTGGAATTTCATTTTACAGGATAGAAAGGTAGTAAGGACATCATTAAAATAGTCTATGTGACATCTGTGGTTCAACCACAGTTTTATGAAGCTACGAGACAAAATTGTTGAATAAAGTCGTTATTTTTTTTTCTTTTTTGTGCACAAAGTATTCTCATAGCTTGATAAAATTACGCTTGAACCACTGATGTCACATGGACTATTTTATCGATGTCCTGACTATCTTTCTTGGCCTTGAACGTGTCAGTTGCGTTGTTGTCTATGTAGGGGTAAAAGCTTTCGGATTTCATCAAAAATATCTTAATTTGTGTCCCAAAGATGAACAAAGATCTTAAGGGTTTGGAACGACATGAAAGTAAGTAATTACTGACAGAATTAAATTTTTTTTGGGTAAGCTGGCCCTTTCAGTTTCTCAACAGGTTCACTGTACTGTGGGTCTCATATGACCTGAGCAAAGCCAAAATGATTAGGCTTTATTCTGCTTTTAGACCAGTCACATGGCTCTTATGTGAGCCCAGAATCACTATTTCTGTTTCTTTCCCTTCAGCAGTCTCTTCTAATAAGCACAAATGTACAGTCTCGTTTATTTGTGGTGTTTTCTAAGGCAAGCCATCACTATTATTATTATTCACTATTCGGCACTATGGACATAACTGATACCTCAAATCTTGTGGCTTGTTGAGGATAAATATATGTTATTACTTTTCTAAGGGATCAGACATATATTATTTTCACCTGGCAGGGGATATGCCTCATAGACTTGCATTGAAGATGGAAGTCAAATCATATCGGCAGACTGGAATATCATAGATACGTTGACTTGGATCAACTGTCTAGTTGCATTAGGCTCTAAAACAACTACAGCTAGAAAAAAAAAAACGGTTCCTAAACTACCCTGTATTCTTTCAGCCATTTCCAATATATATTTTGCCTTTGTAGCTGTTCTGTAAATTACTTCCAGAGTAATTTTGCATATCCTAGATTAAGCGCCAGCCATATCCTGCTGAGCTGTAGTGTTGCATGAGGTATAGCGATGTGTCCTATGAAGAACTGGCTCTGTTCAAGCACACCCCCGCTTCTGTCGATAAGAGGTGAGGCACATTTAAAAAAAAAAACCTCATCCGCCCCAGCAGTGCAGAGGGAATTAGCATACGTTAGTTGCCTGTGGGCCGAGATTATTGTTCTGTCTTAAATTCAATTTCTTCTACCTCAGGACAAGCTTCTGTACTAGGATTAACTCTCTCTGTGCATCCGTCACTCAGTGTCCTCAAAGGTACGCTGTCTTCTCCCTGGCTTTGTGGCTAGTGTCTGACATGTTATCAGGCTGTACTGCATGGATCGGGTTTAAATGATTCACGGACATGCTGTGTGTGTCAGGTGTTGAAGCTTCAGTGATCGCTGTGAACTCGACAGTCAACACACGGGCATCTCTAGCATTCATCCGCATAATGGTGTCACTCTCTAAGTGGGGTAGATGTTGAAATATTATAATGTAGTTCTTGTGTGAGCCACAATCTCTAATTTCCTGTGAAACTTATGAAACAAGCAGGTGTGAGTGTGCTTGTGGTATGCATGTCATCTGCTGGTAATGGATATGTCAGATGTTAGAGATGAGAGATATGTCTAGATGTTCTACAGACATGTGAGCGGGTGAGTTTCAGTTAAACAAACAGAGAATCTATTAAGACTGATTCATAAACAAATGACTGTTATGAGTCAGTTCGCATAGAGAATTAGCATCTGACTAGGACTGTCAAACACAAACTTTTATATTTTGGATGCGATTAATCTTTCGAAAGCCATACATTAATGGTGATCAATCACGATTAATTGTTTGACAGTCCTTCATCTGACTCACAAGTTAAATCTATCATTACTAACTTGTTGTTTATATGATTATGTGTAGTTAGAAAAACATTTTCAATGGCAAGTAAATAATTAATCAATAAAAAAATGTAATAAAACTAATTTATATTATATTATATTGTATTATATTAATTATTGCCGTCAAACGATTAATCGTGATTAATCACATCCAAAATAAAAGTTTTTGTGTACATAATGTTTAATGTAGTGTATAATGTATATAATAATGTATATATCATAACGTATATATTATAAATACACACACGCACAGTATATATTTTAAAATTATTTACATGCATTTACATGCATATACTTAACTTCATGCAATTTATATTATATACAAATATATTTAATATATAAATATAACATTTTTCTTAAATACATGCATGTGTGTGTATTTATATATACATAAGAAATATACAAAAAAAACACTTTTATTTTGGATGATTAATTGCAATTAATTGTTTTACAGCACAAATTATATTATATTATATTATATTATATTATATTAGTGCCGTCAAATGATTAATCACGATTAATCGCATCCAAAAAATACGTTTTTGTTTACAAAATATATGTGTGTACTGTGTATTTATGTATCTATAAATACACACACAGTATTTTAAAATAATTTACATGCATTTACATGTGTATATATTTGTATTCATAAAATTTATGTTACATATAAATATATTTAATATATAAATATAAAATTTTTCTTAAATACATGCATGTTTGTCTATTTATATATACATAAGAAATATACAAAAGAAACATTTTATTTCGGATATGATTAATTGCAATTAATCGTTCGACAGCGCTAATTATATTATATTATATTATATTATATCATATTATATTTTATTATATGATATTAGTGTCGTCAAACGAGTAATTGCATCCAAAATATACGTTTTTGTTTACATAGTGTGTGTGTACTGTGTATTTATGTATGTATAAATACACACACCATATGTATTTTAAAATTATTTACATGTATTCATACAATTTATATTATGTATAAATATATTTAATATATAAATATACCATTTTTCTTAAATGCATAGATGTGTGTGTATTTTATATATACATAAGAAATATATGAAAAAAATATATATTTTTTAGATGTGATTATTTGCAATTAATCGTTTGACTCTACATTTCTACATTTGGCATGTTAGCAAGTCAGCAACAAAACAAAACAAATTATTATTATATTATATATTAATATATATAATATATCCTCCAAAAATTGTAATGATTGTGTTTTATTTTATTTTACTTTAAAATAAAAAGCAAGTGATAAGCAAGAAATGAAAAGCAAGTCCTGCGTCCACCCAGCTGGACTGTTTTAGTTGAGCTTGCCTTTTTTCAGACTGACACTTAATATATATGAATCCCTCAGCAGTTTCGGTATTACTGCATTAAACAGGATGATAAAATGAGCAGTGACTCACCGTATCAAAAAAACTTGAAGACTTGGAGGTATTAACTGAACCGAGGTTTATGGAGAAATGTGTTCTCTGGTGGGTTCATCAGGAGTTATAACGAAATAAAAGATTCCCTTTGGCTAAGTTAGGCTGAAAAGAGCCTTATTGCCTTTATCTGAGGCAAATACCACCGAGATCTAAGGAAGTTTTTCACACCGGTTAATCACTGACAGTTGTGAGCTCTGATTATGACCAGTGCTTTATAACAACTCTGAATAATTAGGATTCTGAGGTAAAATACACCTCTATGATTTGACCTCCGGTTCTCATCTGCCAGTTTCTCCTGCCGGTTCTGCATCACTGCTAACGTGCTAATTGCTTTGTCACAGTTATGTTTTGACAGGAAGCTACGCTGATGTAGCACACTAATTAATGGGTCTCTAAATACCGCCCGATTTAGACAAGAAATGCAAATGTGACACCGGTGAAGAAAACTGTTTGTGCCGAGCGTGACGGTTGAGCCAGAATTTCTGCAACACTCCTGGGATCTGCAGGTGCCCGATTGCTGCTTTACAAAATGCAACTGTGAATCCTGAAAGTTGGTGTGTGTTTGTTTTGCCTCTGAGGGGCTAGTTATCTACCGCTTGCAGCCTGGTTCCTCTTGACCTCCCTCGGGCTGAGTGGCCCCGCGTAATTGAGTGCCACCTGAAAGGTTGTTCTGAAAGGTGGGTTATCTGCCCGCTCTAATCCCACAGAGGAATGGCATAAGGGAGGAAGGGGACAAGCCCCTGAGGGCTGGAGTCCCTGTCTGCCAGCCACAAGGCATTGTGGGAAAAGTCACTTAGGGACACAACTTTGAAAGTCTTGACTGGCTTGTGATACGTAGAGATGGTCTCTCTCTCTCTCTCTCTCTCTCTCTCTCTCTCTCTCTCTCTCTCTCTCTCTCTCTCTATATATATATATATATATATATATATATATATTATATATGGTCCATAAATTCTATAAATCAATAATGTGAAAAAATTTCTGTCATTAATTAGGCTGCACCCTCATGTCATTCCAAATATATATAAATAAATATGTGAATGAACTACAAACCCATTGAAACATTGTGATTTGACATTTAAAAAAAATCAATAGTGTAATGTATAACTCTTGATTTGTAGTCATTGGCTGTAAGTTTTCTAAATTTTTTAACTGTAATTTTTATATTTAAAAAAGTATTTATTTATAAAAATATATGATAATATTTAAAATCTAACAATAAAAATATAATAATAATAATAACAGTTTTTTTTATTACATAATGGGATAGTAGTGTCATGCTGATATAGGGCCCTATGAAATCCTTTTAATTTTTTCTCCCAAAGTTGTTTTTATTTTTTTTTCCCAAATTCCATTTTTTCTGTTTTAATTTTTCTGGATTCTGTTTTTTTTTTTTTTTTCTTTTTTACCATTTTCTTTTTTAGACTCTGGTCTAATGGCTAAATAAAAATATTATTAAAAAATGTCTAATTACTTAAAATCATGAAACATACACAATTTAAAAGCAGTTGATTAAAAGTTTAACAAAAATTACATTTTTTACAACCCTATGAAATACGTTTTATATTTTTCTTAAATTCAGTTTTATTTTTGCCGAATTCTGTGTTTTCCATTTATTTTCTAGATTCCATTTTAATTTCTGTTTCATTAAATTTTCTAATCAAAAATAAAATAAATCGCCAGATCCTGTTATGGCATTGTTTGGTGTGGCGGCACCAGAAGCAGGGCTAGACAAATATGAAGTACAAGCCATTGCTCTCAGCATGTTACTTGCAACATGTCTGATTTTACAACATTGGTCTGAAGCAGTACCAACATTTGATATGTGGATCATGGAGTTGGGAAAGATCTTGCATTTGGAAAGGACGTGTTTTATTAAGGAAAGGAAAGAGCATATTTTTTGAGCATGTGGGAGTCATTTATCAATTTGATGGGCAAATCTGCAGACTGCGCTAGTGCATCACAGTTGCTATAATGTTTTACTTAGATCTCTTTTGTCTTTGTTTGTTTGTTTGTTTTTCTTTTTGTTATTGTATTTTGTTTTTTTATTGTCCCTTTTATATCAGCGTGTAACCACCGAATGTAAAAATGGTTGTATTATATAAAAATTACTAAAAGCGGGGTAAAATAAAGTAAAATAAAATAAATCAAAGATAATCAAAAGCATCTCTTATCACTTGATTTTATTTAAAAAAAATAATTAATTATTTAATTTATTTATTTATTCAGTAATTCTGTGTTGTGTATTTACATTTTTCTGGTAATTAAATTCTAGGAAATAATTTTTCTGGTGAATATTTCTTGAAAAATAATGTTTTAATAATAACTTTAGTAGTAGTAGTAGTAGTAGTAGTAGTACTATCATTACATTAGGTAATATATTTCTGTCACAGGTTCTTCAAGTTAAACTGAGCCTTTATTTTTGATTTACTGACCTACTTTTGATTTATTTCACCCAAAATTTGAAAAGTTCCGTGACGTTATACAGTAAATTCCATTTTTATGACTGGATTCCGTGATTCCGCCAGCATTTTCTGCATCACAGAAATCATAGGGCCCTATGATAATGTTTGATTTGCAAATGAATTGTATAGTCAAAAAATTGATTTCAGTAGTAGTTTCAGAAATATATTGTGCAACTGTACACCTCTGTAGACAGTCGGTCATCATCTTCTTGCAGTGTTCAGCTGCAACAGGAGCAGATCGTCTCTGTTCTGTTGGCCGGAGTCCAGTGAGCGTTTGTTTTCTGGTGTGGCTCTGACATGCCCTTCAGACTGCGTGCATCAGATTGCACCGTATCCTCATGCTGTTTGAAGGGAGACGCGTATGGCACATTAACATCCAGACAAGCTCAAGGACAAGAAACTCGCTCAATAGAGATTGCTGAGAGTTCACTTTTCTCTGTGTGTGTGTGTATACTTGCACTCACTGCTGATTTCCTGTCTGTTTAATGTACTGACCCTGTGCTTTTGCCTTTGTTCATCTCATTCTCTTGCAGACGCAACCTCACCAAGCTCTCGCTGATCTTCAGTCACATGTTGGCCGAGATCAAAGCCATCTTTCCAGGTGGACAGTTCCAAGGAGACACATTCCGCATTACCAAGGCAGACGCCGCTGATTTTTGGAGAAGGTCTTTTGGCGAAAAGTAAGTTTCAAGCAGTTTTCTTCTCATTTCCAGATGCGTCCGCCAAATCAGATCTGATCTTTCCAGTTTTCATTACAGCTCTAATCAATTAAAGCTCTTTGTTATGGAGAAATGCTTTTTCTCTCCTCCATTTAGCAGCGAGCGAGTAAGTGGGGTGAACTGTCTGGTCATGTGCTGGAGTGCTGCTCTTGAGCAGGCCTGTGATTTAGCATACATCTGCACACTAAACCAGACACGCTGATGGCTTTCCTAACTGCTCTAGTCAGCATTTGAGAGGTGAAGGTTGGTAATTAGTTGTTTTTTTTTTTCCCAGTCTAAATAGGAGCATTAGGGGTCTTCTGCCTCTGACTTAATATTGGAATATGAGGTTTCTCAGACAGCTTGACCAGCCTGGGCTTGTTTGCTGGGAAGAGTTTCAGTTTGCTGTACTGCCAGTATAAAAATATAGATAGAGAAAGAGATAACATTGTGGCAGTTCATGCAAGTCGATTGGTAAGTTTGACTAGTTCTGCATCTTTTATTCTGTTCCTTTACTTTTTTAAATTATTTTATTATTATTATTATTATTATTATTATTTTATTCTATTTACAACCTTAGTTTTAGGTTTTCTTCAGGATTTAAATTTAACAGTGCTCTAACAAATTAATACTTAATAATTACATATTATTAATACCTTTTTTTTTTTTTTTTTTTTTTTTTTTTTACATATTATTAATACTAAGATTTTTTTTTTTCCAGAAAAAAAATATATATAGCTGGCATCAAAAAGTTACGAACGTTACGTTATGTGGATTGGTTTGTCTAAGTTGTATTATATTATATTATATTATATTATATTATATTATATTATTTTATAAACTTCATTACTTTAATATAATGTTATATTAAAAATTATTATATTTATTTAAATGTTATTTTTTAAAAGCATTAAAATTATTCTCTTATATTATAAATGATCTTAAATAATTTTATTCTATCCTATTCTATTCAATTCTGTTCTATTCTACTCAACTCTATTCTGTTATATTACTTTATAACTTTATTATAATACTTCATTGTAATACTACATTACATTAGTTTTAGTATATTTATTTAAATGTTATTTTCTTAATAGTATTAAAATGACCTTGATATTTAGGGGAAAAAAGATATTTTAGTGCACTGGCTGTGCATCTTTTATTCTGTTCCATATTTTATTTTATTTTATTTTTTTTTATTTATTTATTTATTTTTATTATTTTATTCTATTTACAGCCTTAGTTTTAGGTTTTTCTTAGGTTTTTTTTTTTTTTAACAGATTAAGTGTTAAGAAGTTAATACTTAATAACTACATGTTAGTAAGATTTTATACATTATATTACATTATATTATTCCAGGAAAAAAAAAAAAAAAGAGAGAAAATGAGAGTGAGAGAGAGAGAGCTGGCATCAAAAAGGAAGGAACATGTGGATTGATTTGTCTGGATATGAAATATTATTATATTATATTATATTATATTGTATTAAACTTCTTTAATATATTGCATATATCTATAATATATACACAGCCAAATGCATAGTTTTTTTCAAATCTGTAGCTCTAAGATACCTGAATTTTCATTATACGTATTTGTTATTCTTGGAATGTAAGGTTATTTTAATTGCTTTTCCCGATAAGAAGAAAAAATGAAGTAATAGTGTGGAATTAAGCTGATTTCCATTCCAAGCACAGCGCTCAGACCGTCTGAACCCAAATCTCTCTAGATCTTAAAAGGTGTCGTCCGTTTGCAGATTGCCATGTTTCATTCATTTGCGATCTCTGTGACTCCTGCATATTTTATTTTCTGTTTAATCCAGCAAATCGGAGGGTTAAAGGAAATGTGAACGTGTGCACAGGCACACAGGCCCTGCTAGGGACGGAAAGGCCTTCGTAATGGGCCAGGTGTGATCAACTATCCCAGAGAGGAAGAGCAAGAGAAGGGGAGTGAGAAAGAGAGATTGAGAGACAGGAAAAGACCAGCGCAGTCTCTAGTGTGTATCTAGTTACCGCTCTGATATATTATAGATTATTATAAAGGTCTACTTCCCGCTCTGTACGGAGGAAGTGTGCATGAGTCATTGATACGAGAAATAGAGCGGCCTTCCTTTAGCTCTTCTATCTCTGTTGCTTTCGCTCTGTGTGGAAATAGAAAGCTCAGCATCCTTATGCCATCAATCCAGTGAGCGCTAGAGCTCAAATCTGTAGCCCGCAGAGTTAGCTGCTCAGCCAACCTATATATGCATGTCTGTGCGCGTTTTGTGTATTGAGACAAGATAAATCAACTCGTTTGACATGTACAGTTTGGCTGGAATGTCCGGATTTGAGAATTTTGAAAAGTTACAATGAATTAGAAATATTTCAGATTTCTAGTTGGTTGATCAAAAAGTAAATTTGTGACATTGATCATTGGAAGTTGGTCAGATGTTCTTTCTTTTGAGTTTTCAGAATTTGTAAAGTTTAATTAATCTTTTCACTTGATTAAATATGATTGTAAAAATATCATTTGGCATGAAAACGTTTCTATTCATGTTCAGTTACAAATTAGACTGTTTAAGAAAAATCTATTTAAGAAATAGGGTTTGATTTTGGTAGACTGCTTTTTTGGTCAAACTTTATTTTAAGATCCAGTTTTCACCATTGATGAACTACTAACAATGACTTTTGCCTTAATAAACTCCTAATTACTGCTTATTAATAGTTTGTAAGGTAGTTGTTAAGTTTATGAATTAGGTAGCATTAAGGATGTAGAATGTGGTCATGCAAAATAAATACTAATAAACAGCCATTATGCTAGTAATATGAATGCTATATTATATTATATTATATTATATTATATTATATTATATTATATTATATTATATTATATTATATTATTAAAATAAATTGTTATTTATAAATGTATTTATTTTGTAGAATGTGGTCATGCAAAATAAGTACTAATGAACAGCCAATATGCTAGTAATTTCCATTATATTATATTATGTTATATTATATTATGATACTATATAAAAATCAATTTTTATTATATTTATTTATTTTGTAGAATATCGTCATGTAATGTAAGTACTAATAAACAGCCAATATGCTAGTAATATCCATTATATTATATTATATTATATTATATTATATTATATTATATTATATTATATTATATTATATTATATTATTTAAATAAATTATTATTATATTCATTTATTTTGTAGAATGCGGTCATGCAAAATAAGTACTAATAAACAGCCAATATGCTAGTAATATGCATGATAATAAGCAACTAGTTAATAGTGAGAATTGGTCCCTAAACTAAAGTGTTACCAGTTTTCCAAATATTCATAAGCAGTAAAGTACAGTAGTTTTGATTATTGAAAATTCAGCTTTGCCATTTATAGAAATAAATTAAAAGATAAATGAAGTGAAAAACAATTATTTTGAGTAGTAATACTATTTCACAATATTAGTGTTTTTGTTGTATTTTGATCAAATAAATGCAGCCTTGGTGAGAATAAGTGTCTTTTTTTTTTCAAAAGCATTAAAAAAAGGATTGAACTGAAACTTTTGAACATGAATGTAGATTTCTTTCAGTGTCAAGAACTTTATTATTTTAACGAGGCTTCTTTTTCTTCATCATGATATCAGGCATTTTTGGCTTTAAAATACCATTATAGAATTCTTTGTGAATTCATTGGATGTATGAATTGCATATTGAATAAATGATAAGATAAGACAAAGTCACTTATGTCTTTTGAGGGAAGCATTTTCACTAGTAAACTCAGACTTTTGAACCCCACTGTGTATATATACACCCGATTTCTAGACCTCTTTGGAAGAATTCTATAAACGTTCTTGTGAAAACAAGACTGTTGTCACTGCAGTAATTCATCTAGCAGGTCAGATTGCTCTGAGACTATAAAGATAATATCAGACCTTATAAGTTCTCTCTCTCACGCTCTCTCTCTCTGGGTCTCTTGATAATGGAATATAATGCTTTTACTCAGAGTAACCAGAGAATGGAATAAACGTGAAGTCACCTCCCCCTCTCTCATCCGTACACTGTTCTCAGATCAGTTTCAGATCCCAGTCCTCAGACTATGATGTATAAACTAACCCCGCCCAGACACAGATGCATAATGCGTGCAGTATTTAATATGCAGATGACATAATGAGGGAAAAAATAAGATCTATATGTTCCTCTGCAGTAGCAGCAGGAAGTCTTGCTCACCATTTCCTCATTATCAGTTCATATTAATGTCCCACTGTGTCACCAACTGACGGGTGGAGGAGAGATTTGTTTTCAAGCTAATTTTTCTTATTAAACTCTGTTCTGTCCGTCGAGACTCAAATCCGTTTTAAACTCTCGTTTAAATGCGGTAAGTGGCCACGGGCCAATAGGAACACAGTTTCCAGTGGCAACACTGAAGGCCGCCGGCTGAGCTGCCTGTTTTCTGTCTTACTCGGGCGGCAGCTGTTTAGTGAATTAAAATAATGCACTCCCTGATTTCCTTCTGATAGCGCAGGGGGTTATCACACAACCGTATCGCCCCGGAGCAAGCACTCGGATTCAGAATTTTACCCAATTTGTTTCTCTTAACGTACAACATGACTTTTTGGAGCCTCTTTGAATTAAATTTGTCTCCTGCTTCGTGACCTGCCTCACTCTGACTTCCCACCCCTTTGCTCATTTATTTATTAGCATGATGGCATTATGCGTACGTCTCTACCTGTCCTGCTTCAGTAATTGGCAAGGACAGGATCCTTAATGAGCTTCCTTTTGTGTTGGCCACTGAGAGATGCCCTCGGCCCATTAAAAAGTCTTCCTTAATTAAGGGGTCAGCTATTCTAATAAATGTAATTACACTAGATCTTGTCTTCTTTCATCTGTCCATCACAGAACCAAGCTCAGCTCTACCTTCTGACAGACTTGTAACCCTCAATATGGGTGACTTGGGATATGCATGAGCCATTTTTCAGTAAACTCACCAGATTGATTCATTGTTTTCTTTGCTGCATCGACAGACAGTTTGGAAGTTTATCAGAGGCTAGAGTGAGTTTCCTTATTTTGGGTGATGCATCAGCACTTTTGCGCTGTTTCGCTGCGGTTGCTGATTAATACATACACAAAACACAATTTTGCTCTGGAAAAAAGCGGTCAATGCAGTGTAATCATGCTGAAAATGCATAATGCGCAGAACTCGTGACACCGTGGAAATGAGTTTGAATGCTGAGATGATAAAGCTTTGGAAAATCAACCTACAAATGACTTATAATTGCATCTACATGTTAAAACTGGTCAATTTTAACATTGTAAACACTGAACAGCACCTTCAAAGTGGTGGTCAGATTATTATTATTATTATTTTTATTTTTAAATAGTTTTTGTCTTCTGTGCTCACCGTGGCTGCATTACAATTGTTATATTATTGTTATAATATTTGAAATATTATAATAGTTTAAAATAACTATTTTCTATTTGAATATGTTTTTAAATATAATTTATTTCTTTGATGGCGAAGCTGAATTTTCAGCAGCATCACTCCAGTCTTCGGTGTCACATGATGCTTCTACTATCTAATCATTCCAGTATGCTTTTCTTAATAGAATGTTTTGTTTTATGTCTTAATATTTGTGACCATAGACCACAAAACCAGCCACAAGGGTCAATTTTTCAAAATTGAGACTTATAAATCATCTGAAAACTGAGTAAATAAGCTTTCCATTGATGTATGGTTTGTTAGGATAGGACAATATTTGGCAGAGACACAACTATTTGAAAATCTGGAATCTGAGGGTGCAAAAAAAAATCCAAATATTGAGAAAATCGCCTTTAAAGTTGTCCTAATGAAGTTCTTAGCAATGCATATTACTAATCAAACATTAAGTTTTGGTGTGTTTAAGGTAGGAAATTTACAAAATATCTATACTTAATATCCCAATGATTTTTGGCATAAAAGAAAAATCGATTATTTTGACTTTGATACAGTGTATGGTTGGCTACTGCTACAAATATATCCGTGCTACTTAAGGTCCAGGCTCACATTTTTGTAGAAACTGTGACACATTTTTAGGAGTCTTTATTTAACAAAAAAAAAAAAGAAAAGAAAAAAAATTTGTAACATGTAAGAACGTTATAAATGTCTAAAATGTCACTTTTGATCAATTTTATGCATCCTTTCTGACTAGAAGTATTAATTTATTTAAAAACATTTTTTTTTTTTTTTGACAGAATGATATTCCAATTTTGACATTTAGAGTAATAAATAAGAAATATAATATCCAATAATATTTGCTTCTAAAAACATGTTAGCATTCAAAATAAACCTCCATACAAGATGGCCAGGGACAACAATTAAATATATCAAGACTTCAGATGCAAAAACCTCTAATTCCATCTGAGATTTTCTCTTTTAAATGAGCATTTTTTTTTTATCAGACACTTATGTTTAGGTTCAGTCATTTCACCTAAATGAGAAAGAAAAGGTTATTAGTCAGTTATTGAATGCATTATTTTCAAAAATTTCCAGTGATATTTTCATAGGAGCCTGATTTAAAAAAAAAAAAAAAAAAAAAAAAAAAAAAGCACTTTTGAAAGAAAAATATCAGACAGACTTTGAGGTTTTTGTATTTAAAGTCTTAATGTAGTTTAGCGGTCATTATACAGAAATAATTTCTTAGAATCAAGTAGTCCAGTGAATAAGGGAATTTTAATATTATTACATTCAAGTGCGATAGAAGTCAAAAGGAAGTCACTATTTAGATAATTGATTAAACTTGTGTATGTAAGAAAGGTTTTGCTACGTGTTGAAACTTAACCGGCAGGCCATTGCCCTTTTTAATAGGAATCAGCACAGCTGATGTTTTCTCATTAACCTGCTGCACTGTCTGATTCAGTGTGGATCTTCCATGCCATTGTTACTGACATCCAGATGACTCACTTCTTCTCTTTATTGTCCTGATTAACAGGCTTTGATCTTCATCCAGTATCGCTGTTTTTACTTTTGTGTTTCAATCCAGAACAGTTTTTACTTCCTGAAAGACTCGGGCTACTTGCAGAACCAGACAGTTTCTGGTTTTGGTCCAAAGATTTCTTAGAAACAGGATTGCTGACACTGTCAGATTGTCAGAATGAAGAACAGTAGATCCTCTGTTATTAATGTGACAAGTCTCTTTTCTTGTCTTACCTTACAGAACAATATGACTGCTCCACGCCTGAATGCTCTAACATTTTTGTGTTAACCGAGAAAAGAGAACAGGCTTTTAAGAAGCTCTGCATTCGTCTTTTTCTCCTTCCAAGTGTGTGTTTGTGTCTGAAAGTGTTTATTGGTCAATTTGTGACGGTCAGTGTTTATGAAACTGTTCTTTAGAGAAGTCGAAGCAGAGTGTGGGTGGCACTTTTCTCCACATGCTTTGCTATTTACCTAAGCCTCCATTTTGTGGCTGTCGTAGACCACCAGAGCAATATGTACGACATTTTTACTGTACGTGAACAAGAGTTTACAGTCATAAACACCCATATAGTAAGAACTTACGTTCTTAGTCATTCTGGCAAGTGTGTTGTTTTTATAGAGTGAATGTTCTTCAATGTGTGGGATTTGTAAATGAGGCTTTTACAAGTGTGAGGGACCAAGGAACACATTACCAACCACTCAGAATATTCAAACTACCTAATAGCAACATGTTTACGACAACTCGGCACTGGCCACATGGCAACATGCTAACAACCACTCAGAACACACTGGCAAACACAGCACCATGCTTACAACTCAGAACCATATATACAGTTGAGGACAAAAATTTAAATACACCTTGCAGAATCTGCTGAATGTTAATTATTTTACCAAAATAAGAGGGATCATATAAAATGCATGTTATTATCTTTTTTTAGTACTGACCTGAGTAAGAAATTTCACATGAAATATGTTTACATATAGTCCACGAGAATAATAGTTAAGTTTATAAAAATGACCCTGTTCAAAAGTTTACTTGATTCTTAATTCTGTGTTGTTACCTGAATTATCCACAGATGTTTTTTTTTGTTTGTTTTTTGTTTTTTTTTGTTTAGTGATAGTTGTTCACAAGTCCCTTGTTTGTCCTGAACAGTTAAACTGCCTGCTGCTCTTCAGAAAAATCCTTCAGGTCCCACAAATTCTTTGGTTTTTTAGCATTTTTGTGTATTAGAACCCTTTCTAACAATGACTGTATGATTTTGAGATCCATCTTTTCACACTGAGGACAACTGATGGACTCATATGCAACTATTACAGAAGGTTCAAACACTCACTAATGCTTCAGAAGGAAACACGATGCATTAAGAGCCAGGGGGTGTAAACTTTTGAACAGAATGAAGATGTGTACTTTTTTCTTATTTTGCATAAATATCTTTTTTTTTTTTCATCATTTAGTACTGCCCTTCAGAAGCTACAGAAGATACTTGCATGTTTCCCAGAAGATAAAACGAGTTAAATTTATCCTGATCTTCAAATTTCAAAAGTTTTCACCCCCTGGCTCTTAATGCATTGTTTTTCCTTCTGAAGCATCAGTGAGCGTTTGAACCTTCTGTAATAGTTGCATATGAGTCCCTCAGTTGTCCTCAGTGTGAAAAGGTGGATCTCAAAATCATACAGTCATTATTGCAAAGGGTTCAAATACACAAAAATGCAGCAGGCAGTTTAACTGTTCAGGACAAACAAGGGACTCATGAAAATCACTGAGCATAAACGTCTTTTATGTGAAATATCTTATTCAGGTCAGTACTAAATAAAAAATAACATGCATTTTGTATGATCCCTCATATTTTAGTAAAATAATTAACATTTAGCAGATTCTGCAAGGTGTATGTAAACTTTTGACATCAACTGTATGTATAGGTGATGCCACATTCAACTGCTCCAGATACCTCGACTTGTCTGCCATCTTGAAAAGGTCAATGTGTTATCTCTAATAGTAAAAATCAATGAGTCTATGAGATGCCAGAACATTGCACAGCCTCTGGTTGTAAACCACTAAAATATAACTTTCCCAGTTGTTTTCTGTTTTTAATATGTATTAACTCAGTATTACAGGTTTTTAAACAGCTTTGTCTTGTTGTATTCTGATAGTGTTGGGGGTAACATATTCATTTCACTTTTGGTGTGAAAAGGGTCTTTACAGTTACCAAAAATTTAACTTTTGGGTTTTTTGTTTTTAAAAATAACACTGATTACAGATATAAATATTCATACATGCATGTAGCTAGAGTCAAAGAGACTTGCTCTTGAGTGTTCACGGATCAGGTTTGAACTTTTCAATATGGCAGACGGCTTATGTATAGTGACTCATAGACAGCTGCTAACAAGGCATCAGCATATACATATGTGCTCAGAACAGGCTAACAACCGCTCAGAACATCCAAGCAACTGCATAACAGCATAACAACCACCCAGAAATTCTTAGAAACGACATGCTAACAAACAGCTATTCAGATCACCCTAAAAACTGCATAGCAAGATGCTAACAGCTACTCAGAATACTGTAATAGCTGCATAGCAGCATACTTACAACCACTCTGAACACCAACCACATGCATACTGCGTAGTAACATGCTAACATTCACTCAGAACTCTTTAGCAACCACATAGCAGCACACTAACAAATATTTAGAACACCTAAGCAACCGCTTAGCAATGTGGTAGCAGCGACATTTTCTTCAGAATGATCTGGTACTTCAGTGTTTTCACAGGCTAGTGACTAAAGGATTTGATGTCTGATTCAGTGTTCATAGCCCAAAGCTATTGGATGTATTTCGAGAAAGATTTCCTTAAGCCTAATCCCAGTGTGCGTTTGTGTGTGCTTCCAGGACAATAGTGCCATGGAAAATGTTCCGGCAGTGCCTTCACGACGTGCACCCCATCAGCTCCGGGTTGGAGGCCATGGCTCTGAAATCCACCATCGACCTCACTTGCAACGACTACATCTCCGTCTTTGAGTTTGACATCTTTACTCGTCTTTTCCAGGTAACCCCTAAACCCCTCATCTCCCACAACCCCCATCCTTTTCTCTCGATTTCTCACCACGCATTAGATCTGCTTATATCAAGCTAACATTTAAATGTCAACTACTTTCTAAAAGCAGCTAATCGTAATAACGAAAATGATACCGAAGGATCCCCCTTGTTTTTCTCTCACTCCAGCGTGGGTTGATCCACTCATTCTGAGGAGAAACCTTGTACATAGATGTCTCACAGATAACCACATGTTTAAATTGAAAACATCAAATACGTCTCAATGTTTTGTAGTCATCACGTCTGTTGGAAAATAGCGCTAACACTGGGGATCACCTCTGAGAATGAGTGTCGAGTGGGAGGTTTGTTTTACGCAGAGGAATCCCTTAGTTAGAAAAACACACCTCATCCTTAACCACAACACATGCTTACAAACCTGTGCTTGCACAAGCCTCGTTACGTATCGGCTGCAAAACACCTACTTTTTTTTTTTGTCTACCTACTCAAGTGTTTGGTGCAAGAAAAGACTAAAATTCCCAGAAATGTGCTAGAAGGACCCACATTGTTTCATTAGCGTGGATTTGGGTATGCATGTGAGTCAATCGGTGAGCAATATGAAGTTTTTTTTAATCTCACGCCATGCTTATAATAGTCATGTGATCTTCCTCGGCTGAATCACCACACACGACCCCCGCTACCTTACTGCCAAAGCCAACAAAACTACACCCTGCTCGTTTGAACATCCAAAGCTCTCTCTTTGTAGCTCTGCTCCAGATTTTTGGGATTTGCTAAAGTCTGGATTGGTTATGCTTTTATGGGAAAGAGGAAACAGCACAAACTTTTTTTGTTTTTTTTTCCAAAGTATCAAAAGTCCCAACTGCTTTTCATTTAGTTCTGACATGTCAAGATGCGCTTATTTATGTACAAAGAGACAAAAAGTATTGGACCTACAGTTTAAATCACTAAATCTCTAAATGTCATTGTATTAGGTCAGGGGTTTTTAAATTTCAAGTTCAGGGGCCTTTAAAAGATACCAGGAGGTTTGTGAAAAATGAAAAAATATTTTTAAAAAATGGTATAAAATATGTATTTCAGACTGTCAAATGAATGTGTTAATATATTTATGAGTGTAATAAGTAAATACTTTAAATATTATGAACTGAATTAAAATAATTTTCTTAAATTATATAAATAATAAATAATTCTTATTTATCTAACATTAAGAAATATTTTTTAAAAATTTACTTATTAAAAAGGAAATATTTCTTCATAATATTTATAATAATTTGGTTGCAGGGACAGTATAAAAGCTAATTATGTAATTAGTTTAATTTTGTTTAATAAAATATTTTTAATTTATCACATATTTTTGTCACACTGTATAAACGGGTCTTTATACATAGCTATTTTTATATTTTAGGCAGCAAGTCATCATTTGGGAGTCCTTGGAATAAAACAAATTGGGCATTAGATAATACAATTCAAAACAAACTGCATTCGCAAGCAAATTATGTTCAATCTTTTCTTAGAACTACAGCAACTTCCCTTTTCTTTTGATTTTTAATGGATGAAACCACTTCCCCATTACCACTGTGCATGAACTATAACCATGTTCAATGAACCTCTAACAACCAGAAAGCATCCAAATGCTTTTTTTCTTCTTTTTAAACAGCATATTTATTAGTTTATAATTTAAAACACACTTATTTTTTTGTTAAATATTCAGTTTGAAGTGTGTTTGTGGTTTCTGTTACAATAAATTGCATGTGGTTTGGCTTTTTTATTATTTATTTTAGTTTTATGCAACATTCATACATTTTTAACTATGATGTAGGTGTCTAAATGGTTTAGTTGAGATTCTGAACAGCATTTATTATTGTATCATTTAAAACACAACACATTTTTGCTAAATGCTTAGTTTGAAATGTGTTTGTGCTGTTTCTTTAAAATAAATAGTGCAAAGACATTTAATATTACATACAGTTACATACATAATATTACATACTACATACAGTTGAGGTCAAAAGTTCACAACCACCTTGCAGAATCTGCAAAATGTTAATTATTTCACCAAAATAAAAGTGACATACAAAATGCATGTATTTTTTTTTATTTAGTACTGACCTGAATAAGATATTTCACATAAAAGACTGCCGGCTGTTCTTCAGAAAAATCCTCTAGGTCCCACAAATTCTTTGGTTTTTCAGCATTTTTGTATATTTGAACCATTTCCAACAATGACTTTGTGATTTTGAGATCCATCTTTTCTCACTGAGGACAAATGAGGGACTCATATGCAACTATTACAGAAGGTTCAAATGCCCACTGATGCTTCAGAAGGAAACACGATTCATTAAGGGGGTGTTAGGGGGTGAAAACTTTTGGAATTTGAAGATCAGGGAAAATCTAACTTATTTTATCATTTGGGAAACATGTAAGTATCTTCTGTAGCTTCTGAAGGGCAGTACTAAGTGAAAAAAATACAATATTTAGGCGAAATAAGAAAAATGTACACAACTTAATTCTGTTCAAAAGTTTTCACCCCTGGCTCCTAATGCATTGTTTTTTGTTTTTCTTCTGAAGCATCAGTGAGCATTTGAACCTTCTGTAATAGTTGCATATGAGTCCCTCAGTTGTCCTCAGTGTAAAAAGATGGATCTCAAAATCATACAGTCATTATTGCAAAGGGTTCAAATACACAAAAATGCTGAAAACCCAAAAAATGTGTGGGTTCTGAAGGATTTTTTCTAAAGAACAGCGGGCAGTTTAACTGTTCAGGACAAACAAGGAACTCATCTATCACTGAACAAAAATACACAGCTGTGGATCATTCAGTAACCACATAGTATTAAGAATCAAGTGTATGTAAATTTTTGAACGGGGTCATTTTTATAAATTCAACAATTATTTTCCCTTGTGGACTATATGTAAACGTCTTTTATTTGAAATATCTTATTCAGGTCAGTACTAAATAAAAAATAACATACATTTTGTATGATCCCTCTTATTTTGCTAAAATAATTAACATTTTGCAGATTCTGCAGGGTGTATATAAAAAGTCATGTATTTTTATCTGACTTGTTCATTTTTGTGGGACTGTTGTGTTACAGTCTTGTTGATTTAATCATCTGAAAGGTCAATGATGGTAAAAATACAATGTACTCTATGCTGGCACGCTCTGTTCTGATTACTATTTTTTGAGCTCTTTGCAGTATCACTAATTATTGACTTCCTAAACTCACTACCTTTCTCTGTAATTTTATTTTTTTCTCTTCCCTGTAGCCGTGGGGCTCGATCCTGAGGAACTGGAACTTTCTGGCAGTCACGCACCCGGGCTACATGGCCTTTCTGACGTACGATGAAGTGAAGGCACGTCTGCAGAAGTACATCAACAAACCTGGCAGGTACAGACTCGTCTGTGTGTAACTGGATGGCGGCTGTAATAGACGTACCATCTGCTGCATGGTGCGCCGGGCCAGCCAGCTGTTTTTCTCTCTAGTCTGGCAGACGACCCCACTTGCATGGGAAAGTGGGCGAGGCGGAGATGTTAGCCTGTTACAGGAGGCTCTTTGTCTGCGCTTCTGCTCTCGCCGACTCTTGTGTGTCATTTAACAGGCGCTGATCTAGCATCTAGGATCAGTGTAACCTGTAAATGAACCCCTGACCTTTGCATTGTGCCGTACCAGTATGCTAAGGGTGCCGGACGGTGCCGCAGGGAGACAGGGCTAGTTAAATCCAGTCTGTTTGGATTAGCTGATTAGAGAAGCAGCATCGCATCTGCGTCGAAACAACTCCGAGGTCCAGAGCCAGACGGCAGGCGCGATTACACACTGGTTAGAGTCATTTAACGCAACAGCAAGATAATAGCGTGGCCATAAAATAAGAAACTTTATGGGAAAGGATTCCCACTGTTTGATTTTCACCAGAAAGATGGGCCGTTTTAAAGGGCTGATGTGGGTTGGAGAGATGTGGCTAAACAAACAGAAGGAAGTCGAGGACGGTGGGTGGTCGAGCAGAACTGTATGCAAATACCAATCTACTGAAGAGGAGCAGCAGCTGTGTGTGTGCGGTTCCAGAAGGTTGTGGCGGCACCCAAGGGGAATGTGTGTGTTTCACGCTGAGCGTCTACCCGTAACAGTCACCTGGCAAAATCAAGCTTTTGACACGCTGGATGTCATATTCATGTCTGTTTATATCAGGGCAGTGTCACACGAGGCAGGGCTCATTAGTGCGGAAACACACACTCGCTGCCTCAGTGGTCACAGCAGCTTGGAGCTTTTTATGATCTGTTTGTGTGTGATGACTCTGAGGGTGTTGGTGACTTGGCTTGTTTTCCATGACAATCATTTCCCAGTTTCTTCTCTCTAGACATCCATATTGTGCTTTCGGTCTACCAGGACAGAATAACCAGCCGTGGAAAGCTGAATTACCCCAGGAAACAAAAACTGATGGCTGGAAGTCTGTTTTTGAAGAATAGCCTTGTTGCATGTAAATGAGGACTGAGGCTGTAAAGCTCCAGAATGACAAAAAAGTGTTGTGTAATAAAATTGGTCTTTTGAAAAATCGTACGATAGAATTGAGAGAAGTTGCAATGTCTGATTCTTAAACAATTTTTATTATTTTTTTTTTTAAGTGAATTGCTAGATCCAGTTCATAATTCCAGTCTGAATGATTTCTTCATGAATCACACTGATTCGGTTCATGAGTTTAATGTCTCGCATATGAACAAATCATATTTTTGATTGTATATTTTTCATAATTTTATAATTGCTTTAGGATATGTTCATGTCTGATTCATTAGCAAGTCATTTTTTGACTAGTTTTTTGATTTATGCAGTTCACCATACCAATCTGAATGATTTGTTCATTAAATAAACTGATTCGGTTCGTGAGTTTAATGTCTGTTAACAAACCATTTTTTGACTCGATTCTTTTCAGTGAATTGATTGATCCAGTTCACAAAATCAGTCTAAATCATTGGTTCATGAATCAAACCGATTGAGTTCATGAGTTTAATGTGTAATACATGAACAAATCATATTTTTGACTTGTATATTTTTTAACCATTTTATAATTGCTTTATGATAATTTGTTCATGTCTGATTCAGTAACAAACCATTTTTTGACTTGATTCTTTTCAATGAAATGCTTGATCCAGTTTATAAAACCAGTCTGAATGATTGGTTTATGAATCAAACTGATTCAGTTCATGAGTGCAATGTCTGATACATGAACAAATCATATTTTTGACTAGTGTACTTTTTTAAACCATTTTATAATTGATTTATGATCATTTGTTCATGTCTGATTCATTAACAAATCATTTTTTGACTCTTTTTCAATGAATTGCTTGATCCAGTTCAGAAAACCTGTCTGAATTATTTAATGAATCAGATTGATTCAGTTCATAAGTTTAATGTCTGATACATTAACAAATCATATTTTTGACTTGTATATTTTTAATAATTTTATATTTGCTTAATGAACTGTTCATGTCTGATTCAGTAACACATAATTTTTTTTACTCAATTCTTTTCAATGAATTACTTGATCCAGTTAACAAAACCAGTCTAAATTATTTGTTCATGAATCAAACAGATTCAGTTCATGAGTTTAATGTCTGAAACGTGAACAAATCTTAATTTTTTTTATAATCTTCTAATTGTTTTATAATTATTTGTTCATGTCTGATTCATTAACAAATGTTTTTTTTTTTGACTCAGTTGTTTGATTCAGCTTACAAAATCTGAATGATTTGTTCATTAATCAAACTGATTCAGTTCAGTAGTTTAATGTCAAATTTCTAAACAAAAGTTCAATATACAATTCCTGATCAAATCATTCTTTTTGCTCAGTTCTTTCAAATGAATTGCTTGATCCAGTTCACTAAACCATTCCAAATGATTGGTTAATGAATCGAAACGATTCTATTTATGACTTCGGGTCACTGGAGTCAATGATCTGATAAAGTCAATAGTTAACAGCTCACTGGAGGAGAAAATTTCATTGAAAATGACTTGAGTTTAGCTATTTCTCACAGAAAGCTATCATATGACTTCAGAAGACCTATAATGTAAGTCATATGGATAACTTTTAATTATATTTAAATGGTAATTTTTTTTATACTTCAAAGCTTTAGTCCCCATTCCCCATAATAACATGGACATTTTTGTCAAAATTGAATTATGACTAAAACAAGTCTCATAGACTATGACCTGTCCTGTGACAGAGGGGTTCAGTTCATCTGTGGTCAAATTTCAATGTAAGAAATTGATATCAAATCAGTTAAACAAAAATTTAAAGCCATTCCAGTGTTGGTGTAGATACTGCAGTTGCCTTAAATGCAGTAAATAAATAAATAAAAAGTGTTAAATAATAAATTATGCTAATAGTACATTTTTAAAAGTGTAAAAAGGAAAGGTACTGTAGCAGCTGTCATATTAAACAAAAGAGACGGGATAGAGTGACTGACTGAGATGAAAGTATAGAGTGTTAACAAGAGTTAGTGTCGAGACTGTATGACTTTTTTTTTTCTTTTTTTTTCTTTTTTCCCCCCCATGCATGAAAAGAGCCATGTCCAGCATGAAAGCAGAACAGTGGAGCATTATGGGATTAATCACATTTAACACAGAGAGCTCCATTCATCCCTAGCAGCTGCATTAGAAATAACTCTAATGTAATCAAGAAATCCTGCAACAATCCCTTACATCAGACCATGGCCTTTTCCCGTGATGAATCAGTGTGTGGTCTGATGACTCAAAATAGAGGCTCAAACATGACAAAATGTCACTTTGGTTGTATTTACCTCATCGAAATTTCTTATTTTGGCCTTGCTAACCTTTTTCTGATCCATCTCATTTGCACATTCACAATGTTTGTGACATCACATGAGGATTTAGCATTTATCATTACAAATCGTATTCTGCAAAACACTTGTATAAACTTTTCCACCTCCCGCCGAGAAATGTCAACCTGTTCTCCTTGCAGTCCTCCGTCAGCATTCGTTTTTTCCCTTTTTCCGGCTTGAGTGCCAGCTTGTGCTACTCTGGTGTTGTAGGATATTGAATAGAAAGGTACCAGCTAGTCTCTTAATCCTGGCTGAATTTGTTGTTCAGCAGTTGCATAACCAAGAGCCGTCTTTGAATAACTCCGAAAATGTTCTTTCGTTTCCTTTTCCTCTCACATTTCTTTGTAAAGGAGCATGCAGAAGTCAGTGTCATCCATATGGTTCTGTTTTTCTCTCCATTGTTTGGTTACTTCATAATTGCTATTTTGATATCAAAACTTATGGACTATTGTTTTCAGTTTTTATCCACATAAATGTTTTCTTTAATATAATCGACCCAAGCCTGCTGCTTTCATGCAAAAGACAAGCACACAAATCTAATATTTACATAACCTCATTTGTGCTTCGCTGTTTTTAGTAATGTTATGTGTCAGCTGTTTTGGTATGCGTTATGGTTTTTTACAGTTGGTTTCTCTCTCTCTCTTTCTGTCCCCAGCTACATCTTCAGGCTGAGCTGTACGCGGTTAGGACAGTGGGCCATCGGCTACGTCACCAGTGACGGTAACATCCTGCAGACCATTCCACATAACAAGCCGCTGTTCCAGGCCCTCATTGACGGATGCAGAGAAGGCTTGTGAGTACCTCAGACAGATTAAACGAATAAATCCTAGCCTTTGGCTAAGTAGTTGTGCATTCTGAGCCATGGTGCTCATGTGGGCGCTTTGAGTTCCAGTCCCAGCCCTCCTTCATGCAAATGCTCTCGTTCTGTTTCAGTCAAATGTAAGTTCAGATTTTACTTTTTAGCGTATTTGATCTGTCTCTGATTTAATGTCTAGACAAGGGGGCTGAAATGCGTTATGATGCCATTAAGGAAAGGTCTGAGCTCATGAATATTAATTGATGCTGAATTTGCTAAAGCTCCACACTGTTTTGGCATGGAAATACTAAGTCATTCAAGTTTTACATTTGATCAGATGTTTTTATGATCAGACCTTTTAATATTTTACCTAACTTTATATGCACACAGAGAGTATAAAATAATATATTGCATCGTGAAATGTAACTATAATCTCGTCCACCTTTTTATACAAAGTTGGATATATAAGTATGTCCAACTTTATCCACATACATACTGTATACTTGCGTAGGCCGATATATACTGTATAGCAAATCTCAACTGCTTGATTGTTTGCATCATTGCAAATTGTTAATTATCAGCTAGATATTATGAACAATAACATGATTTTATGTAAAGCTGCTTTGAAAGAATGTGTATTGTGAAAAGTGCTATACAAATAAATCTTGACTTAATTATAATTAATCATTAATCTACAGTTAAAGTCAAAAGTTTACATACACCTTGCAGAATCCGCAAAATGTTAATTATTTTACCAAAATAAGAGGGATCATACAAAATGCATGTTGCTTCTTATTTAGTACTGATCTGAATTAGATATTTAACATAAAAGATGTTTACATATAGTCCACAAGAGAAATGAAAAATTAACCCGTTCAAAAGTTTACATACACTTGATTCTTAACTGTTCAGGACAAACAAGGGACTCATGAACAACATTCACTAAAAAAAAAAAAAAAATCAATCATGGATCATTCAGGTAACAACACGGTATTAAGAATCAAGTGTATGTAAACTTTTGAACAGGGTCATTTTTATAAACTCAACTATTATTTTCTCTAGTGGACTATATGTAAACATCTTTTATGTGAAATGTCTTATTCAGGCCAGTACTAAATAAAAAATAACATGCATTTTGTATGATCCCTCATATTTTGGCAAATTAATTAAAGAAGTTCACTTCCAAAACAAAAATTTACAGATAATTTACTCACTCCCTTATCATCCAAGTTGCTCATGTCTTTCTTTCTTCAGTCGTAAAGAAACTATGTTTTTTGAGGAAAACATTTCAGGATTTTTCACCATATAGTTGATTTCTGTGGTGCCCCTGAGTTTGAACTTCCAAAATGCAGTTTAAATGCAGCTTCAAAAGGCTCTAAATGATTCCAGCTGAGAAAGAAGGGTTTTACCTAGCGAAACGATCAGTTATTTAAAAAAAAAAAAAAGAACTACAATTTATATTCTTTTAACCTCAAATGCTCGTCTTGTCTAGCTCTGCGTGAACTCTGTGCATTCCGGTTCAAGACAGTTAGGGTATGTTGAAAAACTCCCATCTCATTTTCTCCTCCAACTTCAAAATCGTCCTACATCACTGTTTTACCTTTTTTTGTAAAGGGTGTTTGATCTTCTCTGCACATTTACTTTGTAAACACTGGGTCGGTACTTCTGCAGCGATGTAGGACGATTTTGAAGTTGGAGGAGAAAATGAGATGGGAGTTTTTCGACCTACCCTAACTGTCATGAACCGGAATACACACATTTCATATAGACCTAGACAAGTTAGAAAGTATATGAATTGTCAATTTTTTTTTTTTAGAAAATAACTGATCGTTTTGCTAGATAAGACCCTTCTTCCTTGGCTGCATTTAAACTGCATTTTGGAAGTTCAAACTCATGGGCACCATAGAAGTCCACTATATGGAGAGAAATCGTGAAAATGTTTTCCTCAAAAAACATAATTTCTTCACAACTGAAGAAAGAAAGTCATGAACATCTTGGATGACAAGAGGGTTAGTAAATTATCTGTAAATTGTAGTGAACTTCTTTAACATTTTGCAGATTCTGCAAGGTGTATGTGAACTTTTGACTTCAGCTGTATATCTGAAGTAGAGATACTGCGAAATGTTTCCAGTTTTTGTAACTTAACACAATTTTTTTTTTTCTCTTTTACATGAATTTTTATTCAGTAATTGAATTCAGAATGGTAACAGCTGTGCAGTAAACCATAAAAGTGCAGTTTGTAGGTTTAGCACCACTTTATTTTATTAAGTGGAGCATTGATTGGCTTCTTTCTGCATAAATATAAGTAATTATTTCCTGCTTTTGAGCCAGCAGTGGTGCATATTTTAATATTAACTGCCTAAGTTTGATTGTGGGCCAAAGATGGGGATCTGGCACCCCTGTGTCCGGATTTACTCATTTTGTCCCATTTTCCTGGAATCAACTCCTGCAGTTCTTCTGTGAAGCACCCTGTCTGCTCAATATGTTCTGATAACTTGGCAGTCTCACTTGTAAACAAACAAACACACACATACACACACACTCTCTGCCCCCCCCCTTTCTCTGTGTTGGCAGGTGTCTTACTGGCATGTCTGTTTAGGGCAACATTTACGGGTTTAGCTATATGTAGCTGTCACTTTTGCTGTGTCAGCTGTCTCTGAACCACCACATTGGTTTTGTGGCTATCTCTGCCCGGCCCAGCACCACATGCCAATCTCACACCATCTGAGCTCTATATCATGGTCGCCAGTTTTGTTAAGATAATGAATCTGATACGCTTGCACAACGCTAGTTTTTTTACACAAAAAAGCACTGTAATAGTTAATGGACACGTGCCTGACGGCAGGCGTGCAGAAGAAACTAATTTCTACAGAAATTAAACTCCTGTCATTCAATTTGTTTGCATTCTGTAGTTTTTATTTAGATCTTTTGATTATGCTTTCAGTCGTCAATAGCTGCTGTCAGCTTTATTTAACACGTGTTTAAAACCATTCTGCTGAGTGCTGAGTTTCAGCCTAGAAAATGCAGAAAAAACCCTGCAGATTTTGTCTGGACTTCTCACTCTCTCTCTCATCTGATTGCCCCAGTCGAGAGGTTTGATCCCTGCTGAAAGTGCGGCGGTTCAGACATTGGCTGTGATTGGATGAGCTGGGGAGGTGGCCCAGTTTCTCAGCACCGCTAATGGAGATGCCACAGAGCCAGTTGCACATGAGGACAAGTCTCTTAACCTCGTTCTGTTTCTGCTGTCTTTCTCTCCATCTGTAGTTATCTGTTTCCAGACGGGCGTAGTTATAACCCAGATCTCACAGGCCTGTGTGAACCCACCCCACACGACCACATTAAGGTCACACAGGTTAGTAACCGATGCATGTTTGGGTAGGCTATATTTCAGATTTTGCGTGCTATCTTTTTCATCATATTTTTTTCTCTTTTCTTCGGTCTTTTCAGGAGCAATATGAGTTGTACTGTGAAATGGGCTCCACGTTTCAGCTGTGCAAGATCTGTGCCGAAAATGATAAAGACGTTAAGATAGAGCCATGTGGTCACCTCATGTGCACTTCCTGTTTGACATCATGGCAGGTATGTGTAATGGTATTTTTATACTTTAATAGCGTATTTAATTTGTCCATTATATGAATATATAATATAATGTTCAGATGCAAAACCAACCAGCTAAAAGCCATCTCGGTCAAAAATGAGATAATGATACTGAGTGAATGCTCTTGACACATATTATACGTCCATCAAATACTTTTTCTTCAAACTCTCTAAAATACCAGCTTCAGCCCAATCAGAAGTATCGGTACTTGCATAGAAACCTATACATCTGATCCAGATAAAAATGCATTTTTTAAAGACGTCAGATGGATTTAGCTGGTTTTGCATCTGAACTCTTCATATATATATATATATATATATATATATATATATATATATATATATAGAGAGAGAGAGAGAGAGAGAATTTTAAGCACAGCATTTATTCAAAATAGAAATCTTTACGATCACTTTGTATCAGTCTTTACTATCACTTTCTATACATTTTTTTTAAATCCTTGCTGAATAAAAGTATTAATTTATTTTGAAAAGAAAGGAAAAAATTACTGACCCCCAAGTTTTGAACAGTAGTGTATATTGTTACAAAAGATTTCTTTTTTATTTCTTTTATTTTTTAATATTTTTACTTTTTATTCATCAAAAAATTATGAAAAAAATTACCAGTTTCCCAAAAAATATAATAGAATTTTGTGAATGTTTTTTTTTTTTTTTCCACTCAATCACACTTTTTTTTTTGAAAAAAAAAGAAAAAAGAACCCAGAAGTCTCCTCTTGAAAATTCATAGTTATTCATAGATTTTTGACATTGACATATGTCAAAAATATTTTTGTCAATATTTTGACATTGACATTTAAATTGACACCTTGATTTGGAAATAACACAAGATTTAAAAATGGTTCTAAAAGTGATTTTTCTTTCGTTTCTTTACACATTTCATCTCATATTTTATCTCATTCATGCTCTTCAATGGCACTGTTATCACTTATTAATTCAGTACACTAATCGTTTTGGAAAAGAAAAGTTGTACGTTGTGGTAAAAATGGTGGCACAACTGTGTAACAGTTATAATCTTTAAAAAAAATTCAGATTTTTTATTATGTGAAAATAATTACAGAAAGGATTGTATATATCAAACTATTTTATATATAATAATTTAATATATAATTTTTTTAGAATAAATCTCATTTATTGTTCTATTTATTTAATTGCATTTGCTTTTATGATGAATTTTCATAACAAAGTTCCTTAAGCTTTACTCTAATGCTGTTTTTAAAATTAGCATTATTCATGTAGTCACACTCTACTGGATTACTAATGCCAAAACAGCTTAATGTTACGCATGTGTAGTGCAGTTTTTTGCACAGCTGCGCTCATGCATGAAATAAACATGTCTTATTTGCATCCGGTCTGATGAAACTCTTTGCATCATATGTAAACGCTTCAGTGATGCCCAGTGCTCAGCTAATGGATCTAGTTAGAAGCGCTTTAATGGCGTGCTATGACCTGAATACTGAGCGTCATCAGGGCTCAGAGGGGAACGAACAGCAGGTAATCTGTCTCTCCGTCGCCCTTGCGTTTGTCCTGATCACAAATGCAAGCGGCACCACAGCGGGCAGGTGAAGGAAAGGCAAATAGGACGGGAAATATGTCCGGCCTGGTTACATTTATCTTCTGGGTGTATGTTTCTGTGTGTCAGTGTATGTTTGTGATTGAGGATGTTTACATGGATGATGTTAGACATGTGGGGTAAAGTGTGTTTGTGTTTACAGTTTAAGTACCGGCCGAATCGCCAGAATGTTCAGATCTAGGGTGTTGTCTGAGCATCAGAGCTTTTCTTAGGATAAACAAATATTTTAGGGCCACGGTAGGGTCATTTAAACTCGGAAGCCTCAGCCAGATGCATGCTGCTTTTTCTCATTATAAAGAAAGATCTAAAGCAGATCTAAGCATTTGAACATTGTTGCTCATGTGAGTGAAGCAGTGAAGCAGGATCGAATCCGGCTAGCAACATTTGCTGATTGCATTCCTATTTTTTCTCCCCAATAATATCCCTTCATTCTTTGTGATATCACTAAACAATATGAAAAAGAAGCAGTATTGTTGTAGTTTTTCATGATTTTTAAAAAAAAAATTTTGGTCCTATTTGTCGCAGTAGTTTTCACTCTGCTGCACATGGATCTGTTACCCTCTGGATTTCTGAGAGGCTGGAGATCAGATTTGTGCTTATTGACCATGAACTTATGTTCTTTACTGCGTGAAAGTTGAAGTGAAGTGCTCAAGGTAATTGAATTCACAAGAGCACTTCATGGAAACAATACTGTGGGCCCTAAAATTATTTTGACACTTACAATTTTATGAATGTCACTGCCTTAAATGAGAAAATGTCAAAATAAAGTGCCATTTAGTTTAACAGAAATATAGCAAAAACACATTTAAAGTAAAACATTTCAGAATTTTTATTTTTTTTTTTATCAAAAAATTTTGCTGAAAAATGTTAATCAGTAGACATGCAGCTCAAATTTAAAGGGATAGTCCACCCAGAAATGAAAATTACCCCATGAGTTACATTCAGACGAATACAACCAGAGTTATATTAAAAAATATCCTAGCTCTTTCAAGCTTTATAATAGCAGTGAATGGCTGTTGAGATTTTGAAGTCCAATAAAGTGCGTCCATCCATCATAAAAGTACTCCACACAGCCCAAGGGGTTAATAAAGACCTTCTGTAGTGATATGATGCATTTGTGCAATAACAGGAAATAACGGGTAATAACGGGAAAATGGCTTTCACAAATTGCGTAGGCCGTACCATTAACCTTCGGTGAGAATATGCTAGTCTCGTGAGAACCAGGTTTTGTTTACAGCAAAGGAAAACCAGTCTCTCCTCTTGGCTAATATTGAAATTCTCCAACATTCTTTACAAATCCTCATTTTTGGTACTTCCAATTTCGTCCTACATCATCCGCTGAAACGCCACTCTCTTGTGAAGCTAGAGATTATGGTTCATGAAGTTTTATAAATATTTTTCTTTACACAAATGCTTTGAATCGCTTCATAAGGCCTTTATTAACCCCCCGGGGCCATGTGGAGTACTTTTAATGAGTGATGGACACACTTTATTGGACTTCAAAATCTCAACACCCATTCACTGCCATTGTTAAGCTTGAAAGAGGCAGGACATTTGTTAATATAACTCTGATTGTATCAGTCTGAAAGAAGAAAGTCATATACATCTAGGATGGCTTGAGGGTGAGTAAACCAATTTTTGGGTGAACTATCCCTTTAAGAAAAGTATTTGCAGTATTTGCTTTAGATGTAAGCAATTACTTGTGTTTGTGCCTCATTTAAATGCAAGACGTGAAAAAGGGTGTCATCTCTGTTTCATTGCGGAATTGTCACTGAGCACATTATCACAACCCTAAATTTAAAATAGCACCTAAAAGGCTTCAGCTGCGGTCCATCATACACCGCGGCTGAATGGACAACATAGAGCCATAATATCAGAGCTGTGTGCTTTTTTTTAACCTCCACTGATGTTGCTTACCCTCTTAGTTTCTATAACACCAAAGTTGCTTCCCTTTTAACTTGTCACCTGCCTATAAAAGGGACCTAAGCGTTAAAAAACCATTGAGCCAGTTGAGAGCCGAGAGAAGTGTGATCTCACCTCCTAGCTAGCAGGAACATTAATATTCATTGCTATTTTTCTGGTAAGTTTACGAACACACACAGCAGTGAAGTCTAGATGGTGACTGTCCCTTAGAAATCTCACACTCCTTTCGTTTTTAATGGCCTTGTTTTATGCCGAGTCAGTTCGGGTGTGTTTCTTTTTCTTCTTTTAAGGGCTTTAATTAGGATTAGGTTTCAAACGGCGCTTTGATGTCTTTTCAGCGACCCCTCAACCAGATGGCAGCCATGATCATCTTTTGTTCTTGTAAATATCGACACACTTTGATTCTCCGAGTTTAATGGAGGAAATGAAAGATGATTGTTTTTCATTTTGCCATGTGTAAGCTGTCTCCAGGCCGTACGGGGCCGCGCGTCATGGCGAACTCGCCTGTCTGCGTGTGTGTCTTTCTTACTCTGCTGTTTCCTGAATCCCAAAAAGAGAAATCAGTACCCGGCTTGAGGGGGTAGCATGTGCGTTCCAGCTGTTTGTAATCAAGCATGGCTCTTCAGATCCTGCCAGTAAAGAGCTTCCTCATGGCCGAGGCATATTTCCACAACAGTCTGTCAGTGTTTACAGCGCTATACAAATAAGCAGCCCAGAACCGTTGGGGTCGAGTTTACCGGAGGTACTACACTGTGTGCGTGTGCTCGTGTCTGTTCTGAGTGAGAGGTGGTGTTCTGGACTTCTACAAGGGTTTGTGTGTGTGTTACGAGTGTTTTAAAGTTCACTCAGTGTGTCCTTGGCTCTTTTCCGCAGGATTCTGATGGTCAGGGTTGCCCGTTCTGTCGCTGTGAGATCAAAGGCACCGAACCCATCATTGTTGATCCGTTTGACCCACGCAACGAAGGGGCCAAGTGCTTTCTCCTGGACCACTTCAGCTCCCCCATGCTGGATCTGGATGATGACGATGACAGAGATGATTCGCTGGTTATAGACCATATCAAGAAGGTAAAATATCCATGAAATTTCTAATATCATATCAAAATCGACCCTAATTACTTAATGTTAATTGCAGTTAAGTGTTTTTTTTTTTTTTTTTTGGAATTTAAAAATAATTCTCTTATGCTCATTGCTGCTTACATTTGATCAAAATACAGTAAAACACTAATATTGTAAAATGTATATATATATATATAAAAAAAAAGTTATTCCTGTGATGGTGGCGCTGAATTTTCAGCATCTTTACTCCAGTCTTTAATGTCACATGATTAAAAGTATGATTTCTTTCTGACCCCAAATGTTTGGATGGTAGTATATATGTACTGAATGTTAATACTAATATTAATTACACTACCAGTCAAACGTTTTTGAACAGTAAGGTATGTTTAATGTTTTTAAAGTAATCTCTTCTGCTCACCAAGCCTGCATTTATTTCATCCAGAGTTTAGCAAAAAAGAAAAATTTTGAAATTTTTTTTATTGTTTTCTATTTTAATATATTTTAAAATGTAATTTATTCATTCTAATATCTGCTCAAAAAACATGTATTATTATTATTATGTTGAAAACAGTTATGTAGATTTTTTTTTTTTTTGTTCAAATTTTTTTGATGAATAGAAAGTTCAGAAGAACAGCATTTATTTGAATTAGAAATCTTTTGTAACGTTATAAATGTCTTTATCATCACTTTTGATCAATTTAAAGCATCCTTGCTGAATAAAAGTATTATAAGATTAGTGTATAATGTTACTGAAGCATTTTATTTCAGATCAATTCTGATCTTTGGATCTTTCTTTTCATCAAAGAATCCTGAAATAAAAATGAACAGCAAATCAGCATATCAAAATGATTTCTGAAGGATCATGTGACACTGAAGACTGGAGTAATAATGCTGAAAATTTAGATTTGATCACAGGAATAAATTGCATTTTAAAATATATTCAAATAGAAAGTAGTTCTTTTAAATAGTAAAAATATTTCACTGTACTTTTGCTGTATTTTGGATCAAATAAATGCAGGCTTGGTGAGCAGAAGAGAATTCTTTAAAAAAACATTATAAATCTTACTGTTCTAAAACTTTTGACTGGTAGCGTATGTATGATGAAGATTTGTTTATGAACTTACCGTGAACAATTCATCAGGACGTGTTATTAAAAAGATTTTCAAAAAGCTTATCTATGTAATATTTTATATACATTTAATAACTTGTTCACATTTTTTTTGATGTCACCAAGCCCTTTTATTTTTCAGTCCCTTCTGTCCTTTCTGGTATGTAACACCCACTTTTCAAGACTCAGTCAAATACTGATGGTTAAAATTATCTCCAGACCTACTTTTTTGTTTTGTTTCACTCTGGAATGTTGCTTTACGCAAGCAAAACTGGTTGCGAATGCATTTTGTGTTAACTTTATCATAGGTCTGTAGGTTTGTTATCATTGGATGACAAGTATGCAGAAGTTTGTTTTGCCCAAACTTGCTAACTAGATAAGATTTCATTCATCACTGTTGTCATTCCACGACCAATCTCTTTTTTTCCTAGCCGTTTCAATCTCATTCTTCACTGGACTTCAAAGAGGCCTATATCCTGCTTTTATATAGGTGCAAGAGCAGCCCGCTCTCCACCAGCATAAATGTCAGTCTCTTTTATTAGAAAAAGAAACCTGTCGGAACCTGCCTCACGAGGACACAACCTCTGCATCTCCACTGAGTAGATTCATGAAATGGTAGAGCTCAGAGAGCAATAGAGGGCACCTTCTGGCAGGAATGCTTTTTAAATAGAAATGCGAGATATTAGTTTTTTTCCCCTCTCCCCATAATGCCCTTGCAAAAGAACTTGTAGAGGATATTGGCCTCCTAGTGGGTGAGAACTACTGTAGTTTGTACTATGAGTAGTGGACAAAGTGTGCTTTATTCACCTTTCGTTTCCTGTATCGTTTCCTGGAAAATTTAATTAGCAGCTCTTTCCATGTCTATAAATATTTTTCTACACCACGGACAAAAGCTGGCCAGCTGCAATTGCTCTGTTCATGGATATGCAAATGAGGCTATTAGTTGATTAGGAAGTTGAATACCCTAACCAGCCCAAAGCAATTCATGGAGGTAATAGGCCATTAGGATAACTTTGTACGCAATAATGATGATGGGTAATAACGAGCCTTTCATTGTTCTTCTCGTTGTCTTGTTTGTAAGAAGCATTTTATCTTAATCAAGACTGAGAACTGTGCAACGAGTGTTTCTGTACTTCGCTGATTCAACTAGATTTTACATTTTCTGGGAAAAAAAATCTTGAGTGCTGCTTGATGTATGATTGATTGTATTGATTGTATTTTATCTGGTTGATGGAGTGTTCTTGGTGGTTGCTCGGTGGATTATGGGTCTGTGGTTCTTAACTAAGAAATCCACTAGGTAGCATTAGCAAACTTCCAAAGGGGCTTTAAAGGGTTAGTTCACCAAAAAATGAAAATTCTGTCATTAAGTACTCACCCTCATGTCATTTCAAACCTGTAAGACCTTTGTTCATCGTAGGGACACAAATTAAGATATTTTTATCTGAAGATGAATGAAGGTCTTACGGGTTTGGAACGACATGAGGGTGAGTAATTAATGACAGAATTGTAATTTCTGGGTGAATTCTCACTTTAAAAGGGCTTAAATTGATTTAAATTGCAACAAAACAAACTTTAAAATAAGCTAAATCAGATGCAGTTATTTTTCATTTTACTTTCTTTAAAGATGAGGATTCTTATTGTTTTGGTAAATAAATGTATGTGAGAATATATAAGAGTTTTTTTTTTTTTGGAAAATAAAACCTTTTAATAAGAGATTAAAAAGTCATGGACATTTCTGTAATGAATATAAATTTCTATAGTTATGACAAGCTCCTAAAAACTGGAAACCTATTTGTGAGTAAAACTTATTTTAAAAAAATTAGATTTATATTTTTTTATTTTATTTTTTGGTCATTTTATTGCTTAGGAAAGCAAGCAAGATCATTTTGGCCGATAGCCGATGGTGATACCGATATACATTTTCTTTTGTTTGGAAGCAACACAATGTCTCTCCTGTGCGCATTTTTTTTCATTTTGATTAGTTTTGATTAGTTTGATTAGAACTTATTTGTTAGAATTAAATAAACAATAATGAAGTTCTTTTATAATGACATTGCAGTTTTGAAAATAACTATAAATAAACCATATCAATATCGCTGATTTTTTTTTTTTTTTTTTTTTTTTTTTTTTCAGAAAAATGCAGTGGCAACCTTAACATTTTATTTTAAGAGTTGTAAAAATTATGAAAATCTTTTAGAGCTCATTGTTTAAAAAAAAAAAAAAAAAATAGAGCATGTTACACATTAATGACTAAATCGGTACATATAAAATTCTTTACATACATATGATTTTATGATATCAGTTACTGCTTTATTTAATCAGAAACAGTCTAAATGTTTTTTTGTGTATTTTACTTTAATTTTATTAGACGTAGCGCCCCCTACAGAATTAAAACTTCTTACCGAATGGGCACTAGGACCCGAGGGGGCTGCTGCTGCTGCCACTGCATGTCCTATTGCTGTTTACTCTATCACACACCAAACGCATCATTTTGTACGTGCATTCTCAGATTAAATGTAGAGATGTAAATCAGTGAATCTAATAATCATTCAGTCAAAACTTTGCCTCAAGAATGAGCCACACTGCTGGCGTGATCTAATCGCTAAATACTAATACTAACTAATGCATAAATCATCATCAGTGTTCCTCTCTTTCTTTGCTTAGTCCATGGAGATCCAGAACTCGCCGATAATGTCTCCGAACTCATCCCCTGTGTGTGAACGCCGGAAAACCGCTGCAGATCACATGGGTCCGCACTTGAACATTCCGCCCGTACCGCCCCGCCTTGATCTCATCCGTTCTCCTGCTCCTAGTCCCACAGGCTCACCCAAGGTATCTTTTGTTTTAGATCGAGATACATTTTTAGATTTTTCTCCATTTAATTTCCATATGTTCCTAATGTCTCTTTTCTTTTTGGCAGTCATCTCCAGGCATGTCCAGAAAACAGGACAAGCCCCTTCCTGCCCCTCCACCTCCACAGAGAGACCCCCCTCCCCCACCTCCACCAGAACGCCCACCTCATATCCCTCAAGACGGCCGGGCCGCCTGGCTCGTCACCCCTTCCTCTGGCCTTCCCAGGGACCCCAGAACGCCCCTGGAGGCCTGGAGCCCTAAAGACAGCACTGCTTTATCAGACTGCAGGACGTCTGCTGCAGACCGCTCCCCCAAACTCGCCCACGCCGCCCCTGCGCACATCAACGGGAGACCTCTCAGCTGCTCCGGCGCAGACTTGGGGTTAAACCGAACCAGCCACAGACTGAACGCGCAGTCCGAGTGTAGTAAGGTTAGGAACGCACACACATTCCTTAAGTATCATGCGGATCACGTTCACACGCTCGTTTTCGGGAGCGACACTTTATATTAGGGCTGGAATGTCCTTCTTTGATAAGCCGAGTCAAGAACATGAGATAAGAGCAGAAAAATGACCGGACATTGTGCTTTGAAATCACCTAGAACCTTCTGTACTCATTCACAAGCACTTACATGCCTATTTTAAGCCATAAATATTCACTTTTTGCTCATGGCTGTTACTAAGCAACAGTGAGGATATTCGCAGTAAAGCGAGGCTGTGAAATTCGGCTGTGTAGTGCTTCTGGCCCTGGCATTCAAAAAAGAGGTATTTAAAAAGCATTCAGCGCCTTCCATGATTACAGCAGTTGCCCTCCCACCCCACCATGTGTTTTTGCATATATCTGGGTTACTGCACCAAAATGCAAACTACACACACACATCTTCGTGGCGCACTGAGAGTTTATAGATTATGCTTTAAATAAGCGTGTTCTGCAAGAGGGGATTGGAGAGAGTTAAATATTTGGTTGCAAAACTAGCGGGTCTCTCATTAAAGCCCTCTTGGAAACTAAAGAACGTCTCTGAGATGTTCTGGGTTGTTTGAAGCACATGTGGATCTTTTTGATCTTTTTGTTCTACTAAGGTTTGCAACATGCAATTATATATAACCACCAATTGACTGTAAAATTCCCTCTCTCTCTCTCTCTCTCTGTCCCGGGTTGGCATGTCAGTGTATGGATTAATTTAGTGTCACAGTGTGGGCACAGAGAGTTTGGCCCCAGTTCTCCCGTCACAAGCCCACACAGCTCTGTTCAGCCCACTGCCTGCAGGCCACAGCTAGTGTGCTGCATCACACGCTGCTCTTGATCTCTGAAACAAACTGACTCGGACATCAGAGGCTTCTAGAGCTCCATGATGGTGGTCTAGAAGATCCTTCTCTTTTCTCTATTTATTTAATCTATCTATCTATCTATTAGGACTTATCAGTATATAGAATATTCGTTTTCTATACAATATTAATTTGTTTCAGATATAATAATTAATCATCCATTCATCCTTCTGTCCTATCTATCCATCCTTGAATCTATAAACAGTCATCTGTCATCAGTCATCATATAAACAGAATATGCATTCTTCCATCCATCTTTTGTTCTGTTTTTTCATCGATCTATCTGTCCATCCGTTTTTCTGTCCATAATCTGTCTGTTCCATCCGTCCATCTATCCATCCATCCATCCATCATCTATCTTTTGTTCTGTTTTTCCATCGATCTGTCCATCCATTTTTCTGTCTATAATCTGTCCATCTAATCCATCCATCCATCTATAATCATCTGTCTGTTCATCCATCCATCTCGCCATTAATCCTTCTATCTCTGTCCATCATTCTATTTTCCATCAGTTTGTCCATCCATCATCTATCTTGTGTTCTGTTTTTCCATCGTTCTGTCTATCCATTTTCCTATCTGTAATCTGTCTGTCAAATCCATCCGTCCAATTCATCCATCAGTCTATTCGTTCATCTTTCCGTCCATCTGTCTGTTCATTAAACCTTCTATCTTGCCATTAATCCTTCTGTTTATTCATTCATTCTATTTTTCTATCTATAATCTGTCCAATCCATCCATCCATCTTTCACTGTTTTTCTATCGATTTATGTCCATCTGTTTCTCTATCTGTAATCGGTCCATCCATCCATCCATTCATCTTTTGTTCTGTTTTTCCATTGATTTATCTGTCTATCCATCCATTTCTTTATCTGTCTCTGCCTAATCCAGCCATCCGTCCGTCTGTCCATCCATCCATCTATAATCAGTCCATTCGTTCATCTTTCCGTCCATCTGTCTGTTCATCTATCCTTCTATTTCACCATTAATCCTTCTATCTCTATCCATCATTCTATTTTTCATCAGTTTGTCCATCCTCCATCCATCCATCCATCCATCCATCTTTCGTTCTGTTTTTCCATCGATCTGTCCATCCATTTTTCTATCTATAATCTGTCTGTCCAATCCATCCATCTATCCATCCATAATCAGTCAATTCGTTCACCTTTCCATCCATCTTGGTTTATTCATCCTTCTATATCGCCATTAATCCTTCTATCTTTATCCATCATTCTATTTTTCTATCTATAATCTGTCTCTGTCCAATCCATCCATCCATCCATCTTTTGTTCTGTTTTTCCATCAATATATCTGTCCATCCATTTCTCTATCTGTAATCTGTCTGTCTAATCCATCTGTCGATCCATAACCAGTCCATTTGTTCATCTTTCTGTCCATCTGTCTGTTCATCCGTCCTTCTATCTCACCATTAATCCATTTATCTCTATCCAATATCCTATTTTTCATCAGTCTGTCCATCCATCCATCTATACATCCATCCATCTGTTTCAATTGTTCTGTTTTTCCATCAGTCGATCTGTCCATCCATTTTTCTATCTATAATCTGTCTCTGTCCAATCCATCCATCTATCTTTTGTTCTGTTTTTCCATTGCTCTATCTGTCCATCCATTTTTCTCTTTAATCTGTCCTTCCGTCTGTCCATCCATCCATCCATCATCTTTTGTCCTGTTTTTCCATCAATCTATCTGTTCATCCATTTTTCTATCTATAATCTGTCCCATCCATCCATCCATCCATCCACTATTGATCTATTTAAATGGATACTGTATTCATCCACTATGGATCTGTTTAGTGTGTCCCATATGGATATTTTCTCTATCTATATGACTGGTTGCTTATTAATCATTAAAACTAAAAATGTGCTATCAAAAATGGCTTGACTGTACTATTTTAACATTGTTTCTGTGCATGTATTTCTCTGCAGTCTTTCATCAACGGTCTGTTACCTGGTGATGAGTATGACATCCCCCCTCTGCGTCACTCCCCTCCCCTCGTGGACCACAACCAGAGGTAAGCGCCACACACACACACAGGTACCACTCCCATCTCCAGAGCCCTGCTGCAGCTCTTGTTCTTTGTAAGCATGTTGATCATAATCACTGTAAAGCAGCTGAATCTGTCTTACTTTATTCTGAAGGTAGCCGTACCAAACAAACAACAGTGTTTACCCTGCCTAGTTCACTTATATCATGTTCAAATGATTACAAATCACCCGTTTGCCTCTTTCAAGCACTGTGTTTTTGCTGATCGCTTGACGCTGATCCAGAGCATCTTTTCCTGCTTTGTGCATTGATCTGTTTTCGTGATGTTCCATGACTGAATTATGGCTTTCTCGCGAATGATCTTTGTGGTGAATAGACAAAAAAAAGATCATGTGGATTTAATGAATGTGTTAATGTGATCCAGGGATCGTGTGCACAGGCTGCATCCTGTATATCTCTAGAGCTCTGTCAGAATAAAACGCACATACACAGACATCAATGTTTGGACACATGTGCACCAATTATGCAAGAGCACCAGGATCCGGAGAGCATGTGCTCTTTAAACAAACATAAAGGCATCCACACACACACACATAGATCCAGCAGCGATGGACTTCCTGTGGGGCTTTTGAGGGAATTAAGCAAAACCAGCCTATGAGAAGTTACACTCCAAGCAGCAAGCCATATTTCCTTTTCTGTCACAAACACTTATGCTCTTTCTTGTCTTTATATTGCACTCAGAGTGTTAGATTTTTGTTGCAATTATTATAATTAGATAAAGAGAAGTGGTTAACATAGTAAATTTCACCGGTTAGCTTGTACCGTATTTTGTATTCTGCTATACAACTGATAAATTGAGTGTCTTAGTAACCGCATAGCATTAGTATAGTGAGGAGTTTTCTGAGTAGATTTTAGTATGTCTAAGGCTGTGTTTACACTGCAAGTCTTAATGCACAGATCTGATCTTTTCACCATATCCGTTTTTTTTTTTTTTTACACTAATCGGATGGCCAGATATCAGATACGTATCTGATTTAAAACCACATTTGGAAACGGCTCAGATCGGATGCGAAAAAATCTGATCTCATACAGAGTTTTGTGTTTACACGCGTGCATCAAATTCCGATCTGTGTCAGATGTGGGCAAAAAATCTTATTTTTTTTCTGCCAGTGTAAGGTGTCCTGAGTATTGTTAATACATTGCTATATACAGTGCATTGCGAAAGTATTAATACCCCTTAATTTTTTTTCACGTTTTATGTTGTACCCTTATGTTAAACTGTTTTAAATAACTTTTTTCACATCAGTCTACATGCCATACACCATAAAGACAAAGCAAAAAACAGATTTGTTACAATTTTATTAATTTATTACATTTAAAAAACTGAAATAAGTACATTGCATAAGTATTCATACCCTAACTACTTAGTTAAAGCACCTTTACAGCCTCAAGGTTTTTTGGGGGGTATAATACGATAAGCTTTGCACATCTGCATTTGGCAATTATCTGCCGTTCTTATCCTCACCTCTTCACCTCTCAAGCCCTGTCAGCTTGAATGGGGGCTGGCAGAAAAGTTTGATTGGGTTCAAGCCCTAGCTGTGGCTGGGCCACTTAAGAACATTCACAGAGTTGTACATTAGCCACTCTTGCTGTGTGCTTTGGGTCATTGTCTTGTTGGAGGGTCCTTTAGGTGCTTTGTTGCAAATTCCAAGTAGGTCTTCACTGAGGAGAGGATAGAGTTTGGCCACACTGCCATAAAGACCGGACTGGTGGAGTGTTACAGTGATGTTTGTCCTTCTGTTTCTCCCATCTGCATATATGATCATGGAGCTCAACTACAGTGACCATCAGCTTCTTTCTCACCAGTCTAACCAAGGCCCTTCTCCATCAGTTGCTCAGTTTGGCCAGGAGGCCAGCTCTAGGAAGAGTTCTAGTTGTTCCAAACTTCTTCCATTATGGATAATGGAGGCTACATGCTTCTGTGAACCTGCAATGCAGCAGAATTTTTTCTGAACTCTTCCCCAGATGTGTGGCTTGATTCAATCTGTTTCTGAGCTCTACAGGCACTTTTTTACCTCAGGACTTGGTTTTTGCTCTGATGTGCATTTTCAGCTGTTAGACCCTTTATTGAGAATCATTTCAGTTTTTTTATTTCTAATAAATTTGCAAATTTGTTACATGGAGTGTAGATTAATATGGGAAAAACATTTTTAAAGCAGTTTAACATGAGGCTGCAACATAAAACATATAGGGGTATGAATACTTTTGCAAGGCACTGTAGTTTCTAAAAAGCAGCTTTTAGTATGTTGATATGCAGTTGATAAAGTGTTCTAGAAACACTCTAAATGCCTTAGCAAACACTTAGCAATGCCCTGACTATAACCCCATAGCTCCCTAACCCTAGTCATTGGTTTGGTTGACAATGTTAATGGCTTCATTCATGCAACACTGTTGTGCTCCTCTCAGCAGTTCCTGCTACAAGAAAAACTGTGTTTCTGTCACCGCTTTGACAAATGAAACCGAGAGGCTCTGGAAACCACAATGGTTGTTGTTTAGAGCACAGAAGAATAGTGTTGTGTGTCTATGTGGTGTATCTGTCCATAGAGCTGCGTCAGTAGTCAGTGATGTGTTTATAGAGGCTGAGCTCATTGTATTGTTAGTAAGTATAGTAAGGCTTTTCTGCTGGCTTCAGGGGACACTGGGTTCTTTGTGATGAGCATCACACTTAGCAGCATACGTTTGCTGTACATAAACACACACACCAACGTCTTGGAACTGCTGAGAGCACTTTCCACCTCCTCAAAGAAAGCAAAACATGTGAACCTGTCATCTCTCTCTCTCTCATAGGTGTTTTCACACTGCTTTGGTTGGCTTCTCTTTAAAGACTTGGCAAATGTACATCTATAAACACTCTCTTGATGTCTTGGAAACAAGGAGCACTTAGAAATATTTGAAAAAGATGTTTAATGAATCTTTTCATAGTCACAGAGACAAGGAATGTCAAAAGTGCCCTCTAATGGAGCATCGCGGTAGCAGCACAGACTTGCATGGAAAACCGCCTGTCCTATCTCAACTAGAGTTAGTTAACCTTACTCCCCCCTGTAGGTGCCGACCTATTTAAATATTGGCCGTCTTTGCCTACTTCAGTCCAGTCTGTGACTCTTAGAGCATTACGTGATTAAACTGGCTAATCTCACAGCGACCAGCTCACACACTGCAGAGCGTTCATTTCAGTGAGTCAGCATGAAGGCGGAGAACATCGTCTAAATCTGCCGTCAGAGAGCTTTTTTCTCAGTGCCGTGGCGTCAGTTACAATGCTGTCATCTATGTAAATATTTACATGTGGTTATTCCACACTTTTCTGTAATTTGGAAGCACATGAGGCGGTTTATTTGAGCATTTGCTAATGTAGTAATTTGGATTTGGGAGTTGTTCAAATATGTTTCAAGTTTTCCATGCTACAAACATGAATGATGTCTCAAATCATTCTGTTGTTGATGAAAGGTCTGCTTTTACTTTCCAAGCGATTAGATTTACGATAAAATGGGTGAAAAAAACTCCCACAGACTTGCACTCGAAAAGAAAGTCTATATAAAGACCAGAATACCATAAAAACAAGTTTAAAAACACTTACCAACCCCCAAAACAACATGCTTAAAACACTCTAAACCTGTTACCAACCGCATAGCAAAATGCTGTGTAGGGCTAAATGGTGTCAGTGTGGTCTGACAACCCGGTCTGTGGCCGATCTGACGCCTGAAGCATCATGTGATTGCATGGTTCTGATGAAATGAGTTTTTGTGATCTACAGACACACCAACCCCTTCACAAGCCACCGGAGTCTGACGGACAGAGTGGAGGACGAGTATCAGATTCCCTCATCACATCCCGTTTGCATCACACAGCCGCCCGTCTGCATCCCCTTCCGCATCCCCAATAGGTAAACACACACACATAATACTAAAACAATGACTGTTTTAATGTGCTGCTCCACATTTACCTGCGTTTTCTCTCTATAAAGGGCTTTGGAAAACGGCTCGCCGGATCTCTCGACAGACGTGAAGAAACCTCCAGAGCATGGTGAGAGAACACACATTTGTACAAACATACACATGCACTTTCTTTCATCTGTCATTTTCACTTTTTGTATGACCATCTTTTAGTGTGATTGTGAGAGTTTGTGTGTGTTTGTAGCATCAGGGACTAAAGTATACGTTGGTTTATGTGGTGGCCCATGGTGGTTTATGTTTTTGAGGCCAGTATAACTCTGTGCTGTGTCCCTTAGGTGGGTTTGACTCTGGTTCGTTGATTTCGGGTGTGGCTCACACCACACAGTGCCCCCTCCACAACAGGACGCCCTCAGACTACGACATTCTACTGCCCCCTCAAGGTAGCCAATGGCGCAACGCCTCAATCTGATTGGCTGCCTGATTAACAAACTGTTCAGTACTGTTTATTTGATTTGTTGGTTTGTTTTGCTATTGCTATTGGACTACATAACACAAAATGAGCTGTGCATCATAACACAGTCATTATTTATTATCGAGTTGCTAAATATTATTATTAGCTTACATTATAAGAAATGTATGATGTGGAATGTTTGTGTGGTGCTTCATTTTTGACACTTAAGATTTTTTTTTTTTTTCTTTTACTCATTTTCACAAATTGCCTTTTATTTTAAATAATCATACCACCTTTAAGGTGTAACATATTGCACTTTTTCTCAGTTGCTTAGACACTAAAATTAGACTGATTTCCCAAAAAGAAAAACTTGTTCTTTTTTTAAAATAAAATCCTGTATTTCTGAGTTACAAATCTTTAATTAAAGGGATAGTTCACCCAAAAATGAAAATTACCCCATGATTTACTCGCCCTCAAGCCATTCTAGGTGTATGTGACTTTCTTCTTTCAGATGAATACAGTTGGAGTTATATTAAAAAAAATCCTGGTGCCTCCAACCTTATAATGGCAGTGAATGGGTGTTGAGATTTTAAAGTCCAAAAAAGTGTGTCCATCCATCATAAAAAGTGCTCCACATAGCTCTGGGGGGGTTAAAAAAGGCATTCTGAAGCAAATCGATCATTTTTTTTAAGAAAAATATCCGTATTTAAAACTTTATCGACTGTAAACTCTAGCTTCCACTAACTGTGGATGACGTTAGACGTAGGTGTAGCATAAGCTCGGTTGAGTATATGCTAGTCTCACTAGTCTATGCTAGTTTTATTTATAGCAAAGAAAAACCTCCTCCTCTTGGTTTGTATCGAAATCCTCCTACATTTTTATTTACAAATCCTCGTTTTGTACTTCTAATTCGTCACCGATGTTTTGTTTTGTCGCTCTCTTCTCTGTACTTCCGCATTCATCACTGCGTTCTTCTACTTCCTACATCATCTGCTGGAACGCCACTCTCTCGTGAAAGTGCAGAAGATTTAAATATGGATATTTTTCTTGCACAAATGCATCAATTCACTTCGGAAGTCCTTTATTAACCCCCCAGAGCTGTGTGGAGTACTTTTTATGATGGATGCAGTTTTTTGGGCTTCAACATCTCAACACCCATTCACTGCCATTATAAAGCTTGGAAGAGCCAAGACATTTTTTAATATAACTCCAATTGCATTTGTCTGAAAGCAGAACGTCATATACACCTATAATGGCTTGAGGTTGAGTAAATAAGTGTAATTTTCACTTTTGGGTGAACTATCCCTTTAAGCAATTTATGCTACTGTTCCAAAACTGCTTTTCAAAGCAGATCAAAAATACATTAAAAACAATAGTATTAAAAAAGTGTGATGTCTGAACAATTGGGTATGACCAGTGTAGCCAGTGTTCTTCATAAAAAAGCATCATGTCTTAGCAATTGAATAAACGCATCATTTAGATTCAGAGCATGCCTGAGTGATATTTTAGCTCCATCTGTTGGTGAGAGGAGGGATTGCTTAAGGCAAGACTCAATGTTTCTCTGTTCTTCCAGCGTCTCCAATGGAAGACCCTTTCAACTCTCTTCCTCCAACCCAGCCTCCTCCTCCTCCTCCTCCCCCCATCAGGAACAGTTTTACAGAACCCTCCTCCTCCTCACCCTATCCCAGACCTGCCCGCCCCTCGTCTGGACACGATCACTTCCTGCTCAGCCCCGGTGAGGCCGATCACACTTATCAGTGACTATTAATGTAGTATAAATATCAAATACTGCCTTAATTTGGGTTGTACTGGTATCTGATTATTGGTGTGATTCACAGACACTTTCATAGACCAATTAAATAACTCGCCTCCCAATCCTCCTGTGCGGAGACAAACCGGAGACAACATGAAGACGCCATTCAAAGCTCCACAAGACTACGATCAACTGCCGCCAACCTCAGGTACCAACAGTTTGTGACCTTAATATATATATATATACACACACACACAAGTCAAAAGTTTTTGAACAGTAAGATTTTTCAAAGCTGAATTTTTAGCCTCATTATTCCAGTCACATTATCCTTTAGAAATCATTCTAATATTCTGATTTGCTGCTCAAAAAAAAAAACATTTATTATCCATTTATTAAATATTTATTAAAGATTTTTTAATTTAAAATTAATAAAATAATACTGGCTCTGATGCTGATCTTTGGATCTTTCTATTCAACAAAGCATATTGAAAATGTACTCAACTGTTTTAAATATTGATAATAATTAAAAAAAATGTTTCTTTGACAGCAAATCAGCATATCAGAATGATTTCTAAAGTATCATGTGACACTGAAGACCAGAGTGTTTATAATATTGTTACAAAAGATTTCAATTTTAAATGCATGCTGAACTTTCTGTTTATCAACAAATATAAAAAATGATTTCCACAACAACAACAACAAATAAAAAAAAAAACAAATGAAAAAATAAATTCTAAGCAGCACAACTCTTTTTAATGTTTATTGAGCAGCAAATCAGCATATTAGAATGATTTCTGAAGGTTCATGTGACATTGAAGACTGGAATAATGGCTGCTGAAAATTCAGCTTTGCCATCACAGGATAAATTACATTTTAAAATACATTAATTTAACAATATTGCTGTTTTACTATATTTTGGATCAAATAAATGCAGTATAAGAAACTTCTTAAGTGTGTATTTATTATTATATTCACAATATAGCCAAGCCTCTTATACCTTATGCTTAAAATGTTAATGTAATATTAATGATCAGAAAAAAACCTAAGCCAAAAATATACACGTAATATCCTGATAAAACAGCTGTGAGCTGTGTGTTGTTCTGAATACATAATAGCTGTGCAGGTTTATTAAATGAAGCCATTAGCCATCAAGATGAATGCACTCTATGAATTATTAATTATTAGCCTGTAATGGGTTTTTAATGTGTTCAGAGTCTTTTTAGTCGGCCTGCTACCATCCACTCTCAATGGCCCATTTTGCCTAAACGCTCTTTGTTTCCTGTTTACAGTGGCCGGAGATTGCTTCAGGGCACCTGAGAGACCTCCAAAACCACTTCCTAGGATCATCCCACCAGACATCCACAGAAGACCGCACGAATCGTCCCGGGAGAACGTCGACGCCAAGATCGCCAAACTGATGGGGGAGGGCTACTCGTTTGAAGATGTGAAACGAGCGCTGATGATAGCGCAAAACAAAGTGGATGTGGCACGGAACATTTTGCGGGAGTTCGCGCTAGTCGCCCCCAGGCAGGGCCTGTAGTATGCGCCGAAGTGATTTTGAACTAATTATGACTGTCTCTGAGCGTACAAACCGCAGGCTGACTTCGCTTAGCACATACAGCAAACGAGACGAAAACGTGCGCTTTTTTGCCAAAAGGAGCCTAATGGAGTGTTGCGTTTGTAACGATGGATCCTGTGAAAAAAAACAAAAAACAAAAAAACAAAAAAGCGCCTTGTGTTTACAGTGACGTGGCTTATCTGCAGCGCTCAGGTCGTCGTCATAACAGCTCGGGACGTTTAAGAATCTTTCATATTTGGAGGTGACGTCCACATTTTAGAGTGGATTTGCTGTGTCCTTCAAAGCAGTGACGTTTGTATTTCTCTCAAATTGGCTGGATGGAAATGAGAGCAGCTCTGAGCGCTTCTGTTTGTGTTGCCGGTGTCTCCAGGCTGTTCTTGCCTTTCCTGCCACTGCTGCTGCCGCACACACACATATTACACACGTCCAGCCACTCGTTCCTGGCCTCTTGGGTTTCATGAATTTTACAGTAATGGCTCTCGGTGTGACCGTTTCTCCTTTATCTCATTAATTCACCTTGAACACGACAAACCAGATCAGAACGTTTGAGGCAGAAAAAGGACGGACATCAAATATCAGGTTCACAGTTCTTTCAGTTAGCCGCTTTTATCAACTCTTAACGGACGCCTTTGACAACTGCGTGCATTCCAGCGTTCGCAAGCAAGGGCTAATATGGTTGTTTCATCTTGTGTAAATAGGGCCTGTCAACTCGTGAATAAAACAAACCCAAATGCCCCCGGTTTCTTATTTATTTTAAAATTAGTGCAGTGCTGGAGGAAGTCGCTTAAACCTTCTTCTTACATTCTTTTTCGGTTAGTCCACTTGCACTGACGTGATATGCAAAAAATAAGAACTGGATGTGAGCCGTTTGTGTAAGCACCTGGCAAACAACCAAAAACATGCGGAATATCATCTACGAGTCGTTTTAGTGGCGTCAAATTGAATTTGACGTAATAGTGACGCCTGTAAACTGAAGAAAACTCCAGCGACCATTTCACTCAAGGCCTTTTGGGAATTTCGGGAAAGGAAGCTGGACCGCTTTGACTTTTTTCTTTCCCCCAACTGGCTGTTTGTCATTCCTTCCTGTCAGGTTTTCTCTTGAACTTGAAACTTCATTTTTGCACTGGTCTCGCTCTCCATCTTACACTTGAACGTCTGAGAACTGAGTGGACCCTCCAGCGGAAGAGGACGTGGCCTTCGACAGGTTCACAAAGGGGAAACGGTTTCTGTTCATTTCCCCTCTTCGTTTTACGAGAGATTTTAGTTTGTTGGTAAATGCCTTGTGGATCATTTAAAAGCAGTGATGTGTGCAATTAATTTATACTTTGTTAAAAGTTTTCTCTGAGATTTATTATTTTCTTCTTTCAGTAATGTTGGTAACCCGTGATCTGTTCTTGTGGAGAAAAAATGTTTTATAAAAGCCAGTATTAACATCATCTCTGTGTGTGTTTTTTTAAGGGCACCTATAGACCAATTTGGAGTAGACATCACAATTACATCACTTGCAGCTGCAGGTGCATTCTGGTGGCAGAAAAACACTGGTAACAAGTGCAGGAAAATGGATTAAATCTGTGGAATAAGAGAAAAAATGTATTCACATATATTACATATATATATAAATATTCACATATGCTGGTCATAGGGGACATATTGTGTTAGCCCTACAGTTGCAGCATGAAATGCTATTTAAACCTGTAACATTTTATATAATGTTTACCTATTTTATCTCGCATTTGAGTTTTTTCTCACGAGTGCAAGTTTTTATCTCCTAGTTTGCACTTTGTAACTTGATTTAACCTAACAATTGCAAGTTTGTCAATTCTGAGGGAAAAATACGCCAGAAGTGTGGGATATAAACTCATGATTCTGAGCCGAGGGGAAAAGAGAGAATAACAAGTTTATTTTTTCTTATCAGAAATGTGAGATATAATCTCACTAGAATTGCGAGAATGATGTCAGAATTTTGAAATATTTTTATTCTTTTATCCCATTGTTCCCATAGCCTGCTACTTGAAAACGGTAATTTCCTGCCACCAGAATAGGCTCCGCCCACCAAATACGTCATCACTATTTGTGAACATGGTCTATTATAAAAAATCCATTTTACATGGTGTTAGGACATAAATGTGTTGGCAGTGTGTGAGCACAACCACCCTACAGTGATTAAAAATCCACTCATTTTTTTTTTTAAATCCTCCTTAACTAAACCAGTCTCATTAGGTATGCGGACGTCACATTGTTTAGGCTCCGCCCGCGCCCGCTGACTGACAGTCCTGCTTTACCACAGTTTCCGCCCTCAGCAAGTTGTATTTCCGACGCCATTCTCCATTTTCTCCGCGCTCGAGCAGATGTACCGTCAACAATGTCTCAAGCAATCCCGGTGTTCTGTGTTTGGATGTAAGACTGAACAGAAGAGTCTTCATTTTTTCTCCAAAATCTGAGCCACTGAGGACGCAGTGGATTCATTTTATTTTTAAAGGTAATTCGCCTCAGAATCTACCAAAACACGTTTATTTCTGCGCAAATCATTTCACTTCAGACTGCTTCGTGAATACCATGTGGTTAAAGTGCTTAGCTAACGTTTGTGTGCGTTAACGAAGTATTTTAACTGATCAGCGCCAGCTGGTAAGATTTTTATTTTCGCTGTCAGTTTTTGGCGCTAGCAAACACGACCTCCCTGTGCTGTCTAGCCGACAAGATTGCCAGGTTTTCACGACAAAACCCACCCAATTGTGTTTCGGTGGGGGTCCCCCGGTAAAAATCGCTTTCTGGGGGGTAAAATATACGTCTTTTGGCGGGGTTCCCCTGGTAAAATTCGCATTCCAGGGGATAAGTATCACTCGGACCTGAAGCGTCAACGCCTCTGGTTTGCTTAGAATGAAGTGACATCAAGCGTTGCAGGGGTCCGTTGAAAAAGTTGAATTTAATAAAACTTAAAATTTTCAAGCAGCAACGCAGACGTCGGCCAATCAAATTGACTTATGCAAATATACTAGCCCAGAATCGCGTTCATGCAACACAAGAAAAATAATGTGATTGGCTGTTGTCACTATGGCGGTCGTCGATGGGAATTTCGGATCATTTTACCGACTCGAATCTTTGAGTCTCGTTCAGCAAAATGAACGAATCTTTTTTCGAGTCATTTCGTTAATTGTGGCAAAATATAATTAAAATGTTACGTGTTACTTCCCTAACACATCTTCTGCTTACACAAACATTGATCACACTACAAACAAGACAAAACCATAAGAAACACAAAAGATTAATTCATTGTTTACCTGGGTCTTTAGCCTATAGGTGTGTTCGACTTAATGCTGCGCAGCTCGATCAAATTCTGACTTGAAGCAGTGCATGCCGGTTAGAAATTTTGTCCGACTTGCGAGAGGGTGCTCGCTGCAAAGCCAAATGGGAGGAGCTGGAGCTCTAGCTCCCCCTCGCTGGAGGTAATGGGTGGAGATGGACACCTAACCACACCCTAACCCTACCCCTTATCCTATCCTAAACATAACTCCACCCATTAGTTCACACAGAGGTGGAGCTGGACACCCAGAGAGCAGGAGCTCATTTAGCTGTGCAGTGAGTACGACTTGCGGCGGCGCCGACGCCTCGTGACTGTCACGTGTGGCATCAAAGTACCGCGATAGCGATCAAGAGCAGCCGGCGCACTTTCTTCAGAGCGACTGCAGGAGCTCTGATGACGACACGGCTGTTTCGCGATTGGCCAGATTCACAGCATGACAACGATCACGTGTGTTTCGGGTTTATTCTAAAGATATCTTCACACTATATCGGAATTCCCGTAATTACGAGATTCCAACTTGTAAAAAGCGTTCACGTTCCCGTAGAACTCGTAATTACAACTTGTGAACTGGGAGTCTCCTGAGAGCTACGACAAATATTGCATTTAATTCACTTAAAGCAACCATATTAACACTCTGCGTCTCTACCGAGGGCAGAAAGCGTCCGACTTGACGGCTCCGTTTTTAACTCCGCCCCCGACAAACGTTACTCTCGTTGACCGCCGTCTGAAGCCGTAGTTCATGTCAAAAACACCTTTTGATTAGCTCACCTCATCTTATCATCTTATCTGTCAAGTTTTCGAGTCGTTCGTTCATCACGTGACAGCCCCATAAGATGAACGAGCGATTCGAAAAACCCGAAGACTCGAAATAGGTGAACTAATTCCAGTATAGAACTTAATAGGATGTTGCGCATGCGCGACTGAACGAATCACTCCCCGAGACGCCTCGTTTTTCCCGAGTCACATTAAAGATTCATTTAAAATTAACAATTCGTTCAAGAACGACCCACTAGTTTGAATGTACCGTGACATCGCAGTGTTTCGCTGGTTGTGGCTAGAAGGGATACAGCTCTGACCGGAAACTAACAACGAAATTAATTGTTCTACCTAGTAGATTGTTTTATTAACGTCTGCACCTACCCCAACCCTAAACTTAGCCCTTACTATAATACAAAAACAGTATTTTGTTGTACAGTGTGACAATTACGTTAGATTGATGTGTGCATGCCCAGTAGCCAGAGCTTAAACCTGTTTCGCCCACACTCAGTGTGTTTAGCATCCCATACGTACGGCTGAACACCGGTTTTCTCGCTATCAGTCATGTTGCTTACACCGGCATGGAAAGCAGAGATGTATAGACCATTTCATCAGATGTAAACATACTGGTCCCGATACACTTCCTGTTTCTTTTTTTTTTAACTTTACACAAACATCACAAAAAAATACAACCAACATAACATTTAACTGGATGAAAATGTTACATTAGCACCTTTAAGATGTATTTGTATATGTGAAATAAAAAAAAAAAAAAAAAAAAACAGGAAGTGCTTCTGGACCAGTGTTGTTTACATCTAGTGAAATGGTCTATACGTTAAACCCTCTTCTGAAGATGGCGCGGGAATCTGCAGCTCCTGTGCATTTAAAGTGATACACCAAAACATTTTTTTTAAGACAAGCCCCAAAAATGACATCTTCCACATGTTGTAATAAATGATCTGTGGGGTATTTTAAGCTGAAACTTTACAGACATATTCTGGGGACACCCAAGACCAATGTCCCATCTTGTAAAAGGGGCATAATAGTTGTCTTTTATTCACTGTAAAACCCAGAAACTTTATTCAAAATGTACACTTTTATTGTCAACAAAAGTACAAAAACAAAAGTCAGTATTTACAATACTTTATGGCCTTCTTTTGCGGTTACCCTCTTTGGTTTCACTGCTGACCTGATGGTTGAAAATATGCGAGATGGTTACGCTAAACATAAACATTCAAAACACTCGTTTGTGGAGACTAAACAAAAAGTGAAAGCTAAATATGCGTGACAAAGTGAGATTACATTTTAAATAAAAAGGGTCTCTTTAGTGACTAAGCAGAAGCACAGCTAACCTTGCATTTCTCACACGTTATAAATAGCCAAACACAAGCAAGACATTCAAACATATTTACAGCTTCTTTAGACCACGATAAACAGAACCCATCCTTAAAGACTACAGTGTCGGACATCAACCTGACAAACATGGATGTGTAAAAACAAAAACAACGCAGTTTTTGTAGTCTGAGGGAAGTGCAAAACTGAAAGGCTATACAGTGAGGTTTCACATTAACATACTGACTCAAGTTTGCCTTTCAATACTGACTCTTTCTGTTAAGGCAGAATAATGGGGCTATTCTTTAATATTTACTTCCTACCGAAAAAATAAAGGCTCTGCATGCAAGGTCGCTACCACCCAGTCTGATACCGAGAGCGGTTGTTTGCTTATTTATACTATATGCGAGTCACATCTATGTCACTACATTAAACTCTAGCAGGCCGTGTTCTGAGTTCAGAGCCTACAACTATGACATCATGCAACCTGAAGGCCACTGGGTGTAGCAGAAAATCTCTCTAGCTATGCTAAATTTCTAAACCCGTTTTCACTACTTAGCCACTTTTCGAACTAGAAGGAATAACATGAATGTCATCGGGGCAGTGACGTAAAGAGGTACCAATAAATAAAACATGAGTAAACAGTGGTGTAACAGCAGTGAAGTCATCGTTCTTCCAGCATCCGACCGCGATCTTAGGAGTTTCTGTTGATGAGGGACTGTGCAATATCAATATATAGTCCCAAAATCCATTATTATCCTTTTTTTTTTTTCTTCAATAATCCCAACTTGAGTGAACGTATTCCCCTTATTTACACAGGCCTAAAAAGTGTACAGCGAATTTACATTTTTTTTTTTTTTTTTAACTAGAGGGGGAACAAAACAGCTGAGCCCACCATATCAGCAATGCGCATGAAACGAGAACATTCACCGGGAACACAAAAAGAATCAAAAGTAAATGCAGTCCTCAGTGCAGACTAAATTTACAACACAAGTGGTTTCTTTTACACTTTTGAAACGTGGTGGGGGATTTTCTTTCTTTCTTTTTTTTCCTTTTTTTTTTTTAGTAAACAGTTTGTTTAGAGTAGGAAATATTCTGGAAACATTCTGTGATTCGTGATGCACACAAGCGGCCCGGAGGAGGCGTCGCCGTCCAATCAGATGTCTGGAATTAGATGATTGAAGTGTGTAGTACTGCACATTCAGTGTGACAAGGCCTCTTTCCTGGTTCATATCTGGCAGACAAACACAAACAATGAATATGATTAGAAAAGATGATAAGAAAAGAATAGCCTGAGAATTGGCGTACTCAATATTGCACTTAATTCAAAGCCAAATACAAACTAGTCAGCAGTTGGCTGGTACCTTTATTAGCTACATTGTTTACATTACATTGTAATAATGATAGTCTAAGTAATATGTGTTGTGTAGATGAAAGACGTGCACAACAGTCTTCTAAAGAAAACATCTGTCGTGACTCAGGTTTTAACATCTTTTACCTAGAAAAAATGTACCAGTTTTTTCAGAGTTCTCCATTTGGTGGTATAAATGAAAAATTGAATTCCGCACATTAAGCCACCAAAATGAGAACATTAAGATCAGAAAGGTCACAATGTTCCTCACCTATTTGTGAGAAACTGGCTTTACTATATGATACTGTGAGTAAAAATGATCTTCAATATTTGTGACTAATATTAGTAAAATAATAATAATAATTAAACTGATTATTTCCATACATTAATGACCATTAAAGTTTTTTTTATATTAGAATTTACATAGAATTTTTATATTTATATAGATTTTTTTTTTCATTTTATGTTAATACCTTTTTAGAACATATACAAAATATTTAAAAAAATATTATGAATAAAACATCACATTTTAAATTTTTATATATATATATATATATATATATATATATATATATATATATATATATATATATATATATATATTAGTCAACATTTGAAGTGGATCAGAACCTTTCATCAAAGTTGTATATGTATGTGTGTGTATAAAGGCTGTCAGTCAATTCAAATTTTTAATCTAATTAATTACATGATGTTTCGATTTAATTAATCTAATTAATCTCAAAATAAATGTGACTGAAAATGGCCACAAAAGATTATTTAAATCTTTTTTTGTGTTAAATGAGAAAGTATGAGTCATTCACTCATTTGATTCATTCAAATGGCTGATTCATTCAAAAACTAAACACCGCTGCAACAATTCTGCTATGGCTTCAAAGCTAATATGTTCTCTGCAAAATTGAGCAAAAACACGTAATATAGTGTTTAAAATATAACACAATATCAACTTCTTATTTACTGAACTGTAGTATAAAATCACATTAAGTGTGTTAACACTGCATTAAAATATTTTAATTGCGTTAGTTTTTCATAACAAATTAAGTTAACGTGTTAAACTGACAGATAAGTAAAGATACTTTCTCATTTAACACAAAAACAGCTTTAAATAATCTTTTGTGGCCATTTTCAGTCAAATTTATTTTGCGATTAATTCGATGAATTAATCGAAACATCATGTAATTAATTAGATTAAAATTTTTAATCGACTAAGCCCTTTTTATATAAAAAGGGCTGTCAGTCGATTAAAATTTTTAATCTAATTAATTATATGATGTTTCGATTAATTCATCGAATTAATCGCAAAAAAAAAAAAAAATTCCAATACCGATATTAAATCAGCGTATTAGAATGATTTCTGAAGAATCATGTGACACTGAAGACTGGAGTAGTGATGCTGAAAATTCAGCTTTGCATCACAGAAATAAATTCTATTTTAAAGTATACTAAAATAAAAACTGTTGTTTTAAAATTGCATTTTTTTTTTTTCTGTCTTTTTATTTAAAAATAAATATATGTATCACCCAGTTTTGGCAGGTGTGAATTTTCCACCGTGCCCTGTGCTTTGAAATCGTACAATTGCACGAGAAAATCTCCTCACCTTCTTCGTTCTTTTTGACGGCTCTCTTCTCTTTTAGACATCTGCTTTATGATTGTTCTCCTCCAGTTTCTTACTCTCCTCTGAAGTGCCTGTCTCCTTCTCTCCGGTCTTCCAGCTGCCTTGTCTAACAGGACAATTTTACCTTGATTAATCTTTCAGCACATTTCAAACTCTTGCGGCTAGACCATTTCTGGCTGGCTCGCTTCTCTTGTCAATCTGAACAAATCAAGATGATGTATAACAACAGATACTGTGACTGCAATCATACGTACTTCATCCGTACAGGTTGTAATTTAAACGTAGGAATTGAAATATACTCTGCTTTTTCATACTCTACTTATTTTTCACATGTCATGTTGCATCTTACCTTGTTTTCTTGATATACAGCCAGTAGATGAGTCCCACCAAAGCAGCAGCTAGAAAGAGTCCAACCACGACACCCACAATTACTTTGGCCTGCTCCGCGCCGTCTTCGCTTTTTTCTAAATGTGAATGGCAGATAAACACTTAATGAATTCTTCTAAAGCATTATGACTCCTGATAGCGAAAGGCAATCCTTTGAAATTAAAAATGAGTGACAGAATCCTGCTACTTAAGAAATCTGCTAAAAGAAGGCACAAGTTTGCATGATGTCAGGATGCTTGACACCCTCCGACTCATGATTTTAACTTCTACTTTGTTTTAAGTGAAATTCAAATGAATGAAATCAGATGGTCTTACCTGGTTTTTTCGTGTCCGGCTTAAATACTGAAATCAGATATAAAATCAAATTAACTTTGGGTGCAAAATGAAACCAAACTGGCATTTATAAAAAATTTGGTGAGAAGAAAAGCCACCACCCAACTGTGGTTTAATGCAAAACTGATTTAAATCAAAATAAGTGTTGTCCAATCAGATTCTAGTAAGAAAGATGACCACAAGCATGCGATAGCGGTCGGAAAGAGAGGAGGAAAAGGGACAGCAGTCCAAGCACCCTGACACAGACAAACAAAACCCGAGCCCAAGCGAGAACCAAGAGAGAAAGACAGTGCCCTGTGAGTGAACAACAGGACCTGAGAGAGAGCAGCCAGCCCTGTCTTTCCAGTGTTCACACCATGACACTAATAATATAGTAAAAGGCCACTAAATCATCCTGCGTTTGAATGGTGCATCAAGCAAAACTGTGTGAAACATGCTAGCTTTCAACCAATCTCCTCACATGCACTTGAGATGTTAGATATGGCATGTACATATCAGGGCTGTCAAACTAGTGTTATCTGTGCCAATAAAAACGTAAAATAAGAAACAAGAGCAAAACACACCTCATTAATGCTAATGCTAAGTATGTTTTACCTATTTCCATTGTTCAGATAAAGAAACAATCTCAGTGTTTGCGTCTGATTATATGTTCTTGACAGCCCTATAATATGAGCCTTTTTAAAAGGGGTCGATCAAGTGGTTAGTAAGCGCTCCTCACAGCGGGAAACCCCTTTAGAGCGTTTAGTACTTACGAGAAAAAACGCTGATCTCCCTCGTGTCGGATCCGAGTGTATTAGTCACCTGGCAGCTGACGGTGAGGTTCTTACTGGGCACTACGGTCAGTTTGTATGTGGCCTTCCCGTTGACATATGACGTTTCATCCTGCAGGACAACAATATAACATTTTTTATTACTTTTTATAACCGTTTTCGTTTCGTATATATATATAAAACATCCAAATAAGCAAGAGTCAGCAAGAATAAAGTTGCTTTCATTATCGGACTTCTTTGCTTAAGGCGCTATTCGATACACCTCATCACTAGAGGGCGCTAATGATCCTTAGCTCATTTATTATCATATAGTAGGCACCACACCCAGCGCTAATGGAAAGTCTCACAGAAAACACACATACAGCGGTCTGATACCAACACTGCGCTCCACAGGATCACACAGCAAAACATCCCAAAAAATAAGCAGCTATAAAGACACATTTAAGTCCAAATTAATAGTAAATAATGTGATTTATTTCATATAAACACAAGTTTATTATTGTTAATACACATTTCCATTCAAAAAACTTGATAATGATCCAAGCTTTAGATTGTAAGCCTCACTAAAAAGGCTAACTCACATGTCTTGTGTTTTACAGGAGGCAAAGTATGCACTGTACACACAGGGTGTGACTTTATAGCTCTGCAGGAAGCAGACCAACACAAAAGACATCCACTGAGACCGGCCAGACACGCGAGAGCTAACTGCGTGAGTATTTGCATCATGGTGAGATTGTGACGGTGAAAGAGAAAGACGAACGCTGGTCAGGCTGCTCTGTATCAAACCCAAACACTGTGACTCAAAGGACACGCCTTTGTCTGGGATATCTGGGGTACCAAAACACAGGAGATTTTTTGGTGTTCTGCTTTGGCATCCCTGCCCTAAATGTCCTGTTTTCACATCCTGGCTGTAGTCTCACAATAAGTGGAAGCGGTGAGGCAAACTCTAGGTGAGTCGTCAAGGGCTCAGAGGTTTTTTGGGAGATCGGCGAGACGTGCCTCTGTGGAAATTCGCTTCTTGTCAAAACAAAAAAAAAAAAAAGCTAGAAACAAAGGCAAAGTCGCTCGCAACCAAATACCAGAGCCGTCAGTCTGTGGAACACGGGACGAATAATAATTCTTTGTGTGTGATTCCAGACATTTCTGTCCCAGGACAACTGTTCCCTTTTTAACGTAAATTGAAAGTTGGCTTGTCTCTTCTGGGAGCTGAAAACCTGTGACTTCAAACACCTGTGCACCTTTCATCTTGTCTAGACCGGAGCTGAATGAAATATCTGGGCATCTTTCCTTCTTGCATAAAAATGTACAAGATGCAACGTTCTTTAGGGATGACAGTAATGTCTAAAACATGATGAACAAATCAGATGAGATTCACATCTATATTCAGTGTGACAGTGGCAGTGACTCACGTTAGTTCCGTTGACACTCCACTGCACGTCAGGTTTAGGTGAACCTTCTGCCTCGCACACCAAGACTTTGTGTTTGCTGTCACTGCTGCGATGCTTTGTCAGACTTGTAATTTTGGGAAGACCTGGAGAAAATATCATAGTTATGCTTTCATAGAGTTTATATCACACATACACACACACACTACTAGTCAAAAGTTTTTGAACAGTAAGATGTTTAATGTTTTTTAAAGAAGTCTCTTCTGCTCGCCAAGCCTGCATTTATTTGATCCAATACAGCAAAAACAGTAACATTTTTAAATATTTTTACTATTTTGAATAACTGTTTTCTATTTGAATATATTTTAAAATCCAGTTTATTCCTGTGATTTCAAAGCTGAATTTTTAGCATCATTACTCCAGTCACATGATACTTCAGAAATCATTCTAATATTCTGATCTGCTGCTCAAAAAACATGTATTATTTTGAAAAAAAGCTGAGTAGTTTTTTTTAGGTTTCTTTGACAAATAGAAAGTTCAGAAGAACAACATTTATTTAGTAACATTATAAATGTCTTTATCATCACTTGTGGTAAATTTAAAGTGTCCTTGCTAAATAAAAGTATTAATTTATATCTTCCCTTAAAAATTTTACTCAATTGTTTTAAATATTGATAATAATAATACAAATAATAATAATAATAAATGTTTTTTTGTAATGATACTGAAAATGTAGCTTTGATCACAGGAATAAGTTACATTTTAAAATATATTAAAATAGAAAGCAGTTATTTAAAATAGTAAAAATATTACTACTTTTGCTGTATTTTGGCTCAAATAAATGCAGGCTTTGTGAGCAGAAGAGACTTTTAAAAATCTTCCTGTTCAAAAACTTGACTGGTAGCGTATAAATAAAAAATAATATATATATAAATAGGGATGTAATGATTCACTCCATTCATGATAGTAATTTTACGATAACTTTGCTTTTTTTCGCTTTTTTTTTTTTAACGAAATTAGATAAATTATAAATAAAAAGGTGTCCTTTTATTATTGCTTGGACAAAATGCTGCACATTTCTTTGTGAAATGTCAAATAACAGAACAAAATTAGAACTAGAACAAACTAAGGCTTGACATTTAAAATTAGAGGCAACCACTGTATTTTGATCATTTTCCAAACAAAGATGCTGCCGAAATTTGAAACAAAACCAGAATGGTCCGACTTACGTTTCGTAAAAACTATACTACATAAAACATACCTGCACAAAACAAAAACACCAGACTGAATGAGAATGCAAATTCATTCTCTGACAGCAGGTGGCGCGTATGGAACAGCAGCGCTGCGATTATAAATACTACTTTAATATGCATTATACAGCAGCAAGATGAAAAGAAAACACCATCTAAACTTCTGAAGACAGTCAGTTCTTCTCAGAGGTGCATTCATATAAACTACTATCCATTTGTAATGCGTTTCGTTTAACATCACAAACGATTTCACTTGGCTCGGGGTGGATCGTTACATCCCTATTAATAAAATGTTACAATTACAAATGATTAATAAAATATTAAAATATCATGAGTGTTTACAATAAGTCAAGTCCTACCTTCTACAGTAAGCTCAAAAGAAAAACTGCGTTTGATTCCTTCAATGGACACGTCACACACATACAGGCCTGCATCACTATACGTCAACGTAGAGAATTCAGGCTGTTTGTCTAGTTTACGGTTATCCTGTTGAAATTGAAAGAGCTGTTAGTTTAGCATAACTAAATGAACCTAACTCAGATCTGTTAGATTCCCTGCAATCTCTTACCTTAGTCCATGTCACTTTTGCTTCACTAGAGGCGTTCTTTTCCAACGCCACCGACAAGTTTTGCCCATGCTTCTTTAACACCTTGCCTGTAGGTGTGAGGCTTACATCCAGAACTGAAAGAGAAAGACAGAAAGTAAGAGGAGATGACAAGCATGTATCAGTCCGCTGCAGGCTGCTTTTTTGTACACCTGTCCTAAAAATATTTCAACCACTGAAGAGGCTAAACACGTCACATTTCTTCTGAGCCCTCCTCGCACACCCCCTTATTCTTGCCTGAGCAATTGTTTTCTGTCTTCACACGGACAGCTGAGATGCCACCAGCTTTGAAATTGCGTCACACAGACGCCGTGAAATACATTTGAGTCTCCAAACCAAAGCGTCACTAAATCCACATTATGGAGATCATCAGGCCTTTTGAGCTGAACAGACACACACACTCTCACCTCAATGAGAATTATTGAAAGGCCAGAGTGTGTGAGCTTATCAGCGAGCTGGAGAGCGCAGCAGCTTCAACTCCAGTCAAAAACTCCTAATTAAGCTGTCTGCCTGCTATCCCGCCCCCTTCGCTAATCCTGCTGAAGATAGATTTGATTAACATTTCGCTCGTGCATTCATTCGTACTATAAAGGAAGGAATTAATTGGAAACGAAAAGTTTGGTGAACTCCGGCTGCTCATCTGTTCGACGGCTGAGTCTGTTTATTCAGGCTTGACTCTCTATAGTAACACTGGCACAAACAAACGACTTGGGTTTGTCTAAGCTAATGTGCTAATGTCTTTCAAGCCCAAAAATCAAACAAATGATGCTTAGGTGTACCTATAACTGATGGGTCTGTGCTGTAAAAAAAGGTAGGCCATTTTTTATCAGGTATTACAAAAACTTGAGTACAGCTTTAAGTGGTTTATTTTTCCTTCTCTACTTCCCTGGTGAGTTTCTTATTTATATTAACACATTCCACATTTATGAAAACTGGTAAAATGAAACTAAAACATAGTGAATGGGTAATATTTTTCCCAGAAAATGCTTGTGATATTTTTTTTTCAAGGCTAGAATTTCAATGTATTTGCATTTATTCGTGATCCATAAATGCAAACAGTATGCTAGCAGGTTGGATGGTAATTCGCAGCAGGCTAGCTAAAATGTGTGAGCCATTTAGTTGAGAATACATGTTTTGGATTTGAATTTATTACAGTTCATTGCCTAGAAGGACAGCACAGTGCTAAAAGAACAACACAAGCTATAGTGCATTGTGAATGAATGCAGGCTGGTCTGGCTATTTTAGATGATTCTTCGACCATAATATCGCAGTAGATATTGTTAAACATCAATGTTCATGTTAACCGTGTTTTCAGAAAACCTTGTGCTTTTTTTTTTCCAATGGAGAAAGCATGTGTCGGTTGCCAGATTGAGTAAATAAATGATAACACTGGGCAAAATATTTTAATGTTTAAAGCTCTTATTGGGGAAATTACATTGCTTAAGTTAAGCATTTTAAATGCATATGGAGGCAGATATATGGGATATATATATATATATATATATATATATATATATATATATATATATATCATATATTATATATATGCTATACTATATATATATTATATATATATATATATATGGGAAAAAAAGATACTAATGGTGCATTATGGTATATTTAAGGTTATACCATTATGGTTATATTATTTAATTTTAGAAAATGTATCTTTTTCATTATATAATTTATTTCACATATAATTTGTAATTATATAATATTATGTTATTACTATTAACACTTTGATGTGCTGTTATGATAGCAGAAATATCAAATAAAAAAAGCTTTAAGAATATATTTCTGATATCATAACAGCACATCAAAGTGTTAATAGTATGTATATATATATATATATATATATATATATATATATATATATATATATATATATATATACACACACACACACACACACACATTTAAGAAGATGTAAAAAATCTATTTTTAGAATATATTATTAACAGTGCATTGTATTGTATTATATTATATTTCAGAAACCTTGCACTTGGGCACTATTAACACTGATGTTCTATAATTATGATATCAGAAATATCAAATGTTTTAGATTAGATTAAATTTAAAAAAAAAAAAAAAATTTAGAATTTATTATTAACCGTGCATTATTATGTTATTAATATATTATATAAACATTTATTTTTAACAGATTTTTGAAAAAAAAAATGTGAATATATTGTTAGTAGTACATTATTATATTATATTATTTTATATTACTTTGATTAGTGGGGTGGGGCATTACAGGAATTTGAAAAAGCATGCCTCTTGTACTATTTCTGCCATATTTGTGAAAGGTTTTTGAAAGTTACTCCTCGTCATATGACCAAATGTTTAGAAACCTGCAATTATGATCAACAGATTTGCATAGAATGCATTTGTAAATCCAATCCTCTGTATTACCGCTTGATTTTAAACTGACTTGTCTCTTTCCAAAATCTCAAAAATATCTTTCCACATCTGTCAAATGCTCCATCAGTTCTTTCTCTATTGTGCAGGTGCCCTTAGGGAGAGATGAGAGAAAGAAAGTGAAGAAGAGTGCATCATTCGTCTACTCACAGCTCACTGTGACGTTCTGAGTGGACTCCATCGCATCGTTGTCAAGCAGGGAGCACTTGTACACGCCACTGTCCGCTCGGGTAACGCTAGTCAGAGTGTAGACATCCTTGTCCGTCACAGTGACCTTCTTGCCCTAAAGAGGCCAAGAGAAAGATGGAGCTGGTATAATTAACCTGTACAGAAGGATACAGGGCAGACAGCAGGACCCTGGAGATGAAAGGCCAGCGTGGTTGCCTTGGACACGGCCGGCGATCTCTCACCTTAATGTTGAAGTTGAAGCTGGTAGGAGGAGGGTTTCCATCTGCCTGGCATTTCAGTGTCACATCATCACCTTCCCTAATGGGGCTCTGAGAAACAACCTGTAGACTCACCTTCTCAGTAGGGTCTTCAAGAGAGAAAAAAAGAGAAAACAAACATTAGAGAGCCTGAGGAAGATGGCTGTCATTGCATGGATGCGGTGTGACTTTTCATATCAACATGTAGCAAGCAACTAAAAAAACATTCTCTAAGACGCCGCGCCATTCCGCAGACCCCAAGGGGCTTAAACGCCTTCATTTCCACAACCATTTGCAGTCTCTCATTCTCGCCCTCGTTTTCTCGCCCAGCAGCCACAGAGCATTTCACATCACATCTTCACCCTGAGGCACTGAACAAACCTCTCAGAATTCAGATAAGAGAGAGAGAGAGAGAGACACTACAGCTGACTTGGTTGCCGGCATTATGCCTGACAAGACCTAGAAAAAAAAACATCGAATTGAGCCTGGCTACCAGCTGAGACCTTCAATTCAAGGTTCAGGACTCAAGAGATGGCTTCATGTACTAGGCGATGTACAGACAGGCAGGGACCCGTGAACACGGATCCCTCAAACCAGCTGTAAAATCAAACAAATAAAGCATCAAAGCGCTAGGCACAGCATGTGTCACATCAAAACATTATCTCAGGAAGAGACAAAGCTCCAGTGCTTGACTACCAACCCAATTCGTTTTCATCTTTTGGCTAATGTGGCAGATTCGCCCCTAGGGGGTGCTGGTTTGTGCCATGGACAGTACAGTAACCTGAACCTACTGGCATAATAATAGACACTTTACCTGAATTGAATTTAATGATTTAAAGGACTGAGTACGATGTAATTACAAATTAGATGACAAAAAATACTGGTATTGTACATGAATGCAAAAAAAAAAGCTAAATTGCTACACTGCAATTCAGAAGTTGGGGATCAGTAAGATTTTTAATGTTTTTTAAGGAAGTCTTTTCTGCTAATCTAGGCTGCATTTATTTAATTAAAACAGTAATATTGTGAAATATTATTACTATTTAAAAATACTGGTTTTCTAATTTAATATAATTTAAAATGTAATTATTCTTGTGATGCAAAGATAAATTTTCAGCATCATTACTACAGTCTTCAGTGTCACATGATTCTTCAGAAATTATTCTAATATGCTGATTTATATCAGTGTTAAAAACAGTTGTGCTGCTTTATATATATATATATATATATATATATATATATATATATATATATATATATATATATATATATACGTATATATATATATATATATATATATATATATATATATATATACGTATATATATATATATATATATATATATATATATATATATATATATATATATATATATATATATATATAGATATAGATACACACACACACATTTTTTTTTTTGGAACCTTTTTTTCAGGATTATTTGATGAATAAAACATTAAAAAGAACAGCATTTGTTTACAAAGGAAATCTATTTTTAACAAAATACACTACAGTTCAAAGTTTGGGGTCAGTAATGTTTTTCTTTCGTTCTTTGCTTGAAAGAAATTGATACTTTTATTCAGCAAGGATGTGTTAAATTGTTTTTAAAAAATGATAGTAAAGACTTATATTGTTAGAAAAGATTTCTATTTTGAATAAATGCTGTTCTTTTAAACTTTTTATTCAAAGAATCCCGAAAAATGTATTACAGGTTCCAAAAAATTTTAAGCAGTGAAAAATGTTTCCAACATTGATAATAAATCAGCCTATTAGAATGATTTCTGAAGGATTGTGCTACAATAAAGACTGGAGAGTGTGGCTGATGAAAATTCAGCTTTGGATCACAAAAATAAATTCTTTTAAAGTATATTAAAATAGATTAAAATAGAAAACTGTTATTGTTAAATTGCAATAATATTTCATAATATTACTGTTGTCTGTAGTTTTGATCAAGTAAATGGAACTTTGATGAGCATAAGAGACTTCTTTAAAAACATTAAAGATCTTACTGATCCCAAACGTTTGAGCAGCAGTGTATATATAATGTAATTAATTTAATAATAATAATAACAATAATAATAATAATAATAATGTATGATAAAAACAAACCATTCAAAAGTTAGGGATCAGTAAGATTTATTTATTTATTTTTATTTATTTATTTTTTGTTGCTGTTGAAAGAAATTCATTCTTTTATTCAGCAAGGACACATTAAATTGATCAAAAGTGACAGTAAAGACATTTATAATGTTACAAAAGATTTCTACTTCAAATAAATGCTGTTATTGTCCATTCATCAAAAGAATCCTAAAAATGTATCTCAGTTTTCACAAGAATATTAAGCATCTGTTTTGAGCACTGAAAATAAGAAATGTTTCTTGAGCACCAAATGAATGATTTCTGAAGGATTATGTGACATTGAAGACTAATGAGACTAAAGAGTAATGATGCTGTAAATTCAGCTTTACGATCACAGGAATAAATTACATTTTAAAGTATATTCAAATAGAAGATTTATTTTAGATAGTAATAATATTTTGCAATATTGTCTCTTTGCTGTATTTTGATCAAACAACTGCAGCCTTGGGGAACATAACAGACTTTGCAAAATAGAAAAAAAAAACGTAAATAAATGTACCGTTTAGTAAGTAGTAAGTTGCAATTTAGTTACTTACAATGAATTGGGAAGGTCTCGGGTGCTGAAAGCTGATCTGGGCCCGTCACATGCTTTGCCGTGCAGGTGAATTGTGACTCTACATCCTCTTTCCTGGCTGTGTACTGCAGAATGGAAGAGGTGCTGGACAGACCTGTGCCTACCTCCTTGGTGATAGTAGACGTGATGATAATCACTGCAGTCACACACAAACACACATCAGTCATTAGAGCTGGCAAACGCAGTAACTGTCACACTTTGTAAACACTGGAAGTGCCGGAAACCACATTACGACAGCTTGAGAATGTTCACTATCCACAAACCAGTCAGCAGCGAGCTTGAGTCTTCAGCCACAGTTAAAAGGGTAAGTTTCCTTTATTTCCTTGATTTTTAGAATAACCAAACTGCATATAATACATTGGTTAGAAACTAAACTTGTCAGTCTGTGACCACAAGCTAAGAAAATGAAAATATGTTAAACACATCTCATAGCAATCAGTTCATGCTTTTTGTAAATTAATCTTCTTTATTTTAGACAGATGGGGAAAAAAGTGGCAGAAGTAGTTCGGCAGCATATCAAAAACAGGTACCGGGTGTCTGTCAATTAAAACTGTGACATGCCATATCGGATGCTTGCAGTGTAGACAGCTCCAATATGCTTACAATATGTGCAATATCTTGTTCTGTTGTGTCGCAACATGCCGCACACATCCGGTGTAGAAATGCATCATTTATTGTAATTACCAGACAGAAATATTACGCATACTTGTTGAGTTGTTCTATAAAACAAGTGCCTTCTCAATTGCAGAAAAGTGATTTTAAGAGAATTAAATCAAAACAGTGCCATCTGAAACTAAATTCTGTTATTAATTACTCACCCTCATGTTGTTCCAAACCCGTAAGACCTTTGTTCCTTTTCAGAACACAAATTAAGATATTTTTGATGAAATCCGAGAGCTTGAATGTGGTAGTTGTGTTGCTGTCTATGCAGGGTCAGAAATCTCTCACATTTGATGAAAAATATCTTAATTTGCGTTCTGAAGATGAACGAAGTTCTTACGGGTTTGGAACGACATTAGGGTGAGTAATTTATGACAGAATTTTCATTTTTGGGTGAACGAACCTTTTAACATTTAAAAATGTTTTTCATAAAACACATAAACATTTTTTTTTAATGGGCTAGATATTTTATGTCCCTTATTAATATTATGTCCCTTCCTGACAATGACAGTTCACCATTATTTTGTGGTAAATAAACAGTGTGAATGGGAATTCAAACTCATACATTATAGATAAATGATCCTGTTTTGATTCATATTAATGTGATTGGTCTAGAATGAATTGGAAAAGAACACACAATTTATCATGGCACAATTTAAAAAGAATTTAAAATATTTGTCTATATGTACACTACCAGTCAAAAGTTTTTGAACAATTCAATTCAATTCAATTCAAATTTATTTGTACAGCGCTTTTCACGATACATATCGTAGCAAAGCAGCTTTACACCAAATTGACATTTTTACAATAAGATTTTTGATGTTTTTTAAAGAAGTCTCTTCTGCTCACCAATCCTGCGTTAATTTGAACCAAAGTACAGCAAAAACAGTGAAATTCTGAAATGTTTTTACTATTTAAAATAACTGTTTTCTATTTGAATATATTTTAACATTTTATTTATTGGCATCATTACTCCAGTCACATGATCCTTCAGAAATCATTCTAATTTCCTGATTTGCTGCTGTTTAAAAAACATTTATTATTATTATTATTATTATTATTATTATTATTATTATTATTATGTTGAAAATAGCTGAGTAGAATTTTTTCAGGTTTCTTTGAAGAGTAGAAAGTTCAGAAGAACAGCACTTATCTAAAATAGAAATCTTTTGTAACATTATAAATGTCTTTACCATCATCTTTGACCAATTTAAAGCATCCTTGCTAAATTAAAGTATTAATTTCTATCATTTCTTTTGAATGGTATAGTGTATAATGCTACAAAAGCTTTTTATTTTAGATAAATGCTGATCTTTGGATTTTTCTATTCATCAAAGAATCCTGAAGAAATGTACTTAACTGTTTAAAATATTGATGATAATAATAATAATAATAATAATAATAATAATAATAATAATAATAATAATAATAATAATGTTTCTTAAACAGCAAATCAGCAGATCAATTAAATGCATGCTTGGTGAACAGAGACTTCTTTAAAAACCAATTAAAAAAAACTTTTGACTGGTAGTATATGTCAGTTTTTCTTTTTCACTAAATGACTCTGATGTGGACTCACTTTTGCCGTCATCCACTAGGGGCTGGTTGTTCTTCATCCAGATGAGATCTGCTGGTGGGTTGGCATTCTCCACCACACACTCTCCCAACTAACACAAAAACACACACACAGGGAAAAAAAAAAAAAAGTACATCTGCTTTAGTGACTATATCGCAACCTCTCATCAGCAGGAATCTGGATGAGATTCAAGTTGGCAATACTCAAACCCTTTCGGTTTTGCTTATCATACACATCTATTTATGGACTCATGACACAGTTTCACAATTCGATTGTCCCATGATGCGTCATTTCCTTCAACACAATTTAAGTGTGTGTTTGCAAGGGACACTTTTCTTCGGGACTTTCCCTAATGTTGGTTCATGACATACTGTAAAGTACTCTGGGTACTTTTAACCTGATGTTGCACGTGTGTCGGGTAAATCCTGAGGCGGCACAGGGAAGATACCTTGATATACATAATGACATAATCTGTATGAGCTAATGTAGGTGGGGTTTTAACTCTACAGTTGTGATACAGCTCTTCCATTTCCTCACTTTCTTTCTCTCGCCCTTTTCCTTCTCTCTGGTTGAGTAAAAACGCCGCCAGAGGCCAAAGAGGCTCTGCATTAATAACACGCTGACAGGATCACATGCTGACGAGCTATCCGCCCCAGGATAGAGAGATCAGCAGAAAGAGAGAAGGGTAATAATGGCAGGAGAGGAGAGCAGACAGCAGGATGATGCATGAGTTCAGGTGTTCGGGGTGGCATGAGAAATCCAAGATTTAGAGGAACCACGAACGGGGTGGGGGACGGGGTAGGGGAAATCGCCGTACCGTGATTCCGATCTCTGATAACACGCCGGACCCTCCTCAGGAACCGGACCATGATACATCACCTCTCAAGTGCAGAGTGCTGCCTGAAGCCTGTAGCTTCCACTGAGCCATGGAACAGAGCAGCTGTGACTAAGCACTTTCCTTCCTGGACTCTTTGGGGGATTCACTAAGAATGAATTCTGCCTGCTAATAGCGTCGTTTATTTACACATGCTTTCTGCATTGTTTTAGCAACCAATTTCAGTTTTCATTACCAACTCTTTTAGTACTTTTGCTGAAGAAAAGGAACTGGAATTAATTGAAAAGAACAAATGCAAGTCCACTGCCAAATAATGAGAAAACCAATCAATTCAAACTATTCTGGCAAAACAGTGTTATTATAGTATAATTAGTATACTATTATTACAGCATTTATTATTATTTTAAATTAGATTTTATTTTGATATTTCAGGTTTTCTTCTTTAGTTTACATATTAGTACTTTGGTGTGCTTTTGTCATTTTTGTTTTTTAGCTTTAATTTTATTGATTTACTTAATTTCCATTTGATTTTTTTTTTTATGTTAGACATTCAATTTTCATAAGTTTTTCATCTAATATTTATTTTTATTAAAGAAAACAATTTTTAAACTTTTAGTTTTAGTTAACAATAACAATTGTTCATTTAGCAGATTTTAGATGCGGCATGCAGCCAAAATTTCAACAATGGCCTTGGCTACATAAAAAATTAGGACGTATATAAAAATGTAATCAAAAATGTATAAATAAAGATGTAAGAAATATATTTAAAAATATATATTAACAAACACAATTTATAATATATGTTATGTTATAATATATAATTTAATTCCATTATTTTTAATAAAATGTGACCCTTGACCACAAAACCAGTCTTAAGTAACATGGGTATATTTGCAGCAATAGCCAACCATTCATTTTATGGGTCAAAATTATCGATTATCGATGCCAAAAATCATTAGGATATTAAGTAAAGATAAAGTTCCATGAAGATATTTTCTAAATTTACTACCATAAATGTATCAAAACTTTATTTTTGATTAGTAATATGCATTGCTAAGAACTTCAATTGAACAACTTTAAAGGCAAGTTTCTCAATATTTAGATTTTTTTGCACCCTTAGATTCCAGATTTTCAAATAGTTATATCTCGAACAAATATTGCCCTATCCTAAAAAAACATAAATCAATGGAAAGCTTGTTTATTCAGCTTTCAGATTATGTATAAATTTCAATAAAAAAAAAAAAGAACCCTTATGACTGTTTTTGTGGTCCAAGTTCACAAACTGTAGTCAACATTTGAAGTGGATCAAGTCCTTTAATTGTCCTAAAACCAAATACCCGTTCTTGTCTTAGGACAACTTTGATGAACTACTGACAAAACATATTATAATTTTAATAATCTTTAGTAATCTTTAACTACATGATGTTATGTTATATGAACAACCAGTTAGTAACCATACTGATTTAAATTTCATGAGACTTAAATCAGTGCATATCATTAAAAAATAAAAAAAAAAATTCATTCAAATCATAATAGTCATAAGTTCAGGAATCGTTTGGACTATTGGTTTTAGTGTATAGTTTTGATTGCCTAAAAAAACAATTGAAAGAATCAGACTACACTGGTCACCCAGTATGTTTTTGATTCATATTCAAGAAAGTAATTTATTCCTCTCAGTTGGCAGTTGTGGTGCTCCTTAATATTCAATGTGTGCTCCTAAATTTTATTTGGTGCTCCTAACTTTTTGAATTTGGGAGCACCAGTGCTACCAAGTAAAAAAATTAATTTCGAGCCCTGTAGTCTTCAGAATTCACTCTATAAATCCCAAGATTATCAATATGACTCCCCTTCACCTTTCAGTAATTGCTGCTACGATCACTGAAAAATGTACACAAACCTTTTAATATAACTCATCTACAGCCTGTTTTTTTTTTTTTTGCGAAAGTGGCACACCTATTTAAATGCACTCACCCCTCTCTTTCTAATTTTCTCTTTCAAGAGACCTTCAGCCACCAACTGTATTAAATGTTCTATATTCAAAAGGAGGTGCTCTTTCTTCCGTGCCCTTCCCCTGTCTCTGCCTAAGTGAGACTCGGCACTTTGAACACGACAGACCTCGGTGGGTGGCCGCGGGAAAAAAACAGTCCCATAATGCTGTATACACAACCCCAGCCTTCCCCACCCCACATCTCCGCCTCAGATCCCAGCGCCTCTGAACTACATTAAAACGAGAGAGCGATAGGGGGAGGAAATGGAAAATAACGACCCCCAGCTCCATTTACAAACGCCAGTTATAAGGACTGCGTGGGAAGCCTTGTATGTGCTCCAAGTAGTTCAAATCAAAGCTCCTTCCTCTTCACATGCAACCGAATAATATTACTGCTGTCCTGCGTTTGAGATGCAAACTCTAGACAACATAAAAGTGGTTGTTTCCTGTGTAGCCGTGGGTGACAACCGCTCGAGCGCTGCCTAAATCAGGTGTGTACGCCCCACAGACGCGTTCGCTGATGTCCGTATCATTAGCGCTTTCTTTGAGCCGCGTCTGACTGTGATAACAGCAGGTGTGTGTCAATGTTGAGACTACTGGAGAGGCATGCTGGGTAATGAAAACAAAGGCACAGGGTTTGATCCTGCACATTGTTAGTACACTGGCTGGTTTGTGTACTGAAGCAAACACTGGATGAGGGAAACAACAGCAGCAGCTGAAGATCTGGGTCTTAAAGGGAAGAGTATAAAGAGCGTGACTCACCTGCGTCAGTTTCCCGTTTTCCAGTTCTTTCGCTTTGTTTTTGATTACAGGAGCTGATGGTTTCTCTGAAATAAGAGATAAGGCAGATAATCAAACAAATATGTAGGTATGTTTGATAACGCATAGCATCATACAGTAGCATACAGTATGTATATTGTTGACAAAATGCTTCTATGCACAGAATGTGGGTAGTTACATTTTTGGGTCTTTTTTCCTATGTATTCTACATATAATGTTATATAATATGTTAGAATAATATATCATTTCAATATATATGTAGAAGTGCTTGAAATGTAAACTACCCGGACCACCTACTTGGTTTGCCAAAATTTGCATTATAGTTTCAGCCTGAGCACACTGTGACTAATACTGTATCCCAAAATGCAATTGCCCTCCACTTGGCCCTCCATTTCCAGTGTGACGAGTGCACTACAAAATCTCTTTGACTCATTGTTGATCGGACAAAAGTTAACATTGTTTTTTTTTTTTTCCCACACAACATCAGATTACAACTGGATTTACCTCTCAAATGATAACTGTACACCATTCACTGAATTTAACTAAATGTTGTAAACAGGGTGTGATTTGTGAAAAAAGTGTGTGTGGGGAGGGTGGCTATAGCCTAAGTAACCTAATGTCAGTGTAATCTGTTAACAACGCACGTTATAAACCAGTCTTCTTAGGCAAGTATAAGATAATGAGTGTCATGTCACGAAATGTTTTTAATATGACGGAAACTGTCTAATGTGATCACATTTTAATAAAAACATTGTAAGTTAGGCCTATTAATATTTTCATTTCCACTGTTATTCAAACAACGAATAAATTATAAGAGAAAGCATGCAAAGAACACAGTACCAACGGAGCTTTTTGAAACTTCGAATCAGTTAAATCACTGCATCGCAAAATGATTCACTGATTCGAGCTCTCCAATCGGACCACATATCGCAAATCTTTTGATTCAGAATGGGACTTCAAAGCGCGTTACACTAATTTTTTGATTCAGAACAGGACTTCAAAGCGCCTATCATGAATCATTTAATTCAGGACAGGACTTCAAAGCACGTATCAGCAAATCATTTGATTCAGAACGGGACTTCAAAGCGCGTATCAGTGAATCATTCGATTCAGAATGGAACCCTAAAGCACGTATCGCAAATCTTTTGATTCAGAACGGGACTTCAAAGCGTGTATGGCGAATCATTTGATTCAGAACAGGACTTCAAAGTGCATATTGCAAATCTTTTGATTCAGAACGGAACCCTAAAGCACGTATTTTAAATCGTTTGATTCAGAACGGGACTTCAAAGTGCATATCGTGAATCATTTGATTCAGAACGGAACTTCAAAGCGTGTATGACGTATCATTTGATTCAGATCGGGACTTCAAAGCGTGTATCCTGAATCTTTTTTAGTCAGAACAGAACTTCAAAGCATATATCGCAAATCTTTTGATTCAGAACGGAACTTCAAAGCATGTATCGTGAATCATTTGATTCAGAACAGGACTTCAAATCATGTATCGTGAATCATTTGATTCAGAACGGAACTTCAAAGCGTGTACCGTGAATCGGGACGTCGGAGTGGGTTGGCAGGATGTTTTTTATCCCCACCAAAGTCCCGATCTAAATCAAATGATTCGCGATATGCGCTTTAAAGTCCCGTTCTGAACCAAATGATTTGCGATACGCGCCTTGAAGTCCCGTTCTGAATCAAATGGTTCACGCAAATCGCACCCTGGTTGTAATTGTGTACGGTTTCACATTTATAGAACAATGGCAATATTACAAAATATAACATTAGAAAGTCTATAAATCACTTGTTTTTCTGAAGAACACTGTCCAAGAGCGACACCAGCAGGTAAAGTTACAGCAGGAGGTTACGTCTCTCTCGCCTCCCCTGAGCCCACTGAGTTTTAACAGACCCAAATAAAAATAGACCACAAATAAAATATATTTAAACTGTTACTTGACTTATTATTTTGGAATAAATGTAAAATGCTTAAAAACACTAACATGATGAGATCCATACTGTCACGAATCTGGTCGGTGTCCCGTTGTCCACTCACCACCAGATGTCACTCTCGCTCCACCTACTCACTCTGACTGTTACGTTGCATCTCGGACTGCATCTCCCATCCTCCACCGCTCTGATTGCGTCAGCCCCCGTGACCAATCAGGCATCCTATAAAATCCCGGTACTCCTCAGTTGCACTTCATGGTTTGTTTCGTTGTATCGCGTTATCGTATTCCTGTTTTCCTAGCGTGTTTCCAAGTTCCTGGTTTTTGATCTCCTGCCTGGTTTCCTCGTTTACGTCTGTCTAGCCGCCTGCCTTGTGATTTATTGCTCGTGTTTTTCGGATTATTCTCTTGGATTGCCTGTTATATCCCTGTCTGCTCCTGTCTCGACCCTGCCTGCCCACCGTGTACCTGTTTGTTCTTCCAATAAAGCTCGCATATGGATCCGCTCGCCTCTCGCCTCTCTCTCAACGTAACAGAACAAACCATCACCACAGGATCCAGCAGCTTTCACCCCGGACATTCATCCGATATGGACACGGACATAATTCTTTGCAGGATTAAACAGAGAGCACGCACACTGGGACAATACACCCGTGAGTTTCTTTCCATCTCAAATTCTTCCACCCTCCCGGACTGTATACAGATTGAAATATTCTGCGATGGCGTGAACGAGCCGTTAAGGGCGAGACTGAGATGCGAGGGTCCGCGCTCTTCGCTTGTGGCTTTCATGAACTTTGCGTTTTTGTGTGTGGGTTCGCCGTGCACCGTGGGGGTCGCAAAGAGGGAACGCGACAACGCGGTAATGGCGACCGCGCGTCCCACCCGCAGATTGGCGGTCATGCCGGAGCACGATCCCACAAACACCTTTGCCGCCTGGATCGCTCGTGAAATGGCGGCCGTGCAGGAACGCGCTCAAGCAATGGCTATGGCTGCGGAGAGCGCTCAACTAATCGCGGCGACAACCGCGCCCGTTCACAAGATGGCGGCCGCGTCGGAGCGCGTTCATGATAAAGCAGCGACAACAGAGCCCGTGCACAAAAGGGCGGCGACTGCGGTGCCCGTTTGCAAGATGGCGGCGGCGCCGGCGAGCGCTCACAAGATGGCGGCGACGGCGGAGCCCGTTCACAAGATGGCGGCGAAAACCGAGCTCCGTCACGTCACAGCTGCCATATCAGAGCCATATAAAGTTGCCGCTGCATTTCCTGAGTCAAGTCGAGTTTCCAAGTCAAGTCAAGTTGCAGCTGCATCTCCTGAGTCAAGTCGAGTTTCCAAGTCAAATCAAGTTGCAGCTGTGTTTCCTGAGCCAAGTCAAGTTTCCGAGCCAAGTCAAATTACAGCTGTCGCTTCAGTCTCAAGTCAAGTTACAGCCATCATTCCCGAGCCAAGCACTGTCAAGATGGCCGCCACGCCAGAGCCACTGCACGAGATGGCCGCCACGTCAGAGCCAGCTAACGCCATGTCAGCCAAGCCACAGCCTGCTCAGGCCATCTCAGTCAAGCCACAGCCTGTTCACATTGTGTTTTCTGCTCTTGAGTCTGCACCCATCATGGCCGGCCTTCCTGAAGCAGTTCCTGTGTCAAGCAAAGTCACAGCCGTGGTTCCTGAGTCAAGTCACGTCCCGCCTGACATCCCAAGATCGCGGCCTATCATGATGGCCCACTTGCTGGATTCACCCCTCATGGCGGTATGGGCAGTTAAAATGGCGCTCCTCCACGCCGCGGCTGCTACCCCAGGGTCAAGTCAAGCTCCAGGGTCAAGTCAAGCTTCCAAGTCCGGTCAAGCAACAGAGTCAAGTCAAACCAAAGCTGCTGTTCTTCATGAGTCAAGTCAAGACACACCTGTTCTTCACGAGTCAAGTCACGTTACGGCTGTTCCCCACGAGTCAAGCCAAGTCACACCTGTTCTTCACGAGTCAAGTCACGCTACAGCTGTTGTTCTTGAGCCAAGCCATGTTTTTCAGGAGTCAAGTCCCATTACAGCAGATCTCCATGAGCCAAGCCAGGTTACAGCAGATCCTCATGAGCCAAGCCAAGCTGCTGCTGTTTTTCCAGAGCCAAGTCAAGCTTCAGCCACTGCTCCAGAGTCAAGTCCGGCTACGGCTGTAGCCTCCAAGTCCAGTCAAGCTGCCAGGTCCAGTCAAGCTGCCAAGTCCAGTCAAGCTGCCAAGTCCAGCGACGCCAAGGATGTTGTCCCTGAATCAAGTCATGTTGTTCCTGAGTCAAGTCATGTTACAGCGGATTTCCATGAACCAAGCCCTGTTACAACTGGTCATCACAAACCGAGTCAAGTTATGGCTGATCTTCATGAGCCAAGTCAATTCATTACTGATCTCCACGAAGCAGGTCAAGTCACAGTTGGTCACCACGAACCAAGTCACATCCTGCCCGACGGCTCAGAGCCCCATCACGCCTCGTCTGACCGCTCAGAGTCAAGTCCCGCCTCGTCTGACCGCTCAGAGACAAGTCACGTCTCGTCCGACCGCCCAGAGTCAGGCCACGTCCCGCCTGACGGCCCAGAGCCTCTCCATGTTTCATCAGTCCTCCCAGTGCCTCGTCATGTCTCGTCTGACCTTCCAGAGCCGTGCCATGCCACGTCTGATATCCCACGATCACAGCCTATCATGATAACCAGTGTACTGGACCCACCACAACCTCCCGCTGCTGCTCTTACTTTAATGGCGGTTGCCATCTGGTGTGTGTGGGCTGCACACTGTGCCCCTGAGGTCACGTCTGTTCACAGATCAACCCCTGAGGCCACGTCTGTTCACCAGTCTGCTCCAGAGCTCCCGTCTGATCTCAAACCTGCTCCAGAGCTCCCGTCTGATCTCAAGCCTGCCCCAGAGTCCCTCTCTGATCTCAAGCCTGCTGCAGAGCTTTCGTCTGGTCTCCAGCCTGACTCAGAGCTCCCCTCTGATCACAAGCCTGCTTCAGAGGTCCCGTCGGGTCTCAAGTCTGCTCCCGAAGCCTTCCCCATTGGAGAAGCTGCGCCAATGCCTCCAGAGGTGTCGGCGTCGGCCGTAGAACCTCTTATGGAGGGGGCGTTAACTGCTAAACTCTCTGCTTCTCCCTTTTTTCTGTCTGCATCCTCTGTCACTGTTCTCCCCAGGTCCCCGTCCAAGGCGCAGCCTCCTGTTCCGCCCCGGAGGGCTGTTGCGCCTCCTGTTCCGCCCCGGAGGGCTGCGGTCCTCCTGCTCGCCTCCTGTTCCGCCCCGGAGGGCTGCGGTACCTCCTGCTCCGCCTCCTGTTCCGCCCCGGAGGGCTGCTGCACCTTCTCCCCCTACTCTGTCTGCCTCCTCTGTCCCTGCTTTCCCCAGGTCCCAGACCGTGACGCAGATTCCTGTTTCTCCCTGGAGGGCTCCTGCGCCTCCTGCTCTGCCTCCGGCTCCGCCCTGGAGGGCTCCTGCGCCTCCTGCTCTGCCTCCGGCTCCGCCCTGGAGGGCTCTTGCTCCGCCTCCGGCCCCACCCTGGAGGGTACCTGCTCTGTCGGTCCTGCCTCAATCTCTGGGCTTCCCTCATGGACCTGGTCCTCCAGCCCTCGCCCTGTCTCGCTCCCACCCCACCGCTCCCCTGGACTGCTGTTTCCCTCGAGCGTCTGGAAGCCGCTCCTTGGGGGGGGGGCTATGTCACGAATCTGGTCGGTGTCCCGTTGTCCACTCACCACCAGATGTCACTCTCGCTCCACCTACTCACTCTGACTGTTACGTTGCATCTCGGACTGCATCTCCCATCCTCCACCGCTCTGATTGCGTCAGCCCCCGTGACCAATCAGGCATCCTATAAAATCCCGGTACTCCTCAGTTGCACTTCATGGTTTGTTTCGTTGTATCGTGTTATCGTATTCCTGTTTTCCTAGCGTGTTTCCAAGTTCCTGGTTTTTGATCTCCTGCCTGGTTTCTTCGTTTACGTCTGTCTAGCCGCCTGCCTTGTGATTTATTGCTCGTGTTTTTCGGATTATTCTCTTGGATTGCCTGTTATATCCCTGTCTGCTCCGGTCTCGACCCTGCCTGCCCACCGTGTACCTGTTTGTTCTTCCAATAAAGCTCGCATATGGATCCGCTCGCCTCTCGCCTCTCTCTCAACGTAACACATACATGGCTTTAATAAATAGAATATTAATTAGATTGTTAATGTAGAAATCATTTTTTTTTTTTTTTTTCTGACAGTTTTTCTGATTTGAGTGTGTATGTATATGCAGTATATACTGTTTAGTGTATGCACAATCCATTCCTAAGCACAGCCAATCTTTCTGATCTATGGTGGAATGCTGTGCGCAAATCAGTATCACTTCTATGCTTTCCATCTAAACGCATGCAACTAGATCAAGGCTACAAAAGTGGATCACCCATGTTATTCTCTCCCATATCTGACATCTCCACACCCACTTTTCAGTACAATTTGAGATCTGACGCTTACATTCGGTTTCATCATAGACTGAAGCTGAGCTTGATTTTTCCTATTCTCCTCTCCGATTTGCTCTTATGTATTAATATTTTGTGTGTGTGTGTGTGTGTTTTATTAATACTCACTGTAAACTTTCACTTCCGCAGAGTACTCCTGTAAGTTGGTAAAAGACACGACCATGCAGGTGAATACTCTCTGGTCCACCAGTGAGCCTTGGGTGATCAGGAGACTGGAGTTGGCGGCGATGCTAACTCTACTTTTGTAGCCGTCCGTGGCGGACACGGTCGCCTCATCTTTCAGAGCCTGCTTCACGAGAAGATCGCCGGGAGAGCCGTCATCTTTCACCTGAATGAGATAACGGGGCCGTTAGCAAAGCGACAAACACACTTTTAGCACCTATAGAGATTAAATTAGAAATCAATATGATGATGAGAGTAGCCGTATATTGCTCGGCTACCCAGACTGGCTAGCAGGGCAGAGTAACGGCCCAGATGCTCAGAGAAACACTCACGTATTTCCATTTGGTGAAAATAAGGCCATCTGGCTTGTTATTTCCATTGTTGCATGGCACTTCAATGGTCTCACCGTACAGACCTATAACCGTCTGCACACAGCTCCCTGGAAAATACAAGACAAGAACATCCTGTTTTAGATGGCGGGTTGGTATCAAACAGAGCGGCTGTGAAGCATCGGCAGAAATTACTGTCAAATGCGACACGCGCGCGTACACAAACATCAAGGCATTATCTCCACTCCAAAACAGAGCAACAAGAAATGGGAGGGAGGATAGGCAGCTGAGGTCTTGTTTTGATTATTCCCAAGACAAGTGCACGTTATGCATCTTAATTTTAAATTAGACGTGTTCGCAGATTCTGAAAGCACAAAAGGCACGACTCCACGCAACAGCACCAATGAATTATGTTCAAGCAGAGGTTTTTCAACACATAGCCGGTCTGGAATTCTCTCATGGGAAGTGCATGCATTAATAATTGTTTGTGCGTTAGTGTGCGCATTTAGGTACGGATCGAAATGACAGACGTGGAAGTTGAACATTGTCATCTGGAATGATAGATTGCACTGCAACATTCCACGCCGACACGACAGCGCTGTTTGTCACTTGTGCCGATGAGCGCTGTAAACATCCAACTGTCTTACGCAGATAAGCGCTGACAATCAGCAACAGTCGATCATAGTTTGGAGCGCAGAAATGGTTGGCGTTGTGAAACGCGATGCTATGTTTGCGCAATAGCAGTTTGAGAGGCGTATGAATGTTGAGCAAAACTTAGCACTTAAAGGTTGCAGGGCCCTTTATTAATGCCTGGTGAGGTTGTCATGGCAATGAGGCCCCATGTTCACTGGTACGATGGATTTAGGTAAAGCAGTATAAGGGGTTGAAAGGTCAGGGCTGAAGGGACGTCACGGTCCGCCCACTTCCATCAGCGCCTCGTCTCCAAGAGAGACTAATCAAAGAGTCTGAACAACGGAGGTTCAAATTCTGGTCAAACCGGAGACTAGAGCTGTAGGCAACCGCTCTTCGGCACACAGTCAGCCTTGCCTCCAGGGCAATCGTTCCCCATTTTCGCAACTTTTCATTGTGATAGCAGTTTTAATATTGACCGAGGGGCTGCACTGCAGAGGATAAAAGAGCTGATAAACAGAAACAACACCAATGATATAGATTCACACTAGAAAACACATACACACACCAATTCAGCAGAATAGGTCATTTTGAAGCACTGAGCATGGACTAATCTGCACAGAAACGACATTTCCCAGTGCTGCCTCTGAATACAGGAATACTGGCATTAAACAAGCAATCAATATGCACACAATGGTCGACGTGTTGGCTGAAGTAATATTTCCCCCAAAAATGTTCTTCCAAACCTGTGTGCTATTATTTTTTTTCTTTTGAAAACAAAATAAGAAATGACTAAATTGTGTTATTATTATTATTATTTTTAAGAAAGCCTGTTTCCACCTCAGAGTAAAAAAAATGAAACAGGTAACTGTGACAAAGCTGAAAATAAGAATATAAAGTGAAATATAAAGCAGAAATTCTGAAATGTAAAGCTGCAGTTTGCTGTAAAGTTGCAATGTGATATAGTGTCATTGTTAGGGCAGGGCGATATGGACAAAAAATGATCACAGTTTTTTTTCATATCAGTTAAAATCGATAATTATCACAATATAAATATCAAATTTTGTCAAATCAGATTTTTGCTCCAATGTGAATGTAAAAAAAAAAAAACAGATGGTTAATTGTGGTTTTAAACTATTCTTTATGGTCAGAACATGACAAACACTTAAAGTTTTTTAATTCTTTACACTGTTCCAGTCATTTTTCCTTAACAAAAAAAAAAAAAAAAATAATAATAATAATAATAATTATATATATATATAATTTCTTAGTTCTACATCTTCTAATGAGTAATAATGCTTCAAATCAAGATACAGGTTTGTGTTGCCTCATAATATAAATAATAATATATATTTTCTTTGTCTCTTAGAAATACACATTTGATAGTGGCTTGAGTTAGGATGCAGATGTAGATTTATGTTCATTATCAAAATCAGTAATATCTGTAAAAATTGTAGCAACCTCATTTTTATATGGTAAAATGTAATTATTCTGACTGTTTGAGGCGTTTTTTTTATTAACCTTTGGTCTTCCATTGTAGCATACATTTAGATAATGATATCACATTTAAAACCACAAATATAGCACCTCAGTAACATGGTAAAAAAAATGTAATATGGTTTCTATATGAAAAAACAGTAGTCTAACTATTCTACATTTAGTATAAATGCATAAACAGTATAGTTTAATCACAAATAAATACTGTAATAGTTCATTACTCCTCCTTCAAAACATTTCATACATGTCTACATTAATAATATATTAACATTAGACACGAATACCCACATTTCTGACACAATACCATGGTCTGACTGTCTCGTCGCGCACAGTGTTTCTCCTGTTTGTCAGCGCTGTATCAGCTGGCCATAAACCGAGTTATTCGTGCTCTTCACTGAATTCAAGCGCTCCACACTGGATCTCAAAGCACTTTTTACTAGTGGCGTGACCGAGACTCTTCAGAGATGTAAAGTATCTGCTCTGGTAAACTCCCGCCACGCCGCCGTTTAAACCTTGATCCGAGCGGATAAACGGTCGGAATGGCGCGCTTTAAATGATTAGCGCTATTTCGTTTAGCCTTTGCCGCATAAACATTATATCGACCATTTATCAAACTCTTGTTATCGTTCATGGAGGAAATTTATATCGCGCGAAATATATATCGTTATTTGAGATATAAAATTGCTATTTCACAATATAAAGTGTGATTATAAAAGTTGCAATCATACAATATAGTCACATTGTGTTGCAACTATTTAACTATATAACAGAAAACTAAAATTATACACTATTAAGCCACACTGCAATATGAAGTCACAATCATGCAACATTAAACAAAATAAAGTTGGAATTATAAAAAAGTAGTCACACTGTATGATGCAAAAGAAAATAAAAATAATGACTTTATTCAACAATTTCTTCTTAATTTGTGTTCTAAAGATGAAAAAAAGTCTTTTTTTTTTTGAGGTTTGACAAGACATTGCTTTTTAAACTCTGACGCAGAAACTGGCCTCCATACTGTTTTGTTTCCTTTGAGGTTTGACAAGACATCTTCACTATGAACTTAATGGAAAATGGCTACTTCAAAATGTCCTTTTGTGTTCAAAGGAGAATAAAAACAGCATATGGGTTTGAAAAGAAATAAGGGTGAGTGAATGATGACAGAATGTTCATTTTTGCTTGAATTATTCTTTTAAACAGACCTGGCAGTCACTCTGACTTCAACAGGTTGTGATAAATGACAGAAGTGAGACACTTTTTTTCACTAAAAGCTCTGAGCTAATAATAAATCCTGTGGAAGAACTGAGATCATGACAGCCGAAAAAAGGACAGGTGTGGACAGCAGTGTGTACACAGTGGGGTCTAAATGCGTCTAAAGACTACTGATTGTTTGGACAGCACACAGAACCTGTTCTAAATTACACCAGCAGCACACGGACACATGATACCTGCACAGGTTGGACAGCACCATGACAACAGATAATCTGCGGGAAGATCCTGACAGTAAATAAAGTCAAGGAAAGAGGGAGATTAGATAGGAAGATGGTTTTGTCTAATCCCGAAACCTGTCAAAACATGAATGCTTGACTGAAAGACATAGCTTAAACTAGACAAAACTAGTTTGCTGGCATAAGTCTCTCAACATGGTCTGACCTAGGCTAGCTTAAACCAGCTAAAACAATCAAACTATCTTTGGCTGGATTAAACCATTTCTTTTCCCAGCAAAATAGGTCATGTTTTATCCCAAAATCAAAAGAAAGTACTGAGAGAAATTATTTTTCACATAAAGAAACTTTTTTTTATTCCCATGATTCTCTGATTTCACACAGCAGCCATTTTGAAATTTTTTGAAGTGGGGCTCTGGTGGGAAAACCCTGGAAGTAAAAAAGTAAACAATGTCCTTGAATATCAGCTCAGAGCTGTTTAAGTGGCTTTGAAAGTGGAAAAGTGGACCAAGGAAGATGTCAAATCACAGGAAGTCTACATCAGTTGGTAGGTAAGGCTGTTTACAGCTACTGTAGCAGGCTACTCCATTTAGATGCACTGTGTTTGTTCAGGCTATGTTATGCTCATGTTTTAAGTGATTTGTGAAGGTGTCTTCACCTGGGTATTTTTACCTCAAAACCAACTTTTAGATAAATGTGCTGTTGATTGGTATGTTCGCATACTGCAATCATGTTAATGCAATGTATTTTCAGTCAGGAAGTGAGTCAGCCTTTGTGAGGGCCTGGCATTTCATTAAGAAAAAAAAAAAGGATCTGGTTAACAGACAGCATGTATTACTTCCTTCTTCTATTTAAGCTTGCAGTGGAATTAACCTTTACTAAGTCTTTTGTGTTTTGGGTTGAAGAACTGTCCTGGATAATGAGATATTTAATAAAATATGTTTACACAGTGGTATTATTTTGCTGTACTTAAAGGATTAGTTCAATTCCAAAATAAAAAATTCTTGATAATTTACATTAATTTCTTTTCAGCTGAAGAAAGACAGACTTGAACATCTTGGATGACTTAGGAGTGAGTAAATTAGTATTTTTTTTTATTCTGGAAGTGAACTAATCCTTTAAATTCATTTATGCTGGTAACAATTTTGTGAGACAGGATGATTTTGGTATTACGTTCATGGAATTTTTGTATTTTTATTTTTTTGTTAGCATGAATATGAGTTGTTTACAACAATGAGAACTTTAGAATGCAACATGCTTAATTGTCAAGCAAATAATATGATTGTGATCCTAAAAATAGGTGTTATTTTCTTTGCAGAAAGGCAGTAATTGTGAAAATAGGGTTGAGTCACAACTAGGGTTTCAATAACAACTAATCAGCTTTGTTCTGTTATTTTGTTTTGTTCTGTGCTTAAATAGTACAGTTAGTTGCACATTTCTACAATCTGATATTGATATTATAATTTAAAGCACTGCTGGTAGTGTACAGCCATACACATTATTACATTTAGTCTCTGGCTGGTGTTGTCTCACATTGTGTTTATATATTTCTTTATTTATTTTTGAGTGTTCTACCAGCATTGGGCTTTCAAGATTGTGTCAGTGTAAAAATAGTCCTGCTTAAAAAAAAAAACAAGAACTACTTTAAGAACTGCAGACCAGACAATAATGCCAAACTAGGAACTCACAGTGCACAGCTCGAGATACTACATAAAACATTTGCAACAAACCTAACCTAACGCATGAACGTGTCAAAGTCTGCCATCTCACACATGATGACAAATGAAGGGATTCAAATGCTAAAATGTGTCAAAAAGTCTCTCATGTCTCTGCATAATGAGGGAAAAGTGTTAAAGTATGCGTTAAGAGAGAGAGAGAGACCAGAGCTATCTGAAGTAAAATCTGACACAACAAGTCTGAGCGATTACATATATTTTCAGAAAAGTCAAAACAATGTAAAAAATGGTTTAATTGTGATAAACTGCTATATATGATATATGTTTTTAGTAAAGTCACAGAAATTCATTGGCTCAAAGGAAGTGGAAACCCAGTATCACACTGTTTTAGCTACAGCTGGGCGAACAAAAGCAAACCAACAAGGAGAATTTGTTTTCTGTCAGAACTATCAAGCCTCAAAGCTGAGCGATTGGACTTCAAATCAAAACTCTCTGCAGGAAAACGATTTCATCCCGAAACATGTCTCACTGGGACATTGGGCCATTCAAAGAGTAGGTCGATCTCTTCAAAAACGTTTCAAATTTTGCAGAACGTAATGCCGTCAAGATAATACTGAAAGCATTTGAACTCCCATAAATGCATAAGCACCAGCAATCCCAATATCAACAAAATCCAATACTTGTTTATAGTATTTGGTGTGGACAAAAAAAGCCTCTTCTGCGTGTTTTTAGTCAGAGAGAATAAGCTTTGGCCAGTGCAACTGCTTTGGGCGGCATGAGGAGTGGGAGAGATGATTCACTGTGTCTGAAGTGCTTTTATTGTGCTCACCAAACTAATAGTGCTAATATTCGCTGAGCATTCATACTGTCCTCAGGGTCAACTTGCTCCCAGTGGGTAATTTCACAGCAGAATTTAGCCTTATTTCTGGCAACGTTATTCAGATGTTTTGTTCTCTTCGCTTTTGTTAAAAGAAATTCACCCAAATAAATGGCGTTTTCATTCCCATGGTGAACAAGAGACCTTCTGCTTTGGTCTAAAGAGATCTGACAAGAGAAAACCATTCACTGCTAACAATGCATTGCTTTGTTCTTTATTATTTGATGTTCACTTCAACTAAATAATGTTTTTATTTAAATTCTGGCCAATATGATAAACTAATTATATTCACGTTACGGCAGACAATTGATAAACGGCTGATAATAAGATCTACATTATTTTGTCATATTTTGCAATAAGAAAAAAACAAACAAATTCTAATATTAACCAGTAACTCTAATTTTGACTGACATGGTACCAATATAAGCTTCCTGCACTTAGTTGACCAGTTTACTATTAAAATTTTATTTGATTCTTAAAATATAATTTATTCCTGTGATGTAAAGCTTTTTTTTCAGTTTTTTTTTTTTGATGAATAGAAAGTTAAAAAGAACAGCAGTTATTAGAAATAGAAATCATTTGTAACATTATGAAAGTCTTTAATCTTTTTTTTTTTTTTTTTTTTTGGTTAATTTAATGTGTCCTTGCTGAATACAAGTATTAATTTCTTTAAAAAAAAAACAAAAAAAAAAACATACCAACTCCACACTTCTCAACAGTAATGCACAGCATTTATACCTTTAAATAAAGGTCAAACGTGTCCATTAGCATATAGGTTCATGAAATTTCACTGACATTAACTAGAGAAATTCTGGTATTGTGACAAGGCTAATTATCTCAAAGCACCGATCTCAGCACTAGAGCTTGACAGCTGGAAAACATGGCGCTCTCCGGTTCCTCTAAATCAGCTCCGCGGATTCTGAAACCCCTCACAGAGAGCAGCAATGCTAGGAGAGAGGGAGGTAAAAGAACTGGCACTGGGGAAATCAATGCCTTCTCCGCTTCGCTCTGCAGCCTGCGATTCATCAAACGGCGCCTGCCGTGCCCATGATCAAACCCAAACATATTAGCGGCTAAACACGAGAGCAGATTGAAGGAGCTTCTCACAAGCACTCAGTGTTTATCTTACTCTGCTTGCGCTCAAACAGACCGTCGAAAGAGCTTTTGGCACCGCCTCGTAACTTCAACATTCTCCTTAATTTAAAACCTGCTGGGCATAAAGCCACGTTGAACACGACTCGACGGTTCCACTGCTCTTTGCCAACCATCAGAATGTGTTGACGTCAGATATGCTTCTGTGATTCTAAAACGTCCCATAAATCTAGAGCTTTACGCTATAGTTCTTCAGCCCGTCTAGAGAGACCCGGGCTGACTTCAGGCTGGCGAAAGATCAGAGCATGGTAAAGTGGTAATGATCACATGCACCTGAATTTGGCAACCACCGGTTTTTCAACACACACTCAACAAAATGCATTTGTGCATTTTGGTCCATTTGAGATCTGTAGGATTTTGTTGTTTTATCTGTGCAGTATTAAGGGGGTTCGGAGGTGGAGATGGAGCTGTATTTTTAATTGTTGGTCTATGTAGAGATGTGATATGACATACAGTTGAGGCCAAGAGTTTACATACACCTTGCAGAGTCTGCAAAATGCTAATTATTTTACCAAAATAAGAGGGATCATACAAAATGCATGCTATTTTTTATTATTTAGTACTGACCTGAATAAGATATTTCACATAAAAGACAATTCTTAATACTGTGTTGTTACCTGAATTATCCACAGCTATGCTTTTTTTGTTTAGTGATAGTTGTTCATGTTTGTTCTGAACAGTTAAACTGCCCACTGAACCCTTTCCAACAATGACTGTATGATTTTGAGATCCATCTTTTCACACTGAGGGACTCATATGCAACCATTACAGAAGGTTCAAACGCTCACTGATGCTCCAGAAAAACAATGCATTAAAGGAACACTCCACTTTTTGTTACCTTCTGGAGCATCAGTGAGCATTTTTACCTTCTGTAATAGTTGTATTTGAGTCCCTCAGTTGTCCTCAGTGTCAAAAGATGGTTCTTAAAATCATACAGTCACTGTTGGAAAGGGTTCAAATACACAAAAATGATGAAAAACCAAATAATTTGTGGGACTCATAAACAACTATCATTAAACAAAAACAAAACACAGCTTTGGATCATTCAGGTAACAAGTGTATTTAAACTTTTGAACAGGGTCATTTTAATAAATTCAACTATTATTTTCTCTTGTGGACGGTAAATGTCTTTCATGTGAAATATCTTATTCAAGTCAGTACTAAATAAAAAAATAACATACATTTTGTATGATTTTTCTTATTTTGATAAAATAATTAGCATTTGGCAGATTTTTCAAGGTGTATGTAAACTTTTGACCTAAACTGTATATGAAGGAAAGGTCATAAACTGTTTCAGCAAAATCCAGTTTCCACACTCTTTTCTTGTTTGGTATATCAAAACTGGAGAAGAAAATAATTTGTCTTGAATATGTTGGATTTTAATATATGTATAATGCACACCATGCATAAACACACTCAATGTTGAGCAACGTTGCTGCCCTGACTGAAAATTACAGCTAAAATGACTTCCTCGTCTACTTAAACATCCTAGGGATTTTTGTTCTTGCCGTTGTTGCCTGTGGCTTTCTCACTTGGGGGTTGTTAGACATCATTTTCTTTTCTTTTATCTTCTTTTTTTCATTTCGGAAAGCTCCCTGGCAGCAATGTGTAAAACTGTAAAACACACTATACAACTGAATTTAATTAAGCTGAATATTTCAATGTGGGATGCAAGTTGCCACCTTTTTCAAACAGTTGGACTGGAAAGTACCTCCCAAAATGCCACCTTAATAAATCAGAAACTTAAAAAAGACGGCCCATTTTGGTTTGTTTGCATATAGCTTTTTGACATTGATAGGTGTAAAATGTTATGGGGAAAAAGATCAAGTCACAAAATTAATGAGCGTTTTCATCATTGATCATTACTGTAATTTCACTCAAGTACTCTGGATCTCCTGCCCATCTCTTCTAATTACTGCTGTATTAGCAGTAAAATACCAATCAAAATGTATCTGGAGGCATAAACCTGGATTGCTGTGCCTCCACCTGTGGGAAACTCTAAAACTGTGCTGAGTTAACACTTACGTAATGATTGATTTTGACTTTCGATCATTTGACTAGAAAAACTCACTGCAATGCAGTAGATTTTGTATGCCACAACACCGCCAACTTATGTTTTTTTTTTTTTTTTTTTGTTTAAATTGATCCACCACAGATTTGTTCCAGAACTTAACTTCAGATATTCACATATTAAAGTAGCTTTTGTTTAATAATGACATACATTTAATGTAAAAGTAATGGTGTTTGCTGTATAAGGTTTTGAGGCATCCCTGGGGAAGTACTTTCAGCAGTTCCTAATCTATAAAAACCCACAGAAAGGTGTTATTGTGGTGTTTCACTGCCTGCCCTAGACTCTAATTGATTTAAGGCCTGTCTAATTAAAGGAAAGTGAATGAAATGTATCCAGACCGGTGATTTGATGGAATTAATGAAGCCCCGGCTAAAGCCAGTAATTGGTTGGAATTCCATTAGACGTGGATTCCCTCAGACGTCGCCAGCTGCAAACACGCGGGGCATGTGCTTTTGTACAGAATCACCCAGCGTGGCTGCTGGGTATTGACTTCCTGTTAGCTTGAATGATACCTGTATCCACATTGTCTAAATCCACCTCATGCCTGAAGAGAAAGATTTTGACTGTGTGGATACACACACAAATAGAACTAAAAGAGTTTCATTATATAGATACAGTTATACGTAACACACAAACAAAAATTCCATTTGCAAAAAAAGATGCAACCCCTATAGCAGTATGAAGGACTTCAATGTGTATGCGTAACTATTGCTCTGTGCATAAACTTAGGCAGTAAGGATGTAATGGTTATGGCATATAATCCAATATAATGCAAAATAATAACCATCTGCTGCATATAATCACGCATATCACAACTTTTGATTAAAAAAATCTTTTTACTCATATAAAGAGGAGAGAAATGGAGTATGGATATATTTCTTCAGAATTCAGTGATTTGAATGTAAAAAAGATAGTAATTAACATCAGTATACTCCTAAAGTCTCATTAAGAGCGAGGGAGGCACATTACTACACAGGTAGAGACTCACGAGAGAGACCAATAGGTAGTTCGCGGGTTTGACCTGCGGCTCGAATAAATATATTATTACTGATCCCTCATTATAAACAGCCTCCACAACTAGGCATAACAAACCTACAGCAAACCCAAGCCCGCTTCTAAAAGAAAAATTACAATTTAAGAAGTTCTGCAGAAAGTTCATGATTGAGAATTCTGTGCCTATAGCGAGTTGAGCCTGATCTAGCAGCTAAGGGCCTCTGAGCACCAGCGCTAATAAAACACAGTGTTTGCATTGGCAAGGTGCTTTCATCTCTTCTAATGTTAGTCTGTTCATCTTCTAAATCAAATATTACTGCCTGCCCAGAGCCATGGATCCACACGAAAATGATGGTGGTATTAACCGACAGAAGAATTCTTGTTTTTTTTTCTCAAACAGGTAAACATTATCCACAGGGAAAATCACACAGTAATAGCAGGTCTTTGTGATTTGATCGACTCTGCAACTTCCCGCAACATTATATTTGGTCCGGAATATTGTTGTATCAGATACAACAATGGTTAAAAGATATGACTGATGGCTTGTATATGGCAAATATTGCATATATTATATTTCAGAATTCATTTTATATATATATATATATATATATATATATATATATATGATTATCCAAATATATAGGAAGTTATATTTTGAAGAATTTTCTTTTTTTATTTTTAATTAATTTTACATATATAAAATGATTCCTATCCAAATGTATATGATGTTTTGTTTTATTTTATTTTTAAATGAATTTTACATATATAAAAATGATTCCCATCCAAATATATCTTTTGTTTTATTTTATTTTGTTTTGACTATTTTATTTTAGTGTCCCCAGAATACTGAGGACTTATCCAGTATCAGATTCAGAGGTCGAAAGATATGGATGATATCTGGAGGAATTAAAATAAAATAAAATAATAAAGTTCTAGGATATGTTATATTTTATATAATTTTATTTTTATTTTTTCATTTTTATTATTTATTGTTTATGGCACCAGAAGATATACAATATTATATCTATTTTAAATAGATATTATATATATATATATATCTTGGTACCACAGTACTTATCTTCCTAATTGGCTGATATCTATATTCTTAAAAACACCTCAATATTTCCTGATTAATTAGTCTGGCTGATATTTCAGTCCATTACCAATCAGGACTTGCAGGGAAAAAGTCACACCACTTGGTGCTCAGCACCCTTATTAAATATGGTACCCTAATCACGAAGGTACCCGGTCCCTAAGCAAACCATATGCCCATCAATAGAAAACATCATTCCAGGTTCATGCCACCAGCTGTCTCATCAGCAATTGGTAGTTTGTTCATCTTAATTGAGGGATCTGTCCAGTGCATCTGCAAAAAGAGTCATAGCCAAATCACCCACATCGCTGATCAACGGTCGCCCATCCAACAAGTAAAAAAGCAGATAATTACCATTTTACTTTGACTAGAAACATGCTTTTGTCTGTTTTTTCCTTTCTTTTTTTAACCTAATTCCTCACTATTTTGTTAAGCCAGCCATTATTCCATCTCTAAAATGCCATTAAGCGCCAGTGCTCTTTGCTGTCAACGGTACGCTGACAGCGATGGTCATGCATAAAGCAGCTGGTTTAGCGAGCTGTGTCAGGAGAGTGTTCGCATTAGATAGGCGTGGATGTAATCATCTTTCTGATGGGCGACAGCAATTACAGTGCAGGGAAAGAGCATTGTCAAAGGGGCTATTTGTTCAACTCCCTCTACTCTCTCTCATCCTCTCTCCCGCTTCCCTTACAATGTCCGGACTTCAACTCGGATCCGTCGGCCCTGAAGACTGCAGTGCAGCTACCGAGATGTCTGAACCGAGATGAAACAAGAGCCTCTTTCAACAAATTAGGCATGTGATCTTAGCTACTGAGATGATTTCCATTGTGGGTAGCAAATCCATGGTAACTGTGTTGTAAAATATGGTCAAAATGCAGTATATTTCCAGTTGTTCCAATCTAGTTATTATTTGGTTGAACAAACACCAGCTTCCACAGATAAATTACTTGTACTACGGGCCACTGAATGCTTGAATCTGACTGGCTGACGAACGTTATGAAGGTATGCATTATTTTCAGGGCAACCCAAACGAACATTGTTCCAGGCAGCTCTTGACCACATTACGTGTCTGTATTACTTCACCACATGATTTCAATTATTTTAAAGGTTCTTACAGCCTAAAACAGCAAAATAACCAAAACCCACAACGACACTGGCCAAATAAATAAATAAATACAGTCAACAACAGGATAAAAATGACAGATTATTTCTATGGTTTTGCCACAAAACTTAAAGTTTCACCATAGAGACGCAGCTTCTGATCACTTTAGAGAGACGCACAGACTCAGAGAGGAAATTCACGAGCTCTCTCTCTCTCCCTCTCTCTCTCTCTCTCTCTCTCTGTATGTCTGCTTGCCTAACTGTCTGTCTAAACTTCATCATTAACTGCATTAGTCTGCTATCAACAGCTCAAGCGTCGTTACTAAGTCTAAAGTTACATTTTGGAATTAGCAACGGAGGCGTTGGATGAGATGCGTAAGAAATAAATCCTACTCACAATAGCATTTTAAAGGGGTCATCGGATGCAAAGTTCATTTTACATGTTGTTTTAACATTAATGTGTGTTGGCAGTGTATGTACACATCTAGCCTATAATGATAAAAATCCATGCAGTGGTTTTTAATTAATCTGTAAAAATAATATCCCCTTTTTCAAATCGAGCCATTCTCAGATACCTGTCGGTGTGACGCGGCTCCTATGATAGTTGATTGACATGCGCGTCTCACCTCAGACCCGCCTTAAATCAGCTGTAACAGTCTGACCTTCGTTGTTTCTATGCTGGAGCAGGGATGTAAGTTAGACAAGAATATCTCCGATTGAGCGATTGAGGTGTTGTGTTGCTGGATGTAATAATGAACATCGTGGTCGTCATTTACTCCCGACATCTGAGCCGCTGAAGATGCAGTAGATTACGTTTGTTTGTGAATGGAATGCGCCTCCCGATCTACATATATCCATCTATGTTCGCGCGAATCATTCATGATCCAGCTCCACTTACAGCAGAAGTGAGTATAAGGTTTTCTTTATAAATCTTTGCGATCGCCTTTCCAAATAACCTGCTAGTTAGCAAGTTTAGTGGCTAAATGTGGCTAAATGCGGTTAAAGTAAACAGGTTTTTCACTCAACAGAGAGAAGAGAGGGGCGGGCGAGCAGAGCTTATTAACATTTAAAGCAACCTCGACCAGAACAGGATGATTTTTGCAGAGCTGATTTTGAGGTAAAAAGGGTGTTGTTTTACACTACTATTGAGAATTTTTAACCAAAGTATATTATAGACGTTTATATACTTCATATAATTCAAATAAATTTGTGGAAAATGGCCATCCGATGACCCCTTTAAGGCTTTGCGTCGTGGCCGCGAGAATTCAACGGCCTGTCGTCAATTATTCCTTACATTAGAACTGTTTTAAGAAGTTCTGAGTAGTTGCAATGAAAGTATTCATTAAGAATAGAATTGGTTCATGTTGGTTAGTGCAGGTTTAGCAGTCTTTCTGGTAAAATTGGTTGATCATGGGAATGGTTAAGCTAGTTAAAAAGTCTGGTGGCAAAGCAGCAATATCTTTTCAGCAGGGCATAGCTCTGTGACTTTCCTCTGAGAAATGAGCAAATATTTGCTCTGAGGACTCGGTTCAGGATCAGGGCCAGTACTCTGGAAGCAGTAGATGTGTGTTTGATTATGTTCCAATAAATTTGCAACCCCATAAGAGTTGAATCGACCACTGCACGGTGCCTCTGTGTACTGTTTTCATTAAGACATATGGAAAAACACACATTCAAGGATCACGGCGCAGAGCGATAATTGGCCTTCCTCCACGACTAGCGCAAGACGGCCGTTAATGACATTTGCTGAGGAGGAACATCGCCTACAGCGGTCTAATAAACACCATCTAAAACAACTTCATCCCGTACTGACAAGAGGAAATCTGCTTTTGGCAGAGCTGTGTCCATACTATTAACTTGCCTTGCTTTTTCAACAAGGCCTTCCATTAGCCTAAAACCATCATGCTGTCAACATAATACCTTTCGTTTCTGACTAAGCACATGAAATAATAATGAAGGAAGTGGGGAGAGATATTAAGGCTCTGATGGGCTTCCTGTGGATGGAGACACTTTAATAGTAATGTACAACTATGCGCTAAAAGAGTTCCCGTCCATCACAATGTGTCTGAACATGGGGCGAGAAAGTAAGCGATCGGTTAATGAGCTGATCCGGAGAAGTCTGCAGACCGCAGTCTGGCCAGGAACGACAACAACCCACTCGCGATGCAAATGCGATCTGGGGATCAATGCTCTTCGCCCACTGAATCTGGTCCCCAGTGCTGTTAACAAGCAAGAAGTAATTGATTAAGACAGCCAGCACACGCAGAGTAATGAAGCACACAAACACGCGCCGACGTGACTACGTGCTCAGAAGCGAACAGTAGGTATGCCGAAAGTGTGCGGCTCAGTCAAGGGCAGTGTCTTTATTAGGGAAGTCTTCATTACACCGCAGGCAGGCGGAGAAATCAGAGCATCTTTTTTCTCATATCGCTCCTTGTAGAGGGCCTCTGGTGGTGCATGCAGGCTAATTGACCCATCCATGGCCCAGGCTTTCAGGAGCGGACGGGCACAGAGCCTGGAGTGCTGAAATAATTGACTTGATGAAATGAAGAGCAGAAACTCTCCGAGGATGGCCGCTTCATCCATGCACAACCTCTGTATCTCTCTCTCTATCGCTCTCCACCCTTTTTGGTCTGTTGCACCAAGGGAGAATTCGCTAAGGAGTTGCTTCACAATAGTTTTTGCCACAACAAAGAGCATCTTAGTCACTAAACAACCGCAATCTAGTTTAAACAGTCGCTAAATGCACTGAAAAAGTGCTGTTATTTTCATTCTTCTCAGCTATTTGCTTGGTACAAAGTAAGCAGAAAACTGAATTACAAAATTACAAAGAGATGCTTACGTAAAGTTTCTGTTGATCATGGCAGCAGTTATTCTTTAAAAGCTTGTCAAATAAGGGTTTAAATCAGGCATATCTGAGGTGCAAAGTTGATGAGTGCATTTTAAACAGCTGATTCTAATACTCCTCTTTTTTTAGTAAATTGAAAAATACTGTGATTGAGTGTGGTCGGTTTCACATATAAATTACTTTTATGAGCCGATTCTTTAGTGAAGCAACAACAAAATGATTCATTTAAAAAAAAATCTATATTTTTTTTTAGTACATTGAAAATATGCTGAGATACAGTGTAGTCGGGTTCACATATAAATGACTTATGAGCAAATTCTTTTTAGGGAATCTAAAGCAAAGTGATAACGGATTCATAAGCAAATCATTTTTTTTTTAATCAAACTGAAAAATACAGTACGATTCAGTGGAGTCAGGCTCACATACAAATTACTCTTATGAGTCAATTCTTTTTAGTGAATCAAAAACAAAGTGATTTTTGATTCATGAACATTATTTTTTTTTTAGAAAATGTAAAATATACTGTGTGAATCAGTGTAGTCAGGGTTCACATATAAATGACTCTGAGTCAATTCTTTTTAGTGAATCAGAAACAACAAAATCAACAACAGTGATCACTGATTCAAAAACAAATAATTTTTTAGTAAATGGAAAAAATATAGTCTCATTCAGTGTAGTTGGGGTTCACATATAAATGACTCTTATGAGCCAATTCTTTTTAGTGAATCAAAGACAAAGTGATCACTGATTCATTAACAATTTACAGTTTTTTTTAGTATACTGAAAATATACTGTGTGATTCAATGTAGTCAGGTTCACACATAAATGACTCTTATGAGTCAATTCTTTTTAGTGAATCAGTGTGGTTCACCAACAAATGAATCCTATATGCTGGTTTGAATCAGTCTGAAACGCTACCTCTGTTTAGTTGCAGAGAGATAATTTTTTCATATACAAGCTAAATGAATCAGGAATCAAAATCAGATAAAAAAAAACTTGTGAAATCGAATTATATTGAATCAGTGCTCACAAGATTGGGAATTGCACCATGCTAATTGCATTGTACACAGATTTTTGTCAGTTATACGTTTTGCATAATTTCTTTAGCGAATCGTGCAGCAAAACAACGCTTGCAAATAAACGAAGGTAACAGTGAACGCAATTCGTTCTAAGTGCATCCCCCCCTGCCCTGACTGATTAGCGAAGCAACCCAAAGCCATTTTCTATAGGGCAGTATACTGTTCTCACCTTTAACGCAGCTCTGTGCAGACAGACTGACTCAACAACCCACTTAAACAAATGCAAGCCCTGCAGAGGACCACGGAGACCTGCATGTCTGACCAGACCTCTTATAATAGACATCAGTATGCACTGAAGTGAAGGTCGAGAGTTTGAGACTGGAACAGGAATACGTGTTGCTATTATTAAGGCAGGTGCTTCTTTTGAGAGCATGCTGCTTATTTTCTAGGCACACAGACGTAGCCTGAGGCATTTAAGGTGAGGTGGGGATATGGCCCTTTGTCGGTGCATTGCAAGGACACTTTTCATAACTGTGAATTTTTAACAGTTGGGAGAAGTGTCTGTTGCTTCCAAGCATTCCAGGACGGTGACACAGTAAAACTCGGAATGCTACACGATAGGGCTTGTAACACCATGGGCGTTTGTTGGACTGAAACTCACAAAACCTGCCAAAAACATTCAGAGGTATTTATTATAATTAGATGTCTAGATACATATCTCAATCCAAAATATGAGGGAATTAACCATTAATCGAATGACTATATGATATGCCGAATTAGTAAAAGTAATAACAAGAATCCCTCAAATGACAATAATTTAAAGACCTTACTGTAGCAAATTAAAGCTGTGAATAGATATTACATATAGTGGAACTTTGACTTCAGGCACCTTTTTTGTAATCTAATTTGTCCAAACTTGTTAAAGGATTAGCTCACTTCCGGAATTAAACTTTCTTAATGATTAACTTACCCACATTTCATTCAAGATGTATATCTTTCTGTCTTCAGTCGAAAAGAAATTAAGGTTTTCAAGGAAAACATTCCAGGATTTGTCTCCATATAGTGAACTTCAATGGGAGCCAATGGGTTGAAGGTCCAAATTGCAGTTTCAATGCAGCTTAAAAGAGCTCTACACAATCCCAGCTGAGGAATAAAGGTCTTATCTAATGAAACAATCAGTCATTTTCATTTTACTACTTAACCACAAATGCTCATCTTGCACTAGCTTTGCGACTTCATGTTTTACGTAATCACGTTGGAAACGTCACACGCAGTTAGTTTTTGTCTGTGTGCTCTGGTTTAAAAAGGTAGGGTAGGGTGAGAACTCATCTTGTTTTCTCCTCCAACTTCAAAATCGTCCAACATCGTTGTTTTACCTTTTTTTGTAAAGGGCGTTTGACTTTCTTTACACGTTCGGTTTCTAAACACTCGGTCGGTATTTCCGCCTACATCACGTGTGACCTTTCCAACATGATTACGCAATGCATTTGTGATTAAAAAGTATATAACTTCTACATTTTTTTTTAGAAATTAAGAAATCGTTTCACTAGATAAGACCTTAATGCCTTGGCTGGGATCGTGTTGAGCCCTTTGAAGCTGCATTGAAACTGCAATTTGGACCTTCAACCTGTTGATCTCCACTGAAGTCCGCTATATGGAGAAAAATCCTGGACTGTTTTCCTCAAAAATATCTTTTCGACTGAAGAAAGAAAGAAAGACATGAACATCTTGAATGACATGGGGGTGAGTAAATTATCAGGAAATTTTCATTCTGGAAGAGAACTAATCTTTTAGTTTTTTTCATAATTCATTATACAGTTGTAATTTATGCACTGAAAATACTGTATTACAGTAATGAATCACCATTAAGAAGGATCTGTGAAACATTACAATAATAAACAGTTTGGAAGAAAGTGTGGTCATACATACAGTTTTAGTTTGCTTTTCAGCCATTTTTTCTTTGGCCTTTGGATTTTAGGGTACAATGTGACCTGGAAAAGACTGTGAGGTTCACTCAATCACACCTGTAACTCCACATATATATCGGCAATGGAGAGAGACAAAGAAAAAGAAACAGACAGAGGTAGTTCATCTCCATGCACAGCTCATGCTTGACTGAACAGGTGGCAGGGAGTGTGAGGTACGGCGACATGGATGTAAAAGGGTGAGAAACACACTATAATTGCCCTAACCACGTTAGAGTAGGTTTCTCAATAGCACTGCCAGCAACACATGCCCAAAAGGGCTTATCTGGCAGGAAAGATGCAATTTCTGTCTCGTTGAACTAACCGAACAGACTACTCAATTCATGTAGATTACAGAATTTCTATAGGAAAACCTTGGGGCTGTATAGCAGCACAAATTGAGCAAACTGGGCCAAATGACTATTATAGGAGTCAATAGAATTTCTGGGAATTATGAGTACGGTGATAACATTCACTTGTGCAACCTTGGGCACCAGACTCTAGAGAGCCACTCCCATGCAAAAAGAAATAAATGCAAACATTTTTCAGTTACACTGCCTTGGGTATTAGGGCTGGGTTGGGACAGACGTGGATGTGTTGGGAGAGACAGAAGAAGAATATGTCAAGCTGGAATTAGGGTTGTTTTTGTATATTGGGCACACAGAGAGATGAGGAGAGGAACGGCAGTGTGCGAGAGAGTGAACGTGCTGTGAAAGAAACCACGGGGCTTCTGGACTCTCGTAGGGATAAGCATCATCATACAACCAGCTTTCTTTTTCTTCTTCTCCTCCTCTTCTCTCTCTCTCCTCTCAGTCTGTTGCAGTGTCTCTGTTGGGTGTTTCAGATCAATGCTGGCACTCCCAGTGCTCACTGCTACAGTGCTGTCTGTACTGAGAGATTTCAATCCCATTGATAGTGGAGGTTTGTCTCTGCACTGAGGCATGGGCCAGCATTTTAATCCAGAGGCCACTCTGCTATGCCAAAACACTCTCAAGGGAGGCATTCATTCTGCTTCTGTGTACACCAAACGCAAGTTTCTTCCAGGCTTAAGGAAGTTCTAAACCTTTGCACTCCTTACCATTCGCCATATTTGCTATTCAAATATATTCTAGTCAAATAATCCTGACTTCAGGATTATGCCAATAGGTGTCAAAGGTAACACAGAATGTATACATCTACAATGAATCCAGATGATGAGAAAAGTTGCATAGGATCGTAAAGTCATATCCAAACTAACCCTATTTACTTTCTTAATACACATTTCTGGTCTTCAACAATGAGTTTTTGTAATAGAGATCACATCTTTCTGTTAAGCTCACTCACAGGCAAAACAATGTGAGCAGATGACTATTTTTAGTGATTCAGAACGATAAAGTGCAGCTATCATAGTCAGATTCATTGGCAAATGACTCTTACGAGTCGTTCATTGAATGAATTCTTCAAAAAATGACTTTGAATCACCTCAATGAATCCTTAACTGAATAAACTCATTGAATCAAATACTGAATTAATTCTGAAGTCACTTACTAAACTGCAAGTCAACTAATAAAAAAAAATGTAAAAACGCTACTGACTGATTGTCCAGATATAGATCCCATCCTAATTTTTTTTCATTAAAGAGTCAGTTCACTCCAAAATGAATTTTGTCATTAATTTCTCTCCCTCATGTTGTTCCAAACCCATAAGAGTTGTCTTAAAAACACAAATTAAGATATTTTTGATGAAATCCAAGAGCTCTCTGACCCTGAGCTCTTGGATTTCCTGAAAAATATCTTAATTTGTTTTCTGAAGACAAACAAAGGTCCTATGGGTTTGGAATAACATGAGGGTAAGTAATTAATGACAGAATTTTCATTTTTGGGTGAACTAACCCTTTAAATACTCAGTTTCATTCAGACAAATTGCAGATGTAATATAGACTGCAGCAGAAAGACAATTCATATTGGCATTTATTTATAGCATGTTGTTATTTTAGGAGACTGTGTATCTGCTTACAAATCCAAAAGTGCAAAAGGAAGCAGCCCCAGTAATTTGGACAGCATTTTAATCAGACCTTTCTGGGAAGAGTTATTTACCGAAACAAAAGCAATTTGCATAATTTGTAGACTGGTTAGAGCTATTTATTTATACTTCTAAAGGATTTTTAGGCATCTCGAAGGGGTACTCTAATAATCTCAAAAATTCAACTGTACAAAAAGGTAAAAAAATAAAAAAATAAATAAAACTCCTTATCCATAATTCAAAAGAAAAATACTGCTGAGTGAAGCTACATCAGGAACATTTCAAACGTAAAGTGAATAAAAAAACATCACATAACATTATTTGAATAGTCATGCAATTATTCATCAGCCACGTCCAGTTGTAGTGTGGCTATAAGGGTGACACATGGGAAATGTCACTGAAAATGACAGGTTTTAAAAGGTAAAAAACATCTTGAATGCTGAAATGTCAAGGATTGCTGTTCATCTCTTTCACTTTTTAGTAACACATAAGCAACACTATTGCACACACACACTCGCTCTGATGTCAAAAAGTTTCTCTGCTGAATTTATCAAATTTCTCATTCAGAGAAAACAATTTGACATAGAACTCCCTTTGCCACAACAAAACAAAAATCCAATTATCATAGCATTCGAATACAACAGCGCCAAACGCAGAGACTGAAACAGTCACACAGAGGAACAAAAAAGAAAGAAGCAAATTAACTGAGCATTGTGCGTCAGCCCGAAACAGCTCCCGTGTTCTATCCCCTCCCTTTGCGTTTTATTTTGATCTCTATTTTGCAATGGCAGGTGCGGCTGGTTAAAGAGAATTCCATTTCTCTTATACAAGCGTGGATGCTTTGTTGTATAACTAAACTAAAAATAATGCAAGCTGACATAGTATGCAATTGGCTGCAGGCTTAGCTTGCGATCTTGCATGCACAACATGCTGAGGTGAATAATCGTGTATTTTAATTGTACTTTAAAAAAGTTAACAAAATAAAACAGCATTAATTTATCCATAAAATGTGTCATTTGCTTCAATTACTTTTTAACCACATAAAAGCTAAATCCAGTTTGATTGATTGTAAATATAATCACCTTTGAATGTTCAAGGACACATAAGCGCTCAAAAATAGAACAGAATTTAAGCACCACCTCAGGTCTCCTCTCTCCAGTTGGAAACTGACAAAAAAATAAATAAATCACGGTTACCATGTAAAATGCACTTAATGTTGCAGTTACATGCACTATAAAACAGAACAAACAGCAGCATGTGTGCCTTTTTTATAATGTCATGAGTTCGGTTCATCTTCTGAAACACAGTGGATGCAACAGCTCACACTCCATATGTGGCAAAAGAACCTAGTCCATAAAAATTTGAGGATCTTTCAAGAGTCAGAGTACAGCTTTCGGAATAAGTCAAAATGGCTCTAGTGATTCTCCTCTCTCCTTTTATCTGCCCTCTTCAGAGAGAAGCATGCCACTCTCAGGGCCCAGGAAGAAAATGAAAATGCACGCATACATACGCACATGGAGGAAAACAAGTGCAGAGCAAAGCAAAGGACACGGTCATAAAAAACTGTCCATCAGCCACGGAAGGCAGGTAAGTGCACTTTGCAATAATTTCCGTAATGCTTTACATTACGAACATGGCGTGCAGGTTGGAGGGTATCCTACGGGAGCAGTGAATCACATGCTTCAAGGAAGCCTGAAGAAACCAGTCTTGGTGGTGAGCCTTGCATCGCAATCCCTGTTCGTTTGCCACCCTTAATGAAATGCTATTAAACCAACTGCAGGGCCATTTGGAAACAACAACAATGACAACAAAACCTCCCCGTAAGTAAAGACTTGCTGCAGGGCATCATTACACCCCAATCTCATTTAGTACTGCAGGTAACGCAGTGGAAACATTACCCTGCGTCTGTTACTCATACAAAGGTCCATCTGGAACCTGACACCAAACATCTGAACAGCACAGTGGCCAGATAACGGGGGGAATGGGCATCCTCCCATTACCGGATCCCTACAGCGACTGTGTGAGCAGATGTTGCTGTTTATATATTCAGGTGTAGGCTCTGATTGACCGCAGTTCAGGCTAAGTTCCCCACTGAGCAGTTAGTGCTGGTCTGAAAGGGTAAAACAGAAATGAAAGAAGCCCTAGGATTGGTCCTTGTGGCACACCCTTTGAATTGAGAAAATACGTCACCAGCTCGTAACCCAAAATATTTGTATAGAACACATACCTAAAGTATTTGTCTTTATTCAAGAGTTGCAGTAATGTCAACATGCCAGTAAATGATAGATGACTCATTCTTAATCATTCTTCACTCACAAATTTGATTGGTTCAAAAATGATGATTCACTCCGGAACATTGCAAAGACTATCTTAATGAGTGTGTCAATCTCTTAGCTGAATTGATTCATTACCAGTGATTCATTAGGAATGACACTACTGCACATTGCTAGGAGATGCACAATGGTTCTGCTTTGACTTTGTATGGAATTATTTCTGTTAGCAAAGCAAAGATAGTACAAGCAACATTGTATCTAAAATGTAAGCTACTCAATATTAACTTTTTATCTAAAATTCTAAAATAAATTTTATCTAAAATATCTCCAATTCGCAGCAAAACATGCTGCGAATTGCTGCGACATGAGGGTGAGTAGTTAACGACAGCATTTTCATTTTTGGGTGAACTGTCCCTTTAAAAGCTGAAAAGAAGTGTGGAATTCAAATTTTATGCACTCAACTGTCATAGCTTTCCTTACATTATGGAGGTGAAGGGCTATTAGGAAGACAAAGTTACCTCACACACACACACACTACCAGTCAGCAGTGATGGGAATAACGATGTTACTAATCAAACGAATTACTGTTTCCCTGTTACAACAGTGTTATCATTACTGCCAATAAAATATGGCGTTACTATAATTTATTATAATATTATTATAATTTTATTTTTCAGTTCATCTGAATGGAGCATACCTGTATTTGACGAACTGTAAACTCCAGTGTGAAGGCACACGACCAACCGTCACTTTGTCTCACACACGCATAGAAAGATACAGAGCGACAGAGTCTTATACCATGCAGAATTGACGCGCTACATGTAAACGATATTATTTGTTGTATTTTCCTCTCAAAATAAAACAGTTCCTTTGGAATTCTTCAGCTTTTAAAAACTGCCGGTTTCTCCAGTAGTAGGCGGAACTAATGTGCAAACGGCAATCTCATTGGCTGGCGCTCATCCATTATAGTCCCTGTTCTGATTTCAGCAAATCAGTTTGAGCGAACGCGGACAACGTGATTAATATTCATGAACCCAGCAGCTAATTAGTCCTTAGAGCATTTTATATTGTTATTAATAGTAGAATTAGTTGTTGTTTTGTTATCTTATTAGCATAATTTTTAGTTTTCTTTATAGAAATTCTAATTACTAAAGTTCTAATTGCTAAAGTTTAACGCTAAATTATCATAATAGTATATCAGATATTTAATATTAGTCTGGTGAGTCAACTAAAAGTTGAATTCATTTAATTTAAATTTCATTCATTTAACATATTTAATATTGGGGGCATCAAAGTTATTTGATGTATTTAAACATTTTTTTTTAAAAAAGCAACACTATAGTTACTTTTCCCTGGTAATTAGTTACTTTTATAATGATGTAACTCAGTTACTAACTATTTGTGAGAAGTAACTAGTAACTATAACTAATTACTTTTTTAAAGTAACATTCCCAACACTGATAATCAGTTGAGTACATAGTGCATAGTATAAGTGCACAATGTACACTATGTCATCTTGGACACAACTATTAGCTCAAATACATGTACTTTTCACTCGGCTGACCAAAGCTGAAAAAAGTATGAAAAGTCGTGTTTCCACTTAATAGTTCTTTGTGCTATACATTCCGCTCAGGGATACTGCGTCAAGTGAACGTGTGCCTCTATTAAAGTCAATGTTCTGTACTGCCAGGTCTTGACACAGCAGAAATCCTTCTCGCTTTTGGCAGTGTTCAGATTTCCATAGCCTTATGGAGAGTAGCAGGGTGGGAAAAAATCAAAGCGTATCCAAGCAAAATCCTATTATTAACTGTAAGTGTCTGGTGCCAAAGGCCTCTTTTTCATCCAGCTCCCAACCATAACCAGCAGCGGGAGAGGTGAAGGATGACTTTGCTCTCGCTCATCTGTGTGTTTGTTTTACTGAAGTTTCAAGGTCTTCTCAGCGGAGACTGTTTTTCTCTCTGTTCTGCCGTCTCATGCTGGTGAAAGGCCAGCAGAGTGCCTGGAATGGACAACACCCCGCAACCCCCCTGCATGATAGCCGCAAAAGAAAATTTCCCATGAGAAAAACAGGCATTCGCTGGGAGGTTTCCATTCTGCTGCTCTGTTGCCCATTAGTTGAACTGGGAGCAAGTCATGTTTGAAAGCAGACGGGAAGTGAGGATGGGCATGAGTGACAGTGTGAAGATGTTTTAATGGCAGGGGACCATTTAGCAACACAGACTTGGAGAACCGACTGACATGCCTTGTGCTTCTACACACTGGAACCATTTCACACCTGTGGGAGTGTAAGCCTTTTAGTGCGAGCGTGTGTGAGAGAGAAGTGTGAGACATGCACCATTAGCGCTGGGGGTGTCAGTCACGCTGGCCGAATATCTCGCTGGCTTGTCCAAGATACACATTCCACCATTCGACTTTAGATCACAAGCGATGTGTGCAATTTAAACTCCGAGTTAAAGGATTAGTTCACCTAGAATGAAATGTCATCATTTACCGCCCTCATGTCGATCCAAACCCGTATGTATGAGTTTCATCCGTGGAACACACAAGATGACTTGCTGAATATGTGACTGTACGCACAACTTTTTATATGCATTTATAGTGGTGAATGGAGATTTAAAAACTTAGAACTATCTGCAATTCTTTATGAATTGTTAACAAAGTTTGAACTTCTGAAGTTCTGTGTGACAAACAGAACAAATTTGAACTTATTCACTGATAATCTTGCCCTCAAATGAACTGACATGACATCTGTTGTGACCAGATGAAATTAGCGAGTTCTATACAATTTGATTTGCAAAACTTTTAAAATGAATCATTCAGACTGTTTTTCGACAATAGATAAATGATTTATTGAAAAATGAAGAGTTCACTTGCAAAAACCGATAACTCCGTTTATAACATTTTTCAAAAATCATGTTTTTTCATTGTGCATTCCAATTAATCTCAATCAAACTGCAGATGGGTTATTTTGATTAAGTTAAAAAACCCTAACACCTTAAAACACAAAAACATGATAACATAAAAAAACATGATTTTTGAAAATAAACTCTTTAAAAGTTGACTCAAAAGAACAAAAAAAAAAAAAATTAATCTCAATTCTGACTTCTCAGAGTTGCATGATATAAACTAAAAACTCTCAATTCTGGCTTCTTTTTTTTCAAGCAATTCTGACCTTTTTTCCTCACAATTGCAAGTTTAAATCACAATTCTGACTTTTTTTTGTCGCAATTCTGACTTTTTTTCTCAACATTGTGAGATATAAACTAAAAACTTGCAATTCTGACTTCTTTCCTCGCAATTGCGAGTTTTTTTTTCCTTCTCGCAATTGCAAGTTTATTCTGACTTTTTTTCTTGAAATTCTTGAAATTGACTTTTTTCTCACGATTCTGCCCTTTTTTCTTCACAATTGCGAGTTTAAATCACAATTCTGACTGTTTTTTGTCGCAGTTGACTTTTCTCGCAATTACGAGTTTGTATCACAATTCGGACTTTTTTTTTCTCTCTAAATTCTGACCTTTCTTCCTCACAATTTCGAGTTTAAAATCATAATTCTGACTTTTTTTCTGGCAATTCTGACTTTTTTCTCAGAATTGTGAGATATAAACTAAAAACTTGCAATTCTGACTTTTTTCTCGAAATTCTGACCTTTTTTCTCGCAATTCTGACCTTTTTTTCCTCACGATTGCAAGTTTAAAATCACAATCAGAATTGTGAGATATAAACTAAAAACTCGCAATTCAGACTTTTTTTTCCTCGCAATTCTGACTTTTTTTTTTCCTCACAATTGTAAGTTTAAATTGCAATTCTTACTTTTTTTCCTCACAATTGTGACTTTTGTTTTTTTCTCAGAATTGTGAGATATAAACCTGCAATTGCAACTTATAAAGTCCAACTTTGAGGGGCGGAAATACTGATATGTTCTCAGAGTTTATATCTCACAGTTCTGACTTAATAACTCACAATTGCATGTCATAAAGTCAGAATTTAAAGCTAAAATAAAGCTAAACGAATAATAATAAATAATTACAAAAGCACAACAAAACGTCTAAAACTTAAATTGAAATTAAAATGAAAACTGAAAATATAAAAAAATAATAAATGCTAAATCAAAATACAATAAAAGTACAAATAAATCTAAGATTTTTAGCAAATAACTATTCTGTAACATTTTGTAGCTTTACTCTCTATTGTTTATACTGAAAAGTGTGATCATGATATTCATCAACACTTCACCTTGCTTTTCGTGTTCCACAGAAAGAAAATCCTACTGGTTTCGAATGACATAGGGGTGAGTAAATGAAGACAGAACTGTTTTTTTTTTTTTTTTTTGAGTGAGCTATCGCTTTAAATTTGTGAAATCTTATCCATTTTACACATGGAAACTGCAGTCAAAATCCCTGCTGTCAGAAACCCCGTGGGGTGAGGGTGGCGATAAAACTTTCCCGAGGCTGTACAGAACGCTCATCTGAAGTTCATCTGAATGTGCAACTTCTGCGGCGCAAGCCACCTGCCAACTTCAGCTCCAAATCCACCCACGACGCTAAAGACATGCAAATGGCGCAATGTTCGCCTAATCTCATTTAGAGAGAAAAAGGTCTCTTGGAGGCCTAGGGGCAATTAGGCACAATGCTGAAGAAATGACAGCAGATGGTCTTGGGTTTACACCAGAGCCTTACCTGGCTGCCTTTTCCTTCGTTACACACTACACAACATTAATTATAAGCTAACACCACTGGCATGGAGATGCCCAAAACGCTGCTTAGCCAAGTCCAACTTTCCAAAAGTTAAATGCTGAAGCTCCTACACTCTAATAAGATCTGATCCTATTACAGATGCATTCAGTGTCGTCTTAAAAATGGTTCAATACAGTAACACCGAGTTAATTGAAGCCTGTGGACATCTTCTTTCTTGCTTTAGCGCAGTAACAGGCAGAGTTAATGAGGATGACCCCCTCCAGAGTAAGTCTGCTGTGGGCTTAACTTGGCTCCAGGATCTGCTGTGCCGATTTAGCGCTTGGTCTTCTACTATCAGACCTCCTTTTGTGTTGTTCACTTACAGCACACCCCTAATCCTGACTAAAAGCCCCGATTCTGCAGTAATCCAAGCCAGTGTGTGAAGATGTGACAGAGGAAGCCATTGATCTTTGAGTTTACCCAGGGAGTTGGAAGAGTGGCTTGTATTAAACCTTCTCTCCACTCACAGATAGTTTGTATTGTTGGCACACGGTGCTGCATGTATTACTATTAATGTGAAGTATTTGGTGATCTCATCACGTCTGGCTTGGTGTGTGTGTGTGTTGACTTGCAGAGAGACTGAGGAAGGAAAAAGACAAACTCAAGCAAGCAGGTTGAGTCATACACGGAGATAAGGGTGTAATCGGTATGTGCTGCAAACTGGCATCATTGTATTACATTTTCTTATAGCTAGATTCTATTCACCTGTTAGTTTTATTGTATAATAAAGCTTATATTTACTACAGATTACAACCATAAACCTAGATCTAAATAGGGATGCTCTTATGTCAGTAACATCAGTGCTGAGAAGGTTAATTTGGAAATGCAATAGGTTACAGATTACAAGTTACCCTATTTAAAATGTAATACGTAGTGTAACTATTTCAATTACTTTATTAATGTAACTGATTACATTTGATTACTTGTTGATTCATACATTTCTAACAAATATTGTCAGCTGTTAATCGTTTTCAAAAATTTAAAGCATGCAAGTAGTGCTCAACACTGATTACTGCTAGACTTTCAAAAAACTTCATCACTTGAATTAAGATTACAAAATAGAATTTTAAAGCACATCTGGCACAAAATCAGACTTTAGCACTTTTACTTTGAGGTTGTTCTGAGGTTAAATACTGATTTAAATTCATAACAAGAAACAGTTTAATAGCTATGATACTGTTTTTGAAATCAAAACTTTGTATAGCTGTGACAGAAAACTCAGATTTCAAACTTGGAAATAACAGTTATTCTTATAAAATAAAGCATATACATAAACCCAAATAATAAATAAAACCGTTATCGAATTAGCATGTGTCCTGAACTCCTGAAACATTGGTTTCTCATATTTTAGAGCAGTCAGTGCAATTTGGGAAAGAAATCAATTAAATCTAAAATTAAAGTAACTGGAATTTAATTACACATTTATTTCTCAGTAACTGTCACTGATTACAGTTACATTTATTTTGTCATTAAAGGAGAAGTCCACTTCCAGAACAAAAATTTACAGATTATTTACTCACCTCCCTGTCATCCAAGATGTTCATGTCTTTCTTTCTTCAGTCAATAAGAAATTATGTTTCTTGAGGAAAACATTTCAGGTATTTTCTCCATATAGCGGACTTCAATGATGCCCCGCAGTTTGAACTTCCAAAATGTAGTTTAAATGCAGCTTCAAATGGCTCTAAACGATCCCAGCCGAGGAAGAAGGGTCTTATCTAGTGAAATGATCAGTCATTCTCGAAACAAATTGACAATTTATATACTTTTTAACCTCAAAAGCTCATCTTGTCTCGTCTCTGCGATGCGCATGCGTAGTCTGTGTAATCTGGAAACTTAGACAAGACGAGTGTTTGAGGTTCAAAGAGTATAAAATTTAAACTTTTTTTTTTAGAAAATAACCAGTTTTGCTAGATAAGACCCTTCTTCCTTGGCTGGGATCATTTAGAGCCCTTTGAAGCTCCATTTAAACTGCTTTTTGGAAGTTCAAACTCACGGGCACCATAGAAGTCCACTATATGGAGAGAAATTCCTGAAACGTTTTCCTCAGAAAACATAATTTCTTTACGAGTGAAAAAAGAAAGACATGAACATCTTGGATGACAAGGGGGTGAGTAAATTATCTGTAAATTTCTGTTCTGAAAGTGAACTAACCCTTTAACACAACTTTAAATAATGCATTAGTAAATGCTGAAATTAATATTAAATGCTGTAGAATTATTGCTCACTCTTAGTTCAAGTTAACTAAAGTAGTTAACTAATGTACATAGACAAAATAGTAAAGAATTGTGTAATGCAATGTTGTGCAATTATTAGTTACTAACCATAACATGAAAATAATTTTCAGCTCATCAGAATCAGCCAGAATTTTAATATTGTGCATCTTTAAAAAACAGACATTCTTTAAAACCTAAAGGACACACTATATATTGGCTGTCATAGCATGACAAACAGTGATCAGCTGAGTAACCTCTCCTTTGCATATCTTTCAGGAACTTGGCATATGTCTAGCATTGACTTTGACCCTTGAGAGTCTATAGTTAGAGATTTCCACTGGAACAACAAAGGACAGTGGGAATGAAGGGTATGAAAAACAGCAATCAGAGGTCACATATGATGCTGTCATTGTAGCAAGGAACAGCAGATACAATAATATAATATATATTAAATATATATACAAAGTTGTTTATAAATAAATATTTTAAATATAAATATTTATATATTTAAAACATAGTGTGTATATTCTATGATTTATGCCCAACAGGTGAGAGAGAAGAGAATGTCGCAACCCCCCTGCTAAAGTCCTTTAGGCCTCTACTTGGTGCACCTTGAGAACCCACAGATCAAAGGTCGAGAGGTCAGATAAACAGCCCTAGCAGCAGGAGTCACGGGTGAGGCCAGCAGGCGATAGCTGATACTTTTTGCCTCGGTGCTCAGAGCCACAGCGGGGTCATCCGGAGCCCCTCGACATGCCAGCTGCTTTAGTCATCATTATTGTTCGCTGGCTCCTATTCTCTTCAAGTTGAGGAATCTTCTAGATTGATTTACCGTGTTGTGCCATACATGCCCGCAAGCTATGGATTGCAGTTGTTGCCCTGACAACCTGAGGGCTCGGCTATATTTATATTCTTTTCGGACAGGAGAAAAACCCGAGACCTGATCATTTCATCCAGGCCAGAGTTATTACTTTTCTGTGAGAGTAATAAAAGTGAACTGCGGCGAAGGACATACTCATTTGACCCACTCAAAAAAAAAACCTTGCAAATAAAAATGTTTACAAAGTACAAAATGTATCATGTAACACAATGCATGGAGACAGTTCGGCCGGATGCTGTTGCTAAGATATCAGGATATTGCACTGTTGCCATACACAGCCTGATAATAAAATCTTGGCTGCTTACTACAGGATAACAGCAGATAATGGTTCTAGATGGTATCCGGATCCCAACAGCAGCTGGTCCGATAAAATTGCCGGTTCCCTCAATCATGCTAATACCATTACAGTCTAAGCAGAGTGGTGTATGTGTGCTTTTTTAGCTTAAAGTCTTAAAGGAACAGACGACCACAACAGCATATTTCCATTTACACATTCCATTAGCCTTCATACCCAGCCGCGACTCACAGTACTGCTCTTGAGTACTGAAAAATGGCCCATTTCATGCCCTGGAAAGAGGTTGTGATCCTCTGTTCCAGTATAGTCCCCACCTCTCTGCTGCTGAGATTACTACTTGACAAAAAAAAAGCCATTTTTATGAGCACACACACATATATATTGTCTGTGTGTCATGCATGAAATCTCCAAAAAAGCAGGGTTTCAGCCCTAGGGACAGACCTCTGTGTTAGCTGGCTGACTTGAAAGGTATGGCACCAACTTGTCTAGATTTGGTTTGGGGAGGATGGAAGCGTCAAACACGCGGCCTCTAAATACAGCATGCGTGAAACGCTCTCTAATTAAGATCTAAGAGGGATTACAGCATTAATTCCGAAGGGAAAACCCTGTCGTGTGAGAATTAAGTTGGCACACACCCCTCCTTCTAATTTTAGGAGCTGGAGGTGAACGTGTAATGTGAGGTGAGCGAGTCAAGCAGTCATTAGTGAGTGTGGCTTTGTTCAAAAGTGAGATAAGTCCGATTTCAGACCCATCGTGAAATGTCACAATCCTCATTATCCGACTAATCTTAGTCACTGGCTGAGGGGGAAGTCATCGACTCTTAAAATACAGTCGTCTTATCTTGTGAGGGGACCACCCACTGGGATCCTTCTCCTCACCCTGCTGGCTCGCTCCCTAGGCACACCCTGTCAAGCTGGGCTCCTGTGAAGTGTCCTTTAAGAAAAGGAGAAGCTGAATCTGCTTGCTCTAGGCTTATCTGAGGGTATATTAAAGGAATAATCCAGGTTTAATACAAGTTTAGCTAATCCCATATCTCTTCCCTCCTTTTTTGCTTTCATTCATTTAAAGCAGAAGTTACAGTGAGACACTGACAATAAAAGTAAATGCAGACAATTTTTGAAGGATTTAAAAGCAAAAACATAAAGCTTAGAATTCTTCTATTAAAACTTGCATTTATTTGATCAACAGCATTTCTATTATGACAACTCTCTGAAGATTTTAGCATGGTAATGGATATGACAATGTTAATGTATTTGGTCTGGCGGAATAGATCTGCTACACTACTGAATTGCTGCTGCTGCTGCTGCTGGTTATTGCTCTTGTTGTAGATTATTGCTGCTGCTGCTGCAAAGCAAGTACAGAGACTGTTGCTGCTGCTGCACAAGTATAGCATATATAATAACACGTAGCAGATCTATACAGGTGGAGCTGGGGAGGTGGAGGGTTTCAGAGGAACTCTGAAATCGCACTGCGAAATGCTCTACTGAAAGCTAACCAGGCATTTAAATGTAAAGCAGCAAGCTTAATGGCTAAGTATGGGACATTAACCAATCAGCTTGTGCCAAGTACTTTAACGCTGTGAATATTCTCAGTTTGCATTAACGACCTATCAGCCTGTGCCATTTAGAGTTTCATGACAGAAGTTGGCATTTTGTTTGATCAAAAATACATAAAACACTAATACTGTGAAATACTACTACAAGTAAAATAATTTATCTGTTTGAATACAATTTAAAATGTTTTTTAATCCTGCAGTGGCAAAGCTGAATTTTCAGCAGTCGTTACTCCAGCCTTCAGTGTCACATGACTATTTATTTATTTATTTTTGTGAAAACTGTTATATACAATAGCGTTTTAGTGCCACGTTAAAAAAAAAAAAATCTAAAATTACAAGATTAAAGTTGTAATATTTTGAAAATAAAGTTGAAATATATTGAGAATAAAGTCTACATTTTTCGAGAATAAAGTCGAAATTACGAAAATCAAGTCGAAATTACGAGAATAAAGTAGAAATGTTTTTCAAGAATAAAATAGGCATTTTTCAAGAATAAAGTCGAAATATCAAAAATAACGTTGAAATGTTTTGAGAATAAAGCCAAAATGTTTCAAGAATAAAGTCAAAATTACCAGAATAAAGTCAAAATATTTCAAGAATAAAGCTGAAATATTTCCAGAAAAAAGTAGAAATATTTAGAAAAAAAAGTGAAATTTCCAAAATAAAGTAAAAATTTCCAGAATAAAGTTGAAATTTTTTGAGAAAAAAGTTGATATTTTCAAAATAAAGTTGAAATATTTTGAGAATAAAGTCGAAATTTCCACAATAAAGTCAAAATTAAGAAAATAACGTAGAAATATTTCAAGAATACAGTCGAAATGTTTTGAGAATAAAGTCTAACTGTTTTGAGAATCAAGTCTAAATATTTCAATAAAAAATTTGAAATATCCAGAATAAACTCAAAATATTTTGAGAATAAATATGAAATTTCCAGAATAAAGTTTAAATGTTCTGAGAATAAAGTCAAAATGTTTGGCACTAAAATACTTTCAGATTTCTTTGATTAAATGAATTTTTTTAATCAATTTATTGCATGCTTTCTCAAACTTTGAACGGCACATAGAAAAAAGGTTAGGTTTTTTTTCACACTAAAAACGTGTTATCACTCACCCATGTTGTGGCAATGCTTACTGAAACGGTGAGTATTTTAATGTTTATGGACTGGCTACATTCACTTCCATTGCACATGTCTCACTATAAAGTCGAAATTTATTTTTATGGTAGTAAACATTATGCCATAAGTGCTGTCGATTGATCTTAGCTTGCAATGAACCTGGAATATATTCCTTTAATCTAAATTGACTACAGTAAAAGGTGAAAGTGCTTCCTGCTTCTGAAATACGACCGAACAGACACGCACACCCTCCCAAGGGAGGCCAAATTCTATGCTTGTGTCTGTTCACAAGCGAGAGAAAGTGAAAGAGTGTGCCGGTGTGTTTGACCTCCCTATGGGCTGCTGTAACAGAACCCTTGTTGATCTCAAAGCTTTCTTAAAGAGCAAGTGTTTGTCATTAGGAGGAACTCTGTTCCCGTTAGTCCTCCGAGATCACATCAAAACCCCCCATTCACCTCGAAACACCCCTACCTCTCAGCATGAGGACCAAAGGCTGATAACCACAACAGGATTAAAACCAGGCTGACAGAAACAATCCACAGTCTTCTCAGACTTACCGACCCAGGGAAGGTCATCGTTAAAAATCAACCGCAAGAGACGAAACCGAGAGGCCAGTTGAGAGCTTGTTAAAAGAAATCCTGCTATAAGACCACTGTTTATCTCTCTGGTGCAGGATTATAATACATATTTACAACAGCATTCTGTTGAAGTTCTCAACAGCATCGACAGATTGTTAACACAGCATGCATGTGATTTCAGTAGTTCTATACCGAATCTGAGCATGGTTTTCCACATTTCCTACTAGCACTGCAACAATTCCTCGATTCCTCAATTTGCCTTCCACATATTAAATCAAATTAAAAATCATAATAAAGCATAATGCAATTAAGAATTCAAAAAGGCTAAGATTCAATTCAATAAATATATGCGAATCAGGTTTAATATATGCACTTTAATTAAGGTTATGTAAATCACAGTAAATCCTCCTCCACAAAATGTTATTATTTACATGTGTGGAGCATCTCAAACTCCATCTCTGAATATTGTTGTGAGTTTGGGTTTATTATAACGTTCATCTGGGAACGCAACGTGCCCTATTTCATCAGACTTGTAAGATAAAGCATTAATAAACCCATGCAAACACAGGAGAATATGTCGTCTTTCTCAATATGCAAATTGTTCATCGCGATTTCAAAATAAAAGTTTAAACCCTCACTCTGAGTTCACACGTTGATGTCCACACACGCAAGAAATTACAGTGGCTGTGGCTTTTCTATCATAAAGAAATGTCCAAATATTAAAGATTAAGTCAACACTTGAATTAAATTTTGTTGAGTCATTTGTTAAACACAAATTAGATCGCGCAGTAAACTGTAAAAACAATCGTCAGGCTGTTGACGCCCTCAGCAGGCATTTTTTATAATGCGTAACATACATTAGCTCTATTGTTTATAATTCATTATGTATCTTAACAGTTTTGTTCAATAAAACCATATGATACTTTATTTGAACTAATAATTATTGCCTCATTGCTATTATATATGCATTTTTAAGGCATTTTAAAGGCTAATGTTCACTTAGGTCTATTTTTATTACTAAAAAAAAATTATAATGATCAAATTACTCAATTAATCATCAAAATAAACCGTTGCGCTTCAGGCGTCCCATGTTTGAGTCCTGGCTCGCGGACCTTTCCCGATCCCATCCCCCCTCTCTCACCCACTTCATTTCCTGTCTCACTACTGTCCAATCAATAAAAGGCAAAAACACCAAAAATAAATCTTAAAAAATAAATAAATAAATAAAATTATAATCGACAGATTTTTCCATTACCAAAATAATCAGTAGTGACAGCCCTATTTCCTATGTTGATTTCCTACCATTAGAGTAGTGTATTAATACTTGATGGAAGCATTGTTTATTGTGATTATTAATATTAATGAATTTTAAAAAACTGAAATATTTATTAATATTTATGATTCATTTATGATGAGTATGGGAGATTAGGAGTGCCACTTAAAAAATAGACACCGTTTAAAAAAAAACTATGTAGTTAAATGTTACAAATTGACATAGCTGTGCTGTTATTTAGGAGGGTATGTCTTAAAATATAGTCTAAATTTCATTGGTTGATCCAAGAATGAACTGTATGATTGCCTCTGAATGACAGATGGGTAAATAAAAGCAAATGGATCAGAAAAGAAATTGGCCAATGCCGTGTAAAACCAACTTTTAAATTGCATTGAAAGAAAAAACCTTGGACGCTTGGTTTTTTACTCCATTTGCCAAATGCTTTTCTTTATGTTATTGAGTTAGCTAAATGTAAAAAAAAAAAAAAAAAAAAAAAAAAAACTAACGTTTATGACATTAATTAAATATACAGAGAAGCGATTTATTTACATGTTCATTTTTAGTTAATAAATTAATAACTAATTTCTTCATTTCGTTTTTAAATGGCACTCCTAGCACTCATATATAAAATAAAACTCCTTTTATCTGAGGTAAAAGTCTTTCATGGTTTAATGTTTTTCATATATATAAGCAAAAGGAACGCATTTATTAAATGAATCTGCCTGAAATTCCACACATCTTGCTTTTAAGAGACCAATGAATGGAGTTACAGAGACTCAGCAGTGCTAAACATGTGAGTCACCAACACAGAATCAAAACAAAGTTGTATCATTAGCAATAATTGAATGAGCAGGAAATGAGAATGACCAAACAATCTGTCAACACATTCTCAGATGAGTCACAGTATCTGAAAAGGGCACGGTAGGCAAAAAAAAGATCTGGCTGCCGACTGTACGACGCTTGAAGTGTGCCTGCGGGTGCAAGATTGAAATGTTGGAGAACTCTGACCTACAGAGGGCATCACAAAATGTGAACTCTAGACATGGACTGACAGAGAAACCTTTGAGACCCATGAAAGGTCCATTGAGGGCTGTCAAAGTTGAGTTTAGATGGGAATGATGGCAACAAGGGAGAGGGCTGGTGTCGCGGTTCATATCAGCGTGCTCTCGTTCTTCCATTTTATCCGTTTTGCCAAGCAGGGGCTGCCAGCCTTGGCAGCAGGCTGCGGAGGGGCAAAAGGAGGGGGGCAGGTGTGTGTGACGCTGCCCACAGAGGGCCTAGTGTTGTGCTCGCTATCAGAACGGGAGTGCTCGGAGAGATAGGTGAGTCAAGGGCTGAGGTCACCCTGTCTCTGTGAGTCTCCGATAAAGCCCGGAGGAGCTGTTACAGGGGGCTCTGGAAGAGGTTAGCAGACTCTTTCCAGGCGTTCTGCAGCCCACACAGGCCTGTCGATGCCTTATCAGGCTCGTCGTTCCGGAATCATCCGTCCACTCACACCAGCTTAGATAAACCCACGACGGAGCTGTGTGGGACACCGCAAGCCCGTGTCAACAAACGGACCGGGGGGACGGCAGCAATGCTGAGTGAGGTGCCAGGAATGGAAAACAGAAAATAGCCATTGTACTTGAGTCAGAAGAGATCACATCTCTAAAACAGACTGTTCTGTTCTATCAACAGCCAAAACTTATTAAAGATCTCCTTAATCAAGTCCTTTCTAAGCCTTAAGCCTCAATCAAATCTTCTTAGTTATCATAGTTAGCTAGTTAATCTTATTTAAACAGGTACAACAGTGTAGTGTAGCCAGACTACGGAAGCCAGTTTCCGCCGCTGAATAAAGAATAAAAAAAAAAGGTAATTGACTTTTTATCTCACAATTCTGACTTTTTTCTCGCAATTGCAAGTTTCTTGAGAAAAAAAGTCAGAATTATGAGATATAAACTGACAATGCGAGAAAAAGCCCTAATTGTGAGTTTAAATCTCGCAATTCCTGAATGTTTTTTTTTCTCAGAACTGCAATTGCGAGTTATAAAGTCAGAATTGCGAGATATAACCTTACAATTCTGAAAAATTAAGTAAGAATTGCGTGATATAAACTAGCAATTGCGAGTTATTAAGTCAGAATCGTGGGATCGTGGGAACTCGCAATTGAATGAAAAAAACTGACAATTCAGACTTTTTTCTTGCTATTCTATTATGAGTTCATATCTCATAATTCAGACTTTCTTTTTTTTTTTTTTAGAGTTGTGAGATATAAACAAGTTATAATGTCCAATTCTGAGGGGGAAAAATATATATTTTCGCAGAATTGCAAGTTTATATCTCAAAATTCTGACTTACCTTGCAGTTGTGAGTTCTAACCTTTTTTGCTCGGAATTTAGTGTTTATATCATGCAGTTCTGAGAAAAAAAAAATCAGAATTGCAAGATAAAAAGTCCACTTTACCTTTTTTTTTTTTCTTTTCTTTTCTTTTTTTTTCAGTGGCAGAAACAAGCTTCCATACCAGACCTTTTCTGTAATTGTGACCAAAAACTTTTTTTTTTATTTCAAATAAAATTTAATTTTATTTAATTTTATTTTATTTATTTTTATTTTATTTTATCTTATTTTATTTTATCTTATTTTGGCAGACACTTTTATACAAAGCAGCTTACATTTTTCTTTTACATTTTTTTCTTATTCTATTTAAAACTATTTTTTAATAGTGCAGGTTTTTTTTTCCATGTCTTTTTAATTCAATTGATTTGTTCAAGCAAACTGACAACTTGTAAATTTGGAAAATATGCAGTTCTGCACTCCCTAAATCGAACCCATGGCCTTGGCATTGCTAGAACCATAACATGCATCTGATGGTCAGTGTACAAACTCTGAGTAGTTTGTCTCTGAATATCTAGCAGACAATGTCTCTTCCAAGACAGCACTGAGAGAAAGTACTGTGTGGAAAAACTTTGATGTTAAGATAAATTAATTACTTTCTTCTGAGTAGGACTTGTGCATGTGTGTGTGTTTTGTATAAAGGATGTGTGTTAATGACACGTTAGTTTATCTTCCTCCCGCTCTGAAATTACTCTTGGGCTGCGCAGAGGTGGATCTTCATATAATTAAAATATGCTAATGCCGTCCATACGTTTATGTCTAACAAGTTTCAGTCAATTAAAGGAGCTAACAGCAGACCACGGCGATAACTCACAACCAATCACGGAGAGGTGATGATGTAAACAAATGAGGGCCATTTAGTTTCATGAAAGTTCTATGAGGTTCTACTTCGCTAGTTCCGCTCAGGTCCTGAAGCTGTACGAGAAAATGGAGGAAGTAATTTCCAAAGCTACACGAGCGTTTGATTGTGTTTGTCCAAACACTCATTATTTTCACACTTCGTTTTTTCCTCGCTTATCTGAAAGACACTCACTCAAACTCCTTCAAACTAACACTCATCACTGCATTAGTCACACAAACACAGACTTTCGCCTGGAGACCCGATTCACTGTCTAGGCCAAAGCCATTTGCGTGTCTTTATAATCAATCATTTAACTGGTTCTAATGGAAAAACCAGGACACAAGCAAACTAACAGAGTAAGAATCGAGTAAATCACCAAAAAGAAACCTCCCGGCATCCTATTACGTACAGAACCGCCACATAAGAGAATCTCACAAATGCTTAATGTTTGTCAGTGATTAACATTTGACATTTGAGACCGCTGTTTCCACAAGAAAACACAAAGCCGATTGCGTCGGTCTGGAACCCGTTAAGCTTGTGTGGTTTAGAGGCTAATCCAGCTGTTTCGAAACCCAGAGATGGATGAAACTCTGATTAGGGTGGCGGATCAGAAGAGCTATATTTGGACCACTGTGTATACCCAGAGGAACAGAAACGGCAGGAGCCACTTTCGTCTCTTCCGTGTGTCATAGATATAATTGGCAGAAACGCTCGCTAGTTAGGACTGAGTGAGAACTGAGAAGGTGTAAATTACCAGTGAGCATAGCGTGATTTCTAGGCTGTAGTTTCTCGAGCTTCAAAACCGAGGTTACCGAGACGGTGTGTTTAAGATGGATATCAGAAACTCTATGCAGACAGGGGTGGGAGGTCAAAAGAGAAACTTCAGAGGCCGCCCATAAAATTTATGCTGTCTCGAACATCAGAGAGTAGATATGAACACTGCTTGTCTATATAAATCCTTCAACAGCAGCGCCGCCCCTCCTTCTACTCCTCCTCCGGGACGGATTCTCGATCTCATTTACATGTCTGAGTTTTGGCCCATATGTGAATTAAACAGACTGTTACAGGAATATTTTGGGTTTAATGCAAGTGACGACATTTGACGGCATGTGTGGCATAATCCTGATTACCACAAAATGTGCTCAAATCTGAATACCGTCTCCTAAAGGAAATATAATATGAGATGGGAGGAATAAATGTGTTTCAGTGCTATATTATATCGTTTGATAAATATACTGTATATAAATTGCGGGCATCAGAGAGCTGCTATTAATATGCGGGGCACTAAAGTCTTTTTTGAATGCATGCTTCCTCCCACTATTTACTTTCACTTTAGAGATTCACAATCAGTGTATACTATGGAGCGGCAGTACTTACCACAGATTTTACAAGATTACATGCTTGTCAGTGGTGCTCAGGATTTGCACATCATTCACCATAGTCCTATCAGTCACCTCTCCTTACTCTGTTCATGTGGTAAGCAGTGAGTGGAATAACTGCGTTATAAATAAACGGCATTACTAGTACGAGTAATCAAACGATTATTAAAATTTCCCCCATTACAACACCGGTACCATTACTGACAATAAAATGCGGCATTACTATAAGTTTTGCGTTGCATTCCTCTTCTGAGGTAAATTCTGGCTTATTCCTCTCAGCGCGTCGTCTTCCAGAAACGAAAAGCAACCGAGATGAACTTGATGAATGTTCACGTTTGTTTACAGAAGTGATGTAGGTGTTTACCTACATGTCTGCACGTCTCACGTGGATGTTTAAAATTTAAAAAGCGAAGACGCTCCTGGGTGCGATTATAATACAGATGGGTTAAGATGGTAAAAAAACTGGAGCTCCCGTTGGTATCATACGAATTACTTCATCAGAGAATATTAACGTATTTAATTTAAAAGTAGACATTTTAAGCTTTCCATACATGTATTTCTCATGTCTGTGAGGCACGTATTCACAGGGATCAGGTTGTTTTATTTACGTGTCTGTGAAGAGAGGCACCCTGTTTGTTTTATTTTTTTTTTACAAAAGCACATTGCTTTCTTGTTATTATGATGTTTTTAATGTTCGCGGGTTGAAGCGACCCCAAAAACATGATATTTAGCCCCTGGAAGTAACACAATAGTTACTTTCCCTGGTAATTAGTTACTTTTATAATGATGTAACTCAGTTACTAACTCCGTTACTGTTTGTGAGAAGTAACTAGTAACTATAACTAATTACTTTTTTACAGTAACATGCCCAACACTGGTGGTAAGTGAAATATATGTACTGTAATGTAGCAAGCTACCGCTAGCAAGTTATTTGTTATTCGTTTTTTCGTGCCTTTCCAAATACGGATTCACTGTTTGGGCTTTTACCTTGTTTTGGCTACCAAAAAAAAAAAAAATCCAGGTTACCAGGTTACAGTGAGGCACTTACATACATACGGAGGTTTAAAAGCAGAAGTGTAAAGCTTATAATGTTATAAAAGCACTTACATTAATTCTTTTTTTAAATCTGCATTATTTGAGTTGTTGTTTAAATCATATTTTTATAGTCATTTTTGGGCTTTAACGTTTATGGGTATGTTGTAATGGCAGCAAAGTAAAAATGAGTTAACACACTGTTTTTCTTGTGCTGGATTACCTGAACAGTGGGCATTTTAACTTTTACATATTGACCCACTGTAAGTGCCTCCCTGTAACAGATTGCTTGTTTATCCTTAGAAAGGGAGGAACACTGAGAAATTAATTATTATAGTAATCAACACAGCGCCACAAGGGCTGTCGATTATATAATCCAAAATATTCTTTTAAGTGAAAGAAATGCCAACTGTTCTCGCTGTCTGTGTTTTTGACTCTCCTTCTAGGTGGTGCTTGTAGAAGCTCAAATTCATTTCACCGAGCAGAAAAATGCTTTGAGCAAATGTGTTTTGTTTGCCTGGGTAACAGGTTTCATTTAAGGAGGTGCACACAATCACTAAGACAGACAGAGAAGCGTTAGTACACTGAGCACATCCTCTGTTTGAGCAATAAAGCTGCTGCCAAGGAAGACTGTGCTTCCCTCCTTTGCTTGTCGTCTTTGACGTCCATGTGAGCTTTCAGATTTTTTTTTAGGACACATGCCGTAGTCCTATGTACAATGATGTATCACCGCTGCCATTTGCGATTACTGTGAAAGCAATGTGGCACAGCCGGCCCCTCAAAGAGAGAGCAAAGAACAAACAAAGAATATCACATATGGTACAATACAGCCATTCAGCTGAGAGTTGCAAACAAGGGATCTGCGGTTAATCTGAAAAGATTTTTCTGAGAGTCTCTATATTGAAGAACATCCATATTTAATCACAGTATCTGGAGTAAAACATCTTGCCGTCTGTGAATCACACACTTGCTTTATTACCGTATTTGCTAGAAATGTCTCGTATTCGCTGCTGGCGACGGTAGGATGGAAAACGGAATGATTTCGTAATGGCTTCTGGCACATCCATTATTCAATATGAAATACCTTGAAAGTTTATTTTACTGCACTCCGTCTCACACTTCGAGCTGCCATTTCATATGTGGCTAAATTGATTCAGCGGTGTTGTGCGGGGTGAACCGTTCCGGCCAATTTGTCATGCAAAAGTTAAGCCTGAGTAACAGAGGACATCGGGAAAGGGAGCTGCAAAGGCGATTGTGTGGGCACACGGTGATTGGTTTTTAAACAGGTTCTCCAGTCAGTTCTCAGCAGATAAGATGACCATTAATGGCCACAGAGCCCAGCTCTTCAGAATTGACTGAAGCTTCTTTGAAATCAGCAGCCTGACAGTTTGAATCGATATCGGCTTGGTCTTTAACGATACAGTTGGATTGACTAATCCCACGACAATATGATTCAGAGAGTTTTTGGAAACCAAAGCCTTTTCAATCAAACAATGAAAAAAGAACAAAGCTCAAATATGTCGAGGAACTTGCAGCAGAGGCGGGTCTCATAATTCTTGTTTTATATTTATGCGCAGAATGATGGAATGTCGAGCATCAGGTAACGCAGCTTTTACGGCATGCAAAGACAGACAGATTGAAACCGTGGGAGAGAGAGAAAGATGGTGGCAGAGCATGAAAGTGATGAGAAGGAAGAAAAAACACAATAGCTCAAAATTGAGGCAGTAGAGGGGAGTGTTGGTGGCAGGAGGAGAGGTTGAGAGGCAGTGCCACCAATCTAGTTATAACCCCATGTAGTGATTGCTCGGCAAAACTTAGCAATTACACCAGTTCCTTCCTCCGCTGCAGACTACTATGCAATCAGACTGGCCTCTTTCAAATCTCTGGTGAAAGCTGACCAGAAAATGCCCACTGTGTTACTGCCATAGGGGGGGGAGAAAAGTCAATTCAAGCAAATTAACATCTTAATAAGGAAGTTCGAGATTCTTGTCATTTTCGGCACACACTTGCTACATTATCATGTTGTTAATAAAATTACTTTTAATCACATGCTGTTGAGTGAGGTCCAAAAGTCTGAGACCGCTAGCTGAATACAATTTATCTTCATTTTAAATCATATGATCAGCGTAACAGTTTAATTTTAAAGTTGAATTGAAAGTGAGCATGAATTTCTTAAAGGAGAAGTTCACTTCCAGAACAAAAAATTACAGATAATGTACTCACCCACTTTGTCATTCAAGATATTCATGTCTTTCTTTCTTCAGTCATAAAGAAATTATGTTTTTTGAGGAAGACATTTTTGAGGAAGACTAAAATGCAGTTCAATGCAGCGTCAAACGATCCCAAATCTGTAAATTTTTGTTTTGGAAGTGAACTTCTCCTTTAATGCCTTCATACCTCTTCTCATTCTAAATTAGCATTTCTTAAACTTGTATATCTTTTTTTACTTGAATCAGAATCTTTTTACCACATTATCCAACACAATTTCCCCATAAAGCAAGACATTTCTTCCAGTATTTATACTATTTTTGCTGGTTTTTCTTTATTTTGCAATACCCAAAAGAAGATATCTTTAAATGATTTTACGATCCAAATAACACAGACTGTCACTTCATGAGCAAAAAACATGTTTTCAGCATTATACGGAAGAAATAAAGTCATATAGGTTTGAAACGGCATGAGGGTGAGTAAATGAAGACAACAGCATGAATCTACAAGTACTGCAGAATCGTAAATATTTTAGTCCTTTGGACCCCGCCATGTGTCTATTTGGACGGCATAGCTGTAATGTAGTCAAATTGCGTAAAGTCATTAAGATCCTGGTCACATCGGTTAACTGCAGGCAGAAGCTAATGATCGGATGAGAGCTGGAGAGAGTGTTTCTGAGCTGGTTTGGATCTTGGGAACATGTGTTGAATCATTTACGCTGTTTACTCTGTGCATCAGAAGGTGTTAGACTCATGCATGTTATTTTAATAATCTGAGAGAGGGCAGAAATACCATTCCCACACCAGTCTGCTGAATAACAGCTTCAGGCTTTTAAAAAATAATGCGCATCCTTTTTTTCTTTCCTCGACATACTCTAGTCAATGTAAATGTAATCACTTTCAAGAAAAAAGCTGTTCGTATGGTCTGAAGCATTATAAACGTGACAGGGTTTGTAATGTGATTTAAAAAGGGCCCATCTTTTATAAGACGCATCTTTTGTTCTAATTCATATTTATATAATACGAGTTTCCAATAACCTCTCTGAACGCCTGATGTCTTTGAAATGCAGCAAACAGAGATTAAATAGGCTTTTATTTTTAGAAAGCCAATAAACCAATGATGCCTAACGCATAGGAGCACGTGCTGTGCGTTTATATAGCTGACACCGATCCTTCCTGGTCTGTCCACTAGACCTTCAAGACCTCTAGACACAAAGTTCAAGCATTTCACCTAAAGGCTATGGAAAACCAAAAGGTCATTGTGCTGAAAGTCCTTTTCAGTGCATATTTATGATGAAGCGGCTTCAAAAAGACATGCTGGGAACTATGCTAGTCGACTGTCTCCTGCCCTAGAGGCAAAATATCACTTGTGGCCTTTCTTTAAAATACAATTTGATTCAAGGCCTGCTCCTTCAAAAGAATATGAACCCTAGTCATTATAAGTTGATCTCGGCTGGGGATCTGATGAAGAAATGAAATCTGCCTTATAACTTCAAAGGCTTTCACTTCAGTTCAGGCACCTGGCTGTCCAGCACAGTTCCCAACCTAGAGCTCCTGGCAAAAAAAAAAAAAGTGTAAAACTGGAGCTTTTTATCAGATAGCAAAGGCTAGTAAGACAGGATAACCTTCGGAAATCTTGTGGTATGATATTCCGGTGCTAATTTTCAATAGTGGATTATTTTTAAATCACCTCTGCTCAAATTTTAAGTGCCATTGTGGCACACAGCATGGCTGAAAAATAGATGTAGGCCTTGGAACAGCGGTATTCAGCTGCTTATGAATTCACCTGAATAGGACTGCTGGCACACAAAAAAAAGAGCGATGAAGCTGATTTTTTTTTCATTACTTTTCTGTCTGTGTATGTGCATGAGCAAAAGCACATCTGTTTGTGGGGTATGTGAGAGATTGGGGCGGGGAGGTCGTTGCGGGTGTGTGTCTGTGTGCGTTTTAGAGGGGAAATGGAATTTTACCCTGAAGCCATCTGCATTACACTTTGAAGACAGAGTCATTTTTGTTGGTCCTAACCACACCCGCCAACTGCCCGTTTCCCAACGGACTCCACAAGACCAGACTTGACATCCAGTCCGATGAACAGAGTAAAGCAGTTTGCGGATTTCCGTCTTTAATTTCTACAAATCATACATTTAATTAGAGATGCATGATATATCAGTACCATATCACTTGTCAGCAAAGATTAGAGATTTGTAATGTACTTGTATCAATGCTATTTTAGTATTATTTAGCATTATTTACTTTGACATACTTTGAACCCAGTTTATATTTTAATTTTAGTTTTAGTAATTTTGTGCTTTTGTCATTATTATTAGTTAATTTAAAATATTTATATTTTGTTTCAGTTCTAGTTATTTTAGCACTTATTTTATTTCAGTTTTATTTAAGCTTCATTTTTAAAAACTATTTTTCATAGTTTTGGTTTAGTTAACAATAACAACTGCTGATATTTAATTGTGTAAATTATTTTCCAGTTAAAATTAATATCCATTTTTCATACTGTGCATTGTAATTTTGTGATGTTCAAAATTAACTTGTAGCATTTTAATTTTTTTACATTTATTTAGACAACACTAGTATAGAATTTATATGAGTCATTTATCAATCAGCCATAACAATAAATAAATAAATAAATATAGTCTTAACATACTGCACAGAATTTTAATATCAGTGCATCCCTATTTCACAATCATAAATACGACTGCTTTAATATTGCCATTTCTTTTCATAGATGGCAATATAAGTGAATGGAAACTTTTGCTTCCTGAAAAACTGATCCCACACACATCTCCTCTAGATTTCAGGAGAGATCACAGAGTCACAAACACAGTCTGATTTTTAAGGTAAAGAAAGCTCAACATGTACTCAAACAATTCTCATGAAATTCTTCCAAGAACTGCTATTCTGTGCTCATTTATTTTATAGCTCTACACCTGTGCAGTACCTATAAGTCATCAAATGTCTAATGTTTTCTCTTTCACATGACTCCTTCTAGTTGAATTTAACAGAATTACAAAAATGATAGTTTTCAAACAGGTTTCTGGTAAATGTCCCTCATCTGCCATTGGTCAAACAAACAGTCCCGGCCTAAACTCACGCACGCCATTGGTTAAGCCAGTGTTGTTGTTGTCGGGCAGGTCAAGATGTTCAAACAAACACAGCAATGTTTTGATAACAGTACAGAGCCACAGTGTTTAAATTTTTGGCGTAAATCAACCAGAGAATAACTTATTCATTGCGGAGTATTTAAAAAATATTTAAACTGAAATAGAGTTTTAGGAGAAACATCTGAGACAAATTTGATGCTTAAATGAAACATGTCTGAGCCTTCTCCAACTCTCTGCGCAACCGCCCTAGCAGAGCAAAAACATTACTATTGTAAATGACTGACAGAGAAATCAGAAGCAGCTGAGAGAAAGCGGTGTTTATCATGTGAATGTTTGCCATTTTCCTTGAAATGTTGTGTGAAAACATCGAATGGACAGAAAGCGGAAGGTGAATGCAGGACATAAACATCACTTGTATAGAAACATCAGAGCTTTTAACTATCAGCCTCCTGCAGCCAAACCTTCTGTTCCTTCAAAGCAGGCGGTTCAGAAAGACCTGCAGACACCTGATGTTTTGTTCAAATACTTGTCAGGCCTGGGCACACCATTATGGCATCGCTACACTGTAGATTTCATTTTATTTAAAAGCGGAGAAAACAAAGCCAGGGCATGTTCTGAACTGGATGAGAAGATAAAGTCAGCTTTGCTTTGTAGTTTCAATCATGCAGAGGGATGCAGCATAGCCACTGGCAATGAGAGCCAGGACGAGGGCAGCCAGTTTCCTCCCCGCCGTTTTACCGCACTGCTCCTGGGGGCACTCAGGATTCAGTTACCACAACAGCACAAGCTAAGATAAGATTTAAAAACACTTTCCCTGGCCAAGAACAAGAAATGAGCCCCGGATTCCAATAAAACGCAAACACCTGAGGAATATCTGAGCAAAATCAAAACAATATTGAATATGAAAGAGCGCTTTGTTTTTAGAGCTTCGTGTTGGAGTTTCCGATCAAGTCGTGTTTGGTGATTGGTGGTTAATGCAAATTACGTGATAAAGAGAGCTTTATAAGTCTAAATAGTTTAGGCAGGATGCAAAATTACATATACTGTTAGTCTGTGCATTAGTGAAGAGAATTTTCTGCAGGTTACATCAATATGCTATAAGGTCACAACTGGTAACAGTCTTTATGAATAATTTGAATTGAATCATTCATTTGATCAATCCAAAAATAACTGTTAATGCAAAGTACGTGACGAAGAGAGGTTTATATTTTATGCAAGATCCAAAACTACTTGAACTGTTAGTCTGTGCATTAGTTGTGCGAATGTTTGTGTCCTTTTCTTCAGGTTACATCTAAATGCCAATAGGTGCCAGTAGATACAACAAGCAATAGTCTTTTATGAATGATTTGCATTGAATTGTTCATTGAATCAATTAAAATAAAGAACGGTTAAATCAAATTATGTGACAAAAAAAATGGCTGTTAATGCAAATTACGCATTACATAGAATGCAAAACTACAGATACTGTTAGACACTGTTAGTCTGTGCATTTTTAGTGCTGGGATTTTTTTGAGACCTTTCCTGTATAAGTGATTTTAACTGAATCACTGATTGAGTCATTCAGTTATCTATTATTTTGTTCAAAAACGCCAGTTCATTTCAAGACTATATTAGGGGTCAACCGATTATTGGCCTGGCCGATTATCGGCACCAATATTAAGCATTTTTATGGTTATCAGTATTGGTCATTTTCAAAACCGATTTGCTGATTAAAATCATTTTAAAAGCATTTTTAAAAAAGGTTTTGTCAGAGCCGTTCTTATTCTTAATTTTGACATCAATTAAAACAATAAGCCCCAAGAAGCCGTGGTTTACAGTGAATTTATAACAGCTAAGGGGCGTTGTTAGGCCTGACGCAAAACGGAGTAAACCACGGCTTTTATAAAAATAAATAAGAGCAAATAAAGTGTAATGATATTAATACAAACATTATTCTTCCGCCAAACAATGTATTTCTCAGAAACGGTTGTGGTTGCAACAAAGTGGTTGCAGAGCAAAACACAGATGTGAACAAAGGTGTATGTTTGTAGAGTAATTTACAATGGCTTTGAACACAGCTCAGTCAATCAGAATCAAGGACCTAGCCACTTTATAATTTAAAATATCATTCAAAATATCGGTTATCGGTCTACTTAAACTGTAATCATCAGAATCGGCACCGGCCCTGAAAAACACGTTGGTCAACCCCTACTATATATAAGCATTTAAGTCACTGTTTTTAAGAGTGAATAATTGAATCATTCACTGTTTTGTTCAAAAACATGGATTTATTCTGTGACAGCACTGCTATGGCTGCTTGAAGACGCACAACAATGAATTTTGTTCTGGCTTTGTTTTTAACTATTTTGATTGGCAGATCAAAAATAGAAAAACTAACTAACAATATGGTGTAAATACAATTTACTAGATGTAAACTTGTTTCATTTGTGTATATAAATGTAATATGTAAATGCAATACCACAGTCAAAACAGTACTGTTGGTTTGTATATCAAATTTCAATTCCAAGGAAATAAAAAAAAAAACAACTTAGCCATACAATTCTCAAATCAATGTATAGAGAGACAGAGATAGCATCTGACTTTAGCTCTAAGCTGGAAAACAGTGTTGGGATGTTTAGCAGATGAGAGGGGAAAGTATCTGCACTGCTAGTGCCGCCCAGGATGGTGCAACATCTGATGCTGCAGATAAAACGGATCAGTCGTAGCACTGAGCCATTGGCTGCCTCGGTCCATCTGAGACACTGGGGTGAGTTCATGAAAAGGATCAAACATGCTCCAAAGCTTTACAGAGATATGATATGTTACCCTTCCACATGCCTGAGTTAGCAATGCGCAAAAAAATAAAAGAAACGAAATTAAAAGTTATAGTTCTGCTGCCTCAACAAAATAAAACAGAGACGTTGAACCAAGTAAAAAAAAAAATAAAATAAATAAAGCGGATGGCCATTGTTTGGCAAGTTTGCATGGCGAAGTTAACCTCATTTACTCACCCTCACGTATTTCCAAATCTGTATGACTACCCCTTTAATGGCATCAATGTACTTACGTTTTTCTTGCCTACTGCATTTAACATGACAGCTCATAGTGGTTTTTAGTGAAGGGCTTGAGACTAACAGCGTTTTTGTGGTGACCTCAGCCAGTCAGTCGGTTTAGCGAGATGAATGGAAATGCTGTGATGACTAAAATCTGACGTCAACACCATTATGCTGTTTTTGCTTTCTGAACTTTTGCTTCAAATTAAGACAAACTGCTTGTGAACTGACTAAGCATCAGACACAGAAGTAGAAAGGAAAAAAAAATCAGCCCTTGTATTCCTTAGTTTTGTGTATGTGTGAGGAACATTGTGTTTCGTAGGTCAATTTCATTAAATGACAGCCGAAATGTGGTCATGGGACCACTGCATGGGCCTGAATCAAACAAATACTTCAGCTTGTGTCTCCTATATATAGAACAGCAGAAGATTAGCACACTGCCCAGAGAAAAATACATCGCCTCTTATCTCCAAGGAACACACTTGAAGACATTTTTTTCGAAAGTGTGTGTGCAGTCCCAGCGAGAGGGGGATAGAATGAGACGGGGACCAAGAAAAGGAATTAAAACTCTTCACCTGCAAATAGTCCACCTAAGATGTTGGGAACACCAAAGGCACAGGCTTTTAGCTTAAATACCTTTAGTATGAGATCTATGATAAGCGCTCAAAAGCCTCCCAAGAATGGCGTTATCTCTGACCGCTATGAATGCGGTTACAGGTATTTCCAAATAAGGATGTCCAAAAAGAAGTGGAAGTTGGTCAGCTTGTGGTTAAATTTAGTGTGCTATCACCCTAAGCTTTCAGCGTGGATGCTAGCAGACAGCAACTAAGCTCCTTTCAAATATATTACGGCCTCATGCTGCTGGAACGGCACTTCAGAAGATGGAGTGGACTGCTTAAAGTGCACTGAATGTGCTTGTGACTTGTTATAAGCAGTAGAATTATTTATGTTTATACATTTATGAATACAACTCAGATTTGTCACTGCAGTTTTAAGAGCAGCTGTTGGATGTGTTAAAAATCTGAAATTAGGACCGGCCAAAAATATGCAGCGTTTGGTTAGCATAAGAGGCAGAAAAACATCTGACTGCAATCTTTTCTCTTCCCTTTCCTGGCTTTTAGTTCACATAATGGCTAATATGAACACTTTGAACAGAACAGTTAGCCCTGCTATTAAAAAGCTGCCATTTTGAAGGCAAAAGCCATAGCTTTTAGCCGTTACAACCCATTTCGGTGGAGGTTAATGTTGGATGTGCAATTGCCTCATTTGCTGTGAGGAAAATTACAGGACAGGTCAATAGGATTATTAGCATAGCATAGTAAATTGGAGGCCATGGGGTGACAAAATGGCAGACTACCGGTATAGCGAAGCCTACGGGGGTCTTCGAGATATACCACTCAAGCAATTTTCTTTTCTGTTGGCCTTCCAAAGAGCACAGCTTCCTCAGACTTGATATTCAGCATAGCACGCTCTTAGTTTTCCTCCACGCACATCTACGGGACTTTTAACATAGGCCCCATTGTACTTGACCCCTCTGGAAGTTAAATAAATCAATTTGTGCTGAATGCAGAAAGTGCTGTCACACAAGAATAAAGAAACAAGGGATTTTTAGGAGGGAGAGGGAGGGAGGGAGCGAAAAGGGCAAACACCCAGAGGTGGGATTTATTGAATAAATAGAGACACGGATCCGTCCTAAAGTTTTCCTCAAACGACAACTGAGAGCAAAAAGACTAAGTCAGATCGGCTAGGGAAGACTGTTGCTTTATCCAGCTCTCTGCGGTATTCCCATCACAAAAGCAGCAGCAAAACTGTGGAAATGTGTGATGTCGGTGCAGATAGTGTAAAAAAAATCCCTCAACCATTAAATTTGCATGTGAAGGGAGATAAAGACCCGCTCGTGAAGACAGGAATTTTGGGAGGCGTCGCAAAAGCCCCTCAGGCCAGGATCTCGATGTGCAGAAACAGGTTCAGGAAAGGGGGGAAAAAAGCAGGCTTCTTGCTCCCCGTTGTGAACCGAAGCAGATGTGCACGGCTTGTGTGTACATAATCAACCATTTACCTCTACTCCAACTTTCAACCTTTTAAAATCGCATTAGAACGGTGCACGCTGAAACAACACGGAGCTCTGAGGGAGCTCCTCCAGCCTGTGAGAGCTGGAACTAATTTATCGCATGAGAGGATGCTTCTTCCTCTGCCTCTCGGGAGCGGAGCAGGTCGGCTGCCTGCCCTAATCATTTTCACCATGAGGTTTACTGAATGTTTAACCTGTCAAAAATCCAGTGCTATCCGACTATGGCATGTAAAGTCATGCGGCAAAGCCGTTTTGGAAATTCGAAAGGGGAATAATAAATTGAGTCGCAATTGATTTTTTATGCCATGCATCTTTGGGAGCCGTTTTGTTTGGCAATTCTTAATGATACTCCTACGTGTGATTTTAGTGGGCATGAACTTGCAGTTGAACTTCCTCCTCTGAGAATTGGGTTCAAGGTCTTCATCTCCGCAGTGTTATTTTTTTTTTATCGTACACTCCTCTAGCCGCAGCCTCATCCACCCATCCATTCATCCTCCCTCTCACTCCCACCAGTAACCCTTTTAAATCACATAACCAGTTTAATTTATTACTTAGGCACACAAAGACAACAATTCAGCGTCTCTGAGCATGATTTAGTGGGAGGTGCTAAAGAGGGATGTGAACATGAGGGAAGAGGCCACTACGTTGTAAGTGGGAATAACATTTGACCCTTTTTCATTAGAGCTGTGTACTAAGAGAAACCGCATGGTAAAGATGGATGACGTACAGCTACAGTAAAATGGACCTAATGACTTCAAAAGGATCCCACATCCTCTTTTACCAGGAACCTCTGCCACAGTTGAAAAGCTACCATGCGGAACTTCTGTCTGGGGGAGTTTTTTCCTAATTCTACCAGGGTTGCATTTTTAATATGGTTGCAATTCTATTATCATTTACTCAACCACATATTGTTTCAAAACTGTACCACGTTCTTTTTTTTTCTGTGAAGAAGATATTTTGAAAAATGTCTCAGTGGGATTTCTCAGAAGAGTCATACAGGTTTTAAACAACGTGGGGATGAGTAAATCAAAACCGAATTTTTGGGTGGACGGTCACTTTAAGAATTACCTTCAACCACATGCAAATGAATGCCTCTCTGTAGTCCTTTTTTTGGCTCACACTATGTTTGAGTTCATATTTGAGTTACTGAGTCACCCTACTATACTGTAAAGGACTCTAAACTGGAATGACAGAAAGAAGACTTTGCCTGTGTTGAATTTTAAAAGTTGCAGTTTAGTCATGTATTCTGCTGGGAAATGAAGTGTTCTTCCATGTTAATCAGTTTATTAAAAATACATTCTGGTTAGTTCAACCAAAAAAATTATGTTAATTATTTTCTCACACTTATGATGTTACAGGTTGTGACTTACTTTTTTCTGTGGAACGTCATAAGATATTTTGAAGAATGTTTTTGTCCGTGTAATGAACATCAGTGGGGTCCAAAACAACATTAGCACTGACCTTTCTTTAAAATATCATCTTTTTTGTTCCACAAAAGATAAAGGTATACAGTTTTGAAACAACAAATGTTCTGTCATTAATTACTCGCCCTCATGTTGTTCCAAACCCATAAGACCTTCGTTCATCTTCCGAACACAAATTAAATTATTTTTAATTGCGATCTGAGCGCTTTCTGAACCTATATAGATAGCAATGTAACTACCGTGTTCAATGCCCAGAAAGGTTTAAATTTATTTAAATGCACATTGAAGACTGACAAAAAAAGAAGAAATTGTTAAATAAAGTTGTTATTTTTGTTTTCTATTCACACAGAAAGTATTCTCGTAGCTTCATAAAATTAGGATTGAACCACTGATGTCACATGGACTATTTTAACAATGTCCTTACTACCCTTCTGGACCTTGAACTTGTCAGCTGCGTTGCTGTCCAAGCAGGGTCAGAAAGCTCTTGGATTTCATCACTTTTTGTGCAAATAGAAAACACAAATAACAACTTTAACAATTTCTTCTTTGTCTTCAATGCGCATTAAAATAAGTTTAAACCACAGATGTCACATGGACTATTTTAACAATGTCCTTACTACCTTTCTAGACCTTGAACATGGTAGTTGCATAGCTATCTATACAGGTTCAGAAAGCTCTCGGATTGCATCAAAAATATCTTAATTTGTGTTCTGAAGATGAATGAAGGTCTTATGGGTTTGGAACAACATGAGGGTGAGTAATGACAAAATTTTTGCTGACAGTGAACCATCCCTTTAACTAGAAAAACAAAGTTTCCATTCCTTTTAATTCCACTTTCTTCAAATTCAGACTGCATTTGGAATTGGCATTCCAAGTCTAAGTGGCACAACCTTGCTCTCAAATCCGACAGAAAAAAAGCTTTTAAACAAATAGGCCCATTGTGAGCTTGCGGAAAGACCAATTAAAGCTCTAAACATTAAGACTTCTGACCGTCTCTTCCGCTCGCATTGTTTGCGCTGAGTGTCTCAGAGTAGGGCCGCCACCCGTCAAGCTCACGGTTCACCCCGCATTGCCTTTAATAGATTTAACCAACGTCAGTGCTTCCTCATTCACCCTGACAGCTCTGGGAGATCCCGTCCCATACCCATGGAGCTCATGAGCACTCTAACCTTCTTTCCATCCGCCTCTCTCACTCTATCCGGAACAGATTTAAGAGAGGGGGGAAAAAAACTTTGCCTTCCTCTGTCATGCCCTTTTGGGTTCAAAGCGTCACTTAAAGAGGCGAGAGTGGCAGGCAGGAACGTCTCCTCACACATGGAGAAATGCAATCTGCACATCACAGACAGCATCAAAGCGACGGACCCAGAATGGGAATCCGGTTATCGTGCGTCTCCATGGCTGCCAGAAAGGTTGTGTGGCTTTGAATGTCAGGCTGAATTGAAGCGCTCAAAGCCTCAGATGGATATTTGACAGAATGTGATTTGGCGGGAGGGAGACGGGGCTAAGGGCCGCTACAACTCGCAACCTTTTGTAGATGGATCTAAATGCCAGGACAAACATTTGACATTGATGAAATAATATCCGCCAGACCACCATTAACCACCACACGTGAACGAGCAGCCTGATGTATGTAAATCCTTTTCTGGGGGGTATTATCGACCTCAAAACGTATGGCTTAAAATCTCAGATCAAAACGCACCGTGTACGTTTCATAAACGCAAGCGGTAAACGCACTCAAATTGGTTCTACTCTGTGATCTCTGAACTGATCGATACAACAACCCTGAAGAAAGGGTGACTTATGACTCTTGTGCTATAAGCAAACTTATAAATAACATTCCAACAGCCACATAATTGCCGCTAAAACTATATCGAACAGCTCGAGGTGGCCTTGCCGTGGGCCGACTAACCACACTCTTGAGTTACCGCCAAAGAGTGCATGTTAAAAAACACGTTGTCTAGAAATAATTGGATGCTTGTCTAATCGATAGCCATCCCCGGACCCTTTCACTGACTGCCACGTCAATATATTTATATCACCAGCCCATAAATGAGCAAGAGTGGCCCAAAAGAGTCAGTTATGGCTCTTTAAACCATCCCATTAAACTCAAGATGGGATAAAAAAAAAAACTTAAAAGACAAGAAAATTTGTTTGCCAGTCCTTAACATTCTGTCTTACATCCTGTCATGCTGCCAAATGTCATTTATATTAATAAATAAATGCAGGTAAACATATTTGAGCCCGATCGACACATGTAATCAGCTTTCCACATTTCCAAAAAGTCTTGTATCCGAGCGAGAACTGGTGAGTTTGACGCCTACAGTAAGTTATATGACAGATATTGATCTGAAAACCTTGAGTGTTTTCCAAATGAAAAGCAGGTCTGCCACCAGGAGAATAAGCATTGTTGCTACTTCCATATTTGATAGCATAGATGTGAAAATGACGTTATTGTGTACAGTACACAAAAGTTAGCACTCTCATATAAAGCTTATCTAGAAAGCCTTGAACTTGTGTCTCCCTGCTGTGCATCGCCACACTGCTTATATGCATAACAATATTAAAGCGAGAGAACAATATTCGCTCAGTGCCGCACTTAAGACCACCAACTTCCATTTATCAACCAGCAATCTTGGGAAAAGACATTTTAGAGCTGGTAACCAACACAATAGTCCATCAGACGGCGTGCACGGCCTAATGTAAGCATTCTCTTTGATTATGTGGCAAAGGGAGCAGATGAGTAGATAAGACCGACTGAAGTCTCAGGGGGGCGTTTTGGGCGGTGCAGACAGCAGGGCTTCCTTCAATGCTCTGATTAATCCATTAGCAAATGGGGAATGTGTCTGATGGACAAGAAAGATCCCAGATGAAGCCAAAGGGGGGATAATGTACCGTATATGTGTGTGCATGTGTTCATGTGAGAGCAGATGCTTGGTTCAACACATGGCTTAAGTAATTTACTGTAAAAGCCTGTGATGGAACATACGTGTGTACGCGTGCATGAGCGCCAGTGGTCGGGAGGGAATTTAAATATGAATAAATGATGACATAATGGCCTCGGCACTTCAACCCATTTAAACGCTTGGTCAAAAGCACATTTTGAAACCTTAACTGCCTGTCTCATCCAAGCCTGGATCCAATAATTTCAGAATAATACCTACAATCATTGTAGCACATGAAACATTGTTCACTTAGCCTATGCTCTCAGGTTTTTTTCCCTCTTCCCACCATTTGAGACGAACAAAGCCCTAAAGCTGTAAAATTAGCTTTTACCATATGCTCCCATTGGCTCTTCCTGAAAGCAGTTCAATAGTTAGGCTTAAACTAAATGAATATGCAAATATGAATTAGACTTTTCTTTTCACTACATGCGTTTTCCTGTTTGATTTCTAAGTGGAACTGACGTTAATCAGCTCAAACCCTTGCCTGCCAATAAACAATGACAAAATATTCCCCCATCAGGCCATGGTGGCATGAATCTTTCACTTGAATGCTTAAATAATCAGATGTGGGATTTCCTGGTGGAGATGCAGTTTAGTGTCGGTCTTAATGTAATTAGGTCTATTTTATCTCTCGTGCTGAACAAAGGCCTGTGCTTTCTGGTTCAGGAGCGTTTCGGTTCCTCCTAATGGTCATATGTCACTCAGAGTGACGTCACTGATATGTAACAGGAAATAAAAATATGCTGTGGTTTCAGTAGCCCTAATGTGACCCAACAGGAACTTTCCACAAGTGCACAAATGCACATACACAAAAGAATTTCCAATAATTATTTTATTTAAAAAATATTACTGTGATTTCTGAAAACTTTTCCATGCATCCAGTCCACATTCATTAGCCCCTTAATCATGCAGCTTTCAGAATGAGAGGGAAATTCTTCATAATCAGAATAAGGAAATGTTTCATCAGCCAGGATTGACAAATTAAATAATGTATTCAAGAAGCTGTGCGGAACAGGTTTTTGCTGTGAAGTACATTTAGACCACAGGTTTCAACCACTGAACTTGCTGAGATAGCAGAGGTGCTTTTCTTTACCTGTTTGCATACAGGTGATCAGTCTCCTGCTGACAGCACTTCAGAGAAACTGACCTTTCCAACACACAACCAAAAAGAGCCAGAGGGTCATAACAGCAAATACCCTTTGAGTAAAGGCTTTGGGTTACGTATGTGTGTGTTTGTTTGGGGTGAGGGAGAACTCTTTGAAACTGCCCATGTAGCTTACAACAATGTCTGTGTGTGGAGGAAATAGACCTATACTAACATGCCTAACATCTAATTATAAATCATGAGATGTCATGTTCTGTCACTTAGAAACTACACGAGGATATACTGAAGAATGGTATATGGGTTTCTCAGGCAAGAGCGTCAACCACACCCATCGCTCTGTCAGACCAAACAGAATCCCACAACAATAGCCTGAACACAATCTTCACACAAACTGTACTTTCCAATGAATTTCCAGATCAGCTCTTTACAATCAACAACATATTCTTTGTCGTACAATAAAATGAAATTAAGCTCTCCAAACAGGCTGACAAACAAGTGTTATTTTGGAAAATGTCACATGGTGAGCATTTTCTCGCTGCGTGACAGATCTTCCCTAATTCTATGCTGAACACATTTAATTTGATTTTAACAAATTTCCCATTATGTATTGTACGTCACATAGTATCACACCGAACATAGTAAACACTATTTTTAGACAGTATACGTCATTTTTTTTCAACAACATTTTAGCTTAAATTTTATATGGATGCATAAGGGCTGCATAAGGGCTTCATAAGGAAAACTGTATATCTCAGGCCTTGTAAAAAGTCACTTTTTTCCCCTGCAATTTTTAAATACCATTTTGCCCAATTAGTTTAATTTTAAATGGTCCTGCAGTGTGATAAATGATTTTGTAAAGCAAAACATAATAATCATCTCTCAATTAATGCATGGTCTTGCAATTAATGTGAGCCATTACGCACGGAAAATGCTTTTTAAAATAATCTGCGGTGTAGTATAGCGCGTCACACCACAGGAAAAGTCAACTATTTCTTACCATTGATAGATAGATAGATAGATAGATAGATAGATCAAGTTATCCATCACTAGACTTAGCCTATCGATGATGACAAATAAAGACATTTCATTAAAATTGTGATGAGCAAACAAACATGTGACTGATAAAAACCCCACACCAGTCAAATGACTAAATTTGTAACACGCCGCCCTCTACCTCCGCAACCTCTCGTCAGCAAACGCACTCCCGCGCTCGTCTCTCTCTCTCTCTCTCTCTCTCTCTCTCTCTCTCTCTCTCTCTCTCTCTCTCTCTCTCTCTCTCTCTCTCTCTGAGTGTTCTCAAAATTCCCTAGACTTTAATTACTGATTAACTTGACATAATTTCCGCACGCTGGGCAACAGTCATGCACGAACACAAAATAATGCAGTCGCTTATTACAGGGTTAGTTCATCCCAAAATTACAATTCTGTAGCCTATCAAATCGCTCCAAACCCGTGCGACTTACATTCATTTGCGAAAAACGAAGGGCGAATGAAGATAATCCTGTTTGCTTTTTTTCCCGTGATATTGGAATGAATGGGAACTGGAGCGATCAAGCGTCAGAGAGAACGCAATATAACAAAAGTATCATAAAAGTAGCGCAAAAGATTATATTTCTAGTCCTCGGCGTCATACAATAGCACTGCGGGAGGAATAGGACAAAGTCGTATCGTTTTGATTTGGATCTTTGAATTAGATGATTCACAAAACCGTATCTGAATGATTCGTTCACCGTCCAAACTAATAATTTCTCACTAACTCAATGATCCGGGAACACAAGGTAGGTTATTTTCGGTTTGTTTCTCTCACACAGCTATTGTATGACTTCAGAAGACTGTGTGTTTGCGTTCTTCGGAAGAAAATAAGTCATACAGGTTTTAACAACATGTGACTTTATTACTATTATTTAGCTTAGCCGTCCCTTTAAGGTTTAGTTTCTGTTTGGTATTGACGCATATGGAAGCTACAATGGGAATTTCAGAAACACGCGCAGGTGTGATGTCACCGTTCTGTATGTTTTGTTTGCGGTGCAGTTGAACCCGAAACAGAAACACGTAGTATCAACAACGTTACGTCGCATGTTAAGTCACGCGTCCAAACTAAAAGTTGAGACACTTCCTTTTCTATTCGCCTCTCTGTAGTGAGAATCCTTTAAGTTTGAAAGCTTTGTCGCAGTCTCCTACTGCCGGTGATAAAAATGAATGAATGTGAATGTCCGCGGCGGACACAGATGGCTTAATCTTCGTCAGGTGGATTGTTGACCTCTTGTTCTTAACGTGGGAGAAATGAAAAGTCTAACACATGACCCGGCAATGATTGCCAACGAATTGCGGCAACGGCTATTATAAAAACTTGTTGATGTTCATTGATGAAAGGAAGTAAAAAAAAACTCCAAGTGTCACTATAGGAACGAACCTGTTAAACAAAATTCTCGAATAACGGCAGCGATGTTACAATGAAACAATGGGAGAGTGAGATTACAATAATTTCATTATAAATTAACTGACATACCTGGATGAAACACAGCGGCTGCTATGAAGGCACCGAAAAGACAGATAACCGAATGCATCCTTACAGAAAACCCCGGGTTTCCTTTTATACAGTCCGATGAGATTTTCAAAAGAGATATGTACGTCTGAAGTTGTTGGATAGTATTGAACTCTCTGGTTGAGTGCGTTGAAAGGATCAGGCGGTCGCTCTGTGCGTAGCTCGCAGGTAAAGTCTGGACGAGCAGTAGCGAGAGTGGGAATTCACACCGGAGAGTTGGGTACCAAGTCCCGCCCTTCGCTCCGCCCCGCCCGGAGTGACACGCCCTCATCGGGTGATGCCCCGTCGCTCTGGTAACACTGCACTATTGAGTGCTGGAAAGTCCAAATAATTCAGGCGAATCACTTTTTGTGAACTGATTCATGGAGTCATTTAAAACCAGTCTGCAATTCGATCCACGGACATACATACAGGCATATGCATTAAGAAATAGACTGTACAGTATAGTACAAACGTTTAGAGTCAGTTTCTTTTTTTTTTTTTTTTTTAAGAAAAATATTTTTATTCAGCAAGGACACATTAAATTGATCAAAGTGACAGTAAAATATATTTATAATATTACAAAAGATTTCTTTTTCATATAAATGCTGTTCTTTAAACATTCTGGCCTATTTATTAAAGAATCTTTAAAAAAAATGTATTACAGTTTCCACAAAAATATAAAGCAGCTGTTGATAATATATTTTTCTTGAGCACTGAATCAGCATGAATTGCAGCATGAACTTTATTTCTTTAAAAATACACTGCCAGTCAAAAGTTTTTGAACAGTAAGATTTTAAATGTTTTTTTAAGTCTCTTCTGCTCACCAAACATGCATTTATTTGATTCAAAGTACAGCAAAAACAGTAAAATTTTGAAATATTTTTACTATTTAAAATAACTATAATAATAACTAAATAATAATATTCTATTTGAATATATTTTAAAATATAATTTATTCCTGTGATCAAAGCTAAATTTTCAGCATCATTACTCCAGTCTTCAGTATCACATGATCCTCCAGAAATCATCATAATATGATTTGTTGTTCATGAAATATTTATTATTATTATTATTAGCAATATCTAAAACAGTTAAGTATATTTTCTTGAGGATTCTTTGATGAACAGAAAGATAGAAAGATCCAAAGATTCATTTATCTTAAATAAAAAGCTTTTGTAACATTATACACAATAACATTCAAAACTTTAGTCAGTGTATATATATATTTATATATATATATATATATATATATATATATATATATATATATATATATATATATATATATATATTAATACTTTTATTTAAATAAAGTCATTATGATGTTACAAAAGATTTATATTTCACAAAATAATCAGCTGTTTTCAATGCTAAAAACTCAACTTAAAATCACAGGAATAAATTACATTTTTAAATGTATTCAAATAGAAAACAATTATTTTAAATAGTATAAATATTTCAACATTTTACTGTTTTCCTGTACTTTGGATCAAAGAAATGCAGGCTTTGTAAGCAGAAACATGTGTGTGTGTGTGTACCTGGTATTTATCACTTTATGGGGACCAAATGTCCCCACAAGGATAGTAATACCAGTACATTTTGACCTTGTGGGGACATTTGTGAGGTCCCCATGAGAAAACAGGCTTATAAATCATGCAGAATGAGTTTTTTTGAGAAAGTAGAAGAGTTTCTTTGAGAAAGTGCACAGTCTCCTGTGAGGGCTAGGTTTAGGTGTAGGGTAGATGTGGGGCGATAGAAAATACAGTTTCTACAGTATAAAAACCATTACGCCTGTGGAATGTCCCCATAAAACATGGAAACACAACGTGTGTGTGTGTGTGTGTGTTTTAGTTTTAATTTAGACTGACTATACTCAAAGAAAATCGTTTCATTTTAGTCATATATCCCAGGTTATCAATGCAGATGGGATCTTTGCATCCTAGGTGTTTGAGAAAACTGGTGAGCACAATTGTTTTATAAATGCGTATAATCTCACAGAACACCTCACAACTAATAAAAATCTGTGTTCAGCAGTGTCACCCCAGTTTATTTCCCACCTTGTCATCAGACAGAGAGGCTCTGAGGAAGAAACTGACACCAACTGAATCACACTGAATTTGAAAATGAATGAAATGCAGTGATGAACCACCCCAACATCAAGGTTATATTTAAATCATTGTCTGTAATACAAGATGATTTTCACTTAATTTCAGGAAATTTCTGAAATAACAGCTCTAAGCATTATATTTGCATAGATTTGCATGACTAAATTTACTAAATTACAAACGCAATCCAAAATTAAGAGGTTGCCGATTCAGTACAAAGTGGTCTTACAAGGGGCATTCATTCTCAATCACAGTGTTGCTTTCTTTTAAGAGAGAGACAAAATGGCTTGTATTAGTAATAGTAGTAAAAGATTCATCTTTTGTCTTTGTCTTTTCAATTTGATGCAGCTGTTTCATTATGAATAACTTCCTGACCCTTCTAAATGAATGGCCTGAGGGGAAAGACTTCAAGGTCTCCTTATGTTTAGGGCATTAACATTAATTAGCTGTGTTTAATGGTCATAAGAGCTGTCTGTTTTTTGTTTTTAATGAAGACTGATTCTTAATATTCATTTACTGGAACTGATGAAGGACCTTACAGGACCCTCCAGGTAAGAACATGTCAATTTAAATATAATTAGACTTTACAAGACCTCTGAAACCAATTAGCAAACTATATGATCGGGAGGCTGAGAACTCCAACTATGTTTTAGCCTAATCTTAATTACAGATACAACTTTGCTTAGTGTATTATTATTATTAATAGATCAGTTTGACAACTGAAGCCACATGTTTGGCCTCTGTGTGAAATATTATGTGGCATCAAGGGGTCAAGGTTTAGCTGGTTAGCATGGCCCCTGCTGGTAGATGACGCAACTACACCATCTGGCAGTAAATTAGTAGTCTGTTCTGGCAGAACAATTCTGTTTTAATTTCAGTTATATACATATATATATATATATATATATATATATATATATATATATATATATATATATATATATATATAGCTGTATATCGCAAATGTTAGTTTAGAAACACTCGCTTTTAAAATTCACCATCGTCAGTGGAAAGCTGACAAGGTATTTATAGGCCATTAAAAACCTGAAGCTACATATATCTGCATACTTTTGTAGGTTATAAATTAATTGATGTTTATCCACCTTTTTCTTCAGTGTGTAGTCTAAGTAAGCCTATGGGTGAGACTTCCTGTTCATTATCTGTGACTGGGAAATAAGTAGAAGAATAACAATGTGCAGTAAACGGAAAAACTGTTTACACAACAAACCAGTGTGTTCATAATTAAGTTTATACATTAAAATAATATAGTAAGACCCACCAATTTTCAGTTAGCAAGACCAGCTGTTTGTACAGCTAAAAATAGCTGGACACAAATAAGACTGAAAGCCTGATCCATAAAATTAACAAATGGCCACGCCCATTAAAAAAAGGGTGGATATGAGAAAATATTCTGTTTTATAATCTCACCACTTATAATCTCACACATTTATTATTGTTTGTTTGTTATTTCGTTTATTTATTTATTTATTGTGTGTGTGTATTATATCCACGTGATGAGTAGTTCAGGTTTATTTCGCGATATTAACCGTCTGACTGTACATTATCCTAGTGTTTGATTCTTTTTATGATCTACAGCACTTTAAAGCATTGGTCACGTTTACCTAGTAGAAGGAGTCGAACAGTTCTGGTGGATCTTGAGCCAGCTATTGAGCGGGAACGCGAACACCTTTCTCCAGGTAACGCACCTCCTTGTGTGATCTTAAACCAAAGAAACAGCGCCTCCCCTTGGTTAATGACAGTTTAATTTAGTATATGGTAACTAACTTCGATTGTTACATGTTTAATTCACAAATGAAAAATCAGCTCTATATCGGATGAACATGCATTGACTTATTCATGCAAGTAAAGACACTAAGGAGTATTTTCATGATCGCTGAAAAAGATTCGAACACCAGGGGTCCACTTTGAACTGAGAAAGACGTGATGTGTGCCTAAGACACGCGTCAGATTTTGTGTGATCTAGATTCTTCAGCAGAGCCGGATTTTTTCTTTCAACTGTCAGTCCAATTCAGCACTCAATCGGTTTTGGCTGTTTCATGTCCAACCACAGTTGCGAACGTGCGCGCGTTCAAAATAGACTTCATTTTCGATGAGGGGAGTAGACCACAGGGCTGAAAATGCGTTTAGCTATACTCATCTATCATCTGCGGCGCACGCACAAAATGACAAAGTCATAAGCCAACGAATACAACTGCGGAAATATGACTGATTAGATCGGTTAGAAATCGTGTCACCGCGTGCTCAATATGTTCAGCATGTTTACTTGAGGTTCACCTGTCTCTGAGACCTGAGACATTTTCATTATCGAAGAAGGAAAACATTTATCCAGCGTTTGTTTGTGCAACAACTGTAGTAGCTTTATCACCGAGAGACAGCTGAACCTACTGGATATGATTTAGTTGGAATTTCTCTCCTTGGAGTTAGTTTTAACAACTAAAGTGTAATATGGGACAATACAAAAGGACCCCTTATCTATCCTCTAGGCATAACGAATGGAAGACTAATTATCTGTCTGGCCTTTGCAAGTCCAGCGCCATTTTCAAACCAAGACTTGCAGCATTTATAATTTATATCCTGCAGTTTTAATACAAGATGGGGTTTGGCTCATCTGAGCATGCCTTGTGTCAAAACTGCAGGAGTAACTGTCGCAGACTTTTTTAGATTTATATGAAAACATACTATTTTATGCTTGTGATGCTATCCATCTGTCTATGGCTAAGTGTTTTCACAACGCGTCATCAATCGACCATATTGCCGGAACTTGACAATGCCACTAAACAGAACGTATATTTTGCTGATTATTGCTGCTGAAAATGATCAATTATTGTCATGTTTTGGGCTGTACTAATTGGTTTGACCGGGAAAAACATTTGGAGTACTATAGACTGCCAAAAGTTATAACAAATCAAGGAGAAGTGTGCAAAAAACTGTTTGAGGAACAAAAGATGTTTGTTTTTGGCCAAACTGAGCCAGGATTTCCAGGGCAAGAATCTTGTTCTTGTCATTTCTGGTCAGGTAGGTGAAATATTAGGCTAATATCTTAATTAATACTGCTCGTACATATCTTTACCAGCTATTAATTAAAGTTTGTCCAAATTGTGTGCCCCTTTCTGCTTATTAACTGCTTCTCTATATGATTTAGCAGCTTCCACACGTTTTTCCCCATGGTTTAAAAAGCATAAATTAGCAGAACAGCGTATTCAGTAGTACATTAACCATGCAATCCATGCTGTTGTTTACATCAGAGTATCACCAGTATGGCCGCATATCCGGGTGCAAACCCTCTATTGTCCAACTGGCAAACCGTTGTCCATGGATATCAGACCAGTTATTGATTTATATTTAAAATCACTTTAGTGGGCTAATATTACTGTAATATTGTTGTGGTGTTTATCTTCTTGCTAGACCAACTGTGTTGTAGGCTTAGGTTGTGTCAAACTGGTGGAGTCTTACAGATTTTCCTTGATCAATGTGAAAACGCACCCCATTTTATGTTTTTGATATCAGAGTACTGAATACTTGAATGAATGATTTAGACATTCAGTTTTTCCTTCGATTTGCCACAGAATCATTTATTTCGGTTGGGAATTCTGTTTGAGATAAGAAATTGTGATCTAAAACTGTCCAGAAAGCGCCTGTATTTTTTATACAAAGTTTTTTGTATTATTTATTTGTTTGTGAAGCCATACTTCTGATTTCTCTTTTATGTGAGTCTCACTCCTTGGCATTCGCACCTGTGGAATAGTAATCTGCACCTCTGATGTGTTTTCTCATTTTTCTTATACTAGGACCTGTTTACTTCCCTTTGACAAGGACAAAACAGAGACGGGGGGTGGGAATCATACAGATAGAGGTCTGTTTTTTTTTTTTGCCTTTATGTTTTTCTGTAAAGAAAATGTCAGTTAAACACTAGATTGATTGTTGTATTGACTCATTTGGCATGGTAGGGAAACCTTGCAGTTGTTAAGGTGGAACAATTGATTTTATTCAGATGTTTGTCGAAAGGTGGGCAGCAGACAAGAAAAGAAATGTTTATGCAGATATTCTGAGTTTAATCTCTTGTGTTTATGTCAGCGCCTGGCCCGTATGTGTGTTTGAATTGAAAGCCCAGAGCAATTTCCATCGGAGGGAGAGCCACGGAGGCCTATTGAGAGTGAAATGGTATATTTTATAATCAAATGAATCACGCTATTCACAGTGTGTAACTCTTGCTCTGTAATTATACCTGCCAGTGTACATGATTCAAACAGTTATTAGTGATGGTCATAGGAAATGGAATGAGCTGCACAGTAGACTGTTTGATTAGGTATTAAGAGATATTAGAAGTGTTTTGTGACAAAGGCGGCAATTTAGAGCAATTGGTTTTAATGGTTCATTTCACCTTTTTAATTTAAGGCTTTTTTGTGAAAACCAAATTTTCATTTTGTAGAGGGTAACCATTTTTGATTTTTACCCTTTTAAAGTGACACTGTAATATTTGCATGAATATTTAAGCAAATATTAATTGTAAGAGCTTCATGCTTGATTTTACCTTCAAAGTAATGGCTTTTTGTAGCTGGCTAATTAAAGCCATGGAAAAGTATAATTTATCTATCTATCTATCTATCTATCTATCTATCTATCTATCTCTAGTCCTGCTTAACAATAGATAGATAGATTTTGTTTACAGATTCCCTCAACTAAATATATTTTATCATCCTTTAGATGGTTGTACTTCTGACTGCTGCTCTGTATTATCTATTGGATTGATTTCAGTGCTACAATTTAAGCCAGTCTAAGACTATAAAGGATTTTCAATGAAAAGCCACCAATGACAAATGCAATTTAACCTGGCTTTTTGGACACTTAATCTGTGTGCAAGAAACTGACCTCTTTTTGAGTCAGAACATAAAGCTAGGAGCAAAACCTCATCTGAGTGTTCATTATTGTTAGCCTCCATCTAGAAACATTGGAGCGCTTGGAGCAAAAGTCAAGGTGTTATTCTGGTTTGAAATCTTTTGATTGTTCCGACTATAATTGGTTGCGATTTCACTCGGGCACAGAGAAAACTTACTGAGAAACAGAGAAGCAGATTGTTGAAGAAAAAAGGTAATCACTTGGTAATGGATTAGCGCAAATTGTAATCCATCATTTACATCTATTAAATTCAACGGACCGTGCATTTCATGCCTCAAAGAAATGGCAATATAGATCTTTTGATGAATTAATTAGGTCCATTTTGCAGCCATTAATCCTAAATGTTTATTAGATTAGGGTCAGATTCTGTTTTTAGACTCGAAACGCCACATTATTGTGTTGTGGCTTTGTGCCGCGTCTTGATCTGATGAAAGTCCCTGATTGTTTGTCATGGCTGTATGGTTGGGATTGATGTTTATCGAAACGGAGGAGCTGGGAAAGAATCAGATGGGTGATTATGGTGCGGTTGTCAAAAGCCTGAATGCCTCCAATTGTCAGATCCATCTCAGGCTTTCAGGAGGCAAGATGAGCATGATTACATAATTATGTGTGCAAAGTGGCTCTGAGGGGCCAGCAAGTGGTGCATACAAGAGCTATTATTTACTGTGGGCAACACAGAATACACTATCGAATGACCTGTGCAATTGCATGTGCTAGAGATAAACCACATTATCTCGCTCAGTAACTTCAATGTGGATTATTATTATTTCCTATCATTTCACTTTTAAACACAGCCCACATGTGGAAGCAAATTTTCAGAGCCATGAAAACATGAAACATCGTTCTAATTGCCACTTGTTCCAGCATCTCTAAGGGTGAATAAATCTCTTTAGTTTGCAGTCATAAAACACTTTTTCAAGAACCAGGTTGAATATTACTCGGAAAAGTACTGGCCTACAACATAAATACCACACATTCTTCCCTGAAAAGTGAATTTTAAAACCATTATGTTCTTTAAACGAATAGTTCACACAAAAATGAAAATTCTGTCATTAATTGCTCACCCTCGTGTTGTTCCAAACCCATAATACCTTCATTCATCTTCAGAGCACAATTTAAGATGTTTTTGATGAAATCCAAAAGCTTTCTGACTCTGCAGATACAGCAACGCAGCTGACATGTTTAAAGCCTAGAAAGGTAGTAGAGACATTGTTAAAATAGTCCATGTGACATCAGTAGTTCAAGTGTAATATTATGAAGCTACACAAAGAAGCTTTTTTCAACAAAGAAAAAAAAAAAAAGGCTATTTCTTCTCTTCTATGTCAGTCTCCGCCATGTGTTCACGAGAGTACCACGTTACATGCATGTGGTGCATCTGACGCAGGAGACGCTGTTCTGAGGTAGAACTTAGGCGCTACGTCTTGATTACAAGCAGAAGATACACGCTGTCTTTGTAAATATGTCTGAAGATTTCGACAGAGAGCATGACTCTCCTTACCAAAAAGAAGTTGTTTATTTCATTAAGTATACTTAAGTAAAGTTCAAGTATATTATTAAGTATACCTTATGAAGTAAGTCTATAAATGTCAGTGTACTAGAAGTATACTTTAAGTGTACTATTTCAGTACTCTAAATTTGGGACTAAATTGGCCCACTTTCTAGTAGATAAAAAGTATACATTTAAGTTTACTTTAAGTATAACAGTAGTAAACTTTGAGTACACAACTAGTTTATATCTATGTTTTAGTTTGTACTGCAACTATACTAAAAGTGAACTTATAGGTACACTGATATTTTACTAATTAAATAGCATTTAGCACTTGTTGCATTTTTAGTACACTTTGAAGTATAGTTTTATACTGCAAGTATGCTCGTAAGTTACATCATACTTTAAGTATACTACTATGTCCCTATTAGGTATTAATTTGTATATTTTGTTATATGAATATCTGAACATACAAAACATCAAAAGAAAGAACAGGGTATCTGCTTGTAAACAAAAACATTTTATTCTAGCTTCATGCATTCTTTTTTATAAACACTTGAATGTGGGTAAGTTTCATAAATAATAATAAAACAACATTTTAAACAAAAAGCTGAAAAAAGACTGAATTAGATTCAGAGTGATAATCAAAATGTAGATGAAGTTGATCAACAGCCCAAAGCTTGACAGTCATTATTACCTCTTCATGGGTCACATTTTATTCCGTAACGTTACAGTTTTGATGCTGTTTTATGACTGATGATTGTGTTAAAAACGTGTGGAAGTATCTATTGTTTCGGTTTCTTTTTCACTTGTGTTTTGGAAATTCTGTATAGAAGATGTGTAATAATAGCGCCCCTACCATATAACAATGAAAACATGGATTCTCAGAGAACAATATTGCTCAAATATATTTAGACTTTTTGTAAGTATAAGTCAAGTATACTTAAATGTCATTTCTGAGAAGTACATAAAAAGTAGACTGAAGGTATAAAGGTGCATCTCAAAAAAATTAGAACATTCTGAAAAAGTTCATATTTTGTTTGTAACTTATTTAAAAAACTTAAACTTTCATATATTCTAGATTTATTACATGTAAAGTAAAACATTTCTAAAGTTTTTTGTTTTAATTTTGATGATTAGAGCTTACAGCTCATGAAAGTAAAAAATCCAGTATCTCAAAATATTAGAATATTTACATTTGAGTTTCATTAAATGTCTATCCCTACAGTATAAATCCAGTGTATCTCTTGTTCTTTGAAACCACAATAATGGGGAAGATTGTTGACATGGCAATGGTCCAGAAGACAATCATTGACACCCTCCACAAAGAGGATAAGTTACACAAGGTCATTACTAAAAGGGGTGGCTGTTTACTGAGTGCTGTATCAAAGCATATTAAATGCAAAGTTGACTGGAAAGAAGGAATGGGTAGGAAAAGGTGCACAAGCAACAGGGATGACTGCAAGTTTGAGAAAACTGTCAAGCTAAGCCAATTCAAACACTTGGGAGAGCTTCACAAGGAGTGGAATGAAGCTGGAGTTAGCGCATCAAGAGTCAGCATGCTCAGACGTCTTCAGGAAAAGGGCTACCAAGCCACTTCTGAAACAGAAACAATGTCAGAAGCATCTTACCTGGGCTAAGGAGAAAATGAACTGTACTGTTGCTCAGTGGTCCAAAGTCCTCTTTTCAGATAAAAGCAAATTTTGCATTTCATGATTCATTTCAGAATCCAAGCTGCTTGAAGTCAAATGTGAAGTTTCTGAAGTCAGTGATAGTTTGTGGTGCCGTGACATCTGCTGGTGTTGGTCTACTGTGTTTTATCAAGTCCAAAGTCAATGCAGCCGTCTACCGGGAGATTTTGGAACACTTTATGCTTCCATCTGCTGACAAGCTTTATGGAGATGCTGATTTCCTTTTCCAGCAGGACTTTAGCACCTGCCCACAGTGCAAAAACCACTTCCAAGTGGTTTGCTGACTATGATATTACTGTGCTTTATTGGCCAGCCAACATGCCTAACCTGAACCCCATTGAGGATCTATGGGATATTTTTAAGAGAAAGAAGAGAAACAGTCGATCCAACAACATGCAGATGATCTGAAGGCTCAGTAGTGCCTCAGCAGTGCCACAGGCTGATCGCTTACATGTCACACTTTACTTAAGAACTTTAAAGAACTTTAAAGAACTTGAACTTTTCTGTTTTGCATATCCGTTTTTTTGATTAATCTTAGGAAATGTTCTAATATTTTGAGATACTGGATTTTTGACTTTCATGAGCTGTAAGCTCTAATCATCAAAATCAAAAAAACTTTAGAAATGTTTTACTTTACATGTAATGAATCTAGAATATATGAAAGTTTCAGTTTTTGAAATAAGTTACAAACAAAAAATGAACTTTTTCTCGATATTCTAATTTTTTGAGATGCACCTGTACTTTCCTATTTTTAAGATAGAAGAAGTTTACTAATAGCACACTTGATTAAACTTGTTTTTCGTAAAGGGTTGCAATTTTTTTTTTTTTTGCAATTTTGAACCAGAATATACAGACAATGAGCTAAGAGAGATGGATGTTCTGCCTTCTTGCTGCACAAAAAGTATTCTCATACCTTCATAAAATTAGGATTGAACCACTGATGTCACATGGACTATTTTAACAATGTCCTCACTACCTTTCTGGGCCTTAAACAAGGTAGTTGTGTTGCTGTCTATGCAGGGTCAGAAAGCTCTCAGATTCCATCAAAAATATCTTAATTTGTCTTTCGAAGATGAACAAAGGTCTTACGGGTTTGGAACAACATGAGGTTGAGTAAGCAATGACAGAATTTTAATTTTGGGTGAACTACCCCTTTAAGTATTTGGATATTATTCAGTACATTGGGCATTGCTGTCGACTGACTTACGTCACTATGATAAAGTCTCGCAGGCTAACATAAACAAGGTTTGTCATTACAGAAATTGTTTGAGATAGTTTTAAAAGCCATTGAGCCCAAATGAGCATTTAAATGCTGCTTTTAAGCTGGACATATACAAGCAAGTTTTAGACGTGGGGAACATTATCCAAATGGACCTACAGATCTGCTTGCATACTTTTCATACATTAGTGCAAATGTCTCTTGGAAATAGCTGGATGTTAAATGTAATTAGGCTGATCAGATCTGTTCGGTGATTATAATGCATTCAGCTGGAATGATAGTCATAATGCATTCACTTGAAATAGACCGGCAGAGATACTTCAGTGTGGTTTGCAGTTGAGAACATCGTCAGCATTCAAACTCATTATTGACTTTGAGAGATACAGAGAGAATCACAATATCTGTCTTAAAATCGTCACTGCATTTGAATTCTTATATGTCTTTCCTAAAGCAAAGAATGATATGTTTGAGTAAACCTCAGAGGCTCTGTTAATTGACTCTGAGGGATGTCATTAATGTATTTAACTCAGTCACTAACGAGTGTGAACCCACTCAAATGTTCTTTCAGGGTTTTCACCTCTGTCATAAGCATATTAGCAGATAATGCTTTCCTTTTGAATTATGTCAAGAGGCTAATTACCGAAATGTCACGAGCTAGTTACTTCAGAGCCTGCATTTTTTCCACATGGGCTTTAAAAACAAGGGATTTCTGAGATTGTCTTGATGCTTTATCTAACACCTGCAGTCGGCTCAGCTGCAGGTGCACCCTCCAGGCATCAGACACTTTAGCTCACCTATACAGAATTAACATAGCTGCACCAAACTGCAGCACTATGCAAATTAATTTTTCAGAGGTTCACTTTGCTCTGAGAGAAAAAAGGGGCAGAGAGAAAACAGGATGAAGAGTTCAAGAGAGAAGAAAGACAGAGACAGACAAACTAGCTCCCATCTGGGTCTTTCTATAAAACAGGTGCCTTTTTTGTTCCTCACGTGCATGGTTTAAAATGACTTTAATCATGAATAGCTGGTGCCAACTTTTATTATGTTTGCACACTCTCCCAAAAAAAGACACAAAAGCTGTCACTTTCACTTTTGTCATTTATTTCCCCCTAAAGGGTGCATATTGGTACCTTAAAGGTACATATTATTACCTAAATTGTACATATGAGTACCTAAAATGTACATGTTAGTACACTACCAGTCAGGTTTTTGAACAGTAAGATTTTTTAATGTTTTTTAAAGAAGTCTCTTCTGCTCACCAAGCCTACATTTATTTGATCGGAAAGTACAGCAATAACAGTAAAATTTTGAAATATTTTTACTATTTAAAATAGCTGTTTTCTTTTGAATATATATTATTTATTTTATTTAAATGTAGTTTATTTCTGTGATTTCAAAGCTGTATTCTTAGCATCATTACTCCAGTCACATGATCCTTCAGAAATCATTCTAATATTTTGATTTGCTGCTCAAAAAATATATTATTATTATTATTATTGTTGAAAACAGCTGAGTAGAATTTTTTCAGGTTTCTTTGATGAATAGAAAGTTTATAAGAACAGCATTTATTTGAAACATTATAAATATTACATTATAAATATTACAACATTATCAATTTAAAGCATCCTTGCTAAATAAAAGTATTATAAAAGTATTAGTTTCTATAATTTCTTTGTATGGCATAGTGTGTATAATGTTACAAAAGCTTTTTATATCAGACAAATATAATAATATATATAATAATAATAATAATAATAATGACAGTAATAAAAAATGTTTCTTGAACAGCAAATCAGCAAATTAGAATGATTTCTGAAGGATCATGTGACACTGAAGACTGGAGTAATGATGCGGAAAATTTCGTTTTGATCACAGGAATAAATTACATTTTAAAATATATTCAAACAGAAAGCAGTTATTTTAAATGGTAAAAATATTTCTCAATAGTACTGCTCTTGCTGTATTTTGGATCAAATAAATGCAGGCTTGGTGAGCCAAAGAGTCTTCTTTAAAAAACATTAAAAATCTTACTGTTCAAAAACTATTGACTGGTAGTGCACCTTTTGGAAGGGAACTGAAAAAAAATTAAGTTGAATTACTAGTTTGTGCATAAACACATATTTCTCCTTTCAAGTAATTAGGTATTGCATAAACACTAAATCATACTTTTTTTTTTTTTTTTTTTTAAAGTCTCCACTTTTGCATTACTTTTATTAGGGGCTCATCTTAAAATGTCAACTCTATTATTTTTATGACACTATTTTGTATAGACACCAAGTGATAGAGAACTTTATATATTTACAGAAAGATCAGAATTTTAGAAATATATATTTACTGCAAGATGAATCTTGCAGTTTTAGCAGATTTTAAATGTTAAAATTAAGTTAATTCCACCATGAATGTATTAATCTATCTTTACATGGCAGTTCATTAACATTAAGCATTATTTGTTTTAATAGAATGTATTTAAAACTTTTTTAAAATGGAAAAGGCACCCGTTTCATAGAATAATCAATCTATTAAAAGCATGCTTATCAGATGCCGCCATCATTTATGTCAATAAAATGTAAATTAGCATTGTCCCTGAAGCAGAATGATTTGGCATTCGGCAAAGCACTATCAGTGACAGACAATGATGCCGCGTTTTTGGTTTAAACGTAAGATGTGTCTCCCAGACAACAGAGCCCTTCGTATCAGGGCTGCACATTTCCATGTGTGTGGAAATCTCCAGACTCCTTCACACACTGCAGCCCAACTTCCTGTTTTCCCCCCTCCTTTTAAACACTTCATGTTTGATCTTCTCAGTATCATGAGCAAAGGGCTGGCAGGTTGGATCCTGACATCCTTTGAGGCACAGGTAGGCGTAGATTGGCAGTAATAAGGGCTGTTTGTCACCTCTGGGGACTCTGCATTCTCCCCAGCAACACGCTAAAGCTTTTTATGAAAAGATAACCAAAACAGATCCTCTTCTCTGTTGGAACTTAGCAAAGAGGTATCTTTTTATTTCTGCATCATCCTCCAAAAGGTGTTTGTGATGACTCCATTTTGCCATTTTAGTTTCAAGCGAAACCTTCCAAGCACCCATGTCACATTTATAATTTACAGATTGGAAAAAAATAGAAAGAGAAGTTTTGTCTGTTCACCCTGTTGTGCATACAGAGGACATCGCCTTTAGCGAGAGAAACAGACTTGTTAGAAACGGACCTGTTCCATTTTCAGTGGTTTATGGGCTGTGTTTTGGATTTTGCTTGCAATTCTCAGCTTGTGAACCCTGAGCCAAAAGGAAAGGATCTTACTGTATCTGCAGGCGTTCGCAAATTGTGCTTATTTGGCGAGTGAAAAATCAAATGCAGAATGTGTTTGAATCGGTTATGGTCCCCTGTGGTTTTAAGTTATTATGGAATTCTAACAACACCCTTCCTTTTGTCATATATTGTAATAAACTCTGTGTGCCATTGTTGCTGCTCCCACCTGCCTGTCAGTCATTCAGAGTCCAGGTAATACTGCCTGCTCCTTATGTGTATATATAATGCTAGAGGGATAGTTCAACCAAAAAATGAAAAATTATCATTCACTTACACAAATATGGTGATTTTACGTGTGTTTTGTCAGGTCTGATGTGAGTAATGAATGGTCACAACTCTCATGAGACTTGAGAGTCAATGATGTGTTATAGAACCATGTTTGATTTGAGAGCTACACACCATTCAGAAGATTTCTTTAATGTTTTTTTTAAGGAGACTCTAACCAAGGCTGCATTTATTTGATCAAAAATACAGTAAAAACAGTAATATTTTGAAATGCTGTTATAATTTAACCCCCTAACTGTCGCCGTCCCCTATACGGGACGCCTACGTTTACTTTACCATATTACAAATAAATCCTAATCTAATCTTATCATGACAAGCTATATATTGTTGGAAAGATCTAAGACTCCTACATAGATATTTCACCAACCATTTGTGTTACAAATTAAGCAGGAAAAGTAATAGAGTAATATATGACGAGTGCACCTTTAAAAATCGACATCATAGCATGAGTTCTGACCTTTGTCACAAAAAGACATTCTTCGTTGCCTTTTTCTCCTCCACGCTTTAGAAATCATAAGAAATTATATAACAGTTGAAAACCTAAAATCTCAAAATTCATCCTTTGAAAACCATTTTAAAATCAGACATTGCATTACCAGTGAAAATGTACATTTAAATCATATTACAAAATGTTTTCGTTCATGAATTATAAAAAATTAAGTTTGAATAGTGCATTTTCACATCTTTGTTCAAAAATGGGAGTGACAGTTAAATGGTTAAACTGATTTCTTTCATAATATATTATAATAAATTATTATAATGTGCAATGAGTATTATCAATGTTAAAACAGTTGTACTTTTAGAAAGAATAAAAAGTTCAAAAGAACATTTTTTTATTTGAAACTGAAATATTTTGTGGCATCATATTTTGTTTTTTTTATTTCTGTCACTTTTGATCACTTTAATGCATGCTTGCTAAATATTAATTAATTTCTTTCCAAGAAAAAAAAAAGATCCTGTACTTTTGAATGGCGGTATACATTGCAAGTTAAAAACTTAAATTTGGGTCTGTTTGACTTAGAAGTGTGAAATGTAGTGTCATATGGCTACTTTTTGGAGCTTTATAGACTACCAGCATAGTTAATAGAGTGATAACCATTCAAACCTTGTAAACAAGAAACATGGATGCCATTTTAACCTGTTGGGTGTTGGATATTTTTGACCAAACTAATTTTTAGCACGTGAAAATTGGAGTATTAACATCCTGCAGGCTGGTGACACAAGAAACAGCATGTTTGTTTATGCTTGTTAAGCTGTTGCTTTTAAGTCGTTGACTGTAATGTGAGGCCAAAAAGTCTCTGAATACTGTGCTGAGAGCATTTTGTACAATTTAGCAAATGGTAAACTAGCTTTGATTTGAGAGTAAAGAACCTGAAATCAAGCCAGTGTACTTACTAGCAGCATAAAATAGATTCATAAGTGTTTGGTTTAGTGCAGAAAAAATGACACATTTACTCTGTATATAAATTTAAAAACACAGCTTAAAGGGATAGTTCACCAAAAAATGGAAATTCTGTCATTAATTACACACCCTCATGTTGTTCCAAACTAACAAGACCTTCGTTAATCTTCAGAACACTCATAGCTTCATAAAATTTATGTCACATGGACTATTTTAACGATGTCCTTACTAACTTTCTAGGCCTTGAATATGTTGGTTGCTTTGCTGTCTACGCAGGGTCAGAAAGCTCTCAGATTTTATAAAAAATATCTTAATTTGTACTGTCCCTTTGAACTGGTTTTCTGGTCTTTTAACCTAGCTAAATAGGTGTTCAACTAGTTTAGCACTCAGTCTGACCAGCTAAACAATGCCCAAACCCCTCTTAACCTGCCAACAGATCAACCCGGCCAGTCTAAAAGACCAGCTTAAACTGGTTTAAGCTGTTTTTCAGAAGGGTAATTATTGCTGCGATGAACAATTAAAGAATAATTAACAGCTAATACAAAAGCGCACCAATGTTAGCAAGGCTATAATGTGTTCATTTGCATTTAGATCTCGCAAATGACTGATGGTTTAGTGTGAAGTCCTTATCAAGTATCTGCCTCTGCTCTATTTCTCCGCTGTCAGTATTTAAAGAGTCCGAATTTAGAAGTGAGCCGAGCTGTGATGTGACAGAGAGAGAGGGAGTAAGACAGCTGCTCACAGCTGTGTGTTGGCCTCCCTGCATTAAAACACTCGCCATACGCTCTGCGGTGTCGCGTTGACTGAAGTGCTTTTAAGTGCATTTTGGAACAAAAGAAAAACCAACTCCAAGAAAGTCTTCTACATAAATGTCTTATTCAAAAAAAAAAAAAAAAAAATCCTTCACACAGCTGCGATACATGTGAAATTACACTAATTTAGTGACTAGCACATTTTTTTAAGTGGAGTTAAGATCTGACAGCTGATGTTATAAACTTCGCTAAGAATGCTAATTGTTGTACCAGTATTGACTTGGATTTTTTAAAAATTATTTTAATATGTTCCTTTGCTTATTTACTTATAATGTTATCAGTGTTGGGGAGTAACTAGTTACATGTAACGGAATTACGTAATTTAATTACATAATAAGTGTATTATGTTGTAAATTTGTTACAATTACTAAGAAAAAAAATGTATAATTCAATTCCAGTTACTTTTAAAAATGTTAATGATTACAAAGAGGGTTACATCTGATTTTTTTTCACACACACACACCCACATACAGATTTAATGGACTTATTTGATAAATTACATTGACTGCTCTGAAATAGGACGTCAATGTTTCAGGAGTTTAGGACACAAAGGACAAATGCGTATTCGATATCTGTTATTTTATTCAGGTTTATGCATATATTTTATTTTAAGATTAAGAATAAGATTAATTGCTTTTTTTTTGTTGTTGTTGTTTCTGTTTTTTTCCAAGGCATTGTTAGATGCCAGCTAGATGCCAGTGTTTCCTGTCATAACTATGCAAACATTTGATTTTAAAACTAGCTAACTATTTCTTGTTATGATTTTAAATCTGTATATAATCTCAGAATTATTTACTCAGAATGTAAATAAGAAGCATTAAGTCTGAATTTGTTGTGGCTGTGCTTTAAATTAAATTATTACACGGCTATGTGGAATGCTTGATTCTCATTGGTCAGTCATGACATTCCATAATATTCCATGTTATTCCCTGATAACAACTGGTAAAAGCTAATATCACAGACTCAGGCATACGCTATACGCTTGATAGTGTGTCCTTGGTGGAAACGTTGCATTTGGTTAGGTAATGAAATTCAATTTTGGCTAAAACTCACTTCGATGTTATGTGTACAATTTCTTAATTCTGTCAACTTGCTACTTGCTAGCAACTGATTTCTTCAAGGAAACTTTGCATTCAAATATTTCCACTCAGATCAGTGTTTTGTGTCTAATTATTTACTTTTGTGGCAAGTAGCTGTGTAATAAGTGGGATAATGTACATCCAGCCAGTTGTTAATGCAAAATTAAGATGTATATTATCCCTTGCTTAATATAATCTTAATGCATGTGAGCATTAAGGATTTTAGAAAGTCTGATAGTAATCAGTGTTGAGTGCTACTGAAGGGTTAACTCTGCCTGGTTTAAATGTTTCAAAATGAATAACAGTCGAAAATATTAGAAATTTAGAAAAGTAATAAAAAGTAATCAAATGTAGTAAGTTACATCACTTTAATAAAGTAATTGAAAAGTTAGACTACTTATTACATTTTAAATAGAGTAATTTGTAATCTGTAAGCTATTACATTTCTAAAGTAGCTTTCCCAACACTGAATGTTATATAGATTTGCTTATAATGTTAATGAAGTTTTTTGCACAAAAAAAAAAAAAGTAAATATGTGGAAAAAATGATGATTTTCAACCCTCATTCTGACCCTCTGTCTGAAACGACCTGTTTTTAAGAGGCTGGCCCTTCACTGTAATCTGCCACTGTTATGATCGGCCAACGTCACTGCATAAGAAAGAGTATCAATGCCCCTTCGCTATTGCATGTGAGTATTTTGACAACATGATCAAAATAAAATGGTAATTTTCAAACAATGCATTATGGAATAATTTCCTTACAGTTTGTAATGCAGCTGCAGACAGATCTAGTACTGCTTCATCATTCCACAAATGTTTCTTTGTGAACTCTCCATAACACTGCTCTGATCAATCCTCTGACATGTTCAGGGATGCCATTAAAAATAAACTTGTTCCTTATGCTGGGATCCTTTGAATATCTGTACAAAGATGCGAAAGAGCTGTTTAAACCAAATGCGTCAAAGTGAACGTTCTTTTACTCCATTTGTCCTTTTGACTCCAGACTCAAGACTCAAGCGTGTGGACAAAATAGTGGCAGTGATTGTAATTTCTATTTGCTTTCGACGTGATGCAATGCGACACTCGCATTCAGCGTAAACAAGTGTCAAGCTGTTATAAGCAACTGAACGCCAGTTGGGGGGTCTACAATGAGAAGATGACTATTTGTCGATGTGTTACTTTGGAGGCAGTGTTTATGCAAATGTTTGTGCCCGGGCGATATCACCCTGACACCTCGAATCCAGACGAACCATTTTTGAGGCTTGATTAAAATAAACGCTTTGTTTATAATGAGGAGGATGTTTTAAGCTTTGAAACTTGCAGGATATTTTAATGGTACAAAGACCTATTATATGCCGAAGGATCAAGGCAAATTTGACTTGCCATGTCATGACTCCTTAAGAAAAATTATCCTAAACTGTACCAGTTTATGGTCTTCATCTTGTAATAAAGAAACACTTTTTGTGCTAAATAGAACTGTTTTTAAAAGGTTCCATGCTTTGAAACTGCTATATAGAATGTTAACTGTAATATAAAGAATGTTTTAATAATTTACATTTTACATTATTTTAGTATTATGTTTTTACTTCACTATGTTGGCATGGGCATGTTTATGCATAAACCCAAGTAATAACTGAAAACTCTTACAATTTGGAAAATAAATTCTGTATCTCGCTCACTTACTTGCTTATTGGAGAAGAAAAGAATCCTTAGCTGAACAGAGCTGTTCACACCTACATGTTCTGCTTAAAAACTAAAAAGAGAATAAAGATTGGTAGGGCACCAGTTACAATTTGAAAGTTGAAATTTATAGATATTTTAAGAAAGATGTGAATTACCTGTTTAGAGTCTGTTGACCGTCTGTGTAGCTGAAGGGTTATGCTCCAGAAAATCAATAATGAAATGGCTCTGAAACTGTTTTTTGTCAGTTGCAGATTTAAATACCAAAAAGGTGGGAAAAAAGAAACCTGAGAATAAAGAATCTTAAACTCTCAAACTATTTCAGCAAAGGGTTCTTGAAGACAATATGGTTCTAAAAAGAACTATTACCCTGTTGAAAAAAAAACAGTATATGCTGGTTAGGTAGGTTTTGATGCTGGGATGCTGGTTTTAGCTGGTTTATGCTGGACCTTTGCTGGTTTATGCTGGTCCTTAGCTGGTCATGTGCTGGTATAGGACCAGCTTAAACCAGCTAAGGACCAGCAAAGAGCCAGCATAAACCAGCTAAGGACCAGCTAAAACCAGCATCAAAACCTACCTAACCAGCATAGGCTGTTTTTTTCAACAGCCTCAAGAACCATTTTTATGTATAGTACTGTATGTTTTAGTAGACTGAAAGTGTTTATAAAAATGTGTTGTCAGTTCTGCCAAGAAGATTATTATACCTGGAGAAAGATATCTGATAGAATTCCCATTTATCTCAATAGACCTAGATGCCATATTTAGTGCAGTCGAAAACAAAGCTGTGAGGGATAGACTTATAGTCTTTACGAAAGTTTTGTCCACAGAAAGTTTGTCTAATAAATCCACATGAAAATGACTTTATGATGTCAACAAAATGCACACTTAATTTGATAGATTGCACAAGCAATTTAGTTCTTATTTTGTCTGTATTTTTTAAAGAGCTATGCAGATATTTTTTTTTACCCAAGGGGCAGTTAGATTTTGCTGAAGAGGTCACTTCTATTTGATATAATAAAAGGGTTTTGACCGGTTCATTTCCAGTGCCAGCGTCTTAGTTGTCTGCTGGACTTAATTCTGACTTAATTTGGGATATATGTCATATTCTTTCATTTTTGGACTTCCAGAATTTCTAACAATCCCTCCAAAAATAGCTAATATGATATTCTGGCAGACTTTAAAGCGCTTAATTGAGCTAATGCCCCCAGATTCAATGACATCGCAGCATTGCACTTGTTAACTGCTGGCACAGAACATGAGGCTAATTGGAGGAAAAGAGGAGAAAGTTTGGCTGTTGAGTAAGCGAAGAGAAATTAATATTTTCAAGTACACATCACACAGCGAATGTCCCCTGATGACATCTGCATAATGAAATGACTGTGTCCATATTCCATGAATATATTCATATGGATCTGTCCCAAATTTCCCATGCCAACTCAGACAGCTATCCAGCATGATTCGGATGTACCGGCACACTTGTTTTGCTACATGCTGGATATTGATTGTATTTTTCTCTCTTATTATTCCTTTTTGCTCCCTGAATAGCATTTATTAAAGGTAAAATAAAGTAATTTATTAGTGCTCGCAGTCCAATCAGGGATTCATTAAAGTAAAGATATTGAATCGGTAGATTCCAAAGGACCTAAAAGAGTGAATACTTGAAAGTTAGGTTAGGCAGTCCAAATGAAGGGAAGTCAATGTGTTTGAATATCTGAGACTTGCATATTTTATACTTCTGCACTGAATAAATGACATGTTTACAAGTCATCTCCAATGAATTAACTCATCAAAGATGTAGAGTTAAATAAAGCATCATTTATAAACATAATGTGCGGTGTTTAATAGGCCCATTAAAGTCTTATTAGGGAGCACATGTGGGTGTTTTTAATATCCCTGCTAGACTAGTGATAATAGCCGCAGTTTCCATGAGCATCAGAGGTGATTTTTTTTTTTTCCCCCTTTCATCATTTCCAGCAGTAAATCTTCCAACAGCCCTTTTCTTTGTCCATCATGACTCATGCAAAAATAACAGCAGTTAATGAATTGTACAAGAGTAGAGAACTGGACACCATACAACAGCAACACTAAAAACCACACTTCTGCATCCAAATTATCACAGTTGTGCTAATGTGTTTCATACTGTGTCTAGATCTCTAGTTCCCTGCTTCCGCACAGTGCTGTATCTATTCTCAAGAACTGCACCAGCTGCTCACAGTATCTGAAATATTAGAGATCACAAATAAACATTGTATGCACAATATGAAACAACCACATTCACAAACACTGTTTAGTATTATAGCATAACTGTAGTTCAGTGCATTATGAAAACTGCCACCGTTACCATGCCAACAGCTGCAGTTGCACAGTAACTGCACTCATTTTGCATTAGATGTCATACTAATACATGTTGCTCTACTGGACTAAACTCTGGTTGTTTTGCTTTCAGTTTAGCTTGTATTGTACTAAACTGTACTCTAGCTTGCAAATGTACTTTAAGCTGTTGAGAACTGTAGAATACTGCTTTGAACTGCACTTATACTGCAGTTTTACTACAACAGTGGCCTAAAGTTATACTTTACTTAAATATAGTTGTACTGCATGTCTGCTTGTGTTTATAAGTTTGTAATAAGTACAGTTTTTTATGTTTTTTAAAGAAGTCTCTAATCTTTAATGCTCACCAAAGCTGCATTTATTTGGTCAAAAATACTGTAGTAACAGTAATATTGTGAAATATTATTACAATTTAAAATAACCATTTTCTTCATATTAAAATGTAATTTATTCCTGTGTCACATGATCATTCAGATATCATTCTAATATGCTGATTTGGTGTCTAATAAACATTTCATATTATCATCAGTTTTGAAGTTATTGCTGCGTCACATTTTTGTGGAATTATGAAGTACAACTTGGCTAATACAGTTTCAATATTTATCAACATTACTTTAGCATTAATGGGAAAGGATATGCTTGTCTACATGTACATAACTTGTTTGTTCAAAATTCAACTCCACAAAGTAAGCTACCTTTTATTTTTAGCATTTTTGTGTTTTCCATAATTATTATTATTTTTTTTTTATTTTGACTTTTATGATTAAAGACAAATTTATAATCAAAAATGTTAAAATGCTGAAATGCAATCAAATGAAAATATAACAATTAAAATTAAAACATGAATGAAAAATTATCTTGGTTGTTTGATATTCCTTAAATATTATTACTATTACTTTGAGAAGTAGATTTTACTATACAATAGTAATATTTCTGTCATAATTTCTTCAAGTTAAACCATTTATTTGTTGTGAAGATTTAGAGTTTTAGTTTTTCTCAAACAAATTGCTGAAAAGTTTGTGAAGTGAACTCTCAAAACAGCTCAATATCATAAAGTTTGTCTCCTCATATAATCCAAGGTCTTCTGAATCTACAACATACCTTTATGTCAGGAAGGCTCTGAGATATTATCAAGAATGAGTAAATAATGACTCATGTACATTTTAAGGTGTACTTCCCTTTAAGTACTACAGAAGCATTTAAATACAGTACAGTTCTTCAATGTGCAGTGCAGAATCTTTGTATTACACAAAACTGCATGTTTTACTGCCTAGATTGACGTAATACTGCAATCATACTGCGGTTTTACTGTGGTAAGGGCAACTGCTACGTCTGTGAAATATCCTGTCAGTAAGGCAGGTAATCCCTCTGAAGGGCCTAGCAGTGTTCAAAGCTGCCATCTTTATGCCAACGCTGAATTTTTTAAAGAGGATTAATTCTTGGGTAAATATTGGCTCCAAAACGGGAACCAGTGGGCTGTTCGTTTGATGCCGATCAAGGCACCACACCGCGTTGACTTACCCTAGACTCACACTTCCTTTGCTGCAGCTCTCTTTAGCCGAGAGATAAAATAAAAATACTTTGTACTATAGCACACAACCTTGCGCACCAGATTTCCCTTTTCAAAACGTCTTACATACATGAAAATGTGCTATTCTGATATATGTGGATGGATAAAACTTTTCAACACAAGGTCAGCATCCTTTGTTTGCCAACTTCATTCTGTCATAAAAGTTTAAACACCATTCTGACCTGCAGTGGCTATAGTTTTATTAGTGGAGGTTTCTTGCAACGCTGTGCCAATCAATAGTTAATTAAAGGCCAACAGACTGAACAGAAGACTACGAATCTGAGTTTGTGGGCTGAGCGGGATGCTGCTGGCGAGATTTCCCAGACCTCTGTTCAATACGGCTGGCTTCTTCTATCACTTAGTGAGCTATTGAGTAGATTCATAATTGCTAGATGTTGTTTTCCTCTGGTCAGTGCTGCAGTTAGTCTTTCATCTGAGACTTTAAGCCACTCTAAGAGGATGTGATGTTTTAAATTGTCTATTGTTATTTTTCAAGGAGTACAGTATTTGAATACATGTGAACCTCTCTATTTTTCAATCAGATGGTTTCGGTGGTTTTGTGTCTAGTCAGTTATTTAATATTTCACCAACTGCAATCACCGAGGTATGCTAAGACCTTAAATCTTTGGATGTTTCAAATGTTACTCATCTTACTTTTTTAAAGCGAGCAGCTGATTTTATTGCTCCGCCTCTGATTTACATTTTTAACCTTTCTCTTGCTACTCATTAAATTTCACTTATTTGTGCTTCTCTTGTTTAAAGGTGGATATTCAACACACCTAAATGATTACCGGCCCATTCTAAGTTGTCTGTCCTGGCAAAAGTCCTTGAAACCTTGTCAGCAATCAACTGAAGGACTTTCTATCTGTTTCAATGATTTCATTGAATCTGTTGATAACAAACAACACTGTGCAGCCTTATTCACCGTACTGTTACAACAGTTCATCAGTATTGGATTATCTAAACATGCTATTGGTTGGTTTAATAACTCAATGTCTCAAATAGAGCTTAGTGTGTTCAGGGAGAAGGTCTTATTTCATGTTCACTCAATTTAACTAAAGGTGTGCCCCAGGGTTCGGTCTAAGGACCACTTCTATTTACTTTATATCGATCAAACTGTTAATAATTGAGATTTTCACTATTACGCTGATGATACAGTTATATATAGTTTATCGTCTACACCCAATCTGGCTCTTTCTCAGTTGCCGATTGCTTTTAATGTTGTTTAGAGTAATTTATTTGAACTAAATTCGTTTTAAATGATGATAAAACAAAACAATTGTTTTTTAATACAAAATCAATCTTCTTTCAATCACTACTTCCCATGGTTCTGAGATTGAGTTTGTGTCTCAGTAAAGGTATCTTGGGATTTTAATTGATGACTCTTTTACCTTTGTCCCTCATTTTCAGCAACTGGTGAAGAGATTGAAAGTGAAACTGGGTTTTTATTTTAGAACCAAATTCTGCATTTCCTTTGAGGCTAAAAAGAGGCCTGTTGCTGCCACTTTCTTGTCTGTACTGAACTATGGTGATATATGCATGCATCTTCTCAGTGCTTACATGCTTTATCTTGGTCCACTGAGATTTATAAGACATCTTAAACCATTCACTCATCATTGTGTGTTGCATGCTTGTGTTGGATGGTCTGGTTTCTTCATTCGTAGACTAAAACACTGGCACTTTCTTATTTTTAAATCTATCCTGGGACTGTTTCCTTCATAACTTCAGACCTAAGTCTGGAAAAAACAAAAAACAAAAAAAAAAAAAACCTGTAGTAGTTAAAGTCTTTGGTCCCAGAAATTTTTCTTACTGTCTGTTTCAGTACTGTGCACTGAACTGGGGAAAAAGGCATTTACTTTTGCTGCTCCCTCTGCCAGGAATAATTTGTGAAAAAAAGTTGTAACTTAGGGAGCTGGTCTCATTGGATGCTTTTAAATTTCAATGATTTGGAGACAGAAACATCTGGTTGTGTAGATGTTTTGTTGGATTTAGTTCTGTATTGATAAGCCTTTCTCATTATATAGTTTATTAGTTGTAGTTTTATTAACCTGTCTGTGTGTGTGTGTGTTTGTATGTATGGATGTTATTTGTTAGACCCATGTGAGTTGTGTTGCTGACAATCTTGGCCAGGATGCTCTCTTGTAAATTAGACTTTTAATCTCAGTGTGTGTTTTTCTATGGTAATGTTTGAGAGATGTTTGGAAGTTGGAGAAACAGTATTTCCAGAATGTCTGGAAATGCATATTGTTGTGTTTTCTAACAGGATGTTTGGGTTGGACTCATCCTTTTTTTTTTTTTTTTCTTTTCTTTTCTTTTTTCTTTAATCTTTTGTTCAGAAAATGTAAAACTGGGGTCTAAGATACTCTTAATGGCCAAGGAGGATGTAAAACTTAAAGGAAAAGAAAAAAGTAATAGTTTTACATTTTTACATGATCATTTTGCTTTAGGGTTGGAAATCGGAAGGTGGATAAATTACGATTGATTTTTAAAATTAAAATTTTCTTCTGATTATTGTGTTTAGTAACAAAATAAAAAAATTATATGTATAGTTTATTTTTTTAGTTATATACATCTAACTATACTTTAATAGTGGAAAAAATATCGTCGAAATGTGCTAATTAAATATTTGACAGACAATGTTTATTAACTATTCTATATTTTTGGCTCTATTGCAGGGATTTTTATAGAGTATTATTGGGTCTAAATACACTACCATTCAAAGTGTTGGGCCATTTGATGGAAAAATACACAAAAACTGTAAAAATATTGTGAAATATTACCATTTTAAATAAATATTTTCTGCTTTAATATTTTAAAATGTAATTTATTTGTGTAAGTTTTCAGCAGCAATTACTCCAGTCTACAGTATTATGTGATCCTTCAGAAATCATTCTAATATGCTGATTTGATTCTCAAGAAATATTTCTCACAGAAAAAAAAAAAAAAAAATGATTGTACATTTTTAATCATTTTTCTTCAGGAATCTTTGATGAACAGAAAGTTCAGAAGAAAACTGAACTTGAAAAAAATTGGTAACAATGTAAAAGTCTTTACAGATGAATTTAATTTAAAGAATTGATCAGACAATAATCTATGTAGGGCATCAGTATTTTTTACTCCATTTTTCCATCGCTACACTAGTATACAGCTGACCTCAAAGCTAATAGAGTAAAATGCGCAAAAAAGTCAAACACATCAAAACCATCTTACCAACTGCGGCACGTCCGATCTCACTTGTTGCAGTTTTACTCCCCACAGTTCACTCCAAACATTCGAGCCCCCCTACAGTGGCACACTCAACTGTCTAACCCCCTACTGTCTGTCTAGCTCCCTCCCACCTTGGCTATCTTACACCCCCTCGCAGTTCCTTATTACTCTCACTGCTGGCCTGCCGCCAGCCAGCAGGCAGCTAAATCCCGACCCTCGCTGATTTCTTGTTTTCCTGTAATCACAATGGCCCATATTCACAAAACCTCTTAAAACACCAGCTGTTCCTGGCTCACTTTAGGTTTTTGTTAAATGGTGTCTGAGATTAGTAGTGACAGGCTGATATCTAATCCCGGAGCATCACAACTAGCATGAGATACTTTGTAAAAACACATGGAGAGTGCTCTGTAAGGTTCGTTCGAGAGACATTGGTACAGTAAGGGAAACTTTAGAGGTTAAAGAAGAAAAGGTAGATAGGAAGAAAACAAACAATAGCCTTGAAGCCATAAAACACGAAACCATAAAGCTGTCAATATGCAGCACAATGTTTTTCCAGAAACCAGGGAGTGTAAATCATCTGAGAATGAACCTGATGTAAGAACTCCATGGGTGGTAACTGTTCCGAGCGTTTGGGGCAGATTTCTTTTAGCTTGACATTTCTGCTGGGCTCAGCATGCTAGCATTTCATCAGTCATAGAGTGTCATAAAGTGTTTAGCTCAGCTAAGAACAACAAAATATGCGTATTCTCGACTCTGTTCATTTGAACGAAGCTGTTGCAAAAAGTTATTTTTTTTCCCCCATCTAACCTTTTTCGTCTTCTCCGATGTGTGGCAATGAGGAAGCATGCAGGGTTCCTGTCAATCCTTGCTTAAGCTACGGATTAAAAGTTTCAGCTTTAGAGAAAATAGCCATTTTGTACTTCTAAATTTGGGGTCTTGAGGCAGTGCACCTTTCAAGGTGAGATCTGTCCTGTAGCAGCACAAGTAGTGGTTAAGCAGAGGGGCGGGAGTTGGGGCAGAGGCTGTGTACTTTTCAAACACTAGAGATCTTGATGAAAAAGGTCACACTTTACAGTACATACATTCAGAGTACTTGTTTGGAAGTGTCCTTAAACATTTTTGATGAGCCAGACTGTAAATTGCACTGAATTTTTTCAGCTCAATGATCTGTTGCTATGAGCATACGTTTGATGAGAACAATACAGTGTAATTTTAGTATTAGCTATTTATATCCTATTTTAGTTTTTCATTAATATTTAGTTTATTTCTATTTCAGTTCAGTTTTGGCTTTTATTTCAGTACTAACAACCCTGCTGAAAAAAAAATGTAGAAACCATTACAGAATTTGTAAGAGTTTTACCGGTTATAATGGGACTTGTTTTGATTTTAATAAAAACTGTAATGGACACTGTGGGTGTCTACTGGTAATTTGGTTGCCTTCTAGTGGTGGCTTGTTAAAACCAATAAATCCTAATGGAGTATCACACACAACAGAAAAGCATTTTTTAAAGGTTTTAATGGTTAAAAGTTGAAGATTTGTAATGTTTGTAATGGTATTTGTAGTGGAAACCATTAGAATTTTTGTGATGGTTTCTATAGGTTTTTTTTGTGCTGTTAAACATGCCAACAAATGTTAATAATGTGCCAGGTAAAACATGCTAGAAACATGCTGGAAGCATGTTAAGCATGCTAGCAAATGGTGACCGTTGACCGCTGACTGACTGACTGTTGCAGTTTACTTTCTGTCAGTATGTCATAAATAGAATGAGGCATTGGTTTACTGTTGGGGATTTGTCGTGTTACACCGCATCCAGTGTAGACAGCATCATTGATAATAATGGGTTCAACTGTCTTTTGTGGCGTCATGTTGTGCTGCTCACGTTTTTCAAACGTCCCTGATAGCACAGGTACATCTCGGAGACGTGAGCACATCCCTCATATTTCAGCAATCATTTTAATACATCTTTTCAAGGGACAATACAATAGAAATGAAACTTTGATATATTTTAGAGTAGTCAATGTGCAGCTTGTATAGCAGTGTTTATTTACTGTCCCCTAAAAATAACTCAACATACAGCAATTATTGTCAAAACAGCTGGCAACAAAAGTGCGTACACCCTAAGTGAACTTGTCAAAACTGTGTCCAAAGTGTCAATATTTTGTGTCAAACCATTGTTATCTAACACTGCCTTAATCATTGTGGGCATGGAATTCATCAGAGCTGCAAAGGTTGTTGCTGGGATCCTCTTCAAATGATCTATAATGACATCATGGAGCTGCTGGATGTTACACATAGTGCTTCTCCACCGTCCGCTTGAGGATGCCCCATAGGTGCTCAATAGGGTTCAGGTCAGATCACCTTCACCTGCACCTTCTTTAGCAAGGCAATTGTCATCTTGGTGGTGTGTTTGGGGTCATTACCATGTTGGAAAACTGCTGTTCGGCCCGGTTTCTGAGGGGAAGGCATCATGTTCTGCTTCAGAAATCTACAGTACATAATGGAATCCATGTTTACTTCAATGAACCGCAGCTCCCCAGTACCAGCAGCACTCATGCAGCCCCAGACCAGTAGGAGAGACACAATTTTCTTAGTACTCCTCACCAGGGCATCACCACACATGCTGGACACCATCTGAGCCAAACAAGTTTATCTTATTCTCATCAGACCATAGGACATGGTTCCAGTAATTCATGCTCTTGGACAGGTTGTCTTCAGCAAACTGTTTGCGGGCTTTCTTGTAAGGCAGCTTTAGAAGAGGCTTTCTTCTCGGATGACACCAATGCAAACTGACTTGTTGTAGTGTGCAGCGCATGGTCTGAGCACTGACAAGTGGACCTTCTACTTCTGCAACCTCTAAAGCAATGCTGGCATCTCGCATGCATCTGTTTTTTGAAATCTGATGCACAAAACGTATACTCGACCCTTGCGAGGCCTATTCCGAATGGAACCCGTCTTGAAAAACCTCTGTATGACACTGGCCACAATACTGTAACTCAGTTTCAGGTTGTTACTGAAGCTCTTATAGCCTAGGTCATCTTTGTGGAGAGCAACAATTCTAATTTTCAAATATTCAGAGAGTTAATTGACATGAGGTGCCTTGTTGAACATCCAGTGGTCAGTATGAGAGAATTGTACTCAAAGCACCACATTTTAACTGCTCTAATACAAGATACACAACTTTGTATGGTCCTGTCAAGCAGACAAAAATATGAACATGCTGAATAGGACATGTGGCTTTGCATGGTTAAATGACATAGTGCTGTTATCACTTAGGGTGTACTCACTTTTGTTGCCAGCTATTTTGACAATAATGGCTGTATGTTATTTTCAGGGGACAGTAAATATAAACTGCTATACAAGCTGCACATTGACACTCTAAAATATATCCAAGTTTCATTTCTATAGTATTGTTCCTTAAGAAGATACTAAAAACGTTGCTGAAATGTGAGGGGTGTTCTCATTTTTGTGAGATACTGTACTTCTGCAAGACGTATTTTTTTAGATTGTTTGCTCATCTGCAACACGTCTATAGGATGTTTTCTATCAGATGTCAAATAGATGTCTTTAAGATGTTTATGATTTAGAATGTATGTAAAACTGACATCTTACAGATGTCTGCCAGATGTTTTTGCACAGCAGATGTTTTCTAGATCAAGTGATCTTTAACAGACATCTTGCAGTCGTACGTGTGCTATCTTGGGTATTAACTTCAAAGTTCTACTCTTCTTGCCAAACTTTTGTTTGTCTCGCCAAATTTTATAGTTATTTTTCATTTCACTGTTATTTCAATTGCCAGAACTGGTTTCAATAGTTTGTTTTAGTTAATGATAATAGGCCTAACCTTGAAATGAGAGTCAAAAAGCAGCATGCTCTTGTAATTGACGCACATAGTGTGTAGAATTTTCAAGTCTAAATGTGCACAGGATGATGACCTTGTTAAAGCATCTGCCAATGAAGTAATGCAAGAAAAAAAGATATTACCAATGCATATTTTAGCTGATCTTTATAATGCATGTCACCATCCTTGCTGGGAACTATTTGGGGATGAAAAGAAATGCAAATCTCAGAACTTATAAAGCCTCTCAATCTTTTCTTTTATCTCTCTCTTTTTTTTAATCCACAGACAACGTTCTGCACTCAGGTAAATGCCCTGGCCAGCTCTTCATTTTCGCTCCACAGAGAATTCTATCTATTTCTTGTCCTATGTCCTTTCACTTGATCTTGTGTCTCTCACTTCTCTGAAGGGACATAAGCCATGAATTATTAAATCAGCAGCTGTTATTTCCATATTAGCATAATTTTACAATCCAATGAATGCACTTACATTCTATTCAATGCATTTTTAATCTACCATATTTCCGACCACATGGCTTGATTAGCCATAGCTGGAAGCCCTCAAATCACTTTTAACTGACATCAAATCACATTTTGACTGATAGTACAATTCTTGTTCCATAAGAACAATATGAATTGCATTCAAACCATTTTACTTTTAATTTTCTATTACAAGTTACATCGTTATGCAACCCAGGCTCATTGGAAATACATGCCTCTTAATACATTTCTGCAACACCATAATTACCCCACATTTTGTGGCAGTTTCAAAGTGAAACGTCCAGAGAGTGACGCTAAAACACATGTTCAATATGTGACCGTGGCACGTTTTTATTACATTAGTACAAGCACGTATTGCTGCGATTTTATTACGCTGCTTGAGGTATGTATTGCGGCTGTTCAGAATTCAAATATCCTGGGAGTGTCGCTAAAGGTTAATGCTTTGTCATGTTGGAAATATCTACACCCTACACCAAATCCAACCCTAAACCTAGCTGATAGTGTTAACAAATGCGAAATTGATATAAAACGCAGTTGTTGATGCAGCCATGGTATTTTAAATTTCCTATGCGGATTTGAGCTGTTTTGTCGAACTGTAGTTTCACGGGGTTCGTACCGGAGCTCTTCATCACTCAAGTGCAACGCCGTATCGCGTGAGCTACCGATGAAACCTACTGAATTAGAAAACTATACAGCATGTGAAGCTGTATTTGTGACGACAACATTCAAAAGTATCAGTTTTCAAATCATGCAAGAGGTTAAAATTGTTTTGAAACCGTAATATAATATTCTGTAAGTAACTGTGTGAAAATTAGGTTTTGTTAATCAAAAGCTCTGTGTGTAAATCATACTTTGTGTGGAAATGAATAAAAGTTGTCGAGTTTTACTGCCTCTAGTGTTCATTTCAACCAGAAACTGCTGCGATTCGTACATATGGGTATGTTTTTTTTAGTTTTTCAGAAATGTATATAGAGTTACGCATTTCCAAGCCTGAGCCTGTGATATATAAAATGCAAGGGCTGTATTTTGTGAGTGAATCATTGAATCAGTCACTCAGCCAATTCATTATATGATTTATACAGGAATGAAACAAGTATCCTTATGGCTGAATCATTGAATCATTTACTCAACCAACTCAACCAATTCCGTTATATACAGTGTGTATGGCTCGGTGACATTGAAAAGGCTCCCCCATTTGGCTTTGTTTGGAAATATATTATTAGCAAAGAAAATATAAGTTGTTCAAAATGAATTTCTTGTTCACAGATTTTGTGTTATAAAAGAAATATCACATTTGCAGTCATACTGTTGGTCTGTATAGCATGGTTGTGTTCGAAATTCATTTTTCTTTTTTTAGTGAATGAGAATTTTTATTCAAATAATTTTTCTAATTTGAGTATATAAATGTTTTCAAATATCAGAGTCCCTGAACACATCCACATACGCAATCTTTGATCATATTCAACAATAGGAAGTCATTAAAATGAAGCAAAAATAAATTATGAGAAACATAATTGATTAATTCATCTCCCGAGCCTTTTGTTCCTTTTTCATGGGCAAATGAAATGAAGAAATAGTTTGTGAACTCTCCATTGGAACAGCTTTCTTTATTGTGTAGATTATGAAGATATTTATTTATTTACTTGGACTAAAGTGCTAGTAAATGATTCACAATGAGACCAGCAGCGTGCATTAAATACATAAATAGACTCAATTTTAACACTGACTTTAAAGTATCCTCACTAGCAATTTGGGTTTCTTTTTATGTGGTGAGTAGTGGTAAACTTGCTTGTCAAAGGAGTGAGGTTTAGAGTTAGACGTAGTAGTGAATACCTAGAAGGATGAAACTGCTCATGCCACACAAGCTGTTGGTCTCTGCTTTTAGATGAAAAAAAAAAAAAAACAGAAGGCAAAGCAATTAAATCAAGTTTGATCCCAGAAAAGGCTGTGGACGCTTGCCGTAAGCTTCCCCATTACACTAATCCCAACCAGGAAACTCAATACGGATAAGAAACCCCTATGACACTCGGCAAACTCTTCCGTCTGCGGGGCCCGAAAGCACGTTAAATTACCAATCACCTAGAATGGATGAGAGCCTGAATCTACAGCTCTCTTTGAAAGTCACACAAAGGGATTACCTCCTCCAGCGCAGGGTGGCTGGATGTGTTTTTGTGTTTGTTTGCTCTGTGTGCAGGAAAAGCGAAGCTCTGGAACAGATGAAAAGAGGGATGGCCATCCCAGCATCACTTGATAGCAACACATAAATCAATGATTCCCGATTGGAGCACCCAATTGGAGGGCCTGATTTTCTTTTCCACAGGGTAGGAACTCAGACCCGAGAGCGGCACAGACATTTCCTCTCCCAGTTTATCTTCTTACATCTGACTCGGGCTCTAATATTAGACTGCTCACAGATCCATCAGTGCTGCTCCACGTGCTGCCTTTCAAATCACAGCCTTGCAGAGATAATGCAGTGTACAGTTCAAATCACTGTGTTTGCTTGAATGCCTGTTCCACTGTCGAATTTTGTTCATTTTACATCTAAAAGTTAAAGCCTTTTGGAAATGGAAAAACATACGATGGATTTTTCTTGTGCAATATTTATGAGACCAATTTTGGTTGCCGTTTTAGAACCTCAAATATGGCTGTGCTTAGGTAAAGCAGGCTCGAAGCGGTTTGCAAAACAAGAGGTTTGTTCTTTTGTACTCAAGAATCAGGGACTGAATGGCAATAAGTAGTATAATTAAGCAAAACAAGGTGATCTGCACTTGGTTTTATTTTTCAAGATTTGCTCAGGGTTCTTCAAGGCCAAGTAGTGCCATTAGAAAAACAGAATAAGAATTGAACAGGGATTAGAGATTAGAATGAATAGCCTTGTTAAAATGCCAGATTTAATGAACATCCATACAAATAAAATTCATCCGATCTTCTATTTTCTTATAATTTTCTAATCTTTTTTACCACGAAAGATAATGATAACCATTTTGCATTACTGAATAGGCTTCACTTCTCAAAAAAGCAAAAAAACAAATTAAAAATAAATAAATTACAGAAAAGTTATAATTTTTTCTTAAGACTGTTCTTAAGAATTAAAATTCTTAAAAAATCATAAATTCAATTTTGACAGTAGAATATTCTTACAGTTGTCTTAAATATAAGATGAGATGTTCAATAGATTTATTGGTGTGTTGTTAATATTAAACTCAAATTTTATAATACTAGCTACAGTTTATAGAGAGCGTTGATCGTAAAATCTGATTTTTTTTTTAATTTATTTTTTAATTGTGATTTTTTTTTTTTGTAGAAATGTCTCATTGTACATAATGGAAGTCAATGGCCACGAAAACTGTTTGGCTCCCAGAATTCTTCAAAAAAAAATAAAAAAAATAAAAATAAATAAATAAATAAATAAATAAATAGTTTGTCTTCCACAGAAGAAAGATAATCAGTCATACAGATTTGGAATAATATGAATCAAATGATGGCATAACTTTCTCAAAGAATTAAAAAGATCCCAGATTCAATAAACATCCATATGAATAACATTAATCTAATCTTCTATTTTCTTCTAATTTTCTAACCTTTCTCACTAAATAATTATAATAATGATTTTTATCATGAATTACTGAAAAAGCTTCTTATGTTTATTTCTCAAAACCAAACAAAAGAAGCAAAATAAAATAAAAAAAATAAAATAAAATAATAATGACAGAAAAGTTTTCTTTTTATTGAGACTGTTCTTAAGAATTGAAATTCTTCAAAAGTAAATAAAAATAAATAAACAAACTTACCACAATTCTTTAAAAAATCTTATTTTGTCTACACAGAAGAAAGATAGTCATACAGATTTGGAATCACATGAATCAAATGATGGCACAATTTGAGAACTTTACAACTTTCCATTTGGGAACATTTTATTTATTCTAAGAATTTAAGAATATTTTCTGTGAATCTGTCCCCTGAAGAGAGTGGTTTCATTTTCTTATGTGCCACAAAAAAGTATTTCTCACTCGATAAAATTGTCCAGACTCTTCAGAAGCATTTGTTTTTGAGTGACATCGGTTTTCTGAAAAGATGTTTGAAGAGGCATTTGGGCCGTTATTGAGGTTTGTCTTATTATAACCCTGAAAAGATGTCAATACTTTACTCATCTTTTTCGATTTCTGCTTGTGGCTCCACATTTTATGATTTGTCTTTAGCTTTTGTTTTGGTCCTCCCCTGGTGATTCATGACAGACTGAGAGGGCAAAGGTACAAAAAAGCAATGTATAGTTTACTTTTTATTGCGGAAATTCTTTATCAAAGTAATCTTTTAGTCATTGTTTCTGGTTAAACAGAAAATAACTCCTCTGTGTTTTTCACAGGCAATTGTACTTTTGAAAGATTAGCTCACTGAAACCACCATGTTATCTAATCAATATTTGGCTTTATTTTTTTTCATATTCATTTGTGAAGGCATATGTTACTCCGATAGAACAGCAAAATCAAAAATAAAAAAATAGTGATGGTTTGATAAACTAGTTTCTTTGAGCTTTAAGCCAGGCTTATATTCTAAATAATTCTTAAATTCTAAATTTATATTCTAAATTAACAATTGCCACCAGTTGGGTGGAATTAAACCCTTCCCAGTATTTTTCTCTATCTGGGTTGAGTCTCCAGACACTCACCCTGGTTGTGGAGCACAGGCTTTGAGAAGATGCATGAGCATCAGAAAGTAGGTGACCCACTGCGACTTGGTGACCTCACACAGGTCTGTAAACACATCCTATCATCGACCCCTTTGGCGGGTACCGGCGTTCGGTCAGCCGTAGCGCTATCAGCCCCACCGTGCAGGGGAGTGCAGCGATCCGTGGTGCCAATGAGCTCAGATACCTACTTAACTCTCAGCGTTAATGGGTCTCACAGAGGAAGAGCTGGATCACAGATGGGGCAGAGTTATTTCTTAACACAGCTTCCCTCAGAACTCAAGCTGAATGACAATCAGCTCTGGTTAATAGAAGCGGCTCTGAGCTGGCAAGCTCTTCTGACAGTCATTAACTAGCAGTTAGCTCTTTTTCTGGGGTTTTGAATTTTTCGTTTTAGTATTTCCTGGCTGTACGGTGCACTCTAGTTAGCAGCTTTAATTTAGCTTGATTTTGTTGAAAGTTTTTGATGTAATGTTATCGTTGGAGTGGTATGAGGCAATGTGTGCCAGCGTACATAACAACAAAGAACAGCAACAAGGTTAGGAAGAGCTTAGTTGTCAGAACAAAAACAGCCAGAGTAGGATGTTGCTTTTATAAGTCATGTCGTATTTGACATTTACAGAATGAGATGATTGAGATCAATGCACAAACAGTTATACATCATTGTAGTGCAACACCCGGGTTGAAAGAAAGTCTCAAGCTTGAGAAAATGATTTAAAAATAATGGTGGAAAGCAGTGGTGTTGATCATAATAGGCTATAATTGTGAATTTTGACTTTACTATTTAGTTGCATGCATTTTGTGTACTACTGGCAGAGAATATTGATTAAGTTTAAAGGTTTTGTGGGTTTCTATTAAAAAACTGTTTCTGTGAAACCGTCTATTAAATTGTTTGGTAACTGTACACTGTAAAAAACAATTTGTTGAGTCAACTTAAAATAATTTGTAACCTGGCTGCCTTAAAATTTTAAGTTCAGTCAACTCAAAAAAAAGTTTATTCAGCTTGAAATGTTAAATTATAGTAAGTGACAACTTTGAGTTGACTTTGATATTTGAGTTGAATCAACTTACTCAGGGTTACTTACCCATCTGTTAAGTTTAGCAAACACAAATATCTAAGTTGTTACTTAGTATAACTTAACATTTCAAGTTGGATAAACTTATTTTAGCTGACTGAACTTAAAATTTTAAGGCAGCAGGGTAACAAATTATTTTAAGCTGACTCAACAAATTGTGTTTTTTATTTTTTACAGTGTAGTGGGTTTCTTAGCCATAACTTTGCCATTTTCAGTCAGGTTTAGATCAGGACTCTAGCCTGGCTATTTCATTATTTCAATGTTCTTAGCTTCACCAATTTTGCAGTGTGACGGGGCATTGTCTTGCATGAAAATTGCTGGCTAATTGGGGATGAATGCAAGGAAGGAACTGCATATTGCTGAAGGAGGTTCTGATAAACATTTGCATTCACCCTGCCATGTAGCTGTTTAAGAAACTGTCTTTTCCCCAGTTTGACACCGAACAAAATGTTTCCCATCAGACCCAAACAAAAGCTAACTTTGGATCAGTTCTCCTCTCGGAGCTTAGTCTTTTGATTCTTTCTGCTGATAAGAGACTTGGTCACTGTGGAGTGTGCTTTCAGTCTAACTTCTCTTAAAGGAAAATCCAATTCCAAAACAAAAATTACAGATAATTTACTCACCCCCTTGTCATCCAAGATGTTCATGTCTTTCTTTCTTTAATCAAAAAGAAATAATTTTTTGAGGAAAACATTTCAGGATTTCTCTCCATATAGTGGACTTTTATGGTGCTTGCAATCCAGTTAAATCCAGTTTCAAAGAACTCTAAATGATCCCAGCCAAGGAAGAAGGGTCTTATCTAGCTAAATAATCGGTTATTTTCTAAAAATAAATTACAATTTATATACTTTTTAAAGTCAAACGCTCATCTTGTCTCGCTCTGTGTATGTTTTCCAGTTCAAGACAGCTAGGGTATTTCAAAAAACTCCCATCTCATTTTCTTCAACTTCAAAATCGTCCTAAATCGTTTTACCTTTTTTTTTTTTTTGTAAAGGGCATTTGATCTTCTTTGCACGTTCACTTTGTTAACACTGGGTCGGTACTTCTGCAGTGATGTAGGACGGTTTTGAAGTTGGAGGAGAAAATGAGTTGGATAATTTTCAACATACCCTAACTGTCATGAACCGGAATATACACAGTTCACGCAAAACTAGGCGAGCATTTGAGGTTAAAAAGTATATAAATTGTAATTTTTTTTTTTTTTTTTTTTTTTAGAAAATAACCAAGCATTTTGCTAGACAAGACCCTTCTTCCACGGCTGGGATCCTTTATTTATTTATTTATTTATTGCCATAACAACCTAGTTGTTTGGAATTTGCTTGGTGAGCTTATCTACAATAATAACATATATCAAGAAAATACATACATAAATACATACACATACACCAATACACCAATACATATAAAGAATACAATAATAAGTGCTGATAAAAAATGAGTAGTCTTAGTTTTAATTGCTCTAAGGCGTCTGCCTGAGGGAAGAGGCGAAAATAGATGTCTAGCTGGATGTAAGGGATCTTTCAAGATTGTTAGACCTGAAACATAGATCTCATCAATAGTGTTAAGATCACACCTAATAATCTTCGAAGCAGCCCGAGTTATGTTACTAATCTGACTTCTTTGCTGAGCTGTGGAGCTACCAAACCCCACTATAATTGAGAAAGTCTGCACACTTTCAATGACAGATCTATAAAAGTTGAACATACCAACTTTAGATACGCCAAACTTTTTAAGCTGTCTTAGGAAAGAAAGCCTTTGATGAGACTTTTTAATAATGCCTCTTAGGTTGTCGTCCCACTTTAACGTTGCATAGATGGTAGTCCCGAGAAACTTAAAACACTGAACATTTTCAATAACCTGACCATTACTAGTCAAGGGCAAAACAGCATTTGTCCCCTATTGGAAATCAAACACCATTTCCATTGTTTTTAGGATATTCAACTCCAGGTTATGAATATAACTCCATTCAAACAGTAAAGAAACCTCCCTTCTATAGTCCGGTTCATTATTATCTGTTATTAAACCACTCAATGTGGTATCATCTGCAAACGTAAAAATTTGCACTAATTTACAATATGAGACACAATCATTAGTGTAACAGAAATGGTGACAGTACACATCCTTGTGGAGCCCCCAAACTAATTGTCCTTGGGCTCGAGACTGTATTATTTAGTTTTAAGTACTTGTGATCTATTCAGCAAAAAATCCCATATCCAAAGAGCAAGGGAGTGATGAATCCCCAACTGCTACGTATCATAAAAGTTTAACTGGAACAATTGCATTAAATGCAGATTTATAGTGCACAAAAAGGGCCCTGATGTAAGTATTGGGGGCTTCAAGGTGTTGCAAAATTGAATGGGGAGACAGAGCCACAGCGACCTATTAACCTTATAGGCGAATTGGTGAGGGTCCAGACAGATATTAGAAACTAAATACCTAAGCACCAGCCGCTCAAAAATTTTCATACCAACTGAAGTTAGGGACACTGGTCTGTAATCATCTAAGCAGCTTATATTCGACTTTTTTGGCATTGGAATTATAACAGCTGCTTTAAAACATGCTGAGACTATGCACACTCTTAATGACCAGTTGAATATGTCGGTGAAAACTGGAGCAAGAATGGACGCACACCACTTCAATATTGCAGATGATATGGAGTCAGGGCCTGCTGCCTTTCTGCTGTTCTGCTTCTGCAGCAGATTTCTGACTTCATATTCCTCTATTTTAAAGGAGGGAGTCACAGAAGAGGGCCAGGAGGACAGCATCGGCTGACTCCCCTGTCCCTCCATTGTATTTTCAAATCGACTATAGAACGTGTTAAGTTCATCAGGCAAGGTAATATCATCAGAGATGACTTGAGGTTTTATCTTATAGCCTGTGATCTGCTCTAGATTTTCCCATACACCATGAGTGTCATTGATCTCCAACTTTTTTTCTAACATACCTTTGTAATTTCCTTTTGCCTTTTTAACAGCTTTTTCAAAGTCACCTTTGATGATTTTATAAAGCTCTTTATCCCCACTCTTAAATGCCTTGTGCTTCTCCCTCCATAATGTTTTAATTTCCTTATTAAACCATGGTTTATTATTGTTATATGTGGTAACCAACTTAGAAGGTACACACACCATCTCAAAAAAACATATATATGAGGTAACCACCTGAGTGTACTCATCCAAATCATAACATGACTCTTTAAATACAGACCAATCAGTAGCCTCCAAACAGTCCATAAGCATGTCCGTTTCCTCAGCAGACCATTCCTTGACCACTTTCTTAATTCGTAATACGTTTAGATTTACATAGATAAACAGGAATAAGAAAAATCAAATTATGGTCTGATTGCCCCAATGGAGCCCAAGACACAGAGTGAAAGGCATTAGGAAACACACTATAACATTGATCTAGGATCTTATCCAACCTGGTCATCACTTTAATCTGCTGTTTGAATCTGGGCATGGTCTTCCTCATATCAACATGATTGAAGTCCCCTAGAAACAATATTGTTGAATCTGGATATGAGTTTTCCAACTGCATAATATGAGCAGCCAACTGGCGAGCTGCCTCATTTGCTGCTGCTTGAGGTGGAATATACACAGCAACCAAAATAACAGAAGTAAAGTCTCTAGGCAGATGAAAGGCCTGCAATTGATGATCAATAGTTCCAGGTTGGTAGAACATTATCGTTGAAATTACCTTTGTATCCGTGCACCACCGCTGATTCACATAAAAACATGTGCTGCCTCCTTTACGCTTCAATGAACTTGAAGTACGATCCGCTCGTAATAAGTAGAATCCCGATTGATGTAGTGCTGAGTCCGGGACGCTCTCATTCAACCAGGTCTCGGTGAAGCATAATACGGAACAATCTGCCACGTCTCTCCTGTTGCTTAGCAAAAGAGTCAGATCATCCTGTTTGTTAGCAATCGAGCGGACATTAGAGAGTAAAATACTCGGCATCAGATGTTTGTGTTCGATGTTTCCGTTTTTGAAACTGAACCAAAGCGCCGGCTGTTCTGCCTCTTTTCCTCACGTGTGGAACTCCATAATGGAGAGCGCTAGCATCTGCGCTAACGGTATCCACCGGCCCGATGACAAAGTCCTCTGAGTAGAAATGTAGTTTGGGCTGACATTCAATCATACTGTGCCTTATATGCAATGACTCCATTCTACTGTATCACATCTTGCCTCCAGCACAGTCCAGCCAAAAACAATACATAAACATACATAACAGAGAAGAGAGCAACACCATGTCGCCATGAAACGGCGCCATCTTGAATTCTAGAATTCTAATTCTTTAGAGCCTTTTGAAGCTGCATTTAAACTGCATTTTGGAAGTTCAAACTCACAGGCACCATAGAAGTCCTCTATATGGAGAAAGATCCTGAAATGTTTTCCTCAAAAAACATAATTTACGACTGAGGAAAGAAAGACATGGACATCTTGGGTGAGTAAATTATCTATAAATTTTTGTTCTGGAAGTGACTTTCTCCTTTAAACATGCTGAGACAGAGTCTTACACTGTTTAGCACTGAACTGGCAAGCAATTCCAGCTGCAGTGTTGAACCGATTCCCCATTGAGAGTCTCTTCTTGTGCATCTGTCCTACGTGGATGATCGGCCTTTTGGGGGGACTTGAATGAATTAGTGTTATTGCATAGCTGCAATATTCACAGATTTGCAGTGGCTGAAAAGGGTCATCCCTTTAGCCTTCAATCTCAGTGAAAATTTGAGGAATGCTGCCTGTATAGGGCATATAATTAAGGAAATTAGCACCAGGTGCCAGATTAACACTTATAATTTGGAGGTTATCTGTAAGTGATTTCTAATTTCGATCAGCGCTCTTTTCAGATATCTCATTTAAAGGAGCACTCGACTTTTTTTGAAAATCGGCTCATTGTCCAACTCCCCTAGAGTTAAACAGTTGAGTTTTACCATTTTTGAATCCATTCAGCCGATGTCTGGGTCTGGCGGTAGCACTTTTAGCATAGCTTAGCATAGATCATTGGATCTGATTAGACCGATAGCATCTCGCTCAAAAATGATGATATTTTTCCTATTTAAAACTCGTTTCTTCTGTAGTTACATCGTGTACTAAGACTGACAGAAAATGAAAAGTTGCGATTTTCTAGGCTGAAATGGCTAGGAACTATACTTTCATTCCGGCGTAATAATCAAGGAACTTTGCTGCCGTACCATGGGTGCAGCAGGCTCAATCATATTACGCAGCTGTCAACTCTGCTGGCTGCAGCAACTCTGCATCCACACAGATGCTATCGGTCTAATCGGATTCAATGATCTATGCTAAGCTATGCCTAAAAGTGTTACCACCAAACCCGGAGATTGGCTGAATAGATTCGAAAACGGTAAAACTCAACTGTTTAAGGGGAGTTGGAAAATGAGCCTATTTTCCAAAAAAGTGATGTGTTCCTTTAAGTTGTTTATACTGTGTTTCAGAATACAATTAATTCATGAAATACACTTAAAAAATGTTTTAAACCATATTTCTTGCTGCACCGTGTGGATATCTTGACCACTGCCCTAGAGCCAATATGGTGCACTTTATTTTTTTATGATCTCATATCATAAGAATGCTTTAAAATCTTAATCTTAAAGCACGACAGCCAGTGCAGCCCAGGAAAGATCTAGCAGCATGGTTTGGTTTTCCATTAATCTTTTTTTCCCCCCATTTAAAAGGCTGTATATAACAGCAACTGTCTCTCACTGTGCTTATACTGTGATGAAAGGGATAATTGGTTGCCAAACTGCTCATTTTATGGAGAAATCTGTTCAGTCCTGACTTGGAAAAAATGCAGCCAGCATTTCCACTTTGGCAGACACACTACAGCAGAAAAGCATCCCTACAGCTGGATGGTAATAATTGTTTTGCCATCAAAATTTTGACAAAGCTTTCTGCTCCAACCGCTCTCACTTACAGCACTCTTGTGCAGCATTTCCTCAGCACGATTTCCAAATTATTTTGCGAACAGGAAATGGAAAATGTATCTAGACTTAGTGCCCCTAAACAAACAATTATTGCAGAAAACACAGTATATTGTGTTGTATTCCTTACTTGATTACAGTGTCAGCTGTAAAGTTATAGACCCCATTAAAGCTTCTGCCTTATAGAAAGTATTTGTGTGATTTCAGTGTGACAAATGAATTCAGTCATGCGTTCCCTTTGCTTCATCAGTTATCTTTAGTGTGATTGTTTTTAGCTACAATGTTGTAGAAGCACTTCATGGCCAAAAGTGTGTGGACATCTGAATACTTCATCCATGTTTGTTAAATAGTAATATGTATTTGGTCTTTCTTAAAGGAATGGTTGAAAACGTACTCACTCTCAGGCCATCAAAGGTGCAGATGAGTTTGTTTGGAACAGATCTGAATAATTTTAGCACTACATCACTTGCTCACTAATGGATCCTCTGGAGTGAATGGGTGTTGTCAAACAGCTGATAAAAACAACACAATTGTACAAAAGTGATCCACATGACTCCTGTCCATAAATCAATGTCTCGTGAAGCAAAAAGCTCTATGTTTGTTATAAACAAATTCATTATCAAGATGTTTTTAATTTCAAACCATTGCCTCTGGCTAAAATACTTTTATCCATAATGCTTTCTCCAGTGAAAAAGTTGTCTCGTCTAAATCAGGAGAGAAATTGTTTTGTTTACACAAAAACAGTCCAAACAGTTCTAAACAAATATGTTGATGGTTACAAACACACAGCTTTTCATTTCACAGGATGTTAACTGATAGACTGGAGTTGTGTGGATGATTAGGATGTTTTTATCAGCTGTTCGGTCTCTCTTTCTGACGGCACCCATTCACTAGCCTGAGGGTGAGTACATTTTGAGCAAATTTTCATTTTTGGGTGATCTATTTTTTTGAAGGATAAGTTTGCTGTTATTTCAACCAACTATTTATTGTTACAATGTCAGTATTATATGTAAATGAGCAATGTGTACTTTTTTCTGTGTTACCTACACCCAGACATCCCTATTTATATATCAGCAGACGTCCTTTTGCATCATCCAGCGGACTTTTGACTACTCTAGGGCTTTTGTTAAAACAACATATTGGACTTCTGCATTTTTGTGCTCCCTTCCACGGCCAGTCAGACTAACAGTCGGATATAATAGTCAACAGTTCGATATGGGTGTTAAAGTTTTCCTACATTTTTGGATAAGGGGATGCCACATCCCTTTTTTCTGGTTCTCTAGTTATGTTGCGCTCATTTCATTTTTTTTCGCTGCATTTCCACTGCATAGACAGCCAAGATTTATTTAAAGCCCATCTTGCCAGTAGTGAATTCCCCCTTAAACAGCTTCCAGTCTTTTTTAAAGGCTGTCTACTAGATGTTGGAACATGTGCTGGGATTTGCTCCCGTTCAGATGCAGGCATCAGTGAGATCAGGCTGTGATGTTAGACATATTGGCAGCAGCTGTGCTGCTTAATATTTTCATTGAAACTGTGATACTTTTCAGGATACTTTGATAGAACTGAAAGAACAGCATTTATTTGAAACGGGAATCTTTTGTAACATTATTAATGCTTTTACTGTCACTTTCAATCAGTTTAATGCATCTTTCCTGAATAAAAACATTAAAGGGATAGTTCACACAAAAATAAAAATTCTGTCATTAATTACTCACCCTCATGTTGTTTCCAATCTGTAAGACCTTTGTTTATCTTCAGAACACAAATTAAGATATTTTTGATGAAATCCGAGAGCTTTCTGACTCTGCATAGACAGCAACGCAACCATAACATTTAAGGTGTGTCAAGGACTGACACGGAAGAGAAGTTGAATTGTTGAATAAAGTTGTTCTTCTTGTTTTCTAAATTGGTTAATACTTCACTATAGTTAGGGTTAGATAATTAGATCAACTCTTTATTATTTATGCAACAATACATATTACTGTTACATATAGCTGATAGCATTGTCTAGTGCTCTGAGTGTTTTAGCATGATTTGTGAAAATTCAACTACTATACTCAATGAAACAGCATTTTATTCTGTAACCTACTTGTTCTACAGCTTTGTGTACTAGTGTTCAGTGCTACTGTTTTTGACAGCGTTGATAACATTTCTGACAGATAATATCATGATGATTTTTTGCGTTTCCCTATTCCCTTACTGAATGTTGTATCCTGTCAGCAATAACCTGTCTATGGGCTTTTTTGAGTACTGTCAGTTTAAGTGCCAGCGATGCAGTGTTGCCAGATAGTATTACTATTAAAACAAACAAAGAGTGAAAAATAAATATAAATAAACTGAAATTAATTCAAATCTTTTGCAGTTAAGACAAGATAAAGATATCGCTGACCATAAACTGCAACTTCCTACTTTCTTAACTTTCTAAAGTATCAAATTAAGTGGAAAAGACAAGTCCAAAAACGTTTAGAATAGCTGGATCTGGCAACACGAAGGCTGCGCCTGCGCTCTCACTCAGTTGTGTTTCACTCCGCCAGCGTCTCGCAGCGATCATTTTCATACCACGGACGCTGGACATTCTTGCAAACTGTCTAAACTAAATTATACATGAGAGCAGTCATTCACATGAGGAGTTTAACAGCAAATTAGTCATTTAGAGAACATATTTTATGTTTGAACATGAAAAATTCAGAAAGACCTCATAGCAGGCTATGGTTCTGGATCCACTGATGTCTCATGGACTATTTTAACGAAGTCCATACTACCTTTCTGGGCCTTGAACGTCTCAGTTGCGTTGCTGTCTATGCAGAGTCACAAAGCTCCTGTATTTCATCCAAAAAGTTTCAATTTGTGTTCCAAAGAAGAACCAAGGTCTTACAGGTTTAGAACAACATGAGGGAGAGTAATTTATGACAGAATTTTCATTTTGGGGTAAACTCTTCCTTTAAGTTCTTTCAATTTATTTATTTGTTTATAGGATGCCAGTTAAATTGTCTGTTGTAAAGAAAACTATTTTCCACAGTATATTTATTTGCCCATTGCATCTTTTTATATTGTTAGGCTGTGGTTAGGATACGAATAGGCATGTCAGAAATACCTTTATAATAGTAAAATGTTACAATTTAAAAATTTGTATAATATAATAGATTTGTAAATGTTAGAAGCTGTGCATACATAAATTCTTTTATTTCCGCTGCTGCAGACCTTGTGTTTCTATGCCTCCCGCTTTGTTCACAGAGGCTGATCAGGTTGGAATAGAAAACGATCCTATTCTACAGTAAATGTTTGCATAAGGAGATTGCATGGCGGTGTGCATGATTGTATGCACCTGTTAGGCAGCTGAAAGAGCCAAATGTGCTAATTGGAACGAGGTTTCTGCACACTTTTGGCCATTTTTAACAAATACCACGTTATGAGACCCCAGGCTCAGTAGCGTTTTTTGCGCCGAGTGTCACGGCACAGAAAAACTTCTATTAGCGAGCAGCTAATTGACTGAGGAATACTTTTGAACGTACTGAAGTTCAACTTAGAAAAAAGAAACCACAGCTCCAGGGAAGCATCTTGTGTGGATTCAACAATAAAACGCTCATTTGTGGAAGAGGAACAAGCCGGGGTGCAAAAAGGCTGCATCAAAAGCTGCTTTGTAAAGATAGGCACAGGCCTCAGAGATAACTGTCTCGTCAGGAAGTTACGCCCCTGCGTGAAAGGAATCTAGACTCCATTGAATCCCGAATAGGAATGAATGTACAGCAAATGGCTGATGATTTCAGACGTAGAATCTGCGGATTAGTCTAGATACCCCTTTCAACCCATGACTGCCAGAAAGGCCTTTGCTCGAGAGCCGCTTATGACAAAGTCTGCGCGCGTTTGAGGCTGGTAGCCGAGTCTCATCAGTGGGAATTATTCTCATCCTGACACGCTGTTGTAGACATGTTTTCGCTAATCAGACGCTAACACGAAGCAGATTTAAGAGGATGTCAGAATGGCGTTATACACCATCGCGCGTATGTCTCCCTCTCCGCGTCCCGTCTGCCTGTCACTAGCTGTTGTCAGGGCTGAGAGAGTGCTGTTAGGCTGTGTGCTGATGTACCGATGTTATCCCGCCTTTATCTCACAGCTGTCTGCGGCCTTCTCTTCCACTGATGTCGGATTGGCAGCAGCGATTGCAGCTGGTTCGCGTGAATATGGTTGGTGGTGTTTGTTTGTGTGTGTGTGGGGATGTTTGTGTGCAAAGACCATCTGCAAATCCTTCTTATCCACTCGTCCATGACTGTATTTAGTTCCTCCTTAGCGGGTCACTTTTCTATGGGTGCATCCGAAAGAGAAGGCAGCTGCTTTGCTGCCCTGTCAGTCAGTGCTTTAACTGACCATGTTTATGCGTGAACTTTCTAAAGAAATCGCCTAAGGCACCACAACATCTCATTTGATGATCTTGAACAAAATTTAAGTGAGCATTAGAGACAAATGTAACGATTACACTGATAATCTTTGTAGAAATAGAATCATATTCTTTTAACAAATGTCAAAGTGTCATTTTTCTTCTTTCAACCACTGAATTGCTCACAGGGAACTGAGCCTTCGCAGGGAACTTAATTGACAGGTGATCTGACCAATCGTAATGCTAAATCCGCAATTTTGTCCGACAAACAAATCGGACAGGAGATTAGATTAACTTTGCTGGACTTAAAGGAGAAGTCCACTTCCAGAACAAAAATGTACAGATTTTACTCACCCCCTTGTCATCCAAGATGTTCATGTCTTTCTTTCTTCATTCGATAAGAAATTACGTTTCTTGAGGAAAAAATTCACAATTTTTTCTACATATAGTGGACTAGAATGGTGCCCCCAAGTTTGAACTTCCAAAATGCAGTTTAAAGCTTCAAAGGGCTTTAAATGATCCCAGCCGAGGAAGAAAGGTCTTTGCGACTCGATTTTAACTAAACTACTGCTGATAGATGTGCTGTGTTTTCTTAAAGGAAAGGGCATGACGTATGGTGACCCATACTCTGAATTTGTGCTCTGCATTTAACTTATATTGCTATCACTGCAGTGCCTTGCTCAAGGGACTCACCTCAGTCATGGTATTGAGGGTGGAGAGAGCACTGGTTATTCACCCCCTTCACCTTCAATCCCTGCCGGACCTGGGATTGAACCCACAACCTTTCGATTATAAGCCCGACTCCCTAACCATTAGGCCACTGTCTTATAGTGTCGCTGTGTTCTCAAATTTACAGGTGCTTTTAGGCATTTTGTTTGGTCTTAGCTCATAAAGCTAGGCACTTTATGGAGTTAATAAAGTGGTCTGTTGTGGATATGAGATAAATGTTTTTTTTTTTTTTTTTTTTTTTTTTTTTGGAGCTAAAAACATTTAGGTATTTTAGGGTTTTTTTGTGCTCGTCCTTGTTTGTTTTTGTTTTTTTTCTATGAAGATCTGTCAACACTGACACTTTACTGAAGGGCACGTAAGCGCAACTAGCCCCGTGTCTGTTATTAAGGTTTAACTAGCCCTGTTATTTTCTTGCATCCCACATACAGATGAAGACACATTTCTGATGCATGTTTAAATATGTCATTAACAACTAGTTGTTCTGTTCAGTTCCGTACACACTGCATTGAATTTCTGTAATTGTGGTTGTCACTATCTGTATTTTTCGGGAGTTAATGCGGTTGTTGAATGCGGTTTTCTCAGTCCCGTATTTTAGTGACTTATATGTGTACAGAACGCGTTTAAGGAGTAAAAGGTAAACTGACAACTGAATTTAGCTGCAGTGTGTACATGTCCATTGGAAGTTACTGGGGTCCAAAATAACACTGGCCCCTAGTGGATTTCATTATACAGAGAAAAAAAAATCTTATTTGTATACTTATAGTCTTTTTATTCATATTTTAAATCAGCTTTTATTTTTCTATTTTCAGTTTTATTTAAATTCAGTTTCATTTTTCAGTAATTTAGCTTTCTCTGTGTGTGTTTTCTTTCAAAATTACTAATTAGGTTTCTTCTTTTTATTTAAGATTTGTAATTCAGGTTTAGTGTTTATTTACATCCATTTTCCTTTTCATTTTCAGTCATTTTAGTGCTTATTTCAACTGGTTGTCAATGTAGTATTTATATATCATTTTTGCTTTGCGTTCTTCTTAAGAGGTAAATTCTGGCTTATTCCTCTCAGCACGTCTTTTTCCAGAAACGAAAAGTAGCTGAGATGAACTTGATGAATGTTCACATTTGTTTATGGAGGTCGCACGTCTTACGTGGATGTTTAAAATTTGAAAAGCGGAGCCGCTCCTGGGCGTCATTAGGCTATGTTCACACTTGGCGTCTTTTTTTTACAAGAAAAAGTTGACAAGGGCACTTTTTTATTAAAAAGAAAAGAAAATAAAAGAAAAGAAAAGAAAATAATAATAAATAAATAAATAAATAAATAAATAAATAAATAAATAAATAAATTCTGGCAGCGTTGCCGTTTAGTTAAAATCGTTATTAGTTAAAATTGAGTTTAGAGCCATTGAAGCTACATTTGATAACAACAGCTGCAACAGTATGTATGTCGAGAAAGGGGGAAGCTCGCTCTTGCGCTGGTGTTTTATTTGATAGGACGGTGTTTAGAGAGGAAGCGAAGTGGGAGAAAGAGAGAGAGGGGGACGGGTGTACGGGATTGGGAAGGGTCTGTGAGCCGGGTTTCGAAAAGAGACGCCTGAAGCGCAATGGCATTTATGATGACGCACTGTCTACAAGGCTACAAGGAGCCGTGTGTCGGTTTTTTGACGTTAACGGGGAGGAGAATGCCGGTTCACAACAATAAAATAAAAGTATATCTACCGGCACCTTCTCCATTTTTTTCTTGTTGTTCTTGTTGTTATGGAAACGTCAGTTCTGGCTACTCGCTTGTCATTGGTCAGCTGTCAAAAAGGCGCGTTTCTTTCAGAAAAGTTGATCTTTTTTCAACTTAAAAAAGATGCTCTGAGCTGCAGAAAAAGACGCCGGCGGTGGCGTTTAAAAAAACGCTCAGGACTTTTTGGAAAACACGGTTTACTCCATAGGATTATAATGTAAAACAGACGCTGCCAGTTTCAAAAAAGACGCCAAGTGTGAACATAGCCGTGCATTAAAGATGAGTTTAGACGGTAAAAACTGGAGTTCGCGTTGGTATCTTAGTAAACATTTTAAGCTCTCTATACATATATTGTTCATGTCTGTAAGGCATGTATTTCCGGAGATTCTGGTTGTTTTATTTACGTGTCTGTGAAGAGAAGTGATGGAGACCGAGATGCCCGAACCATAGCGCACCCTGTTTGTTTATTTATTTTTACAAAAGCACATTGTTTTCTTGTTATTATGATGTTTTTCTGAAGGTTGAAGCGACCCCAATAACATGCTATTAGCCCCTGGAAGGTGTCGCTCACATTGTCCCACAGCAACATTAAAATAGTGTAGATTAACGTTTAATGTCGGCGCCAGTAGCTTAGCACACACATTCTATCGCACGGTTCAGCACGGTTGTCTAACCGTGCCGAGAATTCCGGGCCGAGAACGGTTTGTAATCATGCCGTGCCGTACCAGGCTCAGGTGGAAGCACAATTGGAACCATACCTGACCGTTCTACGAACCGTTTGGCCCGACAGTGGAAAAGCGGCTAAGGTCTTTTGCCGATCCCGCTCCCCTCTCTCCACCCAGTACTTTCCTGTCATCTCTCTACTGTCCTGTCCATTAAAGTCACAAAAAAGCCCCCAAAAGAAGATTAGTGTACAATGTTTTATTTAATATATTTAATATTGGGGGCATCCAAGTTATTTGACATATTTGAACATTTTTAACACAGTAGTTACTTTCCCTGGTAATTAGTTACTTTTATAATGTTGTAACTCTTTACCACTTGTGAGAAATAACTAGTAGCTATAACTAAATGAATGTGTAGTGTCAAAATGTCTGATAAGCCACTTTTACCTTTCAATCAATGACATGTTCCATTGTTATTTTTCCATTGCTTAACATAGCTTGAGTCTCTGCAAAAACTGCAAATTCACTCAAAAACTCCCAAATAATAACCAATAGCTGAAATAAGAACTTTCTGAATGTTTTTGTGGATTAATTATGAATACAAAAACCCAAAAATGAAGTGGCAACAATGATTGTATAGTGTCAGTGCCAAGTATAACAAAAGGTTTATTGTAAACCAATGCTTATTATTCACAATCCTTGCATATTATCTTAATAGAATATGCTATCATTGTTGAATCAATGCCCACTGACCTCAAATCCTTTTCTGTTCTTCACAAATGTGTGATTATGTGTGTGTGTGTTTCGTGCTTGCTTTCCCATGCATATCTACGCCACTTATTCTGAACTTTCTCTGCTTACTTTTAAATTTAATTACATGTTTAAACAAACAGCTATTGTTGAGTGTTTGTCTCTCTAACAGGGTACGGAGAGTGAAAATGTGTACTTCAGTAGGCATCTTTGTCTTCTGAGTTGTGGAAAATAAACCTCTCAAATTCCGTTAACACGCAAATTAAGTTTTCAGAGCTATTTCCTGTTTTGATTGAGTGGGTTTCTTGATGCACTTCCTCACCATGAAAAATTAAAGGTATTTAAATGAGAAATTCATTCATTAATTGAAGAATATTTAGTGATTTATTCAAGTGTTTATTATCGAAGTATTTTGTGCATAGAGATGTGTCTGTGACAGGCTGTTTTTAATAACAATAAGATTTTGATTTAACATTAAATGAAGTTGGAAAAGAAAGCTAAATGTTATGAAATGCATTTTGTATTTAGTTTTTAAGCATGCTATAAGCTAAAGAAACCAATTTTTATGATATGATACTGAAATGTATTTTTGAAACAATTTAACAGGCACTTTCAAAGATTTTACCCATTTCCCTTTCAAGTATGTAGGAGCTGTACTTGTGTGTCTGTTGCTTAGATAATAGCTTCCTGGGGATATTACTAAGATGTCTGCAGAGTGACCTGACTTATATTTTGTAGTTTTCCATTATGGCAGTGGTTGAAAGGAAACAATTTGATTATGCCTTTTATTTGTTTGCTTTATTGGTACATGCGGCGTGCTTGGATGGTAAATATGTCTTTCAATAAGGCTGATTCATATTATATTTTCCAAAATGGTCACAAATATCCCACTGTGAGTAGGGGATAACTATACAAGGAGATCTCTTATAGTGAGTGGCATGTCCATCCTTTGATGTCCTGCTGTGGGTCATTCATAAATCGTAAAGAATAAGCCTTGAGCTTCAGTTGGGGTATTTTGTCATCTCTCCGCATGAGACGGTAATGGATCCGCTGTCAGACTAAGCCTTCGGTGCATCAAAGGGATTCAGGTATCGGTCTAGTTTGCATGTGTTGTTGTGTTTCGATGGTGTTTGACAGGTGAGAGACACAACGGGTCGCATCCTTCGCCTTTGGTGACGGAGCGCAGATCAAGAGAGCTAGGCTTGCATGAGTTTACATTTGCATGAGGTGAGGATCTGCATTACTCTCTCCTGAGTTTCATCTTTTGTTGCTGCGCTCATTAGTCAGTCACAGGTTTTAAATTGAACATGTCATGGGCTTATTCTTTGGTCCATTAGGACATTAATTAAACAAATTATTGTAATGCTTTTCACATTTCAGAGCATGAGCATTCATTATTTCTGACAGGTGTTTCTGTTTCTGTTTCTGTTCTTCAACAAAGTTAGATAATAAAAAATGAATAGGTCTCTTGAAATAGTTTGTGAAGGGTTTCAAGTGGTCTAATTAAGAAAAAAAATTAGTGATAAAAAAAAAGAATTTAGAATAAAATAATTATAACTGACACATCAAACATATAAAATTTAAAGTAAAAAAAAATAATAATCTCATAATTTATTAACACAAACACATATGTGACCCTGGACCACAAAACCAGTCAAAAGGGTCCATTTTTTGAAATTGAGATTTATACATGATCTGAAAGCTGAATAAATGAGCTTTCCATTGATGTATGGTTGTTAGGATAGGACAATATTTGGCTGAGATACTATTACTATACTATTTGAAAATCTGAAATGTGAGAGTGCAAAAAAAATCTAAATATTGAGAAAACTACCTTTAAAGTTGTCCAAATGAAGTTCTCAGCAATGCATATTACTAATAAGTTTTGATATATTTACGGTAGAAAATATATATAGGTATACAGTTTATTTTCGGCTATTGCTACAAATATACCCGTCCTACTTAAGGTTTTGTGGTTCAGGGTCACATATAAAGAATGAATTACCTGATTGTGGTGATGTAAATGATTCTTTTCTTTTTAAATTAATTGTATTTTTAATTGATTGTGTTAAGACAAGATTAATTATATTTATTATTAGTTACATTTTTAAAAAAATAATTGTATTATTAATTTTTTTTTAAATATTTTTGTGTTTTCTATTCATTCTATTTTATATATGCTTAATGCAGTTGATAAATTAGAATTAATTTTTTTAGAGATCAGTTTAATAAAAACATACTGTATTAGCAGTCCCTTGCATTCTTTTTTAGCCACACTGATGAGAAATTAGTTAGCATTTGCATTTTCACTATTGCCTTGTACTTTATCTTATTCTAATTGGCAAAAGCTGGTCTCGGCACAGCTTTAACCAAAGCTGTGAAACATGGAAAAGTACACTTGATTTATTATCAGCCTGTGTTGAAGCACATATGTGTGTGCTGTAAATAAAGCCTGAACAAAATTTTTCATAACATGTCTAAACTAGTTAGTCTCACATCTTGAACATTGCAGTGCACTGTCTACATCTTCCAGGTAAATATTGCACTTGTTTAAAGGGGACATCGGATGCCCATTTTCCACAAATTGGTATGATTCTTTAGGTAGGGTGACCAGTTGGGGTCGGATGCCAGGGGGGTTGTTGAAGGGGACTAAAAAGCCCCCAAAGTAGCACAGTGACCAAAATTCAAAACATTTCATTTCCATACCTAACATGCATATTTTACAGTCACCCTTGTGCAGATTGATTATAAACACAGCTAAAAGGCTTCCTACTAGTGGCCATCACAAATCATCTTGCACAGTTTTATCACAGGTAGAATGCAAAATGTTTCAATACAAGCATTTCAGTCAAATGTAATTTATGCAGTATTTCAACATTTAACCCACCAGAGAAAATCAACCCTTTGCAACAGTTTCAAGTCAGCCTAATTCCGTGCAAAAAATGCAGATTTGGCAACCCTGCATCCAACATAAGCTGCAGGAATCAGATTTAACTAATCTTTGGTCAAGACAAAAGTAAGGAGAGATGACTGACAAATCATGCTGGAGCAAATACATAGCACCATGTATGTTTCGTGACATATTCGATGTGAAATGTCCAATGGGTGGCCATTTTTTTCTTCCCCGGAACAGATGTATGTACATATGGTACAATACATTGTGGATACATAATACATATGGTATGTGTCACCACAGTTCTGACTTGAAATGTGGCGCTATAACTCTAATGTGCTGTGATGTTTTAAAATAATGTACCATCTGCACTACACCTAAACCTACCCAATAGCATGAACAAAAATGCAGTTTTAGCTTGTTTTTCGACCAGCTCTTTCAGCTCTTTCATTGTGAGTCATGCCTTTCACTGGATTCATACCCAAGGATTCCGCATCCAAAGTCCAATTCTGTGCCGGCTGAGCTACCTAGCAAGCTTGTTATGTCTTGAAATATATTACTCCCTCTTGTTGAAATGGCTACATGATTGGCTAATCCAGGGGTGCCCAAACTCGGTCCTGGAGGGCCGGTGTCCTGCAGAGTTTAGCTCCAACTTGCCTGAACACACCTGTTGGAAAATTTCTAGTATGCTTAATAAGAGCTTGATTAGCTGGTTCAGGTGTGTCTAATTAGGGTTGGAGTTAACCTCTGCAGGATTCTGGCCCTCCAGGACTAAATTTGGGCACCCCTGGCCAAATCCTAACCCCACTCTGACACCTAACCCTCAACCTACACTCTAAAAAATGCTGGGTTAAAAACTACCCAATTTGTGTTATTTGGCAACCCAGTGGTGGGTAAATATTGGACAGAATACATGCTGGGTTATTTTGACCCAGCTGGTTGGGTTAAATGTTTTTACCAAACATGCTGGGTTATTTTAAGTCAACTATTGCTTAAAAATTATTATATTGCTGGCTTAAAATGAACTGGAACTTATAAAAAACACACAGAATTACTAGAGGCAACAGCAATAATCAAAAGATGATTTTAATATTAAGCAAGAACACATGGACAAAATACAAGACAAATTGAATTTATTTGGGTGAATACAGCATAGTTTACAATATTACACATATTTAACAATTTAAACTCATTTAACAAGCATATTAGACATAAAAAATGTAAACTTTAAAAGTAACATTTTAATTTTAGTGTATTCAACCTGCTGACCTTAACTCAGCAGCTGGGTTGTTTCGTCAGTGACAGGCTCAACCCAGCGGTTGTGTAAAAAAAAATAACCCAGCATTAAAAATGACTCAGCAACTTAGTTACAGAAAAACTACCCAGCACCTGGCTACAAAAATACTAAAAAATAACCCAATAAAATGACTCAACAAGTTGAACCCAGCACCTGGGTAAAAATATTAAAAACAACCCAATAAAATGACCCAATGCTCTGAACCCAACATTTTTTAGAGTGTACCAGAATTCAGCACAACACTGGAAACTGAAACAAATGGAGCTGTAATCATAACTGTACAAAATGATTACAAGTGCTCGCTGTTTCATTGCCTCTAATGTTCATTTCTGTTGGAAACTGCAGTGATATGTACTAATTGGTATGTATTTGGCATCTTGCGAAAAAGCTCCCACAGGTACGTTTTCGTCATGTTATCAGGTAGCATAAAAAAGTGAACTTTGCATCCAATGTGTCCTTTAACTAAGCGTGTACAATTAAACAGAGACATTTGTTATGACCCTTATTATTTATCGCTCAGTCTTCATTAGTGATCTGATTTTTTTTAGATGTTTGATCACATTGCAAGCTCATTATGACATCATGATTTCGTCACAGCCTCTAGTCAAACAGTCTTTGGTGGCCATGGAGAAGCCAGGAGCTGGAGGTTAGTGTTGATGCCTAGAGCTGAACTACCGTTGGGCAAATCACTATGAAATCACTATGCCACCCCACCAAGATGGCCTTGAGGGGGCTGCAGCTACAGCCTGAAGCCCACTGCTAACCTTGAGCAGCTGCATACCAATACAAAAAGGAATAAAATGTGAATATGAAACCTGCATCTGTCATCTACCTGCATCTAAATCCTGCAGGTAGACATAGAGCATGTTTAACAAAACGTCTCTTTAGCACATTTGTTTATTCCACCTTGTGATTTGTAATCTTCATTCCATTTATTTGGTCTGATATTTATAGCAAGACACCAAACGCCTACATTATCAAAGTAACAGCTGTTTTATTTCTCAAGTTGCCCTTTAATATTTCTGATGAATTTGCTTAGCACATTAAATGAGGTTGCAGATGAATTTAAATTCCCTGTAGTGGTGTGAAGATCAGGTTACTATCAGTCAGGGATCATTTTGCCTCCACTTTTCCACAAGGATTTGCTCTCCTCCCAGATCTCTTGTTCTTTTTCATTACTGCTATCATACCAGCTTTGGAGAGCCCTTGACACTTCATGGCTGAAATGTAGCCAATCATGAAAGATTCAGTGTCTGATATTGAGGGGAATAAGGGTGTTCTGAGGTCGCGCTATTCCTGGAGGATGTGGGCGGCGGCGCCCTGGGAAGCACATGTAACCTGTGATTCACTTTCCACAGCTGGTGCTTCATGTCCCCAAGGCTGCTCAGAGGGATTTGTGGCCCTCAATACAATTCAGGTTCAGCGTTATCTGGGATTTTAGCGACGGCCTGCGGCAACCGTGAGAACCTGTGACACAATCTGTTGAAATTATAATTCTCCACCAGAGGGTCAACGTTTTATTCAGGGATGTCTGTAGGCCTCTCAGAATTCGAGAGGATGTGAGATGTTCAGTACTTTCTTATTCCACTTCAGACCTCAGATTTGTTGTCGTCCTACAAGTACGGTGATTCACCCTTGGTAAATGAATAGGTTGTCGCTGGGTTTCTACCCTCTCATTTTTCTGCCGTTTCAGTTCGCACAAGTGCGAGGATGGCTGAAATCTGACTCATAAACTCCTGATTTGAGTGACAGCTCACAGGAGTAAGTGAAGCATGGCTCTTAAGCTTCCTCTGTGGACCTTTGGCATTATTTTATTCTATAAAAACAGATATCATATCAAGCTCCTGTGCAAGAACAGCTACGAATAGCCTCTTTCATGAAGAAAGACTCTTATATCTATTATCACCTTAGAAAGCTAAAAACGTTCATTTTATGATTTTCATTTGAATAGTCTCAACATCCAAAAAACTATTGCAGCACACAGCCTGATTCAGGAAGAAATGATTCTTTTGAACCAGTTCTTTTTAGAGAATCATAAACGTAGAGCACGATCAATGTAGTCTGATTTACGATAAAATCACTCTCTTGAGCAGGTCCTTTTAATGAATCATTCAAAAAGACCCACAAGAAATGCGTTTTTGTTGTATTGATTATTATATCTGTTGAATAATTTACGGTTAAAGCGCATGAAGCTGCTTGTGAGGTCTTTTTCTCAAAATCTGAGAAGCAAGAGACTCCTGCAAGAAGTTAATATGCTCTAATACTGTATGTCTCATTTGGGACTTTTCTTTTCTGCAGTTCCTGCAAGGGTTCTTATTGATTTATCAGTGTTATATTGATTGAAGAGTCAAATCTAAAATTTATGATGGTGAACAGCCTTAGTTAATCAGGCTTAATAGAATGAATGAATCTTTGTTAATAGGCTTCAGCAGACTGTGTAATTACCTCTGACAGAAACAAGTTCAATGTGTGAAGCAATTAGAGGCCAGGGAAAAGCTGTAGGGAGTTTAACACCTTATGTACACAGGCGTATACACTGCCACATCTTTAGCGCATTGTCTTCTACTTAAAGTTAAAAAAACCTCTTTCGACTTTTTCGCTTCATCTTGTTCTGATGGGATGTGTCATTCGCCTGTATATCCTCTTCCAGATACAGAGAAAATGTCTCATGCTGACTGACATTTGGAGTGTCATCTGTGATCCAGCTTCTGATGCTCTGGGCAACAGGGCAGATACCTGTGTGAGTTTCATCTCGGTGACACAAGGGACACTTCAGCTGTTGGTCTGAACTCAATAACACTGTGAAGATATCTTTGTGTGAGTTCCATAAGCACAAATACCATGGCATTTCATCACATATCTGGTGTTATTTTATTTCAATAAATAATTGCGATGCTAAAACCTTGAAAGAGAGATTGAGTGAGGTCCAGATCTTTGGGATTTGATTCATGCCGCTGTCGTCTTCCATCTCAGCAGAAAAGAGCAAATGAAAAGAATTAATTTCTGTCAGATGGCCAGGTTCTCAGCAGGCAAAGGCCATGCAGTTCCGATGAGGGATATTTTTGCTGCTGGTTGAGCACTGATGACCAAGCGAAAAGACAGGCGGCGGCTGGTGGCATTAACCATGTTTATGTTTATCCTTGCAAACTTCAATAAGAATTTAACATGATCGATGTAACAAATTAGCTTACATTTGATGAGTTATCTGTGATAAGTTTAATATGCACTCATTTTTTGTCATTATGTTTCTTTGTTTTGATTCTTCTCTAAATTCTAATATTTTTAGTTAAAATAAAAAGTCCACTTCCAGAACAAAAATGTACAGATAATTTACTCACCCCCTTGTCATCCTAGATGTTTTTGCCTTTCTTTCTTCTGTCGTAAAGAGACTTTTTTGAGAAAAGCATTTCAGCATTTTTCTCAATATAATGGACTTCTATGGTGCTCCGAGTTTGAACTTCCAAAATGCAGTTTAAATGCGGCTTCAGACGATCCCAAATGCGGTTGTAAACGATCCCAGCCGAGGAAGAATGGTCTTATCTAGCGAAACGATCGGTTATCTTCATTAAAATAATACAATTTAAATACTTTTTAATGTCAAACACTCGTCTTGTCTTACTCTGCCTGAACTCTGTTTTTTTCCGGTTCATGACAGTTAGGGTATGTCCAAAAACTCCCATCTCATGTTCTCCCTTAACTTCAAAATCGCCCTATATCACTGTTTTACCTTTTTTGTTAAGGGTGTTTGATCTTCTTTGCATGTTCACTTTACAAAGACTGGGTCGGTACTTTTGCAGCGATGTAGGATGATTTTGAAATTATTTTTGAAGTTGAGGGAGAAAATACGATTGGAGTTTTTCGACATACCCTAACTGTCTTGAGCCAGAATACACAGAGTTCAGGGAGAGCAAGACAAGACGAGCGTTTGAGATTAAAAAGTATTTAAATTGTATTTTTTTTTTTAAGAATAAACAATCGTTTTGCTAGATAAGACCCTTCTTCTGCGGCTGGGATCGTTTACAACCACATTTGGGATTGTTTGACGCCACATTTAAACTGCATTTTGGAAGCTCAAACTCAGGGCACCATATCAGTCCATTATATGGAGAAAAATCCTTAAATGTTTTCTTCAAAAAAAAAACATAATTTCTTTTCGACTGAAGAAAGAAAGACATGAACATCCTGGATGACATTATCTGTACATTTTTGTTCTGGAAGTGGACTTCACCTTTAATGTATTTCCTATGGCTGGGTATAAACATACTGATTTCCTGATTTTAATCGATTCTCTTTTTTACTAAATAATATTGATTCTTAAATCTCAAGAATCGATTAGTCTAGCCTGTTTTCAGTTAATGAATGTAGTAGTGTGCCTCACATCCAATTAATCACAATAACCTTTGTGCTTTGTTACTTTGATATGAAACAAAATTCAAATTCTGTCCATTTTATTACAGTATTTAATGTGAAGTGACAGTTTGCTGTAGTGCCTCACTTCAAGAGAAGTGGCAGCACGAAGCGTACATGAACTGTCTCCGCTTTAAAAGTAGTTTCAGCACAAAATAAACATGAATTAACATCCGAAGGTATGTTAAAAGAAAGAGTACAACTTGTTGAGTCTCATGTAATTGCTCAATCAGTGTTTCAATCGCAGAAAGAAGTCATTATAACAGCTTGTAAACAATATGTCACATAACATCACAAAACCTATTTGGTGACCGTAAACTCATTAGTCGGCTAGAAGATGAACTCTAGATGGGAGCATTTTGCTAAATATATGCACCATATAACACATTTAATAAACTTCCTACATATTTAATATATAAATATGCAGAAGATAAACTTTTTTCTTTTTTTTAAGAATTTATTACCATTATTCAGCAAGGATGTTAAATTGATCAAAAGTGACAGTAAAGACATTTATGATGTTACAAAATACTAATTTTTCACATTTATGCTGTTATTTTGAAATTTCTTATCAAAGAAATAAATAAATAAGTAAATGAATAAATAAATATTAAGCAGCACAACTCTTTTGAACCTTGATAATAAGAAATGTTTCTTAAGCACCAAAGCAGTATATTAGGATGATTTCTGAAGGATCATGTGGCACTGAAGACTGAAGTAATGGCTACTGAAAATTCAGCTTTGCCATCACAAGTATTAAAGCTGCAAGCAGCGTTGAAAAGGCCCTCGTACCCGGGCTTACCACCACCTGGTGGCTTTAGGAAAACAAAGTTAATGTAAAACAAGTAATTTCCTGTTGCCAGCAGGTGGCGCTATGATTAGAACTGAATATTGGCCTTCAGATGTGTTCAGGTCAGGACTCTTATTGAAGAAGTTTGAATTCGAATTGAAGTTTGGGGCAGATCGGACATTGTATGTTTGAGTTACAACAACTTCCTTTTCCATGCCGAAACATCGAATTTTGTCAGGCCGCCACGAACACGCCATTTAATGAAAACTCAAGATCTTCGCAATTTAATGTCACAAAGGGCTATAGATTACACTGACCAAATTTGGTGTTGATCTGATTAAATATCTAGGAGGAGTTTGTTTAAATACAATGCCTGAAAATGGCAAAAATGGCACAAAACTTCAAAAAATTCAAAAATAACAGACTCCCTGTTGGGTTTCGGATTTAGTACTGGGGGAGTTTTTTTGTAGGTATTGGTGTGTTACTTGTGTCTACCAAATTTCGTACATGTTTGTGAAACATAGCTTGTAGGGCACTTCTTGAAATTTTATAGGTGGCGCTATTGAGCCATTTTGCCACACCCACTTCCAAAATCCACCACAGATGTACCACCACTTTTGTCATGTGTGCAAAGTTTCATGAGTTTTCAAGCATGTTTAGGCCCGCAAAATTGCAATTCATTTTGGAGAAGAAGAAGAAACTGAGCAATTCCAATAGCGTCCCCGCACAATCGGTGCTCAGGCCCTAATTACACTTTAAAATATATTAAAATAGAAAAACACCAAACTTTTAAACTGTGTTGCAAACTTTTAAACAGTATATGACAGGAAAGGCAGGAGAAGACGGCACACTCATTGAAAAATAAAAGCGAGTAATTTCACTGCTCATTATTGCTGCTGTGCAAAAGAAAGTCACACCTTTTAATTATTAGTCAGTCGCTTTATTGCAAATTCTCTAGAGAGAATCTGAAAAACAAATATTGCTTTTTAAGTATGATTTGTACTAAAGGATCAAAATGACATCATTTTGTCAGACTGAACTGTCTTAATGGCATGTTATGAAAATGCAAGTTTGGCTAACTTGTATTACTGGACATACCTGCCCGAGGGTGTACAAAAAATGGCAGCCAAGTGGACGGTCCTTTAATATGTCTTTAAATTAGCTTTACGCTGGGTCTTTTTTATATATTGCGAATCAAGTGTGCAAATATGAACGCTGCACTGCTCAGTGCTGCTTGAGCGAGCTCAGACTAATCTAAATGTGTGAGAGCAGCTGGGTAGCTCAGGAAAGCCAAATGTTATAAGTGTATTTTATAAGGTTAATTACATTTCTAAGTACGCAAGCCAAAAATAGAGGGCTAATTAAGAAATACCTGGTTTTTTTTTTCCTCGTTTAAGAAAGTGTTTGTATGTGCTGAGAGTATCATAAGTGCTGAAATGTAAGGAAAAATAGGTTGTGCTGGCCTCCATCTTCATTTTAATAAACAAACTAGCCCTCCCTCCCAATTAGATCTGCATATTAAAATCATTCCAGAATAATGCCCAGGGTCTTTTGTGGTGAGGGAATCCATGCCTAGTTAGTCAACAGGATGTCTGGCACATTGCGCGCAGAAGCTAAGTTCGTTAATTTGTTCCATACAATGCTGTATTTGAATTCGCCGGAGGGAAATGTGATCTTATTTCTCCTTGTTTCTGATGGCAGGCCAGAATTATTGCTTTTCTGCTTGAGGGATGCCCGGGGCTGTATCAAGTAAATGCAAAGATTTTATCCCTTTCTCTCTGCTCTGGTAGATTCAGGCTGAGTTTTTCATTACTGAGGGTGTGATCTCTGCCAGGAGGCAAAGAGAGAGGAGGAGAGAAAGGGGAAAGTGAGGAAGGTGGTCAGCAGTGTGCCATTACAGAAAAATAGTGTGTCTGAGTGGCATTGGCAGAAGCACCGTTGACCATGGCTGGTGTTTCTGCTTTTGATGCATTTTTCAGTAAGAATTTTTTTTGGTGCATTTTACAGCAATAACATTGGATTTTATTGCTGTTAAAATGAGGAAATGCAACATGATTCTTGAACTTCACTTCATAAAATTTGTACAGTGGAACTGCGCTTAATCCATTTGTTGTGAGACTATGTGATTGTTTTTAATTGATTTGAGCATTATTTTTTAATGAAGTCGATTTAATTTAGTACTCCTAATTAAAATGTGGTTAGTTTTTAGTTTTCTAACTGAATGCCAGGAAAAAAAAAAAATCACTGTCAGTCATCAGGGTCTCACTTTAGTTTGGGGATCGATTCTCACTATCAACTAACTATTAACTATGTCTTATTCCTCATAAGATTCCTAATTTGCTGCTTATTAATAGTTAAGGTAGTTTTTAAAGGGATAGTTCTCCCATTCTGTCATAATTAACACCCTCATTTTGTTCCAAACGCGTAGGACGTTCGTTCATCTTCAGAACACAAATTAAGATATTTTTGATGAAATCCGAAAGCTTTCTGACCCTGGAAAGACAGCAACAGCAACTGAGACGTTCAGGGCCTTTTTGTGTGCAAAGAAAACAAAAATAATGATTTTATTCAACAGTTCATCTCTGTCAGTCAAAGACTGACACAGAAGAGAAGAAATTGCTGAATAAAAGTTTCACTTTATTTTGATGGTCCCTTTAACACATTCTGTTGACTAAAAGTAACACTGCACCAACATATCTACTAACTCTCACTAGAGTGTTAGTAGAGTATTAGTGGAGTGTTAGGGTTAGAATAAGTTGAAGTTCTCGCAAAGTTACTTATAGTCAGTAGAATGTCTTTTGGAAGACGATCACAATAAAGAGTTAGCAGATATTAAAGGAGAACTCCACTTCGAGAACAACAATTCACAAATAATTTACTCACCGCCTTGTCATCCAAGATGTTCATGTCTTTCTGTCTTCAGTCGTGAAGAAATTATGGTTTTTGAGGAAAGCATTTCAGAATTTTTCTCGATATAATGGACTTCATTGAAACCTCAATTTTGAATTTCCAAAATGCAGTTTAAATGCAGCTTCAAAGGGCTCTAAACGATCCCAGCCGAGGAAGAAGGGTCTTATCTAGTGAAACGATCTGTCTTTTTTTTTTCGAAAAATAAAAATTTGTATATTTTTTAAGCACAAAAAATCGTGTAGCACAGGCTCTGGGATGCGCATTCTTGAATGATTCGTTCATCTTGAACAAATCTTTAATGTGACTCGGGAAGAACAAGTCGTCTCTGGGAGTGATTCGTTCAGTTGAGCATATGCGACATCCTATTAGGTTCTGTACTGGAATTATTTCACCTGTTTCGAGTCTTTGGGTTTTTCGAGTCGTTCTTATGGGGCTGTTACATGATGAACGAATGACTCAAACCCGAAAACTTGTCAGATAAGAGGTGAGGTGAGACTAAACAATGAATTAATCTTTTCTGTTTCTTATGGCATTATAGTTTTGTCTTGTTTGTAGTGTGATCAACGTTTGTGTAAGCAGTAGATGTGTTAGAGAAGTAACACGTAACATTTTAATTATATTTTGCTAAAATGAATGAAATGACTTGAAAAAAGATTTGTTCATTTTGCTGAACGAGACTCAAAGGTAGAGTATGGCGAAAAACTCCATCTTATTTTCTCCTACAACTTCAGAATTGTCCGACATCATTGTACCTTTTTGTTTGTAAACAGCATTTGACTTACTTGCACTTTCTTAGTCTTTGCCCGTTTGCCTTGTAAACACTGGGTCTGTAGTTCCGCGTGACCTTTCGACGTGATTCAATAGTACGTAGTGTCGTGAACGCACATCCCAGAGCCTGTGCTACACAAGCTTTTGTGCTTAAAAAGTATACAAATTTTTATTTTCCGAAAGAAAATGACAGATCGTTTTGCTAGATAAGACCCTTCTCCCTCGGCTGGGATCGTTTAGAGCCCTTTGAAGCTGCATTTAAACTACATATTGGAAGTTCAAAATGGGGGCACCAATGAAGTCCATTATATGGAGAAAAATCCTGAAATGCTTTCCTCAAAAACCATAATTTCTTCACGACTGAAGACAGAAAGACATGAACATCTTGGATGACAAGGGGGTGAGTAAATTATTTGTGAATTGTTGTTCTGGAAGTGGAGTTCTCTTTTAAGCAGACAGTCTACTAATACTCTAATGAGAGGTAGTTGACATGTAGGTGCAAAGTTACTTATTGTCAACAGAATGTTCAAAAGGGACCATCAAAATAATGTGTTACCAATCTTTATTTTTGTTTTCGTTGCACACAAAAAGTATTCTTGTAGCTTCTAAAATTAAGGTTAAACCGCTGACGTCACATGGACTGTTTGAACAATGTCCTTACTACCTTTCTGGGCCTTGAACGTGTCAGTTGCATCGCTGTCTTAGCAGGGTCAGAAAGCTCATCAAAAGTATTTTCATTTGTCTTGCGATGATGAAGTCTTATGTGGGTGAGTAGTTAATGACAGAATTTTCATTTTTGGGTGAACTGTCCCTTTAAGATTAGGTATTGGGTAGGATTACGCCGTCTAAAATATAGTCAAGCAGAGAAAGGCATTAATGTGTGCTTTTTAAGTACTTATGAACAGCCAATATACTAGTAAAATGCATGCTAATAAGCGACTAGTTAATAGTGAGAATTGTTCCCTAAACTAAAGTTTTACCTTTGTCAGTCTTTGGTAAAAAGCTAAAAATTCTAAAAATGCATTATCTATTATCTTTCTTAATTTAATATTGTTTTACAAGAGCATAGAAAGTCCATGATGGTCTGATGCCAAAATTTGAACCCCATTCAGTTCTTTTCATTTTCACTGCATCTGGTTGGCATGACAAAATGAATCTAAAGTTCATACAATAAGACTGGAACAAATCTGTTCAAGCAAATTATAAAACCTGATTTAATCACAAGGAAGTTTTCCTCAGTTTCAGTAAATTCATTGAACATTTCTGAACATCTTGAGTGTATAATGTAAAATCAAAAGTAGTCAAGACAGCAAAACCACATAATCATAAACAATGAAATCCTGCAATTACAGAACCATTATCCCATTATGTTGAGATTCCTTGTGCTTTCTACGGGAGACGTCGATAAATGAGAGCGGCTTTTTAATTTCTAAGCTTTACCGCCGTCTGAAGGAGCCGCATTCAATTAAGTCACACTTTCAGTAATGAGCTACAAAGCTTTCCCTCATTGCTTTGTTCATGCTACCGGAATACTGCAGAATTTTGGTGACACTATTTAATTCCGTAAATAGACAATAATATGCGATAATAAGAGGCGGTAAACAAACAAATGTAGCTGCCGTGGTGTGTGCCGTTTTGAATGCAATTATGCTGTCCTCTTTAGGCGAAGCACTACTAATTTCAGTGTGTTTTGTATGCCTACCTTATCTGTATATTGAAAATAAAAATGCTACAAATCAACCAACAAGGTCAATAAAGGTATAAAGTAATTTTGATTAGAGTGCCTTTCACATTGGCTTTTTCAAATCAGATTAAAATTAACTTTAATTCTCTTATTCTTTGACTTCATGCTATAATGAAAATTCTGCACTTGACCCAAGCATGCATTAGAGCTTTTATCTTTTTCCTTTCCTGTTCTGTCCTTTCTGGATGAGTGTGTCACTTTAAAATTGAACAAAATTACAGAAAGAAAAATAATTGACTTTAGGACTTGAGCAATTTGCCTGATGTCCTCAGTTGGTTTATGCGTGGTGGGGGTTGGTATGAAGAAACATCCTCACTATACCATGAAAAAGACACTGAAAGCTCTGAAAAATATATCATGCCAGCCACTTAAAGTGTTGTTTAATAGTTTCAATTGGTTTCCATGGTGCTGATGAAATGTGTTTGATGATGAAACAGTTTGCTTGGTGTTGCTTAGCACTGTTCTTTTATTAAGATAAAGAAAAAAGAACCTTGAAGCTTTTAAAAAACCACTTGTCCACTACTGCCTACATTTACAAAGCAATCAGTAGGGGAACATGGATCCCTATCAGATACTCTAGTGTGTGTATGTGTGTGTGTGTATGTGTGTGTGTGTGTGTGTTTTAATGTAGTACGCATGCATTTCCTTTTTGAATAACTCTCATCTGCTCATTAAGTGTCTTGTCATTTAAAAGCTTTCTCGCTGGTGACAACGATAAAGTAAATTTGTATGCCGGAGAGTATATGAGTCTTCACAAAGGTGGACCAGCAATCACTGCTTTGTTCATTTCAAGTGTTATTTTCATTTTCTTCAAATATTGGTGATTAAATGAAACGGTGAAAAGCGATAAGCTCATGACTGTGTCTGTAGGTAAAATATTCTGACATTATGTGTCTATTTTACCATATTTAGGGCCAGATTTACTAACAGCTTGCGTTAAAATTGTACTGTCAGATTTTACTAAAGACGCGCAGTGAACAATTTGTGCTGAAAAGGCATGGACATTTATTTTTGCGCCTGACCTTACTGAATAAGCGTTTGTAGGAGTTTCCCTTTCAGATGCAAAAGTTTATGGGAGGAGAGTATTCAAATGAATCACGCAATGTGTTTTACTAACGTTGAAATGGCTGCAATTATTTTTGCTAGGAGGAAGCACCGCAGATAAAAGAGAGTGCATGGTAGAAGGGAGAGGATTTTTTCCACATTAATTTATTAATTTATTTGGAATCCCAGAAGAAAATATTATCCAAACATATCAATTGCAAAGCCATTTTTAATTTGTTTCAGGAAATAAAAGACGAATTGGAACCCTTAACTAGGAGTCACGCAATACCAAAGCTATCAAAACTTCTAGCAAATCTTCATTTTTTGCTTCGCTTTTCAGCGTTTATTCTTTATTTGCGACTATGCTATTTTGCGCTGAGCTTGGTATATTGCGTTGGTCGATATGTAAATGAGATGTTGCGTCTGTGTTGTTTAATTTGCGCGTTGTTAGTAAATCACCCACAGAAATTTCCCCTCCCATTGGCGCTGTTTTGGAATTGCATTCTCACACTAATTTGCCCTGTTTAGTAAAACTGGCCTTTAGGACGTTTTTACATTTGGTTAGATTTAGCCCCCTTTCAGTATTGTTTCAATTTGTATTTTTGCATCCGAACCATGGTTTGTATCACCAATTTCAAAAAACACAATAAGTAGTAATAACAAATGTGACAAAAAAATAAACATTTTCAACAGTCAGTTGGGAAAACTTTGTGTGCACACAAAAGTTGTACACGAGCTTTGATGTCCAATTTAAGAAAAAATTAAACCAATTATTTCTGAATCAGTCAAAAAGATTAATTAACTCGCTTTGTGAATTTAAGGGATAGTTCACCCAAAAATGAAAATTCTGTAATTAACCCTTATGTCATTCCAAACCCATAAGACCTTTGTTTATCTTTGGAACACAAGTTATGATATTTTTAATGAAATCCGAGGGCTTTCTGACCCCGCGATGGAACTACCATGTTCAAGGCCACAGAAGAGAAGAAATGGTTAAATGAAGTCATCATTTTATTTTTTTTATTTAATACAAAATACAAAAAGTATTCTCGAAGCTTCTTAATATTATGGTTGAACCACTGATGTCCCATGGACTATTTTTACCTTTCTGGGCCTTGAACGTGGTAGTTGTTCTCGGATTTCATCAAAAATATCTTAATTTGTGTTCCGAAGATGAACAAAGGTTTTATGGGTTTGGAATGACATGAGGGTGAGTAATGACAGAATTTTCATTTTTGGGTGAACTATTCCATTCATTGAATTCATTGAATCATTCACAGCTGTTATGGAGGTCACAACTGACTCCTTTGGATAAGTTTGATGCAAAACAAATGTATTCAAAATACAACTCCTAGTTTATACAATTTAAAACTTAAAAAAAAAAAGTATTGCTTCTAAATGTTTAATTTTACAAACCAGTGGCTTACTTGTGTTTGTTTATTTTACTCTGGACCCCAGAGTATTTTGGATTTACAACCAAAACTTTACATGCACATCTGCCACAGATGCGTTGCAACAGATGCAACGAATGCGAGCTTCTCTCCAAAGGCGATTTAATTGAAGATAAACAGCATTCTATAACACCTGGAAAATGTACTGTAAGTATGTAAATTGTGCAACAACAGTAGCTGTTCACTTTCATGATTCAGTACTGAATGCGTTTATACTGAGCCAATGTCATAAAAAAGCTCCAGTGTGAAAGCACCATAAAAGAGTCTTCTTAAAAATCAACTCGCTGTAGATAAATTTGTATGCAATCGAGAGTATGTGACTTCACAAGGGTGGACTAGCAATCACTTCTTTGTTGATTTCGAGTGTTATTGCTTTTTTCCTTCAAACACGGCAGAGGGAGAGGCAGTGTGACAGCTGTCTGGCTGCGTCCATACTGTCATGATGTTCCTGTTTTACTATATTTAATCACATCTGAGTGCCACGGAGCTCTTCTGTCTTCCACCCCCTCAGTGTCTGACCCCGAGTCCCGAATCCACCCACAGCCCTTCTCTGTCCATTTCTTGCAGGAGGATAACTAGCGACAGCATCGTCCTCTCTAATAGCACGGTGGCCTTTAGACCCGAGACCACTGATACCTCACTCCCCTCCAAACAGCACGCTGGTCAGCATCAAGTTCATCCGATGCCCCTTGCCCTTCATTGACTCTCTATTGTCTGGGAAAAATGGCGCATCGGTAAAGAATGCTGATTGGCCGGTGAACAAACCCCAGGGGATTTCATTAATGTGGCAGCAGATGCAGCATCATTAGAGCTCTATCCTCAGTCATCGCGGCCTGACTATGAAAAAGAGGACGTGGGAGAGGGGAGGGTGGCTAGGTAGGAAGGGAAATATGTCTTATTCTGTGTGATCTCTGAGGCGTCCGACTGCAAATGAGGTTCTCTTGTGGTTCTACCTGTCTATGTCTCAGTCTGAGTTCACCTTCATTGATTCTGTAAACATTTGCAGCTCTTCAAGCTCTTCACAGCCATCGACTTCTTTTGAAGAGAAAAGGTAATCATGAAATTATCTGGTGCGGGATTTGTCACACCGCCGGGACTCGCTGCGAATGAGATTTGGTGGTATCCTGCAAAGACGTCTCTTTTTTTTTTTTTTTCCCCTCCTCTCTCTCTCGATCTCTGAAGATGAAGTGTCTCTTTTCCTGTCCACCTTGTCCTGGTGTCAGTAATATCCATTAGACTGATAGATGGTGGTAGAAAGATGTCTCTTTACCGGCAGACACAGGGACACATCTAGTCTGTCAGAGATGAATAGACCACACACTCAGAGTGGATGGCTGGTTTTAATGCCAAAACTAGTCACCCTCATAGAAACAGTCTAGTGTGATTCCACAAGAGAGCTCAAATCAATGTCTTTTTCAAATTTTACATAAAACCGCAGCGTTTCAGTATCATATCTGTTGCTGATGGCTAGAAGGATGGGTTACAATTTATTTTTGGAACTCTAAAGGTACTTACGCATTGGTGACTTGACAACATTAAGTTGTCAACTTGAGTCTTGGTAGGCACTGCATCATTGCAGTAGCTTCGCTATTGATTTGTGTTAAGTTATACACTCTTAAAAATAAAGGCGCTTTATTTCACAGCGATGACATAGAAGAATCATTTTTGGTTCCACAAAGAACCATTCAGTCAAAGATTCTTTAAAGAACCATCTCTTTCTTACCTTTTTATAATCTGAAGAATCTTCTTTTGCCACAAAGGACCTTTTGTGAAACAGGAAGGTTCTTCAGATGTTAAAGGTTCTTTATGGAACCATTTAGACAAAAAAGGTTTGTGAAGCACCTTTATTTTTAAGAGTGTATATGTAAAGTTTGATGCTTTGAGCATCAAAACAATGGCTACTGTATTGCAATGCATCAAAGCAGTCAATAACTAAAAGAAACTGCCAATGTTTAAAAAACTGTGGACTAGCTTTGACTCTTGCTGCTGATTTGAATGGCGATGCTTCACATTTTAAGTGTTAGTTGATGGCGTTTAATTTTTAAAAAGAAATGTGTACGCTAGCATTTCTGATATTCATTGAAGTTCTGTGTCTTTTTCCCGTCACTTGAAATGTCTCCGATTTGAATCATTGTTACCAAAGGTGAAGAAAAAATAAATGATCAAGACTATATTCTGTCATAAATTGCATACCTGAACTTTCTACCATCCGTTACTGAAACTGAAATCGGTTGTCCCGATCTCTTAGTTTGCACACACTTTTGGTCCATGAACTAGATCTTAGATCTAAATCTAAAACTAGATCTAAATCACCTAGGGTGCTCTCATATATATATTTTTGTCCTGTCTATTGCTATGGTTATCACTGTCAGTTGCTGCTATTTCGTAAGTGAATTCAGCATGAATACACTCTTAAAAATAAAGGTGCTTTAAAAAGTTCTTCACAGCGATTCAGTCAAAGGTTCTTTATAGCCTTTTTATGATTTGAAGAATCTTCTTTTGCCACAAAGAACCTTTTGTGAAATCGAAAGGTTCTTCAGATGTTAAAGGTTCTTTATGGAACCATTTAAACAAAAAGGTTCTTCTATGGTATTGTGAAGCACTTTTATTTTTAAGAGTCTATGTGGACGTCATTCCCAAAACTTTGCAGTGTCTGTGTTTCCGAAAAACAAGTTTCATATAAATTCTGAATGGATTATAGCCTTGAAATTGCACAAAGTGCGCTCCCTTTATTATCACTAGAGAGTGTCACTCATCTTAGTTCATAATGATCTAACAAAATTCCACTATAATCAGTGAAGCTCTCTAAACAATGAATCTCTTATTTACATTTCGTCTGCGCTTATGACATGATTCCACGGTAAGTGAATTCTGACAAACTAAAAAGTTTCTGATTGGTCATTGTGTTCAAGAAATCAATAGATATGTCTGTGAATGTGCAAGTACGCACTGGATAGTTTGCCAGATCTTCAAGTGCTTTTGCTTTCGTTTGAGGGTGTTTAGCACCCTCTACACTCTAAAAAAATGTTGGGTTAAAAACAACTGAACTTGGGTTATTTGGCAACCCAGCGCTGTGTAAATATTAGACAGAACACATTAACGCCTTAGAATTATAAGGTTCTATCTGCATTCTGAGCACTTTTGAGATCTTGAGCTTTTTGCATTCCATAGATGTCTATAGATATAAACATTTTTGTTTTCTAAAAAAAAAGGCCCAAAATGTACACCGCTTACAAAAGAAACGTATTACATGTAAATACATAATGTAAATACGTTGTCAAATGTTAAATGTTGTATCTAAGTCAACTATTGTTTAAAAATGATTATATTGCTGGCTTAAAATGGGCTGGAAATTAAAAATCACACTCAGAATTATAGAGGCAAAAGCAATAATCAAAAGATGGACATTTATTATAACACAGGAACACCCTTGGACAAAAATATAAGACAGATTGAATTTATTTGAGTGAATATAGCATAGTTTACAATATTACATACATTAAACTTGTAGAAATAAAAATAACATGTTGTGATGGATCACTGTATTGCCTTATTAGATCATTGTGAACCGATCGTAAAGATTTCTTTTTTACTTAAAGCACAAAAAAAACATGAATGAACATCAGAACGTGGAAGGATGTCAGTACACACAATTTTTCACGTTTAAGTCCACTGAAGTTAATCTACTCTCCTGTCTGATTTGTTTGTCGGACAGAATAGTGGATTCTGCGTTATGATTGGTCAGATCGCCTGTCAATCAAACTGTTTGCGAATGGTCAATTCAAGGGGGCAACTAATGTCGGCCATGTACATATGTGTGTATATTTATTATTATTATTAATATTATTATTTATTTTCCCATTTTTCCCAACATACTGATAACCTTGGACGTAATAATAAATGTGGGTATGAGTACAGAAGTTGAACTTTGTTCAGCTTTGTCCAATTGCTAACAATTGCTGTTGATTCTCAAGCTATAAATCAGAAATTACTGTGAGTGTGTATGCACTTTAAGGATTTCCACCGAGTCCATCGCGATGAACTCGACTTCATTAGAGTAGAGAGACTGCGATAACGCTTACTTTCAAAGAAGTTAACCCAACCTGTTCTGCGTGTACTTCATCTCTGATCCATGGTCGCTAATTCACTGATTAATGAACTGAATAATGAGTGTGTTTATTTCTCCATATCGGTGCGGGCAGTCGTTTTTCGAGAGTGCGAGTCATGTTTAATTGCGGAGCTGCTCTGTGTGATGACTGGGCTCCTACTAGGGCCGTGATTGGCATATCACTCTCTTCGCTGAAAAGAAAACGAGTGAAGCGGAGAGAGAAAGATCCCCTCTCTGCCGTGAAGAGAATGATGATGCACGTTTCCAGCAGCAGTTATTATCAGCCCACCTCTGGCTGTGGCTGTGAGACATCATTATGCCCCTATTGAATTTTACTCAGCAATAAGCCGCCTGCTGCTTCCACTCTCTTTGGCCCAGGATGATAGAGTTGCATCGACACCAGGAGAGCAAGTAGGTGTCTGTCACCCAACCCAACTCCCCCAATCACCCCTCCCACGCATTTAACCCAGTGTCCTTCAAAATAGGGTCATTATACCGTTGAGATGTTTGGTTGTTTAATACATTTGACAGCCTTTTCCTTAAGAAATATGTTTATTTCTTTATTTCACAATGCTTTGCTATGACTTAAACTGAACAAACAATTTTTATTGTTTTAATTCAGATTTTCTTACACACACAAATGCATTTATAACGAACAATTAATAATTTAGTAAAATAATAAATAAACCACTTTTTAAACCAGTCTTTTTTGACAGTTTATATGTATAGAAATGTTTGTCATCAAAAAAAGTTAACTATTTTCAATTTCCTTTTTAAGTTATATAAGCTTCAACTCAATTTTTAAGTCATTTTTCAAGTCAAAATATTTTCAGGATGAAACTTGGTAAAGGTTTTGGCACTTGCCATGTAAACGCAAAACAAACAAATGCATAAATCTATCATGGACGTGATTCGAAAACGTAAAGTAGTCCTGAAAAAATAGTTACATTTGTACTTTTCATGATCAAAAATGACCATGACCCAAATGAAATTGGGAATGAATGGGAAACTAATTTCATATAGTGGAAACATTTGTCACTGTGCCTAAACAAAACCTTACTGCAAATCTTAATTTTTTTTTTTTTTTTTTTTTTTTTTTAAATATCGACCTCAAATTTGGAACATAGCTTGTATATTTGTATATTAGGTGGCCCTAACTACTATGTACTTGTACAATGTACTTATTGTGTTGTTATTATAATTATGAATGTAATTACAGAAATTAATTACAACTTACTGTACTTATATTTTTAAAATATAAATACAATGTAAAAACATGAATGGTGACAATAAATGCATTGTATCATATTAGAATTTTAAATGTAAGTACATAGTTAAGGTCACCTAATATAAAGTTGGGCCTGTTTACATTTCTGGCTTTGATTTTCATGCAGTTTTAGAGTAAAAACGGGTTTCGTAAAAAATGTGTCATATAAAATTTAAAAATAGTATTTTTGTGCATTTTTCTTAATAGTAAATGTAAAATTCTATAACTTTTTTCTTCACTTTTGTTTTATGTTTCTTAATAATGCTCCAAATCATTCAAAATGTACAAAATTTTAGATGGAAATTTTTCATTTTTAAGTCTAAAGTCTTCGTCTTTAAGCCTAAGCTGTAAAATGTGAAATATTAAACATTAATATATATATATAATAGCTGACACATGAGTAACACCAGAGGGTTAATATAATTTAAGATGAAATGACTTATATGACCAATAAAATTCAACTTAAAATGTAAGGCGAAATTTTTTTACAGTAATATTTTATATGTGTCATCAGTACCTTGATAAAGTAATTTGTAAAGGCCAGAATTTATTAGCACAATGCAAATATGAAAATAAAGTGAATCTGGAGTGTTTTGCTCAGTAGGCATTTTATATTCCAACCACATCTCCCAAGTCTCAGTTCAGTTAGTTTGAAGCGTTCACATATGTCAAAATTTATGCAAACAACCCTCAGACCCTTGAATCAAACCAAGTGTAAAAACACCCTGAGAAAGAATATAAAAAATGAGAGAACAATCTTTATTCCTCTAGCATTGCTCTTCAGCTCTTTCGTCTGTAGCTGTGAGTCACACGAACTGCACTAGTTTTAAAAGTCATGTCAAGGGATGTCAGAGTTCCTTCATTAGCCTTTCTGCATCTGAATTTAGCCTTTAATTTCCATAATGAATGAGACCACAGGACTCCTTTTGGTTAAACATCATCTGATCCACATGCCCTTACAGACTACGCCGAATTATTTATAATCTGTTCTCGAGTCGCAGAATAGTAATAAGCCGTATGCAAATAGCAGACCGCAGACCGGCTGCTCACATTTAGCGTGCCGCGGCCCGCACTGACAGCGCCCTGACAATAGGTGTGACAAAAGCCTGCGTGTTGATTGATGTGGAGAGTCTTCGGAAGAGCCATTGTCCCTGTTTTCATTTATGCAAATCAGAAGACTCATCCCTCAGTTTCCAGGTGACAAGGACAGCTCCTCTACAACCCCTCATCTCAATTTTCATATGTTTGTGTTTGCACATGAGATTTAGCAGCAGGGCTTCACAGATCTGTCTGCAGTTAGTTTTATTTATTGGGCAAATGACGTGTTGGGGGTCGTACTCACAGGACGTTTGCTTGCATTAAAGAGCACAGTACTATTGAGATGCCTCTTTTTAATTTAATGCACCATTTTAAAACTTGAAAATGGTGCATTGCGAAAAATATATTATCCAGACTATCATACTAGATTTTGCTGACTTCTAATAGTTTATAAAAGTCTTCTGAGTTTGGATAAAACTGAAATTACCTAAGTTAAAAATAATATTTTTACATTTATGATTAACAATATTTTTTTATATATATAATCTTATCCAAATCTTTAAATAATTCTTGAGAAGTTTAACTTTATTTTTGGATAATTTTTGTAAGATTTGGATTTATCCAAGCACAAAGGACTTTAGTAGAGTAAACTATACAGCATGTGTTAATCCTCATTTTCAGATAGATAGATAGGTAGATAGATAGATAGATAGATAGATAGATAGATAGATAGATAGATAGATAGATAGGGGCATTTCCTCCAAGGCGGCAAGGGAGGCAAAGTTGTCTTCTCAAAATATTAGTCGAGAAAAAAAAAATGCATAGTACAAAAATAAAACAATGCTAATATGACAAAATATAGCATTAAAAAGTGTATAAATCACTGGTATTTCTAAAGAAACACTGTCCAACAGTGACAACAGCTAAAGTGTGGGGTAAATGAGAATGAATGGAGAAAAAAGTGACATGTGAGGAGGCATCGCAATGTGATTGGATATGCCTGGTTATGATCGGCTGTGATTGGTTCATGCGATAATCCGGCCTCTTGTGTTCCTGCACGTTCTGCATTTGCAAATCAGTTTGAACGGACAAAATAATGGTGTTAATGGGAAGACTTATTTAAAAAGTAAGTTAACAACTCAAACACTTAGACATAACCACTTTGTTACATCAAAATAAGACTAAAAATGGCCTATAAACGTGATCTCTACGAGGTTTTTTTTTTTTTTTTGTGATTAATAAGCTTTGAGAAATTTAAAGTCCCCCAAGTAGTGAAAATCTATTTTTTTATGTTGTTTATTTGTGGTGTTTTTAATATGCTTTTAGGAACCATGTGCCAATCCATTAATCAGCACCGTTGCTGAGTATTTTCTTCTTAAAACTGTAGTTTTCCAAAGGCCGTTCCATAAACGCGGTTTGAAACAGCCCCTTTTTTGCTACAGTACGTCACAAACTTAAATACAAATATGATTACCAGCTCAAAACCGCTAGCCGCTAACTGCTAACTTGAATAATAACCCGCGGCAATAGTGTAAAAGTAGCCCGGAGTCAGATTCACCTCTCCCGCATTGCCGTCTGCACTTTACTCGCATATGCTCGCGGGCGCGAATTGGAATCACAAATTAGGCTGCATTCGAGCCTTCAAGGCATTTTGAGGACACAACATCGTCAAGTAAGTAACTTTAATGAATGTTACAGTATCCACTGTAGTTGTCCGTTAGTAAAAACATAGTTTTATGAGTCATTATCAGTTCAGTTCAGTCAGTATTAGTTCAGTTAATTAGTTTATCAAGAGGGTCTGGCTGGTGTGAGTGAGTGGAGGCGGGGCTCATCTGCATATTCATAGATTCATGTATAGTAAGTGAGGCAAGGGGGGTAGAGTTACATTCAAGCTGTTTTAAGGCATGAGAGAATTATTTTTCACAAGAAAAGAAAGATGAGTTTTAAGGGATTTCTGACTACAGGGGGACTTTCAAACTTTTTACTGATTTAACACATACTTGCTGAATAAAAGAAAGAAAGAAAGAAAAAACTTTGAATGGTAGTGCAAATTGTTACAAAAGATTGCTATTTTAAATAAATGCTATATATATATATATTACCAACATTGATAATAAATTAGCATATTAGAATGTTTTTTGAAGGATCATGTGACACTGAAGACTGGAGTAATGATGCTGAAAATTCAGCTTTGCATCACAGGAATAAATTCTATTTTAAATTATACTAAAATAGAAAAATAATATTTTAGATTGCAATAATATCTCACAATATTACAATTTTTTCTGTATTTTTAATCAAATAAACACAGCCTTGATGAGCAGAAAAGTCTTTTTAAAATAAAAACATTAAAAATCTTACTGACTCCAAACTTTTGAACGGCATATGGATACACACACACACACATTTTGATAGTGTAGATGAATTTTAAAATGATCATTTTTTATTTACATTTTTATGTAATCATTTAGCTGACACTTTATCATAAGCATTGCACTAAAGCGCCTACAGTAACATAATAAATGCATTGTAGAAATGTCAGGAATAAATCTGCTCTGTCGACTCCAAAATGTAATGATGTTACTGCATAATTTAACCATTTATTTGAAGAAAAAAGTCAGATAAAAATGCTTTGCAATGTCACACTTCATTTCAGCATCAGTATAAATAACATCCATCACGTTACTACCACCTATCTTCAATTCATTGCTTGGGACATTCTGTAATAACTGTCTAAGCAAGCAACAGCAACCGAGGGGGGCGGAGCTAAGTTTAAAATTTGCGAATGCACATTATGCATTCTTTACGCATCATATGTGTGAGAGTGTGAATGGAAAAGAAAGAGAGAGTGAGACAGCAGGACTGAAAGAGCTGTTATTTGCTAATAACTAAATAAAACCGTGTCAATTGCAGGTTTTATTAATCATTCATTTGACACTGAAGCTGTCTGCAGTATGTTTCATTCTGAGCGAGCAGCAACAAGATTCCTAATATTTCACATATTCGTTGCTGCGTGAGACCGTAAATTTGATGAGATCAAGGCGTTCATGCATGTGGCAAAATGCGAGCAATTAAAACATTTCCCAATCAATCACAAGTGAATAATTCAATTCCCTGGAGTTCAGCGGTGAATTTAGTTCGCTTTTTATCATTTCCACTACTTCATCTACCCGCCTGGCTGCTCTCCGATGCGTGCAGCCGTATTAATTTCCATTGAACGCTCAGCCCGTCTGATGCAAACGTCTCTGGACTCTTTCTGTATAAGATGACTAATTAAAAAGAAGGGCCAGGATCTGCCCTTTCTGGGAGTGAGTGTATGTAGAGAGTCTGTGTGGGTGGGTTCACTGAGAGAAAGATCCGGTTGATAAATAGCCGCCTCTCCATCTCTCCCCTCTTCACTGATCATAAACATCCCCTGATTATCCAGCTGACAATGGCCACAAATATTCCTCATTCTCATGATGGATTGGTAGAAGACAGACGGACAGAGAGAGAGAGAGAGGCTCACTGGCTGGCCTGGTTTTTCTCCATCTGTGAACAAATAAAACCGATAGGTCTGGGCACCATATCCTCCTTTTTTGTGAAGTATGAGGGCAGATAATGCTTAGACCTCTCCACATGAACTTGGCCCAGCAGACAGGGTCACAATGACCTGAGAGTTGCGGCTTGCATTGGTTTTGTCGCAGGGAAAAGATATGGCGAGTAATCCTGCATTCTCTGCCCATTTAATTAGGGTCCTATTGGGAAAAGCTACTATTATTTATTTGGTTCCAGACTGGCAGGCCTGATTCAGCGGGGAGAACAGCAATCATCTAGCAGCTCTTAATACTTAGTATGCAGGTAATGAAATTTTATGCGACAGAGCAGAGTTCTGCTGCCGAACAGCCCCGTAATTGTGTCTGTTATGTGGAGCGAGCGGAAAAAAGGCGAGCAAGAGAAATGAATGAGGTGGTCTAAAGAGGCTGCCATAACCTCCTGCAAGAACTGCACTCTCAACAGTAACTCAAGTATTATCTAAACTATATCTGTTATTAATGTGCTTTCTCCTTTGCTGAATAGCTGAGGTAGTGTACTTTAAAAACTGTCCAGCAGGGATAGTTTGCCGCAAAAATGAAAAATGTCATAATTTACCGCTCCTAAAGTCGTTCCAAGCCGTCGTCACAAAAGCGATGCGAGCTGCAACTATAGGAATATTTCAAAAGTGAAGAAAAAAGATAACGATGAAAAATTTTAACCCAAACAAAAATTTTAAATGTCACCTTGGCACCTAGCTGAAATAAGATTGAAGTTGAAGTACAGTACTAAAGTTACTAAAACTATACCTAAAATAATAAATTAACACTAAATTAAAAAAAAAATTATCAAAATGAAAAAAAAAAAAAATATATATATATATATATATAGAAAAAAAGCCAATTTATAATAATAATATATACTATAATAGTATAGAAATAATGCTAAAATAAAAAGTTTACAATGTGAACACTGTTAAAATATATGAACTAAAAATGACAAATTTAGTAAACAAAAAAATCATTAAATACAGTGAAACGTTGTATTGTAATCTAGTTCATTTTAAAATCAATTAATAATTCATTTTAAGTCATTTTAAAAAAATTAAATAATACAGTTGTGTTTCTTGTAATTGGATATAAATATTATTTTAAAATAATTTTTGAATTTTTTAAAAATATTTATTTATTTTACATACAGTGGGTTGGAACAGGAGTAGTTGAGCTATTTGTCGTCAGTGCAAACTATATTTGACGTCAGCTGCAACTATATAAGAAAATAAGTGAAATATATAAGTGAAATAAAAAAATAAAGATGAAAATCTTTAACAAAAATTAGAAATGTCACCTTGGCAGCTAGCTGAAATAAAATAAGTTGAAGTACAGTACTAAAATTATGAAATTTTTTTTTAAATATATATGTATATATATATATATATATATATATATATATATATATATTAAAAGTTAATTCAGAATAATAATATATACTATAATAGTATAGAAATATTGTTAAAATGACACTTTTGCATTGTGAACATTCTGTTAAAGTATATGAACCAAAAATTACGAAAGCAAAATCCATAAATGCAATTTTTTTAATTAAAAAATGTAATTCGTTTAAAAATAATTTAATAATTCATTTTAAATAATTGTAAAAGTATTGTAGCAATTCAATAATAAAATAGCTTTTTGTAATTGTATATAAATATTATTAAAAAATAATTAATATTAATATTTATTTCTTTATTTTACATACAGTGAGTTGGAACAGGAGCAGTTGAGCTATTTGATGTCAGCAGCAACTATGGAAAAATGTTTAAGTTGAAGTACAGAACTAAAACTACTAAAACTAAATCTGGAAAAAAGTAATTAAACTCTTCACTAAAGAGAAAATAAAATTAAAATGAAAAATATAAAAAATAGCTAATTCAGAATAATAATGTATACAATAATAGTATAGAAATAAACCTGAAATAACAATTTTACAATGTAAACTAAATATATGAACCAAAATTGTAAACAAAAAAAAATCCATAAATACATATGTTTAAGTTAAGTACAGAACTAAAACTGCTAAAACTAAATCTGAAAAAAAAAAAAAAACCTAAATGGAAAATAAAATTAAAAAGAAATATATAAAAATAGCTAATTCAGAATAATGTATACTATAATAGTATAGAAATAATACTAAAATAACAATTTTGCAATATAAACAAAATATATAAACCAAAATTGCCAAAAAAAAATGTTCGACAAAAAATCCACAAATACAGTGAAAGATTGTATGTGAAAATTATACATTTTATTTTACAAATCATTTATTAATTAATTTAAATTTCAAATAATTTTTAAACAAATGTAGCAATTAAATACAATTATTTATTATAATTTTATTTTTAAATAATAATATTTATTAATCTATTTATTTATTTATTTATTTTACATACAGTGAGATGGAACAGGAGCAATTGAGCTATTTGTTGTCAGTGACATCATCAAATGTCATTGACTCTCGTCTGTCTCATCAGTCTTGTATTGTGCTTAAATCGGGCCTAAATTAGCATGATTTCTAGATTTTTTTCTGATTTAAATACATGTCAGTTCTCTCTTAAGTGCCAATTCTCTCTTGAATAATCCTACTTTTTTTTATTTTTTGGATGAGAATCTGAAGCTTGAGCTCTCAATTTACTTGGCACTAGTGAAGTGTTTGTTGTTCTGGTGTATTGGTTTGGTTTCTGTTGAAAGCCCGAACAAATCCTGTGGAGCGAGACTGGCTAGAGAAAGAAGTATTGAAGGTCGTTGTGTTTCAGAGAGTCAGCTCATTTTTACTTCAGCAGGCTACTGCTTGGGTTCAGTTCTCCATGTGGCGACTTTCCCATGACCCAGGAATAATCTCTTACCTAATCTGGTTATAACCGCAGCCACACTAAAGCAATGCTGAGCCACTGTCACAGAGCAAGACAGACTGAAAATCCTATCCATTTACTTTCGCTCTATTATGAATCTTCACTCCAGCTCTTTTCACGTCTAATCCAATAAATCTTTCCTTCCGCTTTCTTTTTTTCCCATTAACAGCACTGGTGATAGAAAATGAACAGAAGCAATACAGGAAATGTATCAATTATACATGCAGTTGTATTGCTTTAAGAAATAAAGCCCATTGAATGTTATTTATAGTCAAAAGTAAGTAAATAAAATGACTTGGGTGAGATATATGAAAAGAAACACATTAACAATTAACAAAAAATGAGCTTTACAGCTAACAGTACAGAATAATTGATGCACCAAGAAGTATTAAGGGAATGGTATTGCGTAAATTCTCAAAGTCATGATGTAACAAAAGTAGAGACATAAAAGTAGGGGTGTAAGAAAATATCCATACACGTGTGTATCGCGATATTTTGTTTGGCGATACTGCATCGGTTCTCAAAACCGGAATATTGATATTAAAAAAAAAAAAAATCATACAAGATTCATGACAGTTGCTTCGTTTTGATCTTATATCCTGACCGCTAGATTGCAGTCTTCTTATCTCTGAATTTAAACAGTGACGGGAAATACTAGCGTAAGGGCACGCCACTAACATTCGCGTTAATGGAGGATGAAAGAATAGTTCCTGCTTCCGCCTCGGTGTAAAGTGTGGCGTCATGTCGGCTTTTGAGGTAACGTTCGGTCCAGGACGCGGCAAGCAGCGGAACTCGCCGCTTTCTCTGGTGGTGGGGCTGTTTTGTGCAGTTGAGGAGATGCTCGTGTCACGGTCTCGGCGATTCCACGCGGAGCACAATTACAAACTGAAAAACTTGCGAAATCCAAAACTTCAAACAAACAAAAAGATTCTCAGAATGTCCAATATCTGTATTTATTTTATTGTTTTTCAATTCTTTTGTTTTCTTTAGAAATCCTGTAAGCACATTTTTTATTGATATTAAGCAGATGTAATACTTAAGTTCAGATCAAAATGATCTGACATGGTTACAATTGTAAACTGAAATTGTAAAGCAGGGTCTAAAAATATATATGGTCTGTTTACAAAAGCTTACATTTTATACATTTAATAACTAAAGAATCTTGCAAGCATTTTATTTTGCCCTTTTACTCGTGCTGCACAAAAAGTGATTCAATAACGTTGAATGGTTTGCATATGGTGGTGTGTTCTTAATTACAGCTTTCCTAAAATTATGTCCTATTCATAAAATAAGAAATATTCCAATATATCGCCTTGTTAACAATATCGTACAATATCAATACCCTGTATCGTGATACGTATCGTATCGCCAGATTCTTGGATATACACAGCCCTACATAAAAGTAGCTTTTCTTCTGTATTATGACGTAAATCCAACATTACTGAACAGACAAAGAGGTCCAGCAAAATATGGTTTAGTTTTCAATTTGCTGCTAATTTAGTCATCAATAGGGTCTGTGCATGTCTCCAAAATATGGTCAGTCCACTAGATGGCAATACTCACAGCTGGGCTGTTGCTTTCAAAAACTAACTGAAGTAGAAAATGGCGGTAAAAACAACAGCAGACAAAGGTGGATGCAAAAATAAGGAAAGAATGCTTGTATCAGCATTTACCTGAATTTGTACTCCAGTTTGAAAGTCGTCTGTTTGTGTATCTTGTTTTAACCACTAACAATGACCATATTTCCCTGTAGGAACGTTTGCTCTGAACCACGTGGAATGACTCCATCCGCCCTCGCTCACTCTTACTTTACTCATATTCGACCGCTGAGAGAGGGTCAGATGTAATTACAGCGTGCAGTGGGTGTGTTTAAACAGGTATGTTTTCCCTGTCCAAGTCAGATACCTCCAAAGGTCATTTCCACCTTCCGCTCTCACTCTCTTCCTCTTTAATTCTATGTTTGTTTCTCTGTCAGGTAAATTAATGCACTCTAATGTGCTTTCAGCTGATGTGCCATATGTGGCAGAGAGAGCTAGAGAGTGTGAATTAGGTTCAATGCTTCTAAAGGTCAAAGCTGCTCTCCTGAATGGAAAAGCTCTTTAGTATGACCGCCGAACCTTTGCTTTGACACGTAGCTGTCATTCTACACAGCGAAGCCCGACATTTACTGCCGTAGTTTTTAGTACAGTATATGAGTCATAAACCATATAACCGTAAAACTGCTAAACAGTTTTAAGCCAAGTTTTTATTGCAGAACTCATTGGAAGAGAATGCCATTCTTGCAAAATGATCTTACGTTGCTTCTTACACATTTTGCAACACTAAAAGTGAAATGTCTAGTGAGTTGACTAAAAGAGTGCTCAGTTTTATCCAGGGGCGTTTCTAGGATTGGAAAACATCCAGGGTTGGTGCCAAAACATCAGGGGCTAGTGGTGGTGGATGGGAGCTCACATCATACTTGCGTAAGATTTTGTTAGACACAGGTGGGTGAACCTGGATCCTTCTAGGGAGGTCTGTAGGCATCAATTTATTAATTAAAAAAAACATGTCTAATTAATGAAAACAATAAAACGTATACAATTTAACGTCAGTTAAGTTATGTTTAGGGCCCTATGAACTGTTTTATTTTTTCTCACCTTATGTTTTATTGTTTCCAAATTTGTTTTAGCATGTCTGTTTATTTGAATGCATAAAACAACTTTTATTTATTTCTACAACAGCCTTATGAAATTCTGCGTTGTGTATTTGAAGTGTCAAGAAGCTCTTTCAGAAAGGCAATTTGGAAAACAAATGCGTGATACTTACTTTGTTTGAAGCTGACACTGCACGTGAAGCATTGGTTTTGATCCCTAAACCTATAGGGGGCTTTACCGCCCCCGCCCCCCCCCCCCATATACCCCTTCATTTTTTTTTTTCCATGTTTTATGTTTCAGCCTTATGTTAAAATGCTTTAAATTACCCTTTTTCCACATCAGTCTACACTGCATACAACATAATGACAAAGCACAAAACAGTTTTGTAACAACTTTGCAAATGCATTAAAAATAAACAACTGAAATGATTGCATTCATACCCTTTTCACTTGAAATTTAGCTCCGGAGCATTCATATCACTTGTAGATGTTACTACACTTTGAGTGTAGTACTATGGCAACTGTGGCAAATTTATTTGATTGAGTATAATTTGGAAAGGTACACACCTCTCAATAAAATATCTAACAGCTGAAACTGCAAATCAGAGCAAAAACCAAGTCCTGAGGTCAAAAGAACTACGTCAAGGCAAAGATCTGAGGACGAGTTCAGAAAAAATTCTGCTGCATTGAAGGTTCACAGAAGCATGTAGCCTCTATTATCCGTAATGGAAGAAGTTTGTAAGAACTAGGACTCTTCCTAGAGCTGGCCTCCTGGCCAAACTGAGCAAATGATGGAGAAGGGGCTTTGTTGTACTGGTGACCAAGAAGCTGATGGTCATCCTAGTTGAGCTCCATGATCATATACGCAGATGGGAGAAACTTACAAAAGGACAAACATCACTGTAACACTCTAACCAATCTGGTATTTATGGCGGAGTGGCCAAACTCAATCCTCTCCTCAATAAAGACACATGAAAACCCACTTGGAATTTGCAACAAAGCACCTAAAGAACTCTCAGATTGTGAGAAACGAGATTCTGTGATCTGATGAACCTCAATTTCAAGTATGGAGGAAACCAGGCACTGCTCATCATCTGCACAATAGCACTGTGGGACTGAGGGACTCATTAGAGTAGAAGGAAAGCTCATCAAAGCAAAATATAGAGAGAGCCTTAATGAAAACCTAGTCCAGAGCATTCAGAACCTCAGACTGGGCAGAAGGTTCACTGTCCAACAGGACAGTCATCCTAAGCACACAGCAAGAGTGGCTTATAGACAACTCTGTGAATGTCCTCGAGTAAGCCGCAGCCTGAGCTTAAACCCAATCAAATATTTCTGGAGAAACCTGAAAATGTCTGCCAGCCCCCATCCAAGCTGACAGAGCTTGAGAGGTGAAGAGGTGAGGAGAAGAACAGCAGATAATTGCCAAATTCAGATGTGCAAAACTTGTTGCATCATACCCAAAAAGACTTGAGGTTTTAAAGTAGCTTCTACTGAGTACTGAGTTAAGGGTATGAATACTTATGCAGTGTATGCAGTTTTAATAAATTTGCAAAGTTGTCAAAATCTGTTTTGTGCTTTGTCATCATAGAGTATAGATTGTAGATTGATGTGGGAAAAAAAGTAATTTAAAGCAGTCTAACATAAGGCTGCAACATAATAAAACGTGAAATAAATTAGGGGTATGAATACTTTCGCAAGGCACTGTATCTCCAGCAGCTACAGTGAGAAAATAGTAATGGCGGACTGCTGTTTTTTACTCAAGGCTGTGTCTATGCTAATAGGGCAGAGATCATCACAAATGGGCAAGGATTTTTCCCTACGATGACGTGTACATAGAGAGAATCTGGAATCGCTTGTTCAGAGAGACTGATTTATTGGGATTATAAAAAAATGAGTGAGTGGATTTTTACCATTATAGGCTGGTAACTGTGTTCAAACACCTTATAAATGTGATTTTTGCATAATAGGCTTCCTTCAAAGGACCTAACGCTAACGTACCTAAACGCTATGCATAGCAATGCTGTACCAGGTAAGCTACTGAGCAAGTTTACTACATTAGAAACGCCACACATATGGAGCTGGTTATGTGATGCAAATGGCATAACATAATATCGTGCAAGAAACAAAAATAAAATTCATAAAAACATAATAAAAGACATTGGTGTTTTCCTTCCACTAGTGTTCATTTCTGCTGGAAACTAAAGTGGATAGTATGTATGCACATGTTTTTCCAACGAGCCTATGTTGACAATATGGCTCACAAAATTAATTACACTGAAATCTTACTTGTGCTGTTGGCTCTTATCATTATCAAGCGTTCCTTGGATTTGGCATCAGGCGATTCAGCATGTTTTCTTGCCCACGGAAAAGTGATAGTCATCTCTTTGTGTATCTGTAAGCCCATTGCATTAATCAAATCTGCTATAATTGTAAACCAGTCTGCATGGTGCACTTGAGATTTAAGTTAGTACTGCACTGTTCAGGGTTAAAGACGTTTGGAGACACACAGCTCTTTATGACACACAACAATGCAGTTGTTTCATTCCTAATGGACGGCCTTGAGCCTGCCATGTTAAAATGTGGGATATGAATGCAATCGAATTGCAATTAAACCTCTGCTGTGATCGTTAGATTATCTTCTCTCATATTTTGAAGGATAACGGTGCCTTGTTGTTTTTGGATGAAACAGCAGTTTTATTATTTGCTGCTTTGTTTGTGTGCTTGCAGACCAAAGGCTAATTGAGAATTCAGTTCGAGAGTAAAACTGGCTCAAAATACGAAGGTTAATATGTCAGTGAGAAGAACTAAAGAAAGCAGGTGCACACAAACAAAGACATCACATGATACTTAGGCTTATGTGATTTTCCTTCACTGTCTGATAGGTATCCCTCTCTGGTGACTAGAGATCGACTGGATACAGTGCTGTAGGAGAAGGGATTTAGACTTCCTGAACCCTCCTAATGGTGTCTTTAAGTCTTAAAGCTTGACTTTAAACAAACAGCTTCAAAAGGAGGGTTAACGCCTCCCACTTAAGGCCTCGGGACACATGCCTCCTTCAGGTTAGTGCTCCGTATTCCCTCTTTAGAATATTTTGGCATCAAATATCCATCTCTCTCACCATTTTTGAAACATCTCACCATTTTTGAAACATCTGTTTCAATCCTAACTAGATTGCATTTGCATTGTGTAGTTATCGTCCATGCAGAAATGGTCAGAAAATTCAAAAAAGATGCAAGATTCAGTAAAGAATTCATCAAGCCGATTCAAATGCTAGCTCCTAATTTTGTGGATCTTTTTGAATGATTCATTAAAAAGACTATCATTTGTGAATCATACTACACGTTGCGTTGTGTTTTTAATCCTCTAAAAAAATGGTTTATGAGTCATTTGTCTTTTTATCTCATCGTATTCAACTCAGACTGCTAATTTGGATAAAATATTTATTTTTTGGCTGCAAGGCTGTAGATTATGAGTTACATAAATGACACATAACTGAGATCTTCGGAGACTCTAAAGCTTTGAAAGAGCTATTTCTGTCCAGTAGACCTCCATGCTTGCTTTAGCGACTACCATTCAGCATGACCACTGTCTCTCTCTAGTGTTGTTTGTTGGTTTATTTCATCCTCTTTTAGTTTGTCACGCAAGGTCAAATGGCTCAAAGTCGCTTGGATCCACTGGGCTGTTATAGAGCTGCCTATGTTTTCTTAACCATTTTAGCCATTTTGTGAGCGTAAGTACCAGTGTTCAGACTGAAGACAGCATTAAGTGGAGGAAGTCTGGGGACTGAGAAGCATATTACTTAGGTAGCTTTCATCTGAGGAAGCCGTTGTGATGGATAGCCCAGTGGCGCCACAGGTACACATCCATTTTGTTTAAATGACCTTGAGAAGAGTCCCAGTATGAAGCAGCCCCAGCTGAGAGATTACATTTATTTTCCTCTGAAAAAGACAAGCCTTTTGGCCTCCGTAGCCTCCCTTGGCAGCTCACCTGTGAGTGGGGCACACGGCGAGCCACCGAACACCGGTCCTGATGAAAAAGAGAGGGTGGTGAAAAAAAGAGTCGTGACCTGGATGTGGGAATAGGTAATCTGGGGGATTACACTGCCTTTGAGTGCACTATCGTCTGCTCTGTGACTGAAAGAGCAGACCTATCAAAATAGTCTTCACGCGCCAGACTTTGACCCTGTGTGCTCGTTCCCTTGATGGCTGAAATGACAGACATTGTTAGTTTTTTTTGTAGTGTTGTGTGCTGGCAGGAAGGTAATAAAATTGCATTTCAGACCGTGTTGAAATACTATAAATTATGTGGCATGGTTGCAGACTGTGGCTATCAGCTGATTACATTTTTTAATTTAATAGCATCATATGCTGATTAGATAATCAAATTAAACAAGAGCCCACAAATGAAGATAATTCAAAACATTTGGACAATAATTTAAAATCCGGTTGTATATCCAAGTGTTCAGACATTGTGTCATTAGAAGTGGACGCGACAATAAACAAAAAATGCTGTCTGATTTGCAAACAAACTACGTTACGTTTGTGAAATGTTTAGAGTAGGGCTGTCAGTTTAACACATTAACTTAATTAATTAGTTATGAAAAATAACACGATTAAAATCTTTTAACGCAGTTAACTCACTGGCCCCGCCCCCCAGACCTGTTCGTTATCTTATATTTCATGACAAATGTTGACAAATATGATCCATAAATGCAGCTATGCCCTACAATTCAAGATATTGGTGCAAAAAATGCCACTGTATATGTTTTATCTCATATTTATATATATCTCATATCGCACAATATCACATGGGCAGCAAGAACAATATGAAACCATGAAGTTGATATTGTGTTATTTTAAACACAAATATTATGTTTTTGCTCAATTTTGCAGAGAGCATATTACCTTTGAAGCCATAGCAGAATTGTTGCGGATCTCCGAACAACATAGCGGTGTTTATTTTCTGAATGAATCAAGGTTTTGAACAAATCGTGTTAACCGAAGATTCAATGGCCCATTCATAAAGAGAGCCATTTACTTCATTCCTAAATGAACCATCTGTTTGAACAAATCAAATGAATAAATGAATGACTTAGAAAGACATTTACCGCCACCTGCTGGCAGATTTAGTTTCTTATTTGTGACCCTGGAGCACAAAACCAGTCACTGGGGTATATTTGTAGCAATAGCCAAAAATACATTGTATGGTTTAAAATGATAGATTTTTCTTTTATGCTAAAAAATCATTAGGATATTAAGTAAAGATCTGTAAATATATAAAAACTTAATTTTTGATTAATAATATGCATTGTTAAGAACTTTATTTGGACAACTTTAAAGGCGATTTTCTCAGTATTCAGATTCCAGATTTTTAAATAGTAGTATCTCGGCTAAATCTGTGGAAAGATTATTTATTCAGCTTTCAGATGATGTATAAATCTCAATTTGGAAAAATTGACCCTTATGACTGATTTTGTGGTCCAGGGTCACATTTAGAGTATCATTTCATTAAAAATAAATAAATAAATAATAATAATACAAATAAAAACATTAAAGGGATAGTTCACCCAAAAAATTTTAATTCTGTCATCGTTTACTCACCCTCATGTTAACCTTTCTTTTGTGGAACTTAAAAGACGGTATTTTGAAGACTTGGTAACAATGCTATTTTGGTTACCAATGACTTTGTATGAACAAAAAATACTGAGATGTTTCTCTAATTATCTTCTTTTATGTTCCATGGTTTATGTTAGGCCGTTGAAGCCTAAATGTGTATGTGTAATAAATTTTATGTTGAGTTAAATAACATTTCTAAATTAAATAAAATTTTCTTTCTGAAGGTACAATTTGTAATGTCTACTTGATACATTCTCAGTTGACACACTTTAAATAATCTTTTGTGGGTATTTTCAAAGTCAAATTTATTTTGCGATTAATTAATTAATTGATAAAAACATTACGTAATTAAATAGAATCTAAATTTTAATCGACTGACAGCCCTAGTTTGGAGAGATTACTGATTTTGCAACTGACTCCCACACTTAATCATGAATCATTTTTTGCATGTGTCGTATTCAAAATTAACCATGACTTGTGATTAAAGAGACATATTAACTCAAGTCAACTTGAGTCACTTTATACAATGCAGATTGTGTTAATGCAACTTTACAGTGTTAAACAGGAAAATAGTGTGGTCATTATGCCAACAAAATTCAATTCTGCTGTAAAGCAGCTCTAAAAAGAGGACAGTAGTATATTTCAGTTAAAGTCAGTTCAGACATTTTGGACATTTTAAGTGTCTGTGCAATCAAGTCGATAATAACAACATTATAAACAGAGTTTGGATATACTAAATCATATTTTAAAGAACAATAATCTACTGGTCATTTTTAGCATAATCACCAAAGGTCCAGTTGTAATTTACAGTAAAACTGGAAAGTGTGTGTTGTATTGGAACCATAACACAATATTAGAACTTTTTTCAGGCAGAATTATTTATACTTACATTTCTGTTAAAAAGTTTTTTTTTTTTTTTTTTTTTTTATAAAGAAATTAATACTTTTGTTCACCAAAGATGCATCAAATTCATCAAAAGGTGACAGTAAAGATATTTATATTTTATTTTTTTTTTCTATTTCAAATGAATGTTTTTTTTATAACTTTCTGAAAAAAAAAAATCATAGTTTTCACAAAAATATTATCCATAACTGTTTTTAACATTGATAATAATAAGAAATGTTTCTCGAGCACCAAATAAGCATATTAAAATGATTTCTAAAGGTTCATGTGACACTGAAGACTGGAGTAATGATGCTAAAAATTCAGTTTTGCTATCAGAGGAATAAATGATATTTTAAAACATATCAAAATGGAAAACAGTTGTTTAAAATTGTAATAATATTTGGCAATATCACTGATTTTGCTGTATTTCTGAGCATAAGAGACTTTAAAAAAAATATTAAGACCCCAAACTTTTGTAATTTGTCAAATAAAAAGTTGTTTAGCTTGAAAATGTTTACTTTTTTGAGCCAGTGGCCCCTTTTTGTGATGCATATACAGACTAATGTTTCTGGCCATTGCGTCACTGTTTTTCAGTGCTAATTGCCATTTAATGTTAGAAATTAAAAATGCATTCTGTTCCATTTTACTAGTATCTTTTATATTTATAACTAATCGCACTAAATTTACATATTAAATTGACAGCCCTAAAACAAACCTTTACACATAGACTGCATTAAACAACACTCTAGCTATCTCATTTCTCACAGGACTTGAAGCTCTACCTCGCAACACAGCCATTAATATTTCTCACCGCGTCTTTTATAGTCGCAACATGAGGCGGAGTGCTTTAAAAAGACTTGTGAAATGTTTACCGGTTGCCTCAGCCTATGTTGTGTGATTCTTCTTAAAATATAAATGATTATAAAAATATAAACAAGAGATGCATGATAACTATATTAAATTGGGCTTGAGTATCCCCTAGGTCTGGAGTTCTTGGAGAATGCTTATCCAACAGAAAACCTCTCCTCATACAATTTTAATGGAGAGAATTTCTGTAGCCACAGATGCAGAGGTGGTAAGCTGTTTTTGTTCCAGCCTCGAAGACGCATTCTTGCTAACTTACACTTTAAGACGCTTTAATAGCAAACCGGTATTTTAGGAGGATCTCATATATTTTAATATGTCTGTTGAATGTGCTTACAGTACGTGTCCTCGCGTCATTGAGTCTGTTAAATCCGATGGTGGTTTGTGTTGCCGTATTTTGCATTTATGAGGTAGAGTGACCTCCTGTAAAAGCAGAGCATGTCCTCCATGCAGATTCAGCTGAGCGTTTTAATAAGGCTCGGCTGAGAGAAAATGAAAAAGACAGATACGCCCGTGCGCCGTGGCATCATTAGTATCCGGGAGCATCAGTGGCCTTTCGAATAATGAAATTCAGCAGACGTGCAACGGTCTCAATCACAATGCTAATAAAAATACATAGATTCTTTCCTGCACGTCAGTCATGGGCGACAGCAAGAGAGAACAAAAGGGAGAAGACCAGAGGGAGAGCGAGACTGAGGGAAACCGAGGGAGTGTGTGTGTGAGAGAGAGAGAGAGAGAGAGAGAGAGAGAGAGAGGTGAGACAGTAAAACAAGAAAGACAGAGAAAGGGTGAATATGATGGAAGTAGACGGTCAAAGTCAGAGAGAGAATAAAGACTGGCAGACTGGCAGAGAATGAGACCTGGAGAGCATATTTTTAATTGTATGCTCTGTCTTGTTTTTCCTGTAAAAGTATCTAAGCATTCTTAAAACAAGAGAAAAGCACTTGCATGAGACAATAAGATTTAGAAAAAAGACTACCAATTTTAATGTTTTTTTTTTAAATAAGACTCTTATGCCAAAAAGGGATGCATTTATTTGTTCCTAAATGCTGTAAAATTAAGAAATATTATTGCAATTTAAAATAATTGTTTTCTATTTTTAGACATTTTAAAATTTTATTTATTCCTGTGATGGCAAAGCTATTTTTTTTAATTAGTCAGTACTTCTTCAGTGTCACATGATCTTTTAGAAATCATTCTAATATGCTGATTTGCTGCTCAAGAAACAAACAGAGAGAGAGAGAGAGAGTTGTGCTTTCTAAAATTTGTGTCTAAATTAAAATGCATTTTTTTTCTCCAGGATTCTTCGAATAGAAAGTTAAAAAAAAACAGCATTCATTTGGAAACAGAAATCTGTTGGTCCTTTAAAAAAAAAATTAAAATAAAATGACTAATTAAAAACTCTAATTAATCTAATTAAAATATTTTTTTGGTTTTTCCTTCCCCACTAGCATTTCTTTTTTAAAACTTATTTGTAAAATTAAAGGTCAAAACAAGGTGGGAAAAATCATGGCAGGGGCTAGATTTATATAAATTTACAATAAGTGAAAACAGCAGTATTTTCACAAAACCAGTTAAAGGGTCAGTTTTTTTAAAAATTCAGATTTATACATCATCGTATCATCATATACTAAAAAGATGAATAAATAAGCTTTCCATTGATGTATGGTTTGTTAGGATAGGGCAATATTTGGCCAAGAGGTAATGATTTGAAAATCTGGAATCTGAAGGTGCAAAAAAAAAAAAATCTTAATATACTGAGAAAATCACCTTTAAAGTTGTCAAAATTAAGTTCTTAGCAATGCATATTACTAACCAAAAGTTTTGATATATTTACAGTAGGAATTGTACAAAATATCTTCATGGAACATGATCTTTACTTAATATCCTAATGACTTTTGACATAAAAGAAAAATCGATAATTTTGACCTATACAATGTATTTTTGGCTATTGCTACAAATATACCAGTGCTACTTAAGACTGGTTTTGTGGTCCAGGGTCAGACGCTATTTACACTATGTAAAAGTAGCAGTGTTTTCTTTGCAATAAATAGAAGTTATTCTATTTATACTCCTTTGTGGCAAATATTTGCACCTCGGTATGGTGTGTTTTCACAACACATCATCAATCTGCAATATTGGCGGCACTGAACATAAACAACGCCACTGAACCGAACAGAACTTGTAAATTTTGCTGATCATTGCTGTTGAAAATGATCAATTTTGGGTTGTACTAATCGGTCGGACCAGGAAAAAAATTTGGAGTACTATAGACTGACAAAAGTTATAACAAATCAAGGAGAGAAGTGCAAAAAACTGTCTGAGGAAAGGCGGCGTTTGTGATTGGTCACAAACTGAACCAGGATTTCCAGGGCAAGAATCTTGACAACATTCGTGTTTGTTCTTTCCGTCAGGTACAGTAGGTGAAATATTAGGGTAATACCTTAATGAATACTGCTTGTTCACTGTAAAAAATAAAAAACACGATTTGTTGAGTCAGCTTAAAATAATTTGTTACCCCGCTGCCTTAAAATTTTAAGTTCAGTCAACTAAAATAAGTTTAGTCAACTTGAAATGTTAAATTGTACTAAGTAACAACTTAGATATTTGTGTTTGCTAAACTTAGCAGATGGGTAAGTATCCCAGCTGCCTTAAAATTTTAAGTTGATTCAACTTAAATATCTAAGCTGTCACTTAGTATAATTTAACATTTCAAGTTGAATAAACTGTTTTTGAGTTGACTGAACTTAAAATTTTAAGGCAGCCAAGTTACAAATTATTTTAAGTTGACTCAACAAATTGTTTTTTACAGTGTATGTATGTTTACGACCTTTTAACGTCGGTTTGTCAAAATATTGCGCCCTGCTTACTAATTCCTTCTCTATGTGATTTAGCAGCTTCCAGCAGCTTTCAATGGTTTAGACCGTATAAATTAGCAGAACAACATATTCAGTAGTACATTAACCATGAAATCCATGCTGTTGTTTACATTTGACTATCTTCAATATGGCTGCGCATCCAGGTAACTGACCAAACCCTGACGTAAGTGCAAACCAATTACAGTAGTGCATTATAAAACAGTATGCAATAATAACGTGTTGAGTGTAAATGATCATTTTTATCGAAATTATTAAATTGATGCCGCCTTATTGGAACAATAAAGCCCTCCCTACACTGTAAAAAACAATTTGTTGAGTCAACTTAAAATAATTTGTAACCTGGCTGCCTTAAAATTTTACGTTCAGTCAACTCTAAAAAAGTTTATTTAACTTGAAATGTTAATTACACTAAGTTAGCAACTTAGATATTTGAGTTGAATCAACTTAAAATTTTAAGGCAGCTGGGTTACTTACCCATCTGTTAAGTTTAGCAAACACAAATATCTAAGTTGTTACTTAGTACAATTTAACATTTCAAGTTGACTAAACTTAATAATATTTTTAATAATAATAATAATAATAATAATAATAAATTGTGCTTTTTTATTTTTTACAGTGTACACCTAACCATACCTGAAAAACACCCATGAGGCAGTTTATTTTATACTTTTTGTTTTTTTTCCTTAGTTTTTAATGACAATGAATGCCTTTCCAATGTGATATGTGATGTGAAAAGGGAAAAAAAAAATTACTTTGGCAGAAGGCAGATTCGAACTAAAATTGATTGTGTCAAAAAGACAGTATTATGTGCTTCACTACCTACGCCACTGGAGCTATTTAACAGGCGTCTTTTGTAAAGTTGTCTCGCCACACCACACGTTGGTGGGTGGAGTTAGTGTAAATAGACTCTGCCAACAAGGCCAGCGTTTGCACTTAGTGTAAACGGACAATCCGGAAAAGGATATATTCTCTAAAAACAAGTCATAAAAGAAGTTTTGCTCAAGTAAAATGGCCTTGTCTGAAGGGTGTTTTGATATCTTTCTGGAAAAAAAAGTTTTTTTCCCCTCAGTGAAGGCCAGTTTGACCTATCTCAGTGTTCCTCAAGTTCTTAGCTCACAAGGCCCTTGTGATGAAACATTTGTGTATGCCAGTTGGAGAGTTACTCATCTCCTTAGTATGGCCGACAATCCATGCACATCATTGAATCATCAACAAATGTAAGTTAGATGATTGTGTAACTGCTGCACTGTGTTCACGTGCCACTTTAGCGGACGAATCGCAGATAGAGACAAAGCGCAAGCTGATTTGCTATAAGTGGGAGCATTTTTCGGCCCCCGATAATTACAGTCATCTATCATGACTCTATTTTCTAATACAGCCCTTCTCCAGAAAAATCATCCTCAATGCTGCGCTTCTGATTGTGTGCGTTTCCTTTCATTCATGCAGCTTTGTCCTACGTCCAAATGAAAAGGGGCAGAATGCCACGATTACAGCTGGCACAGGTTAATGAATGGAAACATTGCGGTGCAGTAACATGGCCTGTAAATATGGATGCTCGTGCCATTTCTCTTCATCTAGGCACACTGCGTGGTCCTCTCAGGATGTCTGACTCACTGGTGAGTGAATGATAGCACTGGAAATAAATAGCAGCTTCTCAGTATCATTTCCAAATTAAAAGTGGAGGATGAGAAGAAGCTCAGAACGGTTCATTTTGCAGTCTATCAGAGGGGATGATGGGCCTTTTTCTCCTTCAGCAGGTGCGTGCACATGAACGCCCACGAATCTCATTCATACGGCACCCCATAGGAAGCCAGGACAAAAACATTGATGATCATGATAACGGAAACGGCGACAATCAGAAAGACAGTGATCATGCACTCTAACATTTCGTTTTTGAGGGATGGCATACAAATCTGTTCACAGAAATCTTGCCAGAGAGTTTGATTTAGGCAAACACTGTAATGCAAACACAATTAGCAAAGTAAAAGCAGAAAAAAAGGCTTTGGTGTCCACTTAAAGGGACAGTTCACCCCAAAAAATGACATTTTGGGCTTCACTCATGTTGTTCTAAAACATAAAATGAGATATTAATGTATTTTTGTTATCCTGACAAAACCTGATGCAAAACTTCGATTTGTCTCACCAAAACCTTTCAGCTGACTTTAAAAAAGTTGGAAATAAAGCATATTAATCATATAGATCACTTCAAGGATTTTTGTGCTTTTACGATTTTAAGCATGGTTTTGAAACAACATGAGGGGGAGTAAATGATGACCAAAATTCATTTATGGGTGAACTATCTCTTTAAAATTCTGCTGCTGTCTCAGGAGAGGGTTGTGAAAGGGATTTTTTTCTGTGAAATTGTGAAATTTGCATTAGTATGCTGTGTATGGGCCACTTTATGGTATTTTTTTATGGTGCTTTTGCTTGAAAGCTTGAGTAAGAGTGAGTAAAAGATGACATTTTTCTTTCTTGTGGAAACGGTTCCATCAAAACCATTCTTTTTTGTCCTAAAAATGACAGCAATGCAGAATTTAGCATTAAGGGGAAATGAGGCCTGTCCAGAACAAGAAAGAACCTTTATCAGTAATTAGTAGGATTAATATGGCTGATAATAATATAATAGTGTAGTTCCTAATGGCTGTGAAGGCAGAGATGGATGAATGGCATGAATCATCTGCTTTTCTTTTTTTTCCCCACTAATTTGTCATTGTGGTAGACCCCAGTCCTTACTGCTTGCCTGTCTGAGCCAGTGGCCATTGTAGGCCACCTTTCTCTCAGAGAATCTTAGAGAATGACTGACTCTGCCAGCTCAAGTGCTTATACCAAAGAAAAGAAGTGAAATTAATGATAAAGACTGTTTCTCCCGACAGGAATGACACTAAATGGATATCAAATTAGACTTTCTTATGAGAAAAGACTCTTGTTTTTTATGTGCGAACTTTATTGTTCAGTGTATTAAGACTTGTATAGCTTATTATAAACTAAGTCTCTTACTGAAATATGTAGAAAACCCATGGAAGATTTACGTCATTTTAAAAAATCCACGTTGTGCGATTATTTTGGTGACGTGAAATGGTTGCACTTGGTGAGTTACTGGCGCTACCTTTTGCTATTTTTTTTTTTACAACTCTGAAAATAAAATACTGATACGATGCTGTCACACCCCTGTGGACTGTTTTGTTGGTTTCGCCCTCCTGTGCCCTTATTTGGTCTTTCCTGTTCTGTTTCTTGTTAAGTCTTCCTTGGTTTATTACCCACTCCTGTCTGTGTCTCGTTAGCTACCCTTTATAAGTTTGTTTCAGTTCCTTTGTCCCTGTCCGATCTTAATGTTATGTTGGAGTGTGTTCCCCTGCTGTTCCTGTCTGTACCCTTGTTGGATTATATCATTAAAACCCTGTTTGTTATATTTCCTCGTCCTCGGCTCCTTCCTACGTCTCCTCTCTATACTCATCCTGACAGATGTGACACATTGTGTGGCTTTTGGTTGTAACTTTCAGTTGAGGGGCAAGAAGAGAAGCGATGCAAGTCTTCACTGCTTTTCCCAGCGATAAGATGAGTACAAAATAACAGGAAGATGGTTGTGGATGAATAAAACTTCCTAAAGACTCGCATCTTTGTTCTTTCCACTTTAGCCCTGATGCCTTTGAGGCTTTTAGTAGTGCACAGCTACTGAAAGAGCTTACAAATGGCAGAGACAAGAAATGCTAGATGCCATCCTGGCAGGATGTAAACATGCTGATGCTTGTCGTGACGCCGCAGCCACTGAAGAAGTTTCTCTGTGTGGATTTCACTTGATATCTAGGGGCGTTTAGACTGCCTGTGGGGAAAAATTGATGGTGTGGCATTTGGTTTAAGCCTACACTTATATCCATCACCACTGAATTGTTTTGCAGTAAAAACAGCAACAGGTAGCGCCAGTAGCTCAATGATTACAGCCGTTTCACATCACTGAAATAATGGCACCCCCACAGTCCAAAATTTGTACAAAACTATGTTGATTTTTTAAATAACGTAAATCTTAAATGGGTTTTGCACTACATATTTCAGTAAGAAACATCACTTATATTATATTAAGCCATACAAGACTTAATACCCTAAACAACGCAGTTTTTCCATCTACAAATCTTTAGGAATTGCTTCAATTTTATTCAAGTTCTGTGCATTTACAAAACGGCCAAAAACGTGTTCAACTTTCAGTTTCTGAACCCCTTGCTCTCGCCTTTGCAGCTGTTAGTTTTGTAAGTTGAAAGTTCTCTCTCTAATGCCTTTCCTCTGCACAGCTCTTGCACTTGGCAAAGTACAGACCTTTTGGGATTGTTTTTACTATGCGTTTCAAGTGTTGTTGAATAATCCATCTTTGAAAATAGTACGTTTTTAAGAGGCTCTTTGGGATACCAGCCAATGCGTAACAGGCACAGCATAAATAAAAGATTCAGATGTTAGTGTTATTTAGCAAAAATGCACATTCGTCCTTCTTTGAGATATAAACAGGAATGAGATAGTGTCTACTTTTTGACCGCCTGTACCTGGAAGGAAGGTTTCAGTTCAGCCGTAAATTAACATGCTACAGAGTTTGAAGTCACTTTCAAGATATTTCTCTGGACCTTAATTCAGATAGTAGTTTTTGAAGTAAATGATTCAGTCTTGTTCACTTATGTTGCTCACCTTTAAAATGAGAAATGTAATTTGTTTAGGCTATGTTTGGTGTTATTTTAGCTGGATAAATGCAAATATTGAAATCAAAATTGAAGTGTTTTGGCTTTTAGAATAAATATGTCGGCCTTACAAGTTATCTATAAGCTAGTGTGCTCCAAAAACAATGGCAAAATTTGCAATTTACAAGATATAAGCTTTCAAAACGTACAGTCTCTAACTTCCACCAATATGGATCAGTGATTTTGATGACATCACCATGCATTTCTACTTCTCAATAAACTTTCTGACCCCTACACTATAAATAGATGCTAAAGCTATGGCTAAAATCTATGGAAGCCCATTTCCGCCACTGACTAAAAAAAGGTTATTGCGACTTTTTATCTCACAATTCTGAAATCAACTTTTTTCTCACAATTGCGAGTTTGCATCTTGCAGTTCTGACTTTTTTCTCATAATTGCGATACAAACTTTCAATTCTGACTTTTTGCATGATATAAACTGCGGAGAAATAAAATCAGATTGATAGACAAAAACTCAAATTCTGACTTTTTTCTCACAAATGCAAGTTTGTATCTCACAAGTCTGAATTGCGTTATATTTTCTGAGAAAAAAGTCAGAATTGTGAGTTTCTGTCTCACAATTCTGACTTTATAACTAGCAATTGTGAAAAAGTCAGAATTGTGAAATGTAAACTCAGGATTGAAAAAATAGAATTGTGAGTTTATATTTCATAATTCTGACTTTATTTCTCTGAATTACAACTTTATCAGAATTGTGAGTTTATATCTCACAATTCTAACTTTATAACTAGCAATTGCAGAAAAAAGTCAGAATTGTGAAATATAAACTTGCAATTGTGACAAAAAATAGTCAGAATTGTGTTTATATCTCGTAATTCTGACTTTATTTCTCATAATTGTGAGTCTCTGTCTCACAATTCTGACTTTATAACTAGCAAGAACTTTATAACTAGCAAGAAATTGTGAGTTTATATCTTGTACGTTCTGACTTTATTTCTCGGAATTGCAACTTTATTTCTTAGAATTGAGTATATGTCTTACAATTCTGACTTTATAACTAGAAATTGTGAAAAAAAAGTCAGAATTGTGAAAGGTAAACTCGCAATTGCGAGAAAAAAAGTCAGAATTGTGAGAGAAAAAGTCGTTTTTATTCAGTGGTGGAAATGCGCTTCCAAGGAAATCAGTCACTTGTTCACAGAGTTAGTATTTTCTGTATGGTAAATCAAAGACTATAGAATACCCAAGATGTGTCACTCGTATAGTTTTGACAGGGGAAAGATGCAATGTTCATTATGGCGGCGAAGTCCCGCCGCCTTAATGAAAACCAATCGTTGATTAGTAAAGTCAGTGTGTCACAGACGTGCGCTCAGTACTGTGCATGCGCACTGGATGATCTCGCCTGAAAAATAAGCTTTTTTTAAACGCTGTTGGAGCATAAGGAACAATATTTATGAGGCAGTTCTTGTCAGATTTCATTGGTTATTTTCAAATATGAAATTTTATTGTAAGCTTGGTGAACAGTTTTGGAGAATTTGATGTTTCCCCATTCAAAGAGATAGGATCTGCACTTGCATGCCAGAGATGCGTTTCAAAGATGGCTGCCGAATGAAATGACTTGTCTTAAAGGGACTTTGGGAAAATGGCACATAGTGCACTATATAGTGGACAGGGAATGATTCAGACAATTTAAATATGCTTTCCATTGGGGCGAAGGAAGTCTGGTTTCACACTGTCACGTGAACTGCTGCGGTCCAGAGACACTACTGTGTAAATCGGCGCAGACCACAAAACTTATTGAACCCATTTGATTTCTACACAGAATGTGATATTTTATTGCGATATGGATAAGATTGTGGCTGTCAAATGTGGATTTACCGAGCTCAACGGCTCTGACCCAAGCTATAATATAAACAAAACACTATTGGCTATTAAAAAAAGGGGGCGTGACGGCTTGATATGTCCCGCCCTGTCTTCCTGTTGCGGTTGAAATTACAACACATAGAATAACACTGCGTGTTTCAAAGCATTTCAGTGGACCTTTAAACACCCTCTGATTTGTAGACAAATTTAAAGGGTTACTCCACCCCAAAATTAAAATTTTGCCGTTAATCACTTACCCTCATGTCATTCCAAACCCGTAAAAGCTTCATTCGTCTTTGGAACACAATTTAAGATATTTTGATTGAAAACCGGGAGGCTTGAGACTGTCCCGTTGACTGCCAAGTAAATACCGCTGTCAAGACCCAGAAAAGTATGAAAGGCATCGTTAAAATAGTCCATCTGCCATCAGTGGTTCAATCTGAATTTTATGAAGCAACGAGAATACTTTTTGTACGCAAAGAAAATAAAAATAACGACTTTATTATACAATTCATCTCATCTGCGTCACCGTAGCGTCATTTTGGAGAATATCCACTGGACGCAAACTGCGTACGCTGTTCTGTGTCAGCGCACCACACGGATACACTGTTTTCGTTCAAATCAAAGCGTAAAGAACGTAGAAGACATATCTGTGTTGTGCGCTGACACAGAACAGTGTACGCAGTTTGTGTCCAGTGGATGTTCTCCAAAATGGTGCTACGGTGACGCAGATGAGATGAATTGTTGTCGTTTGTTTTATTTTCTTTGCGTACAAAAAGAATTCTCGTCGCTTCCTAAAATTCAGATTGAACCACTGATGGCAGATGGACTATTTTGACGACGCCTTTCATACTTTTCTGGGTCTCGACAGTGGTATTACTTGGCAGTCAATGGGACAGTCTCAAGCCTCCCGGTTTTCCAAAACATCTTAAATTGTGTTCCGAAGACGAACAAAGCTTTTACGGGTTTGGAACAACATGGGGGTATGTGATTAATGACAAAATTTGGACCCTTTATATTAGGTGGCCTTAACTACTATGTACTTACATTTAAATGAATCATTTGGTACAATGCAATTGTTGTGTACATGCATGTTTTTACATTGTACTTATATTTTTAAAAATACCTATATGTAATTACATCTTTAATTAATTGCATGTATAATTATACTGTTGACCCATCCCTTACAGCTTAACCCACCCTTAAACTTACCCATACCACCGAATCTGTCCCTAACCTTACCCGTATCCCACCTTAATAGCAGCTTAAAAGTATTTTGCAATACAATATGACCACAATAAGTACATTATACTTATTTTTTGATGTAAGTACATTGTAGTTAAGGCCACCTAATATAAAGTGTGACCCAGAATTTTCATTTTGGGGTGGAGTAACCCTTTAATATAGTTTAGTAAGAGTTGATTTGTTTTTTTCAGCTGAGTCATTTGTAGTGTGTTTGTGTGTGTACATTATATAAAATTCTCTTTCTAGAATATGTCCTGTTTTAATTGCTAAAATAGGTGTTGTGTGCTTTCATGTGGGTTTTCTTGAGATATGAGTTGTCTCTGAAGCTTTTAGATCCATTTGAATATAATTAATCCAGTTTTTTTTTTTTTCTTTTAAATAGAAAAAGAAATACATTTGAAGCTACTATCTGTTAATTAAAATTTGACAGATGAACTGACACTTCAATCTGACATCCATGTTTAATATTTACTTTCGTCTCCGTCACTATGGTTACAGACATTTATGATGAGAAGGGCATCCTGGGCCTTTGGGTTCACCTTAAACAGAATCTCAGGTATGTGGCCGTCAGCACTTAAGGGCCATTAATCCACCTGCACTCTCAGGAACAAACAGACCAGACACTCACAAATCGCCCAGAGAAATGGGCCTGTCCGAACTTGCTGACTAACGGCCTCCTGAAAGTGTTGCATAAGTGGAGATGTTTCAGGAGGTTTCATAAGACAAGTAGAGATGACATTTATTCCCTCAAAGTATTCAAAGCTCTTCGTTTGGTGCCCGGACTTCAACGTTCATTGTCTCTAAGACACAGAGCTGATTTCTATCCTGCTGCCTTCTGTCCCAAGATGCCATGACATTAATTAGGAATGGCATTTTTAACTTCTGGTGCAAGAATGACGCTGATTCTCTTGTTCCCTCTCTGTATATCTTTCTCAATGTCTCTTTCATACTTCCAGCATGTCCCCTCGAGTGACAAGACGTTAAAAGCACATAATGAATACGTAAGTTAGAGCTTTTCAGAGTTTTGATGAGACCCGTGTGCTGCGCCGCATCCTCTCCTCTGCTTAAGATACTGCTGTTTTCTCGGGAGACAGCGGGCAGGGTTATGAAATCATATTATATTTAATAGGAAATGTGAAATTTACTCATGTCGCCCCAATAATGTATGACCCACGAAACACAATACTTTCGGTTTGTTCCTCACACAAACCTACTGGGTGAATACACCAAAATCAAGTATATGAGTCATATGGATCACTTTAAAGATTTTATTATGGTGCGTTTACATCCATTTTGAAGCGTAAATGCTTGACCTGGACATTCAAAGAAGGAATCTGGAAAGGCATGCAGTTGAATAAATGACCAAAAGTTCTTTTGTGGGTGAACGGTGTGCTTAAAAATTCTGCTGCTGTCTCGGGAGAAGGTTGTTAAAAGGGATTTTATTCCGTGAAAATTGTGAAATTTGCATTAATATTCTATGTAAGCGCCGTTGTCTTTATCCACAGTCGCCTTTTATGTCAAGACATGCTACGCTCTTAAGTGCTATCTGGGTTTCCCATATGATTTAGCTGGAGTTCAATGAATAACATTGCATTCATGTCTAAATAATAAAATATGACGTGATGTGATTGCGTTGGGCACTGAGTACCCAGAACCAATTTACCAATTTACTTAGGAGAGAGGCTGTACACTACTTTAATGGGCTTGTGTCATAATCTCTACAGGGCTTTTCCCTTAAATGGCTGTCAATCCTGATTCAACATTTTTTACTAAAAAACTGTTGTCTCAGACACACAGAGGCTCAAGTAAACGGAAATTACTTTTATATAGTTTACAGACAGACGCTGTGAGCAGTAAAGACAGATGCGCTCAGCCTAATTCTGTATTGAGTTTCTGTAATTGTTTCTTGTTCCTCTTGCTTCACGCTAACATTCGCTATTTCCAGTTTCTATTTGAGTTCAATTTTGCATCTACTTCTGAAATATATCGCTCTCACTTGAGTTGTTTGGTACATTGGCTGGAAAAGATCACTTTATTGGAGAATTACTTTCTTTGCTTCTAAGATAAGAGCTAGTTCAGCAGCAGATGTGCTAGAACACTTGATTTTGAGTGCAGAATTTTGGAGTAAAATGAGGAAATTTACCTAAACTGTAATTTATATTAATGATGTATATATTTAGTACTTTAGTTTTAGTAACTATTTGAAAATCTGGAATCTGAGGGTGCAAAAAATCAAAATAATGAGAAAATCAGCTTAAAGTTTTTCGCAATGCATATTACTAATCAAAAATTAAGTTTTGATATATTTACGGTAGGAATTTTACAAAATACATTTATGGAACATGATCTTTACTTAATATCCTAATGATTTTTGGTATATAAGAAAAATCGATAATTTTGACCCATACAATGTATTTTTGTCTATTGCTACAAATATATCCGTGCTACTTAAGACAGTTGCAGAAGTTTACATACGCTTGATTACTGTGTTGTTACCTGAATGATCCACAGCTGTTTTTTTTTGTTTGTTTTGTTTTGTGTTGTTTAGTGGTAGTTGTTCACAAGTCCCTTAGTTAAAACTGCCTGTTGTTCTTTAGAAAAATCCCACAAATTCTTTGGTTTTTCAGCATTTTTGTGTATTTGAACCCTTTCCAACAATGACTTTATGATTTTGAGATTCATATTTTCACACTGAGGACAACTGAGGGACTCATATGCAACTATTACAGAAGGTTCAAACGCTCACTGATGCTCCAGAGGGAAAAACTATGCATTAAGAGCCAGGGGTGAAAACTTTTGAACAGAATGAAGATGTGTACATTTTTCTTATTTTGCCAAAATATCATATATATATATATATTTTTTTTCATTTAGTACTGCCCTTCAGAAGCTATAGAAGACACTTACATGTTTCCCAGAAGACAAAATAAGTTAAATTTACCGTGATCTCAAATTCAAAAAGTTTTCCCCCCCTGGCTCTTAATGCATTGTGTTTCCTTCTAAAGCATCAGTGAGTGTTTGAACCTTCTGTAATAGTTGCGCACAGTTATCCTCAGTGTCAAAAGATGGATCTCAAAATCATGCAGTTATGGTTGGAAAGGGTTCAAATACAAAAAAATCTTGAAAAACCCAAAAATTTGTGGGGCCTGAAGGATTTTTCTGAAGAACAGCAGACACTTTAACTGTTCAGGATAAGGGACTCATGGGACTCAATAATTATCACTAAAAACAACAAAAAAACACACATAGCTGTGGATAATTCAGGTAACAACTCAGTATAAAGAATCAAGCATATGTAAACTTATGGATTTTAATACAGTTATTTATAATTACATTTTTTTTAATAACATTTAAAAAATATTTCTATATTTAAAATCTAATATGTACTATAATTAAATAGATTAGATACATAAAAAAAGTAATAATAAAGAATAAGTATATGTATCCAAACTAGCAATAATCATGTTATATTTCTCACTATTAGATTTAAAAATCATAATATCGATGCTCTTATTAAATGTAATTTCCCAAAGCCAATTTTTAGGCTCAGTTGGTCTTTATTAAGTGTTAATTTTGGACCCTGAGTTTAGATATGAAGTTGGCTTATGATTAACTGAAACTTCTGTATCATCCTCTTATAATTTTTCTCGTATAATCATAATTACATCCCCTCCTTGTCATTGAGTTTGCATTTATTGTTACGGTGGTTGCCGTTGAGTTCAAACTTGATTAAACTAACAGATCCGTTCGGTGCTTTACGCACTTCGTCGAGATGCGAAATTAATTCCACCAGTGCAAACAAGATCAATCCTGCCCCTTCCCCTTTAAGCAAGACAAATATCCTCAGGATGACTTTTATAATAAATGTGCTCTAATGTAGAAATATGATGGCATAAGCAGTTCTATTAGAGTGAGGTGAGTGCTGCCTCTGCCTCAGCATTATCATTATAGTAATGAATTACAGCAAAGTGGTATTTGAGCGTGTGCAACAGGGACAGGGACTGATTCATTGTGTTGAACTCATCATAAATGTGCTTCACTGGTATCAGAGCTGCCAAATTATCATCTGACTTATTGATTTGTTTATCCAATTATGCACGTTTTGTGTGGTATCTTCTCGTTATTCCCCCGGTGACATTTATATTGGACGCATGTTTGCTTATAGGGACTTACCGCTCTACGTCTCCCGTGATAATTGAAAACGAGGGTCAGAGTCATCCAGCGTGGTGCCAGCTCGTGCATTAGAAGACGTTCCCGCTCCCACCCATACAAACACTCTGTAAAGATACAGAATACTTGAGTCATGTCAGTTTTGTGACACTTAGATTAAGAGTAGAGTGGGTTGTGTTTCAAAACATGGTGATTTACCTGCCTAGACAGTATTTTAAGCTTCATTGGCAGTCCCTAGGTAGGTTTTCAGGCTTTCAGGCCTGAAAAAAAGATGCAAAAGCAACAAAAAAGGTACAAATAATCCCTGTTATATCTCAGGTCTGCTGATGTCACACAATAGCTTTGTGTGAGGAAGTTTAAAGCTATTCATTGATAATTTTCCCCTCCAGTGAGCTGTTAACTCCCAGTGAATCACTGATTCAGTGAATTGAATCAGAGAATTAGATCTAACTTTAGGTGAGTAATGATTTATTTTTCGATCTGTCTTCTCGTATTGTATGGCTTCAGAAGGCTTGGAATAGTGCACAAAAATCATCACGTTTATGATATTTTTATTGTGATTTAAAAATAAAATGATGTAGACTTATTCACATTCAATTTCATTTAATTTTTGACTGCTAATAATGCATTCATGCAATAGCATTTTGATTATAATATGTGACCCTGGACCACAAAATAAGTCATAAGGGTCAATTTTTTTGAAATTGAGATTTATACATCATCTCAAAGCTGATAAATAAGCTTTCCATTGATGTAGGGTTTGTTATGATGATATATTGATGATGATGATATATTTTCATCATATTATATGATGATATATTTTTACTTCAATTTTAAATTTTTTGTCAGAATAGCCGTGTGTTTTGGTGGAAAAAAAAAAAAAAAATTATATATATATATATACACACACACACAAACTTTTATGATTCCTCATTCTTTTTCAGTTTCATTTAATTTTTGCATTTTTACGAAATTTTCAGTTTTTGCTCCCAAAAATATGATCAAACAGTAATTGACAGCCCCCCTACCATACCATCCTAGACCCCCTGAGGGTCACAAACCCCCTGTTGAACTGATTCTTTGTTCTTCTCATCCTCTTTATATCTCGTTACCCCCAAATGCTCCCAGTTTGTTGTGAAAATTTACCTCCTCAGGGTTCACACTCCAAAATAGCTAATTATCCCCAAGACATTGTTTCTCTCGTTCCGTCTCTCACTTTTTTCATTCTGTCTCACTTGTTCTCTTTTCTTTGTTCCCAGTGGCACCTGGGTTCACACTCCAAATGGCACCTCCATTGGCAGCACCAGTGTGTTGGTTCAGCGTGTCAAAGTGGAACGACGTCGAGGTCAGCCAGGTCAGTGTTGCTCCCCACTGCCGCTTCAGGGTGAGTCGGCCCATCGGCCCTGTTGCCTGCCAGTCTGTAGCTGTGCCAGGCCCGCAGAGGTCAGAGAACTGCCTCGCAATGGGGGTGGAAACTGGATTCAGCCGGATGTGACTGCTGAATAAAACAACTGCACAGGGCGCATGTTATCTAGTCATGCACAAACACACGGGCAAACCCACACGGAATTTGTGCCGCAGAACTCAGCTGATTTCAGCAGAATTACAAAACTTGTCAGTCACAAAGTTCCAGTGTTTTTGTTTATTAAATATTTGGGCTAATCTGAATATGCCGCAGATGACAAGAAGAATGCAGTACTGTCAGACATTTACCATGTTTAATGGTGCACTCAGGTTTTTTTTTTCGTTTTTTTTTTTGTTTTCAAAATCTATTACGCTCACCACGGTTTTTTTTCAGGATTCTTTGAATTTGAAAAGTTAAAAAGAACAGGATTTATTTGGCATAGATGTCTTTTGTAACTTGTAATCTTGTAATCTTGTCTTTTTCCACAAATTTTGTATGTATGTAAAACTGTAAAATCCAAGGTACACGTTTGTAGTAATTGTGCAGTTATTTCTCCTATAGTATTTTTGTCACTTCCAAATACAATAATATAAAATTAATATTAAAGGGTTATATTGACCTATTAAAATTTTGTTTATATCTGCCTTGTAAATATATTTTTTTGCTGTTTTATCAAAATGTTTACAGAGGTAAATCAGTAACAATTACAATTTTAACAATATTTATTAATGACATTTGTTGTATTTTGAACCCATTTTTTCTTTGTAAAAGGCAAAAAGTTGATTCTTAAGTTAACTTAAGGATTCATTAGTTCGAATATACATTGAACCAAACACTATCATAACATCTTAGTTGATAATTCAGTGTAATACAGAGTGTTTTGGTAGCGACCACATCACATCACAGAATTTTAACCCACATACTAAAACACTAAAACGTACTAAAATACTAAAAAAAAAAAAAAAAAAAAAAAGTAAAAAAAAAAAATTGCATTACTGTTCTAAAATTTTGTTTATTTCCCCCAAATAAAAGATTATGTGTTCTGTTGTCGCTAACAAAACAATGAAAACAATGACATGTTTTGGTTATGACTGTTACGGTAGTGACAATTTTATGGGATAACACCCAAAGTCAGTTCTGAACAGTTGTACACATATAAAAACTAAATGTTACGGAATAACTCTCAAAAAAGTGTTTAATTATAGAAACATGGTGTACGGTAGTGACATTCTTTAAAGTTACACACACATTTTTCATACTTTTGAACACAGTTACCTCAAAATGAGGATGTAATGAAATATTTTTTATTATGTATTTAAACATTTTTACATATTAATTTATAAAATATTACAGTATTTTAATTATATGAATTTGTTTTCTTACATTTATTTAATTTATAATTCAGAACAGCCATGTGTACAGTATAGCTCTAATATAGCTCTAATTCATAGTGACAGTTTTATGGGATAACACCCAAAAAAACAAAGACGTCACTACTGAAACATCATCAAATGTTTTGTCGTGACAATTTTATGGGATAACACCCAAAACAACAAAGACGTCACTACCGAAACATCACCACATGTTTTGATCGTGACTGTTTCGTAGTGATAGTTTTATGGGATAACACCCAGAAAAACAAACAAGTCACTACCGGAACGTCATCAAATGTTTTGGTCGTAACTGTTTTGGTAGTGACAATTTAATGGGATAACACCCAAAAAAAAACCTAAATAGTGACTGTTTTGGTAGTGACAATTTTATGGGATAACACCCAAAAATACAAACACGTCACTACCGAAACGTCATTAAATGTTTCGGTCGTTACTGTTTTATAGTGACACTTTTATGGGAGAACACCCAAAAAAAAAACTAAATAGTGACTGTTTTGGTAGTGACGATTTTATGGGATAACACCCAAAAAAACAAAGACTTCACTACCGAAACGTCAACAAATATTTCGGTCGTAACTGTTTTATAGTGACAGTTTTATGGGGTAAAACCCAAAAAAAACCCAAAGTAGTGGCTGTTTTGGTAGTGACGATTTTATGGGATAACACCCAAGAAAAACAAACACGTCACTACCGAAACGTCACCAAAAGTTTTGGTCGTGTCTGTTTCAGTAGTAACAGTTTATGGAATAACACCCAAAAAACAAAGAAGTTACCAAAACGTTACTAAATATTTTGGTTGTGACTGTTTTGGTAGTGACAGTTTTATGGGATAACAAAACGTCACCAAATGTTTCGGTTGTGACTGTTACGGTATTGACAATTTTAGATACTTTTAAACCTAGTTCAAAGATACTAATCAGCATGGTTAGCTAGCACAGTTGTGAACAGTTGTACCACACATCAAAACTAAATGTTATGGAATATCTCCCGAAAAAGTGTTTAATTATAGAAAAATGGTGTTCGGTAGTGACATTCTTTAAAGTTACACACAGATTTTTCATAATACATAGTACATAATTGACACAAATTGTGTAACTATAACACATTAGTATGTCGAAAATTAGCAGGAATAACACATGATTGAGTTAATAGTAACACATAATGTGTTGTCCTTAGAGGTTTTCAACACATCCTTTTTAAGAGTGTAGTTATAACATTTACCTGCAGGTGCAAATGGGACCATAAAGACTTGGAACGCAGAAGGTCTAAATGAAAAAGAAAACGACAATACTAAGTGCACTTGAACTAACCCCTCATTATTTTAGCCTACACTTTGCTGTTCAACTAACTGTCAAAGACAGGAGAAAGTAGAGAAAAACGACCCTTGGCACTTTCTTTTGATTACCTGAATTGTAGAAATGCTCTCAAAGCCCATTTCCCCACATCACTGAAAATGAACGTAAAAGGTCTTTAATAGACTCTAAGACCTTAGTTATTTTACAAAGCAGCTTACGTTAGGACAGCACAGTCTGGCCGTGTCCTTGTTTGGGTGAGGAGAGATAAAGTAAAGACATGTAAAAAGTGTGTGTGTGTGTGTGTGTTGCAGTCAAGCAGAGAGCTAAGATGACAGGCACTCTCACAGTCCATTGTAATTTATTTTAATTGCGTGAGCTCCTCCACAGAGGTGGCCTGAGGTAATAAAAGAAGCGGTGATCGATAATTTCCATTTTTGAAGTTAATTTTTTACAATCTTTCCCTCTCAATGGGCGCGCCCCCTCGCTGGCATGTGGCAGATGAACGTAAATATGTGTCAGAAAGACATATCGCTAATCAAGCGGAGCCGAGTGTTATATTTAGGCGCTGAGTGAGTCTGTTCGGGGCCCCCTGTGGGCCCTTGGGGACCCGCTGATGCTGACAGACTCAGAAATATGAGACTGCATCATGTCTGCGTCTCAGCAGGTGAAGGAATCAGGGCGGACAGGTCTGCTCTGCTGCTCCGCTCCACTGGAATCATAAATAATGTGACTCCACGCTGTGACTTCCACCTTCGCTCTCATCACTGATTTTTTTCTCTCATATTTACATAGAGTATTACTGAGACTTTCTTTTTAATGAGAAAGATAATGCTGGGTTGAATTATTAATGCGTTCGTGGGGTAAGGATGCGCAGCGCATCTCTTATAGGTTGAAATCTGCATTGCTACTAGCCACACGTTTGACTATCACTCATCAACTTGGGTTACTGTGGCCAAGCCCCGCCTATTTGAATTGACTGACATGTAATGCAACCAATCACAGTTTGTTTTCAGATTTAGCCTGGCAGTTTCAGCCAACTATTTAGTTTTCCGTACGCAATATGCATCAGGTTGTCAGCGAACGAATTTGTGGGCGGTCTGTGGGTGTTTCATGTGAGGCTGAGACTACAGCATCCCAATCGAGGTCTAATTTCTCTGTGCTGTGCTGCCTGACAGCGTCCTCTATCTCCGAATGGATGGATATGTAACACCCCGCCCCTTTTTCTACTTTAGGTCATCGTTCTCTCTCTCTCTAACGATCACCCGCTTGCTAAATAGTCTTTTAATCGCATTTTAATCAGATCATTCACAGTTTCAACCAGTATTTGACATTCAGCAAAAGCACAGCATCTCCAAATGTGTGAGCTGAATAAATAGTTCGGCTATAGAATAAAGTAGAATAAAGTATCATTCAGTATGATTGCGTGACTGGAAGAGCATGTGAAATGAGTGATGTCTGTGGATGCTTTCAGGCCACATTGATGGTTTGATTTGCAGGATGTATAGTGGCTTTGACTCTCTCTTTAAGGGTATTTTCTGAGTTAAATAGAAAATGTGTCCCTCAAAACAAGAAAAATGCATGTTTACAGGAATGCACTTACAATATAAATGGTATTTATAGATTTGGCGGAGGCTTTTATCCTGAGTACTCAAAGTATATGTTTTAGCAGTTGTATTCCTTGGAAATCAAACCTTGGCATTACTAGCAACATACTTTGCTGCACTTTTTTACTCAGAACTCACAATTTTATTATCATAGACAATAATATTAATAACAGTGACATCATTATGTCAAATAAAAAAAAAAAAAGATTATTATTATTATTATTATACTTATTATTATTATTATTATTATTATTATTAAGGTATACATTTTATTAGTTTATGCACACCCTAAAAATCAAACCCATTATATTTTTAACTGCAATAATAATAATAATAATAGTAAAAAAAAAATTAGTTTACAGGTACAGTTTTTTAGTTTATGCACATCATGGAAATCGAACCCATTATATTTTAACTGTATTATTATTATTATTATTATTATTATTATTATTATTAATAATAATAATAATAATAATAATAATAATAATTATTATTATTATTATTATTATTATTATTATTATTATTATTAAGGTATACAGTTTATCAGTTTACCAGTTTACGCACACCCTGGAAATCAAACCATTATATTTGAACTATAATAATAATAATAATAATAATAATAATAATAATAATAATAATCATTATTAGTAGTAGTAGTAGTATTAGTAGTATTTTGTAATGTATGATTCAGAATTCTCTTACTGTACGTCAGATTTTTTTTAATGGTTGAATGGACTCTGATTCTTATGTTCCTACATGTTTTAAGTCTGAAATATTTTATTTGTGTGTTTATTTATGTGTGTATGTGTGTGTGTGTGTGTGTGTGTGTGTGTGTACCTGGTAGTTATTACATTATGGGGACCAAATGTCCTCACAAAGGACATTTGTGAGGTCCCCATGAGGAAACAGGCTTATAAATCATGCAGAATGAGTTTTTCTGAGAAAGTAAAAGTGTGCACAGTCTCCTGTGAGGGCAAGGTTTAGGTGTAGGGTAAGTGTAGGGCGATAGAAAATACGGTTTGTACAGTATAAAAAACATTACGCCTATGGAATGTCCCCATAAAACATGGAAACACAACATGTGCGTGTGTGTGTGTGCGTGCATGTGCGCATGCAAGATCCATTATCTTTCTGCAGCTGGTATGTCAGCTGTTCTAATTGGAGACACATTTTCACCAGGCAACACTGAAACTGCCATGCATTGTCTTAATTAACCAAAACTCAGCTGACTGCACTGGGCAAACTAGGATACACACACACTCAACTCAGTATGCTATTAATGTAAAAATGTTTCAACAAACACACACACACACACACACAAAGAGAGCCACTTTCATTCACTTTTTCACTAACTTACGTTTTATCCATGAGAACCACATAGCAAAATCAACAGCTTTTAATCACTGTTCATTATGTATGGAATTGCTGGAGGGAGCTAGATGGTTCTTCATGGTGACTGTGGGAGAATTAGAGTGAGAGAGAGAAGGAAAAAAAGATATTTTATGAACAGACATAATCCTGCATGTGCACACCTTCATATCCATTTGCTTAAATAATATTAGCTCCATTTGTCTGTAATTGTGCTAAGAGGTTAATTGCAAGTGCATTTCTTGCTCTCCTTTTCCCATTTACTCAAATTCATTTGTAACCATTCGCACTCACACTGGGAAGCATTTTCTGCAATGTACAGCAGCGGTGCCATGGATTATGATGGCTAATGGGGAAGTTGAGCTTTTCTTGGCAGTCTTGGGTCCCCACACGCCCATGAGCAACGTAGCCCAGCATGCACCTGTGATAATGGGCGCCGAAAGCTCGGTAAATAAATGAATAGGGCCAAAGGAGGCATCCCCTCCAGACCAAGGCATCAGCATAAAGCGCTTTCAGCAAATTAAATGTTTTTTGAAAGTGGCCATTACACCTTGGGTGTGCATTAATTTTCAATAATTTAGAAGTCCAGAAGTCAGTTATTCAGCTTGTCACATTAGTACACTTTGTTTTCAGGGTGTTTGGTCAGATTTTCTTTACAAAATTGCTCAGATGTTCAGAACTTTTTTCTTAAATGGCTATTTCTAAGTAGTTTTTAGCAGAACACAGCAGTGTTTGTACAGTATGTGAGTGATTACTGATGTCTGTCCCAGCTATACACCTCACATTATTGCATATAATTACAGTGTTATCGTCTGGACATTTGCCCAGCTGCTGAAATTGCTGTGCTTTCTTTTTTTTAAAAAAGAAAAATTGAAATTGCTTGTCATGCAATTTGCTGGTCCTTTTCTGGTACATTTATTATGAAAGACTGTACGACCCTTTAAAGGTGGTAAATTGATATCAAGCTGAAATATAGCCGTGACTATGGAAGCCTGAATAGAAGAAAAAAACTTTATTTCTAAGTAGTGTTACTTTGTATCTCACAATGTGGCTTACCATTGTGAATCTATCTTTGACATTATGGCCTCATTGACATTTGGCATTATGGTCTCATGGCATTATGGTCTCATTGTTAGTGCAAATTCACTCTCTGACAGCAGGTGGTGCTTATGGAACAGTGGCAATGCAGTGTTTCCATGGTTACCTCTGTATATAAAGCAACGCTGTGCTTTTAAAAACTACATTAAAGGAGAAGTCCACTTCCAGAACAACAATTTACAAATAATTTACTCACCCCCTTGTCATCCAAGATGTTTATGTCTTTCTGTCTTCAGTCGTAAAGAAATGATGGTTTTTGAGGAAAACATTTCAGGATTTTTCTTCATATAATGGACTTCAATTGTGCCCCTGATTTTTAACTTCCAAAATGTAGTTTAAATGCAGCTTCAAAGGGCTCTAAACGATCCCAGCCGATGAACAAGGGTCTTATCTAGCGAAGCGATCTGTCAGTTTTTTCGAAAAATAAAAATTTGTATACTTTTTAAGCACAAAAGCTTGTGTAGCACAGGCTCTGGAATGCGCGTCCTTGAATGATTCGTTCATTTTGAATGGATCTTTAATGTGACTTGGGAAAAATGAGTCGTCTCGGGGAGTGATTCGTTCAGTCGTGCATGCGCAATATCCTGTTAGGTTCAGTACTAGAATTAGTTCACCTGTTTACGAGTCTCTGGGTTTTTCGAGTCGTTCGTTCATCTTATGGGGCTGTCACGTGATGAACCAACGACTCAAACCCGAAAACATGTCAGATAAGAGGTGAGGTGAGCTAATCATAGACTAAAGACCCAGGTAAATAATGAATTCATCTTTTCTGTTTCTTATAGCATTATAGTTTTGTCTTGTTTGTAGTGTGATCAGTGTTTGTGTAAGCAGTAGATGTGTTAGGGAAGAAACACGTAACATTTTAATTATATTTTGCTAAAATGAACAAAATGACTCAAAAAGATTCATTAATTTTGCTGAACAAGGCTCAAAGGTCCGAGTCGGTAAAATGATCCGAACTTCCCATCACTACTACGGTCTAAGTTCATCATCTGTGTAGAGTGTGGTGAAAAACTCCATCTTATTTTCTCCTACAACTTCAGAATCGTCCGACATCGTTGTAGCTTTTTTGTTTGTAAACAGCGTTTGACTTACTTGCACTTTGTTGGTCTTTGCACGTTCGCTTTGTATACACTGGGTCTGTAGTGCCGCGTAACCTTTTAACGTAATTCAGTAGTATGTAGTGTCGTGAACGCGCATCTCAGAGCCTGTGCTACACGAGCTTCTGTGCTTAAAAAGTATAAGAATTTTTATTTTTCGAAAAAAAAAGACAGATCGTTTCACTAGATAAGACCATTCTTCCTCGGCTGGGATCATTTAGAGCCTTTTGAAGCTGCATTTAAACTACATTTTGGAAGTTCAAAATTGGGGCACCAATGAAGTCCATTATATGAAGAAAAATTCTGAAATGTTTTCCTCAAAAATCATTTCTTTACGATTGAAGACAGATCAAATCAGTTTACAGTTTAAACCGGTATATCGCCTAGCACTACTCACAATATGACTTTATATTTCCCAATATGACTTTTTATCTCACAATTTAGCTTTATATTTCCCAGTATTAATTGTATCTCAGAATGCAGCTTTATATCTATGATTGTAAACGTATATTTAGGGGCCAAGCACGAAGGGAGATGGATAGAATTCTTTTTATTCTTCTTCTTCCGTTTCTTCTTCTGGAGTCTATAGCAGCCCATAGAACCACTTACGGGAAAGTTATGAGTTATGAAATTTTCCACACTGATAGAGGACAGTCTCATCATTAACCTCAGCAGATTTGGTGTCTCTAACTCAAACTCTCTAGCGCCACCACTTGTCCAAATTTTTACTCATGTTTATGCTAATAACTTTTCAACTGTGAACTCCAGATGGAAAATTTTCTTTTCCTCTGAATCCTTGGCTCATGCCGAGTCACCTAAATTATAAAAATAAATTATAAAAAAGAAAAAATCATAAGGTTTAGTTTCTTCGCTATTTTTAATAGTTTATAAAACCTACTTTTTGAACGGTTTGTCTGATGTTTACCAAATTTGGCTCAGATCATCTTTAGACCATGCTGGCAAAAAGTTATGGAATTCAAGTTGGTTAGTCAAACCATTCTCAAATAACATTTGAACGAATTCTACGAATGGCACACAAAAATGGATGTGAGGCTATCCACCTTATTTTAAATTGTGGAAGTAAGCTGTTTTCTGGTAATGTGTTAGACTTCCTGTTCATAATCTGCCATAGAGAAATAACGAGAAGAATATTGAAGTGCCGTAAATGGTAAAACAGTTTGCACTACAAACTACTGTGTTCATAATTAAGATAATACATTAAAATAATATGGTAAGACACACTCATTTGCAGTATCAAGCAGCAAAACAAGCTGTTTTGTACAGATAAACATAGCTGGACGCGGATGAGACCGGAAGCCAGACACATTAAATTTACAAACGGCCGCCTTCACTCTTACGTTAAAAATAAGGTGGATATCTCCGCAATGGTTTGGCGTATTGAGACCAAACTTGGTGTGTGTTATAACAACTATGACCTGAGGCTACCTACACAGTTTCAACACAGCACCACCTAGTGGCCAGGAGATATAAAAAATTACTATTTTGAATTTTATCGTAAAATGCTATATTTTACGAACGGATTGGTGTATCATTACGAAACCTGGTATGTGTCTTGGGCATCATGCCCTGATGGTACTCAAAATATTAATAAAAGTTATAAAGAAATTTGCAAAAATGCTAATAACTTTGGAACGTATTAGCCTATTGTAAAGAAACTGGTCTCAATATATTCTTTGAGTCATGCCGAGAACATTGATACCAGTCATGCTAAAATTGGCCTCCTACACCGGTGGTCCGATTTTCATCAGATTTGACTCAGATCATCTTCAGACCATGTTGGCAAAAAGTTATGGATTTCATGTCGATATATGAAACGTTTGTCGTTTAATGCATAAATTAATTTGTTGGAATGATGCCAAACTGCATCTGAGACTGTATCTCTGCAAAACTTAGACATATTTGCACCAAACTTTGCATGTGCCATTGTCACCTCACACTGACCACACCACATCAATTTGGTAACAGCGCCACCTATTTCCAAAAAAGTGAATAACTATTGCTTGCATTAGGTTATTGTAATTAAACTGGTCTCAAAATATTCTTTGGTTAATGCTGAGAACATGGATTCAAATTTTGCTTCCTGTCTACCATTTTGATTTATGTTGAAAACCTACTTTTTCAAACTCATCCTAGTCCATTTGTCTGATTTTCACCAAAATCGAGTCAGATTATCTTCAGACTGCGCTGACAAAAAGTTATGGATTTCATCTTGATAGACGAAACCGTATTCGCACAGCGCTGCTACAAATGTGAGGCAAGTTGCCAAAATGACTCTGATGCTGTATCTCTGCAAAGCTATATTGACACCAAACGTTATTTGTGCCATTGTCAGCTCACACTGACCACACCATTTTTGTAACAGCAACACCTACTGGTCAACAGTGATAAATCTTTTAATCATATTAATAGTGACTGTATTTTATTTTTCAGCCGTTTTGCTTAAAATCATAAATATGTCATTAATTGCTGCTTGCAGCTATATTTTTTCTTGTGTTTATGACTATTTCTTATTTTAAACTTTATCTCTCAGTTATTTTTTTACAATTTTCACTCTGATGTGGAAACAGGTTTCCATTAAAGACCTTGAAATATTTCATAACCATTTGTTTGTCACCCAGTCAGAATCAGGAATGTAACAATTTGACAGTTGAGAACAATTTGAATCACCTTTAGTTACAGATCAAATTGGTTCAGACCACTGAAATACAAACGTATTAAAATTTCTCAAAACCTGATCCATATTCTCTGCAATTTACCCTGCAAAATCGCCCGCTGTGGCTCACTTTCGACAATATAGTACATATATTTGTGTTTTGCTTAGCTAAAAGACTGGAGATAAGAGGTCTGGACTGCAACCCTGTGTGTCCTGACTCACAGTTGTTTCTGTCAGAGGCATAAAACAGATTTTTCGCATCTGAACCGGCTGATTATTTCCAACCGCCGATGGTCCATCTTGTACGGTGAGCATATGGGACTTTAAAAGTGCCAGGAAATAAGTGACATTTAGGTCTGTTTTTCACCTTTTTTTTTCAGCTGGCTCCCTGCCTGCTTCACACATCTGTGTCAACCTCTGCTGCCATTTGGAGAGAATTATTCACCTCATATTCCCGGCTGGAACATTGCTCAGTATGATACAATATCGAACTCTTTTCAACACATCTACTCTATCAAGCCTCTTTTTCTATCTCATTTTCAGCTACTATTAGTTTGCCCGCCTCATTCGCAAGGTAATACTGTAGCTGTTAAACTGGAACTAAGGTTCAAACATGATTTGACAGACTTTATGAGCAAATCTAAAGGGGATTTATAGTGACAGAATGTAAGGATATGCATGTTTTACAGTGTTCAGCTTGCATATTGCATATCGTTTTGATTACATACATAATATATACACATTTACTTCCATGCGTGTCATAGATGACCCCGAAGTGAACCGAAAGCCCTTTTGTGTCTCTTTAAGCGTTTTGTTCGCACATTACTGAAACACAGCGACCAAAAGCACATTCTAAGCTTAGCATTTGTGTTTTTCTATTTCCGCTAATTAACGGCGGTATCATTGAGCCAGGATGTGAAATGTGAGTTTCTCATTATGAGAGGCAAAGCAATGCACTGTAAACACATTCATATTCTAGATGCAATTAATCCACATGTGACGGACTCCGCTGTGACATTTTGAGTTTGGGGAATAATGATGTTTCCTGTCCTCACTGCGCTGACCGCAGGAGCTGGCGCGAGGGTGGGCGCGCTGGAAAAGCACTCGCGGTAAACAATGTGCGAAAAGTGTGTGCGTGCAACAAGAGAAAAGGGAGCGAAAGGGTATGTGGATGTGTGGTCGTTCAGGGCCTCCATTAGTGCCGGAGTTGCTAATGAGCAAATGGGGGTCCTTGTGGTCCCAGTAGGCATTGTGCGCACAGTTCAGTGTCACACATCAGAACACACACTCAAACACAAACCCATGCGCAGGCGCTCTGGCACTGAGTACACTTACATGCCTGATAAACCTCACCACGGCCATTAAAAATGTTCCCCTTTCCTGAGCCGTGTGAGCGTGACGCCCAATCCTGGAAGAAAGATGAGAGAGACCTCTGAAGAGGATTGGAATTCAGCTACCGCCGGTACATAGATTCAGTGTCCGCTTTTTTTATTTATTAGCCTTTTAAACTCTATTACTCCTCCATGATCCTTTAACACAGAATTGCGCCGGGTTAGTCTAGCGTGCCGCACCATGCTCGCGCTTTCATTTTGGCCAAATGAAAAAGAGATTGAGTGACTAACTATTTGGAACAAAGAATGAAGTATCATACAGCATCAATGCATGATTCTGTAAGCCGTGTGAGCTCAAAGAGTCAGTTTATTTACTCATGTCATTACAAACCTGTATGATTTTTTTTCTTGCATGTTGACGCTGTTGTTTTCAATATAATGAAACCATATGGTGACCTGGTTGTCAGGAACCAAAAAAAGATGAAAAACACCTTCTTACATGTCTAACCAAATGAGAATTGCATGGCTTCTGAGAATTTCGACTATAGCACACAAACTGTATGGACAGTTGTTGTCAAAATTTTACATACACTTTGCAGAATCTGTAAAATGTTAATTATTTTACCAAAATAAGTTGGATCATACAAAATGTATGTTATTTTTTTTACTTAGCACTGACCTGAGTAAGATATTTAGTCCACAAGAGAAAATAATAGTTGAATTTATAAAAATGACCCCATTCAGAAATTTACATATGCTTGATTCTTAATACCATATTGTTACCTGAATGATCCACAGCTGTTTTTTTTTTTTGTTTTTTTTTTTGATTAGTGATAGTTGTTCACGAGTCCCTTGTTTGTCCAGAACAGTTAAACTGTCTGCTGTTCTGAAGAAAAATCCTTCAGGTCCCACAAATTGTGTGTTTTTGCATTATTGAACTCTTTCCAACAATGACTCTATGATTTTGAGATCCATCTTTTCAGACTGAGGACGACTGAGGGACTCATATGCAACAGATGCAAATGGTTGAAATGCTCACTTATGGTCCTGACTAAAAAACGATGTATTAAGAGCCTGGAGGAGAATTTTTGAATTTGAAGATGGTAAATTTAATTTATTTGGTCTTCTGGGAAACTATCTTCTGTAGCTTCTGAAGGGCAGTACTAAATGAAAAAGTATGATATTTAGGCAAAATAAGAAAACTGCACACATCATCTTTTTGTTCAAAAGTTTTCACCCCCAGCTTTTAATGCATCGTTTTTCAATCTGGAGCATTAGTGACCGTTTGAAACTTCTGTAATAGTTGCATACGAGTCCCTCAGTTGTCCTCAGTGTGAAAAGATGGATCTCAGAACCATGCAGTCATTGTTAGAAAGGATTGAAATACACAAAAATGCTGAAAAAAAAAAGAATTTTTCTGAAGAACAGCGGCCTCAGGGACTCATGCAGAACAAAAAAAATAAAACAGCTGTGGATTATCCAGGTAACAAAACAGTATTAAAGGGATTATATAATACGATTTCACCTTTTTAACTTTTGTTAGTGTGTGATGTAGCTGTGTGAGCATAAAATCTGCAAAGTTACAAAGCTCAAAGTTCAATGCAAATGAAGAAATTGTCTTTTACAGAATTAGCATACCATCGCCTACAGAGAACGGCTGGTAAGAGACTACAACAAAATAATTCCGGGTTAATGACATCATACACTCAGATAACCCCGCCCCCGGGAACATGCAAGGAAGGGTGCTTAAGTGCTGCACTCCTTTGGAGAGGAGGAAGAAGACTAAGGGTGCACGTAAAAATCTATTCATATGCTGTACGAATCGCGATTCTGTCTTCTGAACATTCTAATGGATTTGCAAGTTTCAAAATCAATGTTCTAAAGCAGCATTGCTCTCATTCCCTGCTCTGCATCTCTCTCATATCAGCTCAGCTGCTCCAACAATGAACTGTTCCACTTATACACTTATTTTCACATAGCTATGACAAGCATTAAACATGGACGTGCATGCGGTTGGCGTTCTGTATTAAAGCTTTAATCATGATAAAAACCATATATTAAAAGCTAGCATAAGCAATAGCATAATAAAAGCATATCTAAAAGTATGAGACAACAACAAACAAAAAACATAGGCCTACCATTAAGAGCTGTGCTTGCACAAGTTCTGCACGATCCTCATTCGGTCTCAAATTGATAAGCAATATAGACAACACCATTGTTTACAATACAATCGGAGCACATGCCGCTGATTAGGGACGGGACGTTTAGACGTGCACTAGAGGCGGTTTAGCCAATTACAACACACTCGGCCAGCTAACCAATCAGAGCCCATTGTGAACTTCTGAGGGAGGGCCTTCACAGAAACAGCAAATCGACTGGCCGTTATTATGCTAGCTAAAAAGCAGCGTAAAATAAAGGTAAAATATGTGAAAATTAATGCGATTTTAACAAACGAAGCAGGCAGACATGTTGCTTTGCACCCCATAAACACAATCAGGTCTTCAAAAAAATCCATTAGAACACCCCTTTAAGCAAACTTTTGAACGGGTCATTTTTATAAATTCAACTTTTTTTTTTCTCATGTGGCCTATATGTAAACTTCTATTATGTGAAATATCTTATTCAGGTCAGTACTAAATAAAAAATAACATGTATTTTGTATGATCCCTCTTATTTTTCTCATATTGCGAAGTCTATGTAAAATTTTGACCACAACTGCATATATATATATAGACTGCTGTTCTAAACTGGGCTAAGACTTTTATGTTTATGAAATATTATATTAGATTTTAGCACCCATTTACTTCAGTCTTCAGTGTCTCGGGACCCTTTAGAAATTATTATAATATGATGATTTTCTCTAGAAACATTATCATTACTTTTATTATTATCATTACTGTATCAATTCTAGGGTTGTTATTGCCTTGTTTGCTTGACCCAGTAGAAAATGCGTATTCATAACAACTGCACACCCCTGAGAGAGAAAGAGAGAGAGAGGTGATTATGTTCCCATATATATATATATATATATACATATATATGTAGGAACATAATAAATCCCCCACAGCTCGCAGTATACAGTAAGCTGTGAGGAAGCAGAAAGGTGTTGGCATGAGGTGCGTTGACACTGCCCGGTTCTCCAACAGGAGACAGTAACACGTACTCGTAGTGTAGTTGTTTTTCTCAGGAAGAGAATAAATATAGGAACCAGTGTGTGGAGGAGAACTGAACGGATGGCCTGGACTTTGAGATTCAGGATGAGTCTGTGTATGTGTGTGTGTGAGAACAGAGAGACCTCTATTGAGACAAAGATAGGCTGAGCTCAGAAGAACTTGATGCATTATTAATGCAAGTTAAATTGAAGGAGCATCTTCCTGTCTGCTGGTTTCTGCCTGCGTTTGATTGGCTGTAGTCTTTCTTCTGAAATGGTGCCCTCCTTCTTTCCATCTTTCCATGTCTGTTTCTCACTTTTTCCTCATCTCGCTGTTTATCTACCTTCCTCACTGGCTGTTAGACACTAACGTGCGTGTGCACACATAATAACCGCAGCATTAATCCATCATAATAGAGCAGATGCATTGATCATTGTCAGGCAGTGCTGTGCAAAGGATGATGGGCTCACAGAAAGGGCCGACCCTGGGGAAAGTGTGTATTTGTGTGTATTTGCTGTTTAGGAGCAAAGACATTTCCTGAATCTGAAGTAAAATGCTATAAAAGAAAACAAATATCATGAATTATGAGATCAAATACCTTATAAACCAACAGTTTTCCTGAAGTAACGCTGTCTGTCAGATTTGATTGGCTCATTAACCCATCAAGATCCCAATCCCTGTCTATTGTCTTCTCTTCATCACTGTGATTGGCTGATTACCCTTCTGATGTGATAATGGCCATCTATCATGTTGGCAAACCGTCTGAAAGAATCAAGAAACCGATGGAAACATATCATTTTAGAAATCCACCCCGTACAGTATTGTCTACACAAGTATTATGTCTGGTAAGTTGTGTGTAGTTGTCAAAAACATGTTCACAGTTAGAGCTGGGGTAATAAACCTTGCCAATTTCACAAGTTATGTTTGCGCCAATACATTTTTAACCGTTTATGGAGTATTATGTGTCAGAGACAAAGCATGTTTTGTTGCCAGCCTGGCTTTGTGATGACTCAGAACTATAGTATTTAGCCAAACGAGCACACACACCCTTCATCTATCTGTCACGTTCAGAGCTTGAGCCCTAGAGTTCAGCTGGACCTTAATGATTGCATGCATATGGTTCTTATTAGCAATTTTCCAATATTACGTTTGGTAGTAATTGCCAGCTCAATATTCAATTGGTTTTCACACATTTGTTGCAGTGTTGGGGTCACACAGCTTGTATCAAAGAGCCTAATCAAAGGGTGTCTTATACGTTGCTCACAGCCTAAAGTCACAGTATCAGATTGTGTAGTTTAATTGAGTTTAAGTGTGAAATTCATGATGTGAATATGAGCACTAAAGGTCAGGCATTGTTAAAATTGTTAGTGGTGGTGAGTATATTGTGTGTTTCTTTGAATCCGTTTTTGACAGTCACCATTCTACTGTAAATATTGCACAAAAATAAAAAGAGTGCATGACTGAATGATTGATTTTATGCACTGGTTAGCAATGAATATAGTCGAAATAGCCAAACCCATTAATTAGAAAGGTGAGTCTGCATGCTTTTAGCCAAGTTGTAGTACTTTAGGCAGTCAGCTGTGTACAGATATTTAGGGGTTCAAGCGCATAGCGCTGAAACCCTATTGTAATTGTTAGAGTGGCCAAGGATCAGCAATCTCCACATAAAACTGATTGCGCAGATCGTAGAGACTTGAAACTTGGAGGGATGGTAGTACTCCTACTGTCACCAAGGCTCACCCCAATCGGCCTGATGGGGCACTACAGAGATCAAAAGTACGAAATCGCTCAACTCCTTAACCGTTTGTCGCAGGCTCAAGTGTCTCATGGAATGTTTGGCTCACGACGGACAAAATGTATGCCTCAGATTCTCTCAGCATGGCAAATTTTTCGGGTATTTAGCATTTTTTGAAAAACCTACTTTTGCAAACTACTGTAATCCTAGGTTTTTTGCCCAATCAGAACCAGACCAGTGCAGAAAAATTCTCTGGAAGGTGAATATCAATAAAGATCAAATTAATTTTTTTTTTGTCACAAAGGGACTCCAAAATGTCAGAAAGGGGCTATAACAATATTATTATATATATATATTACTAAAATGGCTATAACTTTTGAACGGAATGAGATATCTTCATCAAACTTGCAACGCGTATGTAAGAGCTGAATCTGAGGTCACATCAGAAAAGTCACGGAGCTTGGCCACTTGGTGGCGGTACAAGAGCGGAAAAAACATAAAAACGGCCATAACTTCACAACCGTCACATCGACGTGGAAATCGGTACGCACACTCTTAGTCGAAAGTGCCGCAAGTGGGTGTAAGGACTTTTTTTCGTATCTCAAAAAACATGGCCGCCATAGGCTGATGAAGTTTGAGCACCAATTAGACAAGGTTAACGATAGTCGATTGGAACAAAACTTGGCGGGCTTGTTTGACTCACAGCCCTAAAGGTCTGTGGGAAGTTTGAAAGAAATCCGCCACTGGGGTTGATAGTACATTTTTCAAGGGGGTAAATGATTGTATATTGCATGGTTTTTCACACATACACACAATATTTGTATCATACAATAGGCTCCTCATTCTGAACATCTTTGCCTCTAGAATCACTGCTGTCAATCAAACCATTTGTTAAATGATTAGGAAAATGTAAAAAACTTTACTCTACTTTTGCAAACTAGTCCTAGGTTTTTTGCTCAATCTGGAAAAAAAACACTGCAGTACAATTTTCTAGACTCTCTAGGTCAATAATTATTAAAAAACAACAACTCTGGGAAATTTCTAAACGGGGTCGTTTAGAAATGGGGCCTGTTCAAATATACCCAAAAGCCTATAAAGCCTAAACAAAAACTCAAAACTTCACCAAACCTGGTGAGCACATGCGACAGGTGATTCTAATTAAGCATGAACATTTTTTGGGAGATCGGACCACAGTTGACGCCATAACAGTCATAAGCATTAAAAAAACGTCATATTTCTATGGCAAATTACCTGTATTTGCCAAAAATGCTTTTTAAACCATTGATTTAGATGGTTACAGACTTGCTAAATAATATGTAATGTCTTTTTTCCATATGTGATTAAACTCCTTAAAGCTTTCAAACTCCATTAATCACTGCTTGCAGCTACATTTGTATGTGTGTTCTTATTAGCAGCAAGGTTGTGCAAAATTCAAAAATTAAGAATTGGATTCCTTTTAATTTACAAGTTGGCATTCAAATTGAATTGACACCAGCTGGTAAAGTTACAGCAGGAGTACGCACCTCCCCTGAGCCCATTGAGTTTTAAGAGACCCCCTAAAGCGTGCGATGAGAATGAATGAGTGAAAGACACGTGAGAGAAGGCAATGCCTCCATTGCGATATGATTGGATATGACTGGTTATGATCGGCTATGATTGGTTCTTGTGATAAATCCCGCCTCTTGTGTTCGTGCTTGTTCCATGTTCACATTCAGATGTTCCTTTTTAACATTTAAATTCAAAATTAAATTCTGCATTCTCTTTGCAGCCTCAATTAAAATTCTGATTAGTGCACAGCTTTGTCTAGCTACCATGGGGTGCTGTGACACAATTAAATGATGATTGCATTATTGTGGGAATTGCCTGGAATCTCAAGGAAAAGGTTACAGTGCTCCCCTACTAAGTTGAAGAGCATCTAGAAATGAACCCTGATACTTACGTTCCAAAACTTTCAGCCGGTGGCTGTCTGAATGCTCAAGCAGGTGGGCAGCTGGCTTCTCCCTAAATTAAGTGAGTGAACAAAACAAATGGCATAAAAAAGAAATGTCATTCCCCTTTGGCCATAAATGAACCTCGAAGTCTGAATGTTTCCTCAAAGTTCCATTTTCCACAAGTCATTGATTCCCACACAGAAGACTTCAGTCTGCAACTGAACATTTTGATTTCCTCTCTGGGATTTATAACCTCACAAATCTATTAAACGCGGACCATATTCTCCACGTAAGTGGGGCAGGGAGCTCCTACGACGTTCAGCTGAATTGCTTAGTCACAGTCGACAGATGAAATCTCTGCAGAGTTACAGGAAGATGAGAGAGAGAGAAAAAAAATCTCTGGAAACGGAGTCAGAAAGTTGCAACTATTCAGACTTTTTCACTCCATAGCAGAGCTGTCATTAATAGTGCTTGTGGAAAAGAAAGGCAGCTAAAAGCTAATGCCTTGGTTACCTATTTTTATTTGACAGCAGCAATAATGACTATGCTTTGCCCTTTCTGAGTGTATGTGGCGGATGTTGTGTTGCTGAAGGTCTGGTACATGGTATGTGTAGAGCCAGGCGAGTTTGATTGTAGGGTTGAGGACATGGGAAAGAAAGGCCGACCGAACTGCCACGAATTCTTTCAGTCTGCCCACCACAGACTGTAATTAAACTGTAAAACTCCACAGGAATGAAGCCGGTGCACACTCTGGAGAGCTCCCCCACAGATTTTGTTACAACAAATACCTCAGGCCAATGAGAAACATAAAATAAAAGCAAATACAAAAGACACAGCGGTGTAAAATCAATGGGTTCTTTCTTTTGTGCCGCATATGCTTTAAAACAGAAAGCCCTGTTTACAGATTTACTTCTGTGACCTTCGTCTTTTTACGGCAAAAATCTTCAAAGCTTCTTTCCTTTTTCCTCCTAATTCGTTTTTCTCCTTAATGCAGAACAAGTAAACAGTTGCTGTTATCCTACAGCTGCGCGTTAGCGTGCATGTAAATTTATGGTAATGTTTGCAGTGCTTTATTCCGATTGAGAGTGAAAGTGTATTCACAATCTTAGTTTAATAATGAATTCATCAGCGTTAAAGTGGACTGTAGGAGAAACACTGTGTCACAAGTGTGCAGTTTGCAAATAAATGATCCATTCAAATGAGGAATGTTTTTAAAGCAAATAATTTAAGTAAATAAAAAAAACATACAGTTTGATTTCTATTTACTCTCTTTTAGCCTAGTGATAGGACTTTAGAGATTCGTCTTGATTAGCGTAGCAGAGTAGTCTATAATATATCTGTGTATGTTTGTGTGAAAACTGATAGCCAACACATGCAAAAACAACTGTTAAGATAATCAAAACTACATTTTCATGATTATTAGATGAACTGTGATCTCCTCAGAGTCATAAAGAATATGTGTTTTGCTGCATGTGTATGTGTTTTGCTGTTTGCCATTGTGAAACAGTGTACTGTAAGATACTAGATTAATAAGTAAGCTTAGTGTTTATAAGTTTCACAGAAGACATGAAATCTTAATTGTGCCTTAGGAGTCTGAAAACCTTTTGGGGACATTGTGCATAAACCTTCACATGAATATATATTAAAGGAGATAAAAGAAAATAAATTATATGAATAAAAACACAAGTAAACAAGTGTGCTTTGAAAATTAAATACCCAAATGCTGCAGTTGGATCATATTGCAAATATATGTAGAAGACTTTTCAAAATAAGAAGATAATAAAATCAGTTCGGTCAGACGCAGGTACACAGGGAGGGGATTTAACTGCCGGGTGTGATTCCTCAGTCTAGTGCGACTCAGCATTTTTGCAGCTGCGTTCTGAATGCTTTGTAATTGTTTGGTAAAGCTCTTTGGTACGACAACAAACGCCTGAATGAATTTCATATTGTCAGGAGTGGAGAGAATATCATGTACTTTAGATTGGACTCAGTGTAACATTAGATCAAGGTTTGATGGATCGAAGTTCATTAGATTTGAAGATTGAACTTTCACCTTCATGCCAAAAACAGCTAGTTTCACAGTCTCACAGCCTGGCTAAGTTGGTTAGGTTGGTCTGTTTTGATAGTTTGATGGAGGGATGGTGGGAGATTATTTAATATGTTATGTTGTTATATGTTATGTGTTATGTTATGTAGCTATGTAGTTATACAGTATGTTAAGTTGTTTTATGTTGTCATGTTATGTGGTAATGTGTTATGTTGTGTAGTTATATGTTATGTTATGTTGTTATGTAGTCATGTTATGCAATGTTTTTGTTATGTAGTCATATGTTATGTTGTGTTATGTTATGTAGTTGTTATGTTATGTAGCTATTTATTTTATGTTGTTATGTTATGTAGTCATGTTATATTGTAGTTATGTGTTATGTTGTACTACGTTATGTTGTTTTATGTTATGTTGTTGTTACATGTTGTCATATAGTTATTTACATTATGTAGTTACCAGCTACATAGTTACCTATGTTATATTATGTTGTTGTTACATGTTGTCGCAGTTATTTGTTATGTTGTAGTGTTATTTTGTTACATGTTATGTTTTTGTGTTATGCTGTTATGTTATGTTTTTGTGTTATGCTGTTATGTTATGTTGTTATTTTGTGTTGTTAAATGTTATGTAGTCATATGTTATGTTGTGTTATGTTATGTAGTTATATGTTAAATGTTATGTAGTTATGTTATGTTGTTATGTAGCTATTTATTTTATGTTATGTTATGTAGTCATGTTATATTGTTGTTATGTGTTATGTTGTACTATGTTATGTTGTTTTATGTTATGTTGTTGTTACATGTTGTCATATAGTTATTTACATTATGTAGTTACCAACTACATAGTTACCTATGTTATATTATGTTGTTGTTACATGTTGTCGTAGTTATTTGTTATGTTGTAGTGTTATGTTGTTACATGTTATGTTTTTGTGTTATGCTGTTATGTTATGTTTTGTTATGTTATGAAGCTATTTATGTTATGCTATGTTGTTGTGTTATGTAGTCATGTTATGCTGTTATGTTATGTTGTTATTTTGTGTTGTTAAATGTTATGTAGTTATATGTTGTTATGTATCTGTTATGTTGTTGTGTTATATGTTGTTATGTTGTTATTTGTTGTGTAGTTACCCAAGTTGTATTGTTATGTTGTTATTTTTTGTTATGTTATGTTATTTTATGTAGTTATATGTTATGTTATGTAGTTATTTTGTGTAGTTGTATGTTATGCTCCATTATTATGTGTTACGCTATGGTATATTGTTGTTATATGTTATGTAGGGTATATGTTATGTTATTATGTGTTATGTTATGTTGTGTTGTTATGTGTTATGTTATGTAGTTATTTATGCTGTGTGTGATGTTATGTAGTTTTATGTTACTTTATGTTATATGTTATGTTATGTTATGTGTTAATGTTAAGAGTTTGATATGTTCCAGGTCAGTATATTTGTTGTTTTGTGCTGTTCTATTTCAATTAAATTTTACTTTATTTATTTTATTTTTGAATTTAGTTTTTTGAATTGGTTTTGTTTTTGTTTATTTTGTTTGTTGTGTTGTTTTTGTTTTGTTTTGTTTTGTTTTAAAGGGCTGTTTTACCCCAAAATGGAAATTCTGTCATTAGTTACTCATCCTCATGTCTTTCCAAAACCGTAAGACCTTCCTTCATCTTCGGAACACAAATTAGGATATTTCTGACCCTGCATAGACAGCAACGCAACTGACACGTTCAAGGCCCAGAAAGGCAGAGAAGACATCATTAAAATAGTCCATTTGACATCAGTGGTTCAACCGTAATGTTATGAAGCTTCGAGAATACTTTTTGCGCACAAAGAAAACATAAATGATGACTTTATTCAATAATTTCTTCTCTTCCGTGTCAGTCTTTGACACGTGTTCATGACAGTACCACAAGGAGCCGGTGTTCTGACGTAGAACTGATGTCACATGACTATTTTAACAATGTCCTTACTACCTTTCTGGGCCTTGAACGTGTCGGTTTGGAATGACATGAGGATGAGGAATTAATGACAGAATTTTCATTTTTGGGTGAACTATCCTTTTCAGATGAAGTATGTACATTGTAAACCGTCTCATAGACCATCTTGAACAAACCGGTTGGTGTAGTCGTCCATCCTGGCAAAGCCGGTGAGCTTGTTAACCAGTTTGACCACCATCTCCAGCTTGGTGAAAACTGTGACTTTTCTGTTCGACACTGAAGTTTTTATCAGCTGTAGTCCTGGACATATATTATATAGCAGCCTCCAGACAGCAGTGCTTGTTATAGATGGACTTTGGAAGCTCATGAGGGCTGCACACACACACAGTATAAGGCAGGAGCATGTGTGAAGTGTGAAGGAGTAGGCGTGAGGCTTACGTCTCGTCCAACCCGTTGCAGAAGTGAGCAGCCCCTCATTATGCCCAGTAGGAGCTCTGACATGTCCACTGAGCTGGAGAGATATCTCCAAAGATCATGGCCGGCAACCTTTCAGCTGATCTCAGATCTGCTCGGAGACGGCCCAGGATAATAAAGGCCGGGGGTGTTGGGATGTGAGCTGTTTTCAGAACGGTGGCGGGAATGATCCGTCCTCTCTGGTTGTTACCTTCACGCTTACTCCAGCAGAAGCCTGACAGGTGCTGGACATAACGTTTGCCTGACACTCAATGACCATAATATAAGGGGGCAAATCCTCGAGACACTGGTTTAAAGGACAGAACTAAAAAAGGGACAGCAGGGCAACAGGATAGTCTCACAGTAAGACAGAAAAATCACCTCAGCTTAACGCCGTCCAACAGACTGAGTGACGGACAGATTTTGGGCTTGACAAATCACCTACCTGCTAAAAAACTGATTTCCAGTTAACTCATTTTACAGCCTGACCAAAGTTAGGTTGGTCCGTGTTTGTTTTAAAAGGTTTTGTTTTACTAATCTGATATAACATTTTATTTTATTTTATTTTATTAAATTCACTTTCTTATAACTTCATCTTAATTTTAAAAATAATCTATTTGATTTATTTTCTTAATTCGATACTTAAAACAATATTTGTTTTATTTTAGTAATTTGAGTATTTGATATTTTATTGTTTGATTTTAATCATTTGATATGCTCATAACAATGTTTATTTTAACATATTTTACTTATTGATATGCTCATAGCATTTTTTTTATATTGTTCAATTATATTATCAATTATATTATTCAATGTTCTTATAACAATATTTATTTTATTTTCTTAATAATATAACAATATTTTTATACTGTTTTATTTGAGTAATTTATTTTGTATTTTATTTTAGTAATTTGTTATTCTCATAACAATATTTATTTTATTTGATATACTTATGATATTTATTTTAAAATTATAACTATTTGTATACGATTTTAGTAATTTGATATTATTATAACAATATTTATTTTATATAACCATAATAATATTTTTATTTTATTATATTATACTACTGTAATTCGATATGCTCTTAACAGTTTTTTTTTTTTTAGTATTTTTATTATGATTCTAACAATATTTTTAAACTATTTTATTCTAGTAATTTGATATGTTTATAACAATATTTAATTTAATTGTATTAATTGATATGCTACAGTGCAATTTGTATTGTATTTTATTTCTTTCAGAAATTTAAGATTCTCATAACAATATTTTATTTTATTTTATTTGTGTCTGATAAAAAACTGATGTGAGACAGAGTCTAATAAGAGAGACCTACAATAAAGCTCAAAGGAATAGTTCACCAAAAAATAAAAACTTTTGTTTCACTTCATAAGACCTCAATATATTGTCAATAAGCCACCTACATCTTGGATGGCCTGAGGGTGAGTAAATTGATAGCAAGTTTTCATTTTTATGTGAGCTATCCTCAGTCTAACATTATTATGAATTTCCCAGCCTAAGATGGTTACGACAGTCTGTTTTGATACAGTAGCTGAATGGTGGTTTGGGGCACTTGTGAGCTAGTCTAGCTAGTCCCTCAGCCTGACAGTTGCCCCAAACCCCTATGAAACATCAAAATAGACATGGGAGACCAGCTAACCACCTTCGGACGGCTTTGTCGCCAGAACTGCGTCCCAAGCTATTCCTGAGGCCCGTCTTAAATTTTCTTGTGTAGCTGGATGACATGTATCTGGCTGTGTTTTTAATTCTTCATGTGGTCCTGACCTAAGCAGATGGAATGAGAAGTGTGAATTGCATCGGCAATTGCGTGCCAACACTTTTCTCTCTCTTTCTCTCCGGTGGATGGAACCTGCTGTGAGCACGTGCGGCCCTTTCAGCCTCAGCAGCTCTGAGTTAATGAGCCAAAACACCTAAAGCAAGTGCGCGCGTGTGTGTGTTTTTTTGGGAAGGATAGATGTGGCACAGAGAAAAGAGTGTGTGTGGATGTGACAGAGAACGAGAGGAAAAAATAGCGTTTGTGTATTTGTGAGTGTGTGTCATTGCGTGGGCACTTTTCTCACAGCACAGGTAGGACAGATGGAGACCTACACCAATTATCGGCTCGCCAGAACCGCTGAATTGCTTAAAGACCTTCACGGGCATAAAGAAGGGAGCGTGTGCGAGGGAACGATGACACTTGAGAACAGTCGCAAGGTCGTGATGGCATCGTAGACCCTTCGAGTACGGCTCAGCGTGATGCCGTTAGAGCACCAACCTCCGTTTAACATTGAGAGAACACTGCGGTATGTAGCATGATTTTTCCAGCCGCAGGGTGAAAAAACCTCAGCTCTGTTTCCACCAACACTTCACAGACCTCATGCTGGGACCCCAACTGAAAATATCGTTGGATCTTCACACCATGGAGTTTCTGTGTTTAAAAATGCACATAAAGCTCTCATTTTGCATGTCGTCTTTGTCTCATGCTGTGAATGTGAGAAGGATCCATGGGAAGGCAGATGTATTGCCCCCTAGAGGCCAAGTATGAAGCGGGTCATCGGACAGAGAAATTGACAGCAAGCAGTCGAGCAAATTATGTTATTTATTACATTTTTACAATAGAAGAGTGCTGGCTGTAAAGACAGGGCTAGGCGGTAATCACAGAGTACTTTATTTACAATAGAACAGATTTTTTAAAATCGCAGTGTCTTCTTTTCTCTCTCCTTTCACTTTTTATGTAAAACTTTTTTGCTGTGATTACAGGTAAAAGGGCCATGCATAATCGTCAAAAGCAATTATATTGTGGCAGGTCGTTCGCTTTAGACCTGTCATTACTCAATGCCAATTCTAGAGCGCCCCTGACAGCCATGAGTAATGACAGGGGAGAGAGACAAGGCTAGACTTCAAGATGTCCACCTCTCGCGACAGGGATGGAGGGGTTCGCGGCAACGGTTAGGAGGCGGTTAACAGTTCAGAAGATCTTAATGACAAACCTTCAGGTGAGTGGTTTGAAATGTTATGAGTGGATCTGTGATCCGTGGTATAATGTGATGCAATGTATCTGTTCCCCTGGTGTATTTATAGTAAAGCTGCTAGTTTATCTGTCAGTGTAATGCATTTCAAGGCAATGGGTTTAGCCTGAACAATTTGCAATAACGTAGTTGAATATGTTCCATTAGTGTTGCTCACTAACGCATTTTGCGTTAAGGATTTTAGCATAATCCTAAGTATTGAACTTTAGTGCCTTTTCCAACACGTTTGTGCTATATTTCTACATTTCTTCATGCACATTTTTGAATTTTTATTAGCATGTTGGTGTTTCTGTCCAATGTTTATGCAAAATCCCAAAATCTGCATTAAGTATATAGTTTGAAACCTGGCTATAAGGAACTGACTTAGCACTGACTTAGCTGAGTGCACAATCACCTTCCTAACAAAATGTAAAAAAGTCAGAATTACAAAATACAAACTCGCATTTGTCAGAGTAGTGCCATATACACTTGCAGTTCTGAGAAAAAAAAAAAAACACATCACAATTGCGAGATATAAACTCTAATCTATAATTATAAATTATAATTATATAATTCTAAAAAAAAAAAAAAAAAAGTCAAAATTGTGTTTATATCTTAGACACCTGACTTTATAACTCGCAAATGCGAGTTTATATCTTGCAATTGTGACTTTTTATCGCAAATGCGAGTTTATAACTCGCTATGCTGACTTTTAGCGCAAATGTGAGTTTATATCTTGCAATTCTGACTTTTTATTGCAAATGTGAGTTTATATCTAACAGTTCTGACTTTTTATCGCAAATGCGAGTTTATATCTTGCAATTCTGACTTTTTATTGCAAATGCGAGTTTATATCTCGCAATTCTGACTTTTAACTCGCAAATGTGAGTTTATATCTCGCTATGCTGACTTTTATCGCAAATGCGAGTTTATATCTCGCAATTCTGACTTTTTATTGCAAATGCGAGTTTATATCTCGCTATGCTGACTTTTATCACAAATGTGAGTATATATCTTGCAATTCTGACTTTTTATCGCAAATACGTGTTTATATCTCACAATTCTGACTTTTTATTACAAATGCGAGTTTATATCGTGCAATTCTGACTTTTTATCGCAAATGCAATCTTGCAGTTCTGACTTTTATCGCAAATGTGAGTTTATATCTTGCAATTTTGACCTTTATCGCAAATTCAAATTTCTATCTCACAATGCTGATTTTTTAAAAAGTGAAAAAAAAGTCACAATTGTGAGTTTGTGTCTTGCAATTCTGAAAACTCAGAATTTCAACTTTATTTCTTAGAATTGCGAATTATTAATTCAGAATTTTGTATCATGCAATTCTGAAAAAAAAGTCAGAATTGTGAGATAAAAAGGCCTAACTTAATGTGTATTTACTGAATAAAAGTATTGACTTTCAAAAAATAAAATCAAAATGAAAAAATATCATACTGACCCCAGACTTTTAAATGATACCGTACATGTAAAAACATTGTAGAGGTTTAGGCCTTCAGTATATCCTGTTTTTTATATGATATGTGGCTTAGAGACAAATCTTTTAAGATCCTGAACCTGCAATTTTAGCAGCTCTAGTGATTGACTTATCACTGCGGCAAATGCATTTTGGATTTCTTGTTGCTGCAGATGTCTTGCTAAACAGTTCAGTTTCATTTAAACAGCTTTTTATCACATGCTCAGGAGACCGTTTCAGGTCATGGAGACGGTTTTGTTACTGCGCTTTTAAGATAGCAGACTGTCTAAGTATATGGTTGGTAGCTACTGATATTGTTTTTCACAAAACTAAGCAACGTAACCCACGACTGACCCGATATCTGTCTGCAGCTGCATAGCAGAAAGGAGATTACGAGTGAACGATGCCGTTTTTCCTCAATTAACTGGCCGGTTAATTAAATCACACCGGTAATGAGTACAGCCTCACAAAGCCAAAGGAGGCCAGAGAGCCGAATAAATTTCATCTGACACTTTAATTAAGTTTCCTCACGAATCAGATGTCATTGCGGCGACGGTTACTTTTTTATTTTGATTAAAAAAGCCTGCAAGCCGGTGTTCAGAACAGCACGTAGCTGTTGAGCTCTGTGTTTGTCCGTCATCCTTCTCGTTTTACAGTCACCAGAAGCCTGATATCGCTGGCCTGCGCTGCCAGGCATAATTGACAGCTACAAATGACTCAGTTTAAGATATGACGGCAAACATGATGGCACATCCTTTCATTTTGAAAATCAATAACACTCTGCAGAGCCCAAATGAAGGAGAGCATAACGGAAAATCCATGCTCTTGAGCGTTCCTCTACGACCCTCAGATACACAGAGGTTACGAGGCATTTTGTGGGAGCTGAAAGGAACACCAGGTTTCGGTTAAGTGCTATATAATACTCTGCCAGCTTGGCCGTTTAGAAAGGGAGCAGGGGCCACAAATGTGGCCACGGCTTTGCTAATGGTCCCCGTGTGTCCGTGTGGATATCGTTGAGCATTTATCAGTAACAGACACCCTTCAGGCCGCTTCTTATCTTCTCCCGAAGGGACGATCGGATCCTCCAAACTCGCGCTTTTGTCCTGCTCTTTTAAATGCCACATCCCTCAACTGATTTCTGCACATCTGCTTTCATATTGTCCCCCATAAGTCATCTGTTAATAACACCTGTTCTGTTCTTTGTTCTAGGTTTTAGGTCTATAACAATGTTCATTTATTTTTATTTAATTCTTATTTATAAAACATTGTTGTAAGACAAGATTATAAGACACTACCAGTTGAAAGTTTGGAATTATTAGGATTTTTAAATGCTTTTCAAATATCTTATCCTCAACAAGGGTACATATTTCAGCAAATATACAGTAAATTATTTTAAATTAAATTCATTTAATTGTACTATTTTATACTTTGTTTTGTCAGTAGATAGATAGATTGATGAATAGATGGATGGATGATGAATAGATAGATGGACGGACGGACGGGTAATAGATATTGGATAATTGATGGATGCATAGAAAGATAGATAGACAGATAGATGAATGGATGATGAATAGTTAGATAAATGGATGGATGGATGGACAGACAGACGGACGATAGATGATGGATGGATGGATGAATAGATAGATGAATGATGAATAGATGGATGGATGGATGATGAACAGACGGATGATAAATGGATGATGGATTTATGGATAGATAGATAGATAGTTGGATTGATGGATGATGAACAGATAGATGGATGATGAATAGATAGATAGATAGATACATTGATGGATGATGAATAGATGGATGGATTGATGATGAATAGATAGATGGATGAATGATAGATAGATGAATGGATGATGAATAGTTAGATAAATGGATGGATGGATGGACAGACGGATGATAGATGAATGATAAATGGATGGATGGATGATGAACAGATAGATGAACAGACGGATGATAAATGGATGATGGATTTATGGATAGATAGATAGATAGATAGATAGTTGGATTGATGGATGATGAACAGATGGATGGATGATGAATAGATAGATAGATAGATACATTGATGGATGATGAATAGATGGATGGATGGATGATGAATAGATGGATGGATGATAGATAGATAGATAGATAGATAGAAAGATAGAAAGACAAATAGATGGACGGATGGACGGACGGTAGATAATGTATAATTGATGGATGCATAGATAGATAGATGAATGGATGGATGATGAATAGTTAGATGGATGGATGGATGGACGGACAGACGATGGATGGATGGATGGATGAATGGATAGATAGATGAATGATAGATGGATGGATGAATGATGAATAGATAGATGGATGGATGATAGATAGATAGATAGATAGATAGAAAGATAGAAAGACAAATAGATGGACGGATGGACGGACGGTAGATAATGTATAATTGATGGATGCATAGATAGATGAATGGATGGATGATGAATAGTTAGATAAATGGATGGATGGACGGACAGACGATGGATGGATGGATGGATGATGAATAGATAGATGGATGGATGATAGATAGATAGATAGATAGATAGATAGATAGATAGATAGATAGATAGATAGATAGATAGATAGATAGATAGATAGATGGATGGACAGACGGACGGTAGATAATGGATAATTGATGGATGCATAGATAGATAGATAGATAGATGAATGGATGGATGATGAATAGTTGGATGGATGGATGGACGGACAGACGATGGATGGATGGATGGATGAATGGATAGATAGATGAATGATAGATGGATGGATGATGAATAGATGGATGGATGAATGATGAATAGATAGATGGATGGATGATAGATAGATAGATAGATAGTAGATAGATAGATGGACGGACAGACGGACGGTAGATAATGGATAATTGATGGATGCATAGATAGATAGATAGATAGATGGATGGATGATGAATAGTTAGATAAATGGATGGATGGACGGACAGACGAGGGATGGAAGGATGGATGAATGGATAGATAGATGAATGATAGATGGATGGATGATGAATAGATGGATGGATGGATGATAAATGGATGATGGATTTATGGATGGATAGATATAGATAGATAGATAGTTGGATAGATAGTTGGATTGATGGATGATGAATAGATAGATGGACGGACGGATGATAGATAGAAATGAAATTTAAAATAATTAACTGTATATTTGATCATATAATTGTACCCTTGTACAAAAATCCTAATTATTCCAAACCTTCAACTGGTGCCTATGTCTTACAATCTATCTTAAAAGCAGTTTCCAACTGTATTCATATTTCAGATTTTAATTTCAATTTTTAAGTCTTCATCCATTTGTCTAATCCTTTCTCTTAATCTTTGTTATATATTTATGAGTTAAGCCAAATTGTAGTCATTTGTTTAAAACTGTTTTTCTGATCACTGTAAAAGTATACTGCTTTATTTCATTGCTTAAAGAACTCAATCTTGCTCCTTTTTTTATGTCTTGCTACTGTACCTCTACGCCCATCTGACTGAATGCAGTGTGATACTCGTGTGATGTCAGATCTGGGTCTGATTAGATCCCACAGAGCATTTCGGCTGGCGGCCCGTCTCTGCCCTTGGCGTGCTGCGGCCAACAGCAGCGCTGCTGAATGGATTGATCTGCGCCCAGTTGAGCTGGGTCGAGATTGCACAGGGGGAAGAAAGTATTCAGGCGTTAAGGTGGCAGTGGCCATTTCCTAACCTCCCTCCCAGATCAGATCCGTCTGCTTAACCACCTGCTGCCTGACTCCCAGATCCAGTAGCTATGAGGCTCTTTCTGCACAGAGAATTTGGGAGAGTATGATTGACTGGGGAAGAGAGGGATGAGAGCAAGACTGCAATGCTAAAAATTCAATAATAATCAATAATAAAACAATTTCATTACTGATTAGTTGATTCTAGGCACTGAAGAACCTTTGTAGAATACTCCACTTTAAAGTATTGAAAAAATGTTTGTTTGAATTAAAACATTTATTTACATAATGAGGATTTCTTTTTTACAAATCAGCAGGTCTTAACAGCAACTGAGTGATTAAATATTGCTGCTGGCGTTAAATTTCAAGTACTTCATAAACAAACACAGCACAACTAAAAAGGAGCTCAATTAATTGGATCAAAACAATGTTTAGTGTTACATTAACATCAAATATAGGCTTTAAACTAACCATAATTGAAACATGAAGTCCTATATTGAAAGCAAGTAATTGCATTAATGAAAAACAAAGTTATGAGATGTAAGAACCCAGGGGCGTGTCAGCTTGCCTCATGAATATTAATTAGGTGATGAAACATTTACCTTGTAGTTGTAATTGATTTGTTGAAAAGCAAATAAGGGGTGCTAGCCATATTAGGATGATCGCTTGCAGATTACACCTTCATTCAATCGATTGGATGCTGATGTAACACGCTGGAAGAAGCTTGTGTTATAGTCTTAAAGAGATAGACACAAGTTTAACCACCCTGTTGTCGTTACAAACACAAAACACTTGGGAACGGAGCTGTGGAGTAGCGCGCCTACCATCCAATAAATCACAGTAAGCTTTGTGCTTTGTTACTTTTGATACGAAACAGTCTCAGATTTCAAATTCTGTCAATTTCTTACAGTACTCAAACAATAAATGCCGTTTTGGCGCTGTTTAATGTGGAGTGACAGATCGCTGTAGTGCCGCAGTTTCGGAGAAGGTGCAACGGAAAGCGCATATTAACCGGTCATCATCTCCGCTTTAATAACAGTTTCACCACAAAACAAACATGAGTAAACATCCGCAGAAATGTTAAAAGACAGAGTACAACTTACCGAAAACCTTATCCTGTCTCATATAATCGCTCAATAAGTGTTTCAGCGGTGGAAAGAAGTCAATAACAGCTTGTAAACAATGTCACCTAACGTCACATTTGCTTAAGAAAAAACATTCAGTGACCATAAACTCATTAGTTAGCTAGAAAAATGAACTCTAGAGAGGAGCATTTTGCTTAATATAGGCACCATAACATATTCATAATCATTTTACTGTTTCTCCATGTTTATTTTAAATTAATGTTTGAATAAATCCGTCAGGTTTTTATGACAGCCACCATTTAAATGTTTATATTTCAAAAAACGAATTGAAGCAGAAATATAATTATGTAATGTCTTATGTAACTTCATTATTATAAAAGCTTTACTGTGTGTAATGTAAGCATTTGTATACAAATCAGTTCAAGCTTTAATATTACTGACTATCATGTGTATTTTACAGCATTTTTTTTACTGTACCTGATATATTTCCAAAACAACTGATATCAAATCAAATTAAATCGCAAGCTTGTGAATCAGAATCAAATATAATTGTGAAATTTGTGTCAAAACCCAGCCCTTTTAAATACTGTATGTTCTTTTGTGTTTCACAGAAAGAAAAGGTCATACAGGTTCGAAACGACAAGAGGGTGAGTAAATGACAGAATTATAATTTTTGAGTACACTATTTCTTTAAAGCCCATGATTTCTCACTGTTGTACACTTCCAAAAAAAAAGAAAAAAGAAATCTCTTAAAATATGATCATTTCCCAAATTGTAGGAGGACGTTCTCTTCAGCACTCATGGTTGGTACGCAGCTCTTGATGAGAGAGACCTTGCCTTTCTTGTGATTCATGAGATAAATGCTTCGCTGTAAAAGTCGTGCTAGATCATTTTTCATCCACGCTCTGGTTCGCACTCTCGCGTTTTCACTCTTCTTCAGCATTCTGCTTTCCATCTTTCTGTATTTTCGTGATCAGTGTGTCTGTGTGACTATGATTGAGGAAGCAGTAGCTTGTGTCTATGAGAAATTGCCTGGGCTCGCTGAAGAGGCCGTAAATGAGCCTCCTGTGGGCCTTTTCAGACGGCCCTGTAATCGGGGCCTTGTTCGTATAGAATGGCTGGCACAGTGCTTTTGACTGGACGCGAGAGAAACGGTAATAGTCTGCACAATGAGCTCGGTAAATGGATGCTCAAACTGCGGGTGTGTGACTCATATGCTCACTGACTGGGCCGATTAACCGATTACCCAGCTCAGAGCATCTCTTGCCCTGTCTTTTGAAAACTCCCTCTGCTCGGGTGTCTTTATTTAACAGCAGTTCAGTCTATATTGTCACACTGGCTCCTGTATGAACTCAGAGCACCTCAGTCAGTCAATGAGAGTTCACATGAAAATGACAATTCTGTCATCACTTACCTTCATGTCGTTCTAAACCTGTATGACTTACATTTGAAGAAAGTGATGGTCATTGTTTTACATGCAGTTACAATGAACAGAGCCTGGAGCTTCATAGATTGTCACAAAAGTATCATTAAAGTGGTCCATACGATTTGTGTGCTATATTGCAAGTCTTCTGAAGTCATATGATAGCTTAGACCAAAATTTAACATCAGTCTTATGGAGTTGGTGAATCGATCTTGAGAACTAAATCAATTTGATTTGTGAATGAGTGGACTATTTTACAGTTGTCCTTACTGTTTTTCTGGCCCTTGAACGTGTCAGTTGCATTGCTGTCTATGAAGAGTCAGACACAGAAAGCTCTCGGACTTCGTCAAAAAATATCTTAATTTGTGTTCTTACGGGTTTGGAACGACATGGGGGTGAATAGTTAATGACAGAATTTTCATTTTTAGGTGAAGATTGAGAAGAACAATCAAAAAGAATGATTCATTCATGAATTACATTTTCTTACGAACTGTTGTTTCTTCACACTAAGCTATCCTAGGATTTCAGATGACTTGGAATATAGAGCACAAACACATATTTACCATTTTAATGATACTTTTTCATTCTTTTTGATCAGTCTGCATTAATAGTAATGCAGTGGGGAAAAACAACTTGTAAATATTTGAACATTTCTCTTCTTGTGTTGCACAGAAAAAAAAAAGTCATACACATTTGGAATGACATGAGGGTGAGTAAATAAAGATAGAATTTTCATTTTTAGAGTTAACTGTCCCTTTAAGAGCAACTGTTTTATTACAAGAGTCTGCTCTTCACACAAATGTATCATATAGCTTCAGGCAAATTCAAATATAGTGCACAGACTCATATTGACCACTTTAATGATAATTTTGGATTCTTTTTAGTCAATCGTCATTAACTGTAATTGTATCCGAAAAAAAAAAAAAACTTTGAAAATATTTTTAAAATCTTTCTTTTTGTGTTGTGTTGTCCAGATTTGGAATGACATTTAAAGTGATAGTTCACCAAAAAATTGAAATTATATGATTAATTACTAACCTTCATGTCGTTCTAAACTCTTAAGACATTCCTTCATCTTCAAAACACAAATTAAGATATTTTTGGATGAAATCTGAAAGCTTTCTGACCTTGCATAGACGGCAATGCAACTACAATGTTCAAGGCCCAGAAAGGTAGTAAGGACATCATTAAAATAGTCCATGTGACATCCATGGTTTAACCTTATTTTAATGAAGGGAGCCGGTGTTCTGACATAGAACCCGGATGTGCTGCACCTTGTTTGCAAACAGAAGAAAACAGTAAAACAGTCGTAAACATGTCTGAAGGTTGTCTGAGAGGATAACTTGCAATTTTTTGCCCAGCCTTAATTATTCGAACTAGAATATACAGACAATGTGCTTAGAGAGATGGGCGATGAACAAAGGTCTTATGAGTTGTAATTAATGACAGATTTTTCATTTTTGGGTGATCTATTCCTTTGAGTGACCATATTATAGAGTCATTGAATTGAACTGAGTCAGATTTTGTAAGTGAATCATTTTATACTAATTTTGTGAACCAGATTAGATGGTTAATTAAGAGAATGATTCAGAAGAATTCTTCTGTTGCACAGATGAAATGAAAATCAGTGGAACCTCAACTATCATCATTCTCTTTGGGTGAGAATATATGTCTGCAGTTCTCAATAGCCATCTTGTTGTATTATGAACCGCTATGTCAGGAATTCATTGCAGCCTGTTTGTATAAGGAATAGCGAGACCTGCTCACTCAAGCCTATAAGCCATTTGTCCCGCTATAAAGAGCTTGTCAAGGTCACGTTTGAAAAGCACAACGCATGCCTTATATTCGCACATGAGTCATATTCATATGAGCTTCTCACATGGCACATGCATATTCTATAACTGCAGGCGAATGCTCTTAAATGCATGCTGGGATCTTTCGTGCTTCAAGTTTGCCTGCTCCTGCCAGTCTACACATAATTCTTAGCTCTGGCTCTTTGATGAATGATAATACTTTTTGTTGTTTTTACATTTACAGTATTTTAAGCATAATATTAGCTTGAGCAAACATAAGTTTTCTGTCATAACATTAGTTGCCCTCTCACTCAAAAACTGCCCTTTTCTCTCTTCATTCTGATGTGGAGTGTGTTTGGCTATAAAAATGGAAATGAAAAACAACCCTTCGACCCTTGGCAAATCAGCTTTTTAATGTTTCATTTTGCACCGTTTGCACAGCAATCAAAAAGATTTTGCACAGGATGTTTTGCTGGACTGATGATTTATGTTTTTTATATTCTTCTTTTTTTTTCCTAAAGACCCCATGCAGTCAAAATTGAAGGTTTGTTGCTTTTAGTGCAAATATTAGCACTGAGGCTGATCTGTATGCTAGTGCACTCCTAAAAGTTGACAAAATAAACAATGTAACCACAGGTAAATATAACAGAGGCGGGGTTAGGGGTTTGTCCGTATATCAATCTATCCATTTTATTAGATGCAAATGTATTATATGTATGAATGCCACCTGCCTTGCGGTTAGAAATGGTAGATCATGGTTAGTTGGTGTGCAGTGTGTGTTAATGCTTAATGTTGTTTAAAAGTTGAAATTTTGAAAGTGTTTTCATGCGAAAACAAAATATGCATGTCAAAACATTTCATGGTGTCAACCAATTCATAATATTTGTTTAGCAGTCAATCTCTTTTCCACATCACAGCTCTCTTTTCGCTCTTACAGTCATTTTTTTCTTTTGGCTTCAGCTTCTGTGATTTGATTGATTCATTCTGTGTAACTCTTTCCAGAAATCATATCTGTCGTTCACTGTTTTCAGTTGATTTTTCTTTTTCAGATCTGTCTTGAAGCATCCTTTTTAACAATGCGGCAAATGTAAAAAAAAATAAAAAATAGTTTGTATCCATGTCTCGTTGCAGCACTGTGTTGAGGTCAGCAACCTTTTCCTCTTTCTCATTTGTTCTTTTTTGGTATTTTAATGACTTCATTTGCATGATTTCCTCTTGTTGTCTCTCTTTGTGTTATTTTGCTCAACAGATCTCACCATAGAAACAGTTATTGGATTGTGTTCTGCTGGTCGGTTCTGGCATAGCGATGTAGTTTCAGTGAAGCCAAGGTCTTACATAACCGGTAAATTGTACTGTATCAAGCAATTACGCATTTCAAAACAACAAACTCTACAGAGTAAATCATCTATTTAGCAGTGCCAGCTTGTAAGACGTGACCCATGAATGCATGTAGGAACCACATGTGTGGTTTTCTATACTGTGATTATTTGATTTTGTCTATCTAATCTGAATCCAACAACCAACGTCACACTCTTGTTTGTCTTGTTTATCCATAAAGAGATTTCCCGTTGACGTTTTTTTAGAAAAGGCCAATATTTCTCCATAAAGGGATGCATTTGTAAACACTTGGTCTTTTATTGAGAGTGCCACATTGTTGGATGATTGCAGTGGTTGCTGAAAAGCCCTCACAATAACAGGCTGTCTGAATGCGAGTTTCATTTGCACCGATAATGCTGTGTTTACCAAGAGCTTCGGGTATGTGCGTGTGATAGTGCGTAAGTATCTGCAAGATTATCAGTCAAATGTTTATTGCTTGTTCTGGTGGTTTCAGAGAATTATGCACTTTGGTCCAATGCCTATCTCTTATTACATGGCAGATTCTGAATTATAATATAATTATAATTAAAAATTAAATTGAGTGAACTCAATTGTCTGTAGCTCCAGGTTAGGTCTTCTCAAGAATGTGCTAATAAATCTCTTCAATCTCTTCGCTTTTCGTTTGGCAGCTTCTTCAGTTTCGAGGCCATGGCCCCAGAAAAGCCATAGTGACTCTTTCCAGTCCTTTCTTCTCTTTCATCCGTGGCTTCTTTCTCTTTCCTTAGGTTTAAGTCTTTTAACATTTTCATCTTTGCTATTTCTCCACTGAGAATCATAGCTTAAGGCTATTTACTCCCAAAAAAAACGTTTCTTTTATCTGTTCAAGGTCCTTCTCATATTTCTGATTTTATTACTGTATCCTGACATAGATAGCAATTTAGTTGACTACAATTGTCAGTTTTTAGATATAGCCACCAAACACTGAAAGTGACAACATTCAGACCGATTTCTAGTTTCCTCAAACATTTTCTTTTTACACTGAGCTTTGAAAAGCATCATATAGTCAAGTTTATATAATGAGTACTTTTCATTTTATAATAGCCTTTAAATTCTAACTGGATGAGGCATTGTAAAATTCAGATAAACACTTGTGACTGCACATTTCTTTGGTGGAACAAAAAAGAAAATATTTTAAATAATGTTGTTAACATTGGTGACTTTCAACAAATTGTTAACATCTTGTAAAAGCATTAACTCACGCAAACTCCCCTTAAATGTGCGCTTAAAATAAAGGTTCTTTATTGGCATTGATGGTTTCATGAAGAACGTGTAACTTCCATTGCACAAAATGTTTTTTACAGTGAGAGAATTTGCGTTTTTAAAATGGTTCTTTTAGAATCAAAATGGTTCTTAGGTGCAATATCAGAATCAGAATCAGAAAGAGCTTTATTGCCAAGTGTGCTTACACACACAAGGAATTTGTCTTGCTGACAGAAGCTTCCAGTGCACAGACAGGATCACAAGTGACAAGACACAGATAACAAAAATAAACAAGTGATTAGAATAAATATATGAAAAGACACAAACAATAGACCAAGTAAACGAGTTATTAGAATAAATATGTGAAAGACAATACACAATAGACGATATAATGTAAATAAAGATGTGCTATATACTAATTATACAAGGGAATTGAATGTATGGAAAATATGTTAAAGCGATAGCGTATCTATCATAAATATAGGTATGGATAGTGGTATTGCATGTTTTATTGCACAGTGGGGGGAACATTTAACTGTTAATGAGGTAGATGGCCTGAGGGAAGAAGCTTTTTCTATGTCTGGCTGTTTTGGTACTCTGTGCTCTGTAGTGCCGACCAGATGGCAACAGTTCGAAAAGAAAGTGGGCTGGGTGTGAGGGGTCAAGAATGATTTTGCTAGCCCTTTTGCTCACTCTGGATGAGTGCAGTTCTTGGAGGGTAGGGAGGGTTGTGCCAATGATTCGCTTAGCAGACCCAACTATCCTCTGTAGTCTACTAAGGTCAGTTTTGGTAGCTGAGCTGAACCAGACAGTTATTGAGGTGCAGAGGATGGATTCAATGATGGCCGAGTAGAACTGTTTCAGCAGCTCCTTCGGCAGATTGAACTTCTTCAGCTGGCGAAGGAAGTATAGCCTCTGCTGGGCCTTTTTGACAGTCGGGTCAATGTGATTGTCCCACTTTAGGTTCTGAGTGATTGTAGTGCCCAGGAACCTGAATGTTTCCACTGACATTACAGTGCTGTCCATGATAGTAAGTGGGGGGAGAGAAGGGGGGTTCCTCCTGAAGTCCACTGTCATCTCTACTGTTTTGAGCGTGTTGAGCTCCAGGTTGTTATGACTGCACCAGACAGCCAGCTCTTTAACCTCCTGTCTGTAAGCAGACTCGTCTCCGTCCTTGATGAGGCCAGTGACTCATCAAAACTTCAGAAGCTTGACAGAGTGGTCTTCAGATGTGCAGTCATTGGTGTACAGGGAGAAGAGCAGTGGAGAGAGGACGCAACCCTGAGGAGCACCTGTGCTGGTGGTGTGGCTGTTGGATGTGAATTTACCCATTCTCACTAGCTGTTGCCTATCTGTTAGAAAGCTGGTGATCCATTGACAGATAGAGCTAGGAACAAAGAGCTGGGCTGGTTTGGACTGTTGGAATGATGGTGTTGAAGGCCGAACTGAAGTCCACGAACAAGATCCTCACATAATTCCCTGTTTTGTCTAGATGTTGCTGGATGAAGTGCAGTGCCATCATCCACAGACCTGTTTGCTCGGTAAGCAAACTGCAGAGGGTCCAGTGATGTTCTTCAGATAGGCCAAAACCAGTTTTTCAAACGACTTCACGACCACAGACATTAAAGCAACAGGTCTGTAGTCATTAAGTCCAGTAATTTTGGGTTTCTTTGGGACGGGGATGATGGTGGAATTCTAGTATTCTAGTGATATCGAAACTCCAACCGTTTCACCATTTGTGTCACTCTGCTTGCAGTATTTCTCACAGCCAGTGTCATGGCAGATGCCCAAAAACACTAAAATTGAATAAATAATGCTGTTTTTGTGTCACAGAATGAAGATATTTTTAGGCCAGAATGTAGTGATTCCACCGAGAGCAGCCTTACCTTGGCGAGATCTTTTGGAATTTCCGCTGGCTCTGATGTCTCTGTAGTGCTCTAACATGAGATATACAGTAGTCAACATTTGAAGTGGATCAAAAAAGCTCATCAAAGTTGTCCTAGGACAAGAACAGGTATTGTTTTGGTTTTAGGACAACTTTGATTAAAAGGTTTTGATCCACTTCAAATGTTGCCTACTGTAAACCAATTTGGAGAAGATGTTACAGTTACGTCACTTGCAGCTGCATGCACATTGTGGTGTCAGAAAAACACTGGTAACAAGTGGAGTGAAATTTGAAATATCCACAGAATAAGAGAAAAAAATGAAATATTGTCTTACCTTTAGATCAGGGGTGGTGAACTCCAGTCCTGGAGAGCCCCAGCCCTGCAAAGTTCAGCTCCAACCCTGATTAAAACTCACCTGCTTGTAGCTTTCTAGTAAAACTTCAGACCTTGATTAGCTTGTTCAGGTGTGTTTGATTAGGGTTGAAGCAAAAGCCTGCAGGGCTGCGGCTCTCCAGGACCGACGTTCGCCACCCCTGCTTTAGATGTCAGAATCTGAATGCAAATCATTTTTATATAATACTATCATCAAAAATGCCATTTGAAGCTAAACACAGATGTTTAAATGGACAGACGAATGGATAAAACCTGCTATGATTACTTTTAAAGCATAAGTTTGTACATTTTGTATGTTTCTAAATCTGACACACTCAGGCTAGGTCTACATTAATCCAGTGCATTTGAAAAGTTTTCATTTTAAAAAGCTTTCCGTCCACACTAGCGTTTTCAAGCGTCCACACTGAAACATAGGAAAACGTTCAATTTGCCTTACTGCGTATGTGTAAAACCTCAAAAAACTCACAGATGATACAGACAGAGCAGACATAGTAAGTTTTCACGCAATTCTTCTGGTGGGATCATTTTATTTACAGAAATATCTCATCATTCACTGACGCGTAAATGTGCGCGCTCACTCAAAAAAGCAGCTGCCCTCATGTTTACAGCAACTGTGAGTACATTTTTAAGACTATAATATGAAGAGTGTAAATATCTTTACAGCAGCAGAGTGAAAGTGAATAGCACATAACAGGCATAATTACCGGTATAAACATAGATGTCTATTGATACAGTATGCGTCACCTGACTAAACATGCGTCATCGTTTTCAAAAGCCTCCGTTTTCACAGTCCACACTACAATGCAAAAACGGCATTTTCAAAAAGCTCAGTTTTCCTTGACAAAAATGCTGTCTCAGTGTGGACGGAAGGCCAAAACGGAGAGAAAAAGATGCATTTTCAAATGAAAACGTATTAGTGTGGACATGGCCTCAGTTCAGTTCATGGATCTTTTTTCCTAATGAGCTGATGATCTGAATCACGTGTGTTAAATGAGACATACTAAATGTGCAGAGCAGTGGGCCCCGAGGACTGGAGAACCACTGGTTTAAACAGTTTGTCTACGTAATATTCACATATGCAGTTCATAGGGAAAATATTATTTTAGACCGACAGTTACAGCTTGAAATACTATTTAAACCTATAACATTTTACATTTAGCCATTTTATCTTACAATTCTGACTTTTTTCTTGCAAGTTCAAGTTTATATCTCGTATTTCTGACTTTTTAACTCGATTTAACTCAACAATAGTGAGTTTGTTCATTCTGAGGGGAAAAAAGTCAGAAGTGTGGGATATAAACTCAAAAGAGAGAATGACAGGTTGATTTTTCTTATCAGAATTCTGAGATATGATCTCGGAATTGCGAGAATAAAGTCAGAATTTTGAAATATAAACTCAAATTTATCTTTTTTATTCTTTAAATCCATGGTTTCCATAGACCAGTTTAGTGTTTGCAAACAATGATGATGTTTTTTGTGGGCAGAGCCTACCTGGTTGCAGAAAATGACAGTTTTCAAGTGGCAGTCAAGGGCAACCATGGAATAAAAGAATAAAAAAGGTATTTTCTTATATTTCAAAATTCTGACTTTATTCTCCCAATTCCGAGATTAAATCTCACAATTCAGAAAAAAAAAAATTAACGCGTCATTCTCTTTTTGAGTTTATATCCCACACTTCTGTCTTTTTTTCCCTCAGAATGGACAAACTCGTTATTGTTGAGTTATAAAGTCCGAAATATGATATATGAACTTGCATTTGCGAGAAAAAAAGTCTGAATTGTGAGATAAAATAAGTAAATGTAAAATGTTATAACTTCAAATAGTATTTCATGCTGTAACTGTCGGGCTAATATAATATGTTCCCTATGAACTGCATATGTGAATATTATACAGACAAATTGTTTAAATCAAATTTATGCTTAAAAGTAGAGTAATCATAGCAGGTTTCATCCATTAGTCTGTTTAAATGTCTGCATTTAGCTTCAAATGGCGTTTTTTGACAACAGTATTCTATAAAGTTGATTTGCATTCCGACATCCAAAGGCACAACAATACATTTTATCTCTTACTATATTCCGTGGACTTTTCCCATTTCCACTCCACTCCACTTGCTACAAGTGTTTTTCTGCCACCATAATGCACACGCAGCTGTCATCGGAAATCACCCTTAGCAAATGAAAGGATAGTATGACAAAGATATCACGTTCCTCAGCGGACATTCAAGCTAATGTTTAACTGTGAATATTAGATTAAGTTGAAGAATGAATGCTGTATCAGATACAGGTAATCACACTTGATCAGTCCATCTCTCTCATAATACAGTGAGCTTTTAATACGATAATACAACAAGCGTTTAATGAAGCAACTCAATGTTCTTTCGTTACTAGTGACGTTTTCAAATTAGTAACGGAGGCTTAGGCTCAGGTGTTAAATTGTCAAACTGATATTTGAATCCATGGTGGAAGGAAATAGTTCACACAAAAGAGGGTTTTTAAAGACACTGTTGTTGTCTCTTTTTTATTAACACACTTGTGCCATCAAACTTTTGTATAAACACAATATCACGCATGTAGCCATGCGATATGGCTGTATATCAACACGCTGTGATTACCTAGGCCGAATCACAGCTGTGTTGATATTGCTCATATATATCATTTGGTATATACAGATTCTGCATAGCCTAGTAGTTAAAGGTCTGTGCGCTCTGAAAGGTTGTAGGTTCACAAACCATAAAGGGTGATCTGTGAAACAGAACTATTGTGCATTTGAGCAAAGCACTTAACCCCTTTTACTCCAGTGGGACATCTGTGTAACTTGAGATGGTGATTGTGTGTGTGTATGTGGGGGGTTGGGGGGGCGTTCGCATCGGACCTTGTCATGTGGCAGTATATAGCGACTCTTTTGGTTAGAGCCATTAATACCAAAATATATGCCAGTTTATTTCCAAAGGAAAAGAAAAAAAAACTTCTTTTATTTTCAAAATGATTTCAAATCCTCCAAACAGGAACAAATTACATAACTGTAATTCTGGGAAGTAGCAATTAAACTCAACATTTGCAAAATTCTGAGCTATTTATTTGTTTCTTAGTACTCCTGAAATACATTTAGCAGTATTGTGTGCACTTGAAATCAAACAATAATCCACGAACGCAATTAACTTAATGACTCGAGTCACGACAAAACTGCAGGGAGACACTAGTGAGGAGAAAGTTCAGTGTGTTAAAAGTCTGTTTTCAAACTTTGTTACAGCAATTAGTATGGTGGGAAAGGTCAGCCGCAAGACAAAATCACCCTCAGCTTGCCAAGTTTAGGTCACTTCCCTAAATTGGATCTCCGATTTGGTGAATGTAACTAGACAGGTTATGAGGTCACTGGAATGCCATTTGGAAAAAAAGGATTTGAAAGCATCATTACCTTAAAAAAAGGTTCATTTATGATCACTAATGCAAAAAATCTCATATATTATTGATAATTCATAACATTTATTTATACATTTCATGTAGGGATGTTCATTTCGGTTATATTTCCTAACCAACAGCCGGCGCTCGTTAACCGATTATTAACCGTTAACAGACAAGATTATTTCAAACTAGAATTTAATTATTTTAGAAAGGATAAGTGTCTGTGACCCGTTAAAAATACCAAAATTTGTTTTCCAGGGATTCATTTTACATGCGCAAAAAGCAGCAAACAACAGAACATGAAGATTTACCATGGGATTTACATGGACATATCACATCACGCACCTGCAGCGCTTCTGCATGCGAACGGAGAAAAACATAACAAAGCTAGGCTAGGCTATATATAATGAATGAATAGGCCTATACGATAAATATTTTTACTTAACAAAGCAAAAGAAAAAACTGTGCAACAAGTAGCTAGGATGCAGAGTTTTGGTTTCGCTGCGCGAAAGGAAGACGGCTGAAAACGGCATCCTATTTTTTTTTATTTTTACAAAAGCACAAAGATTTGTTTTTATTGTGAATGTACACAAATAAAAACAAACCGTTTACAGTTTCGATTATCTGTATGACTAGAAGGAGTTGTTTCCACTGTTAGAAGGAAAAAAAAAAATCAAGTGATCGCACCGGCGCCGCACACACACACACACACACACAGTTAAGCATTGCTAACTTGACAATGCAACTTTTCCATAATAAAATCATAATAAAATACAGTCAGCCAAATATATGGAAAAATCACACTGCCTAATCGTTATCAACGTACTGCTGTAATATTATGCCTAACAATTTGTTTTATGTGGATATTGGAATGCAAGTGAAGCACAAAACCAGGTTTACATAATAAATAATATTTTGGCATTCAAATACGGAAACATTTGGATTTGTGTCGTATGAGAGACCCAACATTAGTTTCAGTTTCGCTTTAGCCTAAATAAATTAGTTTTGGCTTGTTGTTAATATAGCCTAGCTTCTTATATTTTTCATTCTTGTTTCTTTTTTGAATACTGTTAAATTGAAAGTATTCAGATTGATTTCATTTATTTAGAATTGAAAAAAAAAATTCAGAAATGATTTTTTGTGGAGTGAGGGGAACTAAAATAGCCTAGCCTATGTTTATAGTGTTTGTAAACATTTCGCGTCGGCATCAGGTCTGTTTCTGAATGTAATAATAATATGCGACTTAATGTTGTAGGCCTACGTGATTTATCTTTTTTTTCTCTCAAAAATGCAATTTTATTTTATTTTAACCATTCAGCAAACATTTTAAAATATTTTGATAAATTACTGAAAAAAAAAAATTAAATGGCCTTTTAAACCGTTTAACTGATTGTATTAACCGGTCAAAATTCTTTCTGTCGGTTAACGGTTAACCGGTTAAAATGAGCATCCCTAATTTCATGCCTAGGAAATTTATAGGATTAAAAAAGTGCAGGTGTTTAAGTGTTTGCCAAAGATCATTAGGAACTTACAATACAGTAGTCATTTGCTGTTTTCCCATCCTTAGACTGTAATTAAATGAATTAAGTGAATTTACATTTAATGGAGGTGGCTGTCCACTTCCTAATTCTGCTTTTTTCACGTCATGCAGAGGTCTCTCGAGAGTGGATTGACTTGGGGTGAGTCCAGACGGAAATGCCATTATGCACAAAAATTGGATTTATTCAGTTTTGACCACTCGGCGCCCTTTACAGCAGCCATCCCCCTGCAGGCTGTGCCAGAGACAGAGAAAAGAAGACTTTAGGATGTTTGGAGAGGAGTGAACAACTACAGCAATGAGAGAGGGAGGCTGATAAAGACGAGGTGTGTGAGTGATTGTTTATGATCAGCCAACACGTCATATCAGGCCTCAATGTGTGTTTTGTTACTAAATCTTACTTAAATTTCTTTAAATATGGTCAGTATTTAATTGTTCATGTTGATTTGTCTTGTTTGAACATTTAGACTACCTTTGTCATCATCTGTCACTCAGTTTATGTTAAATTAATAATTATGTTAAATGTAAACAGTAACACTTTACAATAAGGTTAATGAAAGTTGGTAATTGCTTATGCATTATTGTTAACAAATACAACTTTTGGTATTAAAATTGTATTATTAAATGTTGATGATTTAAATAGTTTAATATTTGTAATGTTTAAAAAATGTTTTTAATTATTTAATGTTTTAATTAATATTTTTTATTTTAATTATTTAAATATTTTAATATGATTAATAGTTATATGATTATAATTAATAATACAATTAATATTTTTATATTTATTTTTTACTAATATAAATTGTAAAGTTGTGTTTTCTGAATTCATTTGTAGATTTTTAAGTGATGATTTAAATATTTAAATATTTGTAATGTTTTAAAAAATTTTTAAATTATTTCATATTTTGAATTATAAGTTTATTTTGTATTTAGTATTTAAATATTTTAAAATCTAACATTAACAATATTTTTTTACATTTATAAATCTTTGTTAATATTAGTTAATAAAATAAAAGTTGTTAATTGTTTGTTCATGTTAGTTGGCATGTATTATTGTTAACAAATACAACTTTTGATTTTAAGAATGTATGAATAAATATTGAAATTAACTATGATTAATAAATGCTGTAGGTGTTCATTCTTACTTTATGTTAACTCATATAGTTAACTAATGTTAACAATTGAATCCTTATTGGAAGGTGTTCCCATGTAATCTTTAGGAAATTTAAAAAAATGAAGATCTATTTTTCATAATATACAATTGTTTAAATGATTACTTTTATATTTGTAATGTTTTAAAATATTTTTAATTATTTAATATTTTTTTATTCTAATTTTATTTTATTAGAATAAAATATCTAATTTTATTTTGTATATTAAATATGTAAATATATTAATAAAATTAATAATATAATTATAATGAAAAATCCAATTCATATTTGTATTAATTTATTAACAGTTGATACATTTATAAATTATTTTTCATTATAATATAGTATAATTATAATTAATAATGTAATTAATATTTTATTAATATGATTAATACTTTTATATTTATTTTTCATAATATAAATTGTAAAATTCCTTTCTAAATTCACTTGTAGATTTTTAAATCATGATTTTAATATTTTAATATATTTTATATGTTTTAATTATTTTTATTTTTATAATTTTGTATATTAAATATTTAAGTACATTAATATAATTAATATTTATAATTAGTAGTACAATTAATATTTTATTAACAATACATTTTATATTTTGATGATGATTTAAATATTTTAATATTTGTAATGTTTTAAAAAAAAGTATTTTTAATTATTTAATATTTTAAATTATAATTTATTTTGTATGTTAAAAATGTAACTATTTTAATATAATTAGTAGTTATATAATTATAATTAATAATATAATTAATATTTTAATTATTATGATTATTTTATATATTGTATTTTCTTAATATAAATTGTAAAGTTGTTTTCTAAATTCACTTGATTTTAATATTTTAATGTTTAAAAATAGTTTTAATTATGTAATATTTTTTAAATATAATTTTATTTTTGTCTTTTAAATATATTAATATAATTAATAGTTATATAATTATAATTAATAGTACAATTGATATTTGTTTATTTTTTATAATATAAATTGTAATGTTGTGTTTTCTAAATTCACTTTTAAATGGTGATTTAAATATAATAATTGTAATTGTGTTCTAAAAATATTTATTAAATCAATTAAATTAAATAAATATTTATTATTTATTTTTTTAATTAGAATTTTATTTTGTATGTTAAATATTTAAATATAAAGTTATATAATTAATAATAATAATTAATAATACAATTAATATTTGTATATTTATTATTATGATATTATGATTGAATTTATTATTTATTTTATTTTATTTTATTTTAGCATCCCTGGTTATGTAGCCTACACATGCTGTATTTACACGAACTTAAACAACTGGTTTTCTGCCATGTATTGAACAATACTGTTGCTTTGTTACTGGAAGAAAAAAAAAATTCTGCATTGTTGAGGCCTGCTCATGATGGTCCCTGATTTTGTTTAATCTAATTAATGAATGTAAAACCCTAAAAAAAACAAGTTGATTTATGCCCAGCAATCCACTTGAGAGCCACATCTTAAATTTCATCGGCCTGATTTATTCCAGGGCTCTTTAAACGACGTCTCTCGGGGGAGCGACAGCGAGATGACAAGAGAGGGGGGCGTGGATGTGAAGCTCTCTCGTTTGTCAAGCGTATTGTCCGACGCTCTGGCAGGCAGACAAGGCGCAGGCTGCTTAATTTGCTCAACGTTCATAATTTACTTACTCAGAATTTCAAATCAGCCGGAATGGGGTGGCGGCCCTTTTCTCGCCATCCCACTCATGATCACGGTTAGGTGATATCAGCGCTCTGTGTCAATGTCACCAGACGGTTGAGTCACAATCAGAGGATGAGTGAGAATTGTATTCATTCACTTATTCAAAAGCAGATCCGTGTCAGAATTTGCATACTACCCATTATAGAACGCAAGATTAGCGCATCCCAAATAATAGTAGGTTGAAAATACTATGCCAAAAGCACCCAGAAGGCATACTATTCCCGTTGGATTCACAAATTACGTTTCCATGCATGCTTTTCAGTCTAATATTACCCAAACCCCCAAAAGTCTTCTTGTGACAAGGAAACATTACATTATAGTGGCTCTCAAAAGTAATCTTTTTTAACTTTCTTTTTTACTACAGTGTTTACTTGAACGTAAGCACAAGCATATTTAGTGTGTAGTGTAACGTAAGTAAACAAAGCAGGACACAGCCAGTAGGAGAGCGAGAGTTTATTATATCTTCTTGTGAATAGCGCTACGAATAAATTTGTGATTGTTCATCTTCACAGGAGAAAATGCCCTTTGCATTCATGTGCAGAAATATATTCTGCATTTCCACGATGCAAGAATGAAACCTGGGGGTGCTGAATGCATTCATAATGTACCGGTACAAGCGAAATTGAAAAATCTGGCTTGAAATATTTTTCAAATGTAATCTTGACTGCGAGCAAGGAAAGCACACAGGGAAATTGCCAAACACTGCATTGTTATTCTAAGTATGACACAGCTATTGCGGGCTTGTTCAGTTTTGTTGTCTTTTGTGTTGATAAGCACTACATCTTACTGTGTCTCTCCGTCATTGCCATTTCATTCTCTCTCTCTCTCTCTTTCTCTCTCTCTCTCTCTCTGTCTCTCTTTCTCTCCTTCCCACCTGTCAGCCTGAGGGTGTTGAGTTTGGCAGTCTGGTGAATCTAGTGGAACTCTAAAGTTGACATAGTCTCTTTTTCTGTCTCTCTGCTGTTCTCTCCTTCTGTCTACCTGTCTAGCTCTCTTTTCTCTCTCTCAGTTTTAGCCGTGAGACGGTGAGCTGGAAGACAAACGTGTTGATGGGCAAATTCTATCTTTATATAGCGAGGTGAATCCATTAAAACGAGCACACTACATCCATCATAAATTCTCAAACATACATTTGTGACACTTTTTATATATATATATTTTATAGATATATATACATCAAGTAGGGCTATAAGTTGATAATTTTTTTTTAAATCTAATTAATTACATGATGTTTCGATTAATTAATCTAGTTCAAGATAAGAGAAAGTCAGTATAATTTAAAAGGAATGTATATGTTTACAAAATCAAGGGCAAGAACTAATGTAAAATAGGTGTATATCTGTCAAAGGGGTTAATCTATGAAAAAGGAATTAAAACTCTGTAATTCACTTTGCAAATGTAAGAAAATGTACAAATGCAAGGTGATAAATAATTATGTGAATGAGAATTAAAAAATGTCAATGTATCAGTTTAAATGTTGAAGTAATAGTTGGAATTTATATTTCTGTTATCATGTATGTTTTGAATTATGTATGTACATTTTGGGAAATGTTTTATATAATTTTGTTTATCTTGTGTCATCAAATTTAGTAAAAAGTGTCGTTCATCAGTTAATAATGTATAAAGGGTAGGCATAATAAGCACTTTTCGGTATCTTTGTTTATATATATACAGCACTGTGCAAAAAATGGTTTTAAGTTAGTTATTTCTATCTTTTGCTGTAGTGTGTCAGTAGGAAATATCAGTTTACATTTCTAAACATTCATTTTGCCATTAATTGTAATAATCCAGTGAGATTTTTGTTGGCACAAGGAGTCTGACAACAGCCAGTGCTCCACACTGAGATCTGATCTGACCATCATCCAGTCTGTCTCTGGAATGACATGAAGAAACAGAAAAACTGAGACAGACTAAATCCAGAAGAACTGTGGCAACATCTCCAAGTTGCTTTAAGAAACCTACATGCAAAGCTACCTGAAAACTTATGCGCAAATGTACCTAGGGCAAAAGCTGTTTTAAACGCAAATATGGTTTACCAAATGTTGATTTAATTTAGTTAATAGAAGTTAATTGATAAAATCTATTTATGGCATTATTTTTGACAGCATCCTCATTTTACAGCATTTTTACACAAGTGCCTAAAACATTTAACAGTACTTTGCATGTAGGTTTCTTAAAGCAACTTGGAGATGTTGCCACAGTTCTTCTGGATTTAGTCTGTCTCAGTTTGTTCTGTTTCTTCATGTCATTCCAGACAGACTGGATGATGGTCAGATCAGATCTCTGTGTGGAGCACTGGCTGTTGTCAGACTCCTTGTGCAAACAAAAATCTCAATGGATTATTACAATTAATGGCAAAATGAATGTTTAGAAATGTAAACTGATATTTCCTACTGACACACTACAGCAAAAGATAGAATAACTGACTTAAAACCATTTTTTTGTTGGTGAAAATACTAGTGGCCTAAGACTTTTGCACAGTACTGTATATATATATATATATATATATATATATATATATATATTATATATATATATATATATATATATTTTTTTTTTTTTTTTTTTTTTTTTTTTTTTTTTTTTTGTGAAATATTGTCTTTGAGGACCGAAATAAAATTATTGATTGATTGATTGATTGATTGATAGTTAATCGCAAAATAAATTTTATTATTAAAATTTATTAAATGAGAAAGTATCAAGTAGACATTGTAGCTTTAGACAGAAAAAACTTATTTGATTCAGCATAAAACTTATTACACATGAATATTTAGGCTGCAGCGGCCTAACGTAAACTACGGAGCACAAAAGAAGATCATTTGAGAAACATCTCAGTATTTTTTGTCCATACAATAAAAGTCATTGGTAACCAAAACAGCTTTGTTACCAACAGTCTTCAAAATGCCTTCTTTTATGTTCCACAAAAGAAAGGTTTGAAACGACATGAAGGACAGAATTTAAATTTTTTTGGGTGAACTATCGCTTTAATGTTGTTGTTGTTCTTCTTCTTCTTTTTCTTATTATTTTTTAATGAAATGATACTCTAAATAAGAAACTAAATCTGCCAGGTGGCGGTAAATGTCTTTGTGAGTCATTCATTTGATTCGTTCAAACGGCTGATTCATCAGGAATTAAGTAAATGACTTTCCTTATAAATGGGCCTTTGAATCATTGGTTCACATGATTCATTCAAAACACGGATTCATTCAGAAATCAAACACTGTTGTGTTTGTCAGAGATACGCAACAATTCTACTATGGCTTTTAAAGTAATATGTTCTCTGCAAAATTGAGCAAAAACACATAATATAGTGTTTAAAACATAACACAATATGAACTTCTTATTTACTGAACTGTTGTATAAAATCACATTTAAGCTTATGATAGATCGGGACAAAATCAGCACTCCACGTTGCTCTTGCTGCCCGCATGATATCTGAGACAAAACACATACAGGGGCATTTTTTGCACCAATATCTTGAATTTATTGCATTCATGGAGTTGTTGTCTTGCATCATAAGTCACTGGGGTATATTTGTAGCAAGAGGCAAAAATACATTGTATGGGTCAAAATGATTGATTTTTCTTTTATGCCAAAAATCATTAGGATATTAAGTTTAGATCATGTTACATGAAGATAATTTGTAAAATTCCTACTGTAAATATATCAAAAGTTAATTTTTGATTAGTAATATGCATTATTAAAGGCGATTTTCTCAATATTTAGATTTTTTTGCAGCCTCAGATTCCAGATATTCAAATAGTTGTATCTCGGCTAAATATTGTCCTATCCTAACAATAACAAAACCATACACAGCTTAATTTATTCAGCTTTCAGATGATTTATAAATCTCAGTTTCGAAAAATGGACCCTTATGACTGGTTTTGTGGTCCAGGGTCACATATTTGTTCAACAGTCAACAATATGAAATATAAGATGATGTACAGGTCTGGGGGCGGGGCCTGTGTGTTAACTGTGTTAAACTATTTTAATCACATTATTTTTTCATAACTAATTAATTGTGTAAACGGTAAACTGGCAGCCCTAATATGAAGATAACGTTTCATATTTTAATAAAGACTCAAGTGTGAATTTTCTCACAAATGTACTATGGTGACCTTAATTTTGAGCAAAATATTATAGTTACTACAGTTATTGTTATCCGAGTAAGAACGTGTTATCTGGTATTACCAAAATAATCTAGTTATCTGGGATTATTCAAAATAAAATAAAATAATTGTATCTGTAGGTGGTTGCAAGGAATGTTTTTAAAGCTTTTAAATATTACAATTTCCTGATAATTTTCCTACCCCATGTCATCCATGATGTTTATGTCTTTCTTTTTTCAGTCAGAAAGAAATTAAGGTTTTTGAGGAAAATATTCCAGGATTTTTCTCCATATTGTGGACTCCAATGGGGATCAGCGGGTTAAAGGTCCAAATTGCAGTTTCAGTGCAGCTTCAAAGGGCTCTACACGATCCCAGCCAAGGAATAAAGGTCTTATCTAGCAAAGCGATCGGCCATTTTCTACAAAAAATAAAAATGTATATGACATCGTTGTTTTACCTTTTTTCTAGAGGGCGTTTTGATTTTCTTTGCAAGTTGGGTTTGTAAACACTTGGTCGGTACTTTCGCCTATGTCACGCCTGACCTTTCCACATGACTACCTAAATTCGTGAAGTCACGGACACAGAACTAGACAAGCATTTGTGGTTAAAAAGTGTATAAATTGTAATTTTTTAGGAAATGACAGATTGTTTCGCTAGATAAGACCCTTATTCTTCGGCTAGAATCGTGTAAAGCCCTTTGAAGCTGCACTAAAAAAATCGTAATTTGGAACTTCAACCTGCTAATCCCCACTTAAGTCCACTATATGAATAAAAATCATAGAATGTTTTCCTGAAAAACCTTAATTTTCTTTTTAATGTAAAATTCATGAAAATGTACTTTTAGTTACTATTAAATTCTGTGATCATTTTCTCACTCTCATGTCATTCCAAATCTGTATGATCTTCTTCTCTTTGTCTATTTGTCTGTGTCTATTGATTGATTTGATTGATTGATTGTCCTTGTAATAAGTCACCCCAATAACTTTTATTGTTAGGACAAAAACAGCTCTGTTAAATATGTTCTCAGAGCCTGACACGGCCACCAGTGATGTGAGTTTATGGCAGTAATTGCAGTAACTATGGTGTTTGGGCTGCTACCATGGTAATTGTCTGTAAGAGTTGCACCTATACATACTTAAGGTTGTGCGTGTGAGTTTATAGCCTTCAAATGTGACATTTGCTGTTTAAACGGCACCATTCCAGACTTCTTTCAAACCTAATAGCACCTTAGACATTTGGTCTTAGCTGTGGCCTCTGTCCTCTGTACTTCCTCGTATGGATATTCCAGTAAATTACCAATTAACGGTGTTATGCCAGGCCCGCTATCACATAGCACACACTGGGGGCTTGTCAAAAGTAAATGACTTTATGTCCACAGCGGACGCTGATTAATGAGCTAGGGAGAGAGCCTGAGGCTCTTCAGTTGAGTTTTTCTGTAAATGGCAGCTTGGAGAGCCTAGAAGAGGCGCACTGATGCAACACAGGTAACAGAGCAAGCAGGTGTTTATTAAAGCCAGAGTCATTCACAGTCAATTACCCTTTCACTCAGAACAGTAGGGGACTATTCGCTGAGAGCCCTGCCACCAAACACACATAAAAGCACTCGCGTGTACATACAGACACAAATAACACTGGCTGTCCCCATTCACAGTGTCTGCAGAAGTTTAATTCACTCGATACACTCACTCGTTTGGAGAGGCCTGCAATGTCAGCAAACACAGACTTATGTTATGCAAATTGGGAATTTCAGAATATAAAGTTTTTTTTTCCCCTTTTTTAAAAAGAAAAGCCATTTAGTACTTGTATTCAGCAAGAATGCAGTTTCAACGAAAATATTAAGCAGCACAGCTGTTTTCAACGTGAGAAGAATTATTTTTGAGCTTCAAATAATCATATTAGAATGATTTCTGAAGAATCATGTGACACTAAAAAAACAGCAGTAATTTAGCTTTACAGCACAGGAATAAATTACATTTTAAAATATATTATAAATAGAAAGCAGTTATTTTAAATTGTAATAATATTTGGCATTACTGTTTTACACATTTTACACATTAAAAAAATCTTACCAACCTCAACATTTGGAATGGTTTAAAACAATTTAAGATGGTCTTAGCTGGTTTAAGTTGGTCTAGCTAGTCTGTAAGCCTAAGCAAGCTGGTCCTCAACTATTTTATCTGGTTTCCTAGACTAACCATCTGAGAAGTGTCCCAAACCACTCTATATAAATATGTGAATGTACTGTATGTAAAAGTACATATACTGAAAAGGCAGTCTTAAACGTTTTTTCCCAAATCTCCTCTACAATGATTTTTTCAGAGGGGATATCAGATGCCCATTTTCCGTAAGTTGCAAATGTGGAACAGTCCGTTAGCAGTCGTAGGCGGGGTCTGAACAGTATGACATCATATTGCTCAGGAAATCAAAATGGCTTGATAATTGCTGGCTGAGGGTAGAAATATGCAAATACGGGACAGTCCGTCAGCAGTCATAGGCAGGGCCTGAACAGTATGACATCATACCACACAGAAAACCAAAACGGCTTGATAATTGCTAGCTGAGGGCAGAAATATGCAAATACAGGACAGTCCGTCAGCAATCGTAGGCAGGGCCTGAACAGTATGACATTATACCACACAGAAAACTAAAATGGCTTGATAATTGCTGGCTTAGGGCAGAAATATGCTTATACGGGACAGTCTGTCAGCAGTCGTAGGCGGGGCCTGAACAGTATGACATCATACTGCTCAGAAAATCAAAACTGCTTGATAATTGCTGGGTGAGGGCAGAAATATGCTAATACTGGACAATCCGTCAGCACTCGTGGATGGGGCCTATGTAGTATGACATCATACTGCTCAGAAAATCAAAACGGCTTGATAATTGCTAGCTGAGGGCAGAAATATGCTAATACGGGACAGTCCGTCAGCAGTCGTTGGCAGGGCCTGAACACTATGACATCATACCACACAGAAATCCAAAACAGCTTGATAATTGCTAGCTGAGGGCAGAAATATGCTAATACGCGACAGTCCGTCAGCAGTCGTAGGCGGGGCCTGAACAGTATGACATCATACTGCTCAGAAAATCAAATCAGCTTGATAATTGCTGGCTGAGGGCAGAAACATGCAAATACAGGACAGTCCGTCAGCAGTCGTAGGCAGGGCCTGAACAGTATGACATCATACCACATAGAAAACCAAAACGGCTTGATAATTGCTTGCTAAGGGCAGAAATATGCTAATACGGGACAGTCTGTTAGCAGTCGTAGGCGGGGCCTGAACAGTATGACATCATACTGCTCAGAAAATCAAAACAGCTTGATAATTGACCCGCAAAAATCTGCCCTCCTTAGTTACTGTTGCTATGTCCAACAAGCAATGCTGCTCTCACACTATACATCATGTTCTCACGCAGTGAAAAACACATTGTGGAGCAAAAAGGGAAACTGACAACACGATGACAGACAAGACAGGTTACTTCTAGTATGAAACAAGGTCTCAGCTTTAAAATGTTGTAATTTTTTAAAAAGAAATTTAAACAATAAATACTGTTTTGTGGCTCTTTTATGTGTTGTGACAGATTAGTGTATTGCCTTATTAGATCAATCGACACAGGAACTGATTGTCTTTTCTTCTTTACTTAAAGCACGAATAAAACATGAATGAGCATCACAACATACTTTATTTCAACCTTGGTAAGACAGAACACAGTTTTTCAAATTTAAGTCCACCAAAGTTAATCTACTCTCCTATCTGATTTGTTTGTCGGACAAAATGGCAGATTCTGTGTTATAATTAGTCAGATCGCCTGTCAAAGCTGTTTGCAAACGGTCAATTAAGACAGTTTAGTTTTTTGGGGGGATTAAAAAAAAGAGGAGTGAATAGATCTTTATCATTGTAGAGTGGTTGTGTCCACACACTGCTGACGTGTGTATTTATATGCAAACTCCATGTAAAAGGGAATTTTGCATCCAATGTCCCCTTCAAGTATATGCTACTATATAATTAATAAATGACTATTGTTTCATCATCCAAAAATAAAATATGATCAAAATGGTAATGACGAGCATAGCTACTCACTGCACAGACACAAAGTGCAATTAAACTTTTAAGTGCACTTGGGGTCTGTTTACATTACTGCTATATGCTCACTATATTTATACTCAAGCACATAAATATCTCTCTGCAGTTATAAACACGTTCACATCTGTTCATGCCTCATTTATCTACAGCAGTTTGAGATCATGTAGCGTTTTAGATCTTCACGTTCACAACTTTTTGTTGTATTTCAAGAACACTTCAACCATTCATTTACTGACCCTCAAGTTCTTCCAAAGTCCTTCAGTATTCTCCTATTCTTTTCTGATGCAACTTTAAGAAACCAAGAAGGTGTGTGGAAAAGAGAGGAATACTTGATGAATACAAAAACAATAAAGAATAGATTTCTTCCAGCTTCATATTTAATTTTTTTCCCCTTTTGCGCTGGGTTTGTTTTTGTGTTCAGAAAGTGTATAACCGTAAGCTCTTAATGGAACAAAACACAATCGAAATGTATTTCCCCGTTTATTTTTCCATTGAAGAAAAGACATTCGAGTTTGGAGCGAATGAGTAAATGACGACAGAATTGTTTTATTTGTGAGTTAGTCCTCAGTGTAATAGCAACATGTATTTTTCCAGACAAAACACACGATTCTCTGCTTCATCACACAAAACGTTTGGTTATTAAATCTTATCAGGGGAACAATGGAAATAGTATGTTGCTAATATTGTTTATGATTCACTACCCCGGCAAGGCCAAGCATTATTCAGCTCGCTCTCTCTCTCTCTAAAATACACGGCTGTTCTCTGTCTGCTGCATGTCTGCCCTCTACTGTTCAGACATTATAATTACACCTACATTAATAGTTAACGCATTACCTTTGGTTCATCAAGGGCGTTTGGAAAAAGAGTTGAGCATTCATTCTTGAACTGAAAGCTCGGAACAGACAGAAAAAACAATAGGATCTGATACTGCTGTTCAGCTTCAGGTTGAGGATTCAGGTTTAGATTCAATCCAATTTCCTGACCCATACCGTTCGTGAGCCTCGCCGTTCAACTTTGATTGACTAGCACGAAATACAAGCACGAACAAATACAGACAGATTTGAACAAGGAGGGAGTGATAAGACCGTATTATTTGTGCTGTGAACCTGGGAATGTTTCAGTCAATGGAAGTAAAAACCGCAGCGTTTATGAGCACAACAGGTGAAATATGATTCGTTTAAAAATGTCGTCTACAACTTTATTGCCATCTGTCATCGATGCTTTCTCGATGGAGCACATAGCGTCCGTCTGTAAGTGTGTGTGTGTGTGTGTGTGTGTGTGTGGAGATGATGGCTGCTGTCTCTGAAGCAGAACAGAAGTAATCACATGGAGCTTTTCTGCTCACAGAGCTTCAGTCTAGCTTGTCTTGAATTCTCTCTTGCTCTCTCTCTCTTCAATCATGCTCTAGAATGAGGTCTCTTCTTTCACGAGAGGCTGACCACAGTGATGAGCTCTGATGGGAGAGATCCCACCAAGAGCTGAACCCAGACCTATCCCACCGGGCCTGCAGCACTGATGGAGATCATTGATCAGTGTCTCAAGGTAATGATTATAGTTCAATTATTGGGCTCGGTGACAAGTGTAATATTTATCACAATATATCAACCCGATGCATGATGTGCATGGGAAACACACTGATTGAAAAGCAGCTCAGTTTTTTAGGTGGAAAGACTGCTGTTGTGTTTGTGCTAGTCATGCACTATTGTACTACTTTATTTACCCAAATAATTGGTTTAAAAGAAAAAAAAAAACCTTATTAGCATTATTGAAATAAAATAGAAATAAAATATTTATATTATAATAATGTATTTTTAAAAATGTATTATCTTTTAAATATTTTTATTAGTTTAAATAAAATGGTATTTATAATAAATATTAATCTTTTTTTAATAAAAAAACATGAAAATACTTTCACTTAGATAAAATGATCATATGACCATTAATATTATAATAACAAAGCATTTATAAAGTACTATTTTACTCTTTACTATAAAATAAAATAGTATAATAATAATAATAATAATAATAATAATAATAATAATGTGTTGTATACATTAGTTTAAATATTTAAATGTTTACAAATATTTAAATAAATTAAAAATTCTGATAATAATATTTGTATTATAATAAATAATGCATTTTTATTTTATTTGTAAATATTTAAATAATGATATATATTTAAATCATTAAAAAATATATAATTAGTCAATATATCTATATATAGATATAGATAGATAGATAGATAGACAGATATAACAATGCATTTTAATTCACTTTTTAACAGTAAACAAAATTGTAAATATTTAAATGATATATATTTAAAGCAATGCATAATGCATACTATAAAAAGTATATATATATATATATATATATATATATATATATATAACAATGCATTTTAATTCACTTTAACATTAAACACTAAATACAATAAACAATAATAATAATAGAATAATATTACTGTTTAAATATTTTTATTTTAGTTATAATATTTAAATGGTAAATATATTTAAACATTTAAACAAATTAATTGTAATTTTAATTACATTTTAATTTAAATACAGATAAGCCATATTAATGTTATATATCATATATTTATTGTATTTTAATTCATTTTTTTAATATTAAAATAAAACACAATAATAATTATAATGTTTAAATATATTTAAGTTATACTATTTAAATGGTAAAATATATTTAAATAACTTGTAATTGAAATAATGATAAGCCATGTTGATATTATATATTATATACTTAACAATGTTTGTTAATTCACTTTTTAATATTAAACAAAATAAAACACTATAATAATAATAATAATAATAATAATGTTTACATATTTTTATTTTATTTATCATATTTAAAAGGTAAATATATATTTAAATGAATACAGTTTAATTTAAATGATTATAAACCATGTTAATAATTTATATATATATATATATATATATATATATATATATATATATATATATATATATATATAACAATGTGTTTTAATTAACTTTTTAATATTAAACAAAAAACAACAACAATAATAATATGATGTTTAAATATTTTATTTATAATATTTAAAAGGTAAAATATTTTTACATTTTTTATGTAAATAATTATAAACTATGTTAATATTATATATAGCAATGTGTTTTAGTTTACTTTTTAATATTAAACAAAATAAAACATATTAATAATAATTATAATATTTTAAATATTTTTTTATTTTATTCATAATATTTAAATTGTAAAATATATATCAATAAAATAAAGATAATTATGATAATAATGCAAGTAAACTGCCAGTAATGATAAATAAAATAATACTAACACTGATCAAAACATTATACTAGAATTTTCTTTAAAAAAAAAATATATATATATATATATAGAATGAAATAAATCTAGTTTGAATTTTCTAGTTTGATCTATTTCCAAGGTTTAAGAAAATCAAAAAGTTATTGATCAATGCAGTCTTCAAAAAGACAATTTTTGAGATGATTTGCCTTTGATATCTTGTGAAGTTTTGAAGGATGCTAGACTGGAGCACTAGTCAAAGACATTCAATCAAAACTTCATAGCACATAAGGTCTGCCTCTCCATCACAGTCAGAATCAAAAGTTACATTCCTGAAGAATAAAGCGTTTCATTATGATGCGTTTTCTAATGGAAGCCTGTTATTTTCAGGTAAGTTCTCTCAATTGAGGGTCTACAGGTGTGACTGTGACCTGTGGATATTTCTCTGCTGGTGGTCTTTAGACAGGAGGAATATCCGTTGTTGTAAGAGGTTTTAGAGAGGCATACAAGATTACTGAGCAGGTTTGGGCTCAGAGCTCTCTATAGCCCTTATGTGTGTTCGGTCTGCAGGTCTCCTTCAAGCCGCAGAGCTTTGAAGCTTTTACAGCGTTCCTGCAGTGAGGTTCAAAGCACAGCCCTCTCTCTCCTCTGCCTCCTTCATTACTCTGCTTCTCCAGTCCTCCTCTCACCCACTCATTCTATCATTAATAACTGGGTATGACTCCTGTGATGCAGGGCCTTTGAATAATGAATAAGCTTTCCTCAATAGGAAATTCTATCCTATTGTCTTGAGCGCTTGAAACAAAGGTGGAGATGAAAGCACAATGTTTCTGTGGGTAAATCTGAACTGGATTCAGCCTAGTTTGTCAGAAGAGATTCAAGAAAATCTGACATTAACAAGATTGGAAGAGCTTTAGAAAAGAAAAGAGAAGTCCATTTTGAAAATAGTTTTATAATACTTTAAAATACTTCACTGCCTAAATTAAATTACATTAAATTAAATTAAATTAATATTAAATTATACAATTTTAAATTTATCTTTATTTATTAAATTATAAATTGAATATTAAATTGTACTTTTCCCAGTCATCAGTGGAAATATGCACTGATTTGTTTTATTCTGATTTAAGTAAAATTTTAGTAAAATGTTAGTAAAATGTAAAATGTTGCAAATTCAGTTAAAAATATGCATCATTTTAACAGTTTAACAGGGAATATAAAAATGCTAATTGGTTAACTTTGAGTTTGTACCTTATACACTCAAAATAGTTTTAATGTTGAATACTGAAAAATACTGAAAATATATGTAAACAAAAATCTGAGTTACCAAGTAATTATAATATACACTACCGTTCAAAAGTTTGGGGTCAGTAAGACTTGTAATAGTCTTTATAGTAGTCTCTTATGCTCATCAAGGCTGCATTTATTTGATTAAAAATATAGAAAAAAAAAAAACAGTAATATTGCAAAATGTTTTTACAATATAAAATAATGTTTTTTATTTTAACATACTTTAAAATAGAATTTATTCCTGTGATGAAAAGCTGAACTTTTATCAGCTGTTACTCCAGTCTTAAGTGTCACATGATCCTTCAGAAATCATTCTAATATGTGGATTTATTATTAGAATGATCAGTGTTGGATAATATCAACAGTTGTGCTGCCAAATATTTTTTGGAACCTGTAATTTTTTTTTTCAGGATTCTTTCATGAATAACAAGTTTAAAAAGTACAGTGTTTATTCAAAATATAAATATTTTATAACAATGTAAATTATTTATTATTAACTTTTAATAAACTTTTAATTATTAACTTAATACATCCTTGGTGAATAAAAGTATTAATTTCTTAAAAAAAAAAAAAAAGAAAAAAGAAACAATAAAAATGTACTGACCCCAAACTTTTGAACGGTTATGTATATTTATAATAAGTAATGCACTTTTAAATTTAATTGTATTTAATTTAATTGTACGTTTTCCAGTTGTCAGTGGAAATACACACTGATTTGTTTTATTCTGATTTCAGTAAGTAAAATATTGCAAATACATTTAAAAATATGAATCATTTTTACAGTTGGTGGGTGAATATAAAAATGCTAATTGGTTAACTTTTATGGAGGGCCAAATTACTCAAAATTAAATAATTAAATAAATGTTGAAATATATAAATAAATCGTTAAATGCATCATTTAATTATTGAAAGCATAAATAAATGTATAAATATTTATTTATTTTAATATGTATTTATTTATTTATTTAACTTTTTATTTATTTAAATATTTAATTATTTAATTATTTATTTATTCATTTATTTATTTAAATATTTATTTATTTATTTATTTCAATATTTATTTATTTCAATATTTAAATATTTATTTATTTACGCATTTATTTCTGCATTTATTTATACAAGCAAATACATACAAATCAATTCCGTGATGTAACTAATCCTACATTTGATAGAAACGTGTCATCAATGAAATATCGATCTGCAGTTAAGTGCGTATGTTAACATGTTCAGTAAGACTGTCAGTGTCTCTGCTGATTCATGTCATTGAAAACCAGAAGTGTCAGCAGTTGTGCTACTGAGTATAGTGGGGTGTGCTAATGGCTTTCGTGTTCAGATGTCATGTCACTTCATCTGCAAGAGTCAACGACAGATCTTTTACTGTACCATCCTCGATCAGCTATAGTTTGTAATGCGAAAAACAGGAAAAAGGCGCCTGAACTAGAAAGACCAAAGTAATCGAGCTGGAAAGGTGACGCCCACTATTGTTGAGTGACGTGCCGAAAACCGCAAACCTCAAAATGAAATGTGGAGGCAATAAATAAATGCAAAAATAAATGCGTAAATAAATAAATATTTAAATAAATAAAAAGTTAAGTAAATAAATACATATTTAAATAAACAAATAAATAAATACATATTTAAATAAATAAATGCATAAATAAATAAATATTTAAATAAATAAAAAGTTAAATAAATAAATACATATTTAAATAAATATTTATAGATTTATTTATGCTTTCAATAATTAAATGATGCATTTAACGATTTATTTATATATTTTAACATTTATTTAATTATTTAATTTTGAGTAATTTGGCCTTCCATAAACTTTAAGTTTGTACCATATACACTAAAAATAGTTTAGATTTTAATGTTGAAAACAGTAAAATACTGAATAAATTTAATGAAAATAATGAGTTACCAAATAATTAAGTAATTATAATAAGTAACAAGTAATTATAATAATAATTTATAATATGTAATGCACTTATTACACTTTAAATGCAATTTAATTTAATTTAATTGTACTTTTCTCTGTTGTCAGTGGAAATATACATTTTTATTCTGATTTCAGTAAGTAAAATATTGCAAATACAATTACAATTTTAACAGTAGAATATAAAATGGTAATTGTTCGTAGACTGAACATAGTTTTGATTTTAATGGTGAATACTGTAAAATACTGGAAATATATTTAAAAAATGTAAGCAAAATTATGAGCTACTATATAATTAACAAGTAATTATAATATATATTTATTATAAATAATGCACTTTAAATTAAATTAAAATAAACTAATTAAATGTAATTAAATGGATTTAAAATATTAAATTAAATTAAATAAAAAAATTAACAAATTCTGTTGAGTGAAAATTATTCATAATTTTAACAATAGGTGAGTGAATATAGAATGTTAATCGATTAACTTTGAGTTCATACCATATACATTGAAAATAGTTTTGATTTTTGATGTTGAATACTGTGAAATACTGAAAATATATGTGAAAAATGTAAGCAAAATTTTGAGTTACTATATAATTTAGTTACTATATATGTAATTAATATATAATTTATTTAAATATATATATATATATATATATATATATATATATATATATAATAATCCACTTTAAATAAAATTAAAATGCAGCAAATTAATGTACAGTGTTAACTGAAATGTTAAAATGTTAATTGGTTAACTTAAGTTCATACCATATACAATGAAAATAGTTTTAATTTTAATGTTATATATATAAAATAATTCACTCTTAAATCAAATTAAATTAAATTGAACAAAAAAAATTCAAATTGACTGAAAATGTCCTATTTTAACGGTGGGTGAATATAAAATGCTAATTGGTTAAGTTTGAGTACCATTAACATTTAAAATAGTTTGGATCTTAAATAAAATACTGTAAAAATATGTAAGCAAAAGTTAGTTTAAAATTGTTAGTTAATATCATTTATGATTAAAATGTATATTTATCCATATATTTAACAAAATAATACATAAACTCTTACAGTACAATATTGTTAAAATTGTTTATTTAAAAAAACAAACAAACCAATAATAAGTTTCCTCATAATGTGCAGTGAAAATGTTCACAGAAGTGATGTCACATTTGTTTTACAGTATGTTTGGTTTCAGTTTATGGCTTTATTTTAGCGTTACCCTAATGGTGTTTTGTGTTGGCGTGGATATAACTGTGCTCTGCCTGTACATATTTATCAGCCACCACTGTCCTTGTCCATGACCTACTCTAGTTCTCAAATTGGTTGGTGTATTAACATTACAATATCAGTTATTGAAATATGTAGATATGAGTTGTCTAAAACAGCGTTACTGTATTTCTTACAGTAAATTTCTGGCAGCTGCAGTTGCCGGGTGCTATGTAGGACACATGCAGATAATAACCAGATTAATAATTGCTAAAAATAAAATATATATTATATTTTCATGCTACATTTCTTTAGAAAACTGCTGTATCCTGTGCAGGCGTTAAAATGTAGGGCGTTAAAATATTCGAAGTCATGCTTGCAAAAACAAAGTGAAAAAGAAACAAAGAGACTTAAAAAGAGGCACAAAATGATGGCCTAGTTCAACATCTGACAGTATGAATCATCATGTGCCCTACTTCTGTGCTGGATCCGTCTGCGAAGCTGTCCTTTCCCCTCTGGGCGTCTTGCACACAGAGGACTCAACAGGGTTTCTGTCCCACTCTTGCCCTCAAAACAAAAAAAATGAAACAAACTGAGAAATGAATGAAGTGAAAGGTTGATTGATCATTTTGTGTAATTTGGTGACAATTATGTGAGTTATTTATGGGGAGTGCAGTAGGGCTGCGATTTGTGGATCAATTCTGAGATATTGCACCGCAGTTCTCTCTGGAATTGATTCTGAACATACACCTCAGGTCAGAATGCTTTTATGACGCAAGATTAATGTAAACAGCCCGCTGTGCACACCCTTTTAATTCGCTTTAACCTTTTTGAACTTTATGATGGTAGAGGGAGAAAAAAACCTTTTCGAAGCTTTGAATCAATTGAACCAATTGGTTTGCAAAATAATTTATGGTTTAAAAGTGCTCGATACACCACACGCGGATGACGCCTGCTGGTCAAAACTGTGTAAAGGCAACAAAAACTGTTTTTTTTTTTTTTTTTTTTTTTCAAATGAATTCAAACCATTGAATTTCGGAATGTTTCGAAACTGTTATGACATAACAAAACCACGTTTACTGAAACCTGAGCCACTGTTTCGAAACAAAAGATCCACAAAGCTTTAAAAGCTTAATGAAGCAGTGTTTCAAAAGCGGCCATCACTACTTTATAAATGATTCTTTTAGGTTCAACTGTGAGTAAGGAACAGGAAGCAAGCAGAGCACGGCTGTTTCTAAGGCTGTTTTTACACTAGTTCATTTTCATTTTAAAACGTAGAACTTTTACTATGTTTGTGCCTATCGTTTACACTACTCTGGCATTTTCGACCCTCGAAAACATAGACTTTTGAAAACGTTGCAGACCCCGTTTTAGTTTGAAAGCTCCAGGGTTGCACTTCAGTGTAAATGGACCAAAATGGAGACTTTTGCAAACGTTGGTGCTCAATTTTAAAGGAACACTCCACTTTTTTTGAAAATAGGCTCATTTTCCAACTCCCCTAAAGTTAAACAGTTGAGTTTTACCATTTTCAAATCCATTCAGCCGATCTCCGGGTCTGGCAGTAGCACTTTTAGCATAGCTTAGCACAGATCATTGAATCTGATTAGACCGTTAGTATCTCGTTCAAAAATGACCAAAGAGTTTTGATATTTTTCCTATTTAAAACTTGACTCTTCTGTAGTTACATCGTGTACAAAGATGGATGAAAAATAAAAAGTTGTGGTTTTCCAGGGTCAATATGGCTAGGAACTATACTCTCATTTCGGCGTAATAATCAAGGAACTTTGCTGCTGTACCATGGGCGCAGCAGCCGCAATGATATTACACAGCCGTCAACTCTGCCGGCTGTAACTCTGCATCAACACAAACTTAGTGCCGGTCACTTTCAGACGCTGCACCCATGGTACGGCAGCAAAGTTCCTTGATTATTACGCCGGAATGAGAGTATAGTTCTTAGCCATATCGACCTAGAAAATCACAACTTTTCATTTTCCGTCAGTCTTAGTACACGATGTAACTACAGAAGTGTCAAGTTTTAAATAGGAAAAATGTCGTCATTATATATGGTCATTTCTTGAGCGAGATGTTATCGGTCTAATCAAATTCAATGATCTATGCTAAGCTATGCTAAAAGTGCTACCAACCTGATCCGGAGATTGGCTGAATGGATTCGAAAATGGTAAAACTCAACTGTTTAACTCAGGGGGAGTTGGACAATGAGCCTATTTTCAGAAAAAGTGGAGTGTTCCTTTAACATCATGCTCAATTTGTTGCATCTCATTTTGGAGGCTCATTTTAGAAAAGTAACCATTAAATTGCAAAGTGATGAAAAGAAATTACAGTATTCTTACACCCCAAGGAATAAAAGTCAATTTTATTACAGTTACTTCTCTTAAATTAAAACATCCTTGATGACGTATGCAGCCTGACATGTGACATGCGTTTTCAGTTGTGTAGTGGAGACGGAGATTGTTTCTGAAACGGCAGTGTAGACCAGGATCGTTTTCATTTAAAACGAAAACGCACTAGTGTAAACAGGGCCCAAGGCTACGCTTACAATAGTGTGTTTTCGTTTGAAAACGTATAACTTTTGCTACGTTTGTGCCTGTCGTTTTCACTACACTGGCGTTTTCGACTCTCGAAAACCGAGACTTTCGAAAGCGCTGCAGGCCACGTTTTAGTTTGAAAACTCCAGGGTTGCATTTCAGTGTAAACGGACCAAAACAGAGACTTTTGAAAACAATGGCGTGGCTGCCTGCATTTGCTCTGCGTATCATTAATTAACCAATAAATTCCAAAGTAAAAAAAGAAATTACAGTATTTTTACACCCCAAGGAATAACAGACAATTTTATTACGGTTACTTCTCTTAAATTAAAACATCCTTGATGTATGCAGGCTCAATGATCATGTGACGTGCGTTTTCAGTTGTGTAGTGTAAACGGAGATAGTTTCTGAAACGCAGTGAAAACGCCAGTGTAGACGAGGATCGTTTTAATTTTAAAACACTGTTTTAAATAGAAAACGCAGTAGTGTAAACAATGTTTACACTAGTGGGTTTTTGTTTTAAAACGCAGAACTTTTGCTACGTTTCTGCCTGTCGTTTACACTACTCTGGCATTTTCGATGGAGACTTTTGAAAACCCTGCAGGCTACGTTTTAGTTTAGAAACTCCGGGGCTGCATTTTAGTGTAAACGGACCAAAATGGAGACTTTTAAAAACGATGGCGTGGCTGCGCACATTTGCTCTGCTCATCGTTAACTACCGTGTAATCAATAACATCTTGCTCAATTTGTTGCGTCTCATTTCGGAGGCTCATTTAAGAAAAGTAACCATTAAATTACAAAGTAAATTACAGTATTTGTACACCCCAAGGAAAAAAGTAAATTTTATTAGTTACTTCTCTTAAATTAAAACATCCTTGATGATTTATGCAGCCTGAATGGTCATGTGACATGCGTTTTTGGTTGTGTAGTGTAGACGGAGATCATTTCTGAATCGCAGTGAAAACGGTAGTGTAGACGACAGTCGTTTTCACTTTAAAACACTGTTTTAAAAACGAAAAACACTAGTGTAAACAGGGCCCAGGGCTACGCTTACACTAGTGTGTTTTCATTTTAAAACGTATAACTTTTGCTACGTTTGTGCCTGTCGTTTACACTACTCTGCCGTTTTCGACTCTCGAAAACCAAGACTTTCAAAAACACTGCAGGCCAAGTTTTAGTTTGAAAACTCCAGGGTTGCATTTCAGTGTAAACGGACCAAAAGAGAGACTTTTGAAAATGATGGCGCGGCTGCCCACATTTGCTCTGCATATCATCGACTACCGTGTAAACCATAACATCATGTTCGATTTGTTCCGTCACATTTCAGAGGCTCATTTAGGAAAAGTAACCATTAAATTGCAAAGTAAAAATATAAATAATAGTATTTTTACACCCCAAGGAATAACAATCTTATCTTAAATTGAAACATCCTTGATGATGTATGCAGGCAGAATGGCCATGTGACAAGCGTTTTCAGTTGTGTAGTGTAAACGGAGATAGTTCCTGAAACGCAGTGAAAACGCCAATGTAGACAAGGATCGTTTTAATTTTAAAACACTGTTTTAAATTGAAAACGCAGTAGTGTAAATGGGGCCTAAGGCTATGTTTACACTAGTGGGTTTTTGTTTTAAAACATAACTTTTGCTACATTTGTGCCTGTCGTTTACACTAGTCTGGTGATTTCGACTCTCGAAAACCGAGACTTGCAGGCCACGTTTTAGTTTGAAATTTCCGGGGGTTGGATTTCAGTGTAAACAGACCAAAAGAGAGACTTTTGAGAGATACTTTTTTTATGAAAACGCACTAGTGCAAACGGGGCCTAAAGCATGCAGTGCTATCTGCTGTTAAAAACTAAGTTCAGAATCGATTCAAAAGAGACTCACGATGCATTTGGAAAATCAAAGAATCAATGCAGAATCATTTCTCAGTTCGCAATTTATTGGTTTATTTTCCCAGCCCTAGAGTGAAGTGTACGATCACGTTTTCTCCAGCATGGCTGTGAGAGCAGTTTTCAGGTGTCAGATACATTACAACATGACCCTTAAGACTCCTTAAACAATAAGAACAATGAAATGAGGTTAATCATAGCTGCTGTAAAGGCATTTGACAGTGTACAGGTCAGGCATTAGTGTATTTGACAGGTCACAGTAAAATGATATTAGACTGTGATCAGATTGCATTTCATATTTCCATAGTAGAAGTGACACCCAAAAATCCCCTTTTTTTTTAAATGATTTGTATGACCCACTTTAGCTAGGCGCCTCTTTTCAGCATATAGATGAGTTTTAAATATGTATTTTCTACCTTTACAAGCCATGCTTGTAGTGTATAATAGTTTTAATTCAAATGCAAAAGTCCCAAATGCTATTTTAATGCATTCTATTTCCATTTCCATTGCAGATGTCATGATTTCATGCTTCTAAGTAAGAATCCACTCAAGAGGACAGTGATTTGTTCTTGTACCAGCAGTCTTTATTCATATGAAGCATGCATTAATGGATGAATCACAAGTATACATCTACTTTTAAGAGCTCAGCCTGCCATAGGAATTATAAAGATACAAAGTGCAAAGCCAAGAACATAACTTCAGATCTAAAAAAATCAACGCATTGCTGCACTTTCCTTCGGCTCACTGAAATTGCTTTCATTTCCATTTCTTTATTTATGAAGTTGGGCATGCAGAAGGAATCTATAATACTCTGCTATTGCTTCAGAAGTGTTAATTTAAAAATTTCATTGTAAATGCAGGGATGTTTTGGGCTGTGTGTGAGTAGTCTTTACATATGGGGGTGTCAACATTTCTAGAGGGTTAAGCAGAAAGAGTAGTCTTTAATAAATAACACATAAAACATTTTAAGCACTTTAGGTCCTGAGGAGCTCCAAACCCTTCACACACAATCTGATTTATTACCTTTTTATGCTTTATAGGTACCACAGCATGTGCTCATTGGGATTGGATTCATTTGTTGGGTCAGTACTTTCATTTTTAACTTCAATTCATCACAAAGAATTCATAGTGCCTTATATATAAACTAAACATTAAAGCTCTGTTTTGGTTGTGATTTTTAACATGTATTCCCAGGTCCAAGCTACACTTAAACACAGTTTAAAGTGTAGAGCTGATGTAGTGCACTGTTGCTCTTCTAAACCACATTATGCTATGATTATTCACCAAGAAGCACTATAGAAAGATCAAGATGTCCAAAACAGTTGTACGCTGAGCCCTGCTCAGCTCTCCAGCGGTGAGAGATCATCCCGGCGGGAAGCGGCAGTTCTCTCTTGGAGCCAGAGCAGGGTGTCTCAGCTCACCGAGGCATTTTTGAAGGTGCGTTGTGCCAGTGTCTCTTGTAGAAAACTGCTCCCATTCCTACGATCATGATGCAGGCGAATGCCAGGATGCCCACGGCCACGCCGAGACCCACAGAGGAGTCTGAAGGTTTTTTCATGCTGATTGTGACTTCTGCAAAACAAGGACATAAGAGGTTAGAATTGACTGTAAGCTATAAACAAATGTAGCTACTGTTCAAAAGTTTGGTTTTAAAGAATTTACTACTTTTATTCAGTAATAATAGGTCAAAAATGACATAAAAGACATTTATAGTGTTACAAAAGATTTCGATTTCAAAAAATATTATGGTTTTGAACTTTCTATTCTTCAAAAAAATCCTGAAATAAAATATATCATAGTTTCCTAAAGAATATTAATCAGCACGATTGTTTTCAACCTTGATATTAATAAGAAATGTGCCTTGAGCACCAAATTGGAATGTGCTAGCAGCAAATGATATTTTTTAATGCATTCTAATTCCATTTCCATTGCAGATGTCATGATTTTTATGCTACTAAGGATATACACCAGTCAAACGTTTTTGAACATTAAGATTTTTAATGTTTTTTTGTTCTGCTCACCAAGCATGCATTTATTTGATCTAATGTACAGCAAAATCAGTAAAATTTTGAAATATTTTTACTATTTAAAATAAATGTTTTCTATTTTAGTATATTTTAAATTTTTTTTTTTTCCTGTGATCAAAGCAAAATTTTCAGCATCATTACTACAGTCTTCAGTGTCACATGATCCTTCAGAAATCATTTTAATATGCTGATTTGCTGTTCAAGAAATGTTTATTGTTATTATTATTATAAATATTTAAAACAGTTGAGTATAGTTTTTCAGGATTCTTTAATGAATAGAACGATCTAAAGATCAGCTTTTATCTGAAATAAAACGTTTTTTTATTTGTTTTTTTTTATCAAAATCATGTGACTGGAGTAATGATGCTAAAATTCAGCTTTGAAATCACAGGAATAAATTAGATTTTAAAATATATTCAAATAAAAACAATTATTTTAAAAAGTAAAAATATTTTACAAATTTACTGTTTTTGCTATACTTTCATCAAATAAATGCAGGCTTGGTGAGCAGAAGAGACTTCTTTAAAAAAACATTCAAAATCTTACTGTTCAAAAACTTTTGACTGGTAGTGTATCATGGTTTCTTAAAAAATATTAAGCAGCACAATTGTTTTCAACACTGATATTAATAAGAAATGATTTCTGAAGGTCATGTGACACTGATCACTTTCTTTTTGATCTAGTTCATTTAGATGATTCATCTGAACAAACTGATTCACTAAAATGAATCAAACTTTCCAGTTCTACCCCTGTTGAAAAAAAAGAAGAAAAAAAAGCTGGTTATGAGCTGGTCCTGAGCAGGAGCTAGTTGCTTAGGACCAGCTTGGGATCCTGAACCAGCTCATAACCAGCTTATAACCAGCTCAGAACCAGCTTAGACCAGTTCATGACCAACTAAGGACCAGTTTAAACCAGCTGCCATGCTTTTAAACTTACCAAATTAGCATACTAGTTTTTTCAACAGGGACATATTAACATTCTACAAGTGTTTGAGTAATTGTTGCCTGTGTTTGTTTGATTAACTTAGTATTTAGTTAAATTAGTTAACATACAATAAATGATTCCCCAACACTGGAAAATATGCAGTGAATCTGGACAAATATTACATGCTTTATATGTAAAACAGTTGAAGCTCACCTTCCTCTTTTGTTGCCATCACTGAAATTAAATAAACAGAAGAAAGTCAGTTTCTCAGATTTGGAAAAAATTGTAAGAAACTTAAAACTCATAGTGTTGGAGATTAATAATTAATTTTGTTTTTGCAGAGGGGAAAGAGCATACCGTTATCTGCACGTATGACGATGGCTGGTGATGTGATGGTGGTGCTTTCTGTGACTCCATTTGGAGAAGGAGTGGTGGTCAAAGGCACAACATCTCTCCGTTTTCGTTTGCCACATTGCTGCGGAAAGAGCCATGGAGCATGGTGAGTCTAAAAAGTGTCTTGGCCAGTGTTTGTCTCTGGGTAGGTGAACTGTAACTGTTGCTATTTTTGTGTGGACAAAACATCTTCAAATGTCGCCCTAAAAGTTGCAAAGCCTGGCAAAATCTCTGTATATAGACATTGACAAAACCCAACCCACCGAGCCCAATCCAAAAGATGTTTGTATTCTGGTTAAGCTTAGCTTATACAAATTATAATTGGCTAATTCAAGAACATATGTGACCCTGGAACACAAAACCAGTCATAATTGTCAATTTTCTGAAAGTGAGACATTATTGAGACATTATGTCCTAGGATAGGACATTATTGGCTGAGATACAACTATTTGAAAATCTGGAATCTACAGGTGCAAAAAAAAAATCAAAATATTGAGAAAATCACTTTTAAAGTTGTCCAAATGAAGTTGTTAGCAATGCACATTACTAATCAAAAATTATGTTTTGATACATTTACAGTAGGAAATTTACAAAATATCTTCATGGAACATGATCTTCACCTAATATCCTAATGATTTTTGGCATAAAAGAAAAATGTATAATTTTGACCAATACAATGTATTTTTGGCTATTGTTACAAATATACCTGTGCTGCTGGTTTTGTGGTCCAGGGTCACAAATGATGTGAAAGAGAAGCGTATGTAGTCTTTACCCTAAATGTACTGCAGGTTGATATTTCACACAATCTTGTGATGCAGTGCAGATAGTATGTCGATACTGTCTGGTTCTGCTGCTCTGTAAAGCGGAAGGCTGGAAACGAGAACCGAGCAAGTTGCATCTCTCCATTCACCAGCATTTTAGTGAGCCGATCACTGCCGCAACTGAGCAAACAAATCATCAAACAACAAATTATTCTCTCTCAGGCCCTCTGAATACTGTCAAACATATTTTAGAATTTTATAAACAAGCTTACGAACATGGAGCAGTTGACTATAGTAACTGTCCAAGACAAGCAGTACTATTGCTTTATAAAAAAAAATTGAAAACTACTTTTATGATTAAACTTACGGCACAAAGAGGTTGAAGTAGTTGTTGGTAGTAGGGGTGGTGGAAATGGAGGCGTAGCATCTGTCTAACAGCACAAAGTACCTGTAAAAAAAACATAACAGTCGTCAAATTAAATGCAAAACTTATCGATTTACTGCCGTGATGAAGCTCAATAAAAACACGTCTTACTGGGAGGTCAAGTTAGTGGCCTCCACTTGCACAAAAACATTTGTCCTCAGCTCAATACCGAGGGGAGGCATGACGAGAGGCTGGGTGTAGTTTATATCCTTAGAAATCAAAAGAATATGATATATTAGTGTACATCTCTAGCTGTTCTGATCTATTGATGCATGAAGGTCCAGTTTAGAAACCGACTTACTCTGAATAGTCTGAGATTCAGCGTGCTGATGAAACTGCCATTGTTGTCTTTTACTGCTATCGAAGAGGCCGACCTGTGACAAGACAGAAAGAGGTTAAAGTTCTACCTGAAACGGCCCACAATTATTCAGCGTGGACAACTCCGAGACTAGACGTGTGTGTCTGTGTCACTGTATCTCTCTGTTGTGAATATGATATCGTCTTCTTGTCCCTTGAGGACAACAACAAGGATGAACCAATTGGATTTAACGTGTTCTTTGAAAGTGATACTACACCAAGACGCTTATTCCCCAGCGAGTTTTGTTCTTTTATCTTTAGTAAATGGATATTAGACCCGGTATGCTATACCATGAGAGAAAATGAGTGCTTACACATCCACCCGAGTGTTGTTGATCAGATACTCCAGAGGATAGGCGCACGAGTAGTAGTACTTGAGCTCGGCGTTATACGTCACAGTGCCTGTTGTGATGTCTTTCGAACGTACAATTCCACTGATGTTGACCGTCTCGATGTTGGAGAAGTCTGAGAACACGCCTGTCCCTATACTCCTTATTGTCTGTGGAGAAACGTTAGGAATTAATTGTATTTAATGTCTTAAAAACAGACTTTTGACTTAGAATGATAAGTTATTGTGACATTTTTGAGCTATCTGAATACTTTACTTTGATTTATAGCTAATACTTACAACAAAGTTGCTGCCGCAGGCATTGGTTGAGTTAAGCGGGAACCTAAATCGAGCCACGGGAGGTACGATGGTAGTATCGACGGTCGCCTGGCAGTCTGGGTTATTCATGATGCTGTTAAGAATTAACTCTGATTCGTTGTAACCGGTGTACATGACAGGACAGAATTTGATAGCCAGATTGATGTACTCCGTTCCACAGTTTACACTGATGTCTGTATACTCTGTCGTGACGAGAACGACCGGATTAGTTGCGCAAAAACCAGTATGAAGTCTTACTTGAGGCACAAATAATGAAATTGGACAGAATTACAAGCTTAAAAAACACCTACAGACATAAATCAAATGTAAACAAGCAGTTAGTTCCTGTGTGATTTTAATCAAAAATGAAAACGATACCTGGACGTCTGTACTCTGATCCGCAGTCGTTCAGTGTAAACTGAAAGCTTTTGTCAAATTTAGTAGCTAGGAGGATAAGGAAAGTGTTGAGGAGAATATCTTTCCTGCTGTTTGCTGAACGTGAACCTGTTTGTGGAAGAAAATACACCTGTTAGTCACTCATTGGTGGCTGCAGGAGCTCAGCGCATATCCCACAAATAGACGTCCTAGGACATGTACGCACCTTGGATCATGGTTGCGGTTGGTTTGGGTATCCTCTGCCTGTGAGATCTTGTGAACTGTGGAGTCCTTTTATAGTGCGCTTTCTTTTGTGGGATGGGAATGAAATAAGGTCAGGGAGGTTTGGTGTGTCCACTGTTTGGGACCAGCCCTTTTGTGTATAAAGTCCCATAGTCGAGTGCCTGAAGGCATTTGCTGAAACTCTACACAATGTGGGCCTTCAAAGACATGCAGGTGACAATGGCCAGTCTTTTTGTGTACATACTTAAACATGGATATCCTTGGCATCTTAATACAAGACCTCGCGGAGTAAGTGTCGTGCCCTCGGGGAGTAGAGACAATACGGTGATGACTCTTTTCACCTTAGTTTAACACTGTACGAAATGTCAAGGATTGTTATGTTGATCCACAGGTAATCCTAGCAACGCTATAAATAAGGATGATAATGCAAACACATGATTTACAGAAGGGAGTCTTAAGCATGTGACTGTTTTGATGGAAAAAACTGACAGGGGTTGGCAGCTGAGCAATTTTTTTTGTTGTTTATTTTTGTTTTTCGTGGATTGTCAGTTTCCATGGTGACATTGTTTTCTTCTATTGTTTTCTTCTTTTCTTCTATCTATCTATCTATCTATCTATCTATCCATCTTCCATCTATCTATCTATCTATCTATCTGTCTGTCTATCTATCTATCTATATCTCTATCTATCTAGCCATCCATCCGTCCGTTCATCTATCTATCCATCTATCTGTCTGTCTCTTTGTCTGTCTATCTATCTATCTATCTATCCATCTTCCATCTATCTATCTATCCGTCCATCCGTTTATCTATCTATCTGTCTCTTTGTCTATCTATATCTCTATCTATGTAGCCATCCATCCGTCCGTTCATCTATCTATCCATCTATCTGTCTGTCTCTTTGTCTGTCTATCTATCTATCTATCTATCTATCCATCTTCCGTCTATCTATCTATCCGTCCATCCGTTTATCTATCTATCTGTCTCTTTGTCTATCTATATCTCTATCTATGTAGCCATCCATCCGTCCGTTCATCTATCTATCCATCTATCTGTCTGTCTCTTTGTCTGTCTATCTATCTATCTATCTATCCATCTTCCGTCTATCTATCTATCCGTCCATCCGTTTATCTATCTATCTGTCTCTTTGTCTATCTATATCTCTATCTATGTAGCCATCCATCCGTCCGTTCATCTATCTATCCATCTATCTGTCTGTCTCTTTGTCTGTCTATCTATCTATCTATCTATCTATCCATCTTCCGTCTATCTATCTATCCGTCCATCCGTTTATCTATCTATCTATCTATCTATCTATCTATCTATCTATCTTCCATCTATCTATCTATCGTCATCCGTTATCTATCTATCTATCTATCTATCTATCTATCTATCTATCTTCCATCTATCTATCTATCTGTCTCTTTGTCTGTCTATATCTCTATCTATCTATCTATCTAGCCATCCATCCGTCCGTTCATCTATCCATCTATCTGTCTATCTATCTATCTATCCATCTTCCGTCTATCTATCTATCTGTCCGTTTATCTATCTATCTATCTATCTATATGTCTGTCTCTTTGTCTATCTATATCTATATCTATCTATCCATCTTCCGTCTATCTATCTATCCATCTGTCCGTTTATCTATCTATCTGTCTCTTTGTCTATCTATATCTCTATGTAGCCATCCATCCGACCGTTCATCTATCTATCCATCTATCTGTCTGTCTCTTTGTCTGTCTATCTATCTATCTATCTATCTATCTATCCGTCCATCCGTTTATCTATCTATCTATCTATCTATCCATCTTCCATCTATCTATCTATCTATCTATCTATCTATCTATCTATCTATCTATCTGTCTCTTTGTCTATCTATATCTCTATCTATCTATCTATCTAGCCATCCATCCGTCCGTTCATCTATCCATCTATCTGTCTGTCTATCTATCTATCTATCTATCCATCTTCCGTCTATCTATCTATCTGTCCGTTTATCTATCTATCTATCTGTCCGTTTATCTATCTATCTATCTATCTATATGTCTGTCTCTTTGTCTATCTATATCTATATCTATCTATCCATCTTCCGTCTATCTATCTATCCGTCTGTCCGTTTATCTATCTATCTGTCTCTTTGTCTATCTATATCTCTATCTATGTAGCCATCCATCCGTCCGTTCATCTATCTATCCATCTATCTGTCTGTCTCTTTGTCTGTCTATCTATCTGTCTATCCATCTTCCGTCTATCTATCTATCCGTCCGTCCGTTCGTCTATCTATCTATCTATCTATCTATCTATCTATCTATCTATCTATCTATCTATCTGGCTCTTTGTCTGTCTATCTATCTATCTATCTATCTATCTACTTGTCTCTTTGTCTGTCTATCTATCTATCTATCTATCTACTTGTCTCTTTGTCTGTCTATCTATCTATCTATCTATTTGTCTCTTTGTCTGTCTATCTATCTACTTGTCTCTGTCTGTCTGTCTATATCTCTATCTATCTATCTATCTATCTAGCCATCCATCCGTCCGTTCATCTATCCATCTATCTGTCTGTCTATCTATCTATCTATCCATCTTCCGTCTATCTATCTATCTGTCCGTTTATCTATCTATCTATCTATATGTCTGTCTCTTTGTCTATCTATATCTATATCTATCTATCCATCTATATCTCTATGTAGCCATCCATCCGTCCGTTCATCTATCTATCCATCTATCTGTCTGTGTCTTTGTCTGTCTATCTATCTATCTATCTATCCGTCCATCCGTTTATCTATCTATCTATCTATCTATCCATCTTCCATCTATCTATCCATCTATCTATCTATCTGTCTCTATCCATATCTCTATCTATCTATCTATCTAGCCATCCATCCGTCCGTTCATCTATCCATCTATCTGTCTGTCTATCTATCTATCTATCCATCTTCCGTCTATCTATCTATCTGTCCGTTTATCTATCTATCTATCTATCTATCTATCTATCTATCTATATGTCTGTCTCTTTGTCTATCTATATCTATATCTATCTATCTATCCATCTTCCGTCTATCTATCTATCCGTCTGTCCGTTTATCTATCTATCTGTCTCTTTGTCTATCTATATCTCTATCTATGTAGCCATCCATCCGTCCGTTCATCTATCTATCCATCTATCTGTCTGTCTCTTTGTCTGTCTATCTATCTATCTATCTATCCATCTTCCGTCTATCTATCTATCCGTCCATCCGTTTATCTATCTATCTATCTATCTATCTATCTATCTATCTATCTATCTATCTATCTTCCATCTATCTATCTATCTATCTGTCTCTTTGTCTGTCTATATCTCTATCTATCTATCTATCTAGCCATCCATCCGTCCGTTCATCTATCCATCTATCTGTCTGTCTATCTATCTATCTATCCATCTTCCGTCTATCTATCTATCTGTCCGTTTATCTATCTATCTATCTATCTATATGTCTGTCTCTTTGTCTATCTATATCTATATCTATCTATCCATCTTCCGTCTATCTATCTATCCATCTGTCCGTTTATCTATCTATCTGTCTCTTTGTCTATCTATATCTCTATGTAGCCATCCATCCGTCCGTTCATCTATCTATCCATCTATCTGTCTGTCTCTTTGTCTGTCTATCTATCTATCTATCTATCTATCCGTCCATCCGTTTATCTATCTATCTATCCATCTTCCATCTATCTATCTATCTATCTATCTATCTATCTATCTATCTATCTGTCTCTTTGTCTATCTATATCTCTATCTATCTATCTATCTAGCCATCCATCCGTCCGTTCATCTATCCATCTATCTGTCTGTCTATCTATCTATCTATCTATCCATCTTCCGTCTATCTATCTATCTGTCCGTTTATCTATCTATCTATCTGTCCGTTTATCTATCTATCTATCTATCTATATGTCTGTCTCTTTGTCTATCTATATCTATATCTATCTATCCATCTTCCGTCTATCTATCTATCCGTCTGTCCGTTTATCTATCTATCTGTCTCTTTGTCTATCTATATCTCTATCTATGTAGCCATCCATCCGTCCGTTCATCTATCTATCCATCTATCTGTCTGTCTCTTTGTCTGTCTATCTATCTGTCTATCCATCTTCCGTCTATCTATCTATCCGTCCGTCCGTTCGTCTATCTATCTATCTATCTATCTATCTATCTATCTATCTGGCTCTTTGTCTGTCTATCTATCTATCTATCTATCTATCTATCTACTTGTCTCTTTGTCTGTCTATCTATCTATCTATCTATCTACTTGTCTCTTTGTCTGTCTATCTATCTATCTATCTATTTGTCTCTTTGTCTGTCTATCTATCTACTTGTCTCTGTCTGTCTGTCTATATCTCTATCTATCTATCTATCTATCTAGCCATCCATCCGTCCGTTCATCTATCCATCTATCTGTCTGTCTATCTATCTATCTATCCATCTTCCGTCTATCTATCTATCTGTCCGTTTATCTATCTATCTATCTATATGTCTGTCTCTTTGTCTATCTATATCTATATCTATCTATCCATCTATATCTCTATGTAGCCATCCATCCGTCCGTTCATCTATCTATCCATCTATCTGTCTGTGTCTTTGTCTGTCTATCTATCTATCTATCTATCCGTCCATCCGTTTATCTATCTATCTATCTATCTATCCATCTTCCATCTATCTATCCATCTATCTATCTATCTGTCTCTATCCATATCTCTATCTATCTATCTATCTAGCCATCCATCCGTCCGTTCATCTATCCATCTATCTGTCTGTCTATCTATCTATCTATCCATCTTCCGTCTATCTATCTATCTGTCCGTTTATCTATCTATCTATCTATCTATCTATCTATCTATCTATCTATATGTCTGTCTCTTTGTCTATCTATATCTATCTATCCATCTTCCGTCTATCTATCTATCCGTCTGTCCGTTTATCTATCTGTCTGTCTCTTTGTCTATCTATATCTCTATCTATGTAGCCATCCATCCGTCCGTTCATCTATCTATCCATCTATCTGTCTGTCTCTTTGTCTGTCTATCTATCTGTCTATCCATCTTCCGTCTATCTATCTATCCGTCCGTCCGTTCGTCTATCTATCTATCTATCTATCTATCTATCTATCTATCTATCTGGCTCTTTGTCTGTCTATCTATCTATCTATCTATCTATCTATCTATCTACTTGTCTCTTTGTCTGTCTATCTATCTATCTATCTATCTACTTGTCTCTTTGTCTGTCTATCTATCTATCTATCTATTTGTCTCTTTGTCTGTCTATCTATCTACTTGTCTCTGTCTGTCTGTCTATATCTCTATCTATCTATCTATCTATCTAGCCATCCATCCGTCCGTTCATCTATCCATCTATCTGTCTATCTATCTATCTATCCATCTTCCGTCTATCTATCTATCTGTCCGTTTATCTATCTATCTATCTATATGTCTGTCTCTTTGTCTATCTATATCTATATCTATCTATCCATCTATATCTCTATGTAGCCATCCATCCGTCCGTTCATCTATCTATCCATCTATCTGTCTGTGTCTTTGTCTGTCTATCTATCTATCTATCTATCCGTCCATCCGTTTATCTATCTATCTATCTATCTATCCATCTTCCATCTATCTATCCATCTATCTATCTATCTGTCTCTATCCATATCTCTATCTATCTATCTATCTATCTATCTATCCATCTTCCGTTCATCTATCTATCTGTCCGTTTATCTATCTATCTATCTATCTATCTATCTATCTATCTATCTATCTATCTATCTATCTATATGTCTGTCTCTTTGTCTATCTATATCTATCTATCTATCCATCTTCCGTCTATCTATCTATCCGTCTGTCCGTTTATCTATCTATCTGTCTCTTTGTCTATCTATATCTCTATCTATGTAGCCATCCATCCGTCCGTTCATCTATCTATCCATCTATCTGTCTGTCTCTTTGTCTGTCTATCTATCTATCTATCTATCCATCTTCCGTCTATCTATCCGTCCATCCGTTATCTATCTATCTATCTATCTATCTATCTATCTATCTATCTATCTATCTATCTTCCATCTATCTATCTATCTATCTGTCTCTTTGTCTGTCTATATCTCTATCTATCTATCTATCTAGCCATCCATCCGTCCGTTCATCTATCCATCTATCTGTCTGTCTATCTATCTATCTATCCATCTTCCGTCTATCTATCTATCTGTCCGTTTATCTATCTATCTATCTATCTATCTATATGTCTGTCTCTTTGTCTATCTATATCTATATCTATCTATCCATCTTCCGTCTATCTATCTATCCATCTGTCCGTTTATCTATCTATCTGTCTCTTTGTCTATCTATATCTCTATGTAGCCATCCATCCGTCCGTTCATCTATCTATCCATCTATCTGTCTGTCTCTTTGTCTGTCTATCTATCTATCTATCTATCTATCCGTCCATCCGTTTATCTATCTATCTATCCATCTTCCATCTATCTATCTATCTATCTATCTATCTATCTATCTATCTATCTATCTATCTATCTGTCTCTTTGTCTATCTATATCTCTATCTATCTATCTATCTAGCCATCCATCCGTCCGTTCATCTATCCATCTATCTGTCTGTCTATCTATCTATCTATCTATCCATCTTCCGTCTATCTATCTATCTGTCCGTTTATCTATCTATCTATCTGTCCGTTTATCTATCTATCTATCTATCTATATGTCTGTCTCTTTGTCTATCTATATCTATATCTATCTATCCATCTTCCGTCTATCTATCTATCCGTCTGTCCGTTTATCTATCTATCTGTCTCTTTGTCTATCTATATCTCTATCTATGTAGCCATCCATCCGTCCGTTCATCTATCTATCCATCTATCTGTCTGTCTCTTTGTCTGTCTATCTATCTGTCTATCCATCTTCCGTCTATCTATCTATCCGTCCGTCCGTTCGTCTATCTATCTATCTATCTATCTATCTATCTATCTGGCTCTTTGTCTGTCTATCTATCTATCTATCTATCTATCTACTTGTCTCTTTGTCTGTCTATCTATCTATCTATCTATCTATCTACTTGTCTCTTTGTCTGTCTATCTATCTATCTATCTATTTGTCTCTTTGTCTGTCTATCTATCTACTTGTCTCTGTCTGTCTGTCTATATCTCTATCTATCTATCTATCTATCTAGCCATCCATCCGTCCGTTCATCTATCCATCTATCTGTCTGTCTATCTATCTATCTATCCATCTTCCGTCTATCTATCTATCTGTCCGTTTATCTATCTATCTATCTATCTATCTATATGTCTGTCTCTTTGTCTATCTATATCTATATCTATCTATCCATCTATATCTCTATGTAGCCATCCATCCGTCCGTTCATCTATCTATCCATCTATCTGTCTGTGTCTTTGTCTGTCTATCTATCTATCTATCTATCCGTCCATCCGTTTATCTATCTATCTATCTATCTATCCATCTTCCATCTATCTATCCATCTATCTATCTATCTGTCTCTATCCATATCTCTATCTATCTATCTATCTAGCCATCCATCCGTCCGTTCATCTATCCATCTATCTGTCTGTCTATCTATCTATCTATCCATCTTCCGTCTATCTATCTATCTGTCCGTTTATCTATCTATCTATCTATCTATCTATCTATCTATCTATCTATCTATCTATCTATCTATCTATATGTCTGTCTCTTTGTCTATCTATATCTATATCTATCTATCTATCCATCTTCCGTCTATCTATCTATCCGTCTGTCCGTTTATCTATCTATCTGTCTCTTTGTCTATCTATATCTCTATCTATGTAGCCATCCATCCGTCCGTTCATCTATCTATCCATCTATCTGTCTGTCTCTTTGTCTGTCTATCTATCGGTCTATCCATCTTCCGTCTATCTATCTATCCGTCCGTCCGTTCGTCTATCTATCTATCTATCTATCTATCTATCTATCTATCTATCTGGCTCTTTGTCTGTCTATCTATCTATCTATCTATCTATCTACTTGTCTCTTTGTCTGTCTATCTATCTATCTATCTATCTATCTATCTACTTGTCTCTTTGTCTGTCTATCTATCTATCTATCTATTTGTCTCTTTGTCTGTCTATCTATCTACTTGTCTCTGTCTGTTTATCTATCTATCTATCTATCTATCTATCTATTTATATGTCTGTCTCTTTGTATACCTATGTATCCATCTATCTATCCGTCCGTTCATCTATCTATCTGTCTGTCTGTCTCTTTGTCTGTCTGTCTATCTATCTATCTATCTGTCCATTCATCTATCTATCTATCTATCTATCTATCTATCTATCTATCTGTCTCTTTGTCTATCTATCTATCTATCTGTCCATCCATCGATCATCTATCTATCTATCTATCTATCTGTCCATTAATCCATCCATCATCAATCTATCTATCTGTCTATCTATCTATCTATCTATCTATCTATCTATCTATCTATCTATCTATCTATCTATCTATCTATCATCTGTCTATCAGTCCGTCCGTCCATTCATTTATCTATCTATCTATCTACTTGTCTCTTTGTCTGTCTATCTATCTATCTATCTACTTGTCTCTTTGTCTGTCTATCTATCTATCTATCTATCTATCTATCTATCTATTTGTCTCTTTGTCTGTCTATCTATCTACTTGTCTCTGTTTGTTTATCTATCTATCTATCTATCTATCTATCTATCTATCTGTCTGTCTCTTTGTCTATGTATCCATCTGTCTATCCGTCCGTTCATCTATCTATCTGTCTGTCTGTCTCTTTGTCTGTCTGTCTATCTGTCCATTCATCTATCTATCTATCTATCTATCTATCTATCTATCTATCTATCTATCTATCTATCTATCTATCTATCTGTCCATTCATCCATCTATCTATCTATCTATCTATCTATCTATCTATCTATCTATCTATCTATCTATCTATCTATCTATCTATCTGTCTGTCTCTTTGTCTGTCTGTCTCTTTGTCTATCTATCTATCTGTCCATTCATCCATCCATCATCAATCTATCTATCTATCTATCTATCTATCTATCATCTGTCTATCAGTCCGTCCGTCCGTTCATTTATCTATCTATCTATCTATCTGTCTGTCTGTCTGTCTCTTTGTCTATCTGTCTATCTATCTATCTATCTATCTATCTATCTGTCTGTCCGTCCATCTATCCATCTGTCCATCTATCTATCTATCTATCTATCTATCTATCTATCTATCTATCTATCTATCTATCTATCTATCTATCTGTCTGGCTCTTTGTCTGTCTATCTATCTATTTATCTATCTATCTATCTATCTGTCTATCTATCCATTCGTCCATCTATCTATCTATCCATCCATCAATCATCTATCTATCTATCTACCTATCTATCTATCTGTCTGTCTGTCTATTATATAAAATATGTGCATTTGTGCTTTTTGTAAATTAATTTTTCATACAGGTATATTGACAAAACTGTTGCAACAAGTTACGTAAGAATGATTTGGCAAACTGTTTACACAGAAAATTCATTCTGCCCATGTTTCATAAATTAAGCCCACTGGGCATTATTGGATAACCAATTAAATAGATCAAAAATCTGACAACATGATTACAGTGGTGAGTTAAACATTCATTAAGCACATCACAGTGCACTCCTGGGCTTTGTTTTGACTGTCATCCCGCCAGTAATATCTCAATCGAGTCTTGAGTCACTTGCTGTGGTTGAAGGCTTGACACGCAAAAAAAACATACAAATACAAGTAATACCAGATGTTTCCAATTAGTGCTTATTTAGTCACTTAACACCAACCACTTGTACATTTTCAGTCAAGTCAGAGGTCTCTGATCACATAACCTGTGCCTCTTTCTTTAAACAGTTGTCCAAGTAAACTAATGCTGTTATCACATGTATCAAGAGGTCCAAACACAGGGCACGTTTGAGTGAAGGCCAGCCATTGAGTGTAAACACTGTTAAGTGGTGTGAAAAGGTCAGTGGATTATTCTGTAATGAGAGGGCTCTGCTTTAAGCTGCAAACTAATCACTTTGTTTCAGAGTTTTTTTCTTTTCACTCTTAGTGCGATGAGCCACAGATCCAGATAAATCTCAGGTGAGTCTGTGGAGAATTACAGATGGGTTTAATAAAGCTTAAGCGTGACCCCTGTCCATGTCACACACCAGCAGTGTGATTTCTTCCTCCGAAACATATTTCTTATAGGCTATACTTTCACTGCTAGGGTCATATCATAGGTTAAAAGAGATAATTTACTCAAAAATGAAAATTCTGTCATTAATTACTCGCCCTCATGTCGTTCCAAACCCATAAGACCTCAGTTTATCTTCGAAACACAAATTAAGATATTTTTGATGAAATCCGAACAACGCAACTGACACGTTTAATGCCCAGAAAAGTAGTAAAGACATTATGAAAATAGTCCATCAGTGGTTCAACCATAATTTTATGAAGATAAGAAATATTTTTTGAGCACCAAATCAGCATATTTGAGTTTTGAAGGATTATAGTACATATAATGTTATTAATAAAAAAAATGCAAAATTCAATAACAAAATTCATATTAATAATTTTTTTTTTTCTATTCAACGAATACTCCTTTTCAGAATGGCTTTCTGTGTCAAAGGCTGGGCTTGTATGATTTGGCATTTATGCTTTTAGGTCACTTCCAAATCAAAAGAACTAATCCTTATATTCTGTGCTGACACTCAACCCTTCTTTATGGCAGATGAGGAGATTGTCAGATCAGGAAATTCATGTCAGGAACAAAGGTGGATTTTTATTTAAGAAGGGTATACTTATGTGTCACTATGGAAACCATGCAGCTTTGAAACCAATACTATAATACTCTTAAATAAAGCACATTGACGGTAAAATGGTACAGTAATGGTTTTAGAAGGAAATGTCATTATGTTTTGATATATACTGTGGCACCTGAATGATTACCATGGAATTATCCACTGATGGATTTTTTGTTTTTCATATCCAGAGAAAGAAGACATTAGGTGTCTCATCCCTGCCCTTCTGTACCCAGATTTCTTGAGATTAAATTGAGCCATTCATTTATTCTGCACCAATCCCATTAATATTTGTCACTGATGTGACTGATAATAAGCCTGGAAGTCTTCAAAGGTCTTTGAATGCATGCTCTTTGTTTAGCTGGCGTCACAGTGATTACTTTCATTGTGAAAAGCGTGCTTTCTTCAACAAGAGAGCGTTGAACATAATAGAACTGAGTAATGGATTGTGATCCTTGCGTGTTTTTTAATTACTACGAGAAAATCTCCAAACAAAATATTCAGACACACATCTGAATTGAGTTTATTGTTAAAAACGAGGAAAGCAAAGTCTACAAAGTAATACAAATGTGTGTTTGGGGGATAATAACATGGGTTGTTAAATTTAATTTAATTATCTTGGACTTGAACTCCCTTCAAATATCTTTAATAAAAATAAAAAGAATAGCTAACACTGAATATTAGAGTATGTGCAACTAACGGCTAAGACTTATTACTGTTCAGTGGGTAACACTGAGGCGTATGAATACTAATGAGTAAAAACAAATACAATTAATTAAAACTAAAAATATCTTAAATAGTCTTCTCACCCACCTCAATCACATAGCATAGTGATGTAGGTTGCTGTTCGACTTAATTAAATTCGTTCCCTATGGTCTCTTTCTCAGCTCTTGTAACTCAAACTAATTATTGCAGAGAGTAATGTACTCGGAATCGCTGGTGTCCCGTGATCCTTTGTGCCGTCATGATGAATAGACTCCTCGCTTTCCGTCCTGTAGCCTCTAATATTCTCACTGAACTAGAAATATGTGTTAGGCAGGTCTATTAGATACCTTTGCTTATGTTCTTCATGTAACTGATCTTAACCCTGCAATAATGAAGCAAGGGGCTGAGGTATTAACTTTAAGTTACACTGCACCAACAGATCCGGATCAATTGACATTTCAAATTAAATACAAGTAAAAAACAATTCGCTGCTCTGTTGATCAGTACATTTACAAGTGCAATTAAATACAGTTTGTAACAAAAAAAAATCTCCACTCATGTTTGTGTAACTACAGTCAATTTCAATATATCATTATGTTGGTTCAGGTTTGTTTTCTAGACAGAAACAAATTGTGGTGCTGTTGTTTAGTGGTGTAACAGTCACATACAAAAGTATGAAAAAATGACGCTTCTGAAGTTTCAAAACCTGTATGACTTTTTTTCCTCTGTTGAACAAAAAAGAAGATATTTTGAAATTAGTGCTGCCAAAATTAGTGTGTTAACACAGGCGATTCATTTTTTCCAGTTTATCTAACGCAAGGGCGGGGCTAGGGTTGGCCACCCAACTCACAATTGCTGCTTCTCTGTTTTTTTCTTGACAAGAAGTGTGTTTGTTTAGTCGCAGAACGTCTTTATGACAACATATAAAACGGGAGATACGCACTCCAACTTCACTTCAGTGCCAGGCGCTAGTCAAACGAGCATGGGAAAGGTACAGGTGACAAGGAGCTTCGGTAGAACTAACTTGTAGAATTAACTTGTCCTTGCCGTTATACTGTGCTCGTAGCATGCACGTTTCAATTGCATGCACAAATGCGGCGGCACACGCTATAGCCTGTATCATTTCATATTAAAGCACAAATGAAAGTACGAGCATGCGTGTCAGATCCGCATCACGTTAAGTAGCAGCAGCTCTTAAAGTAATAGCAGCCAAATAACCTAATAACCCAGCTACTGTGATGTCTGTTAATCAAAGAACAAAAAAAGAGGAAATCAATAACCTTTGTAGCTTTAAGGATTCCTCTATCAATTTAGTGTTTGATAACTTTATTCAATTTCTGTGTATTTCCTGCTTGCTGAAAGGCACAGGTAAATAATGGGTTTGTTTGAGGATTGTTTTAAGTTCACTTAAATTAGAAGTTATTTTTTAAAAGTCTAATAAATGTTAAAATTGATCAAATTGAATTATACTGTAATGTTGAATTGCTATAGTCAATGGTTAAATATTAGTAAAAAATCAGTAATATTGGTATCAGTGATACTCACCTTCAGTCATTAAAAAAACTATTTAACAAATATTAAAAAATATACTGTCTTTATGTTATTTCTACGTTAATTTGACGATTTAATGTGAAATTTTTGCAATTAAAAAGTTTATTTAAAAACTTTAATGTTAGGTGGGATTAATCACAATTAATTTCAGAAAAAATGTGTGATTAGTTCATTTTTTTTTATCTATTGACAGCACTATTTGAAATATATTTCAATTGTTCTTTTCGTATAATGAAAACCAATGGGGTTCAAAACAGCAGCACTGGACCCCATTTACGTTCATTCTATGGATAAAAAAACAAAACAAAAAAAACACTAGAAACTTTTTTGAAAATATCTTCTTTGTTCCTCAGTAGAAAGAAAATCGTATAGGTTGAGAATAATGTGAAAAATTAAAACTATCCCTTTAAGGCCCAAAAATAAACGTACACAAATACATGAATGCAGTCATGAGAACAATTAAACCATGTTGTGTGCACACACAAATATTCTCATCACATTATTGCTCTAGCTTACTCACGGAATGTCTTTTAGTGTCACTCGTGAAAACGAAATGATTGTGTAATGCTTTCCTCCATTTTCTGATACAACCAGACGTGGCAAACTGGACGTGTCAATAAGATCTTCACTGACTTGCACAACAACACTTTAAGTGAATTTTCCATTTGAGTTTAAATTTTTCAACTTCACTCATTCTCTGCAATTGCGTCATCCAATTTGCATTATTCGCATTGCCTGGTGCGAATTTGCATTTATTAGTTTCTTTGCATTGACTTTGTATGCAATGTGATCGCTCAAATAATTAAATTTGCTTTTGGTGTGCACACACCATGACACTGTGTCTACACCGGACACAAGTGGCGTGACGCGACAAAAGACAATCAAACCCATTATAGGGCTACCCTCGACTAAAGATTTTTCTGGTCGACTAGTAGTCGTTCATTTTAAGCATTAGTTGACTATTAGTCACACGTTTATTAATAAACCATATAAATCATAATAATGAGCCTTTATTTGCCTATATAGCATAATGCACTGAAACGCATGTAAAAAAAAGCCTGCCACAGCACACCGGCAGATATAATAATTATGAATGTATCTGGGAAAAACAGTAAGAAGACTGCATTAACATTTTAATACTCTATAGATAAACTAGTGCCTTCTTTGTTTTCGGCTTAAGAGATCAGGTACACTGACTCGTCATCTCCGCACTAGTCGATGCGTCTGTATGCGTGTTTCATATGCATTACGTGATCTGAGAATATTTATTTTCTATTTGAGTTGGTTCATTTAAAAGTAGACATTTCACTCTCTATAGATATATTCTTCATGTCTGTAAGGCAAGTATACATGGAGTTTCGCGCTCAAAATCACAGAGACCGAGACGGCAGAAAGCACATCCTGTTTGCTTTAATTATTTTACAAAAGTGCAACGTTTCGTTGTTATTGTGAGTGCACACAAATAAATGTAAAGTCTTTACAGATTCGAAAGATGTATTACTTATATCTGTATGACCAAAAATGACGGAGTATTTTAAGTGACCGCACCACACCTGTCATGCAGTGAACGCGCTACTGTTCAGTTTCCACACTCTGCACAGACGCTTCACGTTTCGCGTTAACATTAGATCGAGATGCCATATAAAGTTGCTACAACATACATCTTTCAGATAAAAAGCCATATTTGAGGTAGATGAATGATGTGTGAGCGTTTTACTGTCCTGCCCGATGTACTGTGTTACCACATAGAACAGCCATTAACGATCTGTCCATCACGGACTGTGCGACTTCGTCACTTCCTGTGGACTAATAAAATTTTGGTCAACCAAGCCTCTTCTTGACGACTAACAGTTAGTCGACTATTAGGGGGCAGCCCTAATAATAAGTGATGACGTCTACACCGGATGCAGTGCGGTGCGACACGACAAATCCCGACAGTAAACTGATGCCTTGTTCTATTTATGACATACTGACACAAACTTCAAATGATTTGCCACGGTCTCTTTGTTGCGTCCAGTGTAGACAGCCTTTAGATGTTGCAGGACAAGGCGCCACAAAACGACACGTTAACTGTCACGTCTGGTGTAGACATGGTAAATTTAACTAGTTTGCTTACCAAGATTGTGGTTATACCGTCATTCCGCCATGACAGTAGAAATCTGATCGTTTAGATATATAGCGAAAAGAAGTGCTTAGAAAAGCCTTCATGTACATGCATAGAGTATGTTTTGGGCCAAAAAGTGCACTTAGAAATTTTTGTTTATTTTGGTAAGCCTTCTTGGACTTATACTGACACCTAGTGGTGTGGACGCAGGCTTACGTTAAATCAAATGTTTTCAGTTTTTGAAATGGCGTTATTACGACTAACTTATTTCATTACTGAAATTGTCTGAAAACAGACATTTCAGTTGGTCATGTGAACATGGCAGCCCCCAAATTTGTCTGGTCTAGCAATATGACTGAGAATCTCAACTGAGTGTACGTGATTTTGTCAAAATAACATTTCTTTATCAGTAAAACATTTTAATGAGGAAAAAATTACTGAGTGCACTTTCTAAGTGCGTTATTCCTGATTATTTGTATGTAAGAATAATTTCTAATCAGTCTCTTATGATTTATGATCTTATGATTGTGTGTTATGTAAAAGTTACAGTGATGAGAATATCTGTATTGATGCTTTGTGACCAAAAATAGGTGTCTGTGTATAGCTAAAGGCTGTGTCGAGTGATATTATGATATTATTTCCCTGTACTGTATGATTGTGTGTAACCGAAGAGCTCAGCACACAGGTATTGTTGTATTGTTTAGCTGACCGAACAGCCGTGTGTGTGCGTTTAGCTGAACGTTGGGTTGTGGGTTCCTGATAGAGGTGTTGGTGGCGTATATTTTCCTTTCAGCAGTGACAGAGACAGGATGAAGAAACACATGCTCATAACGGCGAGGATCGCGATGGCAGAAATCAAGGCGCTCGTCACTGAATTCATTTTGAATGGAGGGCTGTTTAACTGTGCTGAAAGACACACACATACACAGAGTGTTAGGAACACGACTTATAATATATAACCCACCGTTCAAACTCTATCGCACACTCTTTCTTTCAATCCTCTTGTTCATTTCGTGATAACACCACCTGCTTCTACCCTCTATTAACTTCTCTCTGTCGGAAACCCTCTGACTCATCGTTATTTTGGTCACGGTTTTAAGCCGCTACATCCTTTGAGAAAAAAAAATTCCTTTATATTTTCTGGGAGGAAGTGAAGCATGCTTTTATCCTCCATCAGAAACGATACAGTTCTGAGAAGGAAGGATTTAGCTTCCTTTTAGGAGATCTAAAATGGAGGACAAAGAAAGGCTTACCTATTTGGGAATTATTGGTGGGAGTTTCATCTGTGGACAGACGAAAATTGTTTTAGTGACATGAGCACACTTACCGCCTCAAAGCACTAAATCATATCTCTGTACATAACAGGCTCAGTTCGGAAATTGAACATTGGTTTTGTTGAAATCACACGCTATCAGTTGAGCTACATAAACACTACGTAACAGTTCATATCGTACCGCTTCGGGTGATAATGGGCCCGGCAGTCATGACTGCATTGTCAGAGGCCACGGCAGTTCTTTCCGACGCGTTCCTTTTCTTCCTCTTCCCACAGATCTGTCAGGATGACAATATTTGTGAGTAGTAAACAGTTCCAGCTCAAAAACTGAGAAGAAATTGTTGAGTAGTCATTATTTTTGTTTTCTTTGCATACAAAAAGTATTCTCGTAGCTTCATAACATTAAGGTTGATCCACAGATGCCACATGGACTATTTTATCGATGTCCTTACTACCTTTATGGATCTTGAACGTGTCAGTTGCATTGCAATCTATGCAGGGTTAGAAAGCTATCGGATTTCATCAAAAATATCTTAATTTGTGTTCCGAAGATGAACGAAGGTCTTACAGGTTTGGAACAACATGAGGGTGAGTAATTAATGACAGAATTTTCATTTTTGGGTGAACTATCCCTTTAAAAATATAAATATATGGGATGAAGCATGGCCCAGACATGTTGACACGCTTTCTGAGTTTCACTATGGTATTAGTCTCAAGCAGCCATCCTTACAGGCAAGAGCAGGGGGCAATCATCAGAGCGACACAGTTTGGTCACACAGTGCAGAAAGACGGTGGACATTTTCTGGTTCTTGTGCTTGACAAAGCGGAACACCTCGAAGGAGAAGCGGCCCATCTGGCTCTTCCCGTTCTCAAACACTGTTGTCTGTGGGTCCTTATCACATCTGCTGAACCAGTGAGAAGATACATTTAGCATTCGTCCTCGGTTCTGCTTATATACACACACATATGTGCAAGCACATCCACATACAGTGTCCTCCACAAATATTGGCACCCTTGGTAAATATGAGCAAAGTCAGCTGTGGAAATAAATCTACATTGTTTCTCCTTTTGATCTTTCATTCAAAAAATTCACAGAATTCTAACCTTTCATTGAAGTAAAACAGTGTAAAAAAATCTCATAACTGGCCACAATTATTGGCACCCAATTATTGCAAAGTCCTTTTCTCAAGATAAAAGCTCTCATATAATGCCTGATGAGGTTAGATAACACCTGGCAAGAGATCAGAGACCATTTTTTCATACAGAATCTCCTTTAGATTCCCAGCTATATGTTGGTGCTTCCCCTCTTCAGTTCACCTCACTCTTTTTCTATAGGGTTCAGGTCAGGGAACTGGGACAATTTTGTCCTCAGTGAAACATCGGTGTTTGTTTTGGATCATTGTCCTGATGGAAGATCCAACCATGACCCATTCTAAGATTTCTAACAGAGGCAGTCAGGTTTAGATTTTTTTTAATCTGTTGGTATTTGATAAAAAACATGATGCCATGTATCTAAACAAGATGTCCAGAATCTCTGGTAGAAAAATAGGCCCACAACATTAAAGATCCAGCAGTATATTTAACTATGGGCATGGGGTGCTTATCCTTGCTCTTTTTTTTCCAAAAAGCTCTTTTTTTTTTTCTTTCATCTGACCATAGAAGCCAGTCCTGTTTGAAGTTCCAGTCGTATCTGACAACTGCATATCATGGAGTTTGTTTTTGGATGAGCGAGCAGGATTTTTCTTGAAACCCTCCTAAACAACATGCGGTGATGTAGCGGCTATTCTGAATTTCTGCAGTTCTCCAGCTGTGATCCTAATAAGTCTTTGACCACTCAAACCCTACTCCTCACCACGCATTAGGACGATATAGACACACGTCCTCTCCCAGGCAGATTTGTAACATTTTCAGTTGATTGGAATTTCTTAATTATTGCCCTGATGGTGGAAATGGGGATTTTCAATGCTTTAGCTCTTTTCTTACAGCCACTTTCTATTTTGTGAAGCTCAACAATCTTGTTCTGCACATCAGAACTATATTCTTCGGTTTTACTCCTTGTCTTGGACGATTAAGGGAATTTGGCATTTTTGTTCCTCATATGTGACCCTTGACCACAAAACCAGTCTTAAGTAGCATGGGTATGTTTGTAGCAATAGCCAAAAATACACTGTATGGATCTAAATGATCAATTTTTTATTTTTTTGCCAAAAATCATCAGTATGTTAAGTAAAGATCATGTTCCATGAAGATATTTTGTAAATTTCCTACCGTAAATGTTTCAAAACTTAATTTTTGATTAGTAATATGCATTGCTAAGAACTTAATTTGGACAACTTTAAAGGCGATTTTCTCAATATTTAGATTTTCTTGCACCCTCAGATTCCAGATTTTCCAATAGTTCTATCTTAGCCAAATATTGTCCTATCCTAGCAAACATACATCAGTAAAAAAAAAAGCTTATTTATTCAGCTTTTAGATGACATATAAATTGGTTTTGTGGTCCAGGGTCATATATTTATAATCCTGTGTGACAGGAAATCATGGCTCTACAATTTCATGCTCCTAGTCACCCTGGTGTGCTAAAAATGTAAATATGAATGGGAATATACTTCAGAGATATTTTACTCATAAGAATTTCTAGGGGTGCCAATAATTGTGGAAACTAGAGAAAAACATTTATTTCATAATGAGATTTTTCCCCACTTTCCATTGTTTTATTTCAGTAGAAGGTTAGAAATTTGTGAATTTACTGAATGAAAGATCTAAAGGATAAACAATGCAGATTTATTTCCACAGCTACCTTTGCTCATATTTACCAATGGTGCCAATATTTATGGAGGGCACTGTATCTGCAGAAAACATGGAGTTACCCAAAGAAAAGATCGTATCGGAGCTCATCATTAGGATTCCCAGAAGGAGTCGTGTAACAGTAGTCCATCAAAACGTTCCACCTGCGAGGAATGACATGCGGGAATCAGTCACCAAAACGCAGAAGACTGGATACAAAATGACTCTATATGAGGAAGCCACTGTTGTTTCATATAGAAGTCATGTGTCTTATCTCTACTCATGGCCTATAATAATCTTTCCCATCCACTTTAGTGGCGCCCATTGCTGGCCCTAAACAAGGCCGGCATTGAGTCACTCAGCATTCTTTCTTTAATGGGCTAAACCAGTTCTGGATTTATCAGATATAAGAGGAGGTCATTTAGGGAAGTGCTTTAACAAAGCAGTGACACAGTCCAAAGACCATGTGTCTGTCTCAATTTACATTTGAACGCCATCAGATTTCTTGGTTAACTCACCAATTACAGTGTTTCAGTATCATATCTGCAGTATGTTTTGCATTTGGGCCTCTTTGCAAGATACTTTCCCAAGATATGTGTGTGTAATTGTAGTTTACCTTCTGTCTAGGTTGGTGGCTTTTACAGCGGCAAACACTCGCGTCTTCAGAGTGAGTCCAGACACTGGGATGGCAAGATGATGGACGTATGTGGAGTCCTTAAATATGAAATGCCAAAGGTTAGGATTTCACACATGTGCTCAAAAGTCTACTAAAAAAATAATTAATTACTCAAAATATAAATTACCAGTCAAAAGATTTTGGACAGATTTTTAATGTTTTTTTAAAGAAGTATTTTCTGTTTACCAAGCCTGTATTTATTTAATTCAAAGTACAGCAAAAACAGTAACATTGTGAAATATTTTTATTATTTAAAACAACTGTTTTTTATTTGAATATATTTTAAAATGTATATGTTTATTTCTGTGATTTCAAAGCTGTATTTTTAGCATCATTATTCCAGTCACAGGATCATTCTGAAATCATTCTAATATTCTGATTAGTTGCTCAAAAAACATTTATTATTATTATTATTATTAGAATTTTTTCAGGTTTCTTTGATGAATAGAAAGTTCAGAAGAGCAGCATTTATCTGAAATAGAAATCTTTTGTAACAGTACATCTTTATTGTCACTTTTAATCAATTTAAAGCTAAATAAAACTATTCATTTCTATAATTTCTATAATTTATTTTATGTATGTGTGTGTGTGTATATATATGTATATATATATATATATATATATAAATAATCAGAAGTGTATGTAAAGTTCTATACAATAAATGACAATAAATCTAAATAAATATCAGAAATATTTTTAAAAATTAATATTTAAATTTTAATATTATAATTTATAAAAATCTACTAAAAATGTATTAATTGCTCAAAATATAATATATAAAATGTCTAACATTTAATAAAAAATAATGACATGTACCCTATATTTTAATAAATCATAAATAGTAGTAAACTGTGATGTGATTATATATTAGATATATAATGGTGATTATAGATATTTCTAATTTAAATATTAGAAATATTTTAAGAAATTGATATTTTAATTTTAATATTATAATTTATAAAAATCTACTAAAATGTATTAATTGCCCAAAATATAATATATAAAATATCTAATAAAAAATATGTGATATTATATATGTATATATATATATATATATATATATATATTTAAATGTTAATATAAAAAATTAAATATATTCTTATATTACATTCTGTTATTAAATATAATAAAATCAGCAATCTATTAAAATAAATCTAAATAAATCTAAATAAATATTATAAATATTTTAAGAAATGAATAATAAATCTCTTTTCTTATTCTTATTATCATTCATTAAAAAAAAAGAAAAAGAAGCCTCTACTAGAAACATGCAATATAAGAAAAAAAAAACATCAAAACAATCTATTTATATAGACCTAAACAAATACTTAATTGGAATCCATGCTGATGTTCAACATGTACTCACGTTGTATAGAAGTAAATTCAGTGTGCTCACAAAAGTGCCATTGCTGTCCTTCACTGATATCGCTGCAGCCGACCTTTAATCAAAAGAAGCTATTAAAACATGATAAATATATTTTGCAGGCCAATTAAAGTCTGAAAGGAAAACTTGTATAATAGTTTTTCCTGATTTACCATCTGATGTCCTTGTAATCAAGCGTGCATTAGATTTTACAACATATTCGTTGTGCATACTAATTTAATTATGCCTCCCAATTTAGCTTGTTAAAGCTTAACAATAAGTGCTAAACATTTTACAACACGCAATTTGAGACCGTTTTATCTTCCATCAAAATATTGTGAGTAATTCAGCATGGAAAAAAGGACACAATAGTGCATTAGACTGCTATATAACAATGTTAAAGTTGACTTACGAAGCAAGCTGTGTATTGTTAACCAGGTATTCCAGAGGGTAACTACAACTGAACTTGTAAAGCAGTCCCGGTAGGTAGCTGATGACTGTCGGGGGATCCGGAGTGTCAATGTATCCTGCTATATTCCCAATCTGGACCAAGGAGAGATTCCCATAGGCGTTGGGCCCCTGAGCCGTGGAGACCTGCAGACGCAAAGGCACTAAGGTGTGATTGCTCTTCCGGATCTGCTAAATCCACCTCACCACAGATGTTCTTCATTTATTACAGGCAAATTGTCACTGAGAGAATTCTGTCTCTCCAAACACAAGCTGTAGTTTAGCATTTACAGTAACAAATGTGTTTTTCTTACTAATGGCTGAAGCTGAAATTAAAGTTCTGGGCCATTTAAGGTCTAATGTGAGTAAATCATTCTGTTATGGGTCAGTTCCCTCAGTGCAGGCGGGTTTTTTACCACAAGTGAGTTTCCGCAGGCTTCCAGCGTGCTGAGACTGATGCTAAACAGCACAACCGTCGGGAATGTGTTGTTGTTAATGAACCCTCGGCAGTGGGCGTCCCCGTGCCGCCCGTTCAGCGCCAGATCAGTGTCGGTGTAGCCAGAAAAAAGCACCGGGCAAAAATTAATCTTCAGGGTAATGGTTTGGACTCCACAATACACGCTGATATCCCGCTCAGCTGTTAAGAGAGAATAATTATGTGACCCTGGACCACAAAACCAGTCATAAGTGTTTGAGAAAAAAGCTTTCCATTGGTGTATGGTTTGTTAGGATAGGACAATATTTGTCCGAGATACAAGTATTTAAAAATCTGGAATCTGAGGGTGCAAAAAAAAATAAAATATTGAGAAAATCGCCTTTAAAGTTGTCCAAATTAAGTTCTTAGCAATGCATATTATAAATCAAAAATTAAGTTTTGATATATTTACAGTAGGAAATTTACAAAACATCTTCATGGAACATGATTTTTACTTAATATCCTAATGATTTTTGGCATAAAAGAAAAATCGATCGACCCATAAAATGTATTGTTGGCTATTGCTACTTAAGACTGGTTTTGTGGTCCAGGGTCACATATCATTAATTACATGTCATAGATTAAACACTTGATCACAATGATCACAATAATTTTTTTCATATCAGTCGATATTGAAATTATCATGATAAATGTCACATTTTTACTTTTTACAGAAATAAAAGGCCGATTTTTGCTCTAGTTGCAAACACCAGACGGTTAATTGTGGTTTTAAACTATTATTTATGGTCAGAACATGACAAACACTTCACATTTTTGAATTCTTTACACTTTTCCAGTCAGTTTACCTTAAAAAAAAAATCTTAGTTCTACATGTTCTAATCAGTAATATTGTTTCAAATCAAGAAACAGGTTTGTGTTGCCTCATAATAATATAATATTAAAAATAATATAACTTTTTTGTCTCTTAGAAATACAGATTTGATAGTAGCTTGAGTTAGGATGCAGATGTACATTTATATTCATTATCAAAATCAGTAATATCTGTAAAAATTGTACCAACCTCATTTTATATGGTGAAATTTAATTATTCTGACTGTTTGAGGTTTTTTTTTTTTTTTTAATTAACCATTGGTCTTCCATAGTAGCATACATTTAGTTAATGATAATCACAGTTAAAACCACAAATATAGCACCTTAATACCATGGTAAAAAATGTATACATGAATTTGTATGAAAAACATAGTCTAAATGCATTTAGTAAAAACGCTATAGCTTAATCACAGTAAATACTGTAAATATATACAATTACTCCTCCTTTAAAACATTTAATACACGTCTACATTAATAATATAATACAATTCGACACGAATACCCACATTTCTGACACAATACCATGATGCAGTTAGTGCAACTACAGTGAATCTGTGGTAAATGATCGCAATAGTAGATTAAAAAGCTTTCTGTCTCGTTGAGCACAGTGTTTCTCCTGTTTGTCATCTGGCTATAAACCGAGTTATTCGTGTTCTTCACTGAATTCAAGCGCTTCACATTGGATCTCACAGCACTGTTTAGTAGTGGCGTGACCGAGACTCTGAGCTTGAACGCATCTGTTCTAGTAAATTCGCGCCGCATCGTCGTTTGAACTTTGATCCGAGCGGATAAACGGTCCGTGTGGCGCGCTTCAAATGCCTAGCGCTTTTTCGTTCCGCCTTTGCCGCATAAACATTATATCGAACATTTATCAAGCTCTTGGAAATGTATATCGCGCCATAATTATTGTTATCGATTTATCGCCCAGCCCAACTCAAACGCACAAAAAAGCAAGCGCTCACTCACCGGGGAAGCGGCTGTGGAAGTTGGCATCACAGTTGAACCCATTGAATTGCGCATTCACCATGAAAGTTTTACTTACAAGCAGCAGAATCACACACAAACGTTCCATTTCAACGCCTGAGCAAGACAATGTAGGAGCAATTTCTTTGGATTCATCAGAAAATGCTTCTAGCTCTGAAACGAGAGAAGAAATGCCTGATTAGACTCACTTCAAAAGATAATTCCACTGTATTGTTCTGTAATTATGCTATTAAATTGGAAGGAAAAGACAGAAGATGAGAAACGCGATACTTTTGTTGGTGCTTCTGGTAAATTTGAAACCAATAACGAGAAGAGTTGATCTGAAGTGCCGTTACACAAAATCTGTGAGGGAATCAACCTCAGTTTATGTATTCAAAAAGCTCCAAATCTACTCAAACCGTAGGTATTTGTAAGTCTGATGCTTTTACACAGAGTTGTGCGTGTTTCACCCTGACCTCGTCCTCTTTTGCCCTCCGTCTGCTCTAGCATCCCTGGCTCCGTTTCGGAAGACTCACCCGTTTCCCTGGCAGCTGTAGAATCAGCGGTACTCCATCTGTTCTCGGCTGCGACGCGAGACTGACTGGATTACCCAGCATCCCGGCAAAAGCACTAGAAACACGGCCTTGCTCTAAGGAAAAAAATTAAACATAAGAGATTCATTATTTGAACACGTCAACAGCAAAAGAGCTGTCTGGGGGAACATGGGAAAGTCCATCAAAAGTGAATGTGTTATACAAATCCTTTCACGGGCCCAGAAACATGAGCAGGTTTTGAAGTTTCCCACTCATATCCTTTCTGCTTGATCTTGCTCTGTCAGCGCTCACAAGCGGCCCCGCGCCGCATGTGGTCTGCGAGGGGGGAATTATCTTTTCATCGGCTCCTGGACTGGGCTCGTCGCTGACTGAGCTGGCCTTTCTGTGTGCCAGGACGGTCTGGGTCGGGACCAGGATTGTCTGGACGCTTTAGATGCTTTGTTTGGCTGGGCTCAGTCAGCACTTCCCCGTCCCGCCTGTCTGGCCGTGACCCCCCTTTCTGACTTGCGACGCCTCCTTGTGATTACCGGCTAGTGCATACGAGAATCTATATTACAAAAATCTCCATTATCTACATACTTCTAGTGATGAATGCTTGTTTCAAGCTCTCCAGATTCATAGCGGACTAATATTTAATCAAATTAGCTATCATTATTTTTAAAATGCCTTTAATCTGCATGATTAATTGCTTTAGAAATGTCTCCGCGGCCCATCCTTGAAGCAAAAGGGGAAATTTCTGATGATTTCGTTGTCCGTTCTTACCTGATTAATCAAAGCTCAAGGTGTCCGGGCTGCAGGCCAGCACCGACGGCAATACATCACCCAAAAGTCACTTGTCAATCTGTGCGAAATACTGAAAATCCAGAGGGTGAGGATTTTCGAAACTATGCAATACCACCCCGAACTGTTGAAATCTTAAATCCAGCTGGGTTTTACTGAGACACGCATCAGATGAAGCTCTGAGCCCCTGAACTCAGACGGTCTGAAGAAGTTTGTCTTGCGTCTTGGACTTTCTTCAGATGGATTGTGGGTAAAATGGAGCTGTTGGTCTATAGTGGGGCAGTTCAGTGCTTGCGATAAGTATCTCTATTTATGTGCTTCCAGCAAATGTCATTCTTTCATTTTTCACACTTGAATGTCTCTATATGGCAGGATATAGTGGCGTTTATCAGTGTGACACAATCTCATTCACCTTGGCAAGATGTCAGGGCAAGCAGAACTATTACTGTAATGATTTCCACGTGTCAGTGCATGTATGCTCTGGAATAGCTTTTGAGAAAATGGAACGTAAGGTAGCATTCTTTTGACATTTTTGGATTAAGGCCCTTTAAAATTAAACGTTTTGAGCCATGATTTTTTTTTTTTTTTTTTTTAAATCTGTCTTTGAACAGTTGAAGCCTTCTAAAATTCTTTTGACATTTTTGGATTCAATATATATATATATATATTTTTAACTTTTTCACCTTTTGAGCCATGGTTTTGTTTTATTTTATTTTATTTTGTTTTCTTTTGTTTTGTTTTATTGACAATTGGATTCAATCATTTTTAAAGATATTTTATTTTAGTTTAGTTTAGCTTAGTTTTTATTATTTTATTTTTTGGGCAAGCAGAACTATTACTGTAAGGATTTCCACGTAATGCATGGACACTCTGGAATAGCACTTGAGAAAAAGGGAAATAATTTAGGATTCTTTTGACTTTTTCGATTCAATTAATTTTTTTAAACTCAAGTTTTTAAAATGTTTTGAGCCATGATTATTTTATTTTATTTTTGGAAACCTGTGTCCTTGAACAGTTCAGGCCTTTTAAAATTCTTTTAACATTTTTGGACTAAATTTTTACAAATATTTTATTTATTATTTTAGTTTAGTTTAGTTTTTATTATTTTATTTTATGGGCAAGCAGAACTATTACTGTAAGAATTTCCACATAATGCATGGACACTCTGGAATAGCATTTGAGGAAATGGAAAATAATTTAGTATTCTTTTGACTTTTTGGATTCAATAAATTTTTTTTAACTCAGTTTTTAAAATGTTTTGAGGCATGATCTATTTTTTTCTTTGGAATCCTGTGTCCTTAAACAGTTGAGGCCTTTTCAAATTCTTTTGACATTTTTGGATTCAATACATTTTTTAAACTCTGTTTTTAATTTTTTTGAGACATGATTTTATTTTATTTTATTTTATTTATTATTATTTTTTTTGTTTGTTTAGTTTTTTATTTTTATTTTTGGAAACCTGTGTCCTTAAACAGTTGAGGCCTTTTCCAATTATTTTGGCATTTTTTTAAATACATTTTTTTTAAACTAATGGAAAATAATTTAGCATTCTTTTGACATTTATGAATTCATTCTTAACTCGGTTTTTAAAATGTTTTTAGCGTTAATTTAATTTAATTTAATTTTATTTTATTTTATTTTACGTCTTAATTTAATTTAATTTAATTTTTTGAAACCAGTGTCCTTGAACAGTTGAGGCCTTTTAAAATTCTTTTGACATTTTTAAAATCAATATTTTTTGAGCCATGATTTATTTTTAGTTTACGTCTTTTATTTTATTTTACATGTCTTTTATTTTATTTTACATGCATTTTATTTTATTTTACATGTCTTTTATTTTATTTTATTTTATTTTACATGTCTTTTATTTTATTTTATGTTATTTTATTCTGTTTTATTTGATTTATTTTTTTGAAACCAGTGTCCTTGAACAGTTGAGTCCTTTTAAAATTCTTTTAACATTTTTGGACTCAATTTTTACAAATATTTTATTTATTATTTTAGGTTAGTTTATATTTTATTATTATATTTTATGGACAAGCAGAACTATTACTGTAAGAATTTTTCACAAAATGCATGGACACTCTGGATTAGCATTTGAGGAAATGAAAAATTGTAATGTTTTGAGCCATGATTTATTTGTTTTTTTTATTTTATTTTACGTGTCTTTTATTTTACGTGTCTTTTATCTTATTTTATTTTACGTCTTTTATTTTATTTTATTTTATTTTATTTTATTATGGGCAAACAGATCTGTTACTGTAAGGATTTCCACGTGTTAATGCATGTACACTCTGGCATAGCATTTGAGAAAATGGAAAATAATTTAGCATTCTTTTAACATTTATGAATTCATTTTTAACTCAGTTTTTAAAATGTTTTAAGCCTTAATTTAATTTAATTTAATTTTATGTGTCTTTTATTTATTTATTTATTATTTTTCTTTTTTTTTTTAAAACCAGTGTCCTTGAACAGTTAAGGCCTTTTAAAAATTCTTTTGACATTTTTGAAATCAGTATTTTTGAAATCATTTTTTTTTAATGTTTTGAGCCATGATTTATTTTTTATTTTATTTTAATTTATTTTACGTGTCTTTTATTTTATTTCATTTAATTTATTTATTTATTTTTTTTTAAACCAGTGTCCTTGAACAGTTGAGGCCTTTTAAAATAGTTTTGACATTTTTGAAATCAATATTTTTTTAAATCAGTTTTTTTAAATGTTTTGAGTCATGATTTATTTTTATTTTATTTAATCTTACATGTCTTTTATTTTATTTTATTTTTTTTTATGGGCAAACAGAACTGTTACTGTAAGGATTTCCATGTGTTAATGCATGGACACTCTGGGATAGCATTTGAGAAAATGGAAAATAATTTAGCATTCTTTTGACATTTATGAATTCATTTTTAACTCATTTTTTTAAAATGTTTTGAGCCTTAATTTTATTTTATTTTATGTGTCTTTTCTTTTATTTTACGTGTCTTTTATTTATTTATTTTTTTTAAACCAGTGTCCTTGAACAGTTGAGGCCTTTTAAAATTCTTTTGACATTTTTGAAATCAATATTTTTTTAAATCAGTTTTTTTAATGTTTTGAGCCATGATTTGCTTTTATTTTATTTTACATGTATTTTATTTTATTTTATAAAACCTGTCTTAGAACAGTTGAGGCCTTTTAAAACCTTGCTTAAATGTTATTTAGTTAGCTATTCAAAACTCAAATAATGTGTTTAAGCAGCATTTTTGAGAAATTCAGCCACGCAAAAATAAAAGCTCGTTTTAATTGATTTTATTTTATATTTGGAAACCATGTGCTTGAACAATTTTGGCCTTTTAAAACCTTGTATAAATGCTTTCTGAATTACCTATCCATTACTGAAATACTAGGTTTAGAACAATCACAGGATGGTTTTATAGTTACAAATGTGTTTTGGCCTCAATTTCAACACCAGATAGAATGATGAAACGGCCTTCGGCTCACATCTGAACTTCTAAAATCAAAGCCACCAGCAGGAACTGTGTTTACAAACACATTAAGAGCTTATCGCGACACAAAGCCTGTATCTATTTTTATTAGCCTGGCATTTGGTCCTGCTTCATTTTCTTGTCTCTCTATTTATCAGATGACTTTATTCAAAGCGCAGTGAATAATGTGGGTCATTAGGAGGTTACGACGAGAAACTCAGTAATCCAATATAAGACCAACAATAATAGTGATGACAATGACATATCTAACCTTTCTTAAGGTCTTTAGTCTAACCAACAATAATATTTGACCATCCTCTCCTAGCAAAATAATATCTGCATATCTTGTGTCACAAATCAGTCTAGTTTCAGCTAAAACATGACTCTTTTTTCAAACAGGGTACAAGTAATTACTGTTTTTCTACTAGCCGTGTGAAATGCCATCAGCTGGCGGGCAAGCAGGTGTCAGACCCAGTGCATCAATCATGCCGGTCTGTAAGGAATTAGGGACGATGAGCAATCTGTCTCTGTTTGGTTGTCATGGCTATCCGCCGGACGGGATACGTCTAGCCTGCTGAGAGAAAAGCAAAGAGGAATTTCAAATAAGGGAATACACTTTCGGTGGCCTTTTTGAAGTGCCATAAGGCATGTAAAAGCCACAAGTTTTGCTAATTGCCTCTGTCTCGCTCAAAGAATCCGCTTGCTTTGTTGTTTAATTGTGCCATGTTTATTCATAAGGGTTTTTAACTGGAGGCACAGTCGATTTAAATTTCTTGTGATGTAAATTTGATTTGAAATGATTTTAGGCCATTAATTGGATGTTAATGTTGCAATTCAGCGGAAATTATAAAGACTTTGTTTGGGATTGACTCAAAGTCAAGTTCTACGCAGACGAATGGATCCGAAATACCAACATAAGGACAGATAACACAGCTTAAATAGTTTCAACATGTTTTTTAATACTTCTAATGTGGAAATTCAGCTGTGTGGCGGCAGAGAGAGATGGAGTGTGAAAAGGAGAGAGGGAGAGAGTAGGAAAGTCTATCGGTGACAGGTGTTTGGCCCTGTGTCGGGTACAGCGCAGATGAAAATGCCTTTTCTCTTTTCGCTAGATTGTATTGTCTGTCACGCCAGCCAACTTAGTTGCCTCCTAACTGTTTTCCTGTCAGCAAAGGGAACATCACTTGTCATCTAAGTAAGCTCTCATCCAACACAAAAACAGTTATATTTGCTGTTGAATGGGGTCAAATAGCACATGCTATACAGAAAAAAAACGTATCAATGTCGACCATCTGACATCTATATCACTTTTCTTCTCACACCCTTTTAATGACCCATTTTGTGACCCTTTTTAGTTGTTTTATAAGTAATCTATTACTAGAATATTCACATTAGAAATTCAGACATTTTTCATTCAAAGGAGAGCTCCACTTCCAGAACAACAATTCACAAATAATTTACTCACCCCCTGTCTGCAATTGTGAAGAAATGATGGTTTTTGAGGAAAGCATTTCAGGATTTTTTTCCATATAATGGACCTCATTGGTGCCCTGATTTTGAACTCCAAAATGTAGTTTAAATGCAGCTTCAAAGGGCTCTAAACGATCCCAGCCGATGAACAAGGGTCTTATCTAGCGAAACGATCGGTCATTTTTTTCGAAAAATATTTCGAAAAATTTGTATACTTTTATAAGCACAAAACCTCGTGTAGCAAAGTCTCTGGGATGCATGTTCTTGAGCAATTCGTTCATTTTGAACGAATCTTTAATGTGACTCGGGAAGAACGAGTCGTCTCGGGGAGTGATTCGTTCAGTCGTGCATGCGCAACATCCTATTTGGTTCTGTACTGGAATTAGTTCACCTGTTTCGAGGCTTCGGGTTTTTCGAGTCGTTCGTTCGTTTTATGGGGCTGTCACGTGATGAACGAACGACTCGAACCCGAAGACTCAAGAGATGAATTAATCAATTCTTTTTCTGGTTCACACTGCATTGGTTAAGCTTATGGGGCTGTCACGTGATGAACCAACGACTCAAACCCGAAAACTTGTCAGATAAGAGGTGAGGTGAGCTAATCATAGACTAAAGACCCATGTAAACAATAAATTCATCTTTTCTTTTTCTTATAGCATTACAGTTTTGTCTTGTTTGTAGTGTGATTAACGTTTGTGTAAGCAGTAGATGTGTTAGGGAAGTAACCCGTAATATTTAAATTATATTTTGCTAAAATGAACGAAATGAATCGAAAAAAGATTCGTTCGTTTTCTGAACGAGACTCAAAGGTCCGAGTCGGTACAATGATCCGAACTTCCCATCACTACTACGAATCATGTTAAAGTTCATCGTCTCTGTGGAGTATGGCGAAAAACTCCATCTTATTTTCTCCTACAACTTCAGAATCGTCCGACATCGTTGTACCTCTTTGTTTGTAAACAGCGTTTGACTTACTTGCACTTTCTTAGTCTTTGCGCCTTCGCTTTGTAAACACTGGGTCTGTAGTTCCGCGTGACCTTTCGACATGATTTAATAGTATGTAGTGTCGTGAACGCGCATCCCACAACCTGTGCTACACGAGCTTTTGTGCTTAAAAAGTATACAAAATTTTATTTTCCGAAAAAAAATGACAGATCGTTTCGCTAGATAAGATCCTTCTTCCTCGGCTGGGATCGTTTAGAGCCCTTTAAAGCTGCATTTAAACTACATTTTGGAAGTTCAAAATCGGGGCATCAATGAAGTCCATCAATTGTTGATTAATTTGTCATTTTTTAAGTTTTTATTTTTATAATAAATGTTCGCTTTGGTATCAAATGTTTTTCAAATGCTTTATTTATTTTTTATATTTAAAAAAAACCTTGGGTTTATACTGTGGCGCTGCTGTGTTAAAAAGGACTTTTATTCGGGAAAGAGTTTATGGAGTTGAAACCATGCTGGACAGCGTTTGAGGAAACTATTGTTCATGTTTGAGAGCTCTGCGGGATTGAACAGACAGAAAAGCTGTTTCTGGTCCCAGGTGGCAGAAATCACAGGATGCCTTATTGTTTATGTGTGAAACACAAGCCATGTGGTATTCAGACCTGAGGGACACACCTTTTCATTATGAGCCATATCTATAACCAACTCTCTCCTCACAGACACAAACCTTGACTGAGATCCCTATAACACAGCATACAAAACATCAGTGTGTCAGAATTGCAATGCAGGAAATTATATAAAAATTAAAATTTAACAACTAATAATAATAATAATAATAATAATAAATTTATGTATTATTATTATTATAATTAGTTGTTAAATGTTTTGCTGTTAATAATAAAAGCTATTAGTATTTTGTCGATTACATGTCAAAGGATAATGAAAATAATATTTATGTAAAATATAAATACAAACTCTTTAAATGCCTGTAAGTTATATATAATAATACCAGTAATAATGATAATGATTATTATAATTTATTATCATTCTAAATAATAATAATAATAATAATAATAATAATAATTTTGATGGTGATGAAGCTTTGTCATTATTATTATTATTATTATTAATATAAACTCTTTAAATGTCTAAGTTACATGTAATAAAACCAGTAATTATGAAAATAATCATTTATTTTTTATTTTAGAATTTATTTTCATTCAAAATAATAGTAATAATAATTGTGATGTAAAATGATGTAATGCAGAAAATCGTGATGTAAAATGCTGTAATGCAGAAAATATTGAAAAACCGTTTTTGCTATAATAATAATAATAATAATAATAATAATAATAATAATAATAAATTGTGTATTATTATAATTATTTTAATTTTTTTGCTTTTAATAAAAATTACCAATACAGACTCTTTAAATGTCTATACATTATATGTAATAAATAATAGCAGTAATAATGATAATAATCATAATTTATTCTCATTCTAAATAATAATAATAATATAATATTTTGATGGTGATGAAGCTTTATTACCATCATCATTTTTATAAACATAAATATAAATTCTTTAAATGTCTATAAGTTATATATAATTACAGTAATAATGATAAATATTATTTTTAATTTAATTAGATTCTAAGTAATAATAATAATAATAGTGATAGTAATATAAAATGAATGCCATATATTTAATATTTAATATATTTATTATTCAAATATTTAAAAATTGCCGTTTTTGCTCTAATAATAATTATTATTATAAATTGTATTCTTCTTATCATTATATTAAATGTTTTACTTTTAATAATAAAAGCTATTAGCATTTTGTGTAGATTATATGTCAAAGGTCAAGCTCTTTTAATTTATATTCATTATATATAATAAAACCAGTATTAATTATAATAATTATTAGCATTTATTATCATTCTAAATAATAATAATAATAATAATAATAATCATAATAATAATAATAATTTGATGAAGTATTATTATTATTATTATTATATTAAATGTTTTGCTTTTAATAATAAAAACTATTAGCATTCTGTGTAGATTGTCAATGTAATGTAGTATCATTATTATTATTATTATTAGAAACTCTTTAAATGTCTATAAGTTACATATAATAATACTACTACTAAAAATAGTGATGTAAAAAGATTTTTAGAGTGTCATTGCTGTAATGCAGAAAATATTTAAAAGCTGCAGTTTTGCTCTAATAATAACAATAATAACAACAAGAACAAAAACTGATGATGGTGAAGCTTTATTATTATTAGTGTATTGTTTGTTAATAAAAAATATTTGCACATGGTGAAGATTACATGTCAAAGAATCCTGAAATGTATAGATTACACTTGTTATGTAAAATATAAATACAACATCTTGAAATATTGTTCAGCATTCTGGCAGAATATTTGTTGTAAATGGAAAAGGCTGACATGCACCTGCGGTCTCTCAAATGGATGTCAAGATGCTCTTGAAAGTTTGTGAACAAGGACACAGAGACCTGCATGTGCATATCGCCCCCTACCGGACACACTACAACACAATGAGCACTGAGGCCACCTGTGCGATGCCGACTGTTGATACAGGCCTAAGTCAATCTACTCGGCCCATTTAACACAAATGAGCCTCTTCCTGAAACTGATCAGTGCTCTGGCATTGTGCATTAGTGGCTGATCTCTGATACCCTCTCCCTCTCTGCTCCTCAGTTTCATCGAATTACACCAGGCTATCTATCTATTTATCTATCTATCTATCTGGATATTTGGGTTAGAAGGGATACAGCTGTGGCTAATGGGCATGCGCACATCAATAAAGCGTAATTTTCACACTGTACAAAAATGAATTACTATTTTAGCGTTATTGTAAGGGGTAGGTTTAGGGTTGGGGTAGGACTAGACGTTAATAAAACACAATCTAACAGGTAGAAAATTTTATTTATTGTTAGTTACCCCCCGCAGTATTCGTTTGCAATCAATGTTGGAATGCATCAAGCTGAACTAGATATACTACAAACTCAACCAGCGTATAGTCAACACGAGTATAATCAACTACTGTAATTTGCATAACTTATTTTAGGTTTAAAGGTGCAGCTCAGGATTTATCGATTGCCACAGTACGCGAGACGAAACCTAGTTCTTAATGCTTTCTGTAATTGCCTAATTTTGTCGCTAGATGTCTCCCTTTTCAGGCATTTTGTAAGGAAAGACTAACTAATTCTTGCACTGAGGAAACTTAAAATAACATGTTTTGTAACATGATTTTCTCTCCCACAAGGTAACCAGTTAATCACCTGGAAGCTAATAAGTCGTCATTAATTTATAAACAAATCATAAATTATGAAATAATGTTTTAAAATAATAAAGATAAAACTGGAAAACTTAACTAAAAAAAAAAACTTATTTATTATAGAATATATTTTTGACTGTTATTGTGAAATTTCTGCCTTACTGAATACTCACACACGTTCTTCTTGCTGTTTAAAAATGAAACACACACACATGTAATTTATATAACAATTATATATTTAATCATTTTTTAAACTATGACAAAAATGCTAATTTAATCAGTGAGGCATATCTAAATAGATAATGTTGTAAAAAGTACAACATGTGAAACCATGAATTTGGTTGGGCAAATTCAGTCACGTGCAGCGTCACCCGCTTGAATAGCGGAACTAGTAGATAATACACAGAAACTATCCGATTAGAGCCGCCATTTTGGCTCACAAGCCAACCAGCAGTACTCACTTTCTATGTGGTGTGAGAGTCCCAGGCTAATATGTAGAGCCAACATGGCGTCGTTTCGCGCGGACCATCCAGCATCCATATAAACCTTGGGAGGATCCTCTGAAAAGAGGAAACAGACCCGCCATTTTCCTACGAGCCTTTTAAACCCAGCAGGGGGAGGCGAGAACCGAGAGTAGAGCCACTGAGGAGGAAAAGGGGGAGTTAAGAGAGAGGGAGAGAGGGAGCGGAGAGTGCGTGACAGAGGGGTTGAGTGAGAGAGAGAGAGAGAGGACGCTGTGCTGTTAATAGAAGAGGAAACGTTTGGTACGTAAATGTCGCGATCAGCTGACGGCATACATAGAGAGCAAACTTCATTTGGACTCTCTGAAGCGAGTCTTGCAATCTCATTTCTTTTCTCTCTTTCTTCCCCAGTCAGGTGGCGGAACAGTGCACATCCCAGGGACTACAGCATTGCCGTTGGATTTAACAGCCCGAGTAGATTTTTTTCCCCCTCTTTTTTTTGTTTTTCCCCTTTTTCTGTTTGTTTCAAACTGCGAGGATGTCTGGACAGAGCATAACGGACCGGATAACGGCAGCGCAACACAGTGTTACCGGTTCCGCGGTGTCCAAAACGGTGTGCAAGGCGACCACGCACGAAGTCATGGGGCCAAAGAAGAAGCATTTGGACTGTAAGTGTCATGGGATTTTGTACTAGCTTGCTTTCGGACCCGCGTTTCAAAGTTACGTCAGTCACTCGTCGCCCTGGGAACGAGAGGTTCTGGGCTCGAGGCCTGCAAAAGATTCACGTTCAGAGCTGCTGCTCGTGTTATTTAACCAGCTTCCTCCAGTGACCTTTGCTGATGTTGAAACCGATAATTTGTGTCCTCTTTGCATGGAGTTTTGAGATAGCATGAGTACAGTACAGTGCAGTGCATTTAATGATTTAACTTGCAAACTAATAATTAACCACATTTAAAAATGAGCCTGTCTACTGTCTAATCAGTACTCTTGCATGTTGAGTCCAATGGATTCATTGAGAAATCTGATCATTGCAAACAAACGTGCTTTTGGTATGAAAGAAAATCCCTGTTTCTTTCTTTTGAGGTTGCAAAACAAAAAGCAGCGAATTTTATTAGGGTCACGTTGCCATATAAGTAATGTATGTTTCTTAATGGAATAGTTAACAAATGAAAATTCTGTCATTACTTGCTCAACAGCTTGTTTTTTTGAAATCCATTTTTACATGGCACACAAAAGGAGATATTAATTGCAGAAAGTCAAAGCTGCACTTTTCCGTGCAATGAAAGTGAAAGGGGATCACTGCTGTCAAGCACAGTTTTTAATGATTAACAACTTTAATTTCACTTTATTCATCACGCAAAGATATCCAGTGGCTTTAAAGACTTAGGAAATATTGTGCATGGGGTGTGTTAATTATTTTCTGATGTTTTATTGTATTCTATGGTGCTTTTTGGAGCTTGACAACTGTAGTCACCATCCACCTTCATTATGTGGGAAAGACAAGGCATTCTGAAATTAAAAAATATGTAGAATTTACATATAATTAATAAATATTTCACAGAAGTACAATAATAGTCAAAAGTTTTTGAACAGTAAGATTTTTCATGTTTTTTTTTTTTTTTAAGTCTCTTCTGCTCACCCTGCATTTATTTGATCCAAAGTACAGCAGAAACAGTAAAATAACAGTAAAAACTATTTAAAATAACCATTTTCTATTTGAATATTTTAAAAATGTAATTTATTCCTGTGACTTCAAAGCTGAATTTTTAGCATTATTACTCCGTCACATGATCCGTCAGAAATCATTCTAATATTCTGATTTGCTGAAAAAACATTTATTATTATGTTGAAAACAGCCGAGTAGATTTTTTTTTTTTTTTTTTTTTTTTTCAGGTTTCTTTGATGAATAGAAAGATCGAAAGATCAGCATTTATCTGAAATAGAAATATTTTGTAATATTATAAATGCCTTTATCATCATTTTTGGTCAATTAAAAAAAAAAAAAAAGTGTAAAATTATATTGATTCCAAGTTTTGGAATGGTATAGTTTATAATATTACAAAAGCTTTTTATTTGAGATAAATGCAGATCTTTCGATCTTTCTATTCATCATAGAATCCTGCAATGGGGCTCGACAATAAGGAGTGCCCGAAGGCCCGGGGCCAGCGTGAAAGGCGCTTGGCGAATATGTCACTGCCTCGTCGTCACGAAAGTTTATCATTTGCACGTGTTTTTTAACCTTGATAATTTACCTTTTTTTAGTGATCACAGAGAGATGCGCCTTTGACGGACAAATAGCCTACAAAAGTATTAGCTTTGTAGCTTTAACATTGATCAATACATACTTAATTTATACAGTGGAGATATTATACATATTTCAACCGATCTCCTATTGCGGGCTTGCACACGAACTGCATGCAGTCTTCTTTCAAAATGTCGTGTGTGGAAATATTACGAACTCTTTAGACATCCGTTAACAGAGGCCAAAGACGCTAAAGATGAAAAAAAAAAATACTGTAGCAGGCAGACCAAGATCACGGTGCACAATGCGCGAAATATTATCCTAAATATTAAAAGTGTGGTTTAAGTGAATGTATCTGTGAGGGGAACTGACTGTTTTAAAAAGTTTACATGGCGTTTTCTTTTCATTTGCCTATGTGTGATGTATTTAAAGTTGCGTTTATAAGCAGGGCGCTGCTTTGTTTACAGCGGTAACCATAGAAACACAATATCGCTCTTATTCCATAAGCGCCACCTGCTGGCAAAGACTGAGTTTGCATTCTTTCAGTCTGTTGTTTTTCCCTAAATCATCTTTTCATTTTTTAATAAAATATTAATAATAATTAAAAAAGTTTTGAACAAACAAATAATGTTTGGACTTTAGTTAGGCTAGTAGGTTTAGGTGTGGCATCAAAATTGGAATCGAGAATTGTAAAATTTTATTTGGTATGTAAAATTTTGGTGTCATATAAGCTTATTTATTAAAATAAAAGATAACATGAGTCAAAAACAATGATAACAGCAGCTATTTAATTTTTTGTGGTATGGCCAGTGAAAATTTTCACTGGGCCAGTAGAAAAAATCCTTAGCGTTGAGCCCTGCTAAAAGAAAAAAAAAAAAAACATACTCAACTGCTTTAAATATTATTATTATTATTATTATTATTATTATTATTAATAATAAATGTTTCTTGAACAGCAAATAAGAATATTTCGGAAGGATCATGTGACATTGAAGACTGGAGTAATGGTGCTGAAAATTTAGCTCTGATCACAAGAATAAATTACATTTTAAAATGTATTCAAATCGAAAGCAGTTAACTTAAATAATAAAAATATTTCACAGGATTTCTGCTTTTGCTGTATTTTAGATCAAATAAATGCAGGCTTGGCGAGCAGAAGTAACTCCGTTAAAAAACTAAAATATCTGGTAGTGTATGTTTAAAGTTAGATGTATGTAAGACATGAAATTGAGTTAATGATAATTTTTTTTGTGTATGTATATAGTCCTGACAACATGGAGTGCTATTAAACTATTTCATTGGTGCAAACCGTAGACTTTACAATTAAAGTGGAAAAACATGCTGACTGTTAAAAGTTATATAACATTCAATTTAAGATGTACTGTGGCAGGTGTTTTTAGATGACAGACAGTGTTGTAATTGGCTCAATCCTGGCAGCGGCTGCACTCGTGAGACTTTTCTGTCAAGTTAACTTTTAACTTTATGAAGATGTCATATGTATTGCTTGTGTGGTGGACTTGGGTTGTTTTCTCTGAGTGAGATGTTTTCAGTCTCCCACAGGTGGTGGTGCTGACAGCTCTCGTAGAGCTGGTTGCCCGGTGATTCTTCTAATTCTCAGGAAGGACACTGGCCTCATTTAGGACCTGTTCTGACTTTATCAGGCCTCCAAGAATAGTGTGAATATTTGTGTTCGTTTAGTAAGCTCTGAAGCCTTCGATTAACTCAGTGAATCAGTTGCCGTTCTTAATTTGTCAGTTTTGCAGTTGCTTCTGTCACGTTTGTGTTTGCAAACTCATTCTTGTAGTAGGCGTCTCGATTTTTGATCTTTGTGGATCTGTGCCTGCATTTTTGCATAAATGTCAGTAGTGGCGCCATCATTTGATTCAAATCAAGGCTGGTGGCACCACCACATTAAGACTTTCGCCACATACTTCTTGTTTACGTATAGCTCTTTGGATTCGTTCCCATCCTACAATGCTAATTTCCTCTGGTGCAACTATTTTTAGCTCGGTCTTGACAATACAGAATGGCATGTGTGCTGACGGACGATTTTTAAGAAGAAGGGGGAAGTTCTGAACTTAGTTTAGGTTGGACGTAATTGCCTTCTTCCTTCAAGAGTATGTGTGTGCAGTATCACATCCGGAACGTTGTTTCACGATAGTTCGGTACCCTCAGGTTGGTTCCCGTAGTGTGTGACGAGGTCTTGTAGGTATTTCAGGGCAGTATTGCGTTCTGTGCCTGGAGTTTCCTTTGGGACAGAAATAGCAGCGTGTCTCACTCTCCTTCTGTTTGATTTGAACATTAGATACGGCTCCGGCTCCGGCCCCCAGGCTCTTTGATTTGGGCCGGGTTTCCGGGGTAGGGAGAACATTCCTCTTGAACTACCCTTATCCCTGAAATGACCAGCTGGCTGAAAAATGTCCTCCAATTGTTTCCATTCTGCTTCATGTTTTAGTTTAGAAAACATTTTGGTTAAAAACAAGAACATGGTAATAAATATACACAGCTTTTTAGGGTCACAAAAATACTTTGTACTTTCGCTCTAATCTGATAAACAGAAAAATAAAGGGAAAATATGTTTTGTGATTTGTTGGTTTGTGATAAATAAAATTTGATTAATAAAACAACACTCTTTGGTCAGTAGGAGTTCACAATACTTCACTTAGTCTGAAGGGCAACCCTATTCCAAAGGGTTACTGTGGATCAGCAGGTGCCTTATACATCCTTTTATGTCTATATATGGATGTCGGCTTATGTTCCATAATGTCCGCCATTATTAGTCAGTAGAGCTTGAGTGTGTTCGCCAGCATATAAGGAAATGCAAAGCACTCAGTGTAGTGGTCAAGCTCTGCTAAATGTAATACTGGTTCACACCAGTTCATGTTAAAGGTGAAGTGTGTTATTTTCTCTATGCTAGCATCACTAAACAAAATTGAACGGAATTTAAAAATACAGAATTCCATTAAATGCTATTGGTTGGGTGTACAGTTGGCCTCAAGCATCATAATATTTGTGCACTTGACTTTTAAACAATAGTTTACTCAAAAATGAGAATTCTTTTATTAGTTACTGACTCTATTGTCATTCCAAACCCTTAAGACTTCAAGGGTTCGTTCATCCAAAATTAAGTGGTCTGTCATTAGTTACTCACCCTTATGTCATTCCAAAGCCATGAGATCTTCGTTCATCTTCGGAGCACAAATTAAGATATTTTTGATGAAATCTGGGAGCTTTCTGACCCTGCATAGACAGCAACGAAACTGACATGTTCAAGGCCTAGAAAGGTAGTAAGGACATCGATAAAACAGTCCATGTGACATCAGTGGTTCAACCGTAATGTTATGAAGCACTGAGAATACTTTTTGTGTGCGAAGAAAACAAAAATAATGACTTTATTCAACAATTTCTTCTCTTCCGTGTCAGTCTTTGCTGAATAGGTTTTTTGTTCTCTTTGCACACAAAAAGTATTCTCGTAGATTCATAAAATTATGGTTGTACCACATGGACTATTTTAACAATGTCCTTTAACGATGACCTTCCTGGGCCTTGAGTGTAGAAGTTGCATTGCTGTTTATCCAGGGTCAGAAAGCTCTTGGATTTCATCTGAAAAATCTTAATTTGTAGGGATGCACGATATTAAATTTTTGCCGATATCCGTTATGGCGATATTTTTCAACTCATTTTGGCTGATGCCGATACTGATATATTTCCTTTTTTTTTGGAAACACCAAGTCTCTCCTCTGCAGAAATTAGAAGCAAATGATTTTTAATGTTGGTTAGTTTGTAACCAAAACTTATTTGTTATAATAATGGAGTCATTTTATAGTGACAGTATATTGAAGCTTTGAAAATAACCATAAATAGACTATATATCAATTAAAAATCGTAATTCAAAAATCGTTTTTTTATGACAAACTCAGTGTGCAAAGACATTAAGTAAGGACATTGTTTAAATAGTCCATGTGACATCAGTGGTTTAATCTTAATTTTATGAAGCTACGAGAATACTTTTTGTCTGCGAAGAAAACAAAAAATGATGACTTTTTTTCAACAATTGCATGTGTCACGGTACTCTCGTGACCCTGCGTCGAAGGCTGACACCGAAGAGAAGAAATTTTTGAATAAAGTCGTTATTTTTGTTTTCTTTGCACTTTCATGAATTATGGTTGAACCACTGATGTCACATGGGCTATTTTAACAATGTCCTGACTACCTTTCTGGGCCTTAAACTTGGTAGTTGCATTGCTGTCTATGCAGGGTCGGATTTAATTAAAAATATCTTGATTTGTGTTTTGAAGATGAACGAAGGTCTTACGGGTTTGGAACGACATGAGGGTGAGTGATTAATGACAAAATAATTCGTTTTTAGGTGAACTATTCCTTCGAATAATGGTCTGTTAATATAAAAATGGGGCGTAAACAACCTTGTATTTGTTGATGATGGTTTAGCGCAAGTAAACTGGTGGATTTACAATGGTAGATTGGATGAGTAGTTGTTGAATTTATTGAAAGGTGATCTCTCTCTCGCACACACAGACCTTCCGCTGTTGTATTTTCATGGTTTGTTGAAGTCATGTTGGCTGGCCTTCCGTGCCCCAGTGCTGCGTAAGCATGTTGAACGGGATCATGGCTTATTCTGGGCGCTCATTCATATGAGTCAGTTCTGCAACATGATAGACGCTTCCTAGAATCTGTCCGAGACCGAACGCGCCACACACTCGCTCACTTATCTTTATGGTTTTGAGATACACAGCCGCTCCTAGCAAACTTAGTACTTGAATTGAATTAACTCATTATGCGTTTTCCATCGGATAGCGTGATTTCCTATAACTGCAGAGCTCTTCCAGGCAGCATGTACAAGAATGTTCCTGATTATATAGTGTTTATTCCACAGCGTGTGTAGTCAAAAAACAAAACAAAGCAGTTTGTGCGCTTGGTTACTGCTGAAGGTTTTCAGGACGTGAAATGCGTCCTGTCTGATGAACCGTTGGACAGCCGGCGGAAATCGGATCAGTCGTTTGTTGTAATCATAGATTAAAGTGCTCTCATCTTGATTGGTGTTCCTACTGGTTAGCATCCGTATTTGCAAATACACGCGTCTCAGCCCAATTTCGAGGTTGCAGTCATGCAAAAAGCAACGGTTATAGGGCTGGAAAGCTTACGGAGCATTGACTGTAGCTGTCTCATCCCATCAGCGTAGTAACAACACCCATAAAATGTCATCTGCCTCAACAAAGTGACCCCTCTGTGCTGTTTTATGGTGTCAGATCACACTGGCAGAGCTCTGTAAGTCAGTCATACCAATGTGTGTGTGTCTGTACCTGTGTAGAAATGCAGCATGTGACCTGAGAGGCATCAAATGACGGTCAGTCAGAAAGAGTGCTGACTCGCCGCCCTGCTGTGTGTGAATGGAGACCAGTAACGGCTTTTAGAGCCACTGTTTGAACCTCCTAGTCGAGGCTGGCTTTAAAGCGTTTGTAGTTGACTTTCTTCGTTTTCCATTTCCTAAATTATTGACCTACTATGCCATTAGCAAAGTGCCTGTTTACCTCAGTGGTTTTAAGTGATCAAATATTATGTAACTGGTCGCACCAACCCAAATACAGCAGAGAGGGAATGGTTGCGACGCCCTCTTTACTGCTTTTTGAGTGATGATGACACAGAAATTTAGGACATAAACAGACCGTTCAGCTAGGGCTGCAATTGTCTAAAAGCAGTTCCAGGATCAGTGCTGTGACTTGTATCGCTGCTAGACAGTTTACATGGTAAATGCCTCTTGGAAAAGTTGTATCTTAAAGGGATAGTTCACCCAAAAATGAAATTTACCCCCTGATAGGTGTATATGACTTTTTTTTTTTTTTTTTTTTTTTTTTTCTTTCAGACAAATACAGTCGGAGTTGTATCACAAAGTGTGCTGGCCCTTCCAAACTTTATAATGGCCCTGAATGGGTGTTTTCTTTTATCTAGTTATTTATTTATTTATTTATTTATTTATTTTCCATTTTTAAAAAAATTCATTCACCTTTAGCAGCTGCCGTGCTTGACATGATTGACTTCCTGAATTTTATTTTGTTTCTTTTTATTTTATTTTATTTTTTTATTTTATTTTATATATTTTTATTATTTATTAACCTTTTATTTTTTACTTATTAACCTCAATTTTTCGTGAAAACGGTGCCTTGCCTGATATGATTGACTTCCTGAATTTTTATTTTATTTTATTTTATTTTATTACTAGATGGCCCTTAGCAGATGCTAATTTTTTGGTTAAAAACTATGCCATGCTTGACATGATTGACTCCCTGAATTTTATTTTATTTTATTTTAATTTATTATTTTATTTTATTTTATTACTTAAAACCCTTTTTATTTTTATTTTATTTTATTTTATTTATTTATTTTTTTTTTTGGAGAAAAACATGCCGTGCTTGACATGATTGACTCCCTGAAATTTAATTTAATTTTAATTTAATTTAATTTAATTTAATTTTTAATTTATTTATTTTATTTAACTTTACTTTTTACTTAACTTTTTTATTTTATTTTATTTTATTTTACTCATTAACCCTTAGCAGATGCTAATTTTTGGTGAAAACCATGGGATTCTTGACGTGATTGACTTCCTGAATTTTTTATTTTATTTTATTTTATTTTATTTTATATCTTAAAGGGATAGTTCACCCAAAAATGAAAATTACCCCATGATGAGTGTATATTTTTTTTCTTCTTTCAGATGAATACAGTGGGAGTTGTATTAAAAAAAAATGTCCTGGCTCTTTCAAGCTTTATAATGGCCCTGAATGGGTGTTGAGGTTTTGAAGCCCAAAAAAAGTGCATCCATCCATCATAAAAAGGACTCCACATGGCTCCGGATGGTTAATAAAGGCCTTCTGAACTGAACCGATGCATTTGTGTAAGAAAAATATCCATATCTAAAACTTTATAAACCTTAATCTCTAGCTTCAGCTAACTGTTGTACGTGCATTCATGAGAGAGTGGTGTTCCAGCGGATGATGTAGGATGCAGGCGTAGCGTCAGCTCTGGTGGGAAGTGACGAATGTGGAAGCGCAGTGGAATGAGCAAAACAAAACGAGTACAAAACAAGGATTTGTAAAGAAAAATATTGGAAGAGGAGACTGGTTTTCCTTTGCTGTAAATAAAACTTGGTTCTCAAGATAGCATATTCCCAAGAAATGTGTCTGATCAGGTAATCTGGATGGCAGCCTGATAAATCTTTGCAAATGTTTTGCACTGTGAGTTAGAACGGGGAGTTGATCAGCATTCCTGCTTCCAGACCCTCCCAAATTCGCAGTCGAAACTGTAAAGTGTCTTGGCCTGGATGAACCCAGCAGACCAATTCAAGATACTTCCTGCATTCTTGTAGGTCGCCAACTATTTGAAATCTAAACAGCCAACAGGAAGTTGTTCCGTAAATCAGAAAAATGTAGGGAGCTGATTAAACTGGAGATGTCTGAAGATAGCCGAGCACTGTGACTCTTCCATCAAGATCGGTCTGCATCAGGGGAAATTCGTGAGTCAAAACTCCTAGAGCTTAATCAGCGGAGTTTGTTCTCACAACAAACATGCTACTTCATTCTGAACGTCACGATGTCTAAATATGGAAAAGTCCAGTGGGGAAGCAGGCCAAGTGATTCAGATTTTCTGTTTATTTTCTGTCTTTTTTTTTGTTTGCAAAAAACCAAAACAACAAAAACTTGATGTAAACTGCTCGTCTGATGTTTTCCCCCTGTAATAATTCATCTGTTTAATCTTCACTTTTATGTAGGATTAGCTAATGACCTTAGGAGATCTGCTTCCTCGTAGTTCTTTGTGGTCTTTTCAGCTAAGATGTTATTTGAAAAGTTACCTTGAGGATACTTGTTTGAATGTCCTTGCTAGTCTGAGGTAGTAAGTCACTATTATTTTGTTAATGAGCACCTTTGAGAAAACTATTGATAAAATGCCTCCAGTAACAGTGATTAAAATGAGTTCAGACATGAAGTTACTGAATGATGTTTAGAATTATTTCTCATTTATCTTTGAGCAGCTGTTCTTTTTGTTTGTGAAGATGTTCTTCCATGCTTTGACTTCCTATCCACCAAGTTAATTTTATTTATTGTATTTTATATTTTTTTTAATTAATACTCATTAACCTATAGCAGCTGCTCATTAAGGAGAATATTACCCATTAACATAACTTTAATTTTTTTTATTTTATTTTAATTTTAATTTTTATTTTCATTGCTCATTAACCTTTAGCAGCTGCTTAATTTTTTTTTGGTGAAAACGATGCTATGCTTGACATGATTGAAATCCTGTATTTTATTTTATTTTACTGATTAATTTTTAGCAGCTGCTTATTTTTTTGGTGAAAACCATGTCATGCTTGACTTTCTGTATTTTTATTTTATTTTATTTTATTTTATTTTATTTTATTTTATTAACCTTTAGCAGCTGCTCGTTTTTTGATGAAAACCATGCCTTATTATTTTATTTACTATTGTTATTATTATTATTATTATTATTATTCCCAAGATTATGGCAGTTGATTTTTTTTTTTTTTTTTTTTTTTTTTTTTCTTGCATATCTATAAACTATCTATATATAGTTTATGTGGCATGTTTTTATTTTCTTTATTGCTCATCAACCTTTAACAGCTGCTCATGTTTTAATGAAAACCATTTCTTGCTTTATTTTATTTTATTAACCTTAAGCAGCTGCTCCTTTTTTTTTTTTTTTTTTTTTTTTTTTGGGTGGAAACCAAGCCATGCTTGATATCTTTTATTTTGTTTATTTATTTGTTTATTTTTATTTTATTTTAATTTTAATTTATTGTTTATTACTCATTAACCTTTAACGAATGTTTTTTTTTATTTAATTTATTTTTTTAATTTAATTCAATTTTATTTTATTTTTTATTACTCATTAACCTTTAGCATCTGCTTTTTTTGTGAAAAGCTATGCTATGCTTGACATGATTGAATTCCTGAATTTTTTATTTTATTTTATTGCTCATTAACCTTTAGCAGCTGTTCATTTTTTGATGAAAGCCATGCCTTATTTTCTCATATTATTTATTTATTTATTTATTTTTAATATTATTATTTTTTTTGTTGTTGTTATTTTTGTTCCCAAGATTATGGCAGATGATTTTTCTTTCTTTCTTTTTTTTTTCTTGCATATCTGAGATGGCATGTTTCCCTCATTTCTGTGCAGCTGTCTACTTCATTCTCCCTCTTTCTCTCTTTCTCTCCCTCTCTACATCCACTTCCGCAACATGCTCTGGATTCTACAATGCTGTGAAGTCAGCCCTGCATTCCAGCTCAGATATGTTCTCCTTCTTCTGGCCAGTGAGCTCTGTGAATGCACTCTGTACATGTGGCATTTTTTTGCCATGATATTTGCTTCTGCTGGTGCTGGACTGATGTTAACCACATGGCCTTCATGGGAAGCAGTATTGTCTGGTTTCGTAAAGTGATTTGCAACACTACATTCATGCATCTCTATTATTATATAACTTGTTATTATTTAATATGCTGGATGTTGCCATTACACATGTTATATAATAAATTTTACGAGAGACTTGTCTCAATAATTCTTATTGTTACGGGTAATTCATTGCTGTCCAGGATGGTCTTCAGGTATAGTCAGCCCTTGTGGACCGCGTTTGCGTGATGCAGAGCAGGATGCTGTCTTCTATCTGTCTGTGAGTTAAAGCCTTCGAATCAGGGGAGCAATCATTCACTTAATGGTTTCCTGTCCTCTGCCCTCTCGAATGGGTCTGCCTGAAGCGGACCAGAGCTGTGATGTAAAAAAAACAGGCAAAAAAAAATCCTGTCGGCCTCTCTCTTCTCCATCACTGTTTGTTTCTACCTGTCTGTTTCTTGGTCTGTGCTTCTTGTTGCCTCCTGCCATATCTTCACTTCAGGGGTCAGAGAGTCTACATATTTCCATCATCAGCCTGTTTTATGACTGAGCGTTTTAGAGGATTCATGTCGAATCAGTTTCCTGTCATGAACTGTAGGAAGTCTGCAGCATCCTGTTGCCGAGTCCGCTCTGTTCTTCTGTCATTTAACAAAAGTTAATGGTGTTTGAAGGCTCAGGACACGTTACTTCGTAGTGATGCCGTTAGGTCTTGTAGTTTTTTTGTTGCTCCATGAATGCCATCCATCTGTTTAGCTTTGTCAACACAAAAAAAACGTGACTTTTTTTAAATGTTTTTCAGGCGTACAGTGCATGAATATATGACAGTATGCAGCCCGGCCCTTCACTGGCTTTAAGATCAATGTCCCTTGACAATCAACAATTTTCCTGGTTAATTATTAACATTAGTTATGCTCTCATGGTAATGACACTTCCTGTGAATTGCAAAGGGGACATTGACAAATAAGGATGCCGGAGATCTAGTTTAAAATGCAAGTACCAAGTTTGGTAACACTTTAGATTAGGGAACGCATGTTCACTATTAAAGGGACTGTTCACACAAAAATAAAAATTCTGTCATTAATTCCTCACCTTCATGTCAAACCCATTCATTCATCTTCAGTGCACAAATTAAAATATTTTTGAAATCCGAGGTGAAAAATTCAGCAACCAAACTGACATGTTTTTGTGTACTCTCATGAACGCATGTTAAATGATAGTGTTCCCTATATATATATATATATATATATATGTATATGTATATATATATATATATATATATACACACAATAGCCTAGCGATTTTATTGTCAGGTTTATGTTCTGTTAGACCTTTATGTTGTCATTCTTCACTTCCTGTTTCAACACGATTTAGTTTCAGTTTCATTGGTTTCAGGATATGACCTCCTTACATTGTAACACATACACACATATTATATATATATATAATATGGCGATAATAGCGCATATCGTGCTATTGAGCTGCTCAAAATTACTGCAAGGGAAATGCCTTCACTGCGACAGCCCTAGTTTAAACCCTCACAGAGTTTTAAGGTCCACATATTTAAGAAATTACAGTGGCTGTAGCTTTTCTATCATAGACATGGCCAAATATTAAAGATTAAGTGGACGTTTCAATTAAATGTTTAGTCAATATTAAACAGGTTAGGTTGCACAGTAAAGTGTAAAAACAATCGTCAGGCTGTTGGCACCCTCTGCAGGCATTTGTTATAATGTGTAATGTACATACGTTAAGTATTTTAAAGGGGTCATCAGATGCCCATTTTCCACAAGTTGATATGATTCTTTAGGGTCTTAATGAAAAGTCTATAATATACTTTGGTTAAAAATTCTCAATGGTAGTGTAAAACAACACCCTTTTTACCTTGCCAAAATCAGTTTTGCAAAAATCATCCTGTTTTGGTCAAGGTTGCTTTAAATGTTAATGAGCTCTGCTCGCCCCGCCCCTCTCTTCTCTCTGTGGAGTGACGAGCCTGTTTGCTTTAGCTGCTAAACTTGCTAAATTCTTTGGTGATCGCAAAGAATAAAAAAAAAAAAAAACCCTTATTCTCACTACTGCTGTAAGTGAAGCTGGATCACAAATGATTTGCGCGAACATAGACGGATATATGTAGATCGGGAGGCGCATTCCATTTACAAACAAACGTAATCCACTGCATCTTCAGCGGCTCAGATGTCAGGAGTAAATGAAGACCACTATGTTCATTATTACATCCAGCAACACAACACCTCAATCACTCAATCGGAGATATTCTTGTCTAACTTACATCCCTGCACTGGCATCGAAACAATGGAGGTCGGACTGTTACAGCTGATTTAAGGCGGGTCTGAGGTAAGACGCTCATGTCAGTCAACTGTCATGGGAGCGGCCTCTGTCGGTGTTACTGGGGATATTATTTTTACAGGTTAATTAAAAGGCACAACATGGATTTTTATCATTATAGGGTAGATGTATACATACACTGTCAACACACATTAATGTTCAAACAACATGTAAAAGTGAACTTGCATCCGATGACCCCTTTAACAGGTTTGTTCAATAAAACCATATGATTCCTTGCTTTTGAAACTTTATTTGAACTAATTAATGCCTCATTGCTATTATATGTATTTTAAGTCATTTTAAAGGCTATTGTTCACTTTGGTATATTTTTATTACTACAAAAAAAAATTAATTATAATTATCCAATTACTTGATTAATCATCAGAATAATCAGCAGATTACTCGATTACCAAAATAATCGTTAGCCCTACTTCCATCAACTGGTTACAATGGTGATTTGACATGTTTTTTTTTAATTTTACATAAGTATTTGTTAACCACAAAGTATATTTTAGTCATCCCATTAAAAATATAATTCAAATTGGATTATTTTAGAGCTTATAAGTGCTGGAAATAGCTGTGTGAAATGCTTGAGTCAGTGGGCCTTATTCCTGAAACTTGGGTAATTACATGAGTAAAACTGCGTTCACACTAGCTGTGACTTCTGTTGCTGCTTGTCGGCAGAGCCTGGGAATGAGGTTGCTAGTGGGCGTTCTCACTACTGGTTGCCTTGACAGCAAATCAGGTTTCTTGGCGCTAAATACAAACATTTTGGAGGCAAAAGACTAAATATAATATAAATTTAAATCTGTATACAAACAAAAACTAATTTTTCCGTATGTTTCCAATCGACAGCTGAGAGGAGACCGATCACATGAGCTCTACCGTCTTCTTTCCTATTGGCTGTCACTTCCGATAGTTGTTCTTCATTTGCATAAAGTTGAGGGATTCTGAACTTTGTCGTGTCGCTGGACACGCCCCATCCGGTCGCTTTAACTCGATGTCGCTCTTGTCGCCGGAAATCGCCATCTCTCCGTTGAAATGAATGGGATCGTGTCGCTTGTAGTGTGAACGGCTTAAATTAAGAGTAATTTGCACATAAAACGGACCTTCCCAAAAACTCTCCTCTGGATTCACAAACGTAAACGTCCGATTTGATAATTAAATGTCTATGTCAATGAATTCCAATCATCCGTAAATAGGGGGCTCATGCACGCTCATTCACAATTAGCATAATCCCCACCCATGAATTTTAGCTGGTGGCGTTTCAGAACGCTTTGGTGGCACAGCCTTTTTCTAGCTGAGATGCTTTGGTTGTTTTTCCAGCTGAGACGCTTTGGTTGCTATGATTTGGAATATCCACGGCGGCAACGTATTACTGGTATCTCATTTTTAAGAATTTTACTAAATATACAAAGCAGTAAGTAATATTTACTTCTCCATTGTTGTAGGCAGTCTTTGTACAAGTATTGGTCGGTATTTGTCCTGCCTGTGCTCTATTTACGGCTGGGTAAATGGTGACCATGATGAGCGCTGTGTTTTACAGTTCTCCGAAAAAAAATAAAAAATAAAAATTCAGTGTCATCATTTTGGCAAAAAAAAAAAAAACAATGTTTTCCACACCATTTACACATGGTAGGGAGCAGATGTACATTTCATTCGCACCAGATTCAATGTACTTCAAATGCAGTAACGGTGTCAGCTTTGGTTCCCAAGTAAAGCTGTTATGAGCTTAAATGGTCTGCGCTGCACAGCTCAACCAGGTAACGCGCTTTTGTTATGCTTTTGTTTGGCGTTGCTTTGCTTATGAGTGGAACAACACTGTGGTCACGCCAGTGTGACTGCTCACAAAATTTAGTTGCATTGGCAGAAAAAATGGTCGCAGTCTGGAGCCCTCTTGACATGGAAGAGAAGAAATTATTGAATAAAGTTGTTATTTTTGTTTTCTTTTTGCACAAAAAGTATTCTCGTAGCTTTGTAAAATTACAGTCGAACCACTGATGCAACATTGTCCTTTTTTTTTTTTTTTAACAATGTCGTGACTACCTTTCTGTACCTTGAATGTGTCAGTTGCATTGCTATCTATGGAAGGTCAGAAAGCTTTTGGATTTCGTCAAAAATATCTTAATTTGTGTTCAGAAGATGAACGAATGTCTTACAGCTTTGAAATGACATGAGGGTAACTAATTAATGACAGAATTTTCATTTTTGGATGAACTGTCCCTTTAACAGTGCATGCGTGTTTCCTAATCTAGTTGTTACCAAATTAAATTTGGACAAAATGAGTCATGTCATTGTTCCAAATATATTATATAACCATGAGGAAATGGATATTTAGTGGTGTAGGTTTTGCATATTTCCACCATAATCATTGGATGGCTCAATATTTTAGACTGAAGTAAACATCTTTCTCTATTAATAGGTTTTACCACAACAGTGTCTTGTTATTCATATGTTTACAAGCACAAGTCTCGTTTTAAAAGACTAGAAAATAAACCCTATGATTTTTTTTTTTCTTCAAAAGGAAAACATTTGTAGGGCTTTTTATCTGTATGATTTTACAACTAATGGAGACTCTAGCTTTGAAGATTCTGGAAAAAAAAAAAAAAAGTAAAACTATTTAAATATACACTATTTTTTGTCTGTACTCAAAGTTCACAGGTTTGAAATAACATGAGGTTGAGTAAATCATGACGGTTTTCATTTTTGAGTGAACTATCCCTTCAATATTAATCTATTTCTTCAACGTATTTCATAGAAGCAAATACAGTCAGTCTAATATTAGACAGAACACTGCCAGTGCATACTTTTTTGCATGTGACAGCTTTGAATATTGCGTCATTTACCCTGCAGGCATTTTAGATCATAAGCATCAATGTCAGAGGAACACAGATATTTTACTTTAAGTTTGGTAAGGTGTTTTCCCTTCAAGTAGTTAATGTCAGAGAGTTAATGTTTAGGCAGAGTGGGTCACGTAACTAATTTGCTTCTCATCACGTGACCATCACATGGTTGCATGTACCCATCAGTCAAGTTTATCTCCACTCTAGGGAGACAGAGATGCACATTGGGTGGGTCTTGATTGGGAAAGAGTTTCTCATTCCTCCTTTCAGATGTGCTACATCAGGGCATGTAATGTAAACCCGTCAGTGTCCGGTTACCCTGGCGTAGGATGATAACACCATTAAACATCGACTCCACGCCGTCTTCTGGCTTTGATCTTTCACTCGAGCCCCGTGGATGTGTGCGTTCGCAGCGCCGTCATGCTTGGCGCAGGCGTTTTGTGTTGGCTCTGAAAAGTCTTTTGTTGTCACGTGGCCAAGCCTTTGTGCAGGTTTAAATGGTGGATGTTATCTGTAAAAGAGAGGGCATTCTGTAGACCACCCATGCTCGCTTCGCAGCATATTTTCACATCAAAAGGTCGCGTATGCACTAATATTGGGTGATTGGGAGAGTGTGTAATTACTCTTGTGTCTTTGAAATGGGTTGTAACGATGAGTGGATGTGGCTTTTTCATTTCGTTGAAGAGGTTCTAGAAGTGGTTTCTCCAGTATTTGAATCCAGAAAACTTTACGATGATATAATCCCGTTCGGATCGGATTCCCAGCGGAGAGAGGCGGCGGCAGTGGCAGTGGCGGTGGCGGCGTCCTCCCTCGCTGTCTGTGGGAGGCTTCATGAATGGCATGATAAGCTGCGGCCCTGAATGAGTCTCACAGTGTCGGTGGCGTAGAGAAAGCCTTGAGGGATCCCGCTCTCGCTCTCGGAGCGCAGATGGCTGTGGAGTCCAGCCAAAGAACTAATAAAGCACAGGATATCAATGCATGTCTCTCACTCGCACCATGTCAGCGCTGTCTGAATGCTAACGCGCTGAGCAGAGGCACCTTAGCATCACACACCGACCGCAGCGTTAGACGGTTCTTTGGTAACAGATGTTTGTTTCAGTAAATAGGTTAGCCGACTTTTATAATGTCACAACATTTGAAACTGTGGCAGGAGGTTACAGAAATTTCACAGATCACATTATTTTTTATTTATTTATTTTTTAAATGCATTCTCATAAAATGTCTTGTTCGTTTAGTTAATAGTTTGTCATGGTACACCGAATTATTTTTTTAATAGCCTAATGACAATTGACTAATTTTTGTAAAGAAAAATAATTGTAGTTGATCATATTGTTCAAAATGATGAACCTGAAAAAAAAAAAAACTGCCTTATTTCTAATGTTTTTATTAGTGAAATAGTTTTTAAACCTTAATTTTGTTGATGCGATCAGATTTCGAAAAAAAAAAAAAAAAAAACTTTTTTTTTTTTTTAAAACTTGTAATGATAAAATGTGGAATGTAGTTTTGGACCAGTGAGCTTTTGACCTATTTTATTTATTTTATCTATCTATCTATGTATTTATTTATTTTTAATGAATTGAGTAAAAATTAATAATAGCAACAACAAAATTTATATATACAGTTCCCTCCACAAATATTGGCACCCTTGGTAAATATGAGCAAAGGCAGCTGTGGAAATAAATCTGCATTGTTTATCCTTTTTGATCTTTCATTAAAAAAAGTCACAAATTTCTAATCTTTCATTGTAGTAAAACAATAGAAAGTTTGGGGGAAATCTCATTATTATTATTATTATTTTTTTTTTTCTATAGTTCATTTCTCATTATCAGCACCCAATTATTGCAGTGTCCTAAATTTTCTCCTATAATCCCTGGTGAGGTTGAAGAAAAACTGACAAGAGATCAGAGACCATTCCTTCATATAGAGTCTCTCCAGATTTTTTTCAGATTCCCAGCTCCATGTTGGTTCTTCTCCTCTTCAGTTCACCCCACTTATTTTCTAAAGGGTTCAGGTCAGGGAACTGGGACGGCCATGGCAGAAGCTTCATTTTGTCCTCAGTGACACATTTTTGTGTTTGTTTTAGATCATTGTCCTGAAGGAATATCTAAACACAGCCTATTATAAGATTTCTAACAGTGGCAGTCAGGTTTAGATTTTTTTTAATCTCTTAGTATTTGATAGAATCCATGATGCCATGTATCTAAACAAGATGTCCAGCATCTCTGGCAGAAAAATAGGCCCAGAACATTAAAGATCCAGCAGTTTATTTAAATGTGGACATGGAGTACTTTTTATTCCTGTTTGCACCAAACCCATCTTGAGTGTTTGCTGCCAAAAAGCTCTTTGTTTAGTTTCATCTGAACATAGAATCCAGTCCCGTTTGAAGTTCTAGTCGTATCTGACAACTAAATATGCTGGAGTTTGTTTTTGGATGAGCGAGCAGGATTTCTCTTGAAACCCTGCTAAACAACATGTGGTGATGTAGGGGCTATTTGAATTTTTATTTATTTATTTATTTATTTTATTTATTTATTTTTTTAAGGCTTAGACTCAACTAATCTCTGCAGTTCTCCAGCTGTGATCCTTGGAGAGTCTTCGGCCACTCAAAGTCTCCTCCTCACCATCCATTATGACGATATAGACACACGTCCTCTTCTAGGCAGATTTGTAATATCTTTAGATCTTTTGATTGGAGCTTCTTAATTATTGCCCTGAGGGTGGAAATGGGGATTTTCAATTCTTTAGCTCTTTTCTTATAGTCAATTTCTATTTTGTGAAGCTCAGCAATCTTGTTCTGCACATCAGAACTATATTCTTTGGTTTTATTCCTTGTGATGGACAATTAAGGGAATTTGGCCTTTGTGTTCCTCATATTTATAATCCTGTGTGACAGGAAGTCATGGCTGGACAATTTTATGTTCTTAGTCACCCTGGTGTGAAAAAAAATGTAAATATAAATGGGAATATACTTCAGAGATATTTTACTTGTAAGAATTTCTAGGGGTGCCAATAATTTTGGCTAACGTGAACTGGAGAAAAACAATTATTTCATGAGATTTTCCCCTCACTTTTCATTGTTTTACTTCAATGAAAGGTTAGAATTTTGAGAATTTTTTTGAATGAATGATCACAAGGATAAACAATGCAGAATCAACCAAGATTGTCAATATTTGTGGAGGGCACTGTATATATATATAATATAATATAATATAATATATACATATATTAGTTTGAAAAGTCTCTTATGCTCACTGAAGTTGCATTTATTTGATCAAATATACAGTAATAAGTAATGTAATAATATAATAAAAATAATGTAATAAATGTTAAAATGACAATGTGTTTTCATAAAATGTCTTGTTCGTTTAGTCAATATTTTGTCATGTTATACAGAATAATTTTTTAATAGCCTAATAACAATAACAATTGACTAATAATTTTTGTTAACAAAAATAATTGTAGTTGATGATATTGTGCAAAATGATGAACCTGAATGTTTCTAATGTTTTTATTAGTGAAATAGTTTTTACTTAATTTTGTTGATAAGATCAGATTTGGGGGGGGGGGGGGGTTTTGGACCAATGAGCTTTTGTCACAATTTGTGACTTTATTTATTTATTTATTTACTTATTTATCTACCTATCTATCTATCTATCTATTTATTTATGAATTGAGGAATAACTAATAATAATAATAATAACAAAATGTGTTATTTTATATATATATATATATATATATATATATATATATATATATATATATATATATATATATATATACATAGTTTGAAAAGTCTCTTATGCTCACTGAAGTTTCTATTATTCCAGTCTTCAGAGTCACATTAAAATTAACTGATTTGTCTACATACACTTAAATGACACTGTTAAGTTTTTAAAATAATAAAGTTACAATTATGTAATTATTTATTCCCCCAATTAGATTTTGAAATATAAACATTTAAATGGTGGCCGTCATAAAAACCTGATAGATTTATTTAAACAACATTGAAGAACAGTAAAAATGATAATGAATGTTATATGGTGTAAATTTTTAGCCAAGTGCTCCTCTAGAGTTTCCATTTTTCTAGCTGACTGAGTTGATGGTTACGAAATACGTTTTTTTTTTTTTTTTTATGAGTTAAATGTGATGTTACATGTGTTTACAAACTGACTCCGCGGTTGAACGCTGATTAAGCGATTGCATGAGGCAGGATATGGGTTTCTGTAAGCTGTACTCTTTTATTTTAATAACTTTTATATTATTTTGTGCTGAAGCTCGAATTAAAGCGGAGATGATGATCAGTTTATAAGCAGTTCGTGCTGCTGCTTCTCTTGAACTGAGGCGCTACAGCAATCTGTTACTCCACAATAAACATGGCCAAACCAGCATTTATTGTTTGACTGCTGTAATAAAATGGACTTCTTCCTATCAAAAGTATCAAAGCACAAAGCTTATTCCGATTTATTGGATGGGAGGCATGCTACAATGTTCTGTTCGTTATTTAAAAACAGTCTAGACTAAACAATTCTTGGAATTTAAGAATCCATATAGTTTTGGAAAAATCGATTAAAATCGAGAGATCTATATTCTCTACCCAGCCCTATTTTTGTGTATGTCAACCATTAACCACAATGTTCTCTTTATATCGGTATCAGCTGTCACTGCAAAACTCATCAGATGACCACTAGTTAGGACAGCCTTTTGAGGAAATCTAGGATGGAAGAGTTCAAACGAATGTTAACGTACCAAGACTGTGTTTAAGTTATTTAGGGCCCAAGTACAAAGTCTGTGATGTGCAGACAGATTGAATTATAAACGCACTGACCTTCTTCAACTCTCTCTCACCAGATCTGATCCAGTGCACCAATGAGATGAATGTGAACATCCCTCAGCTGGCCGACACGCTGTTCGAGCGCACCACCAACACCAGCTGGGTGGTCGTGTTCAAATCCCTCATTACCACACACCACCTTATGGTTTACGGCAATGAGGTCAGCCCCCCCCCAAAACACGCACACAAACTTACACTCTTGTACACATTCATCACCTTTAACCTGAGCTCTATAGCCTGATGAAATGCATACAGACAGAACTACTGGAATAGTTCACCAAAAATCTTTTATCATTTAATTTGTTCTATTTATTGTAATTATTTTATTATATTTATTTTATTTTATTTTATTTCCTCTATTTTTTTTAAATATCTTGGCCACATTTAAACATTTTATTTTGTTCAGTTTTATTTTACTTATTTTGTTTTATTTTATTTTAATTTAAGGATATGCTGACCACTCTTTTTTTTTTTTTTTTTTTACTTTTATTTAAACCTATTTTTAATAAATCAGTCAGTCAGTCATTCACAAACTCACAATTTTTTTTTCCAACTTTTAATTTCTTTTATTTATTGTAATTTGTCATCCTATTTTGCTTTAATTTTTGAAAATATCCTGGCCACATTGAAAAAACATATTTTATTTATTTGATTTTATTTTATGGAAGTATATGCTGACCACTCTTTTTTTTTTTTTTTAAACTTTTAAATGTATTTTAGTTGTCAATCAGTCAGTCAATCACAAAATCCGTTTTTTTTTTTTTTTTTTTTTTTTAATCTTTTAATTTGTTTTATTTATTATCTTTTTTTCATCCTATTTTACTTTAAATTTTGAATATCCTGGCCACGTTGAATATTATATTTTATTTTATTTTATTTTATTTTACTTTATTATATTTTATTTTATGAAGAATTTTTTTTTTTTTTTTACTTTTATTTAAATATATTTCGGTTATGTTTATTTTACAAAATAAATCAATCAGTCAATCACAAACTCACTTTTTTTATTTAATCTTTTAATTAGTTTTATTGTCTTTTTTTTTCTTAGCCTATTTTACTTTCATTTTTAAAAATATCCTGGCCACGTTGAATATTTTTTATTTTATTTTATTTTATTTTAAAGGATATGCTGACGACTCTTTTTTGTTGTTGTTGTTGTTGTTGTTGTTGTTTACTTTTATTTAAATGTATTTTAGTTGTGTTTTATTTTAAAAAAATATATAAATAAATCAGTCAGTTACAAGCTCACCATTTTTTTTTTTTTTTTTTTTTTTTCTATTTGATCTTTTAATTTGTTTTATTTATTGTCATTTAACGCCTATTTTACTTGAATTTTTGAAAATATCCTGGCCATGTTGAAAAAAATGTTTATTTTATGTAAGTGTATGCTGACCACTCTTCTTGAACTTTTGTTTAAATGTATTTTAGTTCCATTTTTATTTTACAAAATCATTGTATTTTTTTTTTTTTTTTTTTAAACCTTATTCCCCATTTACTTTGATTTTACTGAAAACATTGGGCAAGATTCACTTTTTATGTTCATGGTAGAAAGTAAGTCAGGTGAAATGACATAAGTGTGAGTAAGTAAATAAATTAATTTTTTTTTTTTTTTTGTTTTGGCAAACTAATCCTTTAACTGTTGGTATTTCCAGTAATGTTTAATGATGGGTTTTGGTTAAGCTAAAGCAGTTAAACCAGCACATATGCCACAGTCAATCATTTTTACCCTTCTGGCTTTGACAGTACTGTTTATTTGCATGGTGACTAACTTCAGAATAAATTAAACCTGAACTCTTTGTTCTTCGTGTTGACAGAGATTTGTACAATATCTGGCCTCCAGGAACACATTATTCAACCTCAGTAATTTTTTGGACAAAAGCGGGTTACAAGGTAGGTGCTTTCAGCCCGGCGCTTCATTAGTCATTCTGTTTTCCCAAACACATCCCAGCTGTGTCATCCATTTTCATGAGCGTCCAAACCTAAGACAAATGCAGACATGATGAATATTTGAGGAGGTGACAGAACATGGACTATATTTTCACAGTTTTATCATCTTAATGTTAGTCATGGTCAGATGTGGTGGAGGAGGTTTTGGGCAGTAGAAGCATTAGGTCCTGTCTCTCTCTCTCTGTCTGTCTGTTTGTCTGTCTGCGCTTCTCTTCCCGAACTCCCTTTTGGGACCTGTTCGGCAACATGGCCGACTTTTAGCTTAAATAAAGCACTAGTGGTTTTATTTACCCAAGGCTTTTCCCATGTTAACAAGCTGCCTGGCAGCCAGCACTCAAAGGAGGCAGCTGGGGAATCTGCACAGCGAGAATCTCTAGTTTGGAGAGTCTTTCAAGAAGAACTCTGGGCCCGTTTTCTGAAAGTGATTAGCTCAGATTTTCTTCTTGAGGCACCTTGCAGTACTTCAGCTTTATCCTACTTTTTTAGCACTTTTCATTATTGCTAGGCGATACAACCCATTTATAATATATACTACATGTATCAATATATACTGAATATGATCAGAAGTCTAAAAGAGATGAAATTCCATTATTTACCCTCATGTTGTTCAAAACCTGTAAGACCTTCGTTCATCTTCAAAACACAAATTAAGATATTCTTGAGGAAATCCAAGAGCTTTCTGACCCTGCATAGACGGCAACACAGCTGATACATTCAAGTCCCAGAAAGGTCGTAAGGACATCATTGCATTTGAGCATATAACTAGTACACTTCACGATGACCTGTCATACTTGGCAGAGTCCAAAAAAAGCTGACGGTTTCTAGACTGTCATGCATTGTACTAACCCAGTGGCAACTGCAGTGTTTATTCCCTCTGAGCATTTAAAATGAGTCACAATCATTGTGCTCAGAATTCATCTAGTACATCATCCACTCGTATTTTAAAATACAGTCTGCTGTATGACTAACTTTAACAACCTGAGGGTCACGATGAACTCAGAAAGACAACATGTTCTCTTTTGCGTGCAGGATATGACATGTCCACCTTCATCCGGAGGTACAGCCGCTACCTGAATGAAAAAGCAGTCTCGTACAGACAAGTGGCTTTCGATTTCACGAAAGTAAAACGAGGGTAAGTCATGTTTTCTAAAGAGATAGTTCAGCCAAAAACAACAACTGTTTACTGAATTGCTTGTCTGTTATGTCGTCAAAACAGGGCGGATGGCGTAATGAGAACTATGAATACAGAGAAGCTCCTAAAGACCATCCCTATCATCCAAAACCAGATGGATGCGCTTCTCGACTTCAACGTGAGTTTATGAAGACAACAGCTAGACTTATTTAAGTTCCAACGGCTTAACCTTTCTTTAATGGTCTTTTCCAATTGTTTTTGTTGTGATTGTGTTCGTTTTCAGTCCTTGCTGCATAATCATCTCAAACCAAATTGAGTTTGGCTCATTTTGTGTCGGCAGGTAAATGCCAACGAGCTCACAAACGGGGTCATTAACGCTGCATTCATGCTTCTGTTTAAAGACGCCATCCGTCTGTTTGCGGCCTACAATGAAGGGATCATCAACTTGCTTGGTGAGCTGTTATCCTGCTTGAGCTTTCAAAACTTATTGTGGGCTGTCCCATGTATTGGCTTTTTCTAGTTATCTGTACTGCTGGTTCCTGCTTCAGAGGTCTTTGAACCTAAAGTATCAGCCCACTCATCAACAGTTACATAGGACTCTGACCCTGACTTGTCACTCAGTTTTATGACGGCTGATTTACTGGCCCAGTGCTGTAACTCATAAAACAAACCTCTCCTGTACATATCAGTAGTCAAAGAATTTCTTTTTTGGGCCAAGTAAGGACAATGTCACTGTTTAGGGTAGTAAAACTGGCAATGCATTGAGCAAATTTCAACTTGAAGTGATAGAGAGTGTGATTAAACTTGGTCTTATCAGTTGTTGAAAACTTGGAATTCAGTAATGATAATTTAAAGGTCCACTGAAGTGCTGACGTAATTTTGACTGAAATGGGAATACAGGGCGGGACATATCAAGCAGTCACGCCCCCTTTTTTTTTTTTTTTTATCACAGCTTTGGCCAGAACCGTTGAGCTCAGCAAAGCTGCATTTGACAGTGTATAGCAACCACAATCTCATCCATATCATTATAAAACACACCATTCTGTGTAGAATTCAAATGAGTCCGATACGTTTTATGGTCTGCGCTGACTCGTGCATATGATCCGCTCCGTGCTATCGTGTCTCCGGACCGGAGCAGGCTGCACGCGCACTCTGGCGGTTCGCGTGGCATAGCGCCAACCTAAACTTTTTTTGCCCCAATGGAAAGCGTATTTACAGTGTCTGAATCGTTTCCTATCCCCTATGTATTGCACTACGTGCCATTCACCGTACAGAAAATACTATCAGTCACAGCTTCAGTGTCTATTTATAATGTAGTGGGCGGGGCAGTTCGGATTCTAGAGAGCATTTGATTGGACAAAGTTTGAGAAGCTGAAGTGCAGGGTGATTATATATTAATTATTCGACGCCATTGGAATTGCTCAGTTTCTTCTTCTCCAAAATAAATCACATTTTTGTGGGCCTAAACGTGCTCGAAAACTCAGGAAACTTGACAGAAGTGGTGAAAATTTACATCTCATATGAGTTTCAGAAGTGGGTTGTGCAAAGTAGCTCAATGGCGTCACCTATAAAATTTTAAGCGAAGTGCCCCTTGAGCTATGTTTTACATAGATGTATGAGACTGGGTACACACATGTAACACACCAATACCTACAAAAAATCCCTCGGTGTGACGTCTGAAACCCAACAGGAAGTCTGTTATTTTAAATTTTCTTGGCAAGTTTTGTGCCGTTTTTGCCATTTCAGGCGTTGTATTTTAACAAACTCCTCCTACAGATTTAATGAGATCAACACCAAATTTGGTCAGTGTAATCTAAAGCCCGTTGTGACATTAAATTGTGAAGATGTTGAGTTTTTGTTAAACGGCGTGTCCGTGGCGGCCTGATAAACTTCGATGTTTCAGTGTCCATCTGCACCAAAATTCACGTTTGATAAGAGTCCTGGCTTGAACACATCTAAATGCCAATATACTGTAATAATCATAACGCCACCTGCTGGCAACAGGCTGTCATGTTTTGCACTAACTCAAACATACCATGTCCAATCTGCACCAAACTTCATGTTTGATCAAAGCTTTGGCTTGAAGATATCTACATGCCAATATTCAGTTATAATCATAGTGCCGCCAGCTGGCAGCAGCAGGTTTGGCACATATAAATGACTTTGACATATTCCTCCTATATTTATCACTTTAAATGCATATTGCTGGCTGTTCGCTGTTTTCCTAAAGCCACCGGGTTGCGGTGAGCCCAGGTGCGAAGGCCCTTTCGACACTACTTGCAGCTTTAATTATATATTTTATTATCTTTGTGTTATTTATTATAAATTGTGGACTGAAACAACTGAAGCTGAGCAAAAAGAGATCCGAGTCCACTTTTAAAGGGATAGTTCACCCAAAAATAAAAAAAATTAGCCCATGACTTGATTACCTTCAAGCTATCCTAGTTGTGTATGACTTTTGTCTTTCAGACGAATACATTTGAAGTTGTATTAAAAAATGTGAATGGCTGTTGAGATTTTGAAGCAAAATAAATTGAATCCATCTGTTATTAAAAGTGCTCCACACACCCCTAGAGGGATAATAAAATGCTGCTGAATCAATACGTTTGTGTAATAATATCCATATCTTAAACTTTATGAACCCTAATCTTTAGCTTTCGCTAACTGTCGTATGTGTGTTCACAAGAGAGTAGCGTTCAAGCATATGATGTAGAAGTATAAAACAAGGATTTGTTAAAAAAAAATGTCCAAGGATTTCGAAATAAACTAGGAGGGACCAGAGCTTACGCTACCCAACGCCATCCGCTGGAACGTCACTCTCTCATAAGCCTGCGTTAGCGGGATTATGGTTTATAAAGTTTGAAATATGGTTATTTTTCTTACACAAACACATTGATTTGAATCAGAAGGCCTTTATTAACCATCCGGGGCTGTGTGGAGCACTTTTTATGATAGATGGATGCAGTTTTTTGGGCTTCAAAATATCAACCCCCATTCACTGCCATTTTTTAATATGACTCTGATAGTATTCATCTGAAAGAAGAAAGTCATAAACATCTAAGATGGCTTGAGGGTGAGTAAATCAAGAGGTAATTTTCATTTTTGGGTGAACTATCCCTTTAATTCAGAGCCAAAAGACATTGCTTTTTAGTTAACGTTGCAGAGTGATTTTATCATGTGATTTTTATTCCTTATTTTTATCTGTGATATCTAAGCAGCAGCAATATGAGATTATCATATTGCAATTTAAATCACTACCGCCGTTTTTGTTAAAGCAGTTTCAATATATTTTTACTAAATCGAGTGGTTCTGCTTGAGTATTTGTGTTGGACGGCTCTGTTCAGGGGCTGAGCTGCATCCGTTGGCTTCGTTCAGTGGTTACATGTTGGATGAGAGTTTGTGTGAGAGGCTGACATACTAGTGAGAGTCGTTTTGGGTCATGTTGTGACGACAGATGCCAAGCATAACTCGTCTTGAAGTCGCAGAGCGTGGTGGGAATGCAAAGCTATCTCAAAATCTGACTTCATACCTTTTCCCATGTGCAGAGAAGTACTTTGACATGAAGAAAGCCCAGTGTAAAGAAGGCCTGGACATCTATAAGAAATTCCTCACTCGAATGACAAGAATCTCAGAGTTTCTCAAAGTGGCAGAGGTAAGACGGTGTGGCTCCTTGCTCATGTAATGAGCCAGTGCGCATGGGACACACATTAACCAGCTCTTTTCTGCTCATTACAGCAAGTGGGAATTGACCGAGGGGACATACCAGATCTATCACAGGTGAGGATGTAAATATTATATCGCCTAACACATTTTTTTTATTCTTTTTTTTTGAGGAAGAACTTACACTGCTTCCCTTTCTGCCTATCAGCTACTTATCTGTCACTCTGCCCTTATTTTGCAAGACGGCTTGAGCTCCACAGCCAAACTTGGCACGGCTGCATTATATTCAAACAAATGCAAGTTGTAGAACTCTCTAACCTGAATTGCAATACTTAACATGAGTTATAGGAGAAGTCATTAGAGAGTTCTAGAACTGCAACTAATTTGCTTGTGCAGTGCGGCTGCAAACCGCAGGCCTGCAGTACTCGACGCATGCGGAGATCTCTGCATGATACTGGTGGGGGAAACTATTCTAACTGTCCATAATGCTTGATTCATACAGCACATAAAGGTGTGATGCTGTGGGCAGCTTACAGGTTTGAGACAAAATTAGGTCTAGATTCAGGTCTGCTTTCTTTTTTAAAGGTTGCAGTAGATCAGAATCATCATAATAATAGATAATACAAAATCCCCTCAAAATTCATAGTTGTGCTCCGTAAATATGGGGTTTTAATTGGATCTTTAAACATTAATATTTGATCCCCACTCTTTATATGTATATAAAAATCTCTACACTAACAGTCAAAAGTTTTTGAACAGATTTTTAATGTTTTTTTAAAGAAGTGTCTTCTGCTCACAAAGCCTGCATTTATTTTGCATTTATTTGATCCAAAATACAGCAAAAACATTAAAATTGTGAAATATTTTTACTATTTAAAATAACTCTTTCTATTTGAATATATTTTAAAATGTAATTTATTTCTGTGATTTGAAAGCTAAATTTTCAGCATCATCACTCCTGTCTTCAGTGTGACATAATCCTTCAGAAATCATTCTGAAATGCTGATTTGCTGTTTAAAAAACATTTTTTATTATAATTATCAATTACAATAAAAACAATTAAATCATTAAAACAGTTGAGTAGACTTTTTTTTTTTTTCTTTGAATGGAAAGAGCCAAAGATCAGCATATAGAAATTAATACTTTTATTTAGCAAGGATGCTTTAAATTGATCAAAAGTGCTGATAAAAACATTTATAATGATACAAAAGATTTCTATTTCAGATTTTAAAAAAAATTTTAGTAAAAAAAAATTGTACTCAGCTTTTAACATAATAATAATAATAATAATAATAATAATAATAATAATAATAATAAATGTTTTTGAGCCGCAAATCAGAATATTGGAAGGATTTCTGAAGGATCTTGTGATTGAAGTAATGATTCTAAAAATTCAGCTGTGAAATCACAGGAATAACTTTTATATATATATAAAAAAAAAAATATATGAATATATTTTAAACATTTTAAAATATATTCAAATAGAGAACAGTTATTTTAAATAGTAAAAATATTTCACATTTTTACTGTTTTTGCTATACTCGGGATCAAATAGCAGAAGAGACTTCTTTTATAAAACATCTTACTGTTCAAAAACTTTTGACTGGTAGTGTGTATGTGTGTGTGTGTATATATATATATATATATATATATATATATATATATATATATATATATATATATATATATATATATATATATATATATATATAATATAAAAGAAGTCTTTTTTTTCACATATGTAGTTTTAAATATTTTATGTTCGGTTTACAAGATTTTTGGGTTTCTGGTTAACATTTCTGCAGTTTCTTAAATGCTCTGAAAACTAAATGCTTAAACTACCACCTTTATATTCTGTATCTTTCCTTATCTTTCTGTTTTCAGTTTACAGTTTGTGTAAGTACCTGCATCTCACTCTCCTCTGTGTTCAGAGCCTTTGGTTTGTACCTTGCATGCTGTCTGACTCTGCATGCTGTCTGTGTTTTTGTACAGCAGTGATTCTTCACTTAAACGGTCATTTTTGTCTGTAGTATGTTTTTAATATGTTTTTTGTGTAGATAGTATTATATAGTAAATTAGATTTTCACTTAATTCAGAATTAATGTGAACATTTTATATTTTTTGATAATTAATAATAATAGGGACATTGATTCTGTATTATTGTCATAACCATCATGGAAAACATTTCGGAAAACATCTTACAAAAATCTATTTGGTTATAATGGAAAAAACATTGAAATCCTTGTCAGTACTAAAAACTAGTCAGTCGGTTAAAAAATAATAATAATAATAAAAAAAAAAATCAAATAAATGCAATTATTTATTTTTCTTTTAATTTATGTTTTTAATCTTTTAACAGGGTTTTATTTATATTTATTATTTATTTTTTTATTCATTCTTTTTATTTCTGTTTGTTTCTGTATTTAACGTTTAAGTCCAAGGCTTATTAAAAGTTCTCTCTAAAATTAAAAAAAATCAAATAGTAATGTCATTACATCATGTACAACATTAAAAGTATTTCAAAATCCAGTGAAGGGTTGTTCATAGTCAAGTCATTGAGTGTCATCCATGTTAAAAAAAATTATCACGTCCTAGATTTCAAGTAGTCAAAAGTGCCCTGAATTAATTAAATCACCCATCTATGTTGCTTGTGTATAACTGTGCTCTCTATGTGTGTGTACTGGCTTGTAAGCTAATGTTTCCATACCTCCAGGCCCCCAGTAGCCTTCTGGACGCCCTTGAGCAGCATTTGGCTTCATTAGAGGGGAAAAAGGTCAAAGACTCCACGGCCGCCAGCAGGTACAGTGTGTTTTTTTTTTTTTTTTTTTTTTTTTTTTTCTCCAAACCAGTTAATTGTGAACATTCTAGTATGTGAGGGGGCTGCTTTCCTCATGCTCTGCATTCAGCGAGTGTGTGTGACTTTTGGATATGCCAAGCATGTGTGGGAGAGAGGTGATTCAGGAAGTTTTGTGTCAGGTTAAAAGTTCTGTGCAGCTTTTCCAAGTGAGGGGGATTTTGAGTGCTGTCTTTTTTTTTTATTATTTTTTTGTTAATGGTGAAAACAATATTTTTGCTGCCATCCAGAAATCAACATTTACCTGAATTCACAAGATACCAAAATCATAACTCAGTCATTCTTTAAATGGGACAAAAAAGGCCACATTACTGCAGTTTATATACTTTAATGCTTTTGTTGTCTCAAAATGTTTTTTAATTTTTAATTAATTTCTTTATTTATTGATCTGTCGTGTTTCCTTTGTTACATAATTTATATAAGATTACAGACGTTTTTCTAATATTTAGGGTAATATTTTAATCTGCTATTGTATAAGTATTGAATTTTGATCTGAAGACAGGAGTGACGTCACTTAATTTTTATTTTATTTAATTTTACAAAATTTCTAAAACAATCAGCGTACTGTGTTTAAACAAAGTGTAGGAGGAATGCACAGGAATTTGATGACTTGCAGTTTGGATGCTGGCTAAAAAAAATGCAAGCTTTGCTAACACTGACTCTTTTTACGGAAGTCCAGGGTCAAACCGGGTGCCTGTAGCGGAAGCAGTAAAAATGTGCTCTGTGCTCATGCTAGTAGTGTTGATGTCCATTAATGCAACCCTAGCGATTTCAACAGTGGCATGTTTACTGTATCAGGTTCTCTGTCTGTCTTTGCACACAGAGCCAGTACGCTGTCCAATGCGGTGTCCTCCCTGGCCAACACGGGTATCTCTTTCACCAAAGTTGATGAGAGGGAAAAGCAGGCAGCTCTGGAGGAGGAGCAGGCTCGGTTAAAAGCACTTAAGGTAAAGTGTGTGTGTTTTATTTTATTTTGTTTTTTTTTTAGTTAATAAGCTCATTATATTGGAGCATATCCAATTACATATGAGGTCAAAAGTTTACACCCCCCTTTCAGAATCTGCAAAATGTTAATTATTTTACCAAAATAAGAGGGATCATACAAAATGCATGTTATTGTTTATTTAGTACTGACCTGAATAAGATATTTTACATTAAAAACTGTTTACATATAGTGCACAAGAGAAAATAATAGTTGAATTTATAAAAATGACCGTGTTCAAAAGTTTACATACCAATTCTTAATACTGTTGTTCCTGAATGATTCACAGCTGTGTTTTTTTTTTTTTTTGTTTAGTGGTAGTTGTTCATGAGTCCCTTGTTTGTCCTCAACAGTTAAACTACCTGCTGTTCTTCAGAAAAATCCTTCAGGTCCCACAAGTTCTTTGGTTTTTCCAGCATTTTTGTGTATTTGAATGCTTTCCAACAATGACTGTATGATTTTGAGATCCATATTTTGACACTGAGGACAACTGAGGGACTCATATGCAACAATGGGGGGGGGGACTTTTTGGACTTGAATATCAGGGTAAATTTAACTTATTTTGTCTTCTGGGAAACATGCAAATATATTCTGTAGCCTTTGAAGGGCAGTACTAAATGGAAAAAAATATGATATTTAGGCAAAATAAGAAAAAAGAACACGTCCACATTCTGTTCAGAAGTTTTCACCCCCAGCTCTTAACGCATCGTTTTTCCTTCTGGAGCATCAGTGAGTGTTTGAACCTTCTGTAATAGTTGCATATGAGTCCCTCAATTGTCCTCAGTGTCAAAGGATGGATCTCAAAATCATACAGTCATTGTTTGAAAGGGTTCAAATACACAAAAATGCTGGAAAGCCAAAGAATTTGTGGGACCTGAAGGATTTTTCTGAAGAACAGCGGGCAGCTTAATTGTTCAGGACAACCAAGGGACTCATGAACAACTGTCAAAAACAAAAAAACCCCCACAGCTGTAGATCATTCAGGAACAACAGTATTAAGAATCAAATCAACTTTTGAATGGGTTATTTTTATAAGTTCAACTATTACTTTCTCTTGTGGACTATATGTAAACATTTTTTTTATGTGAAATATCTTATTCAGGTCAGTACTAAATAAACAATAACATGCATTTTGTATGATCCCTCTTATTTTGGTAAACTAATTAACATTTTGCATATTCTAAAAGGAGGATGTAAACTTTTGACCTCAACTGTAGCAATTTATTTAACAAGGTTACATAGTTGGATTTTTTTCCGTCAGGAGCAGCGTCTGAAGGAACTGTCCAAGAAGCCCTCCACATCCTCTACGACTGCTGCGTCTCCCGTTTCCACAGCGACGGGCACCATCAGTACCGCCCCAGCCATTGATCTATTCTCCACACCCAGTAGCTTCACCAACAGGTAATAGTTTTATATATGCACTGTACAAAAGTTTTGGTCCGTAAGAGTTTTGTTTTTGAAAGAAATTCATATTTTTATTATTTAAAGACACATTAAATTGATAAAAAGTCACAGTAAAGACATTTTATGAAGCTGCAAAAGATTTCAAGTTCAATTAAATGATGCTCTTTTTTTTAAAGGGACAGTTCACCCAAAAATGAAAATTGTCATTAATTACTCTCCTTTGTGTCGTTCCAAACCTGTAAGGCCTTCATTCATCTTCGGAACGCAAATTAAGATATTTTTAATGAAATCCGAGAGCTTTCTGACCCTGCATAAACAGCAACACAACTGACACATTCAAGGCCCAGAAAAGTAGTAAGGACATTGTTACAATTGTCCATGTGACATCAGTGGTTCAACCTTAATTTTATGAAGCCATGAGAATACTTTTTGCGTAAAATGTTTTACTGCTCTTGTTCAGTACGAATCAAAATGTGCCACATTATGGAATATTACAATGCTGTCTAATGTTGATTTTTAAATGACAGCAAAGCTCAAATGCTTTTCAGCCAGTTAGATTGTGTGGGCGGAACTAATTGCTCTGTATTTGATGATTGATCCCACAGTCTTTCTTTTCTGATGATACACAGCTGGTAGTGATTATTTTCCCAGTTGGTGCACGAGTGCACATGTGCAATCGTTTGGCATCAATCTTTAGCTTTTAGTGTTTTATTAGGAGTCTATGCAGGACTGCAAGTTAAATTCAGCGATTACGTTACAGCCGTATGTGCTTTTAATGATGATGTCATCCAAGGAGTAATGGGGACATGCGTTATTAATGGTGCTTGCTAAGGCGTGCATCATTATTACTAATATACTTGCGGTTAGGAGTTTGTTCAAATCAGATTAATCTCCACTGTCCTGAAACTGTGCGGCTTTGTGTATTTAAAAAAAAAATAAATAAATAAAAAATCTGTTAAAAGTCAGGCTCCGTTTCTTCTGTTTACGCTGTAAGTGTGTGAATTCCTGCCCGGACGGGATTTGGCTGCGAAGAAGGTATTGATTGCATGCGAGTTTCCTCTCAACTCCCTAAGTCTCCACTTAAAGCACTTCAAATCAACATGCCGAGTTTGTCTTTGCCATATAACTGTGAAATGCTTGGCCCTCAGACTGCCGTTTTATGGAAGACATTAATGCGATTCCTGTGTGTGTCTGTGTTTGTCTTGGTGCGTGTCTGGCTCCAGTACCCCGAAGGTGCCGAACGATCTGTTGGACCTGCAGCCGGCGTTCCAGCCTTCCCTGCCTCTCTCCACCGGCCTGCCTTTAGCCAACACATGGGGAGGTGAGCAGTCAACACCACAGAAACTCACAGATCTGCGTTAATATGCATCTGAGTGAAATCGAGCTTACATCAACACTATCTTCTCCTCTGTAATCGAAACTGAAGCTATGAATGTTCCCTGCTGAATTTTATTCATGATACTATCAATGTTCTTGTTGCATGCGTTTTATTTGTTTAAATAACATCTAATCTGTAAAGTCTGATAAATGGGAGTCTACATTTTAACCAGAAGTGCTGATAGGGCGTGTAACGTGATATTTAACGTGGCAGAACTGATATCATATTGGTTTCCGATATTAGTCAGGCACAGCCATAAAAAGCCTGCAGCTTTCAGAGTTTATTGGATTATACTGTGTAGAACACACCCGGCAACCTTCACAGATGTATTATCTTGAAGCTTTGGAGTTTTAAATAGGCTATATGCTGTCCAACACCTTTGCTGTCATGTCTGCTACTTTTAAAGGAATAGCTTATCTAAACATGATCATTCTGTTATCATTTATTCATCCTTATGTCGTTCCAAACCCGTTTGAGTTTCATTGTTCCATGGAACACAGAATGTGACATTTTGCCACACTTCTTCATATAATGGAAGTAATTGAAAACTGGGCCTGTCAGACTCCAAACTGATCCAAAAAAGCCTCATAAAAGTGATCATTTTGACTTGTGGAATATATTCCAAGGCTTGGAACGGCATGTGTGAGTAAGTGTTGACAGAATTGATTTTTGGGTGAATTAATCCTTTGAATAATAATTAAAAAAAAAAGGTTTCATTTGTTAAATTATTTTTAAAGTAAATATTTTTATTTAAATAATACTATTTTATAATTATAAAATATTATTATATTATAATTAAAATATATCTGTACCAGTCAAAAGTTTTGTAAAAATGAGTCTCTTCTGCTCACCAAGCCTGCATTTATTTAATCCAAAGTACAGCAAAACTGTATTTAATTTTTTTTTCTACTATTTCAAATAACTGTTTTCTGTTTAAATATATTTTTAATGTAACTTATTCCTGTGATTTCAAAGCAACATAATTAGCATAATTACATGATCCTTCAGCAGTTATTCTAATATTATCATTAACATTTTATTATTATTATTATTTTTATGATAATGTTGAAAACAGCTGAGTAAAAAAAAGTTCAGAAGAACAGCATTTGTCTAAAATAGAATTTTTTTGTTACATTGTAAATGTCTCTATCATCACTTTTGATCAATTTAAAGCTTCATTGCTAAATGAAAGTTGTTAATTTCTATAATTTCTTTCCAAAAAAAAAAAAAAAATCATGTGTTACAAAATCTGTTACAAAAGCTTTTTATTTCAGATAAATGCTGATCTTTGGATCTTTCTATGCATCAAAGAATCCTGAAAAAATGTACTCAACTGTTTTAAATATTGATAATAATAATAATAATAATAATAAAAATATTTTTTTGAACAGTAAATCAGCTTTTTAAATCAGACTGATTTTTGAAGGATCATGTGACACTGAAGAGTAATGATAATGTAGCTTTGATCATAAGAATAAAATACATTTTAAAATAGAAAAGTTATTTTAAATAGTAATAATATTTCACAATATTACTGCTTTTGCTGTATTTTAGATCAAATAAATGCATTTTTGGTGTGTCTATATATATATATATATATATATAATATATATTTTATATATATATATAATATATATATTTATATATATATATATATATATATATATATATATATATATATATAATATAAAAAAAAAGTATTGTCTTTAAATCTGGTTAAAGGTTACAGAACCTTTGGCACAGCTAGTGTTTTTTTTTTTTTTTTGAGTTTTATGTAATTAATTTGTGTATAAATCTTATGCAGTACAACTTTAAAGCTTACTAATAACACTACTAATAATATTTAATATTGTGTTTTTAAAGATTTATTTTAGAACAGCTTTAAAGCTTCATATCAGACTGAAGTTCTACTGAAATTTAGGCATAGCCAGTCAAATACATTTTTATGAATTCTAATATTTGTCCTAATTCAAAGAATCATTCCTATCCATTTAGCTTAGATGCATGATTTGTGTTACACATTCATTACAACCCATGTTGGATGTCTCATTCAGTCTAGTGCAATGGTAGTTTATTTAATCTGAAAACATCTAGACCAAACAGACTCCACTTCATTTGTCTGTTAGTCTGTGTTTGCATGCTTTCTCTCTGTCTAACCTTTTCCTGTTATTTTCTGTTTCTGTCTTGTCTTTGGCCATGTAGATCCTTTCACGTCTACAGAGGCTGTTGATGACTCCATTCCAAACTTAAATCCTTTCCTTACAAAAGCAGTTGTTGATCCTGTCCATCTGCCTGTTGTGTCTTCAGATGCTGTTAGTTTTTCCTCTAGGACACCCAGTCATGAAATGTTTGGTGGTAAACGGCTGTTCTTTTCTCTCATGTAGTGCACTGTTTGCTTTCTTTCGCCTGCTGCGTGCCGGTCTGTTTTCCCTCCACTTTCATTTTTGTCCTGAATGCTCCACCGCATCAAGCGTACAAAGACCCCGCAGGGCAGAACTGGCGTGACCCGAGTAACCCTGAAAGTATCTGATACGTGTCTCTCAAGTTCATACCGGCTGTGTGTACTCAAAACCTAGTAAGCTGCCTATCTAGACAGTATTTTGACAAGTCTAACATAAAAGCTCAAATGCTCCGTTGATGCCCAAAAATGCTGTCTGTGTAGGCAACTCAAAATAGAAAACTATTAGACTCATAATAATTAATCAAATAGCATTTGAAAAGAGTCTGTTATAAAGCGTTAAATATTCATTCTGTTTATATACAATGTACAAAATGATGAAAATACAATTTAAGTGAGGTAAAAAAAATTGAAACGACTACACTTTCAATCACGAGTCTATAAAAAATAGAATATTGTGGCAATTTTGTCAAAAGATGTCACCTCATGTTCTTTTGTCACATTGTCAATATATGCAATATAAACTGCAGAACTTGTGGTAATGTGCTATTCTGAACAAAGCCTAGGTTTTGAAACACTGAGTGTGTGTGTGCCTTTCTATGACTGTGTAAAAGCAATAAAGGAAGTCTAGCTTCTGTGAGTTTGTTCTACACTAGGGACTTTATTTATTATGTTCTTAGTGTGAACAATAACATTTTTGAGAGAGTGACGGACAGATGGTTTTGTTGCTACTGTAAAGCGCGTTTGTGTTTGTACAGCTGTGTTATGTTGAGTTGGCTTTTATGATCGAGTAATGCTGGTCTAATATGAATTTATGAGTGTGATCAAGAGTGAGAATGGCTGTTATCAAGTACAAATTAACAGCTTAAAAATACAGTTGAAGTCAAAAGTTTACATACGCCTTGCAGAATCTGCAAAATGTTAATTATTTTACCGAAATAAGAGGAATCATACAAAATGCATGTCATTTTTTATTTAGTGCTGACCTGAATAAGATATTTCACATAAAATGTTTACATAATAGTCCACAAGAGAAAATAATAGTTGAATTTATAAAAATGACCCTGTTCAAAAGTTTGCATACACTTGATTCTTAATACTGTGTTGTTACCTGAATGATGTACAGCTGTTTTTTTTTTTTTTTTTGTTTAGTGGTAGTTGTTCATGAGTCCCTTGTTTGTCCCGAACAGTTAAACTACCAGCTGTTCTTCAGAAAAATCCTTGAGGTTCCACAAATTCTTTGGTTTTTCAGCATTTTTGTGTATTTGAACCCTTTCCAACAATGACTGTATGATTTGAGATCCAACTTTTTACACTGAGGACAACTGAGGAACTTGTATGCAACTATTACAGAAGGTTCAAATGCTCACTGATGCTCCAGAAGGAGAAACAATGCTTTAAGAGCCAGGGGATGAAAATCCCTGAACGTAATGAGTAATGTGTGCGTTTTTCTTATTTTGCCGAAAAATCATATTTTTTTCATTTAGTACTGCCCTTCAGAAGATACAAAAGGTACTTGCATGTTCCCCAGAAGACAAATTAAGTTAAATTTATCCTGATCTTCAAATTTAAAACGTTTACACCCCCCCCCCCCAGCTCATAATGTGTTTTTCCTTCTGGAGCATCAGTGAGTGTTTGAACCTTCTGTAATAGTTGCATATGAGTCCCTCAGTTTTCCTGAGTGTGAAAGATGGATTTCAAAATCATAGTCATTGTTATAAAGGGTTCAAATACACAAAAATGCTGAAAAACCAAAGAATTTGTGGGACCTGAAGAATTTTTCTGAAGATCAGCAGACAGTTTAACTGTTCAGGACAAACAAGGAACTCATGAACAACTATCACTAAACAATAACAAAAAAACAGCTGTTTATCATTCAGGTAACAACATAGTATTAAGCATCACGTGTATGTACACTTGTGAACAGGGTCATTTTAATAAATTCAACTATTATTTTCTCTTGTGGACTATATGTAAACATCTTTTATGTGAAATATTTTATTCAGGTCAGTATAAATAAAAAAACAACATGCATTTTGTATGATCCCTCTTATTTTGGTAAAATGATTAACATTTTGCAGATTCTGCAAGGTGTATGTAAACTTCTTACTTCATCTGTACCCTATTTGAGTTTGGTGGTCCTTTTTGCCCACACTAAACCTCAATTAACTGGTGATTTTTCTGAATGTCTGGCCTCTCTCGATGGTCTCTGGACCACCTTACTCAAACACTTGCTTGGTTGTGCTTTGCTGCCTTGGATTTTCCTTTTCCCCTTTTTTATTTTCCCCATCCTTAGAGTGTTAAGTTTTCACGTTTTTCCCAAATGTCAATTTCATTTCTTGGTTCTCCAGATAATTACAATCCCTTTATTGATTCGAGCTGTTCCGTTGCATCACCCGTCGAGCCCTCTGCTCGGATGGGCTGCTTCCTCTCAGGTACAGACGTCCCAGTGTGATTGTATGTTTTCTGAACTCAGGAAACATAATGCTGTTACCTCGTGGTTTCCCCTCTTGAGTGCTTTTCACCCCAAATTACTCTTAGTATCTTTAAGTCTTGTTTTAATTCTACCCTCTTGACTTGAATATAGAGTTATGCTGGCTTTATATCTTTTTTCCCCCCGCTATTATTTTCATTAATTTTGTCTCTCTTTTCTAATTTTCTGGTTTCTGGTTCTTCTGTGCTTTTGTTTTGGGCCTGTCAGACTCGTTCTGCTCTCCGGCTGCCTACCCTAACACTCCTCTCTTCCACTCTGAGCCCTCCGCTGTAGCTGGACTATTCGGAGGTAGGTGCCATCCCTCCAGCTTGTTTCTCTTTCTTTCTGTTTCCTTCAGCTTTGTCTAGTCCTTTCTTTCATTTCGCAGGTGCGCTTTTGTTTAGCTGGTAGGAACAGGTTTATCAATTCAGTCAATTCAGATGTTCAGCTCGCAGTTCAAGTTTTGAACCCGTGTTTTCAGCTTTCATTAACTTTTTTTTTTTTTTTTAATAGGGTTATCAATTGAATAAAAAAACACTGCAGCGTTTATAACAACAGGTCCATGTAAGACAAAGAAATGTTTGATTTACTGCATTTTAAATAATGGCAATAGTAATTATATTCATTTTTATCTTGTAGGACAGTGAAAATGCAATGTCACATCAAAAACCCATATTCATAATTCAAATATGGCTCTATATCGGCACGGCTGCAATTTTGCTGCATATTTTAAGTCTAAACAAGTACATTGCTGCCTTTAAAAACCCTTAAAACTACAACCATTAAAAACACAAAAACAATATTAATTATAAAATTATAGTTGCTTTGGACATCCGCCATAACACTCGCTGTGAGAAATTCCGCAGAGTGATACAAACGGTGAAATGGTTGAAGTTCCGACATCACTAGAATAGCACACTCCTCTCAGACAATCAGATTCGAGGACCAAAAAGAACTCTGTGTGTATGTATGTTTATGTAAATGTGTGTGTGTATATATATATATAAACGTGTTTTATTTTATTTTTTCTACCACCTTCATGTCACTTTCAAGACAGGATTGTTTTAATATTATTTATATACTCTTATTATATTCTTGTACTATTTCTTAAATATTTTATTCTAATTTTACTCATAGGTTTAGGAATTTTGTGCTTTGTCTTTTAGTTTTTTCCTCCTTAACCTATTTATTTATTTATTTATTTATTTATTTATTTATTTATGTGGCTTTAGTGAATTTTTTTTTTAAGAACTTTAGCTTTATATCTAAACTAAATTTCTATTTAGTTGCCAATGTTTATTTCTAACATTTTATCTGAGATATATATAAATATTTCAGCTCAATTTCAGTTAACAAAAATAATTTGTAATGGTTTTCGTATAATAATTCCAATAACAAGGAAATAATAGTATGCAATATTTAATTTGATTAATATCATAAGTTTTAATATTTAATTGGCTTGCATAATAAAATATGCAAATAAGAATAGTGTAAATTAGTATTATCACATATAATTATAATATAATGTTATTGACCCTTTTTTGTTACTTTACCTCGAATGGCTCATGCTAGGATACTAGATGAAACTTTGCTGGTATATTGAAGAAGTTGAATGAAATGAACAACCTTTATCTGACAGGATTAGTTGACTTGATGCAGCTGATGTGGTTGTTGGTTAAACTCAAATGGCTGCTTTTGTAACTACAAACATGTTGTGGGAAGTATGAGTCAGTTGCCGTGGGCTAACCCAGTCGCAGCTGACATTTTTGGAAATCTGTCGACTACGCCAGAATCGACCCATTTAAATTAATCATGCCTATTATGCATCACACGTGAGCTGGAACAACATTAACCACTGTTTTAAAATTGCTGTTCTCTGGCATTTCTCCAGCCCTCAAACATGTGTAGGTGAAGCAGTCTGTGGTGTTTTTTTTTAGGTCTGACCTTATTTCCTTTAACACAGGGTTCTCTGCACCTCCCACCGCCCAGCCTCCCAGTTCGACAGGCCTTAATGTCGACTTCGACTCCGTGTTTGGCAATAAGTTGGCCATGAACAGCACAGACTCGGCTGGTAAGAGAGAATTTAACCCAGTTGCTGTGACTCACTCACTGCTTTTCTTCACACATGATGCTTCACATCCATCTCACTACTGAAGGTCAATATGTTTTGGGGCGCCTTTATAGAGTCCATGCTTAAGTGGAACTAGCATGTGAAAACGGTTATAACGAACACTTCGTTCTCATATAAGTTTGCTGTGATATTTTCTTTAGAAAAGGGATCATAATGTGTTTAAAGACTTGATCTCACTTTGTGTCATGTTCTCAATACTGCATGTTTGGAACTTGCTTTTTAAACACACAAATCACACCTCAGGCTTATAAAACAAATCTGAAGCAGTAATTTGCTTGAATCTTGGTTTTATTGGGACTTAATTTTGATTTAAACTCAATGGTTTTGTAATCAGAGTTTCTTATGTTGGAGATGTGGCCATAGTGGTAAGCACTATAAAACATTGAGTCGTGCTTGCGGCACAAATTAAAGGGATAATTTATCAAAAATGAATGTCATTGCTCACCTTCATGTCATTCCAAACCTATAAGACCTTCATTTATCTTTCAAACACAAATTAAGATATTTTTGATGAAATCCGAGACCCTGACCTTGCAAAAAACAGCAATGCAACTGACACATTCAAGGCCCATAAAGGTACTAAGGAAATCTTTAAAAAAATCCTTGTGACATCAGTGGTTCAAGACTGACACAGAAGAGAAGAAATTGCTGAATAAAGTCATTATTTTTGTTTTCTTTATGCACAAAAGTGTTCTTGTAGCTTCTCAAAAAATTAAGGTTGAACCACTGATGTCACAAGGACTATTTTAACAATATCATTACTACCTTTTTGGGCATAAAATGTTTCCATTGCAAACGTTTCAGAAATCTACCACTAAAACAACTTGGTTTTTAAAATGCATCCATTTTTCCCCGTGTAAATATAGTACATTGCAGAAGTTGACTTGAATTTGAAAGGATTTTTAAATGTGAGCCTGTGTCATATAAGATAAGACCACCATGAGTTGAGATGTTCCTCATTCTGTCCTCTTTCTCTCCTCTCACTGTGTGGTTTGATCTATTTGGGCCGCTGGCTTTGCATGGCACTGCATGTCTGGGTGAGTTGACTTCACAAGATTTTACCCACATTCTTTCACTTTCGGTCCTGCGCCGTTTGCTCCGAGGGCGGCTGCCACCCGCTCCACCCAACCTAATTGTGCTTCTTCTGTTTGTGTGTGTTGTCTGCGTCTTTTATCCCTCTCCCATTCCCTCTCCTCTGTTTGTTTAAGATGATATTTTAGGTGGCATCCTGAAACCCACAGTGGCCTCTCCCAACCAGGGCCTGACGCCCAGCGCCCAACAGCCAGGCAAACTGGTTTCCGATGACTTGGATTCTTCCCTTGCCAACCTTGTGGGCAGTAAGCATCCAGTTCTTGTTATATCATACAAACGACCCTCTGTATTAGAGCTGCACGATTAATTGAAATAAAACTGGAGTTGTAAAATGGCTTACTGTGATTGTTGAATCGCAAAGGCTGTGATTTAATTAAATTGATTTATTCACAAACAGTGATGTATTTGGGTTTAGGCATACACTACTAGTCAAAAGTTTTTGAACAGTAAGATTTTTCATGTTTTTTTTTAAAAAGAAGACTTTTCTGCTCACCAAGCCTGCATTTATTTGAACCAAAGTACAGCAAAAACAGTACAATTTTGGAATATTTTTACTTTTTAAAATATCTGTTTTCTATTTGAATATATTTGAAAATGCAATTTATTCCTGTGATTTCAAAGCTGAATTTTTAGCATCATTACTCTAGTCACATGATCCTTCAGAAATCATTCTAATATTCTGATTTGCTGCTCAAAAAACATTTATTCTAATGTTGAAAACAGCCAAATAGAATTTTTTTTCAAGTTTCTTAGAATAAAAAGTTCAGAAGAACAGCATTTATCTGACATTATAAATGTTTTTATCATCACTTTTGATCAATTTAAAGCATCCTGGCTAAATAAAAGTATTAATTTCTCTAATTTCCCTGACTATACTGAGCTTTTAAATGGTATAGTGCATAATGTTACAAAAGTTTTAATTTCAGATAAATGCTGATGTTTGGATCTTTCTCAACTCAACTCAAATGTGCTCAACTGTTTTAAATATTGATAATAATAAAAAAAAATGTTTCTTGAACAGCAAATCAGCATATTAGAATGATTTCTGCAGGATCATGTGATACTGAAGACTGGAGTAATGATGCTGAAAATTTAGCTTTGATCACAGGAATAAATTACATTTTAAAATATATTCAAAAAGAAAGCAGTTATTTTAAAGAGTAAAAATATTTCAGAATATTACAGCTTTTGCTGTATTTTGGATCAAATAAATGCAGGCTTGTTGAGCGGAAGAGAATTCGTTTTAGAAAAACGATACAAATCATACTGTTCAAAAACTTTTGACTGGCAGTGTATTCGGGAATATGGGTTGCTTATAACATGCATTTAAAAATAAATAAAATAAAATAAGAATTTATCTCATTTACCTATTTATTCTCCAAATTGTGCAGCCCTAGTCTGTATTCTGGTCTTAATCATGAACAGCAACGTTTGTTTTATTTATTGATTTAGGATCTTAAAAGAGAGAGAATGTAGCGTCACATAATGCCTGCCATATTCCTCACCAGTTTTCTCTTTCTTCTAGATCTTGGTATTGGAAACGGAACAGCAAAGAAGTAAGAACATTTGCTGCTCATCTCAATCCTAATTCATCATCCTCCTCAAACCCAGTGATTGATCATGATTATTTCTTCTGTTTCTCCTCAGTGACATCCACTGGAGTCAACCCGGAGAAAAGAAGTTGACTGGAGGAACCAACTGGCAACCAAAGACGGCTCCGACCACAACATGGAACCCTGCCACCATGGTGAGGACAACAATATGTGCTTTCTCCGACTCAAATGAAACAAGGCTTGTGCTAGAAACAACTGTCATAAACCAACAGACAGACAATAACTGGAGTTCCTCCACTGATTCTGAAACATGGGCTCAGTTCCAAACTCTAATGAGCTGCCTCGCTGTCTGCTGTCTCGATGGGCAGCTACTTTCAAAGACGGCATTATAAATGACTGGATTGAAAGGCTTGACATTAGCAAAAACTCAGTTTCATGTGCTCAAAGTAGCATTGCGATGCTTGGATGATGTATACAGGCACAAATGGCTAGCAAAACGCTAACATTTGTTTTGTGTCTGTACAGTTATCAATGGAGAGGTTTTGCATTCCCGTCTCTGCAAACATTTGTTTAACCTGCTTTATGTCATTTACTTCTTTATCTGTGTTTATCGTTAACTGTGAACATTTCCATTGGAGCTGGTATGCTCTTGTGACATCCTACTTTGCATCACATTGTGACATTGCATTTTGGCTAAATTTGACAATTTCTGAAGCCCTGTTTACCCTAGTACTTTTTTTAGAGCCCTAGGTTGTATATATGCAATTCTGCTTTTATTTTGACCAAAATTAGATATTAGGCATAATGTTTCCTAGGTAGGCAGCACATTAGCGTTTGGAACAGAGCTGTAATCCACTCTCAAAAACAGCTGGAATGTATTCTGTCTTGTCTGTGTTTACAGTGTGTTTGTGTGAGCTCACAATGTGAGATGTTATTGTGTTGTATGCCCTCTAATTGTGTTTGTTGCGTTGTGTAACCATTCTCGTCCGACGGGATAAACAGAATGGCATGCTTTTCCCACAATACGTAAGTCAAAACGTTGAGTTGAACCATTCTCTGAGACGCATGAGATTATTAACCCCACCGCCTTTGCTTTGGTCACAGTTTATGACCTGTGTGTTTGTTTGAGTGACCAAAATTGCACTGAAACCCATGAGCTGATCTAACCAGATGTTATCTCAGCATGGCTGTCAGCTCTGTTCCTCCTTTACCCTTTCCTCTCATCGGTTTCATTTGTTTATCGCCATCGGCAAACAACTGTAGTCATTTTGCCGTGAATCAATGGGGTAGTGTTTCCAGCCGAGGGTTTACCGGACAATGTGCAAAGTCCAATAAATTAGGTACTCCAACTGTACGATTCAGATCCGTGAGGTGCCTTGGTAAACATTCTGATGGAAACACTTCCACCGGAGAGTTCGTTCTTTCTTAAACAGGATATGCTGAGCTGGACCGATCAGCATGATTTAGTCATATTTACTCCTGCCGAGTTGTTTGTGCTTGTTAAACGTTTCTGTAGGAACTGTTTCTTCTAAGATTGCCGTACGACTGAGCTGTTTGCTTACTCTAGCTAGAAGTTTACGAAGTACCTTCTTAATGAGATTCCTTAAAGTCTGAAACACGTTTATCTTTCATCATCTTCCGATTCATTGCAGTTTGTTCTGATTTAGTGCGACGTACATGGAAAAACACAAGGTTGAGTTTTAGGACGAATTTTAGGCTGTAAATTATCTTTTTATTAAATGGAAAATTATGGCTCTGCGTTCAAATAGGATAAACTGTTTTTCAGAGCTTTTGTAAAATTTTATTATGTTAAAATTGGTAAATGAGGATTGGTAAAAATTTTAAAGGTTTCTTTGGTGAATTGTCAAAAGAAAAGCAATTTATTTAAACAGTTAAGTATTATATATCGTAAATGTTGTATTGTGTTGTGACTAGGGGTGTGCGATTATATATCGTCTACAATAATGTCGTAATTGTTGTTGAAACGATATGTGATTTAACGTTATTGAGTATATCGCAAAAAACAGTTTAGTCAATTAAAATACATTTTGAATTCCCCCAAAATGAAAGATAATACCCCCAATAATGCCCCCGTATAATTTTTTTTTTTTTTTTTTTTTTTTTTTTTTAAATGTCTTTAATATAGGGCTGGGCGATATGGCAAAAACTAATCAACTTGAAAATGTAACTACATGATTCAAGTAACCTTTTTTTCCCCTTATTAATCCTGTAGTTAAAGAAAATCTATTCCAAATGCATCAAACCTGAAGTTGTCAACATGATGTAAATGTTAAACAAATCACTTGTTAAATATCTTTGCAGAAAAGATGCTGAACTACATGAACTACGACTACATCTTGTAAAGCTTGTCTTATACATATTATGTTAAGAAATAATATGAGGAAAACGCTTTTAAAAACTCTCAAATGTTAAGGTAATTCAAATTCACAATGACTGAAGGTATAACACCAGTAGACTGTTATTAACTATAAATGTCCTGTAAAAACTATAAACAGCAGCTTTCAGCCTGTCATCATGATGCAAACATGAAATACAGTACTAGTTCTTCATAGTTTTTCCATAGTTTTTCCTGTGGACGCAGTTGACTGCGTCTCTTGCAGTTGCTCGTATGAAACGGCATTCTAAAAAACGCAGCGCTCAAGTTAAAAGAAGTTCACTCCCATCTTGCATGTTTTTCCTGTTCTACTGCCTACATCGCATCTTTGTCAGCACTGTGATATAAGCACGTCACACGTGATCGGTTAATCATGTGCACTGACATGTGGTTGGATCGTTCTTTTCTCTTTACTGTTATCACTGGCATATTGTCAAACTGTCTAATTCTAACATTTGGTATTATTTCGGTTAAAAAACGTGATTACTCGATTTCTAAAAAATTGAATCATGGCAAAATATTACATTGGAATTAATCGATAAAATCGGAAAAATCACCCAGCCCTACTTTTATATCTGTATCATCTAATATAGTTGATATGACACAAAGAGTGACATTTTTATTCAATTATCATCAACACGATTGCTAATGTGATAATGATTTGATGAACAGCTCAATAAAAAAGACGTTAGTATCAAGTGACTTACATTTTTCTGTATTTCTATGACAAAAATAGTTCCACTAAAGCCACAGCAGAATAAAAAAATCTAAGGTAATTGCGACTTTTTAGCCTGCAATTCAGACTTTTTTTCTCAGAATTGCAAGATACAAAATATTGTCTATTTATCAGACTTTTTTTCAGAATTGCAAGATACAAACTCGCAATTCTAACTTTTTTCTCAGAATTACAATTATAAATTGCGCACATAAATAAGATACAATTTTGAGTTATAGTCAGAATTGCGAGAAACTTAATTATGAGAACATATCAGTCTTTTTTTCACCCTCAAAACTGGACTTTATAACTCGCAATTACGAGTTTATATCTCAGTTCTGAGAAGAAAAGTCTGAATTGCGAGATACATCATCACGTTTGCAAAAAAAGTCCGAGTTAGATATTATAATCGCAATTCTGACTTTATTTCTTGCAACTGTCAGTTTATATAATGCAATTTTGAGGAGAAAAAAAGGTCTGAATTGAGTGTATATCTTGCAATTCTGTCTTTATAACTCACAATTGTGAGTTTATATCAAGAAATTCAGAGAAAAAAGAACTGCAAGTTTATATCTCACAATTCTGACTTTATAATATGCCATTGCAAGTTTTTATCAAGCAATTCTGAGGAAAAATTCAGAATTGTTTATATCTTGCAATTGACTATAATTCACAATTGCGAATTTATATCTCGCAGTTCTGACTTAATTTCTCAGAACTGCAAATTTATCTCACAATTCTGACTTTATAACTGCAAGTTTATATCAAACAGTTCTGAGAAGAAAAGTCTAAATTGCGAGATACATCATCACGTTTGCAAAAAAAGTCAGAGTTAGATTTTATATCGCAATTCTGACTTTATTTCTTGCAACTGTCAGTTTATATCAAGAAATTCAGAGAAAAAAGAACTTCAAGTTTAAATCTCACAATTCTGACTTTATAACTTGCCATTGCAAGTTTTTATCAAGCAATTCTGAGGAAAAATTCAGAACTGTTTATAGCTTGCAGTTGACTATAATTCACAATTGCAAATTTATATCTCGCAGTTCTGACTTAATTTATCAGAACTGCAAATTTATCTCAATTCTGACTTTATAACTGCAAGTTTATATCAAACAGTTCTGAGAAAAAGTCAGAATTGCGATAATTAACTCACAATTCTAACTTTTTCCCACAAATACGACCGTCGCGCAATTTAGAATTTTTATTTTTATATTTTCTCAGAACTGTGAGGTATAAACTCGCAATTACGAGTTGCAAGTCGATAATTCAGAATTGCAAGTTTTTCAGAATTGTAAGATAATGTCGCAATAACATTTTTACCTTTTTTTTGTTTTGTTTTGCTTTTATATATATTTAGTAGCAGAAACCGGCTTTCATAGTTTTGCGTCTCTGAGCAATTCACAACGTTGTTTCGTTACTGAATTAATCAGCTGTTTAAACGAATCTGTTGAATGAATGACTCAATGACTCACTCATACAGTAATTTGCCGCCACGTGCTGGTGATTTTAGGTTTATAGTTAAAGTATATTCTCCCTTTTTTTCCTCAAAATCATTATTTACCATTTTTTTTAATTAAACATCAATACATTAAGTATGCATTTGTAACTCCATTCATGTCCTGCATTAAACAGTCTATGTACATGCATCTAAATGCCACTTCAGATGAAGATTCTGTGCCACTTCTTCCTTGCAAACACAAATTTTGTTGATACTGATTTCATTTGTTTGGTAACAGCCCTGTAGTGTCTTACTATTTGAATTTATTGACTAAATGTAAGACTCTGACACAGAAAAAGGTAAAAAGGTAAAAATCCATGAACATTTATTGAAAAAGTTACTAAACCTGCCAAAATATCACCACAATAACATGCTCAGCAAAATATTGTCTAATTATCGTTATTTACAAAGAATATTGAGGTATAATTTGTTTTTTGTCATCATCGCACACCCCTAGTTGTGACATTAAAACAATCTCCTCTGCAGTTTTTATAGTTGATGGTTAAATGCCCTCAGTTCAAATGTTTATTTTACAATTTATTGGTCGTTTGGTCACAGTCGCTCCGCCGAATTCAAAGGGCGTTCAGAGTCTGTCGCACATTTCAGTGGTGCACGAGTGGAAATAAAAGTGTGTCTGTGGCTACCGAAGGCCTTACTGAGAATCTCACAGCTCCTTCACAAAGAGCTTCTCTCTTCCACCAGAGCCCTGCACCTGCAACTAATCACTCTGCCTTCAAAGAGGACACACACACACAGTTTCTCGCTCTCTTCCTCTTTATCTCCTTGCCTGTATTCCTGTTTTGATGCTCTGGTTGGAGTGTGTAAAGACATCGCTAATGTTTCCCAGATGTGAACGGCTCTCCATGAAGAGAGAAAGCTAAAAGACTTGAGTATCTTTTGCAAATTAATTTTAAAAAAGCGTTCTGTTAGTCCCCTTGCACAAAGTTGCCTTTGTTCGCCATGCACTGTGTGTAAACGTGGAAACTGAGATGGCGTGTCTGGGGCAGTTGTGATCTCATGGCTGCTCGAGTGGAAATTTCTCACTCAAGGTGTTCAGAAGAATCGCTCTTTCATGCTAAAAAAAAGCTGATGATGTTTTACCTGTGGTATTTCTGTACTAACGCCGAACGTGTCCTCCTAGGCTCCTTCTGTCATGGCCTTCCCTGCCACGACGCCCACAGGAATGATGGGATACGCAATGGTGAGTGGAAACTGGGGATTTGTGCATTGCTCTGTTAGTGTCAGAAGTATTAGCTTTTTAGCTTTTCAACTCTTGTATATTCAGAGGCTGTAGTGATGCTGTCGGTCCCCACCGGAGCAGTGTGGGTGTGCAAAACAGTATGAAAGGCCCTCAAAGTCCGAAGCACCTCTTCATTGAGTGTAGGGCAACATTACAGGGACTTTTTCTTTCTGTGTGTTTTATCACATTATGGCTACACTGCTTTCTCCTCCATGAGCCTTTTTTTTTTTTTTTTAATTCATAATAATGTATTTTAAGTTTTATTTATTAAATATATATTATTTTAAATAAGCCTTTTTGTTTTTTTTAAACATGAAAGAGAACCCATGTTAACGTCCTTATAATTTTATTCATAATTATATATTTTTGTTTTATTTCTAATAAAATCTATTATTAGTATTATTAGGTCATATCATTAATTATATTTTAATAAATTTGTATTTGTTTATTTATTAAATATGAGGATCCATGTTAAAGTCTTTATAATTCTTAATAATTCTTCATAATTATGTATTTTCAAGTTTTCATTTTTAATAAAATAAATTTTGTTCTTCTTGTCACATAATTTATTATATTTTTAATTTAAAATTAAACTGTATTTGTTTATTTATTAAACATGAAAGAGCATCAATTTTAAAGTCATTATAATTGTAATATATTTACTCTATATTTATATACTTTTTTAAGCTTTATTTTTAATCAGATAAATTCTACGATTATTATTAATATTATGATTATGTTATAATTTATTATATTTTAAATTATATTTAAAAAGTTTTTAAGTTTTGTAAATAAATGAAATCAAATTTCTTACTCTTGTCATAATGTATTATATTTGAAATCGAAATTCATTTGTATTTATTTATTAAACATGAAAGAGTCCATGTTAAAGTCATTAAAATATTATTTTCTTCTTATGTCATAATTTATTATATTTTAAATTTAAAATTAAATTGTGTGTATTTACTAAACATGAAAGAGGATCCATTTTAAAGTCATTATAATTTTATTAATACTTTTTTTAAGCTTTATTTTTAATCAAATAAAGTGCATGATTATCATTACGATTATTATGTCATAATTTATTAAATTAGATTTAAATTGTATTTGTTTATTTAATGAACATGAAAGAGGACTCATGTTAAAGTTCTTATTTTATTTGATTATATATTTAAGTTTTATTTTTAATAAAAATCTAATGTCATAGAATTTCTTATTTGAAATTGAAATGAATTTGTATTTATTTATTAAACATTAAAGAGGACTCATGTTAAAGTCATTATAATTGCATACATAATTATACATTTGTTTTATTTTTAATAAAATAAATTGTATTTGTTATTATTAATTTATTATATTTTAAATTATAATTAAACTGTATTTATTAAACATAAAACAGGATCTATTTTAAAATCTTGATGTAGCGTAATTTTATTACACCTAATTTTATTACAATTAATTATATTTTTGTAGTAATTTTATTTTCAATAAAATGTTATTTTCATTACATGTAGTAGTATTATTGTTGTTGTTGTTGTTCTTGGTAATACAAAAAACATAATAACAAGCTATAATTTTATATTTTAAATAATAATTAAATTTATTTCTTTATTTCTTTTTATATAAATTACATTTATTTATTTATTTTTACTGCACTTAAATCCACTTGGACTGAGGCAGCACATAAGCATGATCCTTCTATCTCTAATCATAATTGAGCCTTTCCTTAAGACTTTTAGCCATCTTTTAGAAAATTACAATATTCTCAACAGAACCCAGTAATAAAGGTTGCATATGCCATACAGGTAAAGCAGCACAGGCCGTGGTTAATGGCTTAAAGAGAGGACGCCGCTCTGTAAATGATGCCTTTCAATAACACTTACATAACTGCTATTATGACTCATCCATTTTGGATCCTCCCGTCCAATCCTTCTATATGCCTCTTAAGAGTTGCAGGTTAGAACTAATATTAAAAAAAAAAACAGTCCAAAAACCCCAGACACCAAAAACAAAAGAGGTTTCTCTGTCTAACTTCTCCTGTCTACTGCATGTCATATAGCTCAGGTGGAGTTAAACAATAACTCCAGTCAGATCAAATGAGAACAGTGGGTTCAGACTGGCTCACATTTTTCTTTTCTGGGTCGCAGTACTGTCAGAATATGATATCAACAGAGGAAATTTGTAAGCCACTGGTATTTAAAGTTTAAGATACAAACACTGTGCCCCAAACAGTTTCTTTATTCCTTTAACTTTGGTTTCATTCCTTTCCAGCCCCCACAAATGGGCTCCGTGGCCATGATGACCCAGCCCACCATGATGTACACCCAGCCTGTGATGCGGCCGGCCAATCCCTTTGGCCCAGTCTCAGGGGCACAGGTATGATCTCACACACAATGAACAGTTTGGCCCACAAAATTGTAAGCCAATCAAATTTGTCCATTTCAAAGCACAGGTCTTTGCTTTTTGATAAATGTTTTTTGCATTTATCCAGCCCCATGATCCTTCTTGTAATAGAGCCATCCGCTCAACCCCGACTGATCACGCTCTATTCTAGAAGCCAGAGGCTCTATTCAGAATGCGCTCTAGTTTGTTCACCCTCATGTGCCATCGCAGCGCACTTCTGAATATGAAACCTAGCATTGTGGCCTTCACACATCTCTGGGGAAGGATATGTATTCCACACCGCACCAAATTCTCAGCTCGAAATACATATCGTGCCCCCCGCCACCCCTGCTTCATTTCTGCAAGTAGTGTTAGCGCAGGAAATCAGTACCATCTCACAGCTTCGCAGGGATTTTAGCGGCTAGAAAAGACCCTCTCTTTTATTCTTTAGCCTGTCTGGCTCTTAATGTTCCTCTTGTGTGTGTGTGTGTGAGTGTTTTCTGGCTGTCTCGGACCCCTTCAATCTCTCTCGTTCTTTCTGAACTAGCTCTCTACAGCCTCTAGTCCTTCCAGTTCAAGTCCTCTCAGAGCTCCGGGACAGGACCCTTTTGCACAGCTGTCTCTGAAGGATTTCCTTTAGAGCGTCTTTAGGTACAGGATGTCTCCTTTGTGTGTGTGATTGATCGACAGGTGCTTTTTGCTTTCTAACAGTGTTTGTGTGTTGAACTCTTACCCCTGTTTTTTTCCATGTGCTGAAATGCTGATGTTTTCGGTTTACATCAACATGATGTGATTTGTAAATTCAGCTTCAGCTTCAACAGCCATTTTTATGCTTTAAGGGTACACCGTCAAGCTCTTTACGTTTATTTACAATCATGTGTGATTTTGTTCTGTTGTTCCTTTTGATTTAAAGGGGTCATGTGGAATCAAATCTTTTTAAAGTCATCTGAGTGTTGTTTTGTGTTATCAAAAAAATTAAAATTTAGGGTAGGACTTGGTTCTTTCCAAGAGTTACTGAACTGAATGTGAGCTTGTAATAGTGGTTGTAGATAAGGTACATTTTCATTTGATGCCATATTTAAACTTTATCCCCACTCCAAAAACTATTTATCAAAGCTAAGCAGCTTAAAATGATTAATTCTGAACTTCTACAACTTGGTCTATTCAGTCACATTGATGTTTTAAAGGAATAGTTCACCAAAAAATGAAAATTCTGTCATTAATTACTCACCCTTTTGTTGTTCCAAACCCGTAAGACCTTTGTTCATCTTCGCAACACAAATAAAGATATTTTTGATGAAATCCGAAAGCTTTCTGACCCTGCATAGATAGCAACGCAACTACCACGTTCAAGGCCCAGAAAGGTAGTAAGGACATCATTAAAATAGTCCTTTGCTGCCTCCGAAAGCCTAGACAGCTGACTATTCAGTGACTATGCAGGCAGCGTTTTTGCACCAAGGCACCTCATGAAACATATTTCGGACCGGCTTCTGAGGCAGCATAATGGTTTAATGATCTAAAACAAAATAGAACGAGTTTTGATGATAACAAAACAAATATTTAATTACTATAATACTGATTTCTCGCTAAAAATACCATCAAAAGTGCAAAAAATGAGTCAGAAATATACATTTACACCAGTATTGCCAAGTCTGCGGTTTTCCCGTGGAATTGGGCTACTTTAACATTGTTGCTGTGGGTTGTTTTTCATGTTCGCGGGTTGAAGCAACCCCAATAACGCAATATTTAGCCCCTGGAATGCTAATTTGACCAGGGGAACTCTGCTAAAGAATGTGTATTTTACCCCCTGGAAATCATTTCTTTTTTTTTTAATTGAGGACCACCCTCAAAACGTGATTGGGATAATTTTGAATAGCAATTGGGTGAAAACCTGGCAACCCTGATTTACACATAAAATGACCTGAAAGTGCAGCTTTCAGACGCCATCTTTATTTTTTAGCTCAACCGTCACGGAATGGAATGCACAGAATTGTGGGATATCAAAGGCAGCGAAGGATACATCTATGCTGCTTTCAAAGACAGGAAGTGAAACCCAAATTGGCCCTGCCCCTTCCCCTGCCTTGGAATGCTGCCTCCGAAGGCAGCATTATAGAGCTTTCAGACGCAGCCCATATGACATCAGCAGTTTAACTCTAATCGAAGTGTAGTAACATCTACAAGCATTATGAGTGCTCCTGAGATAAATTTCAAGTGTTCCAGAAAAGGGTATGAATACTTATGCAGTGGAATGGTTTCAGTGTTTTTATTACTAATGAATTTGAAAAGTTGTTACAAACCTGTTTTATGCTTTGTCATTATGGTGTATGGAGTGTAGATTGATGTGGAAAAAAGTAATTTAAAGCAGTTTAAAGGAACACTCCCCTTTTTTTAAAACAGGCTCATTGTCCAACTCCCCTAGAGTTAAACAGTTGAGCTTTACCTTTTTTGAATCCATTCAGCCGATCTCCGGGTCTGGCGGTAGCACTTTCAGCATAGCTTAGCACAGATCATTGAATCTGATTAGACCGACAGCATCTCACTCAAAAATGACCATATATAATGACGGCATTTTTCCTCTTTATAACTTGACTCTTCTGTAGTTACATTGTGTACAAAGACAGACGAAAAATGAAAAGTTGAAATTTTCTAGGTTGATATGGCTAGGAACTATATTCTCATTCCAGCATAATAATCAAGGAACTTTGCTGCCGTACCATGCAGCAGGCGCAATGATATTACGCAGCCGTCAACTCTGCCGGCTGCAACTCTGCATCTACACAAACTTAGTGCCGGTCACTTTCAGGCGCTGCGTAATATCATTGCGCCTGCTGCACCCATGGTACGGCAACAAAGTTCCTTGATCATTAAGCCGGAATGAGAGTATAGTTCCTAGCCATATCAACCTAGAAAATTTCAACTTTTCATTTTTCGTCTGTCTTTGTACATAATGTAACTACAGTAGAGTCAAGTTTTAAATAGGAAAAATATTGAAACTCTTTGGTCATTTTTGAGCGAGATGCTAACGGTCTAATCGGATTCAATCATCTATGCTAAGCTATGCTAAAAGTGCTACCGCCAGACCCGGAGATCGGCTGAATGGATTGAAAAACGGTAAAACTCAACTGTTTAACTCTAGGAGAGTTGGAAAATGAGCCTGTTTTCAAAAAAAGTAGAGTGTTCCTTTAAACAAACACAATTCTTGTCAAGAAAAAAAAGAGACAGAAGCAGCAGTTGTGAGTGGGGTGGCCAACCGTAGCCCCAACTCTGCTTTAACTGCTAAACATTTTTAACTCTGTTAAACTGGAAAAATGAATCACCTGCATATAAATTACTACTTTATATGCTTTTAAACAAGTATCTCTTAACCTCATCACACAAGCGCTATTGTTGTGCCCTCCAGTAGTTTCTTGTTTTGTCTTCTCCGTTTCTTTTCAAACTGTGAAGCAATGACCCTGGACAGTGTGAGCTGAGTGGTTTAGAAATCTAGTACATGTGTTATTTCTAAGCATTAGTAATGGTTTTGGTACAAATAAATCTTTGAGGAAGATGACATGACCCCTTTAAGTTCTAATCCTTTTTGTAGTAATTTATCATGAGTTGCCCTTCATAAACTCATCTCATCATTTGTTGGCTGCTTTACTGTATATATCCGCCTATTCAGTGCATTTAGTGACATTATGTAAAATTCCAGTGGTCAGTCAGTCACCCAACAAACATTGAAACATTTTTGGTATAAAATCTCATAATATGTTTGTTCATCACAAAAACATGTTAACGGTATCAGTAAATGTGCATTTCTTTGATTCCAGATGCAGTTCATGTAGGCGAAGGAGGGTTGGCGCTTCCCAAGAATGAATTATACGGCAAATCTCAAACCTTTAATCTCTCTCCAGTTGGCTATTCAACTCTTCATGGAGAGTTCTGCCCCAGTACAAACCTGTACAGGAATCAGAGGGAGGGGTGGGAGGGGCATTATGGGATACGACGGGTGGGGTTGGGAGGGGTAAGACTTTGTTGCCCAGAAATGGAGGACACGGCGCTCATTTTGTAATTTGTCACGGTAAAACTTATCGTAGCGTCTGTAAGGAAACACACGGGTGTTGAGAAAGTGCCGGAATGTGGGTTTTCACGCAAAACACGGCTTCACTATTTTTTTTCCATGGAATGGCAAAAAGAGGGATCGGGGAGGGATTTGGGTGTAGTTCTGTCTTTATCCGATCACCAATCGAGCATTACCTGATTTAACTGTCATCACAAACTAGAAATTCTAACATCGGTTTCTATGATTTCTACTTTTTTATGTTATGAAAACGTTTGCAGTAGACATTCCTTGTGTATTGTCTGTATTTATTTATGATTTACCCACTGAGGACATGAAATGAATAATCTTTTGCTTTTCAACTCTTCCTTACGGGAGTTGTTTCGAATTATGCGTTCATATGGGTATGATTGGTTGTATAATTCGGATTTTGAGTGACTGAATTATAAAAAATATATATATAATATAAAAAAACGGGGGGAAATGGACACCTTTTAAACTGACTGATACAGCACTAAGTATTCTGAGAAGCAGTTGTATGTCTAGTGCAATTTCTTTGTAGCTCAAACGCTCACCGCCCTCCATTCGTAACGGACATAGGATCAAATGTACGAATCATTACGCCACATAGTCAGTTCTGTGCCCCGGGGAGGTGTGGGTGGGTGGGTGGGTTTTTGTGAGGGAGCATTTAGCAAAGCACTACATTTGTGATTCAGCGACACTGCATTTGGGGACGATCTCTATTGCTTTTCTGCTTGGCATGTCATTATTTTACATTTGACAGTTATATGGCTGCCTTTTCAACCTGAATGTGCAGATTCGCCTTCATTTTCGGCCCATCCGGGAGGAGAACAGTTGTGTGTGTGTGTTTGTGGGTGCGAGTGTGCGAATGTGAGCGAGAAACGCAGGTATCGGGACGGGGTCGGTAGTGTCTAGCCGTAGGTCCAGTAGCGTGACGAAAGGGGGCGCTGTTGATCAGTGCTCAGTGTACATAAAACAGGCCCCGTCCAATAGGGAAGTACACCAAGGGTGGTCTGAAAATGAGGGCGATTCTATCCATTGATTTACCATATTTACTGTGTCATCCCTGCAGATTATATTTTGTTTATATGACAAAAAAAATGAAGCAGAATTTGGGTGATTTTCAAATAAAGTGCAGCTTCCACAGAATTGTTTGTTTGATTTATTGATTCATCCATTTTTTTATATTATTTATGTTCTGTGTGTGTGTGTATGTATATATGTTATTAAAGAAGTTTCTTGTGCTCAAAAGTTCAATTTGTTTGCTAAAAAATACAGAAAAAAAGTAATGCCATATTGCAATTTAAAATAAGTTTTCTATATTATTTATTAAAATCTTATGAATTTTCATCAACCATGGTTGTTCTGCTTAAGTTTTTTGGAACCTGTGGTACTTTTTTTTTTTTTTTTTTTTTTTTAAGCAGATTTTTTTCATGAGTAAAGTTAAAAAAGAACATTTATTCAAAATAAAAATATTTTCTAATAAAAAAGTCATTACTATAACTTTATCAATTTAACACATCTTTACTGAATAAAAGTATTAATATCGTTATATCGTTTCCAGCATTATTGATAAAACAGCATATGATTTGTGAAAAATCATGTGACACTGAAGACTGGAGTAATGATGCTTAAAATTCAGCTTTGCATCGCAGGAATAAATTCTATTTTTTAAGTATATTAAAACAGAAAACCACTATTTTAAATCTATCTATCTATCTATATATATCTATATATATATTTGTGTTTTTTGTATTTTTAATCAAATAAATGCAGCCTTGATGAGCAGAAAAGGCTTCTTTAAAAACATTAAAAATCTTACTGATCCCAAATGTTTGAATGGCAGTATATATTATTAAATCTAAAATAAATATGATTAATTGATATAATTACAAACATATTTAAGATACATGTAATTATATATTTGTTGGTTTATTTTTTTTAAATTTGCCATTCTTGTGTTTTAATTCTCATCCAACAATTGCTGAATTTCAAAGGTGTCATTCATAGATTCATCAGCTTCTCCGCACTGTGAATCTGACTGTTTAAACTCTCTATGAATGATGTCTGTTGTAACCGGCCACCTTTCAGTTTGCAGCAGGTCAAAGGTCGTCATCTCGTCCATGTCTGCAGGGTCATTCGGCGGTGGATGCAGGGGGTATGCTTTACCTGTCACGCACAGCAGCTTCTGCTCCAGCCGGCCCAGATGAGTCGGTCCCTTCACACAAACGCAGAACGTTAAAGCGGGTTCCAGTTTGGCTTCACAAACAAGGGTAGCGACTGTTCCCCATCCCTACTTGTTTCATCTATATTCTAGCCCATGATGCCTGGAAATGGCAGTGGGAAAATCACAGACACTGTTTCCACAGACCTTATCTTGCTTATGTGCCACTGAGAGGGCCTTTTTAAGTTTTGCTGCCTTTGGCAGAGATCCTTTCTGGGTATTTTGCCTGATAATATCTCAAACATAAGCACAGAGGCCCCTTCTGAGGTAGTCGTGCATTTGTTGATAATCAAAAATTAATGACCGTTTATTGATGCCATCTTCACCCTTAATCTTACTAGGTGGGGCGAACACAGCCAGCATTGTCTATGAATGTGGTACAATTCGTTACCGTGAAATCAGTCTGACTGTTGAACATCTTGCTAAAGTCAGGAGGGGTGGAGGAAGTTGAGGTGGTCGCATCACTTTTCTGAGCGCCTTCAACTTCTGCTAATGGCTGGAGCGAATACGGGGGTCTGTTGACCAGCTCTGGAAAGGAATAGACATTACACGTGATTAATGAAAGGTATTTGATGGCCAATGTCAATGTAGTACGTGTAGCTGTTAGCTCTATATAAGCCTGCACTCAGAGGCCATTAAGTTTAAACTGCTGAGGACATGAAGTTTTGAGCGGTAATGAAAACACAGCTGCCCTGTAATGTATTGTGGATGTAATGACAAGACTTCCTCTGCTTTGGGAGCCATTAGTGAGGGCTGAATGGTGCCAGTGGCAGCATTCAGAGTCACCCCATTCTTTGTAAAAACTGCTAATACTGGGCTATGGTATGTATTTTTTTTTTATTTCATGATTTCTTGACTCATGTTCAAAGCCCAGAAAGGCAGTAAGGACATTGTTAAAACAGCAAATGTAACATCAGCGGTTCAACCGTTATGTTACTAAGCTTCGAAAATACTTTTTGTGCGCAAAGAAAACAAAAATAATGAAGATGCATCGCGGTACGTTACTCTTGTGAACGCGCGTCGAAGACTGTCACAGAGGAAAAGAAATAGTTGAATAAAATCGTTATTTTTGTTTTCTTTGCGCACACATAGTATTCTTGTAGTTTTATAACATATATAACGATGTAACTGTTAGGCTAAAAGCAACAAGCATGCCTATTTGGCTCAGCGCCAGACGAGGCGCAAAAGCACGTTAGAATTTAGCAGTTAAAGTTTAAATACACTGTCCACATCGAATGGTTAAAATGAACAAGTTTTGGGGGGAGTAAGTCAAATAGAATCTGAGGTGGTACAAATCAGATCGGAGCGGTACCCCTCGGTTGAAATCGCATTCGAATTAGCTTTTCACGTTTAAAATCGTATTCCAGGGGTGAAGGGGTCGGTCCTTCAGATCATTGCAGGGGGGGCTTCAGGACGTCATAGGACATCATCCCCTTGACGCCGGGCCTGTGACAGATGGAGGCACTGGCATGGTCGCTTGCTCTTAAAATACCGTCATTTTTGGTCATACAGATAAGAATAATAGGCATCTTTCGAATCTATAAAGACTCTCCGTGTATACTTGGTTTAGAGACATGAAAAATGTATTTATAGAGAAATGTCTACTTTCAAATGGACCAATTCAAATAGGAAACGTGTGTTTGTTTGCATGGATGATTTACATGAAATTTAATGTGTGTGCAATGCACACTGTGCATTTGTTTAAGGTGGCTTTCAGTTAAATAATAATAATAATAAAAAACTATATTTTGAATTTTTACTCAACATATTTTGGGCATGCTGTGATCTGTACTGTACTTTTTTACTGTAACTGACAGATTCCGGCCAAAAAAACACAATATGGGAGTGGGAGTCATTCTTCCGGGATTGGGACGGGACAGGATTTTTTTTTTGTGGGAGTGGGACGGGAGAGCTTTGAAAATCCACATCCGTGTCACCCTCTAGTTTGAACCACTTCTGTTACATGGACTATTTTATCAATGTCCGTACTACCTTTCTAGGCCTTGAACATGAACACGTCTGTTGCATTGCTGTCTATGCACGGTGAGAAAGCTTTCGGATTTCATCAAAAATATCTTAATTTGTGCTCCGAACATGAATGAAGGTCTTACAGGTTTGGAACGACATGAGGGCGAGTAATTAATGACAGAATTATAATTTTTGGGTGAATGGAGCTAATGGAGCTAGTCAGTTTGTAACTCAGAAGAAAATTAGCACTGTATCATTTAACATTTTCCTACGGGTTTTTAAAATAACGACGTAAAATAAAGGTATGACCACATTTACTGTTGCTTTGCAAAATAAATAAATAAATAAAAAAAAATAAACAAATGCAGACAATCCAGTCATTTCAAGGGGAATTTGTGTAATTGGGAGTTTTGTATGGTATCATTACGTGAGTCGTGTAATTCCTGACAGAATGTTACAAGATAAGAAACATTTTGCGTTTTCTACATATTAGGCTTACAAATAAGAGTGAATGTGAGCATATATTATATTTTGCTATTAATTCAAAATTATTACTTTCCAACTTGAAGAAGTAATAGTCTTTAATTTTTCTTTACTCAGATACCTCCAAGGATCCAGCATTAGCCGAACAACTGCCACTGAGATGAATAGGAATTTCTCCTGGTATTTTTACATGGCATGTTACGCTTGTCCGTTTCAGTATGTCTGCTGTTATGGTGCCATCTATTGGTTATAAAATGCCAATGCAAAATAATTATAAACCACCATGTGTTCAATTAAATCCTTCTATATTTTTAGACTGAACACTATTATTAGGGATGTTTGGATTGCTTGATGTTTCTTCAAGGCTTATTTTCATTATGTTCCTATCCATATTGTGAGTGTCATGGGACCCAAAGCTAGCAGATTGTGCAAGAAACTCATTACCTGGGATGAGGGAAACAAGATCCAAGATCTCCTCTTCTAACTTCTGGACGGTGGATTCCAACTCTGCAACCTTCTCTTTATAAAGGGGAACCTGATATGGATGATTAACTGCATTGTATCTTCGCATGTACAAAAAGATATGTCAAATAGAACCTAAAATGGACCACACCTGTTTTTTCAGGAAACGCATTTCTTTAATCGCCATTTTACTCTCATTATCAAGGTTTTCATTTGCTCTCTGAAACATAAAGAGAGTTTCAGTACCTCAGAACAGTTGGAATAGTCACAATTCAGACAACAATAACGTCCGCAGTACCTTAAAGGCAAGCCGAATTCCATCCTTTAAACTCTGTGCTACCTTTTGCTCGGTTTCATCGATGGCCACAACCAGAGATTTCTGAAAATATTCTGGATATTTTTTATTAAATTATTTGTGTTATTACCTTAAAGAATCTGCAAAATGTCATTCATTTTAAAAAGATGATTTATTTTTTGTTTAGTAGTACTGTAGTCTCTAAGACAAAATATTACCTGAAATTTGTGAAGTAATTTATTTATTTATTTATTTTTTATAAATTCCACTATTTATTTTTCCAATGATTTAAAATTATTATTAGCATTCTGCAGGATTACTGTAAACTTATGACCACAACTGTATAATGTATAGTATAACGTGATAATTAACCATAATGAATATGTGTTCCGACTGCTGTAAAGTGAAAGTAGAAAATAGAAAACACACCTGATATCTCCTGAAAAATCCTTTGTGTTAAGGCAATATCTTTTTCCAGTTTTGCTATCTTTTGCTGGTCTTTAATGCTACCCTCGTTCTTATACTGTAGCCATGCCTCCCGTTCTGCCTGCAGTTCCTTCACTTGCACCTGCAGACTTGCAAGCTTACAACGGAGATCTAAATATTAAAAAAAATACTGCATTAACCCCACACACTCCTTTTAAAATGCTCACTGAGCCACAGCAGTGTACATTTGTGCATACTTTATGATCATATATAACCAAAAAAAAGTAGTCCATACATGTTGTGCACTATATTCCTGTATTCCTACGTTTTCTGTAGCCATTTTCTGTATGATTTATTCACTGTAAAGTCTGCAGCTTGATACATTCTTATTAACAGTTTTATGAACTTAACTATCGTTTCACTCAGAAGATCTGACTCTTGAATAATCTGATCCCAAACTGGACCTTGCTGACTCATGGCTTTAGATTAAATTATGAATATAGCTCACAAGTCATATTTAATTAGGGGTTCAAGTGCATAGCAGCAATCTCTACGTAAAACTGATCGGGCATACCAAACCATAAGTCATAGAGACTTGAAAATTGGAGGGATGGTAGTAATCACACCGCCTACAACGTGACCAAGGCTCAGCCCAATTGGCCTGACAGGGGCGCTACAGTGATCAAAAGTACGAAATCGCTTATAACTCCTAAACCGTCAGTCGCAGGCTCAGGGCAAAATTTTTGGGTACTTCGCATTTTTTACAAAAAACATACTTTTGCTAACTAGTCCTAGGTTTTTCGCCCAATCAGAACCAAACCAGTGCAGAAAGATTCTCTGGAGAGTAAATATCAATCATTATCAAAAAAAAGTTGAACATTTGACTCACTGTTGCAAAGGGACGCCAAAATGTTCAAAAGGGGCAGGACCACTTTTAGTAAAATGCTTATAACTCCTGAACGGAATGAGACATCTTCGACAACCTCAGAACACCTATGTAAGAGCAGGAAATCGTGGAGCTTGGCCACTTGGTGGTGCTATTAGAGGGGAAAAAAAAAACATAAAAATGGCTATGAAAATCGGTGTGCACGGTTTTGGTCCGAAGTGCCACAAGCGTCTACAAGGACATTTGCGTTCCTCAAAAAACATGGCCGATGAAGTTTGAGCACCAGTTAGATGAGGTTAACGGAGGCTGATTGGAACGAAACACAGTGGACATGTTTGAATTATGGCCCCAAAAGTCTGAGAGGAATTTGAAAGAAATCAGCCACTGGCAGAGGCGATATTGCATTTTTCATGGGCGTAAACTATTGTACGTCGCGCGGCCTTTCGCACATCTGTGCAATATTCGTATTATACGATAGAATTCCTCATTCCAGACAACTTTGCCTCTAGAACCACTGCTGTCAATCAAATACTTTTGCAAACTAGTCCAAGGTTTTTCGCTTGATCTGGAAAAAAACACTGAATTATTCTCTGGACTCTCTAGGCTAATAATTATCAAAAAAATGTTGACATTTACCCTTTGGGAAGCTATAATGGGGTTGTTTAGAAAAGGGGCCTGTCCAAATGTACCCAAAATCCCATAAAGCCTAAAGGAAAACTCAAAACTTAACGAAACCTGCTGAGCACAGGCGACAGGTGATTCTAAACAAGCATGCAAAGATTTAAGGGGATCGGACCACAGCTGCTGCTATAATAATCATAAACTTTAAAAAATATTACATTTCTTTAGTAAGTTACCTGGGCCTTGAACATGTCAGTTGCATTGCTGTTTATGCAGGGTCAGAAAGCTCTCAGATTTCATCAGAAATATCTTACTTTTTGTTCTGAGGATGTTTGTTTTTGGGTGAACTAGCTCTTTAAGCTAGACAGTGATATTAAAATGTTCTTGCTTGTACACAGTATGTTTTATTAATAATGTGTACTAAATTTGGTTTTTACTATCACCATCTTAGTTCATAAATCCACTCCTGAAACACGGCTTTATAAGTTGTTGAATATAGTGTATGAGTTATATGAAGTTGTTTTATATTCATTTATGGTATTTTTTGCATCATTTTTTAAGTTTTGTATGATTCAGTCCCCATTTGTTGTAACACGAGGGTATGTAAATGATGACAGAGTCATTTCTGAGTAAACTATTCTATCAAAACTTTGTTATTGTCACTCATGTACCTTCTAGTTCTTTCTCTTGCTTGCGTTTTAGCTCCAGGTTCTCTTGGGCCACCCGCTTCACTTGCTCTTCATCTTCCCGCTGCTTTTGCTCCAGGTTCCTCTCGTGTTCCTTCGTCTGTTTCTGCAGTTCACGCACATGACCTTTATGCTCTTCTCTCAGCTGCTCCTGCTGCAGACACATGGTTAGTCTTTAGAGTTTAGTCTTCCTCCATTATCTTCACAAACATAAAGTCGCCACTTACCAGCTTTATCAGGTTTTGCTTCTTATCTTCTAGTTGGGATACTTCTTCCTCAAATTCTTTAATCTCTTTCTTTTTAACCTGAATCCTATTAGAAATAAAGATGTAAGGTCACGGAAACAGACAAATGATAGACAATATTATCAATTCCGTACTAACTGGAAATGTATGAAGGCCTCTGACAGAGCTGTTGTATCTAACGTCTTGCTCATTTTCCCTCACGCCAGGAAATTATCATCTTTAATATGAAAAACAAACAAAAACAACAGTGTTTATTTCACTTTCAAAGATACGATGTTAAGATAACAATCTGTGAGTAAGCAAACAATATAAAAGCCTACCTATAAGCCGCGTCTTCTTTTTTACTCTACGTATTTAGTTTTAATACTCCTTGTTTACACGTTGTTACGGAAACTAACCGCCGCTGTGAACTCGTTCAGCAGGGGGCGCCAACAAGCGCCACTTTAAAAGGGTTATAGAAGTTTTTAAAACAGATCAACAAATAAAAAAGAAATTGATTTGCATTTAAGACGACCGAATAGTGGTTAAATTCAAGGTAAATAATACACTGACGAGCTTAATGTTCAACATTCGAGTTACCTCAGGTCAAGCATATTAGCCTACCTTGTTTACTTTTTCTTAAAACATTTTATACATTTTATTTTAAACATTATTTTGTACATAAAATCACATTTGGCCAATATACACAACCAGTCAAACGTTTTTGAACAGTAAGGTTTTTAATGTTTTTTTTTTTTTTTTCTTTTCTTTTAAAGAAGTCTCTTCTACAGCAAAAGCAGTAATATTGTGAAATATTTTTAATATTTAAAATAACTGCTTTCTATTTTAATATATTTTAAAATGTCATTTATTCCTGTGATCAAAATTACTCCAGTCGTCAGTGTCACAAGATCCTTTAGAAATCATTCTAATATGCTGATTTGCTGTTCAAGAAACATTGATTATTAATAGTATTATAATCTATATTTAAAACAGTTGAGTACATTTTTTCATGATTCTTTGATGAATAGATCCAAAGGTCAGAATTTATCTGAAATAAAAAAGCTTTTGTAACAGTGAGTATTGGAGCTGAAGTTTTTTTTTTTTTTTTTTGCTGTTCTTTTAAACTTTCTGTTCATCAAAGAAACTTGAAAAAATTCTACTCAGCTGTTTTCAACATAATAATAATAATAATAATAATAAATAATAATAATATTTAGTGCTGTCAAATGATTACTAAAAGTTTTTGTTTCCATAATATATGTGTGCACAGTGTATATTTATTATGTATATATAAATACACACAAATGCATAGTTATATTTAAGAAAATTGTTATATTTATATATTAAAAATATTTATCTGTAATGTTATTTATATGGATAAAAGGTATACATTTAAATGCATGTAAATATTTTCTAAATATATACTGTATGTGTGTGTATTTTGTGTAAATACATTTTTGTTTATATGTATAATATAATAAAATATAATATTATATTATATGCTAATTTATTTATTTTATTTATTTGCTTTATTTGCCATATACTTTTAACAATACATCAGAATATTAGAAAATACTCTCAGTATTTTACATTCTGATATTCTCATGTATTATTTCCATTAGGCTCATACACAACTTTAAGTCGTATGTGCTGAAGTTCAGGGAAGTCTGATGAAATAAACCTACTCACGTTCCTTAAACACTCTGATTCACCGACTGAAGACTATAAGCAGTGACGCTATAGATAATGTCTAATTTTCTCACACATTTACTTAATAGGTGCCTCATTAAAGGATGCACAGGATGTTTAGTGCTGTCATCAGAAGGACATTTAACGACATAATGATATATATGGCACGTGCGTGTGACAGAATTAAAAGTTTATGAGAATGACAGAGCGTGACCACGCCTTTATGAACGCGCATAGTGGATGTGTGTCAAAACTAAGTGAACCTCCTACCTAGACAGCATTTCTGGATAGCGTTCAGAGCTCGCCACAAGTTAACCAACGGCATTTTTAGCTCTTACTAGTTGTTCACACACAAGCAGTGTGCAGTTTTTGGAGTGGAGGAGCCCACACACCCACTGGTGAACACACGCCTCACTTTAAAGCTGGAGATTTAAACATTTTGTTTCACATCAGCAAGTGACAGCAAATGGATTATTACAGTCGTTTGGTGTTTCAGATGTTACAGTGAAGCTGCCACACAAGCAAGATTTTCAGGTAAACTTTCGCTTGTCAGCTGTTTTATTTAATCTTAATAGTTACTGTTTTTATCTTTTAAGACTTGACTCTGCTTAACAGTTTCCTTGCAGTGAGTTGGAGGTTTTGCTGCATGCTGTGACAGGGATGGGTTCTGTTTCAACAGGCGCTCATTTCATTATGTTGTTTTCATGTCTGGATTTTTGTGTTTTTATCTCTGGAGCCACTGCGAATTTTCCTCATTTCCTGCTTCCTTAATCTGCTAATTCTTGTAAAGCTATTTAGGAAAGAATGCGGAATATTTATTTACAATCAGATCAAACAGTGATTAGTTACATGACTGCTTCTAGAGGACTCTGTCTGAAAGACAGAATCAGTTTATTCCATTTTGTTCCACAGAAAACTACTAAAACGTTACATTTTGAAAACATAAAGTAAGCATTGCTTTGGTTTAAGATAGGTTCCTCTCAAAAAGCAAAAAGCTGAATTATGTCATATTTAGCTGTAATTTGATAATGCTGGTTTGGCACACCATTTACAGTAACTAGGACTTTTAAAAAATCTTACTTAAGTCTTACTCTTAGTCACTAATGCTTAAAACCCTGAAAAACGGGTTGTAACACAGTTAAATTGCACACTTGTAATAAGTCAACCCAAACCAGGTGGCAACCCATTGTTATGGTACATGCCTTAAAGGGATGTGGAATAGGCAAATGGTTAACATGTATTATTCATGTTTACTTTGTCTGGATGAGACTAGTTCTTCTCCATTTTGGTAATGGCGTATCACTTGGCAAGTTCTGATTTATGGATCCCGCCTCAGGTGAGAATCATCCCACCAGTGTTGTCATGACATGCCTTTCTCAAAACCACTGGACACTTAAACGCTTTACTGTGTCATTTTTAAATCTAATGTGTACTGAGAAAAATCATTTAGCAGTGTTTTTAGATTAGAAATTAGTATTTAGGAAAATACTGTTACTAAAGAATCTAAAGAATCAGTTCTTCTTGGAACAATCTGAAATGAATTTATGTGTGCATTTGTATGTGTAAACCGTGTAGAGGCGTTTTTCATGGAAATGACTCATAGAAGAAAATGACTCGGGAACAGGTTTCCAAAATAGGAAAGTAACAACAAACTTCCGCTCTGTCTGGAATGTATCATAGCTTTATCTAGAAACCCAGATATGCCCGTGCAAGACATTGGTAGTGTGGTTGGAACTTATTGCTGTTCATTTTACCTTGCTGTTTATTTTTGTGCATTTAACATTAAATGTAACCTGATTGCACAGAATTATGCAAGCCAAATTATTTTGACTGGACAGAAATCTAATACATTGTCATGGTAAAATATGCAAATAAATAAAATACGTTTTGTTTTGTTTTTTAGCTTTTTGTAGACTATTTATAAGATTTATATTATTGTAGACTTACATTTTAAATAGAAATTTTACAAATACATTTTAAATACAGTTTATTTACAAGTTACTGGCACAATGCAATGAGAAGGAATTTGTCTCTAATTATTGTACAAAGTTTTTTCGTCATTTATTCTATTTATTATATTACCTTATCCAGACATGTGGAAAAAATATCATAATTCCAGTTCTTTGAATGGTTTAGACATGTTCCTGTTTTTTTTTTTCATGGGTTCCTAAACTGTTTTTTAGAAACGCAGACTGTTCAAATTGATACCATTTGTGTGCTGCCACCTAATTTGAGTTAAGTGTAATTTAATTTAGGAATAAAAGAGTCTTTGACTGTGCTCTTTGCTCTGAGAAGCAGCCAGTACCCGTAACCTCTGATAGTCATCTGACAATGCCATGTCACATGTCCAGCGCTAAGCACATACTGTATGGACCGGAGCTGATATGGAGAAACAATATGTCATTTCAGATGTTTAGGGAAGCGCAGATGATGCTTTAAGCAGACATCTTAAAACCCCAGCTCACGGATTCATTGGGAACAATTAGGATCATGTGATGGTCAGAAGAATGCTCAGGAAAGACATAGATCTTTGTAAGCCAAGCTCATGTTTTTTTTTTTTTTTTTTTAATTTGTTGAAACTCTTTCTGTGTTTCAGGTGCAGGTGCTTCTCTAACATTCTCCATGATGTGATGGAGTGACTGATAAAGCATCAGCCTTCAAGTTGCCCACAGTGATGCTCTTGACACCTTCGGTGAACCAGTCAGAGGCGAACTGAGACTCATCTGTTAGCATCACTTACCCTGAAGCCATTCATCATGATTGACCTGAGCTATCTGACAGAGGAAGAGCAAGAGATGATCTTGGCAGTGCTGAAGAGAGATGCAGAGCTTAAGAAGTTGGAAGAACAAAGGATCAAGTGAGTTTAGCAGAAAGGTTCCTTGGTGAATGAAGAAAATAAATCTGCCCTAACCATGTATAATCAGGCATAACTAGTTAATAAAGCGATAATCCACCTATTACTCAACCTAATGGGCTATTCACACAGAATGCTTTTTTTCCATTTCATGTTTACCCTTTTTTCTTTGTTTTTGTATGTAAACAGATGGATGTCTTATTGGAGAACACTGGGGTCCAAATAACACTGCAAACCATTTATGCAATAAAAACAGAGACATTTTTCTTCTCATATCTTCTTTTATGTTCCATAGAAAGTCAGACAGGTTTAGAAGAACAGAAGGATAAGAAAATGATGACAGAATTTTCATTTTTGGGTGAACCATATATATATTATATTATAAAAATAGAAATAAAAATAATAATAATGATATTGCATAAAATATTATGCTAAATAATAAATTGCAACTGACCATATTATCGCGCATAGTTGGGATAGTAAACTACATATGCCTAAAAAAAATCATAAAGCCATTCATACCATCAAACTGTTTAATATTTTGCCATACATTGATCTGTCACAGATGCAAACATGAAAAGGTTGCATGACATGCTGTCATCCTTAACATGAACAAATGTCTGAAAAGAAAATGATAAAAGATATGACCCAGACTACGTTAAATATGGGTTACAGGTTTATTTGCCAATTGGTGTCCAACATAATATATGACCCACGACTACAAAACCAGTCATAAGGGTTGTTTTTTTTTTTTGAAAAATTTGTAAATAAGCTTTACATTGATGTATGGTTTGTTAGGATAAGACAATATTTGTCAGAGATACAGCTATTTGAAAATCTAGAATCTGAGGATGCAAAAAAATCGAAATACTGAGAAAATCGCCTTTAAGTTGCAATGCATATTACTAATCAAACGTTAAGTTTTTATATATTTAAGGTAGCAAATTTACAAAATATCTTCATGGAATATGATCTTTACTTGATATCCTAATGATTTTTGGCATAGAAGAAATTTTGACCCATACAATGTATTTTTGGCTATTGCTACAAATATACCCATGCTACTTAAGACTGGTTTTGTGGTCCAGGGTCACATATCTGGGTCCTAAAAAAACAAACAAAACAAAACCAGTTTCAGTTCTCATAGTTAAACAGTCTTGACTAACAGTTTACAGTTTAGACAGTTTCTAAAATTAGTCCATGTGGCTGTCACTGCTCAAGCTCAGTCTGTAATGCTGGAACCTCAGGATGTTTTTGTTCTATGACCATTTATATATTTGTGTTTATGTGTGTTTATGTATTTATTTATTCATTTGTTGTCCTTTTAGGCAGCTTCGTAAGAATGAGCGTGACAGAAGCAGGCTAAAGTACTTGACTGGGGAGTGGTTTTATGAGACAAAGAATCACAGACACAGAGACAGGATCCATGGCTCCGACATCATCAGAGCGTCCATGAGACAGAAGAAACCCGTGACGTTATGTGAGTGTTGCCAGCGAACAGAATCAGACAGAGAACGGTCTCTGTTTACATCTCTCATGATTTCCATTGCATGTACCCCATCCCTGATTAGCACCTGAATTTAGTGTTCACCCCCTTTTTTGTCACATTTTTAGCTTTAATGAAAAATCACCCATAAATCAAAGCATATATCTCATATAGTTCCATATATAGAGGTTTTAAGATGTGTACACTACCAGTCAAAAGATTTTTAATGTTTTTTAAAGTATAACAAAAACAGTACAATTTTGAAATATTTTTGCTATTTAAAATAACTGTTTTCTATTTAAATATATTTTAAAATGTGTTTTATTCCTGTGATTTCAAAGCTGAATTTGTAGAATCATTACATTATCATTGAAAATTGAGCTTTGAACACAGGAATAAATTACCTGTTAAAATATATTCAAATAGAAAACAGTTATTTTAAATAGCAAAAATATTTCAAAATTTTACTGTTTTTGCTGTAGTTTGGATCAAATAAATGCAGGCTTGAGGAGCAAAAGAGACTTCTTTAAAAAACATTAAAAATCTTACTGTTCAAAAACTTTTGACTGGTAGTGTACTTGTGACTGTAAATACATGTTTGAGCATTACAAATATCTCTTATTGTAGTGGAGCTCACGCAAAGATGGTCTGAGAAACCCAGTGTTTATGGTGAGAAGAAAGATGTGTACATCCCTCCAGAGCTTTTAGGACTCATTGAGGAGCCATCCACAGAATCACACAATGAGAGGTGAGCTTTTGGTATTAAGTACATTTATGATTCGAACATACTAATAAAGCCTTTCATCTTGTTAAAACGTGGCGCACCACATGCTGGATTATTATTGATTTTTCTTGCCTTTGTCATACCTGAGATGTGAAATCTTGTAGAATGTAGTGTCATTACATGATTTTATGTAATTAAGTATTCTGGTTATTATGATACTTGGTACAAAAATTTTAAATGTTGCATAATTAGATAGATGCACATCTTTTTCATGCCATAGGCAAGATAAGACAGAACCAAAGTACAGATTTTCTGGCACACATATTTTTATTGTAATATATATATATATATATATATATATATATATATATATATATGCTGAGGCTAGAGGTTGCACTAGACTTGCGCTAGACACAGACAGTGTCGTAAAAATTCCGTCATAATCTGTTGTCGCCCGTCATTTTAATTTTCATATTTTAATTATAACACATTTAGTTGCTTTTATTTTTGTTCACATTTTCATTTTTAATCATGAACCTACAGGACGACAGTGCAGTATTTAAAAACAACAGTAGTACGGTATGGCTGGGTAAACCAAAAAAAGAAAAAACGATTTCTCGATTTTAATAGATTCTCATTTTGATGAACCAATATCGATTCTTAAATCCCAATCGATCTTTTGGTCTATGCTCTTTTCAGCTACATAGTGCACCTTCCTTCCAATAAATAGCAAAAGGCTAAGCTTTGTGTTACTTTTGATACAAAACAAAGTCTCAGATTTCAAATTCTGTCCATTTCATTAGGAAATTCAAGTAATAAATACCGTTTTGGTGCTCTTTAACAGGGGTGGAAATTACAGCTACAATTTACAATAGATCACCCTCAGTGTAATCTGTCAAAGTGACAGATGGCCTTCAGATTTTTCTGTCACTGATAAAAAAAAAAATTCTGTCAATGATGGACAATTTTTGGTTAACGCGAACTATATATATATATATATGTATATGTATATATATTTGCTAACATTTTCCATGTCAAATAATTAGAAATGCCTTCAACACAAATCAATAATGGTAGTAAAAATTAGCAATAAAACGTTGTTACACTCAAAATTGCATTTCTGTTATCAGTACTAAGCACATACCATTGTTATACTTGATTAAAGGAAATTTCGGCGGCTCTGCCTTTTCAACACACCGACGTTGCATCCGCCCATTAGCCTGGCTGGACTGATCATGTTGTCATCAACAGCCTTAATTTTGTGGACACTAGCTTTTAAAGCTCTCATATCACAGCTCCTGTAGAACAATGTGAAAGGAAATGTTATCTGTCCACCAGTTTATGCATACTTGTTTGTGAAATGTCCGTAAATTTGGCAGAGTTTCAGGAGTGAACCTGTATTCTAGGTCTAACATAATCTGTAGGGCAAACTTTTCCAGTGTGTGCCATGTTTTCCCAGACAGTAGTGAGGGGAATCTGGAGCCAGTAAGCTGCTTCAAGGGTCAGATTTCACGTGCTGCTGTTTTTCCCTCTGTCTGACACCATGTAATGGCATTATACTGTCACATCGCAGCATGGAAAGTTAGTGCTTGCTGAATCTTGTGACTTTCCAGGGACTTCAGGACCAGGATCATAAAGATGCATTAATGACTGAATATATTGATTGTATAATACGGAACTGTTCACAACGCTCAGTGCACAAAGCTTTCAGCAGCCTGTTGGTTTTTATCATGTTTGTGAATCTTTTATATCTTTTTTTGTATTAATCTATATGACCATATCACCTCCATACAGGGTGGATGATGAGTTGTTGGAAGCCCAGCGGGAAAGGCAGAGACCTCAAATCAAGGTACACTACACAAAATCAAGTTACTAAGATCATTTTTGCTGAATTTTCAGTTTTCTTCATAATGTATTTTTTATGATTCCATTACATTTATTGTGCAGCCAAGGCAGAATCCATTCAATAGTTTGCGATCGCAAAGAGATGAAGCCAGACTTATCAATGGGGTAAAGGAGGCTGACAAAACACCTGCTGAGGGTGAGAATTAACTGCTCAATTTATCCTCAAATTGATTTTTTTTTAAATGGTCGCAGGGTACTAAGTGTATGGTGATTCAGACTATTCACTAAAAAAAAAAGTTATAGTATTTCATAATGATATGGTACTGTGTGATTATAAATCACTGAAAATAAATCACTGTATATGTAATTCACAACTAATCAGCTTACTGCAATGTTATTTTTGTATTATTTATGTAGTATTATAAGTATTTATGGTAACACTTTACAATAAGGTGTCATTTGTTAACATTACTTAATGTTTTAACTAAAATGAATGAACAATGAACAGTACATTTATTACACTATTTATTGTTTTGGTTAATGTTAGTTAATGCAATCATTCATCGTTATGTTAGTTCACAGTGCATTAACTAATGTTAACAAACAACTTGTGATTTTAATAATGCATTAGTAAATTCAGAAATTAACAGAGTAATAAATGCTGTGGAAGCACTGTTCATTCTTAGTTCATGTTAACTAATGTAGTTAACTTATGAACCTTATTGTAAAGTGTTACTGTATTTATTGATATTTTGAATTAGCTGTTATTTTTATATTTAAAACAATTAAAATCTTAAATGTTAGTATTTGTATTTGCTTTAGTTTTATTAGTTTATGTAACGGTATAGTTTTTATTTATTTTTTTATTTATTTTTAATCATTTTAGTAATTAAACTTTAGTTCAGTTAATTGCTAAGAAAGCTGTTTTTAAGGTTTTAGAAGTTTTTCAACTAATGATTATATTTTATTTCAGTTTTATTTGAATTACTTAAAATGATTTTTAATAGTTTGTTAACAATAACAACACTGATTTACAGTTTTTAGTTTTAATGTAGCATTTTCCATTAAAACTACAGCTAGATACCAGCTCTCAGCTTTTGACAGATGATCCCTGTGGCATATGTGATTCCAACAGATTTAACATTTGTGTGATGATTTGGATACTGTTTAGTCCAGTAATAGATAAGGTAACAGATGTGTTGTGTTGTTAATGGAGTGGATGTTCTGAGGAGCAAAGGGTCAAAACATATTTCTTGCAAGAACAGTAAGTTTGTTTGACTGATCCCCATTGAAAACAGCATGTTTACCTCTTCTGGGCTGTGGTGTTGGCTTGACATGATCTGTGCTCTGGACCTAATAACTTGAATCTGTCTGCATGCATATCTGTTAAACCATATTTTGGTATAATGCAATGCTATATTTGCATTATACGTTGGCAACAAAACTTGTTGGTCTCCGGTTTTTGATTATGAAAGTATCAAAAGCTTCTTTGAGGTCATTCGGAAAGAAAATATTTGAGTGTAAACACTCAATAATCATTAGCACAAATACAACAATAGAGTAGGTTGGTATATTTCCAAGATTTAACTCTACTCTGTATAATTAGTGTAGAATAGCTAAGCTGTAGTATTATGATTGGCACTGAAATGTAATGTGTGACATTTAGTGTTATTACAATACATGTGGAAAAAGTGTCATTCCTTGAAATAGTTTGGCATTTCCTCAGAAAGTTGAACCTGTTGTAGTGGTCTGAGTAACAGGGTTTCATGGAGCTGCCAAACTTTAAGAAGATTACACAGAGAAATATGTCGTTCTAAGTAGTTAAGCCGCCACGCATGACCAGTCTGTACCTCAGACATGGATGGTACATTTTTGATGGGCTTTTTTTGTGTAGTAAGGCTAGTATTATTGTTATAAGTGCAAAGGTCAATACAAAAGTTGTGAATATTTAGAATAGGCCACAAATACATACACTGTAAAAGTAAAAATGTGACTAACTATAGGCCAAGTTTTGATATGATATCAATATATATATCATCCCTGACTAGAATACGTACCGTCATATTCTTAGGTTGCTTGCCAGCTTTTATCCACTGCATTCCATCTCATTGCTATACTATTTTAAGTCCATTAATTAACAGAACCTGTACAGCTTTTACAATAACAGAACTGCAAAATGAATTCATCATAAAACGTGAATTCACATTTTTGTGCATGTATGTGTCTGCTCCTTCTTTTACTACTTCATTACCCAACTATTTGGTTATTTTTCAGAACCTTTCCTTCCAGCTGAGAACCAAACACTCCATCACACTACTCTAAACACAGACAACACTGACACCCAAATAGTTACACAATGCAAACCTGTTCCAAAAAAAAGATTGCTGCTGTATTCCTGCAAGAACTCTTCTGTGGACACTGCCAGCAGTGACAATGGCGTTAAACAGGTCGTGACCCCTGCTCCCAGAGGCATCCTGAAGCACAACATCTCCAACTTTAGATCTACTGACTCCTTGCATATCCACATTCCTACCAGTGACGACAGCAGCAGCAGCACTCAGTCTTCAGCTACGGTCAGCCCCACCAGTCCTGAAACTCCCACCATCCCTCCTTTTTCCTGCTCAGTGCACTCTGCATCAGGGTGGTTAGATAGGAAACATGTCCGCTTCTCATCTATCATTGGGCCTATAGAAAGAGTGCAAGGAGAGCACAGCGTGCTGGAAGAAGACTGGAATCCACTGTCGGAACAGGATAGAAGCGATTTCACAGAAAACGGTAACGTGGTTATAACCACGAGAAGTACTTAAAAGGATAGTTCACCAAAGAGCTGAACATTCTTTTACACACTGTCATGGTGTTTCAAACATGTATTCGACTTTCTTTCTTCTAAGAAAACCATAGTAAGATACTTAGAACTTTGCTCACCCCTTTAGAACTTTACTCATGTGATCCAAGATGTCTTTCTGTCTTCAGTCATAAAGAAATTGGTTTTTGAGGAAAATATTCCTGGATTTTTCTCCATATAGTTGACTTCAGTAGTGGCCAGTGGGTTGAAGGTCCAAACTGCAGTTTCAATGCAGCTTCAGAGGGCTCTACATGATCCCAGCTGAGGAACAAGGGTCTTATCTAGTGAAACGATCATTCATTTTCTAAAGAAATTAAAAATGTATTTACTTTTTAACCACAAATGCCCGACCTCGTGCATTACGTAATCATGTTGGAAAAACCATGCGTAACAGGCAGAAGAGCCAATCCAGTGCAAATAAAGTCAAACGCCCTTAACAAAAAAGGTAACACAATGATGGCCGATTTTGAAGTTGGAGGTGAATTCGAGAATCAAGAGTTTTTCGCCCTACCCTACCTTTATAACTGAAGTACACAGATGAAGAACCAACCGTACGTGACCTTTCCAACATGGTTACATAACGCATGAGATCGGGCTGGTGCTAGACGAGCATTTGTGGTTAAAAAGTATATACATTTTTTTTTTTTTTTTTAGAAAATGACCAATCAGACACTTATACCTCGTCTGGGATCATGTAGAGCCACTTGAATCTGCACTGATACTGTAATTTGAACCTTCAACCCACTGGCTTCCACTGAAGTCCATTATATGGAGAAAAATCCTGGAATGTTTTCCTCAAAAACCTTAAAGGAGAAGTCCGCTTCCAGAACAACAATTTACAGATAATGTACTCACCCCATTGTCATCCAAGATGTTAATGTCTTTCTTTCTTCAGAAGAAATTGTTTTTTTGAGGAAAACATATCAGGATTTTAGTCCATATAATGGACTTAAATGGTGCCCCGAGTTTGAACTTCCAAAATGCAGTTTAAATGCGGCTTCAAATGATCCCAAGTGCGGTTGTAACCGATCCCAGCAGAGGAAGAAGGGTCTTATCTAGCGAAACGATCGGTTATTTTTATTAAAAAAAAATACAATTTAAATACTTTTTTATCTCAAACGCTCGCCTTGTCTTGCTCTTCCTGAACTCTGTGTATTCTGGTTCATGACAGTTAGGGTATGTCGAAAAACTCCCATCGTATTTTCTCCCTCAACTTCAAAAATCATTTCAAAATCATCTGCAGAAGTTCCGACCCAGTCTTTGCTATGTGAACATGCAAAGAAGATCAAACACCCTTAACAAAAAAGGTAAAACAGCAAAATAGGATGATTTTGAAGTTGAGGGAGAACATGAGATGGAAGTTTTTCGATATTCCCTAACTGTCATGAACCGGAAGAAAACAGAGTTCAGGAAGAGCAAGACAAGACGAGCGTTTGACATCAAAAAGTCTATAAATTATATTAGTTTTATGAAAATAACCGATCGTTTCGCTAGATAAGACCCTTCTTCTTCGGCTGGGATCGTTTATAACCGCATTTGGGATCATTTGAAGCCGCATTTAAACTGCATTTTGGAAGTTCAAACTCGGGGCACCATATCAGTCCATTATATGGAGAAAAATTCTGAAATGTTTTTTCTCAAAAAACATAATTTCTTTGCGACTGAAGAAAGAAAGACATGAACATCTTGGATGAGAAGGGGGTGAGTACATTATCTGTAAATGGTTGTTCTGGAAGTGTACTTTTTTAATTTCTGAAGACAGTGACTGAAGACAGAAAGACATGAACATCTTAGATCACATGGGGGTGAGTAAATTATCAGGAAATTTTTATCAGTGAACTTCTTTAATGAACAACATTGGACGCCATTGACATTCTTTGTATAAAAAAAAAAAACAAAAACATGAAGACATTCTTCCACGGAAGAAAAATAAACAGTTTTGGAATGACGTGAATGATGACCAATTTGGTTGAACTATTCAGTTAAAGCAGTGAATTAACATAGTGGCCTCAGACTTGTCCACTTTCTGTGGTCTACTAAGTTAAACACCACAGTCTGGAGACCCCTAAAAATCACGAATGCCTCTTGTGGTGAGCGCTGAGCCTGTAGAAAGGTTGAGGGAAGGACATGTAGCTGGGTTGTCCAACCAGACAGTGAGAAATGGCATTTAGTAATACACCCTGGAACTTAACAATCTAATCAAAACCAAGAAACGTGTTTGAGATAATCAGCCAAAAATTCTATCAACCTGTAATTCAGCAGTTCACATTCTAACATCAATACACCCTCATACTAACTGCATGTGTGTGCATACCGTATACATACAGGTGAATTCTCGTGTGTATGTTGATTAATCCTCAAATGGTGATTAGTAAATAAGCACTGCAAGAAATGACTACTATCTGGGTGTTTACTGCAATTTTAATATGTAATATCATCATCTGGATTAATGTAGTATTGGTTTTGGAAGTCATTACTCTATCTCAAAGTATTCTCTGCCACTCGCATGCAAAAATTAAACTTTCAAACTTGTGATTGTCTTCACTGCAGGTCATCATGAGGTTGACGGTGAGCCTCAGTCCTCACAGGTGTCCAACTTCCACGACTCTACTGAATTAACAGGTAAGGCCATTGGGTTAAGTGCAGAGGGCCAGACTGATAAGGTTACAGTGGAAGAGGGTCGTTCATTTTCTAAGGTACTTGAATGGTTTGGGAGAGGTTCTCGAGATGGAAAGCTGAAAGAGTCGCCAGTTAAGAAAGAGATGAATGAAGAGGAACCAAAACATCATGAAAGCCCAGAAGCAAAGTCAGAAGATTCAGTGCCTCAGCCAAAGACCCAGCCACCACCAAAACCACGTAGGGGGCTTTTTGCGTTGTTTTCAAGAGCAGACAAAAAAGACAAGAGTCCTGAAGTTAAAGCATCTGAGAAAGAAGAGATAAGTCAAGATGAAACAGAAAATTCAGAATATAAAACATCTTGCACTTTGAGGCCTGAAGATGAGAATATGCTTTCTACAAACAGTGAGACTGCAGAAAAACTGCGGGAAAACAAAACGGACAAACCAATATGTGAAGATTCTCCTCAAAGAGAGACATTTGACCAAGGTGAAATATCACCAGGAAGATTGGCCAGCCTGAAGTCATTCTGGGAAAGGGGGAACAAAGGACCTAAAATACTGAGCATCAAAAAAGAAGCCGAGGTAGAAGAAAGTGAGACATCTCAAATACTGAGTATCGAAAAAGAAGCCAATGTAGAAGAAAGTGAGACATCTCAGCTTAATGAGAATGATCACAATGCTGTGGACAGAAGGTTGTCAGATTCAAGCATCACCCCATCCAAATTCAAACCTGATGATCCAAATCCAACTGATGTAGAATCTACAACATGTGATATTTCTCCAATCTCACCTAGAAGAACAACTACTGGTGTGGAAATATCAGACATGTTCTCACATGAAGATGAGAAACCTTCTAGTTTGGAGAGCAATAAGGTCTCAGAAGTTTCAAGCAGTGATCTACAAACTCTCACGGTGGAAATGAATGCCAAATTGTCACCCGGTTCACTGCTGAAACACAAAGATAGTTCTCTGGGCAATAAGCTACAGGAAGAGTCAGTCACCAAGGACATATCTGACTTGAAGAAGGAAATCTCCACCTTCAAAATGTCTCTAGGTCAACAGGAGGATAAAGTCTCGATTAATGATCTCAAGTCATTTTGGGAGAAAGAAAAAAGCGGTCTTAGAGTAATTGTAGGTTCACAGGCGTGTTCAGCTAACGTTAAAGATCCATCTCCAGAGTCATCTCCAAAATGTTCTTCAGTAGGACTTTCTGAGCCACAGTTTGACTTCAGGTCAAACAGCCCAAGTTCCCCAGAGAGAATGCGTTTCAAAGAGGCTGGTTTGACTCAAAAAGAGAAGATAGAACAAACTGAGGAAAAACAAAGAAGTCCATATACAGTGCCATTACGAGACCTTCAAGATGTCAAAGGTAGGGTACCTTACATCACCCAGTATATTTCTGATTTCAAGCAGTCAATTACAGAGATACACTCAAAGCCAAGTCCACCACCATCTTCCCTCAGAAGTCTCCCTGCAAAAGGTCAACATGATAAGCCACAGTCCGCTGACATTTACCACCTAAAAGACCAAGATCAATCCAGAACACCCAGCCCATTAATGCAGTCTAAAGTACCTCGTAGAGATTCATATCCAAACAAAGAATCCAGGAAGGATGGTTCTCCATTAAGAACCTTTACGATAGATATCAGTCCCGCCAACAAGAGTCCATGCACCGTAAGGGTTAAACCAGGGCAAACCAGGCTATGTACCTCTCCTGAACACCAAAGAAAGACTTCGGATGGAGGTAGTGATGTAAGACACATCATGCCCAAAGAACGTAAGCTGTCAGCAGACTCCCTGACCCGGTTTTATATTCCCCTGAGTTTACACCATTACCTAGGTGTACCTGAACGGGTAGTCTTAGATGAGAGGGAACAAAAGGTTAAGGTGCAGGCGGGTGAAACTTTTGAACAGGTGAACCAAGGCAGAATGAGCAATGAGAGCTCCCCTTCTCGACACTCCCTGCCTGAATCAGAGGAGATCACCTTTGACTCCTCCGGGAGCTCTACACCTGAAGCCTGGTCAATCTCACACGCCAGTTCATACTGTGAGCTCAACTCTCCGTTTTGGATCAGTCTAGTTTCAGTAGAATAGGCCTTGATTGGTTCTGTGATTTTTGTGGAAGCAGGGTTTATGTCCTTAAAACAAGTGCTTAGTGTGACCTAAGAAACATGTCCTACTGGATTCTTCGCACAATTAAGTTGTTCAACTTTGTAGACACGATAGTTCTACAGGTTTATGACTATTTAAGCCCTGCCTCTACATGTTTCAATAATATTTCAATTCATCAATCAGAAAATTTTTCTTTGAAATCATGAACCTTTTTTTTTTAATTCCTGGTAAGTTTCATTTTATAACATGGAGCTTGAAATATTGTTTACAGTTGATGAACACAAGTACCTCTGAGACTTATAAATCAACTTACAATCAACTAATTTTTAATTATTTAATTAATTTATGCATTTTTTCACGGAATTCATTGAAGTAATTCGATTTTTTGTTTTTTTGCTTACATTATTTTTAAATTACACTACCAGTCAAAAGATTTTTAATGTTGTTGTTTTTTCTTTTCTGCTCACCAAGTCTGCATTTATTTGATCCAAAGTACTGCAAAAACAGTAAAACTTTGAAATATTTTTACTATTTAAAATAACTTTTTTCTATTTGAATATATTTTAAAATGTAATTTATTCCTGTGATTTCACAGAAGAATTTTTAGAATCATTACTCCAGTCACATGAACCCTCAGAAATCATTGTAATATTCCGGTTTGCTGCTCAAAAAACATATATTATGATGTTGAAAACAGCTAAATAGTTTTTTTTCAGGTTTCTTTGATGAATAAAACATTTAGAAGAACAGCATTTATCTGAAATAGAAATCTTTTATAACATTATAAATGTCTTTATCATCACTTTTGATCAATGTAAAGCAACCTTGCTAAATAAAAGTATTAATTTTAATAATTATTAAAAAGGTACTTTTTTAAAAGGAATATATATATATCCATAAATAAGGATTATGTGACACTGAAGACTGGAGTAATGATGCTGAATATTTAGCTTTGATCACTGGAATAAATTACAATTTAAAATGTATTCAAACAGAAAGCACTTATTTTAAATAATACAAATATTTCACAATATTACTGCTGTTTTCTGTATTTTGGATCAGGTAAATGCAGGCTTGATGAGCAGAAGAGTCTTCTTTAAAAACTTTAAAAATCTTACTGTTCAAAAACTTTTGACTGGTAGTGTACATACATTGTACATAATAATTACACACACATTTCAAATCCTTTGAAATCAGAAAGCTAATGGGTGAAAATACCACCTTAAATTAGTGTTTCAAATCAGATATTCAGTACTAATAGTTGTATATAATGCATCAGTAGACATCTGCTTTTGTATGGTTTGCTGATTTTGTCTTGATATGGGCTGTGACAGGGGACAGTGAGGATGAAAGCCCTGTCAAAGCTGCCTTGGAACGAGCCAATGCCAGACCCATCTCTATTTCCAAGAGTCTAGAGGACCTGGCATCCTCACCATTACGTAAGTTTACTTTAACTTTCTTGCCCTATGTTTTGTTGAGTATCGTGTTTTACAGACCTGCAGTGACAGTCTCTTTTGCCCTCTGCTGGACATTTGTTTATAATCCCAATGTCCAGTGTAATCAAAATATAGTATACGCAAGTTTCTCAAGCATTTTTATGCTGTAGTGTATTTTACAATGTTTTATATATGGTTTATAAATAATTAATTTTTGTTTAAATCTTTATTTAACAATACTTTGCCGTCTGAACAAAGAAGAGAGATGGAAGACCGACACAAGGAGTGACGTTGGGCTGAGTATGGAAAATGGTAAATATTTGTCTTTTTAAAAAATAGATTAATAATAATAAAGTTCAAATGGTCTTTTAATGATTTTTAAATAATTTTGTTTAATATCAGCCTCTGCTACAGCAGGTCACAGAGTATTATATATTTGCATTATTACATCAAGAGCAGAAGATAAGCCCCTGACATTAAATTAGCATTAATGACATTAAACCTCCTTTTCATAATCCACCCTTGGTCTTTCATGTATATTCCACTTCTTGAAAACGTTAAGGGAATGCATTAACTGACACATGAAAATTTGATGAGCACATGGATTAATGGCAACGATTAAAGTGGTTTGCATTCCGTACCACCCAAACCATGCATCTAATGGTGAGGTAGATGGAGTAACTGAATCAGTTCTTTATATAAAATATTAAATGTACTCTTCAAAATGAGCAACTCTAAACACAAACTTTTCAGAATTAGTTATTTCTAGTAAAAATAACTCAAGATTCATTCCATGTTGTCTTTGTCTCAGTGTCTGCAGTCACTTCCAAGACCAAAACGTCCTTCTCCGATCCAGAACAGGTGAAGATGATGAGTTTGTCTGTGCCTGCATTCATGCAACAAGAGGTAAAATACAGACCAAAACCCTGAGCGTCTTAAATGCTAGTGTTTAATAACATCCTCCATACTGGATTAGTTCAAAAATGTCTTAACTCATCACTGGCTGTAGCTAAACACCAACAAACTAACCTACATTAACACTAACAATCTCCTGTTGTTTGTGCATGTGACTAATAGATGGATTGCAGAAAAAGTGACAGTGCATCAGTGAGCAGTTTCCACTATGACACCCCGAGAACATGCAACACTCCTTCTAATTTTAGCACTTGCTCTGAAGTGACCTCCATGTCCTCTGTATGTGACCCCTGCTTTTAGCACAACCCAATGATGCTGAATAGAACTAATTTTGCTCTAATATAATGCAAATGAACTTTATATGAACTATATATTAATCATATTAACATGCTATTATGAAAAGATTTCTTTACAGATCTGTGTCTTTGTGTGGGGTATGTATAGGTCACTGGCAGTGTAATGAGCATCTACAGTAGTGAGTTTGGTAATGTGGAGATCAAAGGCACAATCCAGTTCGCCATTCACTATGTGCAAAAACTGGCAGAGTTTCACATCTTCGTTGTGCAGTGCAAGGACCTCGCCGTGGCGGATGTCAAGAGGAACCGATCTGATCCGTAAGTGAAATAATATTTCTCATCAGGAGAATGTAGCTTCTCTCAAGATGGATAAATGATAATAACTTTGTGCTTTGTTTAAACTTAAGGTATGTTAAATGTTACTTGTTACCTGACAAAGCAAAATATGGAAAGAAAAAAACATGCGTAAGGAAGAAGACTCTGGATCCAACTTACAACGAAATCCTACGGGTATGAACCTTCGAAACTTCTAGAGATGTTTGGATGTGATTTTGATGATCATAGTTGTCTTTTCTGTGCAGTTTAAGATTCCAATGGAGATGTTGAAAACCCAGAAGCTCAACACCTCTGTATGGCACAACGATACGTTTGGGCGTAACATGTTTCTTGGAGAGGTTGAGCTCGATCTGGCTGAATGGGATTTTAGTAACACTCAGATGAATGAATATCTACTCAAAGGAAGGGTAAGATAACAGTAGATGACAATGATATCTGTTTGGTCAAAATAACCTGTTAAGACCTCTTTAAAGGAGTAGTTCACTGAGAATTTACTCACCCCCATGTCATCAAGAAGGTTTATGAGGAAATCATTTCAGGATTTTTCTCCATATAGTGGACTTTAATGGGGATCAGAGGGTTGAAGGTCAAAATTGCAGTTTCAATGCAGCTTCAAAGGACTCTACGTGATCACAACTGAGGATTAAGGAGGAATAACATATATAGGAGGATATAATATATATATGCTTTTTAACCACAAATGTTCTTCTTGCACTAGCTCACAAATTATGTAGTCATGTTGGAAAGGTCATGCGTGACATACAGTGCCTTGCGAAAGTATTTATTTATTTATTTTTTCACATTTTGTTATGTTGCACCCTTATGTTATACTGCTTTAAATTACTTTTTTCCACACAGCAATTTACATTCCATACAACGTAATGACAAAGCAAAAAACAGATTTGTGACAACTGCAAATTTATTAAAAATAAAACACTGAAAAAAGTACATTTCATAACTCAGTACTTAGTTGAATCACCTTTACAGCCTCAGGTCTTTTTGGGTATGATGCAACAAGCTTTGCACATCTGTATTTGGCAATTATCTGCCATTCTTCTCCTCACCTCTTTACCTCTCAAGCACTGGTGGGGGGGGTGGGGGGCACACATTTTCAGGTTTTTCCTGAAATATTTAATTGCGTTCAAGCCAAGGCTCTGGTTGGGCCACTCAAGGACATCCACAGAGTTGTCTATAAGCCACTCTTGCTTTGTGCTGAACTCTACAGGCAGTTATTTTGACCTCAGGGCTTGGTATTTGCTTTATGCATTTTCAGCTGTTAGACCTTTTCTGAGAGGTGTGTGCCTTTCCAAATCATACTCAATCAAATGAATTTGTCACGGTTTAACTCTAATCAAAGTGTAGTAACATCTACAAGCATTATGAGTGCTCCTGAGATAAATTTCAAGTGTTCCAGAAAAGGGTATGAATACTTATGCAGTGGAATGGTTTCAGTTTTATTATCTCTAATAAATTTGAAAAGTTGTTACAAACCTGTTTTGTGCTTTGTCATTATGGTGTATGGAGTGTAGATTGATGTGGAAAAAAGTAATTTAAAGCAGTTTAAAGGAGCACTCCACTTTTTTAAAAAAACAGGCTCATTGTCCAACTCCCCTAGAGTTAAACAGTTTAGTTTTACCTTTTTCAAATCCATTCAGCCGATCTCCGGGTCTGGCGGTAGCACTTTTAGCTCTCATTCCGGCGTAATAATCAAGGAACTTTGTTGCCGTACCATGGGTGCAGCAGGCGCAATGATATTACACAGCGCCTGAAAGTGACTGGCACTAAGTTTGTGTAGATGCAAAGTTGCAGCCGGCAGAGTTGGCGGCTGCGTAATATCATTGCGCCTGCTGCACCCATGGTACGGCAGCAAAGTTCCTTGATTATTACACTGAAATGAGAGTATAGTTCCTAACCATATCGACCTAGAAAATTTCAACTTTTCATTTTTCGTATGCTTTGTACACGATGTAACTACAGAAGAGTCAAGTTTTAAATAGGAAAAATATCGAAACTCTTTGGTCATTTTTGAGCGAGATGCTAATGGTCTAATTGGATTCAATGATCTATGCTAAGCTATGCTAAAAGTGCTACTTCCAGACCCGGCGATCGGCTGAATGGATTCGAAAACGGTAAAACTCAACTTTTTAACTCTAGGGGAATTGGAAAATGAGCCTATTTTCAAAAAAAGGGGAGTGTTCCTTTAACATAAGGCTGCAACATAACAAAATGTGAAAAAAATGAAGGGGTATGAATACTTTCGCAAGGCACTGTAGGTGGAAGTACCAACCCAGTGTTTACAAAGCAAACATGCAAATAAGGTCAAATGCCCTTTACAATAAAGGGTAAAACAACGATGTTAGACAATTTTGAAGTTGGAGGAGAAAATGAGATGAAGTTTTTCGCCCTACTCTACTTTTTGAACTAGAGTACACAGATGAAGAACTAACCGCACATGACCTTTCCAGCGTGACTACGTAATGTGTGAAGTTGAGCTAGTGCAAAATGAGCATTTGTGGTTAAAAAGTATATCATTTTTTATTTATTTATTTTGAAAATGACCAATCATTTCACTAGAAAAAAACCCTTATTCTTTGGCTTTGAAACTGCAATTTGGACCTTCAACCTGTTGATCTCCACTGAAGTGTTATCGTCAAAAACCTTAATTCTTTTTCAGCTGAAGAAAGAAAGACATGAACATCTTAGATGACATGGGGGTGAATAAATTATCAGGAAATTTTTATTCTGGAGGTGAACTAAGCCTTTAACTGGTGTCCCACAGACCAAATTTGTATGTAGGTTAATATTGTTAAGTATATGGACAGCAAAATATATATTTTAAATGTTTTTCCTGAGAAATCTGTGAACAATACAACTAAAACTCTGTTTGTTACTATAAGGTATGAGGTCATGTTTGCTGGACTTCTACTAAAGCATGTCTTTATCAACCCAGATTCAGGTTCCCATCAGCCCAAAACATTCTGTCTGCAGTGAGGAAATGAGTGCTGAGATTAAAGTCGCTCTGCGTTTTGTCCCACAGACTTCTCACAGTAAGTTGCTGACACTTTGTATTTGACTAAAAATGTTTTAGTAGCATCTTCCTTTCTAAAAACTAACTAATTCTGTAGGTCACAAGAGCAAGGGAAATGGTGAGGTGCAAATATGGGTGAAAGAATGCAAGAATCTGCCTATTACCAGAGGTGTTGCCATTGACCCCTTTGTCAAATGGTATTTATAGCTATTTTATTGGATACATTTGTATATGTGTTGGATCATTAGACGAAGGATGCCCATCCTGTGTGAATTTTGCCTTTTCAGTGCAGTCCTTCCAGATAACAGCCGGAAAAGCCGTCAGAAGACCAGAGTGTTGAAGAGGGCATCTGACCCAGTGTTTAACCACACCATGGTGTATGATGGTTTCAGGCAAGAGGATCTCAAAGAGGCGTGTGTGGAGCTTACAGTGTGGGATCACGACAGACTCAACAACCACTTCATTGGGGGTGTTAGGCTGGGTCCTGGAACAGGTAATTCAATTACAACCACACTTAAAGGGAACCCTGGGTATTAAGACTTGTATAGCTTAATATATCATAAATGATGTCTCTTGCTGAAATATGTAGTAGAAAACCCATGAAAGATTCACATTATTTAAAAAATCCTACTGGCACTGGCCTATGCTATTTTACCGCAACACAACTCGGAATACACAACTTGGCAAATCGTCTAAACGCACAAGATATCGAGTGAAATTCATGCTGGGAAACTCCTTCAGTGGCTGCGGCATCACGACAAGCGTTGGTATGCTTACATCCTGCCAGGATGGAATCTAGCATTTGTCTCTGCCATTTGTAAGCTCTTTCAGAAGCTGTGGTCTACTAAAAGCCTCAAAGGCATCAGGGCTAAAGTAGAGAGAACAAAGTCGTGGGTCTTTTGTAAGTTTTATTCATCCACAGGCATCTTCCCATTCTTTTCTCCTTCTTATTGCTAGGAAAGCAGTGAAAAATAGCAACAGATGCCAGTAGCTAACTGAGTGCAATTGTTCTACATAATTATAATAATGGTGCCCCCCATAGTCCAAAATATGTATAAAACAATACAGATTTTTTTTAATAACGTAAATCTTTCATGGGTTTTCTACTACATATTTCAGTAAGACACATCATTTACATTATATTAAGCCATACAATTCTTAATCCCCAGGGTTCCCTTTAAAAAAATACAAATGTAAAATTGTCACAACTGATTGTCAATATTATTTTATTGCAGGTAAAAGTTATGGCACTGAAGTGACCTGGATGGACTCTAATGTTGCTGAAGCAGCCCTGTGGGAGAGAATGATGCAATCTCCGAATGAATGGGTGGAAGATATTCTACCTTTGAGAATGATGGTCATGGCAAGAATGTCTAGATAGTAAGAAACTGAGGGATGGTGACACTTTTGAACAAATACATGAACAATGAACATGAAGAATAAAGTATGTAGGAAGACAGTATATAATGTTACATATATAAGAACTAACTTGATGTTTTCTTGACTTTTTTGTTAAGGAAAACAAAGAGAATGAAAAATATAATATGCTTGTTATTGTAAAGTATGTGGATTTAATGTCGTAAAATAAAAATAAAAAAAAATGCTTCAAAATTTGTCAGTTTCAAACAAAATCGTTTGTTTGAGAGAGTATCCTAAGACAGTAATTTTAATAAACTTTTAACTTTTATAAACAGTCATCACTTTTATATGTAAAATTCTGAAAATCAAGTAATAAATAAAAATAAATTATGTGTCGGAGGAACTATTGACTGACAGCAACCGTTTCTGGGAAAAAAAAAAAACAAAAAACAAACCCACCCCCAATCGTTGCTCCTCCTCTATGAGAAGCGACGCTTACGTGAAGTACCGCGATACTTCAGGAGTCGCCATTTTAGTTCCTCTCAGTGTCGTTGTAAGTGCGTTGTGTGTGCTTTGGCTTTACAACGTCTGAGCTCAAATACCTTTTCTATCCTTTTGATTCAGTTTTTTCGTATTTTTCCACAACCAATCGACGTCTCAAGACATCAGCATTCAATTTAAGGTAAGTTGTTTCAGTTATAAACAAATTTTTTGGAGTTTTCTTTGCGTGAAGAAACTGCTTTGTCATACAGAGCAAGGCGCGCTGTTGCGGCCTACTAAACAAAACCACTGCGAATATTAGATTCATTGTTGGTATTCGATATTGAGCGATTTTCATATACAAGTTATTATATTAAAAGAAAGATGTTATGTTAATTTAAACTTACTGTGTAAAAAAATACTTCAATCTCGGTGTTTTGTTAGACATTTACTAACAGCGATAGAACGGAAGTAACATTATCTGGATGTATTTATTACCTCTTTATTTGTTTGTTTGCAGTATTTTAAGCTCACACGTGTTAACGTTCCAAAATTAACCTCGTGTTGCTTCAAACTCGTTTGACTTTCTCTGATCGAATACAGATGGAAATGTTCAATGAATTGACAGCTTCATTTACCATGAACTTTTAGTGTCCCTTCTAAATAATGACAAGTGTGTGGTTTTATAAGGCCACACACTGTTCCACTAAAAAGGCAAACGAGTTTCGTTTTTCGTAAAGAGAATAGTGCATAGTGTGTTGGTTTTACTGAAATGAGCTTGTTTGTGTTAAAAGTTATTGCTGCTGTTTCATTTTTGCCACTTTCTCCATGTTTTATCTTTATACAGATTCCACAACATCCAGAAGCAGCCATGATCACCAGAAAAAGAGGAAGGAGCAGCCTAAACGCTGACATGACAAGTACAAGTACCTCCCACGAGATTGATGCCATTTCACAAACCAGTAATACAAGTGAAACAAACATCCACACTTCCCCAGAAAGTGACACCAATGATTGGGGCCTGGATGACTTGCTTGGCTCCGGGTTCAACTGGGACCTGGACAACGATGTGCTTGATGCTTTCACCAACCTTGAATCACAGACAACGACCAGCGACGAGACAGACCAAAGCGCGGTGCTAGATGTTCCTGCATCACGTAGCAGAGGTGTGCTCCAGAGGTCAAAACTGCAAGACGTCTCCGGTCGGATCATCAACAAGAATGCCATTGCAGCGAGGATGAACAGATTAAAGAAAAAAGAATACGTCAGTGGCTTGGAACAGAGGGTTGGTTCTTTGACGACAGAAAACCGAGTTCTCAAGCAGGAAAATGGGAATCTCAACAAGAGAGTGGAAGAGTTGGAGAATGAAACTAGGTACTTGAGAGCCGTGTTGGCCAATGAGAGCATGCTGGCTCAGCTGTTGTCTAGATTGAGCGGTGTGAACGGCATGAAATTCTCTACCTCGCTTTTCCAGGAATCCAACGAGAATGACCACGATTATGCCATGCCGAGGAAGAGGGTGAAGGTGGAAGAGAAAGATACGGCAGGTGGCATCTGCCTGCATGTGGACAAAGACCACGTCTCGGTGGAATTCTGCACCAAATGTGCAGAGAGCTCAAGCTTGTCGCATAAAATGTAGGGTCAAGTATTTTACCTTTTCAACGTTTCCCGAGACTGAACATTTGCACAAGATGTAAATGAGGGGACATGACGACAGTAGTTGTCAGATATAGAGTTAACAGTTTAAATCTGTGCAGGGCTTGAATGGCATGTCTATTGAACTTGCTTTCAATACAAGTTACTGCTAAACTTGTTGACAGTTTTCTTCTAGGTGCTTGGTCCGCCATGCTGGACGACTGGGTCACAGAACATCCTTGACTGCTGAAATCCATGGTAAGGATCAAGATGTTGAAGACTGCACAGAACTGGTTAACTCCTAAGATGAAGACAATGCTATTTGCCAGTTCACGGCACAATATGAACTGTACATAAACTAAAAGTTTTGTTTTCCACTTTCATTTGGTTTATGTTTAAAGTATTGAAAATCTACAAAAAGAAATTAAGCATTCTTTGTTGAATTACATAATTTGGATGTTTATTGGATTATATAATTGTAGTATGTAATTTCAGTTACAATAGACTGAGGGAAGTAGTTAAGTGGACAAAAAAAAAAGTTTAAAAGAATAATGTAAATGGGTGATGTTTCACAAAGGGCTTCTGCTTCTGTTAATCTGTTATGTACTTGTTTATTCAGTGTTGATACATCAATGTTGTTTTCAATGCAAAGCTTGTATTTTGCTCGAAATAGATGAGCCCTTTCTGAAATATCGCTATTTTTCTAAAGAATGTTTTTCATGTAGAACCCTTATTTTTCTTTATGCTAAAGTGGATTTTGCTGTGGGGAAAGCAGAAGAATCGGGACCAGCAGCTTGCATCATGGCCTGGTAAATTTAAAAAAAGGTAGTACGTGAAACCGTGTAAGTTACAGTTTTTACTGATTCTCTATCACACCACTAAAGACGTCAGATGCTTTCATGCTCATTTAGCATCTAAATGAGTGTTTAAACTCTCCTGGTTATAGTAATGTTGGATTACAAGACATTGAATGTCTGTCGTATCCATGTGTTTCATCTTGATTTGTTAAAGCACTTGCTTGACAGTTGTCAGGAGAAATTGTATGTTCTAAAACAGCATTTTCAAAGGGTCATGGTTTTTGAATACGATCATCTATATGTGAGATGTAATGAAAATCCAAAGACTGTTCTGAAATGAAATGTAATAAATTTTCATTTGAGTAATGCAAATTTTGTGTCCCATTAAGATGTTAACTACACTCTCCTTCTCTTTTTAGACAGCACTTTCTTCGCTCTCTCTACAAGAGCCTTTTCTTACCTCTCTGCAAGGTGGATAAAGAGTGGTGGTGGTTTCTCCCTGTTATGTACAAGCGTATTCTGCAAAATTCCTTAAAGGGTTAGTTCCCCCAAAAAAGAAAATTGTCATTAATTACGCACCCGCATGTCGTTCCAAAGCTGCAAGATCTTCAATTGTCTTCGGAGCACTAATTGAAATATTTTTGATGAAATCTGAGAGCTCTGACCCGCCATAGACAGCAAGGACTCCTACCATGTTCAAGGTCCAGAAAGTACCTAGAACACTGACAAAATAGTCCATGTGACATCAGTGATTCAACCGTAGTTTAATGAAGCTACGAAAATAATTTTTGTTGTGCAAAAAAAACTAAAATATCTTTATTCAGCAATTCTCCTCTGTGTCACCCTAGCAGCATTTTGGAGAGTACCACAACGTATGTTCAAGTTATTTTAGTTTTTTTGCAGACAAAAAGTATTCTCGTAGTTTCATAAAACCATGGTTAAATCACTGATGTCACATGGACTATTTTGCTGATGTTCTTGGTACCTCGGGGCCTTGAATGTGGTAGGATACTTGCTGTCTATGGAGGGTCAAAGAGCTCTTAAATTAAGACTTACGAGTTTGGAATGACATGAGGGTGTGTAATTAATGACACTTTTTTTTTTTTTTTTTTTTCCATTTTTGAGTGAACTATCCCTTTGAAGGGCTGTGGTAACTCATCAACACCTCAAAACATTAAAAAAAATGAATGCAGATATTCTGTTTGGGCCATTGTTGGTCATGTCGAATGACTGCAGCTCTAGTGTTGCAGATCAACCCAAGCAGTTCTGAAATGTATAACTGTGTGGTATTTTGTTTTTATTTTATTTTATTTTTTTAATCTGGTACTTCATACCGCTGTAAGTGTGAACAGAACAAACCTCATAATGAATCTTTGTGCCAACACAAAGATTCTGATACAGTGTGTATCAGATACAAAAACACTTTTGTTCCTGGTAATAGCTTGTAAGATGTTTCAAAGAGATGATCAAACTTTCTATTGAAAAATTAAATGTTATTGAAATGTTCAAATGGCAGTATTAATCTAGATTTTCTAAAACACTGATTGAATTGAGTTCTTGTTTAAAAGCTAATGCTGATGTTTTTTCATTTCAGAACTGTTTGGTCGATTAGTTGTGGTAGGGAATTGGAAATTAGCTCTCATTAAAAGATCTCTTTGTGAAAGTAAATGCAAGTTGTAAATAAGATGCATTAGCCTATTTTCCAGTGCACTGTTTTCATTATTAGTAGCTAACAGAAACTGGTTATTGATCCACATGTTCTCCATTTAATCATTTTCTAAGTTGTACATTGGCAAAACGTATTTGTGTTTGCACCACTTTTTATCCACTTTATTTTCCTCACACACAAACCAAATGGTTGTTTAGGCAAAGCTCTAGTTAATATTTTGTAGTATCAGTGATAAAATTAATGCCAGGCAGTTTACATTATTCAGAGACTTGAGGTATAAGAACATAATTCTTTGAAGTACCTCAATTTGTGATTTAGGTTGTTTTTGGAATAATCTTTTAAACTTTTGCTCCAACCCTGTTAAAACTCACCTACCTGTGACTTTTTTCTAATGGTCCTGAAGACATTAGGCTTGTTCAAGATGCATCAGCGGTCTGCAGAATGATCAGCATATGACATCAAAGTAGTGTGAGGGCATTTGTAAAGCATAAAGAGTCGCATGCTCTCCAGTCGCTCTCACTGTACTTTGATGTCATACGTTGAACTTTATGTGCAGTGCCAATGCATCTCGAACAAGCCTATTGATTAGTATGCTCAGGTGTGTTTGATTAGGTTAGAGCTAAACTGTGAAAGTGGATCTCTTGGGCCAAATTTGAGGATCCCTGGTATAGAGGGTTTGCACTTATGTCACGATTTGGTCAATTGCATGGATAATGTACTATGAATGAATAAGGTGTTTTGCTAATTTATGCTATCTAAACCACAGAAAAAATGTGTGGAAGCTTCTAAATCATATAGAGAAGTACATAGTAAGAAATGATAAAAACAAATGTTGTCAAGATTTGCCCTGGAAATCCTGGTTCAGTATGGCTGACCACAAACACCTTTTATTTTTATTTTTTTCGCACTCTTCTCCTTGATTTGTTATAACTTTTGGCAGTCTATAGTACTCCAAATGTTTTTTCCGGTCCGACTGATTAGAACAGCCAAAAACATGACAATAATTGACCATTTTCAGCAGCAATAAATTGGTTCAGTGGCATTGTTTACATTAAGTGCTGCCAACATTGGCCGATTGATGAAACGTTGTGAAAACACTGTAAGGATAGAATGTATTGATAAGTTATGTTTATTCATGAGGGGGGGAGACATCAAAACCAAGAACAAATCTGATAAGGCTGGCTTATGTCACTGCGTGAGCATGTTTCGCTACTTTTAACAAAATGATTTACAATATCAATACAAATAACAATAAATGCTACCCATGAAGCTCTTCGCTGTCAGAATCTGGTATTTTAAGCATTTTTAGGTAGATATCAAACTGTTTAGAGCTCAAGTAGGTTCCAAACAAACCCTGCAGCAGTAGAACAACATACATCTTCTGTATGATGGGTTTGCTGACGTTTGTCCAGAAGCGTATCATGTTCCCTTTCTCTGGCATTGGTGCACTGTTATACCTGCAATACAATTGGAGATCAGTTACAATCAGTCATATGTAACTTGCCACATTCTGTTAAGCAGTAGGTAGTAACAATAAGGACTAACCTGGCTGCAAGACCAGCATTTACAGGTAAGGCCAACAAAATGGGATATATCCCACCACCAACCACACCAACCAAAGCCCCTCTTATCAAAGTACAGGTTGGGCAGTTCAGATCACCTGCAAATACAATGTAGCTCCTAAATGCAATGCAAAACATTCAGAAACACTCAAGAGGCCTTCACATGACTTGCTTAGAAAATGCACACAGTAATAGGTATGTTATTATGTAGCTCATAACAAAACAACAAAAAAAAACGGCACTGATGTCAATCAGAAATAATAAAATGAAGTGTCGCTTAAACTAAATCTAACCAATCATGTTTTGATGTTCGTATTGTCGCGTACATAACGTCATTTGATTTTTACCAATGATGATTGGCTGACGTTTCGACAGGTGAGCGGCAAAGAGGTCAAAGTTGAACTTTTAACGCGAGCCACATGGAAGCACCCAAACTTCATAGGATCCTGTATCCATACCTGTCATTAAGGGGTTTGTCACGGTCGCAGTGTACAGTGCTGCAGTTGTCAGAAAGGGAAGAACAGCCATGGGAAGACTGGAAGTAAATCGTCCTTGGGTGACATTAAGCACACGTCTGAAAAAGCTGTTGGCAATCAAACCAGCAAACCCAGCATTGCCAGCCAAATAAATGGGGCCGTATGAAAAGAGTTTTCTGTTGGGGTTAAAACAGAATTTTCATCAGGTAAATGCAGTGGGGGAAACTAAAGTTGTTACATGTTGTATGTAAAAATTAATAAATAATAATAATAACTTACTTGTCGATATCAGGGAGCCTTTCAAACTTCTTATTCAGCATTTCAATAATCATCGCCCTGGATACTGTCTGGCCTTGGCCTATGTCTTTCTCAAACATCTCGTTGTCTGCCATGTTGATCTAAAAGGAGATACAGATAATAGTTTAATATAAACAAATGGACCCATAGCAGACAGACAAACTTATAACGTCGTGAGAATACTGAAAATGTCCAAAATTTAATTTTGGTGAGGTGAAAGCAACCACACGCAACATGTAAACGTCACTGGCCTGAAGCGCGAAGTTCGGCTGTTAAAATATCAACGGTTGGTTCGTCCGAAGCAAACCTGCAGCAGTTTATCAAACAGTGGGTTTAACTCTTGATTAATTTCTATTTCAGAATAATGCCTCAACATATAGAAATATTGACATTATAAGCGGATAATTAATGAGTTCGTTTATAAACTTACAAAGGATATCTTTGTATATGTTGGCAACTATAATCACACTATTTAAACTATTTGTTATCTTTACACATTCTACACGCTAGCTTGTTATCTGAATATCCATGAAAATCATAGTAATCCTCTGTACAGGACATATTTTAGTAAGACGTCTCTTTATAAACTAAACTTATTGACATGGCGTTTTAAAAACGCAGAGCTCTACGCAAGAGACGCATCGCAACGGTCAAACCAGTAACTCATTCACCCGAATGACAGCTGGTTTGTTTTACCACTGTGTTGATGTGGCTGAATGTCAAACATGGTCGTAATACTCTCTGTTTATTTACAACTTCACTTGCACATGGTCACTACCGCATTTATGCCTCGTAGGATTGCGACTTACCCACGAACGAGATGTTAAATAAGCGCTAAACTATTCCCATCCCCTGTTCAACAGTCACGGTCCTCAATGGCAGCAGGGCGCAGCCATGTCTAACCACATGTTCCAGTCAACTCTCACCCCGTGATCCAGGAACTATACGGCGATTCCTATTGGTCCGTGCGTGCGCCAACTGACCGAATGAGCGAACGCCATTGGAGGACGCGCCCTGTCAATCCCCGCGGGTCAACCCTCTCGTTGCTAAGGCGAAACTGGTGATGATGCTGCTGCTGCTGCTGGTGATACTGCACCCACCGTAGAGAGAGTCTGCAAAGCAGCTTTGGCAAAAGATGCCGTGAAGATTGACAGAAAAAATGACGGGAAAGGAGGCGAAGTTGTTCTTAACTGCCTTTCGGGACGTTTGACGAGAACCTTTGGGATGTATTTGCTCAGATTGGCTTAATTACAGAGGCAATTGTGGAGCCATGCGTTATCGGAAAGCTGGATGAAACTTGCAGGTGTTTTCCGACAGGCGTCGCACCGACAGGCTGCTGTTTCATGGGGGAAAATACATCCTGTCTTATTTAGTTAAATCTGTTTTGTGTCTCTACCTGGAGATTTGGATTTCACACACCAATTTGCCTGTATGATGATGTTTTTGCTTGAGTCTTGAAGGTTAATTTTTAAGTGACATGAAGGAGGATTATGCGTATGAAACAGCAAGATGATCATCAAAGTTTTTCATTTAATTTTTCAGTTTCATTCTGTTCAACAGCCAGAATATAAAACATAAAACACGCGAACTTCGTTCTACCACTAAGTATGGAACAAGTTGTTCTTGAAGAACTGTTTACAAGCATGCATCATTCAACTTACCCAGGCATATGAGATAACAGGATGTCATGCTTATTTCTTCTTCAAACTGTTGCAGTTTAAGGATTTTAAACAATGCTTGATCAGCATATGCTGACCGAACCTAATCCAAGACAAGCCATGTACTGGAGAGCCTTTCTAATTTGATGTATATGGCCCTTTGGGGCAAAAACTAGCGGTTAGGATTAGTTTAGTTAGTCACTGCGCCTTTAATATTTGTCAGGACTGTATGAGTTGTGTTATGTTTATGTAGTTAAACACTAAAGGCATTCAAGGAGTCGAATATTCCAGCAAAAAAAAAAAAAAAATCCTCAGAGAGCTCAATACCGAAAGCATATTCAGACACTGGAGAGCAGTCTTGATATTTCTTATGGACTCATCCACACCAAGGTGCACTCGATCACTATCCACTCTTTCTATCGGATTATGGATTTATTTCTCATGAGCGACAGTCATGCGCCCAGCATGTGTTTTCTTCTGCAAGATGTTTCGGCGCTTGTCTCTCCCTGTTTAACTTGACAATTACAAGCAACGACCCCGAGAGCTGCCATTCTGTTCGCTTTTACATCTATATCAACGAACTGAATAGGAACTTGCTGCTTTAGCAGGTGACACTTTTTCAAAGACACTGACAGCAGATGAGAGCGAAACTTTTGTGTTGCTGTTTCCATGCGTGACAATCCCACGAGGACATAAAGGAGTAATTATGCCCTTAAGAAAACGAGGTGAGAAATAAACATAAACGTATGTACATAATTGCGAAAACATGATTATTAAATGAATAAATACTGGTCGTTGACGTTTTAAAGGCGACATTACTTAAGGTTAAAATTTATATGAATGAATAAGAGAAATTGTGCACTGAAAACAATAGTTTAGAAACAAATTTTATTCAAAAATGAATAGTAAATGTTACAAATAATTAAAGAAATGGCACCTAAGAGTAATTTAAACAAGACGTCTTGAAATAGAAAGTCTGAAATGGTGTTTATTAGATTTTCTATATGTGACCAGTTACAGAACGTTCAATTTCTCCTATTCTTATTCTCTTAATAATTTCTTTTCATCATTTTAATCACATTTAGTGAAGGAAAAATTATTTTAAAGCACAAATATAACATGTGGTCTTTCAATATGAGGTCATAAAAGCTTTATGCATACTATTTATTAGTTAGAATGTGCATTTCTTTTAAATATAGCATGACATATGTGACCCTGGACCACAAAACTATTTAAGTAGCACTATTTGTAGCAATAGCCAAAAGTACATTTTATGGGTCAAAATTATTGATGCTTTTATGCCAAAAATCATTAGGATATTAAGTAAATATCATGTTCCATGAAGATACTGTACATTTCCTACCGTAAATATATGCAAAACTTAATTTTTGATTAGTAATATGCATTGCTAAGAACTTCATTTGGACAACTTTAAAGGAGATGTTCTAAATATTTTTATTTATTTATTTATTTTGCACCCTCAGATTCCGGATATTCAAATAGTTGTATCTCAGCCAAATATTGTCCCATCCTAACAAACCATACATCAATGAAATGCTTATTTATTCAGCTTTTAGATGAATATACAATATATATATATATGACTCTTATGACTGGTTTTGTTGTCTAGGGTCACATATGTCAAATTCCACATGTAGTCATATAGTTGTGTCTCTTGGTAATGCAGAATGCCAAGACTTTATTAGTTTAATGCGTTGCGATTGCTAAAGCAGGCAAAGATGATCATGTTATAGCAGGAAGGTAGTGGCCTTGCCACAATTATCCTTATTTTATTTTGACTTCTGTACCTCAAAAGCCTAAAATATACAGTCGGGACGTCAAACTGTGTAATTATATATGTCGGCCTACTAATAGTGTAATTATACTCTGCTGTAAGTTCGTAGTCTGTAAAAATAAACACAAGTATGACCAACTCGCCTATGACCTCGGATGATCTTGGATGGTTTGTATTTATATTTCGGACAGCTATGCAGCTGTGTTTTAGTTACTGTTTAAATTCCATGCCTACAAGTCTTTTTTTAATGCACATTGTAAATGTATGTATCTCCGATTTTATTATTATTTTTCTCCAAGAATAATGCATGCACAGGAATCGTTTGCACATATTTTAATAATTAAAATGCATTAATGTTGCTCCTTCAGTTTTTCTAACTTGTGTTGCTCAGAGCGCTCTGTCGAAGATAGAATTAACCCCTGTTCTGTCCCTAGTGTCTGTTTGTCTGTGTGACTAAGTGACTGAGTCATGCTCAGTCACTCTGATGATTTGTGCCGGTAGTAAAGAGTCTCTCAGGGTGTCTATACGTTGTTAAGTGGTTACTATGTTATAGAAAAACAGTGAATTGTTTGAAGGCATTTTCTATGTTTTCTTAAAGCATGTCCCATTGGAAGTAAAACTTGATTGTCAGTTTAAACATTCTGAGTCATTAAATTCAACGCAAATATCTGTTCGCAACCCATTTGACTTTAATAATGTGGCTGAGTAAAACCTGCATTAATGAATCATTCACAGCTTGACTAGGAATGTGCATTAAGGCCATGTAGATGTAGGTTCATTTAAAAAATGTGGAGAAATTTAGTGTTACATCGGTCCTCTGCAGTGAATGGGTGCCGTCAGAATGAGAGTCCAAATGGCTGTTAAAACATCACACAATAATCCACATGACCTAGTCCATTAGTTAACATCTTGTGAAACAAAAAGCTGTGTTTGTAGTAAACAAATGCATTGTTTTATCCATAACTTTGCTTTGAAAGTGAAAAAGTTGAAACAAATCTTAACATATATGTCAGTGGATTTTGATGTGAGAAGACAACAGGGACACACTTTAACACTGAAGGAAGCATTATTTTGAATTAAGGTCTTAGGCTGAAAGTAAAGGTTTAAAGTTAAAAAGCCTTGATGGATTTGTTACTTACAAACATGCAGCTTTTTGCTTCACAAGACTGGAGACGTGTGGATTATTGTGATGTTTTTTATTTTATATCCGCTATTTGGACTGCAGGGTATCCATTGGTGAGCAAGTTATGTACATATTGTTAAAAAGATGGCATGTTTCATACATTTCTAATTTATTTTTTTATTGTTTGTGAGCCAGTACTTTAAAGATATTTATTGAAAAAAAGAATGTAATAATAAATAAAAAAGATACATGTTACATAGTTCCATGTTAAATGCTGTATTTAAAAAATGCCAGCATAACATTTATTCTGTCTTACAGACACAGCCAGGGCAATAAGCCTCTTGGAGGACTACTGCTCCAAACTGAAGAAACCAGAGGAACAACAGCTCAAAACTGCCATCTTAAGAGTCATGGGCATTTTCAAAAGCAGTCTTTTCCAGGCTCTCATAGGTAAGCTTATGTTTTCTTTTTGTAAACAGAACCATTTTTCCTTTTAATAGGAAAATAGGTCAAATGAAAACACAAGACTTTTTGAGCACCAAACAGATGTTACTCACTAATTGATTTTTAGGATATATTCACACCAAGCGTGTTCTAATTTAAAACAATGTGTTCATGTCCTAAGGTCAGTGTTTTCTTTTAAATTATTTGTTCCATTAAGATTGCATGTGCTTTGTCTGCTGATGTGACATTTGCTCATAGTTCATTCTTAAGCAGCGGGCACATTCTGCCGCTTTAGGGCTTTTTTCTGAAATAAAGTTATTTTTAACCTTGCTGATGTGGCAGGAGATGCTTTCCTGTGCCTCTGGTATTTTAAACGTGTTCTTCATAAGCTCAAATCTCCGCAAGGCAAGCTTTTGTCCTTTCTGTAAAGGAGAATCAGATTGGTTTTGAATCTTGATTGGTTTAACTCCTTTATTCATACGCAAGGTCAAATGCAGCTTAAGGACAAATGCTCTCATGTGCTTTTAGTAAGCTTTAGTGAGATCTAAAGATTGATGCTTTTGACTTCCATGATTTCCTCTTAGCATGTTTAGACACTTCGTTAGTTGAATATAGAATGTACATTTGATGATTGTGGAATATAACGTCTTATCGTAATTTCTGTAATGAGGTGGACCACTGTGCTGTCGCACTCTGTTAACATTTTCACCAGGATGTGGATCTTAATTCTGGTTTAAAGCAATGGTTCATTCAATCAATTTGCAAATTTGCAATTTGCTCTTCTTGTCTAACAGGTTTTGATTTTGTAGCTAAATGCGAATGTACACTACCAGTCAAAAGTTTTTGAACAGTATATCATTTTTTTGTCTCTTCTAGTCTCTTCTCCTCAAAATGGCTGCATTTATTTGATCCAATTTTGAAATATTGAGTACAATTTTGAAATAGTTTTACTATTTAAAATAACTGTTTTCTATTTGAATACATTTGAAAATGTAATTTATTTCTGATTTCAAAACTGAATTTTTAGCATCATTACTCCAGTCACATGATCCTTCAGAAATCATTCTAATATGGTGATTTGCTGCTCAAAAAACATTTATTTTTCTTTTTTGATGAGTATAAAGTTCAGAAGAACAGCATTTATCTGAAATAGAAATCTTTTGTAACATTATAAATGTCCTGTCATCACTTTTGATCAATTTAAATCATCCTTTCTAAATAAAAGTATTAAGACTGCTGTAATGATGCTAAAAATTTAGTTTTGATCACAGGAATAAATTACATTTTAAAATATATTCAAATAGAAAACAGTTATTTTAAACAGTAAAAATATTTCAGAGTTTTGCTGTTTTTGCTGTACTTCAGATCAAATAAGTGCAGGCTTGGTGAGCAGAAGAGACTTCTTTAAAAATCTTTAAAAATCTTACTGTTCAAAAACTTTTGACTGGTTGTGTTTTTAACGTAACACCATGAAGTATTTCCTTATTTCTTTAAAGAAACTGCTTTATGTTGTTGCTTTATATAAATATTCCATTGGTTTTCATGAAAGTGTAGAGAGTGGGCACATTCACAGCTTTTGCTTGAAATAGTAGTCTGTCATAGAAGCACTTTTCAGAACTTAATTGTTCACTTATGTTTTAGCTGGATTTGCCAAGAATCTTGAATCAAGTCCCTATGCTTTAGCTCTAGGTTTTAAAGCTTTTACTGTGTTGGATGTGAATTAGTCATGCAGAAAAATTGCGTAATTAAAAAACAATGTGTTTAGATATAATATGTTAAATCATATTTGTGTGTGTAATTGCTGGAGCTGTAGTATTTTAATCTGGTTTTACCCTTGGATAGTGTAATATTTATGAAATATTGTCTTCTTTTTCCTTTTATTCCTCTCTGACCTTTAGCTCAACCCACTGACTGTGTTCACGGCAGATTGCTTTCTGTTAATTGGAAAAGGTGACGTGATCCTTGGATCCTAACGGGCCTTCTTGTTCTTTGCTGCCCTCTTGCAACCATTCACAGATGACGACAAAATATAGTACACATTTTGAACCTAAATGTATAATATGCTTGCATCTTTGATACTAAAAACAAATTTAAACAATCATGTAGATCTGTCAAACTTGTCCCCTTTCTATTGATTTTTCAATAAAATGCTGTTTAAGGTTAAGGTCACTTCCTGAAATAGCAGTAATCATCTTAGAAGGCATTAGCATGAGTAATCTGGTCAGTTTGCCATCATGCCAGAGAAGTGCAACCTCTTAACTGCTTAACCTATTCTCCCATTCACCAGGAAACGTTTACGCCTGACACCATAGATTGAAAACTGTGAAATTATAAAATATAAGGTTCTGTACTTTGAGATTCTGTTGATTTGGAACCCTAAAGACGCTGACATTTTGATTTACGGAACATTATAGTAGTAGTTTTGGCAGTACACAATAGTTCAGAATGGAGAAGCCAAAATGAAATGGCATGTGTTACTCCTATTCATCCAATATATTATAAGCTTGTATCACGCTGAGTTCAGATCATTACAGTATTTTACTGTCGAATCAAGTTCTCCGGAACGCCTCTGTCGTTTTTTTTTTTTTTTGTTGTTTTAGAGTCGGTTCTTTTTGATGAGATTTCCTGGCTAAATATTCTCTATCGCAGCTGCTCATTGGAATCCTTTAGATACTGAGCCACTGCGGTCTAATCGGGAAACCGACCACAGTCTGCCAATTTGTTCCATAGAGGTTTTTAATGGGCCCTATTTGTCACTGTCATCTGAACAAGGTTGGACACTGCCCTCTTAATAGAAGAGCCATGACGGCACACTCCTGTTTCACAGAGAGACCGTCCCACGAGAAGCTTTTTTTTTACTCCTTCTGCTAAACTGTAATCAGATCTGTTACTTTTGCAGAAGGGGAGTTCCTGATACCAGGGGATGGATGGCGAATGGCAATCTCTATTTGCTCCGAGTTCCACAGCTGGAACAATACAACAGCTCTGCTACAGTTTCTAGAGTGCCAGAATTCTCATCAAAAGTTTAGTCTGGCTTCGTGTCACAGACAGCAGGATCTGATAAGGATTACAAAGTGCGGATTAGATGATTTATTGTGTTTGTATTTGTGTTGTTTGTGCTTAGTTTGAGTTAGAATTCGCTAATTCATTTGACCATAATTTAGTGTAATTCAGAGAGGAACAGGATGTGAGGAAAAAAGTAGGATTTGGAATGTATTGATTGTACAAAGTAAACATTATGTACCAAAATCTATCCAGATGTTTGAAGAGGAGGAGTGAAAAGAGGGATTGTAAATGTCAGCCATAAACAAAGTCATTTATTTGGAAAGAGAAATCTAAATTGAAAGTTTAATTTCATTGTGATTTTTATTCTTAAAACGTTCACTTAAAATATTATACACTTAAGAATATATATATATATATATATATAATTATTATTATTATTATTATTATTATTATATATATATATATTTTTTTTTTTTTTTTGTGTGTGTGTGTTTGTGTGTGAAGGAAGATTAGCAATGATTTTTGCTTTTGTTTCCTGCTCTAGGATAATCTAGTCTCTCTGCATGTTCTCTACTGTTAATCCCACTGCTTTGTGATAGCAGCATGTTAGACCTCTCTCTCTCTTCCCCCTCTCTCTTTCGTCTGGACCTTTTTATTTCTCTGAACAAGTGGATGTGAGTTTATGTGTCTCACATGGTGGTGGAAGCTATGCTTCGAATTGGAGGACTCTGGGTGAGGACTTTTGTCAAAGAGTGTTGGCTCTGATTAAAGGTCAGTGTAAAACTCTCAGTGATTGTCAGGTAAATGTCTGACCCAGATCTGTGGCTCATAGTGTATTATGTGACTACATTGTACTGGGAAATGCATTGTGAGATACATTGAGAGATACTGAGTTAGTGTTCCGAGTGATTATAGGAGTACGGTTGCTGTTTTTCTAATAGGTTGTATGAGCTGTATTAATGGGAGCATGGATCACAGTGGTGTTAAAAGTGTCGGTGTAATGCTCTTCAAGATGATAACCTACTAATAGTGAGTCACAGCATCTCGTCTTAAAGGCATAGTTCACCCAAAAATAAAAATTCTGTCATTAATTACTCACCCTCATGTCGTTCCAAACCCTTTGTTCATCTTCCGAACACAAATTAAGATATTTTTGATGAAATTCAAAAGTGGTTGAACCGCTGATGTCACAAGGACTATTTTAACAATATCCTTACTACCTTTCTTGGCCTTGAACATGTCAGTTGCTGTCTATGCAGAGTCAGAAAGCTCTCAGATTTCATCAAAAATATCTTAATTTGTGTTCCGAGAAGGAACAAAAGTTTTACAGGTTTGAAACGACATGAGGGTGAGTAATTAATGACAGAATTTTCATTTTTGGGTGAACTGTCCCTTTAATTTTACAGAGAACACTGTCTTCACTTGTTGTTATAGGTTGTTTATGCATCATAGAATGTGCCAGTGTGTACCTAAAACACTGATGTTTTATTTAAAACTCAAATGCATTTTCTTAAAAACACAGCAAAAAGATGTTTAACCAATCATGTAAATTGCTGTTGTTGTTTTTTTGAGGAACATGTAGATCTTTTTTGTAGTCGTTATGTAGCTCTTGCCATAAAACGGTTTATAGTGACTAAAATGAGATTTGGAGTGACCAGAGTTTCTGTTTTTTCTATTCCTTTACAATTTAGTGTCAAACTTGTTCACTTTTTGTGCTTTTTATAGTGTTGTATCTTGGCGTGTGGGTAAACTGTCAACCTACTTGTTTATTTGATAGTCTAATTTGAGTTTATAATAAGCCAATGTTTACAGAAATGTGATGCCACATGCATTTGGTTGCGTACCAGCCTTGGCCCCTCCTCTGAAACAGATGGCTGAAAATTATTAGATGCCCTCAAGGACAATGAGGCTTCTAGGAAGATATTATTGCTGGTCTAAAGATGCAAATGTAATGTGAATATTTTCCTTACCAAGCCTTAAGCTTCAGAGCCACAACCACACAAAAACTGCTGAGCCCACCTCTAATTATGGAAGTGGGGCTCCAGTCCTCTTCGTTTCAAGAGAATAATGTTGCCATCTTGTGGAGTTTTGTGGAAATATTGTTTGGAACCAGCCTATTTGATTCAGATACCTTTTCACAGAGTAAATGGCTTCTCAGGACCCCATAACTGGTCATGATGTAAATTTAATTGAGGTTTGAAATTTAGTTAGTATTTCATTAGTCAGAATTATTACTTAATAATAATAATAATAATAATAAAGGTGTGCCTAATTTTGGTTATTTTTAAAGACTTTTTTTTAATATTATAGGGACAATATTCTTGTTTATCATTAATTGTCTGAAATTAATGGTTATCATTGTACCTTTATGATGCATCATTGTTCTTTAACAACAAAAAAAGCATCTCAACTAAGAGTAAGTATAATAAAATATGAATGCTAAGGATTAAAATTCACATAAAAAACACAAAAACAACAGCAAAAATATATAGTATTTACAGTGTCTTTTCTAATGTTTTACATTACCAGTTAACGGGTCAAATTATATTTGTGTAGATATAAATACGGGCTTTTTAATCTAAATGAATGCCATTTTATTTTATTTTATTTTATTTTATTTTATTTATTTATTTTTTTTTTTATTTTTTATTTTTTGTTTTTTATTTTTTATTTTTTTTTTTATTTTTTATTTTTTATTTTATTTTATTTTATTTTACTGTGCCATGGTGGTTGGTTTGCTGTCTTTTCATTCTGTTGTTGTAAGTCTGTTTCCAGCAGAGGGAGCTCTTTAGTTCTTTCTGGTCAGAGAATAGCTTTGACAGAACTAATAAAGCATGTCTTTGAATATAGGGTTGAAAAAATAAATAAAATAAAATACATAATTTTACTCTGTCGTTTTTCTAATGCTTTATAGATTAAAAGAAAACGAGCTTACTGTGTCTAATGTGAATGCACTTCTCAATTTCTCTGTGATGTATAATTGAAAGAACTTAGAACAAAGAACATAGCGCTTTCTGATATCAATGGCAGGTGTATTTAAAACAACACTGTTTGCATATTGAATGAAATGATCAAGTGTGTTTCAACTAAAACTTTTCTTGACTTTGAAATAGTGCTTTTAAACTAGTGCTGGTTTAGGATGTAATTATGATGGGCAAGAAGTGTGAGGTAACTCTGTGAGTCAGACGTACACCTGTCGTAGTGTTTTAAGATAAGTATAATATGAAATGTGCAGTCTCTGGCTGTCTCCATGGTAACACAGACCTTCAGCAGAAAGGGTTCCAGTGTCATAGTGAGCAGCCTGCAGTTTTTCAAACAGAAAAACTTATTTTCAAAAGACGAATGAGTAAAGGTAGTGATGTAATTCAGCATACTTTTAGCTAAATTTAGCAGAGCAGCAGGCAGCGCTGCAGCAAATTAGACCAGTTAAGAATATCCATAACTGATTATAGCGGTATCTCATATCTCATGGCGTCAGGATGTGGCATTCCAGGATTTTCATAGTGAGTGATGATAGAATGAACTTTTACTACAGCTTAGTTTTATCAGTCACTAATTTTTTATAGTATAATCTGGGTTCTTTATCCCAACCAAACATGTTTTGCACATGCTAATTAATAACAAGCTAATCTTCAGCTGTTATGAAGCAGTTATTAATTTCATACTGGACAGATCTCAGCCAGTCAGATTATTTAGTCAGTTTGTTGGTGGCGCAGAGAAATGCAGAATTATCAAAGCCGACAGAGGCTGCATGCCAAGGACGAGAGGCAAGCTGTTCCTCCTGTCACATCAGTATTTAGAGTAAAGAGTGGGAGCAATTTACTGGTTTGTTTTGGAACAGAAACATTTTCAGTTTTCTAAATGTGAGATGCTAATGATGAATATGAGCCATCTGATGTGTAGCAGTCCTGAGATTGTATCTTCAGCTCACTAAACCAAAAGAAACCATTGCCAGGGAATCAGCATCGTTTTCCGTAAGACTATTAAAATCCATTACTTTCTCTAATCAAAAACGCTCAGGCCTTCCAAGGTGTAGATACATTTCTTCAACGGAACAGATGTGGAGAAATTTAGCAATTACATTACTTGCTCACCAACAGATTCTATGCAATGAATGGGTGCCGTCAGAATGTCCAAAGGCTGGTAAAAACATCACCAAGTAATCCACATGACTCTAGTCCATTAAAGGAGAAGGTCACTTCCAGAACAAAAATTTACAGATAATTTACTCACCCCCTTGTCATCCAAGATGTTCATGTCTTTCTCTCTTCAGTCGCGAAGAAATTATGTTTTTTGAGGAAAACATTTCAGGATTTCTTAGTGGACTTCTGTGGTGCTCCGGAGTTTGAGTTTGAGCTAGACAAGATGAACTTTTGAGGTTAAAAAACATATAAATTGTCTATTATTATTATTATTATTATTATTATTATTATTTATTTATTTATTTTTATTCTTTATGAAAATAACCAATCATTTTGCTAGACAAGTCCCTTCTTCCTCGGCTGGGATTGTTTAGGGCCCATTGAAGCTGCATTTTAAACTGCATTTTGGAAGTTCAAACTTGGGGGCACCATAGAAGTCCACTATATGGAGAGAAATCCTGAGACGTTTTCCTAAAAAAAACATAATTTCTTTACGTCTGATGAAAGAAAGACAAAAACATCTTGGATGACAAAGGGGTAAATTATCTGTAAATTTTTGTTCTGGAAGTGAACTTCTCCTCTAAATAACGTGAAAAGATGTGTGTTTGCAAGAAAAAAAAAATCATTAAATCATTAAATGGGTCCGATTCTGCTCTTTTACAAAGTCTTGATTTTGTTTTGGGGTTGTACTATGCTCTCATGCTTGGTGCTCATTATTTTTCACATAATTTACATTATTACAATACCTTTCTCCCCAGCCTGGCACAAATGGCTCAATTAGTTCTGGGTTTAATGAAGACCCGCCTTCCGAAAAATAAAATGTGTGGTGATTGGTTTGCTGCCCCAGTGCGTTGTGATTGGCAAACAGCTTAGACAGCGTTTCAGTACTGCCACGCCCGCTGCAAGTTCCTTGTACAACTTTAAGCACAAGGTAGATTAAAGTGATTCTTACTTTGTAATATGGACATTTTTCTTCCAAAAACGCGTCAATTCACTACAGGAGGCCTTTTTTGACCCCCTGGAGCTGTGAGAGGCACTTTTTATTAAGGATGGATGCATTTTACTAGACTTGTTTTGGACTGATGAAGAGGAAACACCCATTGATGCCATTCTAAAGCTTGGGAGTGCCAGGATAATTTTTAATATAACTCCAGTTGTATTCGTCTAAAAGAAGGAAGTCATATACACCTAGGATGCATGGAGGGTGAGCCTGCGAGATCGCTAATACATGATATTATCGTGCTAATTTATTTAATTATTTACATACTCATTTTCATTGCCTAAAGCCAGCTCCAGCCTAAGGCTAAAAACAGCCTAATGTTTTTAATATGACTTAATTTGTATTTAACATGACAACAATTGAATAAAAACATTGTAAGTTACTAAATATAATGCTTACATTTCTTTAGTTAATCAAAAAGCAGCTACAGAAAACGAGCGAAGAACATCACTGATTAGCTAAAAATTATAAAAAATACACTTGCGTTATAAGTGAAGCTATCTACACTGTATGATCAGTAAAATCTCTTACCACACACTGCACATGTCTATGGCACGGCACCAGCACGGCCACCGGAGATGATCGCGGTCACTCTAGTCAGTGCTTGTGTTTACATCAGCCGCACCTCTGTATGTGTTTCAACCCCCTTTACTGCACACGTAGATGGCGAGGCTCCGACGTGGCAACTGGAGATGATCGCAGGCACTCTAGTCAATGCTTGTGTGTATACCTGCCACGCCGCGGCTCGTTGAAGCATCCCAGAAGTGGCTCTCTGCACTGCATCGCTTAAGTTACGCTAATCCCCTACCTCGTCCCTACCCACCCCCCAACCATTCCAATTTTTAGTAGGCGGGATTTGTTTTAGTGATATTCAAATGGACTGTGTTGTGACATCATAACATCCAGAAAACAAATGCTGTAGTTCAAAGGAGCCGTTCGTTGTAGTTCTTGAAAAGGGATTTTTTTAAAAAGAAAAATCTCCCTTTGGGGTGGACTTTGAGATTTGTAACTTTGTAGATTTTTTTTTTTTTTTTATCTCCAAACATACACACCACACACTGACTAAAATTCAAAAAGTGAAAAAGCATAATAGGAGACCTTTAAGGGTGTACCAAGTTGCTTCTGGCCAAAATATTAAAGGGCATCTATTATGCAAAATCCACTTTACACTTATGGATGTAAATGTGTGTTGGCAGTGTGTGAACACAATCACCCTACAATGCTAAAAATCTATACCCACTCCTTATTTTTTAATCCCCCATTAAACCAGAACAGTCTCATTAGGCATGCGGTTTTGATTCTCAAAGCAATATGACATCACATTGTTTAAGCCCCGCCCACAGCTGCTGACTGACAGTCCTGCATTACCATAGTTTCCGCCCTCAGCGGTTTGTCTTTGGTTGTACGCCGTCTTCTGTTTTCTCCACACTCGAGCAGATGTAACGTCAACAGTGTCTCATAAGCAGTCCCAGTGTTGTGTGTTTGGATGTAAGACAGAACATAAAAGGCTTCGTTTTCTCCCAACATCTAAGCCACTGAGGACGCAGTGGATTACTTTTATTTTTGAAGGTAATGCGCCTCAAAATCTACCTAAATACGTTTGTCTGCACAAATCATTTCTCTTCTGATGGCTTCGTGAATGTCATGTCATTATAGTGCTAAGCTAATATTTTAACCGTATTTGTGTGCGTTATTGAAGTATTTTAATTGATCAGGCCATGCTAGTGAGATTCCCAGACACATTCTGGGGACACCCAAGACCAATGTTACATTTCGTAAAAGGTGCATAATTGATGTCCTTTAAGTCCATAATCCTTAATTCCTCTAATGAGGAAGCATTATCAAATAGTCCAATAGTCCAGTTGAGGTGTTCTCTGTAATGTAATAATGAACATAGTAGTCGTCATTTTTTCCTGACATCTGAGCCACTGAAGACGCAGTGGATGACTTTTGTTTGTGAAAGGAATGCACCTACCGATCTACATAAATGCATCTATGTTCACGCGAATCATTCATGATCCAGCATCACTTACAGCAGAAGTGAGTATAAAGGTTTTTTTAAATTAATCTTTGCAATCGCCTTTCCTAATAATGTTCTAGTTAGCAAGTTTTGAGGCTAAATGCGGCTAAAGTAAACAGGCTCGTCACTCCACAGAGGGGGCGGGGTGAGCAGAGCTCATTAGCATTTAAAGCAACATTCACCAGAATAGGTTGATTTTTGCAGAGCTGATTTTGGCAAGGTAAAAAGTGTTTTTTACACTACCATTGAGAATTTTTAACCAAAGCTTGCTATAGACTTTTCATTAAAACCCTGCAGAATCGTATCAACTTGTGGAAAATGGGCATCCAATGACCCCTTTAACGGAAGGTAGAGACGAATGCAAAGAGAAAATACTGCAGCATTTAAGACAAGATCACTGTTCAGTGCGCAAAATGTTGGAAGAAAATACTGAATTGGGGTGGGGGTTTATATAAATGTTTCTCTGAGGAGAACTGAGTGTCTTCAGAAAACTTAAGATGGTATTTTCTTTTTATCTTAGCTTCAAATAATGCATATTAATTCTGCTTCACTTCCTGTCTCCAGAGCTTTTTGAAGGATTCAAAATTTTGAAGGCAGCATAGATGTATCCTTCGCTGCCTTTTATATTCCACAAACCTGTGCGTTCCATTTCGTGATGGTTGAGCTACAAAAAATAAAGATGGAGTCTGAAAGTTTTGCACTTTTAATGTTATTACTAGCTAGAAATGTAGGATTATAGTAATTAAATATCCATTTAGTTACCATCAAAACTTGTTCTACTGTGTTGTAGATCATTAAATCATTATGCTGCCTCAAAAGCCTGTCTGAAGTCAGTTTCATGAGGTGCCTTCATGCAAAAATGCTGTCTGCAGAGTCATTGCCTGATAAGGCAGTAAGGCAGCAAGTCAGCTGCTTAGGCTTTCGGACGCAGCCCTAGTATTTAAAAGCGCTGTGCTGCTTTGTTTACAGCAGTAACCAAGGAAGCACTGTATTGCTGCTGGTCCATAAGCGCCATCTGCTGTCAAAGAGTAAATTTGCATTCTCATTCAGCCTGTCTGCTGTTTTTATTTTGTCTAGATATGGTTTATGTTGCATGTCTCAAGGCTAAGGTCAGACCATTCTGTTTTTGACATAATACAATCTAATTTAGATCAAAAACTGCTCATACTACATGTAGCATGTTTGTTTGGATCGTGATTGAAATGCAGTGGTTCTGCAACTGTTTCATGCAGTTTGAATTAAAAAAAAAAAAAAAAAGTTATACCGATTTTTGGTCGTACTGCCCAGCACTGTTGTGATGGTTTTTAGCAGCTGTTTAAACTCTAATTCTGAAAGCACTCTTCCTCCAATTTATCTTTTTTTTTTTTGTTAAACTGTCCCTTTCATATGGATGCATTTTTATTTATAGTAATGAATTCATCCAAACCACTGCCCAGAATACTCATTTGCAACAGCTCTGTAAGTGTCGGTTGTAACACATTTCAATGCAAAGGCCATATTCAGAAAGGAAAGTGATTTTATGAATCATGTTGAATCACAGAGGCGGGAATCTGCGTCAGGAGATAAGGAGGTGTGTGTGTGTTGGTATGCAGTGGTGGGTAGCATAAGGAGCTGGAATAATCACTCCCTGGAGAGGAGTGAGATTACAGCCCTGAGCCCACACCATCCATCCATTACATAAGAGTGGAACAGCTGCCGATCTGCAGCATGTGAATGAGAGTGTGTGTGTGCGCTCTGTGTTTCTGTGGGTTGGTCTGAGTTGGAAAGAAACAGAGTTCATGCATAGACCGATGTGATTATAAATATGAATCTTTCTGGTTCTTCTTTCTGGTTGCCTTGGAAACCTAGCAGATAAGATATTTCCTCATTGTATGTACCTGATCACCTAACCAAACCCACAGCTCTGTTGAAGATGGACACACTTAGAACAGCTAATCAGAGTCATTGCATTCTCCAGTTAGAACCAATGCTGAATACATTCTTTGGATTATTATGCCAATATTATACCAATTAAGCTTTATAAGTGGAGATGAGCTACCTTTTTTATTATCTTGTACTGTTCCGTGTTCTCTGTGGTTCATTTATAATGTTATCAAGATTTGTACATCAAAAAACATCATAATTTTGATGTAACAGGCTATTTTCTGCATATCAGAACGCTCTGTTTGAATAGGTGTGGCAGATTGTAGGCTCTGAAGTAAAAGCCCACTACTATGATTGGCTAATAGTTGTGTATGTTTGACAGCCTACATCCTTCATAGACGGACGCATGAATACTCTGTACATATCAAATGATCTGTAATAACAGGCAAAGCAATAGTGACCACATAATAAAAACAGTTACTCACACTTGTGTGTTGCGACATTACTTGCAACTGTAGGATCCACTAAAGTCAGCAGAGCATCGTCTTTCATTTTCAGTCTTTCTGAAAATCCTGAGTCGAATTGTGCCTTGTTTGTTAATGAATCTACGGTAAATTTAAGTGAACAGAAGACCAAGTTCTCACTGATGCCGTCTGGATCTCCATCAAAAATAAAGTTCATCCACTCTTTCCTGTGGATGAGTGGGATTAGAAGGAAGGCAATGCAGAGACTTTTTTTCCACAATTTGGCTCTGCTCAGGGTCTCCTTGTATTCAGAGCTATCTTTACCATTTGGTTTTTGCATAGACCTGTGTTTGCCTCTCTCGTTATAGGGTTTATGCTCAACACACTTTCGTGTTTTGCTAAACAGGTCTTGTTGCTTCCAGTTAACACGTTCTGCTTATGCTCAAGGGAATTTTGGTTTCTCAGTTAATGACCCTTTTAATATTTTTAAAGGAGAAGTCCACTTCCAGAACAACAATTTACAAATAATTTACTCGCCCCCTTGTCATCCAAGATGTTCATGTTTTTCTGTCTTCAGTCGTGAAGAAATTATGGTTTTTGAGGAGAACATTTCAGGATTTTTCTCCATATAATGGACTTCATTGGTGCCCTGATTTTGAACTTCCAAAATGTAGTTTAAATGCAGCTTCAAAGGGCTCTAAATGATCCCAGCCAAGGAAGAAGGGTCTTATCTAGCGAAACGATCTGTCATTTTTTTCGGAAAATAAAAATTTGTATACTTTTTAAGCACAGAAGGTTGTGTAGCACTGGCTCTGGGATGTGCGTCCACGACACTACATACTATTGAATCACGACGAAAGGTCACGCGGAACATAGGCGGGACTACAGACCCAGTGTTTACAAAGTGAACGCACAAAGACTAAGAAAGTGCAAGTAAGTCAAACGCTGTTTACAAACAAAAAGGTACAACGATGTCGGACGATTCTGAAGTTGTAGGAGAAAATAAGTTGTTTTTTTGCCATACTCTACCTTTTTGAGCTGGAGTACACAGACGATGAACTTGGACGTGATTCGTTGCATCATGGACGCGCATCCCAGAGCCTGTGCTACACGAGCTTTTGTGCTTGAAAAGTATACAAATTTTTATTTTTCGAAAAAAAAAAAAAAAAAAAATGACAGATCGCTTTCCTCAAAAACCATAATTTCTTTACGACTGAAGACAGAAAGACATGAACATCTTGGATGACAAGGGGGTGAGTAAATTATTTGTAAATTGTTGTTCTAGAAGTGGACTTCTCCTTTAAATTAATTTTTTTTCTGTGATGCAAAGACAAATTTTTAGCAACCATTACTCCACTCTTCAGTGTCACATGCTCCTTCAGAAGTCATTCTAATATGCTTATTTGGTGCTCAAGAAACATTTATTATTACCAATTTTGAATATAGTTATTTAATAATTTTGTGAAAACTGTGATACATTTGTTTTTTTTCTGTTGTTTTTTTTATTCTTTTCAGGATTCTTGGATAAATAGAAATCTAAAAATAATAATAATAATTTAAATCTTTACTGTCATTTTTGATTAATTTAATGTGTCCTCACTGAATAGAAGTATTAATTTCTTTTTTTAAAAAAAAAAAAAAAAAAAGAATCTTACTGACCCTAAACTTTTGAACTGTTTGAACTTGTGGATATGTAGATATTCAGTTTACCTTAAAGAAAACTTGAAATATCTTTTAAATCTCTCAGACTCAGAGTCAGCCAATCAGATAAGAGCTTGCTGTAGCTCAGGGCTATTTGATTAATTTCATTTGAAGGCCGGATTATCAAATTAAAAAACTTGAAGAGGGCCAAGGGGGTTGGGGGCCATCCCATCTCTTTCTGGTGGGTCTCTAAAATTAAAAATTAAATTTAAATGCATTTTCAGTAGGAAAATGAATTAATATTACAATATTTAAAAAAATAATAATAATAATCACACATTTTTCTGTAATTAATCATGACTAATTGCATATTAATATATTTATATTGTCATAATTTCACATTGAACCTCCAAATTAAAAAAGGAAAGGATGTGACATGTGGCCAAGTATGGTGACCCATACTCGGAATTTGTGCTCTACATTTAACCCATCCAAGTGCACACACACAGTAGTAAGTAGTGAACAAACACGTGCACACACACACCGTGAACACACACCCGGAGCAGTGGGCAGCCATATTGCTATCGCTGCGGCGCCCGGGGAGCAGTTGGGGGATCTGTGCCTTGCTCAAGGGACTCACCTCAGTCGTGGTACTGAGGGTGGAGAGAGCGCTGGTTATTCACTCGCAGTAGTTATTCACTCCCACCACCTTCAATCCCTGCCGGACCTGGGACTCGAACCCGTAACCTTTCTGTTACAATCCCGACTCCCTAACCATTAGGCATCTTTTTGCCAAGTAGTCTATTATTAGGGGAAATAACGAGAAGTGCAGTAAACAGTAAAATTATGTGCACTACAAACCACTGTTCATAATTAAGATAATACATTAAAATAATATGGTAAGACACACCAGTTTGCAATATCTAGCAGCAAAACTAGCTTTTTTGTACAGCTAAAAATATGAGAAGCCAGACACATTAAATTTACAAATGGTCGTTCCCGCTCTTACGGGAAAAATAAGGTGGAAACTGCATTTTAATAATCGTCTTTATCCAGTGCCTGCACCATTTCCTTGCTTGATAACACTGTCTTTATACTTGATTAATCTAGAGTTGTGGATATCTCATAACCCTCTCAGCCGTTTGTTTATGTTGCCATTTAATGATGTTGCATCTCTTCGTTTTCTTTTTCGGCTGTGAAACAACGGCCCGGGCCAGTGTTGCCACCTTGTGGACAAACTAATTAGTGCAAAACTGTTCAAGGTGTATGTGCAACCTGCACGTACTCTTCTCACGGGCTGGATTAAGATGATTAGCGATTGATATAACTTGAGAAACCATTCCAGTTTTGCTTTCCACCGATGTGTGCAATATGCAGAGATGAGCAGTGAACCGACTGTGGTTTGTGGGTGTGCTGTCTGAGGCTGAGACTGTGTTTTGGTTAATTGACTTGTTTCCCGTCCTGTCCTTTTGTCAGCCACTTGTAAATTGTTTGGGCTGCAATAGTAAGCACCAGGTGCACAGTCCTTTCCTTACAGTATGTCTCAACTGATCACATCCGACATGCCAGCAATGCCTACCATGCTTGAAGTTCAGGGAAGGTCTCTTAGAGACTGAGTGTTTGCAATGAACAAACACTTGATTAATTAACTGATTGAGCTGACTAATTAACTGCAGAGTTTCTTTTATGTAATCTTCACTATCGCGAAGTGTCCAAAATGCTCATAGCCAACAAGTGTTAATAATAATTCTGTCATGTGTTGTTGTTTTGTTTTTTTTTTTTGCAGCTTTCAAACATCATTTTCTTTCTTATGCAGTCAGTGGTGAAAGCGAGTTAATCATTTTTCTAGATGAGATACGAACCGAAAGCTGTCCACTGTGTAATAATTGTTTCAAAGGGATTTGAAAGCCAGTATGCTGTCAAGACTCCATCTGAACAGATTCATAATGCCCGATTAGCAGATGACAAGCCTTTTATTTTACGGATTTGTCCCAACTAGACTTTTTATGGCCATCTGCTAAGGCACACAGCTCTGTTTGAATGCATAATGTTGGTACCAATATCTAAAAAGCAGGGTGGCGAATTGCTGATATAACACTACCATTCTATAGAACGCTATGGTATGATGTTTCTTTGAGATCGCTACACTCATCAGATCTTGTCTGAAATACTTTGATCAGATGTTCCTGGTGTTTTGGGAGATTTTTATTTTTTTCTACATGCTGATGATTACACTGATCAGAAAGCAGGGGTTCTGTCCTCATGGGCTCAGCTCTGCGCCCTGAGTTCAACTGTCTTAAACACTCTCCCAGCTGCTCTGGTCCAGCCTACAGCTAAACACACACACAAAAACTTCATCAGTCGCCACCTGCTCTGTTCTTATGCATGTATAAGTAGAGACTGCTTGTCACTGTTAGGTTTTCTGGGGTGAAAAGGGGCATGTTTGAGTGCACTAAACAGCTTTAAACACTACTGAAGACAAAGCGTCTGAATTAATGATCAGCTGTATTCTTTCTGTTTGTGTGTGAGGGTGTAAGGTCATTGTCTGAATTGTTGGGAACAGGAGGCCTGTGCAAGGATTAAGCTGGCTGCTCACATGCTGCTAGATCAGGCATCTGGCATTAGACACACACACACACACACACACACACACACACACACACACACACACAATACGTCTCGCTGTTTCAGTGATGACACTTTACACAACATGTCTGTGGAGAACAGAGGACTTTTACCACTCTGTAAGTTTATTAAAAATTACTACTGCTTTTAAACTTTTTTTTAATGTGCATGTTGTTGGTGTTGGTTATTTTAAGAGTTTGTTTTATAATTGCATTCATATTTTCTGTCTTTTATCAGTTGTTGAAACTTTGCATTCCCTGTTCTAACCCGAGTTTATTTGAGATGTGGGATTGGCATTAATTTAAGTGGTGGTCTCTCCTTATTTTTTTATTTTTATTTTTTTTCACTTTAGATGCAGATGCATCTAAATCACATTTTAAGTAAGCTTGTTGGTGTTTGCAGCAACTTAAATGCTTGAACTGTGTTATTGATATTTGTTGAACTTGAATCACTGTGAAATGCTGGACCAGGCAGGCATCTGTGGGAGGAATAACGAATGAAGTCTTATTATTAGGTTTTATTTACATGTAAATGAATTCTCTCTCTAAGATAGAATAGACTGCACACTTCTGTTTGAAAGATGCTTCTTTTGTAATGTGGATAATGCCTGTTTTGTAGTACAGCTTTGGCAACGTTATTGTCTCTCGAGCAGCTTTACATGCATTATCACATGAAGAAGTGCCAATGTAGACTCTCTATTGTGAAGTATGGTTAGCTGATTGGATATTTGTCCTGCTAAAACTGTATTTGTCTATGGATATTATCAGATATGGGTAGGTTTTATATGCAATTTATGCACTGCTCCAAAAAATTAAGGAAACACTTTATCATCACAGTATAACACCAAATCAATTAAACTTCAGGGATATCAATCTGTCTACTTAGGAAGTATAAGAAGCATTTCTCACGGCAATTATTATAGGGATAGTTCACCAACATATGAAAATTCTGCTATTAAATACTCAACCTCATGTCGTTCCAAACCTGTAAAACCATCGTTCATCTTCGCACACAATTTAAGATATTTTTGGTGAAATCTTAGAGCTTTCTGACCCAACATTCAAGGCCCAGAAAGGTAGTTGGGTACGGTGGCCGAGAGAGCTCAACGCGCTGCAACTTAAGAAACACATGCAAACAGAAAAAAACGACAACAAATTAAGAAAACATCTTCATCAGTTTGACAACACATGCGCTGCAAATCCTCGCAACGCAAACACAAATCCGGAAACGCGCTGCAAATTTTCACAACACAACCAATCACACAAACGCGCTGCAAATAGCACGGACCACAACGGAAATGTTTCAGGGGGACCTCAAAAAGTGACGAACCCAGCTGGGACCTGAATTTTGACCTGATTTTAACTATTAATAAAGCGTTGCAGTTTTTTTTCGTGAACTTTGAACGTTATATTTATTTGCATATATTTATTTATTTATATTATTTGCAATTAAGTTAATAACGTTTCACAGTTAAGTGTGTAATTCGTCAGATTAGTCTAATAATATCCAAAAGACCAATGAATCATATGATCAGGATGTTAAACAAAAAACTCACCTTTTAGTTCACAGACAACACCTCTCTGACCAAAAGCCACTGAACAAATAATCAGGTCTAGATATTGAACATTTATTTTTCTATTGCCCTTATGCTATTTCATTTTGGACTGACTTTAAAATAGACATAACAAAGAAATTAAGCAAACCCCTTAATTTAGATTTTTATGATATTTTACTTTGTTTTCAAAACCCCTCTTTTTCTGATAAACAGGTTTATATTATAAATCTCTTAATTATCTTAGCAAACTTTTATATTCACAAGTCAAATATAAGTCAGAAGAAACCATTATATATTACATTTTGTAACACTAATTTTAAAATTTACCTTGAAACCCTCTCTTTTCAAATTTATGTAACTGCCATGGATTTTTTTTTTTTTTTTTTTTTTTTGCAGTTGAATTTGCGATTTGAAATGTGCAATGTTGCCTTGTTTTTTTGTTTCGATGATGAAACTGAATAAAAACCAAAAAAAAATAAATAAATAATAATAATAATAATAATAACAATAATAATAATCAGGTCCCAGCTGGGTTCGTCACTTTTTGAGGTCCCCCTGAAACATTTCCGTTGTGGTCCGTGCTATTTGCAGCGCGTTTGTGTTTGCCGCGCGTTTCTGTGTTTGGTTGTGTTGTGAGAATTTGCAGCGCGTTTCCGTATTTGTGTTTGCGTTGCGAGGATTTGCAACGCCTGTGTTGTCAAACTGATGAAGATGGGTTTTTTTTATTTGTTGTCGTTTTTTTCTGTTTGCATGTGTTTTCTTAAGTTGCAGCGCTTTGAGCTCTCTCGGCCACCGTAGTTGGGACATCATTAAAACAGTCCATGTGACATCTGTTTTAACATTAATTTTATAAAGCTACGAGAATGCTTTTTGTGCAAAAAAAACAAAAACAAAATTACAACTTTATTCAGCAATTTCTTCTCTTCCATGTCAGTCTTCGATGCGCATTCATGAGAGTGCCACAACGCATGAATCCGCTCTCAGATTTCAAAGATATCTTAATTTGTGTTCCGAAATTGAAGTTTATTAATTAATTAATGACAGAATTTTCATTTTTGAGTGAAGTGTCCCTACATAGCAGACGAGCAAACCCACTGTAATTTTACAAAAAATGTTTAATTAACTATAAAACTTTTTTCAAATATGTGACCCTGGACCACAAAACCACTCACAAGTAGCATGGGTATATTTGTAGCAATAGCCAACAATACATTGTATGGGTCAAAATTGTAGATTTTTCTTTCATCCCAAAAATCATTAAGATATTAAGTAAAGTTCACTTTTCTTACCGATTTCCTACCATAGATATATCAAAACTTCATTTTTGATTAGTAATATGCATTGCTAAGAACTTCAGTTGGACAACTTTAAAGGTGATTTTTCTCAATATTTTATTTTATTTATTTTTTATTTTTTTGCACCTTCAGGTTCCAGGTTTTTAAATAGTTGTATCTCGGCCAAATATTGTCCTATCCTATACATCAATGGAAAGTTTATTTATTCAGCTTTCAGATGATGTATAAAAATATGCATATTTTCTCAATATGTTATTAAAACTGCAGGTATAGATAATGAATTGATAATGAAGTGTTACTTAGATTAGTTTTAAAAGAAGTATAACTTGTCATGTTGCTGAACAGTGTAGTTATAGTTTCAAATGTCATGCAAACTACCCACATACGTGTATTCAGTGTAGGTTTGCATCCCTGCAGGTTTGTAATATTTCCTGTTATATGCTACCATCATAATGCATCATATCTTAGAAACTGATAGGCATTGTTACTACAGTAAAACCATTGCAACTTAGTATTTTTCCAGTATTGTCATAATGAAATAAAACTGCAAGAAAGATAAAATAAAAACTAAAGAAGATTTTAGCCCTTTTCACACAGCAATCCTGGTAAATTGCTGTAAAATTACCATGAGTAGATGCGCTTTAGTTTCACTGTCTGTCCAATCCAACATTTTTGAAGTCTGAGTGACAGCCATAAGGGGGTGATCAAAAACAAACTGTTTTTGCTCTTATAAACATGAGACATGCATAATAGTATCCAATTGCAAAGCCGGAGCACTGATGAATGGAAAGGATTGCTGGGTCTCGAGTGCAACACGTTGAAAAAGCTGCGGGACAAGGTGCAATGGTCAAAGACCCCCATCTAGTGCATATTTACATAGAAAAACTAATTTTAAAAAAAGCAGCGGAGCTTTGTTAATAGCTTAGAGTAATTACGTCATCTCCATAAAAATGCTATGATTGGCCAATTTGGACCAAAGCAGACTTTATTCGGCAGCGCTTTCTACATGCTCATACAGGTAATCTTCATTCTGCGGTCACACGTTTAGTGGTAATGTTACAACTTCTTATACTGGTAAAATGCCAGAATGAATTTACTGGTATTTTTGGAAAGGTCCTGTTCACACATGATCTCTTAAAGGAGAAGTCCACTTCCAAAACAAAGATTCACATATAATGTACTCACCCCCTTGTCATCCAAGATGTTCATGTCTTTCTTTCTTCAGTCAAAAAGAAATTGTTTTTTGAGGAAAACATTTCAGGATTTTTCTCCATATAATGGACTGACATGGTGCCCCAATTTTGAACTTCCAAAATGCAGTTTAAATGCGGCTTCAAACGATCCCAAATGCGGTTGTAAACAATCCCAGTCGAGAAAGAAGGATCTTATGTAGCGTAACAATCGGTTATTTTAATAAAAAGAATACAATTTATATACTTCTTAATGTCAAACACTCGTCTTGTCTTACTCTGCCTGAACTGTTTTTGTTCCAGTTCATGACAGTTAGGGTATGTTGAAAAACTCCCATCTCATGTTCTCCTTCAACTTCGAAATCGTCCTATATCGCTGTTTTACCTTTTTTGTTAAGGGTGTTTGATCTTCTTTGCATGTTCACTTTGCAAAGACTGTGTCGGTACTTCTGCAGCAATGTAGGATGATTTTGAAATGATTTTTGAAGTTGAGGGAGAAAATACGATTGGAGTTTTTCAACATACCCTAACTGTCTTGCGTCAGAATACACAGAGTTCAGGGAGAGAAAGGCAAGACGAGCGTTTGAGATTAAATTAAAGTGTTTAAATTGTATTTTTTTTAATGAAAATAACCGATCGTATCGCTAGATAAGACCCATCTTCCTCGGCTGGGGTCGTTTACAACCACATTTGGGATCATTGGAAGCCACATTTAGGGTGTTTTCACACCTGCCTCATTTAGTTCGGTTGAATCGCACTAGAGTTCGTTTTCCCTCTTGGTGCGGTTCGTTTGGGCAGGTGTGAATGTAGCAATCGCACTCGAGTGCGCACCAAAAAACCTTACTGAGACCTCCTTGAAGAGGTGCTCTTGGTACGCTTTCAAACGAACACTGGAGCGGTTTGTTTGTGGTGAGAACATGATCCGAACTCGAACAGACCCAACTGCAAAAAGTACTGCACCTTTTTAGACTAATCCAGCTGCCGTAATCCGCTGCGTTGTGCATTATGTGATGAGGACAAGTATTTGTTGACAGTTAGCGCTTTAGCAACATAGCCCCATGGCAGCTCGTGGACAAACTTGGAGTTGTGAGAAGGTGCGGAGCCTCATAGAAATTACAATCATAGAAATTACAGTGTTACAGTCATACAGTCAGCATGGTTGTCCCTCCATACTAAAAAGCAGTGTGTTGTCTGCCTGCTTTTTCTCCTCTCTTTGTTTACTTCTGGGAGTTCCACTGGAATTTTCCTGCACATTAATTCTGACCAATCGAAAAGCAGTTTAGGAAATACGTTCATTGACACATCTGGCCAACGAGTCACATGACTGCATTTTGGTTCGTTTCAACTGGTTTGGACCAGAGCAATCAGTGTGGTGTGAAAAGGAGAGAAAAGGGGAGAAAAATGCTACAGTGTATCATTTGTTGCCCTTGGTCCAGACCAAATGAACCGAACCACAGATGTGAAAGCACCCTTAAACTACCTTTTGGAAGTTCAAAATCGGGGCACCATACCAGTCCATTATATGGAGAAAAAATGCTGAAATGTTTTCCTCAAAAAACATAATTTCTTAACGACTGAAGAAAGAAAGACATGAACATCTTGGATGACAAGGGGGTTGAGTACATTATATGTGAATCTTTGTTTTGGAAGTGGACTTCTCCTTTAACAGTAATTTACCGGTAAAGACTCTATGTGTATGGGGCTAATATTAATTTATGATTTTAGGCAGAAATTGATTACTATAGTATATTTATGTTAGATTTTGACAGTATCCCTCGTTTAGCAGCTGCTCATAAGATTTATTTTCTGTGTTTAGTGATTTTAATGTAATTTTTATTTGGAATACTTTGCATATTCTGACAGTGTCATCTGGAGCTGGGAACATTTCATCCGCACATTCATCCCACATATGGGCACTCAAAACACACAGAATGATCTTTTCTATTATCTCTTTTCTCAGAGCACAAGCTTGGTTCATTCCAAGGCAGGATCTGTAGCATTTACTACAGCATATGGTGGCTGGATTCACGGCAGAGCTGCTGACTTTTACCCACCATACATTGTGGCTTAATGTAACTGTCGCTTTTAAATCTGTGTTGTTCAGGCTAAAAGAACAGAGCTGTCCAGATGGTCACTGCAAGTGCTTGCACTCTAGTTTAAATATTTGGCTATCTCTGACGTCTTTGTCAAGCAGAGCGGAAGAGAGTTGACCCACAATAGTAATACAGCTCACAGCGCCTCCGACCTCATTTAGTATCACTTAACGTAATGACCTGTGTGTCTTCTCAGAAAATTTGGTGTATATATTATATTATGTTATATTAGGTCAGTATTTGATCCCAGATCCCCCTTCAATAAAATGTTCCCACACATCTTATATTTATGTAAATAACTACTTTGTAGTTGTGCAGTTATGGAAATTACTGGAAAGCCCTACATATTTTCTCATTATGATTTGACTTGGAATCTGTTTGACTAAGCTAGCTAGAAATTTGTGTCTAATCACACGTTTTGACCCAGAAACACAAATTAATCTGTACCATGGCTGCCGCTCAAATCTCCAGCTTTTATTTTCTGACTAAACAAGCATGTGTTCGTCTGCTCTTTCTCTGTCTCTCTCTCTCTCAACCTCCTTTTCTTCGTACTGTGCTGGATTTATTTAAATGCCAATGAATCAATGTCATAAATTGCCTGTGTTTAATTTGATCTGCTGCCAGGTAGAGATTATATTGGTTTTTAATCCAAAAAAGGAGTAGACAAAGTGTGGTGTGGAAACTACTACAGAGTTTGAGTAGGTATTAAAAAGACATTTATAGTGTCTCTCTCGCTCTTTCTCTCCCTCTCTCTCTCTCTCTCTCTCTCTATCTACGTAGATATCCAGGAGTTTTATGAAGTGACCCTGCTGAACTCTCAGAAGAGCTGTGAGCAGAAGCTGGTGGAGGTGAATCACATGGCTGAGCAGTGGGAACACACTGCCACCAACTCAACCTCTCCCACAGAGGGTCCGCAGCCAGCCTCCACACCGCCAGAGGTGAGACACACACAAAAAAAGTATGACAAATGTTTTAATTATCATTTTAAGAGGTCTTAAATTTGAGGATGGAAAATTATGATACAGCCTAAAGTGATTGTTAAACTTCAAAAGGATATCATTTCATTACATAAATATGAGCGCTGCATGTTTAAAGTCAAAAATTGCTCCACAGTACATTCTACAGGCTCGTGGTTTCAGTGCAGTTAACAATGAATGAATGCTGTGCACTGATACCAAGCAAGTGCATATGATCTGCTGTTGATAAATTATGACGAAGTTTACTTTATGGTGTTTATATTGCAATAGGTTGTAGATGGTTGTAAGAGCACATTTTATTTCTCCCTCATCTTTTTGAATGAGCAGGCAGCGATAGTGAAACATAGGCCACGTAAAGTTTCAGGACTGACAACCGCATTTAAATGTGAGAGTGAGTCCCATCAATTATCGTAATTATCGTTTTTTTTATTTTTATTTTTTTAGGAGCACTTATGCTCCTAACTTAAAAGATTTAGGAACACAGTCAAAATTTTAGGAGCACATTCTAATCAATAATAATAATAAAAAAAAACATCTGATCAAAAATTTGCCGCCTTATTACAAGGTGATATTTGACTCCTTAAAGTGATTTACAGGGGAATGTTGTTTTTACCTTTGTAATGGCATTTTTCTATGTCAGGTTTTTTTTTTTTAATTATATTTTGTAAGCTTTTTAATAAAAAAAATAATAAGAACAAGTAGAATTAGAATAAGTTACCAATCAAATGAAATCAGTATTAAAAAAAATGTGTACTACAGAGGTGGCATAGAAGAACACGAAAGTGGCTTGTTGGTGTATTTTCACGTTTAGCTGTTTGGTATCTGACATTTTTTGGCTAAAGACTTTTTTTGTCTGTCGATTTTAAATAAACTATTGCTGATAGGCGTGCTGTGTTTTGTTTATGCTCAGGAGGCTGCTTTAGAGAGCGCTGTCTTGCAGCGTTGCCGTGTCCTCATGTTTACAAATGCTTTTAGGCATGTTGTTTGGTCTTAGCTCATAAAGCTAGGCACTTGGAGTTATTAACTATGGAGTTAAAGTGGTTTGTTGCGTATATATATATATATATATATATATATATATATATATATATATACACATATATTTGGTGTTATAAAACAAAGCATTTGGGTGTTTTTTTATTTATTTATTTATTTTTTTTCTATGAAGATCTGGCAGCAAGTGTGCTAAGGTTAAGACTTATTTACTTACATACAGATGAAGACACATTTCTGATACGCGTTTAAATACGTCATTAACAACTAGTTGTTTAGTTCAGTTCCGTACACACTGAGTAGAAATTCTGTAAATGCGGTTGTCACTACCTGTATTTTTTTAAGGATTTAATGCGATTGTCAAATGCGGTTGTCATTCCCGTATTTTAGTGAATTATGTGTGTACAGAATGCAAAATCTCCTTAACTTTGTCCCGATTGGGTGCTGTATATGTGGGCTCATCAGTTTTCATTGCAGCTAACCTCACGTCACTTCATGTCATCTTCCTACTCATTAAACTATGACAGGTGAGTTACTGCAAAGAGACAGTCATTGTGACACTGTAAAGTGATGAAACTATGATGCCATGTGGTTTTCAAAACCATTTTCAGAGGCTTCAGAGGTGTTCCAGTCGTGTGAGACTTGAGCATCCATATTTATGCATATATTTATTTGCATATATTGGTAATAAATAAACTGTCTGGCATCTGGCATTTAATTCAAAGTAAACTCGCATAACTTTTGTCTGGACTGCTCCGTCACAGGAAGGAAAGACTAAGAACATTAGATTAAGAATTTTATGTGTATATATTAGGGTGACCATATTTTAGTTGTCAAAAAAGAGGGCCATATCCCATATCAAAACTCAAGATGTGTCATTTCTATACCTAAACTACATATTTTACATTCACCGTTATGCAGATTGGTCATAAACGCAACTAAAAGGCTTCCTACCACAGTGGCAGTCCTTCACAAACTTATATCTACCACAGTTTTGTCATAGGTAGAATGCAAAATGTTTCAATACAAGCATTTCATTCAAATGTAATTTATGTAGTATTTCAAACATTTAACCCACAGGAGAAAACCAACCCGCTCCAACAGTTTAAAATCAGCCAAATTCTGTGAAGAGAAAAAAAAATAAAAATTGCGGATTTGGCAACCCTACATCCATCCAAAGCGATTTAAATACTCTGCATATTGATAGCGACTCCCTGATGCGTGAAAATTCTGTTCAATATTAGAATGTTTGCGGGAGTGGAATTAAGAAAACAGTCCTGTGCAAGGCTTCAATACAAAAAGGCACACAATGAATGGCGACTGTAGAAAGATGAGGTCCAATTCTATAAATTTGCTGTAGACATGCAATGTGGTATATAGCATGTTTGTTCACAAAGGCCATGCCCCATTCTGCCTCAGTGAACCCTGCCAGCCTAGGCGACTAACTGTATGTGTCTCTCATGTCAAAATAGTCTGTGTTCTGGCAGAGCTAAAAGTAATTTGATGGTTTATTTTGGATCTTTCTGAAGTCTATAGCTTGTTGTGTAGGCCAGTTGAAGAGAGGACAGTCCCCTAGGGGGAGATTTTATTTCTCAGCTTAGAGTCAGTTGACAAAAACTCGGCAGCCTCTCATAACTTCAGCTCTGCTCATTGCTGTTTTTGGAGATATAAAGTAGAGTACATAAAAATGACATACAGTACAGTGAAAATATAGAGCTTTAAAATTTCATCTTGAAAGCAATTAATGTGAATTGTAAGAGTTTATATTGAAAGCTCTTTTTGATTGCTGAATTTAGCATCTTGACACATCTAATGAGACTTGTTGAGATCTCTTCTAAAACTCAACAAGTGACATACACTCTTAAAAATAAAGGTGCTTTAAAAGGTTCTTCAAGCGATGCCATAGAAGAACCATTTTTGGTTCCACAAAGAACCATTTAGTCAAAGGTTCTTTAAAGAAACATCTCGTTCTTACCTTTTTATAATCTGAAGAACCTGCTGTCACCACAAAGAACCTTTTGTGAAACAGAAGGGTTCATCAGATGTTTAAGGTTCTTTATGGAACCATTTAGACAAAAAAGGTTCTTCTATGGCATCGTGATGCACCTTTATTTTTAAGAGTGTATGTAAGATTCAGGGGATTGAATTCTGCTTTTCAATTAATCTTGATGCTTGGAGATAATAACGACATTAAAGAAATCTCATTCCCATCATCTCGTGTGTGTTTGAGGCCTTGTCCATCATGTGCCGTGATGACGTTGAGTGGAAAGGCCTATGACAGTGTAATTAAAGGCAGTAAATGAAGTTGTAGATATCTGAAGAATACAAATGGCTCCACAGAGATGTATGGAGGCAGCTCTCTTTGTCTTCTCAGACGCTGGTGAATTCTGCAGCATTGCTCAGGACTGCTGACACATCAGTGCTCACAAAAGCATAAAACATGTCAGTCAGACACCTACTGATAAAATGGTACAAGTGGTACAAGAGACTTCATGTGATTAATGAATCCAATTTTCTGAGAAAGTGAGATTATACAGAACTCAAAAGAACCTCAGGCGAGATTCTTGTTGCTCAGCGGTTGCATTTGAAAAATGCGTAGCACAAAGATTAAGATAAGCTTGTTGTATGTTAAATAACTGGATAATTAAATGCAAAACTTAATCTCAAATAAGGTTTCCATGTCTGAAATGTGTCTTATATTGCTGGGTGTTTATTTTTATTGTGTGGTATTTTGTCAGGTTGATAACTGTTTGTTTTATTGTACGATTTCACTACTTTTTTGCGTCCAGCCACTAGGGGGAAGCTGTCTTTGTGTGAGCTGTGTCTCTTAATCCCAGTGTCTCATGGTCTCATGAGACAGAAGGACATCATAATCACATCAGCATCTTGAAATATGTAGATGTCCTCACTGAGCATTTAAACTCTGATATATACAAAACAAGTTATTGCATAATCAAATTTACAAAAACCTATGCAGTTACTATGTTAATGCCATTGTTTGTAAGTTGTCATTGTCATTAAAAAAAAAAGAAAGAAATTAATACTTTAGTAAGGATGTATTCAATTAGTCTGAAGTTACAGTAAATACATTTTAATGATACAAGGGATATCCAATTTTTTTTTTTTTAACAAAATACAGTTCTTTTGACTTTTCACTTAATCAAGGAATCCTGAAAAAGGTATCACTATTTTCAACATTATTATTATTATTATTAATAATAATAATAATAATAATAATAATAATAATAATGCAGTGTTTCTTGAGCATCAAATCAGCATATGAAAAGATTTCTGAAGGATCATGTGATACTGAAGACTGGAGTAATGACTGTTGTAATGACTGCTTTGCCATCATAGAAATAAATTATATTTTAAAATATATTATGCTAGAAATAGCTATTTCAAATTGAATTATTATTTCACAATATTAATGTTTCATTGTATTAAAACTGTTTCTCCAAGTTAAAAACAACTGGCCTCAAATCTTGACACTCTAAGTGTCTATCTTTAGTCAGTTCTGTAGTATGGGATTTAGATTAAAGGTTTTTGAAATGAATTTAAATGATTAATAATTACAAACATGGTCCTCAGGAGGATAATCATTTATTTGGCTTGTATGTGTTTGAGTGTTTGTGCTGCTGTGGTTGTCTGTTATTGCACCATGTTATATAAGCGATGCGTTTGTGAATTTCAGACTGATGCGTCTGGCCTTCTCTCTCTTCAGCCTGCGTTATACATTATACATTATTTGTGGACAGAATTTCCAAGCAGAATTTCAACTTAATTCTGTGACTTCAGATAAAAGGTTTTTAGAATTATAACGTATAAAAGCAATATTGCACTCAAAATCACGCTGTTAGTCTGAATATCAGTCACGCTCTTGAATATCACCAGCTCATTTGGTTGTTAATTTCAAGAATATCAATATTCTTCTTCCTATTAAAAATGCTCAAATGTATCAGACATCAGAGAGGGTGTTTTCATCTGAAAATGTGTGTTTTTGTCCTCAGCTGAGAGAAGAGAGTCACATGGAGCTGACAGTGGAGGAGCCTGCTGCACGAAGCACCAATACAGAGGTGAGAAACACACAAACACACACATTCTGTTCGGTATTCTGACAGATGCAGATTGTCATATGGCAGTGTTTACACCAGCTTCGCATGAGTAATGCAGGCAGAGAGGTTTTTCCCTTCCCTCCTCCAGATGATTTATATCCATTTGGAGGGACGCCTCAGCCTGTCGATAAGTGCTATATCGATTAAACAGTGAGAGGTTTTAAGATGAGTTTTTCATAACACAGCAGTCCATTATCAAATTCTAAATGCACGGACATTGAGTGTTTGTCACATTGCTTTAGTGTTTGTCACTATATACTCAATTACAGTTTCTACTGCTGGGTCTACAGTACACAAAATAACTGGAAAAACTGGATTATTTATATACTATCCAGGTTTTTATATATTTACATTAGTATTTGCATTTTAGTTTTTTTTTTATATTTCTATTAGGCTTTATTTCATTTTATTTCTGTATTAGTATTTTTTAGTTTTTCTATGACAGCTTTTTAGGACCACGGTAATTTTTTTTTTTTTTTTTTAGATTACGAGATTAAAGTAGTAATATCTCAAAAATAAAGTTGCATCATTTCACCGGGATGAGGAAGAGTCAATTATAAGGACTTGCAGAAACGGCTTAATATCAACAATATGATATTTATTCACAGACCGAACAGGAACAACTTCTGGGGGTGCCTTAGCTCTCTTATTTAACCTTTTTTTATACTATGAATGTATATGGGGGATTATTAGCAGAAATCATACTTTTCTGAGGTATATAATGTTAAGTGACCATTCACAAGCTGTTTTATTCATGGTATAATACAGTAAATAATTGGACATAATATTTTAAGTCTTCCATTCATTATTTGCATTGTGCCTGCCACCCAGTAATCACAATAATTGTGTGCTTTGTTGCTTTTAATATAACACAGCTCAGGTTTCATATTCTGTCAATTTGATCACAAAATACAAATTATAAATGTGTTTATTTCAAGCTTATAGCACGATATAAAAGTGAAGGAAAATGAGAAGGCATTAAAAAAAAACAGTATAGCCTAATTAAATAAAAACGAATGTCTCATTATTGCATTCGGAATGATGATTGATTCACATGCTGCTTAAACTGAGGTGAATACAGCGATCTGTCACACCACATTAAAGAGTGAAAAACACATTATTGTAACAGACATATTGTTCATATTTCGCTATAAAACTGACAGAATTCGAAAGATGAGACTTTGGAATATTTCCCGATGCTCCCAATCGGGCCATCTGCATGCGCAATAGGCTATATATGCTCTCAAAATATTATAACTTTAATCTTGTAATGGCTATGAATTAATTCGTGATTTCGACTTTATTCTCAAAACATTTTAACTTAATTCTCGAAACATTTCAACTTGTTTTTCTCAACATTTCAACTGTATTCTTGTAATATTTCAACTTTATTCTCGAAATATTTCGACATTATTCTCAAAATATTTCGACTTTATTCTTGTAGTATTTCGACTATATTCTCGTAATATTTCAACTTTATTCTCAAAATATTTTGACTTTATTCTCGTAATATTTCGACTTTATTCTCAAAATATTTCGACTTTATTCTCGTAGTATTTCGACTTTATTCTTGTTATATTTCGACTTTATTCTCGAAATATTTTGACTTTATTCTTGTAACATTTCGACTTTATTCTCAAAATATTACGACTTTAATCTCGTAATCCTAGCGTTTTTTAAAACTTGCAACTTAATTTATTTCATTTTTTTGCCGTTTCTAATTTTGTTCATATTTAGCGTATGTTAATTTTAGCGTTTGGTTAATAAAAAATGTTAGTTTTAGTTAACAATAACAACATCTAAGAAAATGTTTTGTTTGTTTGTATGTTTCCATCCTATTTACTGTTTTTAAATACATGCCATTGGCCTTATTGTGATTTACTTCCTCAATATCTTACTTTGCCTCTGCAGCATTTGTTTGTTCCGAATATTGTTGTGTATGTGGGGAAAATAAATTATTAACCAGTAATATCATATTCTAACGTCAGCGATTCAATCAATTAATGTTGAATACAACATGTCCTGCCCTTTTTTATTTCCCATTAAATATTTAGTTACTTGAAATATTGCAAAACTTAATACACTGCAAATCCATTTCATGGATTGTCTTTATTTGCTACCCTTAAAGAGGTAGTTCCCCCAAAATGAAAATTACCCCATGATTTACTCACTCTCAAGCCATCCTAGGTGTATATGGCTTTCTCCTTTCAGACAAATGCATTTGGAGTTGTATTAAAAAATGTTCTGGCTCTTCTAAGCTTTAAAATGGCAATGAATGGGTGTAATTTGAAGTCAATAAAGTGCATCCATCCATCATAAAAAGTGCTCCACATGGCTCCAGAGGTTAATAAAGACCTTCTGAAGCAAAGCAAAGTGAAACTTTATTAAACAGTAACCTCTAGCTTCCACTATCTGTTGTATGCATGTTCACAAAAGAGTGGTGTAAGCTCCTAGGATGGCTAGAGGATGAGTAAATCATGTGGTAACTTTCATTTTTGGGTAAACTATCCCTTTAAAACACAAATCCTCTGTCTGGCTCACTCAGAGTTTATTTGGTATATTCAGAGTTGCTTTTTGAGGAATGATTGAAAGAAAGCTTATTGTAGCTTTTAACTGCAGTATGGAAGTTATCTGTGCAGCAGAGCTGAACGGTGACAGCGGCGCTCATGAGAGACTCATCCTCTCTTGGAAAAAGCTTTCTTAATTACCTCTACATTAACTGGCACGGGAACTCCATGCTCCATCGGGAATTTAAACATGTCAGAGAAAGAAAAAAACTCTAAATTAAGATAAGCTTTCACCTCATTAAAACATCTACATTCTCAAAGAAGTTTGAGCCCAAAAGTCTTAGACCACTAGTAAAAATCTGACGTTTTTAATGCAATTTTAAAATGTGTTTTGGGAAATCTGCGAAACAGTGAGTCTGGCATCCTTTGTTTGCATTTTTATCTGCATGCACTATTAATGGGTGGCTAGAATCAAAGTTTGAGCTGTGTGTTTGTGTGTGTGGAGTGTGCTTTTGCCTTTTTTGCCAGTACAGCTCCCATCTTGGAGGCGTGTTGATCTCTAGTAATTGCCACTACTGTCTAACTGAACCAGCTTGGATGCTCTCAGCGTTTACCCAGCAGTGAGAAACACTCATACATACAAGAACACGTTTCTATTCTAAAAACCCATTTCTGAGCTTGAAGACATTGCGAAAGGAAGCCTATTTCAGCCTATTTCGCAAAGGGCGATACATTGTGTTATTGCGCTGACCTTGTCAATCTGAATTCAGTTGTGCTTTGTAACAATGTGAGACTTCAGTTAGTTGATCTGTGTTATGAGTGACCCACATATACTCAAGAAGAAAAACCAAGGACTCAGAGTTTGAGACATCTGTGGCTTTTATGTTTTTGAAAAGAGGGCAGAGCCAATTATAGGCAGGCACAAAGACAAACCCAAATATAGCTGGAATAATACAAAAAGACTAGATCTGTGGAAGTCCAGACAGCAGGGTGGAGGTCGAAACGAGAGCTTTCGCTTTTTCTGAATGAATCTGCGGAGACTGCCTCTTTTGTTTCTCAAGTGGGACACCTGAGTTTCTTCAGGTCACTTGGAACACCTCGTTCGTGTATTCACACACACGGAGTTCCTGCAGCTCTACCAGATGTCACGTCTGCACACATGAGAGAGCAGCACTGCCCGCAGGTGTGTCGTCTGTAAACGTTTACAACTGCTTTGTGCCTCAGGTGCTTATACAGTCACACACACACACACAATACACATAGCTTTGTTGTTGAGTCGGATTGCAATGGTTTGTCCTGCTAAATCAGAGTCATCCACAGAAAATGAGCTTACACTGAAATAGCCAGGGAGTTGTGGACACAAAGCCTCAGGCCCAAATAAAATGCCAAAAAGTCTTAATCTTGCTTACCCAAGAGGTTTTCTTTGTGTTTATCCTCATTAAAAAATGGATTGTGGGTCTGTCCTGTTGACCCCGGGCATGGGTTATATGAGGTTAAAGAGGACCTGAATGATGAGCTTAAACTCTTAGTCTTAAAGTAGTTACAAACAAAAATAAACAGTACTTTAGAGAGTTTAACATAACTTTAGCTTTTCAGACTCAGTTGAGTTTTATATTTATACTAATATGTGCATCACCAAAATAATTCAATTAATCAATATTGTTTTGTTTCTCTAGTAAAACTGTTTAAACATCTGATAAACAAAATAGATTTACTTGTAAAATAAATAGTATAAGATCATATAACATTTTTTTTGCCCCATTGGCATGCAGTTTTGTTGCCTTGTACACGCATAGTCAAACCAAATTTTATTCAGGCATCTTCAATATTTCTCAGATTATCACAGTTTATTTGCTAAGGTTTAGAAAATGGTCATAAAATATGGCAAGAACTCAGAGTCAAACTGTGTCAGACCAAATTCATCTTGTTAATGTTTAATAACTTTGATAGAAAGGTATGTAATGGAACACAATCAACAAAAAATTGAGTATTAGTATATTAGCATGACAGTATTTACACAATCAATACTTTGTTGACCAATTACCAAGTAGTGTTTAATTTTGTTCAAATTAGCAATTAAAGAAAAGCACTTGGGCAAAACATGGTCAGGTCAAAGTGTCTGAATAATTTTACTGGTAGTCCACTGTATGAAGAATTTTTGGCTATAATATGTCACTGTTTACTTTATTTTGCTATCCTCACTTACATAAATGAACTACACTTACATAAATAAACCCACTAGTAAAAAAAATATTTAAAAAAATTATATCTGGTGTCTAAATAGTTTTTGGTTTGACTGTATGTAATAAGGATTATGCCTAAAACAAAGAAAAAAAAAAAAAAAAAAAAAAAAAAAAAAAAATAATAATAATAATAATAATAATAATAATAACAATACTAATACAAATTCTATGATCTATATACTACCATTCAAAACTTTGGGCTTTTTAAAAATGTTTTTAATAAATGTCTCTTATCCTTACCAAAGCTGCATGCTTATGATTTAAAAATACAGTAAAAAATAAATATTCTGAAATATTATCAAAAAAATTGGAATAAATGTTTTCTAAGGAAGCCTGCTTCCACCACTGGGGAATGAATGAATGAATGCTATTGCGGCTTTTTGTAAAGTTGCGAGTTATGAAGTCATAATTCAGATTTTTAATTCAGAATTCTGACTTTTTTCCTTAGAATTGTGAGATATAAACTCGCATTTGCGAGTTATAAAGTCAGATTTGCAAGATATAAACTAGCAATTCTGACTTTTTTTTCTCAGAATTGCAAGTTTATATCTTATAAACTCCAAATTTTGAGAAAAATTTGCTATTACCTTTTTTTATTTTTTTTATTCAGTGGCAGAAACAGGCATCCAGAGTTTTCTATTTTAATCTGAAACTTATTCCTTTGATGGCAAAGCTGAATTTTCAGCAACCATTACTCCAGTCTTCAGTGTCACATGATCCTTCAGTAAAAAAATGCTTTATAATTTTGTGCAATTTTAACTGCAACTTTTTTAAGGATTCTTCAAGTAGAAAGTTAACACACACACACATACACAATTTATTTGAAATAGAAATCTTTGTGACATTATAAATGTCTCTACTGTTTATTTTAATCAAATGAATGTCCTTGTTCAACAAAAGTATTACTTTTCCTTAAAAAACAACAATTCCTGAATGGTAGTGTATTTATACTGAACAATACAACATAAATACTGATTAAGATAATTATTTTTGCTATTGGGTGCATTTGCCGCAAAACAGTTAGAAACAAAAGTAATTTGCATATGAAAATACCAGCCCTCAGCAGCTACAGGCTATTTTTTTTTAATTTTGAAATTTTCAATTACGTTATTGTTTTTCTTGTCTGTAATAGACTGACAACATTGTTTCTATTTTTTTAGAGTCCTATTCTAGTAATTTTTGTAAACTTTCAAGAATGTGAGCCTCACTTTTGGAAACAGGGTTAGCGTTGTTAGCATAGTGGCCAGTGTGCTAATAGTCTGCTGAGAGTTCATGTAAGGAGAACACAAAACAGAACTTGGCGCTAAAACAAAGACTCCATCGCCAAGTTCACGTTTGAGCGTAAGAGTTTCTGTCTCAATGTCCTGCCGACCTCGTTTCTTAATTATTCCCCCGTGTCTGTGGGAAAGTGTTGTGCAGAGGAAGTTAAAGTACTCGGTCTATAATGTGATCACTCAAAGCGGCTTTGAGGCCCATCTGCTGAAGGGCTTAGTGTGTGTGTGTGTGTGTGTGTATGAGAAGTGAGACAGACATAGTGTGTGCAGCGGCTATTGAGATGCTAGATGCAAAATGAAAGCCATGATCAGGGTGCTGTTTTGCGAGGAGCTGGAATTGGAGAAGCGGGTGGTCTACAGACATCAGGTAAGACTGATGAGAAGAAAATCAAGATAAGAAACATACCAAGTATTGGTAGTAAAACAACTGTTCGTTTAAGAACTGCTGCTCTGTGCCAGACAATCCGGTGGTCATCAGCTGGAAAGCCAGGTTAAATTTCAAGTGCTTGAAGATGTTAAAGTTGTTAAAGTTTTTGTGTTTGTACAGACATGCTGTATGATCTTTTTCCCTTGAACATGTTTTTTTTTTTGACACAGCTGTTTTTTATGCAACAGCAGTTCATAGTGATTATGATTCTTTGATACGTTGCAACCGGATCATTAAGTCAGTGAGACAGATTGAACATCTGGCTCAGTGAATGAAAATTTCTTTTGAGCCAGTTTCTCCAAGTTTACTCTTACAAGAAGCAGTTTTAATTTTAATTTGATTGATTGATTGATTGATTGAATGAATGATTTAATTTTTTTTACATATTTTATTTGTATTTATACAACAGTTTTTCCTGGTCCTTAAATCTGATTGGCTGAGAGGAGTGCAATATTCTAGTGATATCGGACTCCAAACATTTTACTGTTTGTATCACTCCGCTTGTGGTATTTCTCACATCGAGTGTCATTGTGGACGCCTAAATCCACTATAATTTTATAAATAAAACAGTTTATGTGTCACAGAATGTAGTTTTAAATATTTTATGTAGACTTTTAAATATGTGGTTTGTTAATAAAGATAACGTCTGTTTGGAAATTTGCTTCAGCGTTTTCGGAGACTTGAGCTCCAGGGCATCAGCAGTCGTTCAGCACTCATGAACCCGCCAAGAGCAGCCTTAGCTCGGGCCAGATCTTCTGGAAATTTCTGCTGGCTCTGATTTCTCTATAGTGGTTAAACATGAGATATAATTTATTTTAGTCTAAATCTAACAGGCACTCTTTGGTCTTATTAATCTGTTACTGGTTCCAGAGCAAATAATTTTTGCTGAGGGCAAAATCTCAACACGTTGTGTTGTATGTTTAATGTCAGAGCGCTGCCTTTTTACTTTTGACTGAATTATGGTGTGTGTGTTCAGGATGGTGATTAGTTTCATGTAATCGAAAATCACCTTTAAAAGATGAAAGGATACTATGACAAAGATATCGCTTTCCTAAGTGGACTTTCAAACTAATATTTTATTGTGAATATGAGACTGAGCTGAAGAATGAATGCTGTGTCAGATGCAGGTAATCGCACTTGATCAGTCCATCTCTCTCTCATAATAGTCTACATAATACAGTGAGCTTTTAATACAGTAATACATTTAGCTCTCAATGAAGCAACTCAACGTTCCTTCGTTGCTAATTCTAAAGTGACTTTTTAAATTGGTAACAGAGGCTTGGGCTCAGCTGTTTAACTGTCAACTTGAGATTTGAATTCATGGAGGAAGGAAGTAGTTTGCACAAAAGAGAGTTTTTAAAGACACTCCATTGTTGTTTCTTGTGTATTTACACAGTCGAACAGTCGATCACTTGTAGCAGTGCAATATGGCTGTGTATTGGCACGCTGTGATTACCTATGGCCGAATCACAGCCGTGTCAGTGTACAGCCATATCACACAGCAACTCGTGAGATATTGCTCATAAATTCTACTTTATACACAGAAATATTGGCTCACTTATGAAGTCATTTTTTCATTGTGATTTCTGGTAAAGTACAGGGTTATCTTTAAATATGACCTCAGATCTTCATGTCTCTTATTTCTCTACACTGATAGTCGTCCAAGATCCTCTCAAGATCAAAATCACCCCTGCTATGGTCACATTTTGTCCTCAAGATAGTTTTATTTATTTGTCAAAGGACATAAACACTTCATGGTTGTTATTTTTCAACTGCAGTAAGCAGCTCTCCCCTCCTGTCTGTTTATTCATTTAAAGTACTGGGGAATGTCTTGATATAAAGAGCAGATGTTGCGTGATGCATCAGCCCTGATGTGCCAATCTGTGCTGAAGCATTGCTGCAGTTTCCTCTCTGTGACTGCTGGCTCTTTGTCTTGTGCTTGCTCGCTAGCCCCGTTCACTTAAAAGGCAGGTTATTTGAGCTCGCCAATGGTTCGGTGGTTTTCCAAGACGCCCCAAAATAAACCCTGATTGATGTTGTCAAGGTCAGCTTGAACTGCTTACTCACTCCCCTCTCTTAAACCCTCCAAACTGCCCTTTCTTACATTTATCCGCACAACTGGCTTGAAATCAGCTTAGCTCTGCCTCAGATAACCAAAGGAGGAAAAATCCAAACTCTCACACCACAAACAGTGACTGTATTCCCAGTCGTAGTGCAGATTCTCCAAGCTAGAAACGCAAATCTTCAGCGTCTGCGAGAGTAGAGCACGTCTGTTGGGTGTGCGCGTGTGCGGTGAGCTCCAGAGGAGGAGGGATGCTCTGTGATCTCAGCAGCAGCAGAGGCAGCAGTCTGAGCCCCAGCCATGCGGCTGAGCAGCGGATAGCGCTAACAAGCGCCGGGCTGTAGGACTACGGCAAGACCATGCCTGCGCAGAGAGAGGACTCTCGCCTCTGTCAGCGTTAGCTCCAGCCGTGCCTTCGTTCCTCTCTCTTTCAGTCTCCCTCTCCTCTTTCACCTCTCTCTATTTGTTAATGTGGTGCTGATGAAGGGAAAACAAGCTTGAGCTGTTTGGCTCAGGATGGATTGTCTGTGTATTGTCACAACTAAGGTAAGAAGAGCTGGATGAGAATTGAATGAGTATGAAAGGGAAGAAGCTTTTTTGTCGTTCCAGCTGTGAGTATGTGTTGGCTGTTGTTCGTTTCGTATTGTTTCTTTTAAAATGGACTTTGTGAATTGGATGAAGTGTTGCGTTAGAGTGTTATATTGTATCAGGCTTAATCCCACGTCGCCAGCTCTGTGGAGCCATCAAGGCGTAAACTTGTCGGAAACTTGTGTCCACAGATAACGAGCCTCTCTGTAGGCACCGGTGCTTTTAGCTCCTCGTCAACCGCTGGAGCCAGACACAGCGCTGGTGGAATACATTATTGATGGTCAGTCCATCAACAAACGGTCCAAGGCTTTATCGGATTTTCCCGCCTTCGCTGGAGCAGGTATCCGGACGGAAAGCCCTTTGAGTGGCATTAGAGGATTGAGAGTGCCAGTCTGCCAGCAGTACTTGGGCTAATGGGGTTTATTTCACTGCTCTGTTTACATGATTCTAAATATACAATATGAGTGATTTGATCTTTCCAGCTCTGTTCAGTTTTAATGTTCTCTATAGCCTTGTCAGTGAGGGAGGGCTAATGTGTAGATGGCTATCGCTCTCATTCACAATCAGTGTTGCAGCTGCAATTCACCATCGTGTGAATTGAAATATTAATGTTTGTATTTTCGTGCTTTGTTGAATCAATGCTAGAAGTGCCATTGTGATGGTAATGCGGGCAGCTTGGCTCTGTGCGGTGAATTCCAAATGTGGTTGTACTACAGCTGAATGGAAAGCACCTTAATACTGATTTTTAAATGGTCAGGTGTGTTTTGTATCAACTTTATAGAACCCCTAAAAATGGCTGATTAATATTTGGCATCTTCAATAGTTTTTCCATACCCCTGGGGAAAAAAGTGGTGCAGTGATTGCAATACCATGCTCATCAAATATATATAATATTTTAAAGTAACTGTCACGATAAATCAATCAAAATAAGATGGTAAAGACTTTCTTTTGAACTTTGTTCATGTAAGAGTCCTGAAAAAAAAAAAAAAAATTGTACAGGTTCCACAAAAATATTAAGCAGCACAACTGTTTTTTAACATAAACCGTAATAACCAATGTTTCTTGAACATCAAATCAGCATATCAAAATGATCTCTAAAGAATCATGAGTCACTGAAGACTGAAAATTCAATTTTGCCATCACAGAAATAAATTGCATTTTACATAATATAAAATAGAAAATGGATATTTTCAATTGTAAAAAATGTCACAATATTATTGTTTTTACTGTATGAATAAATGCAATCAGTGCTTTGATGATGTAATATCATCCAGTCCCAGCTGAGTTGCTTAGTCAGATTTTTGCTTTCAATTTCTCAGTCACCCACAGGATTTATTTTAAGCTTTTTTTTTCAGTTGGACTTCATGAATCATCGTTCATGTCTTATGAAAGAGAAGTATTTTCTGTGCCCTGTGTGGCTAGGTCAAGTTTTTTCTTAAAAATAGACGTTTACTTAACTTTTAAGGTACACAGAGATCTAGAGAGCAAGTTGGCAGTGTAACCCAATACATAATGTAGTGATAGCAAGTGCATAATACCAGGGCTGTCTTGCCCAGGGAGCGAGACATCATTTGGACCCTCTTTCGCAGTCCTAATAAGTAGGCTAAACCCATTTAGTGGCTCTTTGAGTTATAAACAAAGTTTTAAATGAAGTTCCAAACATAGGTTTGGTAGGAGCCTAATCATTCAGGCCTGTCAATCATCGTTATAAGCCTATATAAGCAGCACTCATTGGACCGTCCCAGCGTCAATTCTTCCGGCATCCCTCCACCTCCCCAGCTCCTCCTCTATTTCTGTTATTCTCCATCTAGGTACACAGAGCTTAAGCCGAGTTTCGGGTTCGAGCCCTCATTGAGGACAGCAAGCCAAGTTCATTTACAATTAACCATCAGAACTGGATGAGCAGACAAACTCATGAAATACAATTTACTCCAAATGTGTTTGCATTTCTCTTTAGTCTTTACTGTCACCTGTCTGTTTCCTGTGTCAGCCTTAATGTTGAAAATAACTCTTATATCTATTACACAGTCACTTTACTACTGACCCCAGTTGCACGAGATACATAGAGACTGTAAGAGGCCAGCTACTCAAGAAAACCTCCAGACTCGTTTAGGAAGCACTGAGCTTTGCGGTTAAAAGGACACCATCCTGGTTTGTAGCAATTTAGTGGTGTAATGATGCTGTTGACAGAAATCTGGCTCATCTGTGGCACCCTGGGAAGCACAGCTCAGGACTCATAGGGTGAACCCCTCTGTCTGGTAGAAAAGGTGAAATTTAAGTGAGAACATTGGATGCAAAGAACAGATGCATCTCTTTGGACTGAGGAAAGCTCAGTTTTTTTTTTTTTGCTTTTGCCTGTAACTGCTGACTGATGCCAAGAGTTTAAGTTGGCCCAATTTGTATTAGATCACTTTTGTTTGATTGTTTATATTTACACTACCGATCAAAAGTTTTTGAACAGTAAGATTTTGTATGTTTTTTTTAAAGAAGTCTCTTCTGCTCACCAAGCCTGCATTTATTTGATCCAAAGTACAGCAAAAACTGTAAAATAATAAAATTTTGAAATATTTTCAGTTTAAAATAACTGCTTTCTTTTGAATATATTTTAAGATGTAATTTATTCCTGTGATTTCAAAGCTGAATTTTTAGCCACATGATCCTTCAGAAATCATTTTAATATTCTGATTGCTGCTAAAAAAAAAACAAAAAAACAACAACAACTTTTATTACTATTATTATGTTGAAAACATCAGAATAATATTTTTCCAGGTTTTTTTTTTTTTTGATGCATGGAATGTTCAGAAGAACAACATTTATCAGAAATAGAAATCTTTTGTAACATTATAAATGTCTTTATCACTTTTGATCAATTTAAAGCATCCTATCAAAAAAAAAAGAAAAAAAAGAAAGAAAGAATTATACTGACTTCAAACTTTTGAATGGTGTAGTGTATAATGCTGCAAAAGCTTTACTATTCATCAAGGTATCCTGAAATGAACTCAACTGTTTTACATATTAATAATAATAATAATAATAATAATAAATGTTTCTTGAACAGCAGATCAGCATATTAGAATGATTTCTGAAGGATCATGTGACACTAGACTGGAGTAATGATGCTGAAAATTTAGCATTAATCACAGCAATAAATTAAATTTTAAAAGATATTCAAATAGAAAGCAGTTCTTTTAAATAGTAAAAAATATTCAGCAATATTACTGCTTTTGCTGTGTTTTGGATCAAATAAATGCAAGCTTGGTGAGCAAAAGATAATTCTTAAAAAGAAAAAAAAAAACATTTAAAAGTCTTACTGTTCAAAAATGTTTGACTGGTAGTGTATGTTTTGTCCATACTAATGAAAATCAAAAACACTTTTACACTTTTAAAACAATTTATTATTTGTATGTATTATTTATTTATGTATTCCACAAAATAGCTTTCAAACTTTTATTGAAATTATTTGGAAGGCAGGGTAGTAAAGAATCAGGAAATGTTGCAAGCCAAATTGGAGCTTGTATCACCCACACGAGTGCCATGGCAATCAGTAAGGAAATTCAGATTTAGATGTCTGCATAAAAATGCAGATTCAGAAAGTCATAAACTTGTCGTATCATCAGGAACAGACAGTCGCAGAGAGAACAAGATCATGTTGAGGGAATATCCTCCCTCACAAGAGCCAATTATATTGTACACGCTGAGAGTCATTATGCTGTGCTTCATCACAGGAAGTCTTTCCTCCAACAATGCCGTTGTCAGTTTTTTTTTTTTTTTTTTTTGCACTCTGGCTGTAAATATTTCGTGTGAGTTCCTTCTATTTTAAGTCAGTGAAGTGTACACGCACATCCAACGCCCTCCACTCCCTCCCTCTACTTCAAATGCACGCAACAATGTATCTGCATCTGTCTGTCTCTTTCTCTTTCATTGACTTCCTCCACTCTCTTCTGGGTAGTTAATGTTATGTAATAGTTTGCGGGATGCACTCAGTAGGTTATGGCTGAGAGAATATCATCCCACACACACACGCTGTGTGACGCTGTGATGTTTGTGTGTGTGTGTGTGTTTCAGTCCCCCATCACAGCTGTTTTTAGTAGCTTGGACAAAGGTGGTGTAATAACGATCTCTGCCTCCACCCCAGCAGGGCAACCCTCTCTGCTCGCCCTCCTCTCCTCCACTGGACAGTGTGGGATCTAGAGTTCATCTGCGTAGGAAACTCTCATTGATTTTTTTTTTTTTCTTCTTTTCTTTTCTTTTCTTTTCTGCCCACAAGGCCACTCTATCTTGCCTCTCTTTGGCTTTAGGTAGATTTGAATGCGTCTGCAGTTTTTCTGTTCATTCATTCATTCAGGTGGAGGTGTATTATTTGCAATGTGCATTGCCAACATGCATTAAGGAGTTTTAACACTTTATGGCTTGTATTGTTTTCTTGAGTCCCGTTTACACCAAGGATGGTAACTATTAGGGCTGAAAAAAAAAATATTGATTTCTTTATTTTTTATTGATTCTCATTTCATGAAACTATTGATTCTTAAATCCCAAGAATCGATTAGTACTGCCTGTTTTCAGTTAATGAGCAGAACATTATAGTCATCCCATCCAATAAATCGCAATAAGCTTTGTGCTTTGTTGCTTTTGATATGAAACAAAGGCTCAGGTTTCAGATTATGTCCATTTTATTACAGTATTCAAACAATAAATGCCATTTTGCTGGTGTTTAATGTGGAGTGGCAGGTCGCTGTAGTGCCTCAGTTCAAGAGAAGCGGCAGCGCAAAGCGCATGTTTAACCAGTTAAAGCATGAAAAAAACATGAAAAAGCATCCGAAGGTATGCTGAAAGAAGAGTGCAACTTACCAATATCTGTTTACTGTCTCATGTACACTGTAAAAAACAATTTGTTGAGTCAACTTAAAATAATTTGTAACCTGGCTGCCTTAAAATTTTAAGTTCAGTCAACTCAAAAAAAAGTTTCATTTTCAAAAGTTTCAAAAGTTTCAATTCAACTTGAAATGTTAAATTATACTAAGTGACAACTTAGATATTTGAGTTGAATCAACTTAAAATTTTAAGGCAGCTGGGTTACTTACCCATCTGTTAAGTTTAGCAAACACAAATATCTAAGTTGTTACTTAGTACAACTTAACATTTCAAGTTGACTAAACTTATTTTAGTTGACTGAACTTAAAATTTTAAGGCAGCAGGGTAACAAATTATTTTAAGCTGGCTCAACAAATGTTTTTTATTTTTTACAGTGTAACTGCTCAATCGGTGTTTCAACCATGCAAAGATATTATTATAACAGTTTGTAATCAATATGTCTTGTAACGTCACATTTACCTCTGTAAAAAACATATTTGGTGACCATAAACTTGTTATTCAGATAGAAAAATAAACTCTAGAGAGGAGCATTTTTTGTAAATGCACCGTATAACATATTCATTATAATTTTTTACTGTTCTTCGATGTTTAATTTATGTCTGAATAAATCTGTCAAGTTTTTATGACCGCCGCCATTTAAATGTTTATATTTCAAAAAAATTAACTGGAGTAGAAATGTAATTATGTAGTTATATCTTTATTATTGTAAAAACATTGAGTGTAATTTAAGCATTTGTATGCAAATCAGTTCATTTTAACCTTAAATATTATAGTAATGTAGAACAAGCTGACTCTCATGTATATTTTACAGCATTAGTTGGGAGATTTTTCATTGAGATTTTTTCATTGAGAAAATTTGGCATGTACCATACCTGATATATATCTAAAATAATCAATATTGAATCAAATCGAATCAGAAATGGAATTGAATCACAAACATGTGAATCTGAATCAAATCTAATCATGAAATTTGTCAAAACCCAGCCATGCTAGCTATAATGATAACTATGAAGTTTTAAAGGGGTCACTGGATGCAAAATTCACTTTTACATGTTGTTTGAACATAAATGTGCGTTGGCAGTGTGTGTACACTTCCACCCTATAATAATACATATCCACCCAGTGCTTTTTTTTTTTTTTTAATCTCTATAAATAATAAACCCTTTCTCAAATCAAGCCATTCTCAGGTTCTTGGCAGAATTATGTAGTTCTGCACTGGCCCCTCCCACGATTGTTGATTGACACGGCCATCTTACCTTAAACCTGCCCTGAATGAGCTGAATGAGCTGTAAACTGTCTGCCATTGTTTTAGCACCAGAGCAGGTGTAGACAAGTCTCAGAGTATGGCTTGTCACCCCACAGATGAGCACAGCTCATTAGCATTTAAAAGGACATGCACCAAAACAGCTTGCTTTGAACAAAGATGTTTTTGACAAGGTTAAAAGGGTGTTGTTTTACACTACCATTGAGAAATTTTAACCAAAGTGTGTTAAGACCCTAAAGAATCATATCAACTTGTGAAAAATTGGTATCCGATGACCCTTTTAATAATCTTTCTGATAATATGAAAATAGGGTAATTCATACTACTACTATAACAGTAATGACAGAGAAACAATGTCTTTGTAGTCACTTTCAGAATGTTTTTTTTTTTTTTTCTCAAGTTAATAAATATTGACAGCCAATCAGAATCCACCCAGTTTTAAAGATAGATGCAGTAGATGACAACCCTTCAGAGCATACTTAATATAAACAGAACATTATCATCTGTTTGTGTGGATACTAATATATTTTACTGGTGTAGTTATCATTCTGGAGTGGAAGGCTGTCTTCCTAGATGGTAATTAAAATAATAAAAATAATAATAATGGATTTAGTGTGGGTGATCTGTAAATCAGCATAATACGGACACAATGAAACACTGTTTTCCCCTCTCAAGATGTTTTGCTATCAGCCTTGAATGGTGCACCCTGTAGAGTAACATAAATTTAATTAGTCCTAGGGTTAATGTCTTTTAAATATGATGCTGGTCTCTAGATCAGGGTGATTAGCTTTGCAGTACTGCTGAGTTCAGGGTTGTAGAAAAGCTTTTCAGCGTCTCTGAGCGCCCACCCTAATCCTCTCATTGCATTTGAAGATGTACCAGAGCTAAAGATGTGCAGTGAGGCTGGGACAGCAGATATTTCCAGAGCACTAGAGTGACTTAAGGCCAAGTATGAAGACAAGACGGCTGAATTTAGCTCGTTCAGTAAAGGGTCAGGAAAAGACTGAAGACTACAGTGCACCCAAAAAGGAAAATTCTGTCATTTATTACTCACCCGTAAGACTTTTGTTCATCTTCGGAACACAAATTAAGATATTTTTGAGTAAATCTAAGAGCTTTCTGAGCCTGCATAGACAGCAACGCAGCTGACACGTTCAAGGCCCAGATAAGTAGTAAGTCCATCAGTGGTTCAACCTTAATTTTATGACAGAAAACAAAAATAGTGACTTTATTCAACAATTTCTTTAATTCTGTGTCACTCGTCATCATCGCATGTTCTCGAGAGTACCACGATGCAAAAGTACATGCTCTTTTTGTGAAGAAAAAGGACAAACTTTTGAGTGTATATCAGAGGCAAGTCTTGGGACAAGCTTTAACTGCGTCTCAAATGGACCGCTCTGTTGCTTAGTTACGTACTTCCTTTCAACTTCAAACTGCCTTGTCAATCATCCTGTCACAGTTAACATCATTCACATTTTGTTTCATTTAATTTCCTACCGAGAAATGAAGTAGCACATTCATCTGGCAGTCGTGGGTCTTTCATGCCGAGAACTCTCCTCATGATGCATTTTAAAGTTAATAACCAGACGTGTCTTTGCAAAAGTAATCAAACTGTACAGTATATTGATCTCATTAGCTATTGTATGAACAGATTTGTAAACATTTGTAAAAGGATTTACATTTTAGATGTTGTCAGTGTCTCTTTTTACTGTCACACTCAACCTTCAGTAGTCTGACAGATATTCATCAAATAAATAGTCTAAATAGCTATTACCTTATTGCACAGAACTCGTAATCATCACACAAAACAGGGACCTTCAGACTGTACAACAGGAAGTTTGCTCTCAGCAGGCGGTTTGAAATTTATTGTTGAAGGCTGTGGTTTTGATGCAAACTTTTGTGCCTTGATGGCTATAGCAGTGGAGCTTTAAATGAGATGAAGTTCTTTGAGAGAGTTTACTCTGCTCTGCACATTAAAACCCTCTCAAACACTTTGAAACTGCCGACTTGTTTGTCTGAACGTGATAGTTGCTTAGGAAACCTGTTTGAAAGCATTTTTATTTTTTTTTGAAATTCACTCTGGGGCTGGAATTTCCACTAGTGGCTGCAGGAAGCTTTAACGCACTCGCTTATGCGTTCACGGCAACCCCACTGGGTACGTAATCCGTTCTATAGCGGGATATGCAAAAAATGTGGTTCCCTGTAGTTTTACGGGAAATAGCTCCTGTAGTGTGACAGCGGTTGTATTGTTACACCATTGTGCAGGATTGCCCCAGTTCTCCCACTGACACCTCAAATAAAGTGGTATGATTACCCAACCCTGAGGAGTTTTGCAGAGGGCTGTTTGTAAGGCGCTTAATGAGGTAATAACTGTGATCTACTCAACGTACAGAGGCAGCAGAGGAGTATGGGGCCGCTCTGATGGAGGTCCGCTGTGTATCCAGTGATAGGAGACTCTGGGCGCTCAGATTTGTGCTCTGAAGTGTGTGATGTATGTTAATGAATGTGTCTGTGCCGCAGCCTCCAGGCGCTTTAGAGTACCCTTGGATTCGGGGTTGGGATTTGCATGGCCTAGGTATTGAGAGAGAAGTCATGCAACATCACCCACAAACACTTTATCATGTTTATGTGTTGTCATGGACTTCACTTTTTCCAAACCTTTCTGCCTAATAATTTTACGTTTTTTTTTTTTTTTTTTTTTCTCACAAAGACATACTTGGTATGTTCAGTAAGTTATTATTTTACTCACAGGGACTGTTCATTGATCACCACTTTAGAATATAATTTATTTCTGTGACACAGCACTGAATTTTCATCAGCATCATTACTCCAGTCTTCAGTGTCACATGATCCTTCAGAAATCATTCTAATATGCTGATTTATTATCAGTGTTAAAACTGTTGTGCTACTTAATATTGTTTTGGAACCTGTTATACTGTTTTTCTCTGATTTTTTTGTTCAAAAGAACAGCATTTATTCAAAATATAAATCTTTTCTAACAATATGTGTCTTAACTATCACTTTTTCTCCATTTAACTCCATTTTACTACTTACTACTTTGAATATTAGTGTAAATTGTAACACAAAATATATATTTTGAATAAACACTGTTCTTTTTAACTTCATATTTATCAAAGAATCCTGAGAGAAAAAAAAAAAACATCACAAGTCCCAAAAATTATTAAGCAGCACAACTGGTTCTAACATTGATTATAAATATTAGCATATTAGAATGATTTCTGAAGGATCATGTGACACTGAAGACTGGAGTAATGATGCTAAAAATTCAGTTTTGCTTTGCATAAATAAATTATATTTTAGAGTATATTAAAATAGATAACTGTTATTTTAAATTGCTATAATATTTCACAAAATCATTTTTTTTTCTGTATTTTTGATCAAATAAATGCAGCCTTGATGAGCATAAGAAACTTCTTTACAAAACAACACTGAAAACTAACTGATCCCAAACTTTTGAACGGCACTTTATAACAATTTCAGTTTTATTTTATTGAAATAGAATTAGTTTTATTTTGTTTTGCTTTATTGTTGGATTTGTTTTATACTTCTGAAAACATTTAGTCCCTAAAATGTACCCAGATCTGACCTAGATCTGACACTCTTTACCTAAATGGGAAATTAATATAGATTAACGCTAACAAAAAAAAAAAAGAAAATGTAAAAAATAAAAATAAAAATGTGAAAACACTTCGCAATTGACATTGGTTTTTGCATATCACAAACATACACTACTGCTCAAAAATTTGGGATCAATAAGACTTGTTAAGCATAAGAGACTTCTTTAAAAAACATTTCAAGACTGCATTTATTTGATCAAATAATACAGTAAAAAAACAATGATACTGTGAAATGTTATTACAGTATAAAATAATGGTTTTCATTTTAATATACTTTAGAATATAATTTATTCCTGGAATGCAAAGCTGAATTTTCATCAGCTGTTACTCCAGTCTTAAGTGTCACATAATCCTTCAGAAATCATTCTAATATTCTTATTTATTGTAATTATCAATGTTGGAAACAGTTGTGCTGCCAAATTTTTCAGGATTCTTTGATTAATAACAAGTTAAAAAGAACAGCATTTATTCAAAATATAAATACTTTCTAACAATGTAAATCTATGCTATCACTTTTTATTAATTTAACACATCCTTGGTGAATAAAAGTATTAATTTCTTTCCACAAAAAAAAGAATAAAAATTTACTGACCTCAAACTTTTGAACAGAAGTGTATTTTTTTTATTTTATATAAATGCTGTTCTTTTTAACTTTTTATTCATCAAATGATCCTGAAAAAAAGTATCACAGGTTTAAAGAATATTAAGCAACACAACTGTTTCCAACACTGATAATAAATCAGTATATTAGAATGATTTCTGAAGGATCAAGCGACACTTAAGACTGGAGTGATAGCTGATTAAATTATATTTTAAAGTATATTAAAATAAAAACCATTATGTTATATTGTAATAACATTTTGCAGTATTATTTTTTTATTTATGTATTTTTTCTGTATTTTTGATCAATAAATGCAGTCTTGATGAGAAAAAACATTACTTACTGATCAAGTCTTACTGATCCCAAAACTTTGAGCGGTAGTGTATAATATTGCTAATAATATTAATCTTACACTGATTATATAATCTTGATCATGTCATTTTCTAGATTTGATGTATTAATTTTAATATATATTTTAGATTTCAACATTTCAAGTATAATTGAATATTAATGTATTAAAAACAAACATGAATTAATAATAAACAATACTATATTTATACAGTAACCTAGATAAGTAAATGCTGTAAAAAAAAATGTTGCTTATTGTTAGTTCATAATACCTAATGCTCAAAAATTGTTTATTGTTAGCTCATAATACTGAATGCATTAAACATGGTGCTTATTGTTAGCTTATAACACTTAATGCATTAAATTATGTGAACAAATTAAATATTATTGTCAAGTGCTAGCAGCTGTTTTGCATTCATTTCTGAATCGTTTTTCCAAATGAGGACAGTCCCGAATGTCTCCAAAGGAAGGTTTTCTCAGATTTTGCCCACTTTTCAGAACATTTATGTTTTCAGACTATACTATATGTACGTACACAGACAGTTAACTGTCACTGTGGATGCAAGTCCAATCTGGCACGTGTCCGTCAGGATTAGGGAAAACACTGCCAGAACCATCCTGTGAGCCAACAAGCATGGAGTTGTGGTTGTAATATTTAATGTTGTGTATGTGTGAGTCAGTCAGAAAACACACACACACACACACACATTTACGATCAAGTAAATTATGTATAATGTACCCAGACGTGACTTTGTCCAACCAAAAAAAGAATAAAAGGAAAAGAGACTATGATTTGTTCCATGCACAGAGTTATATAATATATAACTCACTGTTACCTTAGCAGTGTGGCTGTATCAGGTGAGATGAGGTGACATTAGGAAAGTTTGACAGGTGTTGTCTGATTGCACCAGTCAGGACACATAGTTGCATCAGAGATAGATAGATTAGCATTGATGATTGTGAATTGCAAAAAAAACAGTAAGCTAAAATTTGAGCGATTCTTGAAAAGCAGTGTTAACATGTACATGTGCTATTTTAGTTCTGCGTAACTTTCACTTTAAACGTAACGTGGCTGTCAGTTTCTTTCACTCCCTGGCTGTCCCAAGAGGCGAAGCGGCTCTTAGGGATGTGGTGACAGAGAATAAGACGCTCTGACATGTTGTAGTATGTCAGAGGGATCAGTTTTGACAGGCTGTGAATAGAAACATTTAGCACAGTAATTTGCAAAGGCCTCTTAGGAAGCTGTCTGCCTGCTTACAGCCACACAGGGGTCGGACATTTGTCCTTAAAAAGACATGAAAGAGTCCTAATGTACTTCACGAATGCGTGTGACGCATGAAATAGCATTTTACAGCAATAATTTTACCTGCCACTCACACTTGAATGGGATCTTTTGGTGCCCCTGTGACCTTAATAATAGGTAACTGATTGGCCTTCAGAAAGCACTAGAACCTTTTCAAGTCTCTTGACTTGACAGGGTGGTGTAACATTCATATTCACTTGATATAATTTATTTTGGTCTGGTCTGACCAAAACTTTTCCCAAGTTTCATTTTCTTTTAATTAGACGACTGTCTAGAACTGTTGAACTTATAGAAAAAACACTATAAAGGCAAACCAAGGCTATATAATTATAAAAATACAGAAGAGCAATCACTTCTCTATTAGCTTTCATGTAGTCCTACTACAAAGTGTTTTGTGTTTTTGTATCGAGCTTGTGTTGGATATAATTGGATCTCTTGGTAGTCAGCCCCAACTTTCTTCTCTACAGTCACCAGAGATCCCTTAAATAGACATATTTGTTTGGTTCACAATTTTGTTGTTATTGGCTTCTTGTTGGTAGGGTTAATATGGATAAAATGCATGTTATGAAAATGTTCCAGCTCTGTATTCTAATTGGTTGAGCCATGTTTGATGCTGTGTTGTGCACTTGTAATCACACAACATAAACAGGTTTAGCTGTTTATGCTAATAACCTACAGTTGTGGTCAAAATTTTACAAAATGTTAATTATTTTACCCAAATTAGAGGGATCATACAAAATGCATGTTATTGTTTATTTAATACAGACCTGAAACAGATACTTCACATAAAAGACATTTACATATAGTCCACGAGAGAAAATCGTTATATTAATAAAAAAATGACCTTGTTTAAAAGTTTACATACGCTTGATTCTTAATACTGTGTTGTTACCTGTTTTTTTTTTTTTTAGTGATAGTTGTTCATGAGTCCCTTGTTTGTCCTGAACAGTTAAACTGCCTGCTGTTCTTCAGAAAAATCCTTCAGATCCAATAAATTCTTTGGTTTTCTGATATCTTTAGCAATTTAAACCCTTTCCAACAATGACTGTATGATTTTCAGATCCATCTTTTCACAGTGAGGACAACTGAGGGCCTCATATGCAACTATTACAGAAGGTTCAAACACTCACTGATGCTTCAAAAGGAAAAACGATGCATTAAGAGCCAGGGGTGTAAACGTTTTAACAGAATGAAGGTGTACATTTTTCTTATTTTGCTTAAATATATTTTTTTATGTAGTACTGCCCTTCAGAAGCTACAGAAGAAACTTACATGTTTCCCATAAGACAAAATAAGGCTAATTTACCCTGATCTTCAAATAAAAAAAAAATCACCTCCAGGCTCTTAATACATTATGTTTCCTTATAAAAGCATCAGTGAGTGTTTGAACCTTTTATAATAGTTGCGTTTGAGTCCCTCAGTTGTCCTCAGTTTGAAAAGATGGATCTCAAAATAATACATTCATTGTTGGAAATGGTTCAAATATGCAAAAGTTTCTGGAAAATCAAAGACTTTGTGGGACCTGAAAGATTTTTCTGAAGAACAGCGGGCAGTTTAACTGTTCAGGACAAACAAGGGACTCATGAACAACTATCACTAAACAAAAAAAAAAACAGCTGTGTATCATTCAGGTTACAGTATTAAGAATCAAGCGTATGTAAACTTTTGAACGGGTCATTTTTATAAATTCAATTATTATTTTTTCTTGTGGACTGTATGTAAACGTATTTTACATGAAATGTCTTACTCAGGTAAGGACTAAATAAAAAATAACATGCTTTTTGTATGATCCCTCATATTTTGGCAAAATATGACCGCAAAGTTTATGTAAAGCTTTGACCACAACTGTATATAACTTGCCAGATCTTTTGATTATTACAATTGACAGTTAATTATTGTAAGAGAAATTCTTACTTGCATTAAAGAAATTCCTAATTTTATTCAGATATATTAAATTGATAACAAAAGTAACAGTAAAGACTTAAATTGTTACAAAAGTTCACTTTATGTCTGTCATTCCTCATTGCTGTAGTTATGGCTCAAAATGAATTTTTGGCCCCATCTGTCAGTGGTGAGTGAGTCGGGGGAAAAAACAAAAACAAAAAAAAAGTACCGGCCATAAAAACTATGTTTTGCATATTTTTGTCTCAACGATGACTGAATTAATTACCTGTTTTTCTTTGCATATTAGTGACAAACAGTGCAATTAGGTCTCCCTGTGAAACTGCACCTGTCATATGTCAAAATATTTTGTTCCTCGTATTTTAATTTTGGTAGTTTCATTTGCAATCATCAACTAGCTTTGGCACTTGACGAGTGCTGCTTTTGGACCCTGACTGTAGTAGCTGTACAAGAACATAAAAGCTGTATCTTCCGCACAGTATCATTAAATAAGGATGATAACATGAGGCTTAAATTAGATCTACGTAACTGCATGTGCAATTTTTGCCGATGTGGACAATTATGCAGCTAACCTATTTTCAGCCCAATGTAAACTGACTAACAGTAAAGCAGAACTGAACAAACCCAATTCTAGATAGACTGAGTGCAGCAGTGAAGCTTTGACTTGTCTCTTCTTTTCCACTGTCAGCGTTTTGAAGATGAGCCCGTCTGTCAAGGGTTTAACGTTCTTTGTATTTCACACTTGACTTAAGCCAGAGGATTAATGTTGTCACCTCGCAGGCTGTTTAAGAGGAAGAAGAAAACATACTGGGTTTAACATGCAACATACTTATGAAAAGAACTTCATCTTGTGAATAATCAGCACCCTCACAACGAACCTCACCTCTGGTGACTTAGACAGACAGCATGCTTATGAAATGTACAGCCAGCCAGCCGTTAACGCATAATAAACCCAGCAGGGTGATCAGGTCCCTGATGTGAAGCCACTTACCAAATTACTAAACGCATAGATGGAGCATGTATTTAAGAATTCACTTCTGACCAATATTTTTATTTGGTTTTGGTCTGCAACAGTTAGCTTACGTGGCATAATTTGAGAATGTCTGTTGTGTTTGAGTTTCTTCCCCATGTAGCTATGGTAAGCCTTGTAGTGTTAGTTCAGTGTCCCTTGTGTTTTTCTTGGTACAGGGGATTCCAACTGCTTATGTTGGCCAGGGGCCGCTTAGAAGGGTGTGTGTGTGTGCGACAGTATAGATGCAGGAAGGGGTTCTCTTGCCTTTCAGTCTCTCTGTTACACTCTCTCTCTCTCTCTCTGTCCTTCTTTGTGCCAAGTTCAGGTGCAGTATCAGCTTTTAGTACGCAGTGACATAACGCATGACCTATCAGTGGATGGATATGCTCTTCTCTCCCCCCAGGCTTGTCCTAAAACTGCTGTATATTATACATATTTAAAGGATTTGTGAGCTGACGCATGCATTAATTCATTTGCTACACAGATTTCCTCGAATCTGGTGCTTGCCACAGTGCTGGGGTGGGTGGTTGCCAGAGCACTGCTATTCTGCTGTTGCTTAGGTATTCTGACAAACATCCCACCCCCAAGTCTCTGTGATATTCTAGTCTGTATATATGGCTTGGAAGCCTGAGGTTAAGTCTGTGGGGTTTTTTGGCTGCCAGGCGGATATGTAACTCAATAATCTGTATGATTTGATGCATCATTCATGTCTATAGCATAAAAGGTGAAAAATGAGTTAGTCTTTGAAGTTTATACTTTGGCTTGGATTTTCTCCAGTGTACAAATCATCTTCAGGCAGCCCCAATGTGAGTTTTTGTCCCTTGCAAAGGGTTTTAAAGCCTTAAGAAGATTATTTATGCTGTTTATGAGGATGTGTGTAGCTATAGAGTTACTTAAAATGCAGAACTGTGATGCATTGGTGCTGTCTTATCTATTAGCATGCTTTTGATGCAAAAACGTTTTTCTTAATACATACTTTTGTCTTGTTTTCCAGTAAGAATATCTAAATATCCTTAGTCAGCATGAAATGGAAAGCTCTCTCTCTCTCTCTCTCTCTCTCTCTCTCTCTCTCTATCGCTGTCTCTCTATAACATATCTAGAATTAGGGGTTCAAGCGCATAGCAATTGTAGTTGTTAGAATGACCAAGGATCAGCAATCTCTACTTAAAACTGATCAGGCAGACCAAACCGCAAGTCGTAGAGACTTGAAACTTTTAGGGATGGTAGTTCTCTCACCATCTACAATGTCACCAAGGCTTGCCCCAATCAGCCTGACGGGGAGCACTAAAAGTACAAAATCGCTTATAACTCCTAGACCATTCATCGCAAACTGTCTTATGTTGTTGGATTCCTCTGACAAGACCTACTTTTGCAAACTAATCCTAGTTTTTCCACCTGATTGGAACCAAACCAATTCAGGAAGATTCTCTGGAGAGTGAATATCAATAACTATCAAAAAAAGTTGAACTTTTGACCCTCTGTTGCAAAGGGGCGCCAAAATTTTCGAAAGGGGCCACGTTTATTAAAACGGCTATAAGTTTTGAATGGAATGAGATATCTTTGCCAAAGTCACAAAGCATATGTAAGCGCTAAATCTGAGGTCACGTGACAAAAGTTGTGGAGCTTGGCCACTTGGTGGTGCTTTAAGAGGGGGGTAAAAACATAAACACGGTCATAACTACACATCCGTTTGTCCTAACGACATGAAAATTGGTACGCACAGTCTTGGTCCAAAGTGCCACAAGGTCCAAACGTGGCCGCTGAACTTTGAGCAGCCATTAGATTGGAATAAAACTCTAAAGGTCTGTTAGAAATTTGAAAGAAATTGTTGATTATGTGATATTGATTTTAATTTTTTTTTGTTTGTATATTCCACAATTTTCCACATATACATACGATGTTCGTATTATACAATAGACCTCCTCATTCCAAACAACTTTGCCTCTAGAACCACTGTTGTCAATCAAAACGTTTGTTAAATGATTGAGGAAGAAACCTACTTTTGCGAACTAGTCCTAGGTTTTTCGCTCAATCTGGAAAACCACTGCAGTGCAATTCTCTGGACTCTCTAGGTCAATAATTATCAAAAAAAAAAATGTTGAAATTTACCCTTTGGGAAGCTAAAACAGGGTCTGTCCAAAAATGCCCAAAGGCCCATAAGGCCTAAAGGAAAACTCAAAACTTCATGAAACCTGGTGATCATGTGCGACAGGTGATTCTAAACAAGCATGAAAAGTTTTAGGAAGATCAGACCGCAGCTGGCACTATAACAGTCATAAGCGTTGAAAAACATATTTCTATGGCAGATTGCCTATATTTGCCAAAAATGCTTTTTAACTCTGATTTAGGTAGGTACAGGCTTGCTGCAAAAATAATGTCTGTTCCTGCATCAGCAGCATCACACACATGCGTCAAGATAATAAAGTCGTTATTTTTGTTTCTTTTGCTTACAAAAAGTATTCTTGTAGCTTCATAACATTATGGTTGAACCACTGATGTCAAATGGACTGTTTAATCGACGTCCTTACTACCTTTCTGGGCCTTGAACGTGTCAGTTGTGTTGCTGTCTATACAGGGTCAGAAAGCTGTCGGATTTCATCAAAAATATCTTAATTTGTGTTCAGAAGATGAGCGAAGGTCTTATAGTTTTGGAATGAAATGAGGGCGAGTGATTAATGACAGAACTTTCATTTTTGGGTGAACTATCCCATACAGTCTCTGCCTATTACCTGGATATTAGAAAGTATTTTACCATAAAAAAAGTAGATTTCAGCTTTGTCAGACCAATATCAGCTGGGTGGAGTGTTTAGGAACAATCATTATTTCTGCAATTCTGTTTGGTGCCAGTAGTGGTGTAAAGATGACACACTTTACCTTTCATGTGACCTTAAGTGTTTTAACATGTATCTGTGTTAAAGGGGGAGAATGATGTGGAGCATGTGTGTATGTGCATGAGCAAGAGTGTATGACTCATTGCTTCAGCAGGAGCTGCCTCTGGGAGGAGATATATTTGTGCTTGTTAAAGTGTTTTGGCTTCAGTGCAGCTTTGCCTGCTCGTCTCTCTCGTCCTGTCCACGGTTCCAGCTTATACATCCTTTTGTGTCTTTCTGTATCTATTTCTGTCCAAGGCTGAATGTCAGGTCACAGCAAGTGAAGTTTTCTTAGGCAAAAAAAGTATCCATACCCCCTCTAAAACTGGCTTCGGACAGAGTAGCTGGCATTAACTCTCACATAAAAGCTATTTTGGTAGCGAAAGCTGCAGTTCCCAGTGGCTAATTTGTGAATTCAGTAGCCTCCGCTTTTTCTCTCACCTCCTCTCTTTCTCCACCCCCTCAGTCTTCTGCCTCAGCACTCCCTCTCTCTTGTCACCCCCTCATTCTCTCCTTCTCCTTTTCCTTCTCTCCCTCGTTTTCTTGTGAGCTCATCTATCCTGTAAAGCTGCTAACCACAGAACAACTAGTTTCCCTGGTAACAAGGAGGCTGGCACCAAAAATATATTCTCTAAAGCATCTCCGATGCCTCTCACTGCATGCTGGCGCTCGCCCGCGCTTCACAACAACACCCAGCTCTGAACTGGCACTCTGATTTACACACTCACACAGTCACATACACTCCCCCTGTGCTCCTCAGCTGGATATTAGAACAATCTTCACTGGGCAGTACAAAAAGGACATTTTGAATAGTGCAATGAATACAGTTGCAAAACCTTACCATGGTAACCATAATTTTTTACCAAAATACCACACTACATGTGTATGTGTGTGTCTTAAAGGGATAGTTCACCCAAAAATGAAAATTACCCCATGGTTTACACACCCTCAAGCCATCCTAGGTGATTATGACTTTCTTCTTTCAGACGAATACAGTCGGAGTTAAATTTAAATAAAAATGTCCTGGCTTTTCCGAGCTTTATAGTAAAAGTGAAAGGGGTGTTATTTTTCAATTAGGGCTGAAACGATTCCTCGAGTAACTCGAATACACATTATTTGCCTCGAGGCTTCGTTTAGTCCATTTACTGTAACTACACACGGAACACTGTGTTTCCCCACGGACCATTATTACTGACGCCGATTAACGCTGGACATATTTAAGAACGTAAATTAATGGTGGTTAGCTATGATGTCCCTAAGTTAGCAATGTTTTGTGAAAGACTAAGTGCCTTTTATGTTAATTGTCTCATTTTCTCTCTGTGACACACAGAAAGTTAGAAAGTCAGTCAATATCAAACGAAGAGTGCCTCAGCATTATTACAAATGTGTTACTGATTTTATCTAACAGTTCATCAATAAACAAGAAGTTAATATTAAGAGACTTACATTTTAGACAGCATATTGCCTGTTTTTGCTCTATTCCGCCAACAAATAACCATTCAAACACAGCCACAGCACTGTTTTGCGTCTTTGAGCAACGTGACGGTGTTCCGTTCTTAAATGAATCACCCGTTAAATGATTCAGTTCATTCGCAATGACTCACTTACTTAACAATGACTTGCTGCCACCTACTGGCGGTATTGATTTCACATTTAAAGTATCTTCATTTTAAACCCTTTAACTGTCACCGTCCACTCTGTGGGACGCCTGAATTTACTTCACCATATGACAAATAAATCCTAATCTAATCATGACAAAATATACATTGTTGTAAAGGTCTAAGACTCCTAAATAGATATTTTACCATATTTTTGTGTTACAAATTATGTAGGAAAAGTAATAGATTAATATATGTAAAGAGTGCAACTTAAAAAATCTACATCATAACATGAGTTCTGACCTTTGTCACAAAATACTTTCTTCATTTCCTTTTTCCCTTTCACACTTTAGATATCATAAGAAATTATATATGAGTTCAAAACTTAAAATTTCAAAATTCATCCTTTGAAAGGCATTTTAAAATCAGACATTGCATTACCACGGAAAATGTACATCAAAATCATATTACAAAATGTTTTCATTCATGAATTATAAAAATGTAAGTCTGGAGAGTGCATTTTTATGTCTGTGTTCAAACATGGGAGTGACAGTTACTCGATTAATCGATAGAATAATCGGTAGAATACTCGATTACTAAAATAATCGATAGCTACAGCTCTGTTTTCAATTGTCCAAAAAAGTGCATTCATCCATCATGAAGTGTCTCAAAAGTGAATCGACAGTTGGCGAAAAATAGAGATTATGGTTTATAAACTTTTAAATATGGACATTTTTCTTACAAAAATGCACCAACTTGCTTCAGGAGGCCTTTATTCACCCCCGGAGCCATGTGTTTGTTTATTTTTTTATTTATTTATTTATTTATTTATTTAGGATGGGTGTGCTTTTTAGGGCATTTTTTTAGTATAACTCCAATTGTATTCATCTGAAAGAAGAAAGTCTTACACACCTAGGATGCCTTGAAGGTGGGTAAATCATGGGGTAATTTTCATTTTTGGGTGAACAATCTTTTTAAGGCCAGTTGAACGGCCAAAAACGATAACTGTAGAAGTTAAAGATATCTATAACAATAATTATATTAGTGCCCACACCGACGCACAATAGCATTCTGTTAATCATAAGTGCATGCTGCAGTTGCTGTCATTAAGATTTAAATCTGTTTAAAGACTGGCGGTTTGATTGGATATACATGGTTTCATAATTCATCAGCTGGAAAATAATCAACCTGAAAGTGATTCCATATACATACAGTGCTTAACAAATTGTGTTCCTCTGATGGTTAAATCACACCAGTATTTGTAAGCTCTTTAGTCACAGTAATGTTTCTAATGGTTGTTGTTGGGATTTAATGGATTCAAAGATGAATCACAAAAAGGTTTAATCAAAAGCAAGTCTTTGGAAACAACTAGAAACTATTTGGAAGTCAGTAACAACAGAGGCTGTGGAAAAGTACATAATAACAATGCCAGCAAGAATGCAAGCTGTTACCAAGGCCAACAGAGGCCATACAAAAAAAAAAAAAAAAAAGAAAAAATGTTTTTTGGGTTATTGTGTGTGAATAGAGACTGTTTTCTATTAGTTGTTTCAGTTTGTTATTTGCCTAATAAACTACAATATACTTTTTTGTTTTAAACAAGTTTTGAACAGATTCTTAAAATATTTGTTTCCTCTCTTTATTATGACAGGTAGTCTAATAAATTTGTTATCAGTGGCATGTAGAAATGAGTCCTCACATTTTTTTTTTGACTTGACAAGTGGTTATATCTAAGAGTGTGTGTTGTTTACTTACTTTTTTATGTAGTCGTCCCTTTAACACCGTTATATTGTTAATTCTGACTGATTTGCGAACGCAGAACGTCCACAAGAGACGGAGTTTATCACATGAACCAGTCGTGGCCGATCAAAACTAGTCATATCCAATCATATCATGATGGAGGCATTCTTTCCCCATATCATTCTCAGTTACCCCCAACAAACCCACGCCGCTTTAGGAGGTCTGTTAAACATCTATGGAGGCAAAAGAGACACGGACTCCCGCTGTAATTGTACCTGCTTGGTGTCGTTGTCTTATTTTGTAAAAAACGGTTGTTTCATTTTTCTTCTATGAATATTTTTCTCACCCAATCTTTTTAAGGAAACATGCCCCTGATATACGCAGCCATTCAAAAGTATCAGATCAGTCAGACTTGTGTTTTTTTTTTTTCTTTTTTAAAGAAGTCTCTTATGCTCATTAAGGCTGCATTTATTTGATACAGAAAAAATACAGTAATATTGTGAAATGTTATTACAGTATAAAATAATAGAAGCCGTTTTAATATATTTAAAATTTAATTTATTCCTGTAATGCAAAGCTGAATTTTCATCAGCCATTACTCCAGTCTTAAGTGCCACATGATTCTTCAGAAATCATTCTAATATGATGCTTTATTATTAGAATTATCAATGTTGGCAACAGTTGTGCTGCCAAATATTTTTTTGGAACCTGTCATACTTTTTTTCAGGATTCTTTGATGAACATAAATGTTAAAAAGAACAGCGTTTTAATTAAAAATATAAATATTTTCTAACAATATAAGTCTCTTTATCAATTGAACACATCAATGCATCACAAGTTCCAAAAAATATTATTTTCAACACTGATAATAAATCAGCATATTAGAAAGATTTCCGAAGGATCATGTGACACTGAAGACTGGAGTAAAATAATGCTTATTAAAATATAAAAAGTTTATTTTACATCATATGTACATATTTCACAATGTTATTTTTTTCTTCCTGTATTTTTTATCAAATAAACACAGCCTTGATGAGCATAAGAAACTTCTTTAAAGACGTTAAAAAATGCTGAGTTATTTCCCCGTGGGTTTTTTTTTTTTTTTTTTTGAGAGAGAGAGAGAGGCGTTTAGTTTGAGTACACTCCTTCTTCTCAAGGACTCCAAGTCATTAGTCTGCGTCTCTCCTCCTCTAATTTCATTTTACCGTAGTGGAACTCTTCTGCGCTGAGCTGAATTAACACATTCACAGCATAATGATTAAAGCAGTTACATGGTTGACAAGTAATTAAATTCCTGCTGTGTGCACTGTTTATCCCTGACAGACATAGTTAGTAATAATGGAGCAAATTGGCAACCTTATCTATATATTCCTTAACTTGTGTCGACCACTGCAAAGAGAGATGAAGAGCCAAATTGAATATATAGGAGTTAGACTCCTGCCCCCTTGTGTTTGTCATATGCTGGTGCAGTCTGGAGTTTTAGAATCGATATCCAGTACAGAGAATGTATCAAATTGACTTGGAACTTTTAATGTGTATTTTGTTAGATGCACTTTGTAACTTGAAAAAACTTCATTCAGGAAATTTCATAGTCCTGCAGTTAGAGTTAATTTCGTATTTGCATTCTAATGCCATACATGAATTATGCATGTTTCAATAACCAGTGGGTAATCTCATTGGGTGCGTTGTGTTTTGACATATTCAAATGTGGATCAAACCCTCCCACTAATATTCACCAAAAGCATTCTGTATTCTAGATTGTGGTTTAAATGACAGACCCACTGCTTACAGCTCAGTTGCTTTCTAGCCTAATGAATGCAGCTTTTTTAGCTGTAGAGAGAGTCTTGAGAAGTGTTATATAACAGCACAGGATGTGTGTGCACAAGTGGAAATTATTCAGATAAATACCACCATTCAAAACGTTTTACCTGCTGCTTTTTTACAGTACGCGTGTATCGAATCAACTGCAGTTATAGTATCAGGTAACCTCCAAAATCTTCACCCTCACTCAATTCCTGCCTCTTCTTTGTGCTGTATTAAAGAGAGGGAGTGAAAGGGAGAGAGTGAGATGGAGAGAGAAAAGACAGAAAGAGAGAATCCCCCGTTCGGCGGTGTGCTTTTCCTACTGCTGTCAGCTGAAATGCTTCATCCAGCGACAAAGCATAGCGTATTCCTCCCTGCATGCCTGACGCCCATGTGTGAGTACGAGTCACTATCCCAGAGAGACGGATACGGCAGCCCGCCGCAATGCTCTGCTGGGAGCGCACGCCGAGGGATGTGATCCGTCTCCGACTCTTTTCTTCCTCCTCTTGATCTTGATTTCCTTTCCTTCAGAAGCTTTGCTGCCACACCAATCCTTATGCCACACAATACCTGCAATGTTTTTTGCATGTTATTGTGCACTGAGGTCCAATGTGAAGGTAAGACCATGCTGCGAGTGTGAACTTTTGTGTGCACTGTACGTGTGCGAGTGTCACATGGGGCTGAACGATTATGCCATGTGGCCGCACAGGTGGTTGTGGCATCTGTGAATTGCCACACCAGGATATTTTTCTGTCGAGCATGGCAGAGACGGCTAATTCTTACTTAAGTTGTTTCGTGCTTGAGATTTTCTGGATGAGGTTTGTCTAGAAGCACTGGAGGTGGTTATAGCACCAGTGTGAAAATGCTTAAAAATATGACACATTTTTAAACAACTTTTTTTCTCTCTCTCTCTCTCAAGAGACTGAAGTGTAGATTAGTGTAGTTTATCTGAGTACTGCTAATTTAAAGTCATTTGAATCTTTCTCAGTGTTACTCTGCATCATCTTCTGTCTTATACAGACTTGCAACCTCAAAATTGATAATAATAAGAAATGTTTCTTAAGCACCAAATCAGCATATTAGAATGATTTCTGAAGGATCCTGTGAAACTGAAGACTAAAACTAAATTATTTGTACATTTTAAAATGTATTTAATTAAAAATCTGTTATTTAACATTGAAAAAGTATTTCACAATATTGCTGGTTAACTGTATTCATGATCAAATAAATTTTGCCTTGTTGAGCATTAAAGACTTCTTTCAAAAACATATAAAAAAAATTCCAATCTTTTGAATACCAATATATAAAATATTTAATTAATAAAACATTTAGTCTTTTAATTATCTTATGTTATTTAATGAATATATTAAGTTATATATTTAATATATATGGGTCGATGACGCCTACATTTTTTGTCCAAATGCATTTTTTAAGTTAAAAATTGGTTTAAATGCATTGAAAAGATGCCATATATATGATGTACCTCTCTTACGTATGGACCCACTTTAACTTTTTTAATAAATTAGTTATTTGTCATTTTTCTGTTATTCAAAGTGTCAAAATATCATGTGGTGCAACCGTCCGGTCATAACTGTTGTTTTGGAAACATCTTTTAAATTACCCTAAATTTATTCTGATTAATTTTCTGCAGTATTTGGCATGATTTCCATTTTATGAAATGTCATGTGGTGCGACCGTCAAGAAACTACAATTTTAGAACTTTTATGTTGAAATCCGTTCAAAGATAGGACTTTGCGTCATATAGCAATTTGCCAATGACCCATGGAAGCATCAAGCTGGTTTGTAGCTCTTTCAAATATGGAAAAAAACAAAAAAACTTTTTTTTAACGGTTGGTATGTAGTTACCACATTTGGATATCATGTGGTATAACCTTAAAAAAAACAATGAATATTAAGTTATTTCTACAAGTATTTATTTTTATTATAAATCTCATAGTGACCTTTTGTGGGAAGCTAGCTTATATTAAGTTGCCAATTCTGTACTTGTAAATTTTGACTGGATTTGAAATATCATGTGGTGTGACCAAATCTCATGTGGTTTGTAGCTCTCTTTCAAATATGGAAAAACATAACCCTTTTAACGGCTGGTATGTAGTTACCACATTTGGATATCATGTGGTATGACCTCAAAAAAAAAAAAAAAAAAAACTATGAATATTAAGTTCTTTCTACAGGTATTTATTTTTATTATAAATTTCATAGTGAACTTTTGTGGGAAGCTAGCTTCTTTTATTTAGGTGGCCAAGTTAATTTCAATATAAATCATGGTCGCACCACATGACATTTTTTAAGGCTATGGCCAATTCATCAAGATGAAAAAACACTAAAATCACTTAATTTTAAATTTTAATATGAATTTGTGTACACAACATTCTTAATGTTTGAAATTGGAAATTGAAAATTGGCCTGTCGAAAATACTTATACGTCAGTGACCCATATAATTAAAATTGTCACTATTTACTGTATTATAATCAGCTTTTTAAGCAGCTTCTTATGTGTATTTTGTTTTATCATTATGATTATACCTGTCTGCCCAACTCCTTTTTGCCGCAGTTTCCTGTCTTGAGTTTGTCTGCTAAAGAGTGAGAGGTGTTTAATATGCAAGAAACTGTTACTGCACCTGTCAGCCTCACTTCCCCCACCACCCTCTGCTGACAGAGCAGGAAGTGCCGTGATAATGCAAGGTGGGGCGATGATGCCTGTGACAGCCGGCTCTGCTTTACACACAAACTTTGTTAAAGAAAACAGAAAAAAGCTCTGAAGCTCTCTGCAGGCATGCATATAGAGAAGATTTCGTTAGGGGCTCGTCCGGGTTTTCTTCTGTTAGTAAATTGCTGCTTGTCTGGAGTAGGTGGCATTCTGCTTTCCTCTTCAGCTTGTAATGGATTTATCTAAGAGAAGCTGTGTTCTCATGCATCAAGCTGGCAGTAAACATGATGCCGCGGATGCAGGGGTGGACATGCTGGTGATGGGAGGAGAGGAAGTGTGCATGGGAAGCCAAAAACCGTATGGATGATTTGGTTCCTGAGCGATTATAGTAATACATTTGCAGAGTGTGTGATACTTGATTGTGTAGGATTGTGTGTGTGTGTAGGAGTGTGAGGGGTTGTGAATGTGTGGGAAGAGATTAATGCTTGTGTGTGTAAAAGCATGCATGTGAGAGTATGTATGGGGGTGGATGTGTGTAGAGGAGTGAAACTGAGCTCTATGTGTCTTTTTCTCTCTGGCATTAGTAGGATGTATAATAACACACTTGATCTGTCTATACCAATGGGCATCTCGGATCTAAAGGCCAGCAGTGTTCAGTAACGTTACCCAATAGTCTCTCCCACATCACTACTGCTACACACAACCTTCCTGCTTTTTGGAGCATCATGAATCAGTGGACTTTATTTAGCAGCACATTCTTGCAGTCAATGTTGGGGAAGCTACTTTTCAAATTCTAGCTTGACAAGCATTATTGTAATGTTTTATGTTTTTAATTTATTTCTTTGAAAAGTTTATAGGGTACAACAGGGCTAAAGGTGCCCCGGGGTAAAAGGTGCCTTTGATATTATTTTCCTTCAAACCACTAGATGGCAAAAAATGTGGCGTGGCGCTTTCCAAAACATCCGCTTTTCAAGATACACATGCAAATTTGTCTGATCTGTGCTTACTTGATCTAATATTTGATGTTTTTAAAAATGTTGTAGAATTAGGTAGCAAAGGAGAATTGCTAAAATTCTTGAATATATATTTTGAGACAAAGGTCTTCTTAATGATTTTCAGTTTTGTTTAAGATAATTAAAACAGCAGTTTTTAAATAATGAAAAAAATATGTAAAAGTATGGTATTTGGGGTAAAAAAAAAAAAAAAACCCTGCTGTTGGGGCTAAAAGCCAAAATAATTAACATAAGGCTGACTTTTCTATTTGTTGACATGACATTGTTAGATTCAGATGGTAAATATCATGTATTATGTTGGATATCCATCTTAGAGATAATAACCATGTTTAGAAATAAACCATATTTAAAAACATGCTATTAATCATATCATATAATAAAATATCATTCATTATCAATCTGTTAAATTACTAGGTTATCTCTTTCAATGCTTTCAGAATCTTTACATTTTAAAATATGTTTTATATTAACATATTTTAATGACAGTATATTTATTAAACAAAAAATAATTATTTTATTTATCAAAATAAGCAGAAAATCGTACAAACGTTGCTAAAGTGATTGTTTTGAACAAGTATTAACTTAAACATTATTAAAAAAAGCAATATTTTAGCTAAAGTATTTGTATCAATACTGTGTGCCTTTTACCCCATGCTGGTGAGCCTTTTACTCCCCTTGCCACCTCATACATTTACAGGTTTTTTAAACAAAATAAACGACTTGTATGATTTAATTTCACACAAAATCTGTTGCTCCATAAATGTTCAATACAAACATACATATTTTTCCACAGTCGTGCTCCTTGGGCGCAGTGAAAAGCACATTTTTTTTCTTAGGGTGTGCCTTTAGCCTAGTTGTGCAGTGGTGTTCTGAAATGTAATAATTCTGAAATATAATTCAGTATATTTTTGACAAAACATCCCATGTTTCGGTAGTGACTTCACATTTTCGATAGTGACAGTAATGCTTTGGTAGCAACCTCATCACATTACAATATTTTAACTTGCATACTAATACAAAATAAAATTGCATAACTGTACTAAAATTGTGTTTATTTCCCCCCTTTTGTCACTTCCAAAACAATGATGACATGTTTCGGTAGTGACAATTTTATGGGATAACACCCAGAAAAACAAGGAAGTCATTACCAAAACTCCACCAGATGTTTTGGTAGTGACAATTTTATGGGATAACACCCAGAAAAACAAGGAAGTCATTACCAAAACTCCACCATATGTTTCGGTAGTGACAATTTTATGGGATAACACCCAGAAAAACAAGGAAGTCATTACCGAAACTCCACCATATGTTTTGGTAGTGACAATTTTATGGGATAACACCCAGAAAAACAAAGAAGTCATGACCGAAATTCTGTTTCGGTAGTGACAATTTTAGATACTTTTGAACCTAGCTCAAAGATGCTAATCAGCACATGGTTAGCTAGTACAGTTCTAAATAGTGGTACACATATTTTAACGTAAAGTTATGGAATAACTCCCCAAAGAGTGTGCTTAATTGCAGAAAAAAGGTGTTCGGTAGTGACGTTCCTCAAAGTTACACGCATATTTTCAGACTTTTGAACACATTTTACCTCAAAATGATAGGAACACGGCATGTAGCTATGAGAGAGGGGGACGCAGGAATATTTCCTGATCATAAATTTACAGGTGTAACACTGTTTCGGTAAATGCGGGACATAATTTCATAATTTACACAAAAAAAAAGTATATATTTTTAACTTCACTTTTTAAAATAATCAAAAAGATACTTTTAAAAACAACAATGGTGAAAAAAATAAAAAAAATATTCAATATCATTTTCATAAGTTGAAATTTAGGGGTTAGGGTTCGGGACAGCCACCTCCTAATTGAAAGTACCCAGTAAATGATGATTTTACGTATATTAAGCTTACTGATATTTGAAATATTGTTGTGGGTTTCAAGAAGGATCTTAGTAAACATCTAAGATTTGAATACTTAAATACTTTTAAAATGTGTTTTTTAGCTGTAGGACAGCAGTTTGTACCAATTCTGTAGAATGGCCCAAAAGGATTTGACCTTTGTTATTCACTGTTTTAGAATTTATATTTGGCTTGACTTGAAGAGCCAGCTGATGGCAATTAACATGTTGCATATCCTCTCTTTCAAGATAATGATAGTGTGAGTCAGGAATAGAGTTGGATTTCGTTTTTTACCCTCTCACTTAAAGGAAACACTCTCTCTCCGAACACATTGTTCACACTAATGCTCTACATTGCAGCTTTTCCAACCAATGTGTGTGCAGCCGGGGACCATAGGGCTTTCCGGCATTTGGATTCAGACTGGGAGAGAGAGGTACTCAGACAGTACTGACCCATCTGCTAAAAATGTTGAGCAAGCTTTGAGTCATGCAGTCATGAATATTTCACAAGGAAATCTCATTCAAGTTCTGATGATGAATGCAGTAACACTTGCAGAGAATCAGACATACCTTCTCTAACCTGTGTTAGAACAATTTTGTGACTTCTTTTTTGAAGATGATGGGTATGTCCATTATCTGATGGGTATTTCAATGAGATTTTAATAGTCAGTGCCTTATAACTTTGCCTGTCTTTTATATTAGGCTGGATTCAGAGTTGTGGGTTTTGGTCATGGTAGCTTTACTCTGGGTTTAACAAGCAGTCACACAGTAGTATTGATGTTTGATGTCTTTGTTGTGCATTGTGAAATTCTTGTCGGTTCCCCTGGAGCTTTCTTAGAAGCAGGCAAGCTTGTGTTTCCTTGTGCTTATGTTTGTTCATGCCGTATGTGAGTGTGGTTTCTGTGTGTTCTCATTAGTGCAGGCAGAGTCACCTCCGCCCACTATGGCTTCATTAAACCTGCTGCATTTCTATTAAACACACACTCACGGCTGTCTGTCACTATCACATACACATATTAATCATATGGGTACAGCTTGTTCCTGTCAGGCAGTGCTAGCAAACACACAGACAAAAAGAGCCAGTGTAGTATAGCTTTTGAAAAATTCTGAAGTAAAAAGTTGTGGTGTTCGCCCATGCAAAAGTGGCCACCGGTTTACGTCAGGGTTGTTGCCAGGTCATTGCTTTGCGGTTGCAAAGGCTGTCATGGGTAGTTTTCAGGGGGTTTCTCAATGTCTAAAGTTAGAAAAACTTCAGCATGTCTGATTTGAATTTCAGTGCTTGGATTTTTTACTTAGTATAAAGGCTGGTTCACACAAAATGCAATTGTACATTTAAAAAAAAGTGAGACGTGGGCTTTGGAATGAAAAAAAAATCTAAATAAAACAAAGCACAAGGTCTCGACAAAGTAAAAAAAAATCAAATAAAATAAATAAAAATTAACTTACGACAAGTGTCAAAACTATAGAAAATTTTTGGAGTGGAATGCAAAAAAATTAAAAAAAAAGTACATAAAAAAATAATAATAATATAGCTGCAAGCAGCGATTATCGTGAATCAAGCGCTATAGGGCATTTCAGCACATATGAAAAAAGACATTATTCAGCAAGCCCGTAACCACCTAAATCAATGATTTAAAGTGATCATCGGATACAAAGTTCACTTTTACATGTTGTTTGAACATTAATGTGTGTTGACAGTGTATGTACACATCTACCCTATAATGATAAAAATCCATGCAGTGGTTTTTAATTAATCTGTAAAAATAATATCCCCTTTTTCAAATTTAGCCATTCTCAGATCCCTGTCGGCCGCTCCCATGATAGTTGATTGACATGAGCGTCTTACCTCAGACCTGCCTTAAATGAGCTGTAACAGTCTGACCTCCATTGTTTTGATGCCGGAGCAGGGATGTAAGTTAGACGAGAATATCTCCGATTGAGTGATTGAGGTGTTGTGTTGCTGGGTGTAATAATGAACATAGTGGTCTTCATTTACTCCTGACATCTGAGCCGCTGAAGATGCGGTGGATTACGTTTGTTTGTGAATGAAATGTGCCTCCCGATCTACATATATCCGTCTATGTTCGCGCGAATCATTCGTGATCCAGCTTCACTTACAGCAGAAGTGAGTATAATTTTTTTTTTTTATAAATCTTTGCGATCGCCTTTCCTAACAACGTGCTAGTTAGCAAGTTTAGCGGCTAAATGCGGCTAAAGAAAACAGGCTCATCACTCCACAGAGAGAAGAGAGGGGCAGGGCGAGCAAAGCTCATTAACATTTAAAGCAACCTCGTCCAGAACAGGATGATTTTTGCAGAGCTGATTTTGGCAAGGTAAAAAGAGTGTTGTTTTACACTGCTATTGAGAATTTTTAACCAAAGTATATTATAGACTTTTCATTAATACCCTAAAGAATATCAACTTGTGGAAAAGGAGCATCCAATGACCCCTTTAAAAAAACATCTTTGGCAAATCAAGGTAATTTACCATAGAAATATTATGTTTTTTAATGTTTATGACTGTCATAGCACCAGATGTGGTTCGATCCCCTTAAAACTTTGCATGTTTGTTTAGAATCGCCTGTCACATGTGTTCATCAGGTTTTGTGACGTTTTGAGTTTTCCTTTAGGCTTTATAGGATTTGGGGTAAATTTGGACAGGCCTCTTTGCTAAACGACCCCGTTATAGCTTCCCAAAGGGTAAATTATGTCATTTTTTGCTAAATATTGGCCTAGAGAGTCCAGTGAATTGTACTACAGTGTTTTTTTTTAAGGCAAAAAACCTAGGACTAGTTCGCGAAAGTAGGTTTTTTACGATGTCTTTCAAATTCCTCTCAGACCTTTGGGGCCATGAGTTGAACAGGCTCACAGAGCTTCGTTCCGATTGGCCTCCGTTAACCTTGTCTAAGAGGTGCTCAAACTTCGTCGGCCAATAGCAGACATGTTTTTTGAGATACACAAATGTCCTTGTAGACACTTGTGTCTTTTTATGCGGAGATCGCTGATCCGTGACCATTCTAACAATTACAATAGGATTGTAAGATGTCTTTTATTTTATCTCTTATCTCTTTTATCTCGTTTTATCTCTTAAATCTAATACACTTTTCATCAAACCACGTTATTTTAAGCATCATTCATGTTTATTGCAAGGATGCAGTATTACTTATTAACCAGAGTCTACATTATTTAGCGTTAAGAGTTAATTAATATACTGCAGCAGTAATAGCGATGATTAACATTAGCTACGTAACTACTAAACAATACTATTGTGGGCTTTGATACTTGATTCAAGATTCATATAAGCAACAAAAGCTCTTGCTGTACCTGTCAACTGTCGACTTCCTGAGCGGGAACTGTGTTGCGATACAACTTTTCCGTGTGGGCTCGGTGGCCCATCCTCCCTCGGTTCCTGCTTGGCTGCGCTCCCTGCAGTAGACTTGCTGAGTGCCGCAGAGTGCTGGATGCAGCGGTGGGGAAGTGATTCAGGGCCTCCCCACATCTCTGGCATGCTCCCTCTCACACACACACACTCACACACAAACACGATGAACACAGTCTCTGAGTCTGCCCAGAGAAAAGGAAGCCACTCCACAGAACATGAACACCTCTCTACTGTCCGATTGAAAACTCACTGAAACACATACATACACGCACACACTCAGAGAAGCATGCAGGAACAGAAAGTGAGGAGCCCAGAGGTAAGCAAAAAAGACTTTGTACTGTACGTCATGTCAAGCGTGGAGAGGAGGAGGACCGTAAACTGAAGTGATTAAGTGCTGTTTCGATGCTGTAGTTGTCAACGTCGTAAACATTGCAAGTTGGCATTGCAAACTGTTGTTGAGAATGGTTTTCAGTCTGTTGTAAGAAACTCTGCAGCAAAGTGACTCACCCCAAAAGACTCTTTCTCTCTTTCCAGTACCTTTTAGTGTCATTTTATGTTTCATCTCCTTTCATTTTTCTTCCACTTTGTCTCTTTCCTTTTCCTTCTGTTTCTTTTAGAATCAAGTACTAACTAAGCACTTGATATCATCCCTTTTCTATCATAAATTCTGCTTTGTTTTTATGATCATGGTGATTTTATGATTAGTTATGTTACACGTAAGACTCTTAGCGCTCTGCTTGACTTACGTGTGCACTTAAGTGCTGCATTTCACTGCTGTGTGAGCAAACTTCCCGGCAAGCATGTGGCTATATGCTGAGCCTGTGTGCGTGTGTCTTTGAAGCTGATGTGTTACGGTGGGTGTCTGTGGTCAGATCTGATACCCCTGTGCATGATGCTTTTTCTCATGTTTGCTTCAGCTTTTGGTGATGACACTTCCACTCGGGTGCTCTACGCATGCACACGTTTGTAATGTTTACTATATAGATGAAAAGAAGGGGTCCCAGCACTGAGCCCTGAGGTACACCATTACTTAGTCAGACAGCCCCAGAGTGAGAGAATAAAAAACAAGACAAAAAGTAAGATAAAGTGCAAAAAGGTGGATTGAATGGAGATTATGTGAGTTGAACATGTTCCCAGTCTGTGTTCACACGGTTTCTGTTGATCAGCTCCAATCAGGATCTCTGACTACGTCCTTCATCCGTCTGCCATCTCATCTGTTCCCCTCAGAATAACGCCATTGTTCGTACGGGCTCTCGTGTTTCGGCCTGGCTACACTGCTGTTTGGACCCAGACTGTCTGTGTGTGTGCTTGAGAGAAAGTACTCATGTTACCCCCTTACTGTGCCTTGTTAGAGTGATAAACATGAGCAGCTAACAGATGCAGGGCCTGTTCTTGTATATCAGTGACACGCACTCGTAAACACAAGTGTTATATAGTGCACATCTTTAAAACTGCCTAACTACTGTCTGCTCATTTCCTGTTAATATGGACCACCCTAATTTGTTGCCTGCTGCATTCATCAACAAGTCTATGGGAATATGAAATTGGTGTTTTGAAACTTAAGCATGAAAATTTATTAACAATACTATTCTAACAATTTTTAAAGAAAACGTAACACAGCACTAGGATGTTGTGGGTGTTATCTGGGTGTTCCTGTGCAGCTGTTTGGGTGTTCTGCATGGTTGCTTTTGTGCTTTGAGTGGTTTCTAGGTATTTGCTTACTGGCCACAGTCAAAATAGCCCATCCATCTCTATGATATTCTAGTCCCTAGATATGTCTCAGTTCTATGAGATTTGTTTGCCAATAGGATAAGGACATAAAATGATATCTCGATATTTTCTGAAATTCTGTTGATGATGATAATTAGACCATATTTTTCTGAGCATGTTATTGTGCTGTTTTTTTGGCAGGTTTATTTTCGCCCAAAGCTTTTTATATTTTTCATATTCTGTCTGGTGATTAGTTTGCAGGAGTAACAGAAATTACTTTTTACATAGATTTTTACCTGTTATAGGCATTTTTACCTTTATAAGGCCATTTTTCTTACCTCATATGTATGCATTATCTTTTTGTCTAATTCTTAAATTTAATAAATACATTTAAATAGTAAGACACTATAGGGCTGTTACCATGTGAAATCAGTATCAACAAAATTGTGTTTGCAGAGCTGTTTAATACAGGACATGAATGCAGTTAACCTACAGTTTTATTTTATAACCCACAATTTTATTTTTGGCATTTTTGCCAATATTGTGATAGGACCGTGTAGAGGAGGCAGGGCGCTAAGTGGGTCCTCGAGCCAGGATTCAAACTCGGGACGCCCATAGTGCAACAGCGCTTTATGTCAGCACGCTGCCCACAAGGCTATCGTTCAATAATGATGTTCAAAACGATTACAAAAAAAAAAAAATCATAATAAATAAATATACTTTAAATATAAACCTAAAATCGCCAGTAAGTGGCCGCAGATCACTGCATGAGTGAGTCATTGAGTCATTAATTCAACTGATTCGTTCAAATTCAGTAACGAAACACTCATTACATTTACATGGACAACAATATTTCTGATTTTAACGCGATTAAAGGAGAAGATTACTTCCAGAACAAAAATTTACAGATAATTTGCTCACCCCCTTGTCATCCAAAATGTTCATGTCTTTCTTTCTTCAGTCGTAAAGAAATTATGTTTTTTGAGGAAAACATTTCAGGATTTCTCTCCATATAGTGGACTTATATGGTGCCCCCGATTTTGAACTTTTAAAATGCAATTTAAATGCTGCTTCAGCAGGCTCTAAACCAGTGGTTCCTAAAATGTACCTGGAGGCCCCCCAAGACTGCACATTTTGCATCTCTCCTTTGTCTGACACACCCATTTCAGACCTTGGAGTCTCTACTAATGAGCTGATGATCTGAATCAGGTGTGTTTGATTAAGGTGACATGGAAAATATGCAGTGTTGAGGGGCCTCCAGGAACGTGGTTGGGAACTACTGCTCTAAACGATCTCAGCTGAGGAAGAAGGGTCTTGTGTAGCGAAATGATTGTTTATTTTCTTTTGATTGTTTTATACTTTTTAACCTCAAATGCTCGTCTCGTCTAGCTCGGCGTGTACTCTGTGTATTCAGGTTCAAGACAGTTGGGGTAGGTTGAAAAACACCTATCTTATTTTCTCCTCCAACATTAAAATCATCCTGCATCGCTGCAGAAGTACCGACCCAGTGTTTACAAAGTGAACATGCAAAGAAGATCAAACACCCTTTACAAAAAAAGGAAAAACAGCGGTGTAGGGCGATTTTGAAGTTGCAGAAGAAAATGAGATGGGAGTTTTTCGACCTACCCTAACTACCATAGAAATTCACTATATGGAGAGAAATTCTTATATGTTTTTATCAAAAAAACATAATTTGTTTACAACTGAAGAAAGAAAGACATGAACATCTTGGATGATAAGGGGGTGTGTAAATTATCTGTAAATTTTTGTTCTTGAAGTAAACTTCTCCTTTAAGACAATACTCTGATTAAGAATCTACAATGTAAACAGAGATTTTGGATTACCTTAATCCGGCTAAAGTCATACTAGAAGTAAACACAAATCGAATTAATCGACTTGGAGTATTCCTATTTTAGTTGCATTTTCAAAGTGCCGTATAGATGTACACACCTTAATCACACTTCTACTGTTGTGTAGGACTTTTCACCGCATTTTGTGACAGGATACACACAGCACTGACTGTTTGACGGCAAACAAAAGAGCATGGCTTCAACAACACCATCGTCTGTTTGCATGTATAGCATACCAAATAATTAACTGTGCTTGAAGCTTTCATAATTTAAAAATGAAAAACCCAAAACGTAACGTAATGACATATTGATGTGTGCCATTAGTCGATCTATGTACTATAACATGTAAAATGGAAATATGAAAGGAATATTCTAAAAGCAACTCATGTTAACGCCTTAATCATAATATTGTCTTATTCAGAATAAGGTAAATAATTAGATTACTGATGTCCATGTTGACATGTATTGTATCCTGTATTGTATGTATTGTATTGTATCCTGTGTTGCTCAGAGATGCAATTTTTTTGCTGTGACTTTTTTGAAACAATTTCCGTTGATGAAATAGAGCAAAAACAGGAACTTGTGTCTAAAATGCAAGTCAATTAATATTAACTTCTTGTTTATTGGACTGTTTTGTAAAATCAGTATCACGTTTGCAATATTCAAAGAAAAAAAAAACTGTACTCTTAAAAAAAAACTGTACTCTTTGTGTGATATTAACAATATCAGATGGTATAAATATAAAAGTCATAGAGGGGGCATATTTGCCCCCTTATCTGGAATTCTGGGGGAATTCTAAATGTAGTTTAATAGACTAAATCATGCAGTGAAAGTGTGAACTCTAAATATGCTTGTGCAGTAGTCTAACCTACATATCATAGTGTATACCTGCACTCTCTGGGTGTATTTTGTTTGCTTTTTCAATATACTTGATAATGTTAAATCACCCCTACACCCCTATTTGCCAGTATTATCATCTGCCAAGTAAAAACTAATAGCTTTCTTCTCATCAACAAACATTTTAAAACATGCACCTAAATCAGCAGAATATATAATGTCATGGAATTAATGTAAAGTCACTAGGGCCAATCAGTAATGTAATAATAAAGTACATCCCTTCTTGGGACTCACTGTTTTCTATTCACCCCATTCCTTATGAATTCTAATTATTCAATTATTGACATTTCACTGTCAGGACTAATTGACATAGATGCTGAATATGGGCAGGGTTCATGACCCCCAGAATAAAATGTGCAGTAAGCGCTTTAGTGTTTTTCTTTTTTTTTTTTTTTTTCCTTCTGACTGTGCTGTTCTTCCAGCCAGAAAGCCTACAGACAGGGTGACAGGAAATAAGGAGGAGCGTACCCAGATAGGAGGATGTTTTGGGGCCAAGATGCTTGTTCTCTCAGTGTCAGCATTCTCACAGTGTTCTCACAACTATGGCCATAGAGCCCATGTGTTGTTTGTTAATTATTTTTGTGAAATTGTACTTCTATTTTAAAATCACAGGTACAGAGAGACGCTGGGAGGGACGGTAGGCTCATGCTGTGTGTCCTTTAGCTGCCGGTGAGCTCCTAGGAACTTTGTTGCTTGTTAAGGTTAGCATGCAATCTGGATTTAGCCAAAAGGCAGGACAAAATTAAACTCAACTCGACTGGAATTCTGGAGCTCGCTGCCTAGTAACTACATTTGTTTTGATATTGTTTAGTCAGGTTTTGCACGGTCCACCATCTAGACCAGCATAGGAATATTCAGGGTTCAATGCACTTAAAATTGTAGTGAATGGGGCTAAATTTGAACCTATTTACCCCATTACCCCTGCAGTGTGAAGTGATTTTTAAATCATCATTTTTACAGTCATTTCAGGGCTTTAGTGCATATTGTGGTCATATAACGCAGTTTAGCTTAGTAAGTAATTTTATCAAACTAAAGTCATGCTATTGTTTACATCTTAATTTGTACTGAACCTGGAACACATTAGCCATCAAATTTGGTTCAGTAACTAATCCTAAACAAACCTCCTCAACCCTGAGTTCTCTGCTGTTTCAGGATGTCTCAGGTGTGAGCAAAAGTCATCCCTACACCATCCTGTTTTATTGGAGATAATTGCATGTCACTTGGTGTGATTACTAACAGCATCACCATGATTAATAGAGTGATTAGCCAAGTGCTACGGGCTGTTTTTTTGGAGAGGGGGAGATGCTGCATGGGAATCTTAATTAGGTTTTCTATGTTGTGTGAGTAAACCCACGCTGCAGGCTTATATAACCCAAAGCCACATTTGCGATTTGTAAACCGGTGTATTTTTAGCATTATTTTTGAAAGCAAGATCCATATCTGGACTCTAATCCGTTCTGTGTAAAATCTGCTTGCTCCATTTTCCAGCTTATTGTTCATTCCCTTAGTACAGCTATCCAAAAGTATCAGCGCAAAAGGATGTCAACTGTAAGGTTTGTTTATTTATCTACAGTTTGTCATGTTTGTATAACAAATATGCATTAAATTACGTTATCTTGAGAGGCACCTTACACATTGTGATAAAACTATACTGGATATATATATAATGGACATTTCTTTGAAGCTGTCACTCTCAAGAGCTTTTCATACTGCACTAAACCCAGAGTAATTGGCTTTTTAAAGCCAGAACTAAAGCTACTTTTAACCCTGAGTAGCCCAGGATTATGTTTACTCAGGTTTTTGGTGCAATGTCTGATTTATTTGAGACATCGTAAATGTAAAAAGCTCTTTAGAGGCAAATAACAGCTTCATTTCCTTACCTGGAATAATGTCAGATGAAAATTCAATTAAAGTCAAACTTAGGACATTATAGTGTAGTCTGTGATTTTTTTTTTTTTTTTTTTTTCATTGAGCCACTTGAAGTGCTCTTACTCTCTTTTATGTAGTTCCCAAGAGGTGTCTCAGAGCTCAAATCTAATTGTCCTTTACCACTGTAATTAAACAGCCTGTAAAAAGCTATCTAATTAATTTCTAGTCTGCTCCGGATCCTGAGTCCACTGTCTGCTCTTGCTGTCTGCACAGTCAACTGCAGCATATGCATGCTGTCCACAAAGAGCCCCGGGAACGCCTCTCCACAACATTTAAGTCAAAATGTTTCCCGTCATTCAGACCTTACATCTGGAATTTGACTGTCAGGAGGATCTGAACTATGTAAGAAAGGCTGCTTGTGCTTAAAGGAGAAGTTCACTTCCAGAATGAAAATTTCCTGATAATTTACTCACCCCCATATAATTCATATTGCAGTTTCAATGCAGCTTCAAATGGCTCTACATGATCCCAACCAAGCAATAAGAGTCTTATCTAGCAAAACGATTGGTCATTTTCTAAGAAAAAAAAATAAAAATAAAAAATAAAAAAAAAAATATATATATATATATATACTAGTTCAACCTCACACATTTTGTCATCACGCACGGGCGATGTAGGTGAAAATACCAACCCAGCGGTTACAAAGTGAACATGCAAAGAAAGTCAGACGCTCTTCGGACGATTTTGAAGTTGGAGGAGAAAATGAGATGGGTTTTTTTGCCCTACCCTACCTTTTTTAAATGAGTTACACAGCCGAAGAACTAACCGTGCATGACTTTTTCAACGTGTAGCTCTTGCGCATCGCAGAGCTAGTGCAAAACGACCATTTGGGGTTTATAAGTAAGACTTTTTATTCTTTTTAAGAAAATAACCGTTCATTTCACTAGATATGACCCTTATTCCTCGGCTGGAATCATGCAAAGCCCTTTGAAGCTGCACTGAAACTGCAATTTACACCTTCAACCCACTGATCCCCATTGAAGTCTGCTATATGGAGAAAAATCCTGGAATGTTTTCCTCAGAAAACACAGGAGTGAGTCAATTTGCAGGAAATTTTCATTTTGTATATGAAATATATGAAATATGAAATAAAAAATGAGATGTACGCATTTTACTCATGGAGAAGCATCAGCATCAGAATCGTCTCTGATATAAGGGCCTGAGGTGGGTCGCAGCTGGCGTATTTTAGCACAGCTTTTATGTTTCAATTGGAGCACACAATGAACTTGGCTGTGTAAAGACGCCTTGAGAAAATGAGATTTTATTACCCACTGTGGGTTACAATCTCAAAGGTTCTTCATAAACCGTAGTATTGATTTGCAAACCCATAAAGTCCATAATAAGTGCTTCATGACAGATTCACCTTGACAAACCTTTAGCTTCTAGCTGTTAATGTTATTGGCAGGATGGATGCCGCCTTTCTGTGTTTTGCTGCAGGCCAAAGCGAATGACGCATAGAGGAAGAAGTGTATCCATCCCAGCCTCCACCACAGAGTGCTGATGCTTTACTGTAATACCGTAATGTAGCACAGAATGGATCTTCTCGTGCTGAAGGCCTGCTGAAATATTAATGTCAGCTGGAGGGGGTTTAGCTGCAGGTAGGCATCATTCTAAGGCTAGTGCAGAAATGAAAACAGGCCTGTTAGACGTACTACTGTGCCACAGGCATGAGATGCTAAATTAGGAGGCTTCGAAAACACACGTGATTAACTTTTCTGAGATTCTACACTACCAGTCCAAAGTTTTAGAACAGAAAGATTTTATTATTTTTTTTAAAGAAGTCTCTTCTGCTCACCAAGCCTGCATTTATTTGATCCAAAGTATGGCAAAAGCAGTACGTTTTTGAAATATTTTTACCATTTAAAATAACTGTTTTCTATTTGAATATATTTTAAAATGTAATTTATTCCTGTTATTTCAAAGCTGAATTTTTAGTATTATTACTCCAGTCACATGAGCCTTCAGAAATCATTGTAATATTCTAATTTGCTGCTCAGAATAAATAGAAACAAGAACAGCATTTGTCTGAAATAGAAATCTTTTGTAACGTTATAAATGTCTTTATTATCTCTTTTGATCAATTTAAAGCTAAATCTTACTGTTCAAAAACTTTTGACTGGTAGTGTATAGTGTACTAACATTTTTATTTTGAATAAATCTATTTATTAATTTGTCAGTTTTGAATGTGCAAGTGCCACTGGTTGGTACATACTGTAAAACTGCAATCCCTCAGTCTCTCTCTCTCTCTACAGTTCATTTAAGTGAAGCTCTGTGTGAATGCTCCCTCTGCTGGACAACATGAGCACTTACTCTACCCACAATCCCTCTCCTCCCCATGTGTACATGTATTTATAGTTTAGTAATACAACTTGCACTGGCAGCTTGGTGTTAATGAGTCTATCAAACTCTCTTACTTGGTAATATAACTGTGTTTATTGTTAATTAAGTGCTGTTCCATATTTTATCCTGACAGCATCAATACTATAATTAGCATGCAGTACATTACTTGACTCTGTATAGAGATCTCATATTTGTAATTACAGTTAATGCAGATCTCACGTCCTTTGCTGATTTGTGCTTGTGATCCATACTGTGCTGTGCATCAAGCTGAATCAGGAGCTTGTTATTGGAGAAAATATAAAAGATCAGCACATGGATAGATTGGATTTAAACGGTGAGTAATATTTTGTTGACCAAAGCCAGATTTTGCCTCCTCGTGCCAGCCATGCGAACGACGATTCACTTTCTGACCATTTACCGTGCCGTCAGTTCACATCACAGCTGATTCGGTCTCCGAATGTCATACACAGTTGAGTAGATTCCTAAAATAGAATGACCTTATATTACATTTTACACGGGCTCTGTGCAGTGACAGTTCTGTGTCATTTTTAATATTGTGATTTAAAGGTATAATTCAGACAAAAAATAGACTTTTGAATAAATAGACATTACTTACTCGTACGCTGTTAATTTTTGTGCAATAATGTACATCATATGGACTATATTCAAGTAGATTACTTTAGTGATTTTTTTTTTAATATGCATTTTTCATATGCATTTTTTCACTAATTATTTGACTAAGTTGTGATGCAAACCGTGTACATGTGCCTGTGTGTGTGCATGTTCAGGGATCCTTCCTAAGGCATCATTACCCATCACATAAAGCACTTTACGCATGACCACACAACACACACTGCACACGTAAACGCACAGGCCAGTGTGTGCTCTGTACCTCCCAAAGGCCCAGGGCTTTAGTGCAGATCCACTCACTGTGTACCTTACGTGCGTTTGACTATGGATTCATGTTAATTAGATTGACTTCTGTTTGAACAGAATAAAACATAGAGCCGCATCCCTCTTAGCTGTGATCACACATCCGAGGTGGGTTTTACACACTGGTATTTTTAGAAGTGTTTCTTCAGGTTTGTTTGGCACACAGGTGAACTGGCACCAAAACAAATGCTAAGATCTCATAATAGCTTCCTACATCTTTCTACATCTATGGGGACGGCCAGACCCCCTTCTGTTGCTCATCACACATTAGCTCACAAATAGCATTCCATTAGATGTTTACACACTTTTTCCAACCAATGCATGTTTGTATGTTTATAAACATACTGTTTATTATAACTAAGGAACATTGAAATCTTCAAAATTTTTTAAAGGAGACACATCATGAAAATGTGACTTTTTCCATGCTTAAGTGCTATAATTGGGTCCCCAGTGCATCTACCAACTCAGAAAATGTGCAGAAGGACAACCTAGTAGCTTTGTTTTGGTAAGCCTTTTTCTGCAAACATGTGAAAAAACTAGCGTGTCAGATTTCGCTTCACCCGTGACATGGTAAAGGGATCTTATTATAATATTAACACCTCTTAATCTGTATGTTTCCACCCACGGCCACCGTCATTTTATTTTTTGCAAGTGACAGCAGTGTACTAGTTCTAATGACATGGCAAAAGTTTGAGCAAAGCATGCTAACTGTTCTGTCGTTGGCTGCACTGACAAGCACAGAACACTGTTTAGAGTCCCAGGCTCAGAGGAGACAAGAGAGCAGTGTGTTTGATTTATTTACTGTACAGTATATTTCATTGCTGCCACACAGATCTAATATAAACATGTGATTTCTTTCCCAGCTGTTTACCATCACTGATGTAACCCACTGTTTTTGTAACTCCTGTGTGTTTTTAACATAAACTTGTGTGTTTGACAGTTTAAGCAATAAGACATGAAAGAGAACTTAGTTTAGTACTCACATGCCATGTGATAGCTCCTTTCTGTGCGCATGCTTCGGATGTGTGCGCTCAGAAAACCCTATATCATCTATTTAAACAAATGTTTTAAAATGCATGATTTCAGCACAATAGACATGATAATCAAAACCGAACAGATGTTTTTTCTTTTGGCAGAATATCCAAGGTGCGAGCTGTAAAAGCACAGCCCTATTCTAGAAAAGGGGGCGGGGAGCAGCAGCTCATTTGCATTTAAAGAGCCATGCACGAAAGCAGTGCGTTTCTGCTTCCACTCAAAATGGGCATTTTTAAAATGATATAATAAATGATCTGTGGGCTGAAATGAGCTGAAACTTCACATTCTGTGGACACATGAGACTTGTATCACATTTTGTAAAAAGGGGCATAATAGGTCTCCTTTAATAAGGGATAAAAGCATATTGTGTATTTAGTTAGTTTGTTATAGTTTTACTCAAATGTGACCCTGGACCACAAAACCAGTCATAAGGGTACATTTTTTTCAATTTTGTTTCTTTGAAAACTGAATAAATAAGCTTTCCATTGATGTATGGTTTGTTAGGATATGACAATATTTGGCCGAGTCAAATCTGAGGGTGCAAAAAATCTAAATATTGAGAAAATCGCCTTTAAAGTTGTCCAAATGAAGTTCTTAGCGATACATATTACTAACCAAAAATTAAGTTTTAATATATTTACGGTGGGAAATGTATAAAATATCTTCATGAAACATGATTTTTACTTAATATCCTAATGTTTTTTGGCATAAAAGAAAAATCAGTCATTTTGACTCATACAGTGTATTTTTGGCAACTGCTACAAATATACCCGTGCTACTTATGACTGGTTTTGTGGTCCAGGGTCACAAATGTGGCTGATTTGCCAAGTAGTTGTGAATATTGTCATACTGGTATTAAACCAATCACAGACAGTCTCATGTAACCTGTTTCTCAGGAATAATCTTTCACATTCAGGCCACATTTTTTAGACCTCAGAAGAGATGATGGGGTTTCTGAAACTGTTGTGTCACTTATTAGTGGTTTACATCTCATATTTCATGATACTTGTTTACATTTTCTCATACTAATTTTTTTTTTTTAGAGAGTGCTGCCTCCCTTGCCTCCTCATATACGCCCATGCCACATACTGATCATTGTTGTGGGTCATTGTTTACTGAGAGTCTAACTTATAATTCTTCACCTGCAGTGTGATTTCTACCAGCCCAGAGCACCTCTGTTTTCTTTCTGGAGCACACACACACGGGCGTAATGCCATCCTGCACTTTGTCTGGGTTTGGCAGTTTGCTGTATGGGCTTGTAAACATCTCACTCTCAGCTCTTCGAGTTGTGGTAATTTGTCGGCTAGCACATCTGCTGTTGTGATCTGAGTTGATCTTAATGTGCATTCTCGACTTGGCATACAGTAGATGCCCGTTGAAATGAAGAGTGCTACATATGTTGTGTTTTTGACTGCTGGTCTGCAACATGTTGTTCGACATCTCTATACACTACCATTTAAATTTTATGGTCAGTACAATTTTATTTTTAATTTATCGAATTAAACATGTCATGTATTTGAAAAGAGTTGTGTGCTTACCAAGGCTATATTTATTTGGTCAAAAATACAGTAATATTGTGAAATATTATTCATATTTAAAATAACTGTTTTCTATTTCAAAAGTGACATATCATGAGAATCTGACTTTTTCCATGTTTAAGTGCTATAATCGGGTCCCCGGTGTATCTACCAACCTAGAAAACAGGGATTTATTGATTTATTTACTGTATATTACGCTGCTGCCAAACAGATCTAATATAAACGTGATTTCTTTCCCAGCTGTTTACCTTCACAAACATAACCGACTGTTTTTGTGACTTGTGTGTGTTTTAAACATAAACTTGTGTGTATTTGACAGTTTGAGCACAATAAGACATCAAAAAACTTTTTAGTACTCACATGCCATGTGTTAGCTGCTTTCTGTGTGCACTCAAAAAAACATCAATCAGAAGTTAAAACTAATATAGCTTTAAAATGCATGATTTCAGCATGACAGAAATGATCATCAAAACCAAACAGATGTTTTTGGGCACAGTATCTAAGGAAAGAGCTGTAAAGACACAGCTCTATTCTGGAAAAGGGGGTGGGAAGCAGCAGCTCATTTGCATTTAAAGAGCCATGCATGAAAACAGCGTGTTTTTGCCTCCACTTAAAATAGGCATTTTCAAAATGATATAATTAATGATCTGTGGGGTATTTTAAGCTAAAACTTCACAGACACATTCTGGGGACACCTGAGACTTATTACATATTGTAGAAAAGTGCAAAATAGGTCTCCTTTAATATAGGCCACGTTCACACAGCAGCAGAATACGGTTGTCAATATGGTATTTGATTCCTTAATATGGTTACGTTCACACACATTGCGGTTATTTACGGGTGGGATGACCGTATTCTGTAACCGAACTCACACCCGTAAATTTTCAGGACTCACAGCCGCATCCCCCCTGCCACCCCCCCACTGTGCAATAAAATTATGTGCAATAACCTTATATTTATTTGTTACCACCTACATCTCAGTACATCCCGGCATCTCATTCTATTCTATTCTATTCTATTCTATTCTATTTTTCTATCATCTGTAGCACAACTGTATATACAATTTATTTATTTTTTTTATTCTCAACTTATTTTATTTTCTGTGTGTTGTTGTTGTCGTCTCTGTGCACTGGAAGCCTGTGACACCAGAACAAATTCCTTGTATGCGTAAGCATTCTTGGCAATAAAGCTGTTTCTGATTCTGATTCTGATTCTTGGAACACACGTGCTGTGTGAACGGAACAGGACTGGACAGGTAGTTGTCTGTCTTTTCATTTATTGCCAGAGACCTACTCGGCCTCACAAACGCTACCGTGTGCTTCCGTGCTTTAATGTGTGGTTTCGGGAACTTACACTGACGGAGAAATTAGCTGTTTGTCATCTGAAAGTTTTGTATCCGGTCTCCAACGGAGCCGCTCCCTCCCGTCAGTTGTGTGTTCTGTGCACGGCTCAAATGCTCTGATCTCCACTCAAATTTAAAAGCTGCTGTCGGTTAATAATGTTTTGATGGATCAACTCGCAGCACGATTGGACTATTGTCATGTCAGAAAGTGGTAATACTTTCAGTTTTACAGACGTCGCTATCTTTAATGTTGCTTTGGTCTCTGTTGCTATGGTTACTCTTAAGGAATACGGGCTTGACTCCCATTGTACGTTCATACAGACAGTATTCGAAAAGCGACTGTAAGCTGCCGTGTGAACGGGACATTTTGAGACTTGCACCTGTAAGTAAATGCGGTTGTCAATCCCAAAAACTGATAGTGTGAACGCGGCCATTTTTAAAGATATATGTGATGGCAAAGCTGAATTTTCACAAGTTGTTTGCACCGCGCTCTTCCGTAATGCAATTTTTCGTTTAGGTGCGTCAATCTACTGAACCACTTTTATACAAAACTCTGATTTGCTTTTTTTTTCGCTTTATTAATTTATCACCAGAGGACAAAGACACAAACGTTTCAGCTTGCAGGCCTTCTTCAGTGTGTTAAACAATATAAAACCTCCACCCACTTTTCAAATCACTGATTTGACATCATCGTTCATTCACCAGTATTCATTCATTAAATTTTTTAAACAACTTGCATTCAGTTACCACACACATTATTAAACCCACCACAATTCTACAATACACATCTTATTCGATTAAAATTTACATAGGATTACATATTTATCGCTCTTATATTAACAGGCAGTTAAAATGAACCATCAACAGTATCTGCATTAAACATGAAATCTTCAATGATTAAACTCATCGGACATGCGTCGTCATTAATAATCACTGATTCTCACACTACATGCTTGAGATCTACTTCAAAGGATCCATATTGGTTGAATTCTAATTCATGAAAGAAAGACAGAAAGATCCAATTCCTCATTCATACCATTTGGAATTAATGATTTAAATTGATATATCCAAAATGCTTCTCGTTTCAATAACTATTTATTTTTATTACCTCCTCTATGTGATCTAATGACTTGTTCTGTACCTATACACTCTAGTTGTTTAATATCATGTCCCAATTCATTAAAATGTCTGGCTACTGAAGAAGTAATGTCTTGTCGTCGTATACTTGATTTGTGTTCATTAATTCGTAATTTCAATTGACGCAATATTTTACCTATATATATTTTTTGACAAGGACATTTTAACACATAGATCACATTATGAGTTGAACGGGTACACTGTAAAAAATAAAAATTTGTTGAGTCAGCTTAAAATAATTTGTTATCCTGCTGCCTTAAAATTTTATGTTCAGTCAACTAAAATAAGTTTAGTCAACTTGAAATGTTAAGTTGTACTCGGTGACAACTTAGATATTTGTGTTTGCTAAACTTAACAGATGGGTAAGTAACCCAGCCATAAAATTTTAAGTTGATTCAACTCAAATATCTCAGTTGTCACTTAGTATAATTTAACATTTCAAGTTAAATAAACTTTTTTTGAGTTGACTGAACTTAACATTTTAAGGCAACCAGGTTACAAATTATTTTAAGTTGACTCAACAAATTGTTTTTTACAGTGTAGTACAAGATGTAATTTTAAAATATTTTCGTGTTATTGGACATATGAATTCTTTACATTTTACCAAATTCCGACACGCAGCACAATTTCTGCATGGAAAACAACCTTGTATAAATGCAGACTTTTTCCTCCTTATTACATCTGAATTGACCAGCATATCTGATAAATTAGGTGATTTTTGGAAAGTAAATAGTGGGTAATACTGAAATTTGTCATTTAAAGATTTATCACATGATAATATGTGCCAGTGTTTATGAATGATTGATTTAATCATATTACTGTGCTCATTGTATGTCAGTGAACAATTTACTGAATTTTTTTTTGTTGTTTTTTAGAGGTTTTATATTGTTTAACACACTGAAGAAGGCCTGCGAGCCGAAACGTTTGTGTCTTTGTCCTCTGGTGATGAATTAATAAAACGAAAAGAAAAGTTTGCTTTATGTGAGTGTGAATCAGAGTTTTGTATAAAAGCTAAATTTTCAGCAACCAATACTCCAGTCTTCAGTGCCACATGATCATTCAGAAATCATTTTAATATGCTAACTTATGTTAATATGTTCTTGCTGCTCAAGAAACGTTTCTCATTACTATCGATGCTGTAAACAGTTGTGCTGCTTAATATTTGTGTGGAAACTGGGAACATCTTTTAGAATCCTTTGAAAACAGTTCAAATAATAGCATTTATTTGAAATTGAAATCTTTTGTAATGTCTTCACTGTCACTTTTGATCAATTTAATGCATCTTTGCTAAATAAAAGTATTAATTTCTTTTACTGTCCCAAACACTAGCATATGTTCAACCTGAACTTTTGCTACTATGTATGAAGTTAACAGATAGACTTGTTTTTCTTTATAGATCTGGTTGTGCTAGGGAGGTGTGAAAATAGAATCATCACTTTCATCACCATTATGCTGATACTCATGTAAACTAAGGAAGCCTTAGTTAAGAAGCCTGGTTCTTCTTGCTGAATGTCAAATAAGTCTAACAAGTCACATTTGGCCTTCCTAATAAATTTGAGTGGTGCCTATTATGCCATGTAGTTAGTTTACCACAACATTGTCATTAGCTAATTAATCTCACGGAAGCATGAAAAATCATGGCCGTATTTCCTTGCAAAATCAAAGAAAATACAAAGAAGTTTTGTGTAAGGAAAATAAAGCATAGGACTTAAGAAAGCTTCAGGCAGACAGGGTTGTGAAATAGTGTCTGACTCAGACCAGAGCAGAGAAAGGGAGCAAGGGAATAAGAGAATTGAGATCTAAACGGTGGCTGCATCCCAGATATGTGTGTGTGTTTAGGGAGAACGTGTGCGTGTGTGTTCATGCATTAGGCGGACTCTTGCTTATCCAGGAGTGAAGAGCCTCGTGCTTTCTCTCTGCTACGTCAGTGCTCGTAGCACGAGTGCAGCACTCCTGCAGCGAGAGGAATGTCTCCTATAGTGAGGAACCCCGACTGTTTTAACCCAATGCTCTGCCACTGTAAGGTTGCGTGCCATGACAACACCTTGTCGCTGATGTTCGGATGTAAGGTAGGCATCCATCATCAGTGCTGTTTTTGCTGGAACTTTTGTCCAATTTGTTTTTTTTGTTTTTTTATTTAAGATTATGCTTTAGCTCTAGGGATGCTGTTGTTTTGCCAGATCAGGAAGTATGTCAATGGTGTGGATTAATGGGGTGGAGGTGATCTATGATCTTTTGAAATGTGTGATTTAATGATTTTTAAGTGATTTACTGGATTTACAACCCTCAAGCACTTAAGTTTGGCATATTTTTCCTTCAGCACTTATATAGTAAAACATCTGTAAAGTCACTTGGATCAAGAGGGCGAATGTTGTATTCAGTTGGCGTGCTGCACTTGTTTGTTTGTTTGCTATCGTGTATGGTCATTCATTCAGACCCAATTAGTCCAGACGGCAGAGACAGTCTGCAGCACAGCATGCTAATAAGGTGATTCAGCTCTGTAAGTAAAATGAATTGCAGCTGCAGAGGGATTTCTGTCACTTGTGCTTGGCTATATGATGTCACACAGTTGAGTTTATTTGTAACTCATGGAAACATGTGAATTAGTGTATTTAATTTGGTGTGAAGTGTTTTAAGGGAGTAAAAACACCTGAGTAACTTTGGCTATGTAGACACTGCAGATAAATGCAAGTTTATAATGACTCATACTCAAAATGTACTTGAATAATAGTTCAAAACAGCTCACGTAAACAGGTTAAATGTAAAAGATGTAAAAAGAGTATGGCATTTTTATGATTTGACTGTGTGAACTTGAAATAGAATGTACAGTACGTTTTAAAGCCACTGATCTACGTTATGCCTGAATGAGAGAGTAAGTGGTAGAGATGGAAATGGAAAGGGGGAGGTTAGGGATTAGTTTTTGCTGTGTAAGCAGTGGCATATCTTTGCTGCTTTAATTAACCCAGATTTATGCTGTTTTAATCTTTACAGTACACATAAGAGCATTATTATTTAATATTTGACCAGCCTAAATCTGAGGTCTCCTCAGCATTCTAAGTGCTTCTGAGTTTTGCAAATGCGGGGCTCTACACTTACTTTTCTTTTTAGGAGCACTTGTAACTCGCTTCTAACTTCAAAAATTTAGGAGCACAGTCAAAATTTCAGGAGCACCTTCTAATCAATAATCAAAAAATCTGGTCAGAAATTAGCCTTCCCATTACGAGGTGATATTTGACTCCTTAAAATGATTTACTGGGGAATTTTGTTTTTACCTTTGTAATGGCATTTTCCTAACTTTATTAAAAATGTCATCTTTATGTCAAGTTTTGTAAAAATTATATTTTATAATCTTTTTAAAATTTCTAATTAAAAAAACAGAATAAGAACAAGCAGAATAAGTTATAATAATTTTGTACTACAGAGGTGGTACAGAAGAACGCAAAAGTGCCTTTTTAAATGTTTAATGAGGCTCAGAGGTGGCACGGGTGCAATCAAATTTATAAATTCATGTTGGGATTAATGTTTTAAATATAACATTTTGAATAGAGAAATATTAAATGATTTAAATAACAGAAAAATGCTTTAAAAATAAATCTAAAACTGTGAGTAGGTGGCGGCAAGTCACTGACTTAATTACTGAATCATTCATTTGATTCGTTCGAATGGCTGATTCATTCAGGAATAAAGCAAGTGCTTGTCTTTATGAATGGGAAATTGAATCATTGACTCACTAGATTCGTTTAAAAACACATTCATTCATAAACGAAACACCACTGTGTTTGAATGGAGATGCACAGCGGCTCAGTTGTGACTTGTTTCAAACTATTTTTGACAGAGACCAGCAAAATCAGGGGGCTGTTTCATAAAAGATGCTAAGAAAAGCAGGGATTAAAGTCCAAAACCTTACTAGAAATAGCTTAACAAATCAGTCGGGACTAAAGTGGTTTCATACACGATAATTTAAGCTCATGCAATCTCACTAATTTGATCCAGGTTCAGTGAGTCAAGATAATGTCAGCCCTTAATGTTGGATTACACATTATCATGGATGAAATCGATCCACCATGGCAAAGAGTGAATATATTTGTGTTGTGTAATGCATTTAAGATGTTGTGTTTTCCCCAGTGCATAATGGACATGTCACAGTTATATTCTTCATCTGTAAACGTTAAAAAAATCATGCAAATAAATACATTTTGCCATCAGGAGTAGGTGAGTAAACGAGCACTGCGCGCTAAACAGATGGAACGCGATAGAATAACACCAAAATAATTTTGAGTAAAATATACAATTTGCTAAAATATGTATTGTTGGACATTAAATGTGACATGTGGAATTTTAGATTTCTAATATACAATTCTAATTCTAATATGTATAATTCTAATATATAGAATTCACGTATAAGTGTATTTTTATAATAGCAGTAACTGTAAATCAAATGTAAATGAGTTGTGTGTATGTGAATGTGAATGTGTATTCCTATACCAGTTAAAATGTAGTCTGTTTTCTATTATTTATTGTCATTTTTAATTCAAGTGAACTTTTAATTTTGTGTTTTCAGTGCTTTAATGCTTTAAATAGTAATTTTAGATTGTAATGTTTTAATGGCCTACTAATAACCATAAAGGTACAGCTGACATAAAACCAGAGAGAAAGGCTGCATGGCTAAAAAAAATGTCATTTAAATTCTGGGCACAATACATTAAATACAGTTGGTTGTAGCCTATATTTTTATTTATTTGAGTAATTTAGGTTGCATTTTCTGTATATTTTTATTTTTGGACTGATAATAAAGTCAAATAATTGTAAGTGAGAGAGTCAGTGGTAATATCAATGCATTCCTATTGGTCAGTGTTATAGGAACTTAGCTTAGCCTGACAGTTAGCCTGCTCCAGACCAGGTTAGTTTCCCAGCATAAGTTGCCAGAGTGACTGAACTTGAGCTATGGTAAATTTGCTTTCTGAAACAATAAGTCAGACTAACTGAAATTTGCCTGGCTTATTTGGTGAACTTGTTTTATGAAATGGCTCCCTGGCAATAGTGTTATAGTCAGACAATGTAAGTCACTTAATATTAACTCCTTGTTTATTTAACTGTTGTATTAAATCAATATCTCATGTACAAACTCCCTTAAAAATCATTAAAAGCTGTCACTCATCTTAGTTCATCGTGATCTCACAAAGTTCCATTATAATCAACAAAGCTCTCTACACTGCGCAATGAATCTCTTATTTATACTCTCTCTACACTTTGTTTATGAAAAGATTCATGAGATGTGTCTGTGATACATTACTCAACGTTGCAAAAACACAAAGAAACCTTTGAAGCTCCCCTTAGCGCAAACACAAATATGCTGATCAGGTCAGTCGCACTGGTGCTCCTAAATATTTTTTCATAGTCGCCCGCAGTAGTTTTCAGTCGCAAATGCAACTAAAATGTTCGCACTGTAGAGCCCTGAAATGCTATCATGAGATGCAAGTTTCTGTATTCTTTTTATGGCATATTTATTTTTCACCTTCAGCCAGCTGTTCCCATTCCTGTACATGTTTGGATTGGCTCACAACCAAATGAGCAGTGCCATAGTTTTGTATCAAATGTTTGTTTATGAATATGATGTTCAAACTTCCACTGAGTGAGTTGAATGTTTTGTTTGAAAGTAATGTTTGTTGATGCAAAGTTACAGATAAGTGTGTGCTGTAACTCATCATGGTGTTCCAAACCTGGCTTTTTGCTTCTTTAGAACACAAAAGGTAGTCCTCATTTATAAGGAAGGATCACACTGTTCGCTTCTAGACAATGAAATTGATTGGGGATCAGAAGTTGCAAAACTCCATAAAAGTAATACAAATGTGGTACATATGATATATGCACTGTATTCTGGCATGTCTTCTGAAGACGTACCACATATTATTATTATTTTTTATTATTATTATTTAACATTAGTTTAGGATTAGTTAAAACATTTCTTAATTTACTCACCCCCATGTCATCCAAGATGTTTATGTCTTTCTTTATTCAGCCAAAAGGTTTTTGAGGAAAATTCTAGGATTTCAATGGACTTCAATGAGAGCCAGCAGGTTGAAGGTCCAAACTGCAGTTTTAATGCATCTTCAAAGATCTCTGAATGATTCCAGCTGAAGAATATGTGTCTTATGTAGTGAAACAATTGGTCATTTTCTAAAAAAACAAAACAAAAACAAAGAAAACTACATATTTTTTCAACCAAAAATGCTTATCTTGCACTAGCTCGACTTCACACATTACGTAGTCACGTTGGAAAGGTCACACATAACGTACATGGAAGTACTGACCCAGTGTTTACAAAGCGAATGTGCAAAGGAAGTCAAACACCCTTTACAAAATAAGGCAGAAAACCATCGTAGAGCTAGTGCAAGAAGAGCATTTGTGGTTAAAGCGTAGATTTTTTTTTTATTATTATTATTTAGAAAATGACTGATTGTTTCTAGATGGCTCCCATTTAAGTCCACTATATGGAGAAAAATCCTGGAATGGAATCCTTAATTTGTTTTTGACATGAACATCTTGGATGACATGGTGGTGAGCAGTGATAATTTCGTTGACGAATAATTTTTGTCAACTACATTTTTTCACCAACGAAAAAACGAGACGTAATGAAACAAAAAGTCATTTCGAATGACAAAAACTATGAGAAATCTATTGACATATTTGTCAATTAATAAAAACAGGACGAAAATGATTGGGAGGGACAATTTGGGAAGGGATTCATTCAGAACGAATCTCTTGTTTGGTTAGGAGGTTAGATGCGTACATATGAAATGTATCGTAGCCTATTGATCTATCCGGTGGGACCTAAGCTAGCATGCATTTGCTGCATGTCTCATAAAAAACATTAAAAAATGTCAATATCTGGGAGTAAGAGAAGAGCAGACATTTGACGACACAAAATAGAACTCAATCCGGTCCGGATTTTTGAGCACACACACCGAAGCAGCGCCTCTCACATAGAATACGAGTACTCTTTCGTGTCTCATGAATGGAAAAATACGCACAGAATGATGTTGAATTGTCCATTTTGACAAGTTTTCACATAAACACACTTGGTTAACGTAAACAGCTGGGAGAATATCGGACGTGTGAATATCAGTACATTGCATCTGTGTATCCTGTTTTAAAAGGGGAACAGCCTAATTTAGTTGCTATTGTCTGTGGCGTTGATGTTAATCAAGTAACAAAAGAAAGACAGAAAATCACTCACTGCTCTTGACTGAATAACTTAAGTAGCTATTAAAAAAAAATCTAAATTTATTTATAGAAATAAATATGTCTGCTTGAACAAATGAAGAATGTGGTAAACAAGTTGTTATAAAGAATTCATAATTAGCCTAACTATTGGCATTTGCATTGGCAGAAAAGAAGACCATGTTCTTGTTCTTTTATGAGATGTGGTTTCATTTAATTTTAATATAAACAATGTTGCGTGTTACAGCAGTTAAATCAGTCTATCATGATAAAACCTTAATATCAAACCTATACAGTGAGTTTGGTAACTTTAGAGAAATGCTTAATAAATGCATTACACTGTAACCAAACCCATTAGATTTTAGCCGACTAAATCTACTGTAGATTTTTTATTCGACTAAAATCTTATGATATTTAGTCAACTAAAATTAAAACAATTCAGATGACTAAAACTAAAACACTATGACTAAGAATAAATTTACACAGGTGGTGAGTAAATTATCAGTAATTTTTTTATTCTGGAAATCAACTAATCCTTTAATATTCATTCCAAATCTCGCTTGACTACAGTAGGTCTGTCATTCAGTTTCTATGGTCACCATTCACTTTCATTGTATAGAAAAGAGCAGGTCGGACACTCTGCTATAGATATCTTTAATGGACAAATGTCTCAGCATGTAGACAAAATCGATTGTTTTTATTTTAGTTTTATGAGTGACTATTATGCATCAGTTAAAATACCGTATTTGTCATAAAATCTAGTTCTGCATTTTCTCAGTAGCTGAGGAGGTACAAGTGGGAAGGATCTTGCCAGCTGTTGTTAACCCTTCCTCCTTCTGCAGGCTGAATGAACCCCGTGAGCTGACAATGACGAGCTCTGGGTTTATTAGGCCGCAGAAAAGGGGTCAGTGCACACAATCGCGAGGAGATTCCACACAATCCAGCCCAGAGCCTTCAGCCATGCCACCTCACATTCCCATCTTCTCTCATCTCAAAGCGAGAGAGAGAGAGGGAAGTGAGGAAGGAGCCTTCAGCACTGTGGCACGTGAACAAGCTCCACATAGTGTGTTGGAAAAACCCACAGCCTGTTTACAAATACATTAATGCATCTCCATACACAAACACATCTGTCATCATACAAATATATTGGCACATTTTGAACATTTCCAACCGTCTGTCACATTACCATGCTGCATATGTCCAATTAAAAGTGATATATTGCGATATATCAGGTATTGTAGTATTATATTAGACACTTGTGTGTGGTGTGAGACAGCTTGCCTCCACATTTAACACATCAAATATACTATTCATCACAGTCTGTAGCAGTTACCATGCTAGCCTGATGTATTTTTATTAGTCCAGTGTAACACAGGCTTGACTTTGACCATTTTATCTCTTTGTTTTAGACTTGGTTTGTTTTATTTGACAACTTTTACATGATATCGAGAGTGGTGCTAGGGTAAACAGTGTAAAACTATGCAGTGTTACAAAACTGCGACAGTCAACTACTGCAATAGTCAACCGTCATAAACTGAACAGTGCTTACCTCATTAAATATTCATGAGCTTGTTACAGTTACAGAAACTTTCAGCTGCTTTTTTGGTTAAAAAGTGGGTTTGAGAGAAGAATGAAAATGATCAATGTTAACTGCAGTAAATAAAGGACTACTGTTTTTACTAACTTCGGTTTCGGTTGATTTGATGTATGGAGCTGATTATTGTGAGTTCTACTGTGTGTATTCATACTTTTGATTTCCAGATCTACACATGTAACTAGGTTAGAGTCAATAGCCTCAGCAAAATAGCAGTGGTCCATTTACTGAGCTGTGACCAGTGACCTGACTGTTATATGTTAGTAGAGTATAGTACTAAAGCGTCATTAATGAACTGTGACTCATTCATTGCCACTGTAGTGGTTCTGTCAGAGGCACACACACATATACACACAATCTGGCATTCTGTGCTGTCATTACTATGGCTGGTCTTCTTCTGAAGGTTTAGGATCTATGGAAATACTCAGTTTCAACATTGAATTCAAATACCATTGGTCTTTTAAAAACTGAAGGGAATTCTGCACAGCAGTCAAATGAATCTTCTCTTCTCACAAATCTAATTAAAGTCCAAAAGTGGTTCTAGGAATGCTGGACGATCTTCTGAAGAGGGTTGCCCTCATAGTGTGTAATATATTTGCATTATTCCATTAGTCTGTCTGAATACTGGATTCTGATTGGCTGGCAGGTAAAACCATTTAATGCGTTTAAAGCACAGGTAGTTTCAAGTCAGTTTAATCACTGTTCTATATTAATGCGCTGCTTTATTTGATGCACACAGACACACACAGAGAAAGAGAGATCGCAGATTGTGCTGCGCACTCAAACTTGTCGTCAACGCTTCCCCGCAATTTTTATTAATAAAATAGCCTAGTTACTAGATCGCTACATTAGACTCCTCAGCAACGAGGTGATAAAATCGCTGTTTTTGAAGTAATTAATTATTTGTAGAGAGAGACACGAAGACGCAGCAGGCAGGTAATACATACACAACTGTCATCTCTCTCTTTCCCTCTCTCTCTCTTTCTCTTTCTCTCCTTCTCTCGATCAATAATTAATTGAAATAAATGCTATAATCCATTCAAATAAATGTGATCTTACTGCACCATTTCATCTGTGTCTGATTTGAAGCGGGCAGAATTCTAGAGCCAATGTGCCGTAACCGATGAAAATAATTGTCGTTTTTACCCATTCGGTCAAATATTGCGCTGCAAAGAGCAGTACTAGTTTTAACTGGTCTATAACTTGACAAATGACAATGGAATAAGCATTATAATCAACGGTTTGCTGTGCATTAAAGGATTTTAAATGCACTTTGTGGAGGTTCTTTGCCTCCACGTCATGCATTTAACATCCTTAAATCCACAACAAGCCGTTTATTATCCCTTACTTATTCCATTTATGCTGCTGCATTTTCATAATTACGACTTGGGAAACTCAAGGTGTTGTGTGTGAATTAAAGATGATAAAGGTAATAATCATAGTTAAAGTTAAATAATTGTGAATTATAATTGTATAATTTAGGGGTCATTAGCTGTCACTTTGGATTATTTTGGCATATTTGCTTATTTAAAAAATTATAAATTTATTAGTGCTGGGCAACGATTAATCACAATTAATTGTGTCCAGAATAAACGTTTTTGTGTACATATGTGTATATTTAAGAAAAATATGTTGTTTATATATTAAATATATTTATATGTAATATAAATTATATCAATATTAATATATACATGTAAATATTTTAAAAATATTTGCTGTATGTGTGTGTCTTTATATATACACAGTACACACTCATATAAAATAAAAAACGTTTATTTTGGATGTGATTAATCGTGATTAATCGTTTGAAAAGTACTACAATTTATAGTGGCTAAAAGTGGCTATCTGTCTGTCTATCTATCTATCTATCTATCTATATATCTATCTCACATTTAATTGAGTAATCATGACAACCCTAGTTTAACTAAGTTATCTTATAATTATCTTGTTGGTCTTTACAAGCAGAAAAACAGGAAATTCTTAATGACAGGAGGGACACAGGAGCATACTGTATGTTGTAGTGATTTGTAGTGACTTTACCCTCTGCTCTTCCTTGGCTTTAAAGAAACCTGTTCAATCTCATCACTATCAATGCAGCCCACTAACATTGTATCCACAAAGGAGAGGATTTGCATCTTTATTTTCAGTTTTGGTTATCACTTCTTCCTTGTTCCGTTGCCCTTGTTACGTTTGCAACAACAAACAGATTAGCTATGTCTGGCAAATATTTTCTCGTTTTTCTTTAAGAAAAATTCCAAGCCATTTTGCCAGCAGAATCTGTAATCTTCAAACGGCACGATGAATGTCCTCAGCGGTCTGGAGTCGGGCAAGAGACCTTCTGAGTGAAAATCCTGTCCAAGTCACAATCAGTTAATAAAGCTCAAAATCCCAGACATTAAAGATCCTGCTGAAAAGACCATGTTATATTAGCACGACTAATCCAAAGGTTGAACATCCTTCTGTTTTTAAGAGGTCACAGACAGCCTAAATGTAGCATGGCTGGTGTGTCTAGATTGAATCTGTGAGTGTGCATTTTATACTGAAGATATTTCCCTACCATTTGCTGTTATGGAGTTTGAGAGCTGCTATTAGCTTGGGCTGGATAATTGCAGGTAATAACAGTGTAGAAAGAACAAGTCAGGGGCAACAAGAGATGCTTACAGCATTTGAAAGAGGGAGACAATAGCAGCTTTTAAAGAAAGGTTAGACGGTTGCACGACCTGCTAGCGTGTGGGAACCCTGGGGACGACCTTTTCTCACCCACCTGTCATTACTTTACATTAACTTCATTTATCTTTGCCTTTGCATACAATAATGCAATGGTTCAACATGCTGCTTGTGTGCAGCATGTAGTACAATGGCAATGAAAATAGTGGTGACTCCGATCCAAAACCTCGTAGGCTGCCTTGGAAGTACATACCCAGCTACATTAAGTCATGATATGTGAAACGGAATTCTTTTCATTATTATTTTTTATATGGACATCAAAATGAAGGTTTTTGTGTCTCAGTTCATGCATCGGATACATGATGTTCATAGTGCGTTAATAGTGGTTAATGTTTTTTGTGGCATGTGTGTATTCTTAGCACAGCTTCCTTTGCTATTCTGATCTCTTGTGACTTCTTCCCTCAGATGAACTGTCTCACATATGTCAGCCATTAAACTGCCAGCTGACAGTCCGCATGGCAGTCTCAGAAAGCTCAGAAACCCAGATTCACAGATAGTGTGCTTAGTGTTGGATAACTTATGACCCAAGAATGCACTACACCTTCGATCCGATCTGTCTCTCAAAGAACCTTCATCAAACATCCACTTCGTGCAGCATTTTAAGACTATTTAGAACTATTGGTCTGATTGAAAGGCAGCAAACAATGTATCCTTTGTGAAGAGGACAATCCCAGAATGCATTGCATTGACACACTATTGTACTTGATTGTAAGCTTGGAGTTGGTAAGATAATTTTTTTTAAATTCTTTAACAAATTAATACTTTTATTCAGCAAGAGCACCTTATTGAAAAAGAAAAGATTTCAGTTCCCCCCCTAAAATACTGTTCTTTTAATCTTTATTTTTAAAGAATACTGAAATTAAATGGTTTTGACAAAAAAAAAAAAAAAAACATTAAGCAGAACAGCTGTTTTCTATGTAATAAAGATAATTCTATGGAATAAAACATTTAAAAAAAAAAAAAAGGTAAATGCGACTTTATTTCACAATTCTGACTTTTATTTCACATGTCAGTTTACATCTTGCAATTCTGACTTTTTTTCTCAGAATTGTGAGATATCGCAATTGCAGGAAATAAAGTTGGAATTGTGAGATGTAAACTTGCAGCTGCAAAATATAATGTCTAATTCTGAAGGGGAAAAATGATATTTTCTCACAATTGCAGATTTATATCACTCAATTCTGAGAAATATGTCCGAATTGGAAATGAAAAGTCGCAATTACCTTTTTTTTATTTCTTTATTCAGTGGTGGAAACAGGATTCCATAGTTTTCAACATTGATTAATATAAGAAATATTTCTTTGGCAGGAAATTTAGCATATTGGAATGATTTCTGAAGGATTATGTGACACCAAAGAAATGTCTGTTGAAAATTCGGCTTTGCCATCACAAGAATAAATTACATTTTCATATATTTTACAATAGAAAACAGTTATTTTAAATTGTAATAACATTTCACAATATTACTGTTTTACTGTATTTTGTATTTTGTACTGTATTTGATCAAATAAATGCAGTAGTAAGCATGAAAGATTTCTTTCTTTAAAACCTTACCACCCTAAACTCTTCTACAAAAATGGAGAAAAATATTGCAAAAAAACATTTACCTGGTCCTGTTATCTTTTAGGATACTACCTTAGAAGGCTGTGAGGTCTCTCACTAGGTTTTGGAACAGAGTGATGATGTTCTCTGAGTTCTAGTCAGAAGATTCTAAAACTCTTCTATGTTGCAACATTCCGGCTGTTTCTCTGAGGATTAGGATAATACTGTAACTTAAGGTAGTGTATTAGAAAGCACATCCACCTCAGTGCATAATGCTAGTCAGTAAGGTGTAGGATAATTACTCTATGCTGTGCGTGGCATCATATCATCAAAGAGAATTAAAGCCCTTATGTTCTCTGCAGGTGGGCTCATGCAGCCAAAGCTCTTGATTGAGCGCTCTCTTTTTTTTTACACTCAGTATACAGTAGAGGATTTCAACTCCATAGTGTGATGGTGTGTCCTCTGATATGGAAATATATAAGCTTTTTTGATTGCAGAAGTGGTAATTATGCCTCCCCACTGCCTCCATACTCCTAACTAACATATTTACTGTATTTACATTTGTGCATTTGGTAGACACTTTTATTTAAAAGCGAGTTGCATTGCATTTAAGAACAGAGCACAGGCAGTTTATCACTTACCTGGGGATTGACAATTGGCAGTGGGCCACCATCTACTGTTTGAATTGGGAATGAAGGATCTACTGATTAAGCCATTAAAGGGAGAGTTCACCGAATCACCAAGTCATTTCAAACCCATAAGATGTTCATCTTCGGTACACAAATTTAAGATATTTTTGATGAAATCCAAGAACTTTCTGACCCTGCATAGACAGCAATGCAACTGCTTCATAAAATTAAGGTTCAACCACTGATGTCACATGGACTGTTTTAACAATGTCCTTACTATTTTTCTGACTTGAACGTGTCAGTTGTGTTGGTGTCTATGCAGGGTCAGAAAGCTCTCGGATTTCATCAAAAATATCCTAATTTATGTTCCGAAGATGAATGAAGGTCTTACAGGTTTGAAACGACATGAGGGTGAGTAATTAATGACAGATTTTGTTTGTTTTTTGGATGAACTATCCCTTTAATTCCTGTATTTAATTGTTTTTATTTATTTTATTTATTTATTTTTTAATGATTTGTGATTTTTGGTTACAGTTACACTTTGTAAGACAGCAATTGTCTTTTTTGGCCAAGAAGTTTTTTTTTTTTTTTTTTTTAAAGACTTTAAAATATTTTTTCTAAGATCTTGAAATCAAGATTTTACCCATTTTTCAGAATAAAACGTAATACATTTTTGTCTCATTTGCAATCTAAAAGTAGGCTTGTAGAGCCTGATGCTTACAAAATAAAGCAAGATTGTTGGATTTCAAACAAATGGGTAGTAAATTGCAGTTTGTTCGATCTCTGTGTATTTCTGTGTGTGTCTATGGCACGTCACGTTGTATTTCTTGTTGGTCAAGGCTTCTTCCCTTGTGTTTGTGCTGTTTAATGTGTTTGAGGCTGGTGAATGGCCTACACTACTTTTCGAAAGTTTATTTATTTATTTTTTTAAGAAACTAATACTTTTATTCAGCAAGGATGCATTAAATTGATCAAAAGTGAAAGCAAATGTACAGTAGTCAACATTTAAAGTGGATCAAAACCTTTCATCAAAGTTGGCCTAAAACCAAAACAATACCCGTTCTTGGCTTAGGACAACTTAGAAGAACTTTTTTGATCCACGTCAAATATTCGCTATGTAGAAAACAATTTTTATTTCAATTTTCGATTTCTTTTTTCCTTTCCGTTTATTAAAGAATATTGGAAAGTCACGTTTTCCACAACATTTTAAGTTCAAAATTGATACTAATAAAAAAAAAAAAAAACTTTTCTCGAGCACCAAATCAGCATATTAGAATGATTTCTGAAGGATCACGTGACACTGAAGACTGGAATAATTACTCTGCTTTGCCATGATATTCAAAAATTATACTTAAAAAAATATATATTAAAATAAAAATACAGATGTTAAATTTAATAATATTTCACAAAATTACTATTTTTACTGTATTTTTGTTAAAAAAAAATGCAGCTTTGGTGAGCATAAGCCAAATAAGCCTTACCAAACCCCAACTTTTGAACTGTAGTGTATGTACATTTCTTTAAATGATTCAGCTTATCTGACTGTGATTGGTTGTTCACAGTTGGGCTCCTGTGTGTGTGTTTACAGAACAGGCCTCCGGCAGTACAGGGCTCCCAGCACCAAAGCCACTCTCCAGCATGTATGAACCCAGCCCTGATGAGCTCCCCCTGGGTGAGAGAAAACAGGGGACGTGCCATAACAAATTCTCTCTGTTTGTCCAGAACGGATCCGCTGCACAGTGTCGCATCTTCATCTTACACATTTTCACTGTTGTTTTCAGAAGCATCAAATGCTTAGATGAAACAGATGACCATCCTGCTTTGATCGCATGCAGCGCAAACTATTTAAAACTTCGCTCTCTCTTGACTAGAGCATGTCAGCAGCAGTGCTTTGCTTTAATCGCGTTTGCATGCGGTTGCTTACAGAAAATAGTAATCTTCTTCACCATGCATCATGATTTCAATCATTCGCAATTCTCTGATTAATGAATTATTGGATTGAATGTTTTCAGCTTGTTCATCTCGCAGGGCACAGAACTCATTGGCTGAAAGTCGTTTGCGTTGCATTTTTGTTTTGCAGTGGATTGTGGGTTTTCTTTCTGCGCTTTCTCATTTAGTTTTCTCTGCTTTCCTTTGTATCCCCATTTCTTCTTCTTTCTATCCACATATATAGTACCGGTATCAGGATGACGATTCCCCTCCTCCAGAACACGGCTTCCCGCGGCTCACCAATGAAGTTCGAGCGCCGGAGCTGGTGCACGTATCAGAGAAGAACCTTTCAGAAATTGAGAATGTGCATGGCTATGTTTCCCACTCTCACATTTCACCACTTAAGGTAAGTCATCCTTTCTCTGACCGTCCAATAAGAGAAACAACGGCCCTCTTGACATTGCTGTCTTTCTCCTACTCTCTTTTTTCATTTGTATGTCTGTGTCTGGTGGTCTGGTTGCCTTTATGAGTGTTCTTTTTTCCATGTCATGTTTTCATTCCTCATTCAAATGTGTGAAAAACTTATTTTATGTATTTATTTGAAAGAGTTTGACCTGTAATGCAGACATTGATTAGATGAGGTTATGGGTTCGTCTTCATTGAAGTTATAAGAGCTGTGCTGTTGTGATATGACTTCTCAACACTAGATGGTGCTCAATTGTTAGTTTAAAAGAGATGATTGTGGCTGCATTATAGACCTCCTTGACTGTGGCAGTAATAGGTTATTTTGTGCTGTTATTTTGACACAGTAAAATCAGAAATATTTCTTTAATAAATACTGAATTTAGGTAATGAATCTGTTTCAGATATCCCACCTTTTAATTCCTAGTACAATTACAATTTTATTTTATTTTATTTTTATGTATGTATTTATTTATTTTTTATTTGAAAGAGGGATTTAGGGTCAGTAAGATTTACAAGATACAGTAAATAAAGTAAGTAATATTGTGTAAAACTATTACAATTCAAAATAGCCATTTTATGTTTTAATATATTTTAAAATGCAATTTAATCCTGTATTGGCAAAACCAAGAAGCCAGTCGTCATTATCACATCCTTCAGAAATCTTTCTAAAATTCTGATTTTCAAGAAACATTTCTTATTATCAGTGTTGAGAACAGTTTTTTTTTTCTTTGAATCATTTATATAAAATCAATATTTTTTTTAATATAAAAATGTAGAAATATTTGCTGTCAATTTTGATCAGTTTGATAGATTTAAATAAAAGCTTACTGACTCCAAACTTTTTAACAATAGTGTATGCTTTTGGGTTAATAAATAAATAAATAAATTAGGGCTGTCAGTTGATTACAATTTTTAATCTAATTAATTACATGATGTGTTGATAAATTAATCTAATTAAACTCAAAATAAATTTGACTGTGAAAATACCCACACAAGATTATTTAAAGCTATTTTTGTGTTAAATAAGAAAGTATCAAGTAGACATTAGAAATTGTAGCTTTAGAAAGAAATATTTGATTCAACATAGAATGTATTGCATATAAATGTTTAGGCTGCAATGGCCTAACGTAAACTATGGAACATAAAAGAAGATTTTAAGAGACATCTCAGTATTTTTTTTTCATACGATGAAAGTCATTGGTAACCAAAACAGCTTTGTGACCAACAGTGTTCAAAATACCTTCTTTAATGTTTCACAAAAGAATGGTTTGAAACAACATGAGGGTGAGTAAATGAAATGAATTTACATTTTTTTGGTGAACTATTCCTATAATGTTTTTTATTTTTATTCTTATTCTGTTTTTTTTTTAATAAAAATGATACCATAAATTAGAAACTAAATCTGCCAGCAGGTGGCAAAATGTCTTTATGATTCATTTATTCATTCGATTTGTTCAAACGACTGATTCATTTAGGAATGAAGTAAACGGCTTTCTTTATGAATGGGCGTTTGAATCATTGATTCACATGATTCTTTCAAAACGTGGATTCGTTCAAAACGTTGATTCATTCAGAAACTAAACACCGCTGTGTTGCTCGGAGTCACGCAACAATTCTGCTGTGGCTTTAAAGGTAATATGTTCTCTTCAAAATTGACCAAAAATATAAATATAACACAATATCAACTTCTTATTTATTGAACTGTTGTATACCGCCCGTGTGATATTGTGTGATATGTGGTATATATATAAATATGCGACAAAACGCATACAGGGGCATTTTTTTGCACCAATATCTTGAATTTTAGGGCGTAACTGCATTTGTGAAGTTGTTGCCCTGTATCACATTTGTCAGCTATATGAAATGTAAAATGATGTACAGGTCTGGGGGCGGGGCCAGCGCATTAACTGCGTTTAAAATATTTTAATTGCATTATTTTTCATAACTAATTAAGTTAACATGTTAAACTGATAGCCCTTAAATAAATAAATAAATTAGGGCTGTCAAACGATTCATTGCGATTAATCGCATACAAAATAAACGTTTGAGTTTGCCTAATATATGTGTGTGTACTGTGTGTGATTATTAACACATTCATGTATATATTTAAGAAATATTTACAAGTATATGTATTTATAATTTTTATATAATTTATATTACATATAAATAAACGTTTTGTACATAAATAACATATTTCTCTTAAATATATACATTAATTTGTGTGTATTGATATATACATAATTACACACAGTACACACGCATGTATTAGGCAAACTCAAACTCTTATTTTGTATGCGATTAATCGCGATTAATTGTTTGATTAGCCCTAAAATAAATAAGTAAATAAATAAATATTTTCTTAATAAAATATTGTTCAATTAAATTAAAATTAATTTATAAAATTAAATAAAACTGTACATTTACATTACAGTACATTTAAAACAATAGTTTTATTTAATGATGTGTTAAATTGATAAAATGTGAGTGATAGTATAGACTTATATTGTTAGAAAATGATTCTTTGATTATTCAACAAAGAATCCTAAAAAAAAGAATCACGTTTCCATCACTGATAAGTGAGTATCAAATCAGTATATTAGAATGATTTCTGAAGGATTATATGCCACTGAAGACTGGAGTAATGGCTGATAAAAAATCAGAATTGCAAGAAAGGAACAGATTATATTTAAAAGCATATTAAAATAGAAAAACATTCTATTACACTGTAATAATATTTCACAGTAATACAGTTTTTTTTTTCTGTATATTTGATCAAATAAATGCAGCCTTGGTGAGCAAAAGACTTCTTTAAAAAACACTGAAAATCTTACTGATCCCAAACCTTTGAACAGCAGTGTATATTATATACGAAAAAATAGAAAATAAATAAATAATCAATGTTTTTGCCGCTTTGTGCATTTTTATTGTCCTGTATTCATGGAAAAATGCCACATACAAAACATAACTATTTATTTCAGTATTGAAAGCTTTTGTTGCTGTTTTTCTGTGATCAGATTCAGCCCTGCTGGAGTCACGCTCTCCGCCAGAGAGACTTTAACAGCCTGTGCCTCATCTGATTGTCTGCAGATGATTCAAAAGCCCTGCGCTTTTATTTGATCTGAGGGAGTGTATGATTTTATTCCGGAGTGTATAGACCTGTCTGAAGCATTAGGCTCATCAGAATTCTGCACTGTCATCTCTTGTGCAGACAGTGTTTTAAGACCCCAATCTTTCTATTTTGCCAACAGCCGTTTCTCCCCCAGTCACATAACAACCTCTATCCTACAGACGTGGTGATTTCTCAGAGCCAACTCTCAGGCGCAGGATGTTACTTGTCAGTAGAACTAAAAAAAAACCTACTCTGACCTACTCCTTTCACTTCCTGTTACAGAAAGTGAAGACAGGTGAAAACAAATCACATGTTCTTGTGTTCCTTCTGCACTGTTTTTAAGTGATTAGTTTATGTGCACATATATCAGATAGATGTCTTTAGCGATGTTGCATTTCAATGTTTTTTCAGCATCTTACGCTATGAGTTTAGTCGAATTCAGTTCATCTTGAGATCCCTGCTTTCTGTTTCCATTCCTCTCCGTCTAGCAGTTTATAAAAGCAAGAGCGCGCTCTGTGTGAACAGCCTCGGATTGCTTTTACCATTCGGGTTAAAAGGTCGTCTTGGGGGTCAGTGCCAAAATAACCTTGAAATCAAAGCTTCATCCTGCCATCTTTTGTTTTCCTTCCCTCTCATGGTTCATGCAGTATGTCTGCGTTTTCATCTTTTCTGTCATCCTGTCTCCTCAGCCTCTTTCTTCCCTCTCCGAGTGCAGCCGACTTAGCTGGTGATGCTCTTTTGTATTTTCTCACCTGCAGCCTGCGCTGGTTACCCGGTTTGATCTAACATACCCGGGGGTGACCGCAGCAAACTACCTGGCAAGTTTGTGATCTTTATTTTAAATGTGTCTACTTTTTCCCCGTTGTTTTCTGTTGTTGTGGTGGTGGTTTTTGTTGTTGTGGTTCATCCGTACTCAGGAACATTACGTCTGTGCCAATGTTCCGACACTGTGTGACATCCGCATGAAATTCTTCAGAGGGTCTGAATAACAGACTGTTAGGTCTTCAACCAGAACCTCCCTTTGAAGAAACCCATTTGTGCAGTGAAATCACATTTATTTTCTCCCAAAAATGGTTGACGTGAGTGAAATCAATTTATGTGATGTTCATGTTTGTTTTGAAGTGAATATGTCGTTCGGTGTGATTGCTGTTGATATTTTGATGATGTTGGTTTCTGTTAGTGTGTGTGTGAATGTGCATCTCTGAAAGATCTACCAGTTCTCGCATTAGCAGTCAGTGATCGTGCACAGTCTGTATGGCAGGTACAGTTTGTGTCACACTTCTGGTATCACTCTGGCTTATCAGACCTTCCAGAAACTCTTATATACACACACAAAAGTAAACACACACACACTTTACACATACTTTAACCATCCTCTCGGCCTCTTCAGTCTGTCAGTTGTGCTAATGCTATGGCCTCAGTAGACCGTCACCATGACAGCCCGTCCTCTCCAAGTCTCCCCGTTCACACCAGGGACGCTCCGCAGAAAATTAGCTAACAGCTTCGACGTGTTCGTCTGTCACACCTCAGGATTGAATGAGGTACAAGTTAATCCTGAAATAAATAAAAATGCGAGCAAACAGAGCTGCAGCAATTGCTGTTGAGGAACTTATGTAAAGTGTGTTTCTGTAGGAGGAATATCTTGTGGTCATGCTAGTCTATATATATGAAAAAAAAAAAAAAAAAAATATATATATATATATATATAATATTATTTTTAATTATTTTGTTTTAGATATTACTTTACATGTTTTTTATTGTTATTTAATATTATATTATTAATATTAAATGTTGTTTTAAAATATTTTTACATTTTTAATTTTAATAAATTATTTTTAGATATGAATAATGCCATACATTTAAATATCTTACATAGTAAAATAGTAATTTATTTTATATCATATATATTATTAATATTAATTTTAATATCATTTATATTAACAATATTAAATATTATCAAATTATATAATACTATTAACATGAAATGTTATTTGAAACGAAAAAACAATTTTAACACATTTTTTCAGTATAATTTTAAATGTCTAATAATTTAAATATTTGTTAATGTTATATTTATAATAATATTATTAAACAATATTGCATATTATTTTACATTATTACAAAATATTTTTGATATTTTGATTTTTGATAATAAAATAAAATTATATATATATATATATATATTTAATATATTTATTATATATTAACATATATATTATTTATAAATATATATAATTTTTAAATGTAATTAATGCTATACATTTAAACATATTGTAATTTATTTGAAACCATATTTGATATTGGATTATTTGGCATCATATTTATAATAACAATATTAAATATTAAATAATAGAATATGATAATATTCATATTAAATACTATTTAAATAGTACAGAGGTTCGCAGTGAACTCCACAGGTTGGAGTTCACTTAACTTTGGTATTAAAACCTGGTATAAAATTTGGTATTAAACCATGGGGAAAAAATAAATGCATAAATATATCTACGTATGACATACCTTCATTTAAACACAAAAAATTTGCACAAAAAAAAAAAAAAAAAAATACTAGAGCTTAAAAAAGCTTTTAACTGATTGGCTGGATTTATTAGTTACAAGTAGACAAGATACAGTGTGTTGACCAGATGACCCATCCCTGTCTAAATGAGCAGTTTTGGCCAGAATAAGTAGAGGACAAGACTTTGTATAGATGGTATGTCAAAGGTATGTCTGCATGAGACCAACAGAAGCTTTCAGTCTTGAGGCACTCTATTCAACAGCCAAACTTGTTGATTAAATCACTATCGACTTTCTCTGCATGTATATTCAAGCATTGTCGTCTCCTTGTGGCTCGGAGAGAGCGAGCGTTAGACTTTTACGCTGAGAGGTGAGCTGGAAATGTAGCTCCATTATTCTCACTGAATCACTGCGGGGCTAAACATTGTGAATCAGCTTGTACACCCGTCGCCTGTTTTCAGCCCAGGTCCTCCTACTGAAAAGCTGCTTTACCACAAAGCACTAATTGAACGGCTGCGTAAGATGGTCATCTCAGAAGCTTGACAGTCGGATGGCATGATATCGATCCTCGAGTCGCATTATTGAATAACATAACAACCAGAAAGGACACGCACCTTCTAGCTGAGATATTAGCCGTCCGCCAGTCGAGCAAACATCTGCGGTTTTAATGAGCGGAGCTCGGCAGGGGTGAAGCATGATATTTATTAGCAGAATCAGTGTGATTGGAGAGCTCTTTTCTTCCTGAGAGAGCACATCTCGGAAAAGTAGCGAGAGACGGCAAAGGCTCGGGGTTAATGGTGATTGTTTGGTTATCTCTCCTCCCTGGTGAAATGATTACTTTAGAGTCAGGGCTCTGTATGTGCCCAGGTCGGAGTAAAGGAGCAGGCTTGATTGTCTGGGAGATGAGCCTTGGGTGGAATTAGAGATCAGGCAATTACCTCGAAAAGAAAGGAGAGAGGAGGGGTGGAGGGCGAGGGGAAGAACTAAAAAAAAAAAAAAGAAAAGAAAGGAGAGTTGTGGAGAGACCTAAATACATTAATTAATCATAAATTTGTTAGCGTTAAATCCGTATCAAAATAATTTAGCACAGCTGCCAACAGGAAGAAATATGTTCAAGTATTTTTAGCACTGTTTCCTTGTCACAATTTTTACTGCCCATACCTTTTTTTATTATTATTTTAATGTATGACTTACTGTGGTTTGGTCACATTAGCAAAAAAAAAGATCCACTGTCTATTGATAATAGTGTAGCGATATGTGAAGCACAGTTTAATTAGAAGCAGTGTTAGTGTTATTTATGTACTATTATAGTATTTATTAATATTTTGAATTAGCTTTTATTTGTATATTTTCATATTCATTTTAGTTTCTAGTTTAAATTTCAGTACTTTTGTTATTTGCTTTTGTCATTTTATTTTTTAATACTTCTATTTACCTTTAATTTATTTTTATTTTAGTTTCTAAACATTTGAGTTAGTTCAAGGCGACATTTCTAATTTTCTAGGTTTTTCATCTAATATTTTTTTTTATTTCAGCATTATTTCAATTAATGAAAACAATTTCTAATTTTAGTTAATATTAAACGTTTTTAAATGTTTTAAAATGGTTTTTAAATGCAAATAATGCTATACATCTAAATATTTTAAATATACAGCTTTAAATATTAAATAATATAATATGATCCTATTAATATTAAATATTATTTGAACAAAAAAAAATATAAATACAACTGTATTTAACAATTTTCAATATCTTTTACTTTTCTTATAATTAAAATTTTTAATGTTATTTATAATAATATTATTAAATAACATTGATTATGATTTATTATAATTATAAACTATAAGTATATATATATATAGAGAGAGAATTTGTGTGCAAATAATATTATTTTTTAATTTATTAATATATTTATTTTACAAAAAATAATTTACATACTATTATGTAAATACTAACATTTCATAATAACATTTCCAATTTTCAACATTTCCAATAATTTTCTAAGTTTTTCATCTAATATTTGTTTTATTTCAGTTTGCATTATTTCAATTAATGAAAACAATTTCTAATTTTAGTTAATATTAAATGTTATTTTTAAATATTTTAAAATTTAAAATGCAAATAATGCTTTACATTTAAATATATTGTACTTTATTTGATATCATATTTGATATCAGATTATTTAATGTCATATTTATAATAACAGCTTTAAATATTATTAAATAATATAATATGATACTATTAATAATAAATATTACTTAAAAAATATATAAGTAAAACTGCATTTAACACAATTTTCTATAAATTTTACTTTTATAATTATTTTAAATTTTAATAATGTTATATTTCTAATAATGTTTTTAAATAATATTGGGTATTACAAATTATTATAATTAAATAATATAATATAAAAACGAATAAAAATATATTTTTGAAAAAAAAATATATTTTTATTTTTATGCAAATAATATTAATTAAAAAAATGATTAATATATTTATTTTACTACATTTTTTACAAACTATTATGTAAATACTAACATTTCATAATAACATTTCCAATTTTCAACATTTCTAATTTTCTAAGTTTTTCATCTAATATTTATTTTTCATTTCAACATTATTTCAATTAATGTAAACAATTTCTAGATTTATTTAACAATAACACTGCACAGAAGTCACACAAAAGTTCAGCTGACCCTTCTTCAGAAGTTTGATTGACAGGCAAATGAACCAGTCATAACACAGAATCTGCCATTTTGTCTGACAAACAAACCAGTCAGTAGAGTAGATTAATGTTGGTGGACTTGAAAAATGTGTATTGATTGTATTAATGTGTATTTCTATGGTTGTAACAAGATACTTTCTGATGTTCAGTCATGTTTATTTTGTGTTATAACTAGTAAAGAGGAAGAGATGATCAGTTCATATGTCACTTAAAGTGAGGGGCTGCAACAATCTGTCACAACACATTAAAGAGCCACAAAACTATTTATTGTTGGAATTTCTGAAAAATGTCAAAATTTGAAAGTGGAGACTGTTTCATACTAAAAGTAACCTGCTTTGTCCTGTCATTCGGCGAGTTGTCAGCTTCCTCTTTAGTCTGCAATGTATTTTTGACTGCGTGAGAGCTACATGGCTTGTCAGAGTTTGCAAAGGGTCAGTTGGTTAATGGAGTGAATTTGTATGTAGAAATCTTTCATCCTCACATGAAATTCCAGATCATGTGAATTCCTATTAAAATTACTGGATTTTGCTGAACAACAGTAAATGTAACCACACCCTTAGGCCTTGCTGAGGCATTGCAACACAGTAAAAACACACTCAAATCACAACAGCCATCTCTGTTCATTTTCAATATGAGGCGTGCTATTTTGTCACGCTTGTGTCTCAACAAACACAGCATATCTACCACAGTCAGGCATTATTTTCCCAGTGCATGTAACGTGAAGTCAAGGAGTTTGAATTTGTTCAATTAGCATACTAATTGTTTTCAGGTCTTCTCATTTTTGTCACATCACTTTAACTAAAGCGCTTATGTCTGCCCTGGAGCATGAGCTTAATGAAATTGGCTCTGGGGTTTAAAAAAAAATAAAAAATAAGTAAGGATGAACTCATTAGTCTGCTCATAGACTCTGTGATTTGAAGTCAGGACTTGTGATGTTTCCTAAAGCATACTGTATCCACCTTTACAAACTCTCAGAGAGAAAGATTTATAGTGAAAGTAGTGTTTAGAGAGTTACAGGGGCCAGCTATGTTTTTATGCAGTGTGGAGAGTAAACAGTGCTTGTCAGTGGTTTTGTTTTGCCAGTGAGGGATTTGTTTTCATGAACAGACACTTAGAGGCTCATCAGAAGTGCTTTACTTTTTGTTTATTGTCAGCAGCTGTTTAGGTGAGTGTATAATTTCTGCATCACTATCATCAAATGGAATTGCAAATTGTTTCTGAATAAACTACGTTGCACTGTAAAAATATCCTGTTAAGAATATTAAGTTGCTATAGAAAGTCATCTACGTCCAGCATCTGCTCTATATTCTTATAAGTTCATAAGTTATGACCAATAACAAATGTTTTTGAACTTTTTTTTGAACCAAAGCTAAGCTGTCTCATACCCTCTCGCTTACAAGCGCTTGTCAATATGAGCGTCTGTTGTTGCAGTCTCCACTATTTTGTTGTTGTTCTGTCTCTTTAGTTTCGTTTTCTCTTGTGAAACAACACCCCTGGGACAGTGTTACTACCCTGTGGAGCAACTGATTACTGCAAAATAACTTCAGTGCACATGTGTGACCTGCACATACAAAGTACGCGCAGTTACAAAAATCGAAATCGCACTGTACATTGTCCCTCGCGTACACGTAAAAAGTGAAGTATACTTTGAACTGAAAATGAATGGGGGAACGTTACGTCAGAGGAGGCGATGGCTTTATCGCAATATGATTGGATATGACTGGCTGTGATTGCTGTGATTGGTTCATGTGATAAATCCCGTCTCTTGTGTTTGTGTGCAATCATGAATCAGCCTCAATGAACAATATAATGCTCTTAAAAGAAGGGCTCATTTAAAAACATAAGTAAACAATTCTCACACTTGTCCACTTTGTTACATCAAAATTAGACTTGAAATAGCCTGAAAACATGATCTGTGAGAGTTTTTAGTGAATAATCAGCTTGGTGAAATTTAAAGTAAATTGTCTGCTACCACTATTTACTAATCTTTGATGGCTGATGGTTCAAAAAATTAAAAAATAGTTAGAAGTTACCTATTAAAACAAAATAGCTGAACATAAGTTCGCAAATAAAATGTATTGTTTTAATTGTTACTGCCTTGAGTTGTACAAAAATACATAGTATGGGTCAAAATTATAGATTTTTCTTTTATGCCAAAAATCATTTGGATGTTCAGTAAAGATCATGTTCCATGAAGATATTTTGTAAATTTCCTACCGTAAATGTATCAAAACTTAATTTTTGATTAGTAATATGCTTTGCTAAGAACTTTATTTGGACAACTTTAAAGGCAATCTTCTCAATATTTTGATGTTTTTGCACCCTCAGATTCCAGATTTTCAAATAGTTTTATTTCAACCAATCAATATTTTATCCTATCCTAACAAACCATACATCAGTGGAAAGCTTATTTATTCAGATTTCAGATGATATATAAATTTCGATTTCAGAAAATTGACCCTTATGACTGGTTTTGTAGTCCAGGGTCACAAAAAGAATATTGATTTACATTGTTAATGTAAATATATAAAATATATATATATTTTTTCTGTAAGTAATGTTTAAGAAAATGTGACAAGAAGAAAATGTGATAGGGACTTGAAATTACATTTGGTTAAAAAAACATTGAGGACTTTGCCTCCTCATTTCAGAACACCACTGCACACCACTGCTGTATTTATTTAACGTTATGCTAACTTAAATGTAGTGATAAACATCTTAATAATGCGAGTGGTACAACAAAAAACAACATAAGTCAGATTTTATAGTAAGTAGTTTGTATATTAAAAACAGCCAATACTCATGTGTAGACAGTGCACAAACACACACACACACACACACACACACACACACACACACACACACACACACACACACAGTAATACTAAAATAGTAAAATAAACATTAACTAAATGATAAGAAATTCATTACAAACATCCAAATCTGCATTACTGATAACAAAAATTAGAAAAGCAAAGATATTTATGCAATATTTTAAGTTTTTTTTTACAGTTTTTTTTCACACTGTAAATTATACAATAATGCATGGATATACTTGCAAAACCACAGTAAAATTACATATTATTTGATGCTAAACCATTTACAGTTTTTAATGGTATAATTTGCAGTCAACAGGTTTCACTCTAGCATTTTTACTTTTTTTTTTTTTTCTTCACAATTCCAAACTTTTTCCAACAATTTTTACAGTGCAGTTTGGACAAATAGTCTCACCATTGGTTGAGCTAGAAATTAACAGACAAAATGTCAGACTTTTTGACAAGCTACAAAGGGCTTGCTTATAACTGTTTCTGCATATTAAACATGGTGAGAAAAAAGTATTTTAACACTGACTTAATTACTAAAAGGAGAACTCCGCTTCTAAAACAACAGTTTACAAATAATTTACTCACACCTTTGTCATGCAAGATGTTCAGGATTTTTCTTTATATATTGGACTTCAATTGTGCCCGTGATTTTGAACTTCTAAAATGTAGTTTAAATGCAGCTTCAAAGGGGTCTAAACGTTCCCAGCCGATGAAGAAGGTTCTTATCTAGTGAAACGATAGGACATTTTTTTCGAAAAATAAAAATTTGTATACTTTTTAAACACAAAAGCTCGCGTAGCACAGGCTCTCGGATGCGCGTCCACGGCTCGTTCTTGAACGATTCTTTCATTTGAACAAATCTTTAATGTGACGCGGGAAGAACGAGTCGTCTCGGGGAGCGATTCGTTCAGTCGCGCATGCGCAACATCCTATTAGGTTCTGTACTGGAATTAGTTGACCTGTTTCGAGTCTTCGGGTTTTTCGAGTCGTTCGTTCATCTTATGGGGCTGTCACGTGACGCTGATTTTGCTAAAATGAACGAAATGACTCGAAAAAAGATTCGTTCATTTTGCTGAACGAGACTCAAAGGTCAGAGTCGGTAAAATGATCCGAACTTCCCATCACTACTACGAATCACGTCTAAGTTCATCATTTGTGTTCTCCGGCAAAAAAAGGTAGAGTATGGCAAAAAAACCTCCATCTTATTTTCTCCTACAACTTCAGAATCGTCCGACATCGGACCTTTTTGTTTGTAAACAGCGTTTGACTTACTTGCACTTTCTTAGTCTTTGCGCGTTCGCTTTGTAAACACTGGGTCTGTAGATCCGCCTATGTTCAGCATGACCTTTCGACATGATTCAATAGTACGTCTAGAACGCACATGCCAGAGCCTGTGCTACAGGAGCTTTTGTGCTTAAAAAGTATACACATTTTTATTTTCCGAAAAAAATGACCGATCGTTTCGCTAAATAAGACCCTTCTTCATCGGCTGGGATCGTTTAGAGCCCTTTGAAGCTGCATTTAAACTACATTTTGAATTTATATAAAGAAAAATCCTGAAATGCTTTTCTTAAAAACACATAATTTCTTCACGACTGAAGACAGAAAGACATGAACATCTTGGATGACAAGGGGGTGAGTAAATTATTTGTGAATTGTTGTTCTGGAAGTTGTCTGCTCCTTTAAACATACTGTCATTGTCCTTGAAACCGCATTCAGTCGAAATCTCATTGTTATACATTTTGTGATTTAAGAGATTTTGCACCAGGTCTGAAGCAGTTAGAATCCTTGACATGCACTGCTCCCACCTGCAATGACGATCGGAGCGCTTGGCTTACTCTCAGCATAGAAAATAGATTTTTTGATTTTAGAGAATATTAGAGACTTTAAGCAATTGTGGATAAAAACACTCACTTTGTTAAAGGGATAATTTACCCACAAAACGAATATACAGTAAATCATATCAAGAAGAAACTGATTAATAGTGAAAATAGTGGCAAGAATCTTAAAAGGGTTCATTTTACAGATCGACAGATCCTGACATGTAAATCATCTAAATACACTTAACATTGTTGAATTGGTAAATTACATAAGAGTAGAAAGATGCTTCCAGAGCTTTAGAGAACAGCCAGGAGAGTCACATGTGCTACCCATGTTTCTTTTTCTGGTGGTTTACTTGCTTCATTGTATAACTTTAATTATAAAACCTGTTGCTGCTATTAAATACTTGTTTTATATTTATTTTAGTAAACTATATCAGCAAAGTCAATATTGGAGCAACTTAGTTCACTTCTTGAAAAAAAAAATGCTTGAATGCACAGTATGCATTTAAATAAGCTGATAGACTCTTTTAAATAAAAGGCATGGCTACATTATGTGCATTACATTTGCCATATTAAGCGTCGCAGTATCATATTTTCTGATGTCTGTTATTAAAGTTACATATTTAGCCAGTGAGGAGGTGCAGTGTCAAAGCAAAGGCATGTTGTTGTTCCTTAGCTCTCTTTCTTCTTTCTTTTGCTCTCTCTCCTCACACAGATGCTGAGGAAGGTCATTCTTAACCAAAGCAAACACAGTGATATGAATACTAAACTGTCTCCTTAATTGCAGATTACAGAGACTGGGGATTAAAACAAAACATATCTAGGCGTCCCGATCAGTCCTCGCAGACTGTTTGAAATGCATCCTTCAAGCCAAAAACTGTTTTGAGTTTTTAATGGTGATGAAATGTCTGCCTGGGCCAAATCACTGATGGAAAAGAGAATATTTTGTTGCACTATGCGACTATTGATTAGTATTTGTCTCCGTTATTATAGCAAATCCCAGCATTGGTGTTTTTTAGTTAGGACACATGTTATTGTGTCCTCCCTTCTTAAAATCTGTCTTCTTAAAGCCCATGAATGCAGTCAGATCCTGGCAGTTGCCTGGTAACAGATGTGCCCGACTGCAATGTTTTTAATAATCAGACCCACGCTTGAGTCCGACCTTGTTATTGTGTGTGTGTGTGTGTGTATTTGTGTGTGTGTATGTGACCTTCACCCTGTATCTCTAATGAGTGTAAGTAGCTCTAACAGGGTTATGCTGCACTGCAAGTGCTAAACGACAGAGAGAATGTGAAGTGGGTTTTACTGACAGGGTTTCAGAGACCTCCAGGACCCGACGCCCAGCACATGTTTATGTCGTTTCTGCTCAGCTCATTATATGGATGCACTCGGTGTCGTCCTTTTTGAAATAAAAATGAAAACTCGAGAGATCGGAGCTTGCTTTTTCAGAGTAAGGGCCGCTTGTCTATATTTGTTGATCAGATGCAGGGGTGTAGCATAATGACTTTTAGAAATGACTAAATTTGTTCGGATATTTTAAAGAGGTTTGTTTTTCCTGACCTCATTGAGAATGGGAAAAAAAGTACCTAGCTACATAAAACAGATTTTACAATCGAGCATCTGGTTGCTACACTGTGGCTGAGGCTATCCACTAATGTCTGCCTTTTAGCATTTTTAGAATATAAAAAAATATGAATTTATGAATAATAACACATCATTTATGAATATTCATGACCCAGACTGTGCCTGTCAAAGCCACTGACAGACTGTGAACCTCCTTTTAAGAGAATAAAAGTTATCTTGGGAAAAAATTATGCAATTTTATTTATATAAATTATGCTTATCCTCACCATGGCTAGATCAAAAATACAGTAAAAATAGTAATATCGTGAAACATTATTACAATCTAAAATGATTAAATATTTGAGCACAAAATCAGCATATTAGAATGATTCTGAAGGATCATGTGACACTAAAAACTGGAGTAATGAAAATTCAGCTTTGCCATAGCAGGAAAAAATTACTTTGAAATATTTATTAAAATAGACAGTTGTTTTAACCCTCATGCATCCGTCAAGACAAATTCAGGCAAGTTCTTTTTTTTTCTTTAATAGTTTCCTTAATCTGAGCGGTACAAGTCTTCTGTACTTTTCCAACCTTTTACAACCTGAACACACACAAAAAAATTTTACTCTATTCAACAAAGCTAAGTAGTTTAAAAAAAAATCCTTATTTTGTCCTTCGTGGACAAAAATGGGCACTCATAGGAAATGAATAAGGAAATACAAAAAAAAAAAATGTCTTTGTTTTTTAGTATTTGTCCAATAAAAATCAATATATCCAATATTGAATATGCAGAATGACTGAGCTTTTTTTTTTTTTTTTTTTTTGGTGCCACTATATATATATATATATATATGAAGAGTTCAGATGCAAAACCAGCTAAAAGCCGTCTCGGTCAAAAATGAGATAATGATACTGAGTGAATGCTCTCGACATATATTATACGTCCATCAAATACTTTTACTTCAAACTCGCTAAAATACCAGCCTCAGCCCAATCGGAAGTACCGGTACTTACACAGAAACCTATACATCTGAGCCTGATTAAAAATGCATTTTTTAAAGAAAGACGTCAGAATCTGAACTCTTCATATATAGAAATAAATGTCTTCTACTTCATCTTTTTCTTATAGCATGGTTAGATTTGACTGTAAGCATATTTTGGCATCTTTGTATAGTCTCACCCAACACAAATGTTTTTTTTTTTTTTTTAATTCTACATTTTTAACTTGTGATAAAAACTAAACTTAAGAGGTTAAGTTCATTACAACAATGTTTTATAGATTTCAGCCTATATTCAGCTATTGATTACTATTGATATTTGATATTTTTATACCATCATATGTCACCAGAAGTCACCAAAGTCACCAAAATTGTAGGTTTTGGCTGTCTGAACTTACTGGAATGATTTATTTATAATATATAAAATATATAAATAAATATATATATATATATATATATATATATATATATATATATATATATATATATATTGGTATTACACCTGAGACCTTCGTGCCCAAATTTGTCTACAGAGGACAAATTAAGGGCTGCTATTCGAAGGATGCTTGAGGGTTAAACTGTAATAATGTTTCACAATATTACTGTTTTTGTGTATTTGATCAAATATAATGAAGCCTTGGTGAGCATAAGTAGGGCTGGGTATCGAGTTCGATACTTTTTAGGCACCGACCAAAATGCCTCGATACCATCGAGTATCGAAAAACCTCTTGTTGTTCGTTACTGAACTTCGATACCTAAGGGGTTAATCACGTCAACGTCAGTATGCCAATATGCCTGCAGCACTAGGTGTGTTCGACTGAACGTGGAATGCGCAGCCCTTCAGAGCGCAGCGGCAAAAGTTCAACTAATTTAAACGTTTAGTGTGGCTTGTGCGCCAGCGGTGCGTTCCGCTTTGGTCAACGCAGCAACAAACCGCCCTCGCGCAGTTCCGCGAAAGTGATCCGAAAGCATACGAAGCAGTCTGCTCTCTATAGCCCTCTTGGTCTTGTGCAGAGCTGCGACAAAGTCGAACACACCTGCTAGTTTACACCGGTTACACTGTGGCTCACACGTGAGGCTGTAGCATGAAAGCATTAACATACTACCCCCTTAGATATAAGGCTACGTTTACACTGGTGCGTTTTTGTTTAAAAAATTAAAACAATCCTCATCCCATACTGGCATGCCAGAAAAGATATCTGTCCATACTACACGACCGAAAGTGTGCGTTACGTGATCATTCACGAACACTGTAGCATGATGTTACATAAGACAATAAATAAGATTTATATTCCGCTTTTACTCAAAACTCATTTTTAACCACCAGAGAGTGTTTGTAATAACTTCAATTTGCCGTCGAATGTGTGTTTTGGCCATGTAATGCTGTTGAAATATGTTATGTCCTCTGAGTCAGAACAGCAATTGCAGAAAAGAGAAGGCATATAACGTTATACATACCGGCAGACAGCGCTGGAATGTGCTTGTGCTTGTCAGTAAATTAGTGGAAAATGAAAAGAAATTATGATTCTGTATGCATCTGAGGTATGCATTTTAAAACAAACATGCACTAGATGTGTAAACTGAAAACATTTTGAGCTTTATTAAAATTATTTTCACTGATTTATTGTGTTGGATATATCTTGTTCCTTTGTGCAGTGGCTCAGGAGTCTTTGAATCTGTATAAACGTCAAAAAAAATATTTTGAGATAATGTAAGGTTATAACATGCAGTTGACATTCTATTTTTTAACCAAACTATATTAATGTAATCATATAGGCAGCTGTATGCTCCTGCTGTGTAAACACAGACAATTTTCAGATCTTTTTTTTTTTTCTTTCTCGTCCTGATCACATTGCACTGTTCTGGTGTAAAAAGTGGACTGTAGGTCCTAATCTCTTCCTGTCCTCAACCTTCTGTATTTATCTGACTGGAGAGCTCTTATCTACCTCATTCCCTGCTGCTGTGCACCGCTCTGCTGTTACACTTCCTGATTTGTGTCGGAGTGTCTAAAGTACCGACCGCCTTTAATCTCCCAGATTGCACCTGGAAACTCGAGTTTAGCTCCATCAGCGCACACCTCACAGCTTTGTTAAAGAGAGAAATTTATTCCCTGAAAAGCATACAATGCACTTAAAAGTATTTCCTAGCCACAGTAGCAGCATTTAACAGTGAGTCATTGGTAGTTTAAATAGAGCACATGAGTCTTCCCTGTGGTTCGGGTGATTGCTGGTGCAGTGGTGATATAACTCAGTTTTAGTGCACTTTAAAGCAGCTCAGTCACTGGCAGAGAAAGAGAAAGAGCGCTATCGGGTCCCATTGAGACGTATCATTTGTGTAAAGTACAAGATAGCATTGCAGCACCACGGAGAGCTCCATGTGTGCACGCGTGTTGGCATCTTAAAGTGGCTTCCCAGCGCTTCCTTTCCAACCTGACAGGACACAATAACACACTGCAATTAACACCCCAAATTACCCACCACAGGCTGGAAACCAAGAGAGAGAGGCAGTCGGAAGGAGAAGACAGCGAAAACTGGAAGGGAGGGCAATGGAGGTTGCGTTTCAGCCAGAATCCATTACACAATAAGGCCTCCAGAGAAATTGATTTGCTATTAGAGGGTAAATGCATATGGCAGGCAGTGGGAGATTTCCTGGAAGGGGCAGATTCCGAGCCCTCATCCCGTGCTCCTTTACAAAACCTTGATGGAACTGCCATCCGCAAAATTGTGTCTAATTTGATGTTGATATTTCAGCATGCTCAGAATAAAAGTGTACCTTCTGCTCTTCCATTTCAAATGGATCAAAGGCAATTTAAAGAGAAACATCTCATTTAAGGCTCTTAGCCTCATGTTTTCCGTCTGCTTCCTGTTAACATTTGCAGAGGGAAGCAGAATTAAGGCCCTCTTACGTGTTTGACGAACGTTTGCCAGTGGGACGACAAGACACAGCCAAACCCTGAAGGTCAAAATATGTTAGAATATAAAGATTTTAAGGCATGCTTACCAAGTCTGTGTTTAATTATTTGATCAAAAATACGGTTACATCCTGTAATTTATTCCTGTGATGACAAACCTCTCAGGATCTGAAAGTCTCAGGATCACACATGATCCTTCAGAAATCATCCTTTTTTCCCCCCATTCCTATTGCTTTTTTCCTTTCGGATTAAGTCCTTGCAGTTGCCCTCTCCTGCTGTACGGTCACAGTATTAGATGCAAATTGAGAGGGTGCTATAGGCAGGACAGTGGGGGGTAAAGGGACCTGCTGGAGCCTGAGCTTCGGATCACTTTGATGTGGTCCCCTGTCAGAGCCTCTGCCCTTTACGTGGGCCAGGAATCTGCTCTCCCCACTGTATGTTCCTCATGCATACCAACACATCCCACCTATGACTGCATGCCATTATTATTCCATTCTTCATTAATGCACAGGTGGAGACTGATGACATCATATAGATGTCAGGAATTGATTGTTTTGTGGAAAAGTGGGCGTGGTCTCGCTGACACTTAAAAAAAAATAGAAGGATTAGTAATGTCAGCACCAAATTATTCACAATAAGATCAGGAATTTGTTTCAAGAAAATAAATTGTGTGTATTTGGTCCTAAGTCTTTTGTGTATTTATTTATTTCAGATTGAGACCATGGGTACATGGCCATGGTTCACCCTTGACATGACATAACTGTGTACTGTATGTGGGGGACAAAGCAAAGTCCACAGAGTCAAGGTCATGATGTGGCTCAGTAATTTAACTGGGATCAATGGGATCGTATGGCTGTGTGATTTTGACTGTTGAGAGACTAATGCTGATCTGAATGTGTGTGTGTGTGTGTGTGTGTGTGTGTGTGTGTGTGTGTGTTCGTGTTCTACTAACACTGTTGTACAATACACACACATTTTAATCTTATCGTTACAACCTTTCAAGTACACACAGCCTGATCCATCTGCCAACAGCAATAACTGTGGGATTACTTGTTAGAGATCACTAATCTCTAATCTTTTTCCTTTTCTTTTTTCTTTTCTTTTCTTTTCTTTTCTTTTCTTTTCTTTTCTTTCTTTCTTTTTCTTTTTCTTTCTTTCTTTCTTTCTTTCTTTCTTTCTTTCTTTCTTTCTTTCTTTCTTTTTCTTTCTTTCTTTCTTTCTTTCTTTCTTTCTTTCTTTTTGTTTACTCATTCTGTATTTTTTTGTTTGTTTGTTCGCTCTTCTATTTTTTCGGTTTTGTTCTTTCTTTTGTTTGCTTTTTTCTTTCATTTGTTTTTTTCGTTTCTTTCATTCATTTTGTTCATTCCTTTTTTACTTTTTTATTCTTATCTTTCTTTCTTTCTTTCATTAATGTCTTTTCTTCATTCTTTCATTTGTTTACTTTTTCTGTATGTTTTTTCTGTTTAGTTTGTTTCTTTTGGTTTTTCTTTCTTTTTGTCATTTTATTTATTTGCCTTTTTTCTCTTTCAGTTGTTTGGGCTTTCGCTGCTTTCATTCGTTCTATATTTTGTTTGTTTATTCTTTTTTCCTTCCTTCCTTCCTTCTTTCCTTCTTTCTTTCTTTCTTTCTTTCTTTCTTTGTTTCTTTCTTTCTCTCATTAGTTTATTTTCTTCATTCTTTTATTTGTTTACTCATTCTGTATGTTTTTCTGTTTAGTTTGTTCACTCTTCTGGTTTTTCTTTTGTTTGCCTTTTTTCTTTCTTTTGTTTGTTCATTCATTTTCTTTCTTTCTTTTTTTCTTTCTTTCATTAATTTCTTCATTCTTTCATTTGTTTGCTGATTCTTTCTTTTTGTTGTTCTTTTGTTTGTTTGCCTTCTCTTTCATTTGGACTTTAGCCGCTTTCATTCATTCCATCTTTTGTTTGTTTATTATTTTTTCCTTTTTTGTTCTTTCTTTCTTTCTTTCGTTAATTTCTTTTGTTCATTCTTTCATTTGTTTACTCATTCTGTATGTTTTTGTTTGTTCGCTCTTCTGGTCTTTCTTTTTGTCATTCTTTTGTTTGTTTGTCTTTTTTCTCTAATTTGTTGCACTTTCATTTCTTTCATTCATTCTGTCTTTTGTTTATTCATTCATTTTTTCCTTTTTTTGTTCTTTCTTTCATTCCTTCTTGATTTTCTTCCATTCTTTCTTTCATTCCTTCCATTTTTTTTTTCCTTCTTTCTAAGGCTCTGTCATATGATGGTGTACTGCCACTTTTCTGCCGCCATCTCAGTGGCTATCACCTTCAGATGATATGTGATTGATTTTAGCATTTCGGCCATGAGTGACACATCTGAGCAAGAAATGATTTTACCCTTTCAGATGGGGAAAAACTGTTTTCTGGATGCATGCTTTGAATCTTAATGTGTGTAGGTGTGTTTGTGTGTAGAGTTGGATTGCGATTGTGTTTGTTGAGGAAATGACAAGTGCTTAGAATGTATTTTCAGGATGAAGTAGAATTGATGGGCAAGGGATTCTGGAATATGTATACATATGTGCTTCCTAAGCTGATCAGAACGATCCTTTCAGCAGTCGTCCACATTCACACTTGTCCCTCATACAACCTTAAACTCCAGGGCTTCGGATGGTCTCAAAGCCGCCCTCCCAATTTTACTTACTCCGTAAAGCCTTCTTTAATGAACAGCATCTGACTGAATGACCCCTCAGTCTGCTGCTTCTGATGGCCTCTGTGTTCATGATGGAGTGTAGGGCACTTTGAGTCGCTGAGAGAATCAACAATGCTGTACCGCTGGTTTCTTACGCACATCCCCTCTGGGGTAGACCTATTATTTAGAGAATGCAATGCCCCCCGGCCCATTCATTTCCTAGACATGAGTGGGCAGTACAAGGAAATTTCCCTACGTACACAGAGCTCCCTGGTGTGCAAAAATCAATAGCTGCGCTGCAATGCATGCAGTCTGAAAAACGCACCACTGTAGCCCATCTATTACAGATGCGCCGCAGGATAATCAAAGCCAGACCTGATAATGAAGGAGCTCTGCTAAGGCAAGCATATTTCAGCACCAGCAGAAATAAACATTACCTTTCAGGTGGTCTGTAATTTGTGTATCAAACTTGTCATTTGATAAGAAAGTGTGATTTGCCTAGAGCATAATCCAGATTTAATTGTACCATGCAATTTCCATGTTGCACATTTTCCCCCAACAATACAAAAAATAATAATTTTTCCCATTAATTCCTGTCCTGTCCAGCTATTTATTTTAGTATTTATATTATTTCTTTTAATAATATTCAGAAGAGGATCTGTGACTTCTGGAAGCACCTATTTTAGTAGCTTAGATGTAATAGGGTCTAACATACATGTTGTTGGTTTTGATGATTTGATAAGTTTATACAATTCTTCCTCTCCTGTGGCAGAGAATGAGTGAAATTTTTTTTCAGGGGTTCTATAGTGCACTGTCTGATGCAATACTGTAGCTGATGACTGCATGGTTAGAATTTTATCTCTAATAGTATTGATCTTGGAAGTAAAGAAGTTCATAAAGTCATTACTGCTGGGCTGTTAGGAAATGTCTACATCTGTTGATGCTTTATTTTTGTTAATTTAGCCACTGTATTAAAGTTGAAGAGACGAAAATGAAAAAGGTCTAGCAGTTTTTAGAGCTTTTCTTTAAGTAGAAGTACTTTCCCTCCAAGCAGTACAAAATACCTCTAGTTTTGTTTTCTTCCAGCTGTGCTCCATTTTCCTGGCTGCTCACTTTAGGGTGCCAGTGTGCTTGATATATCACAGTGTTGAACTGTTTTCCCTCATCTTCTTTAAGCGTAAAGGAGCAACCGTATCTAAAGTGCTAGAAAAGAGAGAGTCCATAGTTTCTGTTACAACACCAAGTTTTTCTGAGATATTGGATTTGCTGAGAAATTGAGACAAGGTAGGAAGATTGTTTACAAAGCAGTTTTTTTTTTGTTTGTTTGTTTTTATTGTAGAAGTGATGGTTCTACCATATTTGTAATTGAGTTGAATTTGCAGCTTTAGCTATATGGAGCATACAAGAGACTAGATAATAATCCAAAATATCATCACTCTGCTGTAGAATTTCAACAACATTAACATCAATCATGTGGTAGTAAATCTAAAGTATGATTACAACAATGAGTAGGTCCTGCCACGTATTGTCTGACCCCAATAGAGTTCAGAATGTCTATAAATACTGATCCCAAAACGTTTTCATTATCAACATGGATATTAAAATCACCAACAATTAGGACTTAAGATAGTTAATCAGCAAATTCTTTGATAAAAGAATGGCCATATATATAGAAAAAGAATACATTGACTTATAAAAAAGTAATATTTTACACACATTTATACATGAAAATATATAGATGTTTATATATTTTAGGTATTTGGTCTCTTGCCAGGCGATGGTCATATTTGGGGTTAGTGTCATCAAAATGTTTGAAAACCTCTGGTCTAAAACAACGCTCAAATAGCTGTTTTTGGCTGATGTATAACATTAACCAATAGTCCATACTGTACAGCAAAAAAATAAAAAATAATAATATTTCAGATAAATAGTAATGTGTATTAACAATGTTAAAGTTTCATGTACACTACTATAAAGTGTGATTGCTTCTTGTGAATGTGACACACATAGACCAGAGTTCTTCAACAATATTCTGTAATCAGCTTACGCCTGAGGAAATCAAGAGCACTTTATTCAGCTCAGTGCTGGAATTATGTAACAATCATAATAATATGTAGCATTTAGAATGAGAATTCAAGATAAAGTGCAGTAGTTACGCAACAAGCACAAGGTGTACTCATTTAACAAAATAGAGTCGTTTATTGATTCACTGCAGGAGAGATTTATTGCCTCAAATTCAATTTATTCTCCGTTATTTTTCCTGCTTAGACTTCAATGTTTATTCTCTAGCTGTAGAAACCCACAGGTTGATTAGAATCAGTATCCGCTACCCTTTTTTGGTAATACCGAGGATATGGGGTTGAATCATGCCTAGCTTTCAGCTATAAACCCGCTTGATTAATCTCCTTATTTGAAAAGCGAATTTCACAGATGTACTTTGTGTAAATATTTAACTGAATTAGAGCTTGATATATGAACCTGAAGCCATACATGTGGCTTTGTTAACATTTTCATGTACTCATTATCAGCCCAGAATAGCCTATTTATTCCTGCTCAATAACCTGTTCAAATGTGCACCTTAATATAGTTCATTAAAGCTTTCTACCATGTTTTTTGATGCCTGTGCCTTTTTGCCACTCATTTAATGTGATTTGTGTCTATCTTTAAGACTCACTCCACTGTTGTTCTATGGCTCCATGTTGTCCAGAAGAACATCAGTGAGTAACATCATGACTCAAGGCTTCCGTAACTCTGTAACGCCTCCATTCGCCCCCATTCAGGGGCGAATCACATCCCTGCCTTGTTTATCCCACACCACCCTCATGTTAACATTTCCACATCTTAGCTGGCTGAAAGAGCTCACTGTGTCTACTCAGATCTCAGTATTCCCATTCTATGAACATTTTACCATCGTAGTGTACAGTTAGTCTAAAAAAGGTTTCGATTCAGTTTAACTGCTATCACCGATGGATGAGCTGATCTCTATTTGTAGGCTCTGGATCACTCTTATCATTGCGTCCAGGATCGTGAATGGCTCTGGGAGCCTCTGGGATTTCAGTGGCGATGTTCTTTCACTTTTGCTGATGAGTGCGCTTCTGTGAATGTGTGACGTTGTCAGCGGAGACGTTCGGTGATGTTAAAATGAAGCGTGTGAAAACGCATGCTGGGGTGTGATGGGGAGCGGAAGGAAGAATAATGAAATCTCTCCTCCTGCTGTAATACTTGCTCACACACACCCACTTAGCAGATCAGTGTGAAAAATGACTGCCTTATAAGTATGAGGGCTGACCATTGATCTGTGTGTCAACTGAGTGTTAAAAATGATGGCTCTTGAAAAATGTAGAGCAGTCTTATTTTAACTAAGCAGTACAAAAACATTATCAAATAACAGTTAATCACATTAGACAAGAAACATTTTTCATTATCCCTGACTTCTTGGCTTCGTTCAATGATTTAGCAGAGGTTTCATGTTTTAATTAAAAACACGTTGATCAATATGGCTATCTGTTCAAAAAAAAAAAAAAAAACTTCTAAAGGGGTAATACTGTATGATGCAATTTCATGTTTTCCTTTGTCTTTGGAGTGTTACAAGCTGTTTATACATGTATAAGATCTGTAAAGTTGCAAAGATTAAAGTCTCAAACCCAAAGAGATATTCTTTATAAAAGTTAAGACTCAGTCACACCTTCCTAAAACAGCTTATTCAAACACGCCCACACGTGTACGTCATGATGTGGGAAGATTTGCATAACACCGCCCAAATGTACAAGCAAAGAAAGAAGGCATAACTTTTATTCTTTCAAATCAGTGGTTAAGTTATATTTACAACACTGTTCCAGAACAGTAAAATGCAAATATTTAAACGTGTGCAGTGCATTTTATGGAGGATTGTTTCCTGAACCTGGGAGAGTAGCTGTCTGGCACTTCTGACTCACAGCTTGTAAGTACGTTTTCATATTTTAAAGAATTTGCCACTGGCTATTTAAACGCAAAAGTTTTGAGCAGTGTATAGTAGTGCTTGTTGTTTGTCATTTCTACGATCACAAATGCAGACACTGTGTTATGTTATGCGACGCGATGCATTGCAACGTGTAAAAAGACAGTATGAGCAGTGTTGGGGGTAACGCATTACAAGTAACGCGAGTTATGTAATCAGATTACTTTATTCAAGTAACTAGTAAAGTAAAACATTACTTTTTAATTTACAAGAAAATATCAAGAGTTTATAAGAGTTATTCTTCCAAATAAGTAACGGCAGTTATTTTTTGTCCCATTTATTGATTGAAAGCTCTCCAGTCCCCATGTTTAGAGAAATTGGGAGTAAGATGTCACTTCAGTTACTAAATGTAAACATGCATTAATTCATCTTAATTCATCATGCATTTTACTGTACAGATGTGAATTTACCTTTTCTTCAGCCTGAGGCTTTTGGTGTGAAAGGGCTTTTACATTTCCCGAAAACAGAGCTTTTTATATAAAAAACAAACAAGCAAGCCCTGCTCAGATATTAAAGTAATGCAAAAGTAACGTAACACATTACTTTCCATAAAAAGTAACTAAGTAACGTAATTAGTTACTTTTTTTAGGGAGTAACGCAATATTGTAATGTATTTCTTTTAAAAGTAACTTTTCCCAACACTGAGTACGAGTCATAATCAGTAATTATGTCTTCACTTGATGCAACAAATGCCTCATTTATAATGGGTTTTTTTGTTTTTGTCTCGTCGCGGACACGGCATCACAACATGGTAAGGGGCCTAACATTTTAATCACATGCTTGAGGTTTTTGGCCAATCACAATGCACTGAATAGCTGGCTAATCAGAGCACCCCACGCTTTTCAGAACAATGAGCTTTGTAAAAACCGATGTGTTTCAGAAAGGCGGGGAAGAGAGGAGCAACAATGATGTACAATATGTGGAAAATAATGTATTGTTGAACGTCAAACCGCGTAAACACATTGCATTACACCAAATACACAAAATTATGTTGTTTTTTTGTTTTGTTTTCTTTTAGCAACATCATATGACCCCTTTAAATGTTTTTAGCAGCCATTACTCCTGTTTTCAGTGTCACGTGATACTTCAGAAATCATTGTGATATGCTTATTTGGTGCTCAAGAAATGTTTCATACTGTTATCAATGTTGAAAACAGTTGTGCTGCTTAATTGTGTTGAAACTGTGATCAATTTTTCAGGATTCTTTGATGAATAGAAAATCTTTGGTAACTTTACTGTCTTAACTCTAATTTTTGATCCATTTAATGCATCCTTGCTGAATAAAAGAGTTCATTTCTTTTAAAAAATGACCCTAAAACTGAGTTGCTTATTGCTCAGAAGATTTAAAGTCCATATAAAATCAAAATTAACCATATTCGCTTTTATGATACTCATTCCCGGTTTTGTTGTGGAATTAATTGGTGCACATTATTCCAAAGAAACAATGTTTGTCTTCAATTTCTAATGGGTAAAACCAATTACCCATTACCAAAACCAATTACATCTCTACAGTTTTTCTTTTTGAAAAATTGGAATTGTGTCACACAAGTAAATGGGTTGTGAATACATTTCATGTTGTCTTTAATGGGGTCTTCAATTTTGCTTAAATTAAGTATAATTGCTGTCTCTTACAATCCCGAGTTAAAAATAGAAAGAGTCGAGATAATTAAGTTGCAGAGAGTATAGAGCTATAGAGTGAATGTGCAAAGCATAGCTCAGAGTCCTTGAAGAACTTTTATATTGAGATCTCGGACTTGTGATTGCAGACTTTGCTATCTTTGAGCGTATTGTTGAGACCTTGTCTGAAATTCCAGTGGACAAAATGTCTTTTTTTTTCCTCAGAAGTAAGTTCTGAGGAGAAAGCGACTTTAGCATAAGTCTCCATTTTGAGAAAACCACTTAAACATTAAAAATCTGTCATTACTTACTTACCATCATGTCATCCCAAACCTGTATGATTTGCTTTCTTCTGCAGAACCCAAAAGAAAATATTTTGAAGAATGTTGGGAACCAAACAGCGTTGAAGCCCATTGACATTTTTCAAAATGCCGTCTTTTATGTTCCACAGTAGAAAGTAGGTTATGCAGTGTGTAAACTTTTGGTTAAACTACTGTATATCCCTTTAAATAAATCTTATTTTTCTTCTCTCTTTCCAACACAATTTAAAATAGCTTGTTGTGGCATTTAATGATACAATTACAGGTAGATTCCAGCATTCTGTTCAGCGACCGTAGCGGTCTCACGCAGGTGTGAATTTGACAATGATCCAAAGCATTTCCGAGGTGTGAGGGATGCAGCTCATGTTTACCCTCACTGATGGCACAGACAGATTGTGTTTTTGGTCCCAGAGGAACCTCAGGAGCGTTAGATGATTTATCCCACTAGCTTGAGGAACCGCATTCATCTCTCAAACAGGCAGAAGAGCCCCTGAACCAGGGCCAGGTAGACTCATGTACTACCCCTTGCACACAAAGCAGCTACAGTGGCCTGGGGTCGTCAAAACAGTGTAGGTCCTGCATACAATACCATAAAGGAGAAGACTCACCACTCTGTTGGCGAAATGTAAATAAACCTGCAGACGAGAGAAAAGGGGAAAACAGTGAGACTTTAACGAGAGAGTCCATGTGAGATTTGCGACTTCTCCAAGCAGGCTGTGTCTCTTTTTGCCCTCCCTCTTTCTCTCTCACCTGCTCTAGGCTGAGTGTGTGTGTGTAGATTATTACTGAGGGGAGAGGAGTGTGAACAGCATCTCTCTCCCTCTCTCTCTCTCTCTCTCTCTCTCTCTCTCTCTCTCTCTGACGCTGAGACTGGTGACTCCTCCACAGTGTTTACTCATAATTCATACGGAGAGATTCCACTCAGCCACACTATGTTTGCCTCCATTTGGTACGCCAAGAAGCTTGGACGCAGGCTGCTTCAGAATGCTAGGAAGGCTAAAATGCAGAAGGTAGGTGTGGGAGATATTTCCATTTACTTCGCGAAGAGTTCATGTGAAAGAATATGACCTTGTTAGTAGTGATTTTAATCTGAATTGATTAGGTGGATTGAAAATGGAAGGAAGGAAATGTATCTCGTTTGCGATTTTATTAAAGTTTGTCAATGCTGAAAAGCAGTTGTGATGATCGTAAAGGAGTTTCTGGTACTTCTTTTTTTTCCCCTCTCCCCCAGATCTAATCTTCCACGTCTTACAGTGGGAGTAACATAATAACGTTTATCCCATTGTCGGAATCCCAGATTGCTTTACAAAGCATTAATAATGATCTGTATCGTTCTCATTAAACGCCATAAAATCCTCTTAACCTGCTGTCTTCCTGTTATCGTCGTGTTTACCATGCTGTACCATCTGTGAAGTTTAGCAGTCTGTCCCCCTCTCCTATTCTCACTCTTTCTCTCCCTCTGTCGACTCTTGTAGTCTTGAGATGTTTAGCACCATATCCGATTTGTCCTAACCTAGCCTGTCTGCTGGAATTTTAACTAGTCTCGTTTCAGCTCACTTCGATTCTCATTTGTCTCTTTCTATCAGTAATTCACAACCTTTGGAGCCCTTGCTGAATTTCGGTTCCTGTCATCAGCAAGGGTCCTCATCATTGTTAATGTTTGAAAGGAAGAGGTGTGTGCTTCAACTAGTGTGGGATTTGAATGCAACAGGTTTTACACTCTTACCTGCCTAATGTGGAAATGCTTAGGGTTTGAATTTTTTTATTTTTTTTCTCCACTGGGGAAATCTTACAAAGTATGTCCAGAGCTCATCAATGCCACATTTTAATGTAAAATTGAAAAAAAAAAAAAAAAAAGAAGGGGAAAAACCTTCAGAAGTTTGAGGTTATGTAAAATTTTTTAAATGTTTTTGAAAATTGTTTTTGAAAAAAAATACTACTTAAAAAAAAAAGTCTTTCAAAAAAAAAGTTACTGACCCTAAACTTTTGAATTTATGAATGCTTCGTTTTGCGTCAAGAAAATGATGGCAATTAAGTTTTTGCATTGTTACATTGTTTTCATGACAATTAAAGTGGAAGTGAAACAGTCAGTCAAGTTTACATTATTTCCACTTTAATTAAAAAATATATAACAAACACAATGTAACCATTTTAAAGAAAAAAATATGTTTTGTTAAAGCTTTTAGAGTGAAGGCGCCGCTATCTTGCAATACCACACAAAAACCCGTCTCCTTAGTTACTGTTGCTATGTCTGACAAACAATGCTGCTCTCGCACTACACATCATGTAGAAAAAAATTAATCGCGGAGCAAAGAGGAAACTGACAACATGCCGACAGACAAGACAGAGCAACTTACCTCTGGTATGAAACAAGGCATCAGCTTTAAAATGTCATTCTTTAAGAAATACCGTTTTGTAGCTCTTTAATGTGTAGTGACAGATCAGTGTATTGCCTTAATAGATCAGTCGATACGTGAACGGATTGTCTTTTGTTGACCTAAAGCATGAAAATCAGAACGTATTTTATTTAAACTGCGGAAAGATGTCAATACACATCATTTTAAGTTTCAATCCACCGAAGATAATCTACTCTCCTGTCTGATTTATTTGTTGGACAAAATGGCAGATTCAGCGTTATGATTGGTCAGACCACCTGTCAATTAGGTCGTTTGCAAAGGGTCAGTAAGATGCCACATGAACGATATTTGTATGAAGCGTTGTTTGTTTTCATACGTTGCGCCTTGTGTTATGAACACAATGTTTGGGATACCGCGATCAAAACTTTGTGATGCAGACAGATGTGACATTGGATATTCCTCCAAATTCTGGTCAGAAGCGAAAACATTTGTGTTAAAATAGCATTTGTATGTTCAAAAGTAAAGAAATACCTGCATTACTTCACTGGCCAATTAAAGCAAACCAATTCCATGATGTCACATGCTGTAGTATTGCAAGATGGTGGTACTTAGGGCTGGATGAATTCAGAATCGCTAACCGAAGTAATTTTCCCATGTCGGTTATTTTGTTTTTTAATCCTGTTAATACTTTCCTGTTAAAAACATACTACTGTGTGTGTAGTCGGCATTATACAGACATGTATGATTGCACCACTCATCAATGTCGGTTCAAAAACAGTGGGCCAATGAGAAGAACACGGAGGCGGGGCAAGTGTTGCAGGCTTTTGTTTACAGTAGCAATGGCAACTGTTGTATTTGACAGCAACATGTAGAAGTAGGCATTTAAAATAAAAAAATAAATAAATAAAAAATTCCTGAGTGGTGTGTCTCGCATTTCATATGCAAAGATGTGTTCTGTGTGAATGGCCAGTAAGATCCTAGAGTAAATACTTATTACGCATATAGAGCATAAAGAGTGGCAGGAAAAGATCGCTGAGAGGAATATCACGTGCAACAGAGATCATGAGTCCGATTCACATCGATAGCTATGAGGGCATATAAATGAATAAATAAATAGATACATAAATAAATAAAAAATATTTATTATTATTAATCATAGGGCTGGGGAATATCATATAATATTAAATTTAAATCTCAATTATTATTATTATTTTTTAATCATGAAAATGTAACTATAACATGATTCAAGTAACTGTTTCTTTATTAACCCTCTAGTTAAAGAAAATTCTATTCCAAGTGTATCACACATGATGTATCTGCAGAAAAGATGCATGAACTACAGCAGCGTCTTGTACAAACTTGTCTTATACGTATTATATGTTAAGAAATAACGAGGAAAATTGCTTTAAAAAACGTCTCAAAACTCAAGGTAATTCAAATTCAAAATGACTGAAGGTATAAAAATAGTAGTCTATTATTAACTATAAATGTTCTGTAAAAACAGTGAACAGCAGCTTTTAGCCTGTCATCATGATGCAGACATGAAATATCAGACATACGGTACTAGTTTGATTGCGCTGCTTTTCCATTGTTGTTGTTTTTTTTTTTTTTTTTAAATGTAAACATTGCTGTAGTATTTTGACTGTTGCACTCGCGTCCCTTGCATGAAACCGCATTCTTAAAAACATGGCCCTCAAGAAAAAAAAAGTTCACTCCCATCTTTTTGCATCTTTAAAAATATGAGCGTGTGACACGAGCGGTTAATCACGTGTGCCGACATGCGGTTAGATCATTTGTTTCTCTTTACTGTTATCATTGGCATATTGTCAGTTTCTAATTCTAACGCTCGGTAGTTTTTCTATTTAAAAATCGCGATTCCTTGATTTCTAAAAAATAAAATCAAGGCAAAACATTAAATTTAAATTAATTTGATAAAAATCGGAAAAATCACCCAGCCCTAATTAATCATAATCAAAGTGAAACGTTCAATTAATTAAGATTTTGATTTTGGTCCAGCCCTGGTCCAGCCTCTTGCTCCAAAACCAAAAAAAAACATTCTTTTTTTCTGTAAAATGGTTACATTAATTGTGTTTGTTATATATTTTTTAATTAAAGTGAAAATCAGTTTACTAAATATTGTAAGCTTGATAACTACTTCACTTCCATTTTAATGTTGCTAATGTAATACTTTTGTATTTTTATGTTTTTTTTTTGTTTTTTTTTTTTTAATTCTCATAATTCTTTTCAATTCTCTTTTTAATTCTCTTAATTCTCTCATCTCGGTGATGTTCATTGTATTCTCAATGCAGTTTTTGTAATTAAAATTAGCATAAATTGAAGAAAGAACATCAAATGCTAGTTAATTATTTTTTAATAATATAGATTTTTCCACATTACAGTAATGAGAATCCGGATGTTTTGCATTTGTGTAGCAAGACTTTTCAGGGAGAATGCTTAATTATCAGGGAAGTAAAATTAGAAACATTTTTTATGAGATTCACCCCCTTTAAGTTTGTGTGTTTTGTTGCAGCCTTTGTTTTTTGATTTGAGCATCCAGCATACTGCTGCCTAGCAACCCATAACCTAATGTTTGGGTTGAGGAATCTCCAATCTCTTTTTAATGTTCACACATTTAAACATATACATTTTAATATACTCAGGCCTCCGAGGTGAGGAGGAAGAGGAAGAAACTGATTTATGCACACAAACTAAAGTGTCCAAAGAACATATCCCCCAGCCTGGTACTTTATGTCCAGAAGAGCAGAACGTGGGCGAATACAGGCGACCGTAGGCCACTTAAGGACACCTAGAAATTACCTAAAAACCATCTGCATCGGTTAATAGTTTTGAAATGTGCTTTACTGGGGCACTGATGGACAAATCAGGTTCGGAGGGAAAGTGCTTAATTGTCATGAAAATGATTGACCTTGACATGTTCTTGACAGGTTCATAAATTCACCCCACCAAAAACTTGATGATTGTATTGATTTTCTTTTGGCAGGAGGGTTTCACACCCGGCTCACCTTCCTGCCTGTGCTGGCACTGTTTCAGCCTCTCCAGCAGAGGCTTCTGGAAGTTTCTTTGAAATTTGTTTTATCTGTCCACAGAGGAACCTTGGTGTGATGTTTCTTGGCACTGCTGATGTTTGGCCTGTTCTGTGTGAGGTTTTATGGTCTGTGTCTCTAAGGGAAGATCTATCAACTACAGCAGCAGTTTGGTAATAATTGAAATTCTCTAATTTGGCAACCTGTCATCTGGCTTTGGAGAGTGGTGTTGTGTTTAAAGTTAAGGAAAGGTATTGTAGAAGGAGTGAGACTTTGAATTATGGAGATTTGTTGGGTTAAAGTGCATGCATTTAGCATTTGTGCTTGATTTTCCAGTGTATTTTTCTTTTGATTTATGGATCCATAAATATGCACCACTCACACACCTGAATGGTTGGTGCAGGTGCACTGAACACAGGAAATAATATGAAAAAGAAGAAAAAGGTTTTGCACACTGCTGTAGCTTTCAAGCTTTCAAAGAAATCCAATAATAAGCTTTTTAACCAGATTTCTGGCTTTAATGATTATTTGTGGTTTTGCTATTGCTGTACTACCTCTAAAAGGGTGTTATGGATAAATTTCAGGGCTTGTGAATGAAATATGTATGGCCCAATCCTTACAATAATGGACCATTACAACCCTAGGTTGCTCCTGCAAGTTCCTGTAAGGATATAGGCACCTGCTAAATGTATATAAATATGCCTTTATATTCTTGGACGTCTCAGTAGACTTTCTCCTCTCTCTTTTTCTCATCTTCAAAGATCAAGTGACTGTTCTGCCACAGTTCATAACGCTCAACTTGGATATGGGGAGCGTTTCACGCTCCTTCGTGGCCTCACAGCATACCTACTATTACGGAGGAACCACTGAAGCGATAAAAATCAAATTGAAATAACCCTTTTACATTATTTGATCAGTGGAAAATGCCTCCTCAGCCAATTTTTGCATTTGTGAATAACCTCTGAGCAAAAGTAATTTATTTAAACAATTTCAAGATGGCCTTGGTGTTGTACCTCTATCTGCTCTATACGAGCTCTCCCAAAAATAGTGCTTTATGTGAATATTTTGGATTTCAACTCCAGATAGATGGTTGCTTTAGGCTTTGTTTATGTAGCAGTGAGGCTCTTTGTCCTTGTGCGTTCAATTGCCCTTCATATAAAAGATGTGTGTCTGGGTCAAAGCCGGACAGCATGCGCTCGCAGGTCACGTTGCCCACTTATGCTCAGACCCATTAAACTTGAGGAACAGGTGAAGGTAGACAGTCTCTATCCTCTCTTTGACCTGTCCACCCTAGCAGCTGCTCTGCAAATGTACTCACACTTCCAACATGTCCCGAAGTTATTCTGAGTATTTCTTATTCCTGTGTGTTTAAAGGATAGTTTATCCTAAAATGTTTTTTTTTTTTTTTTGTCATGATCTAGTTGAAATGGAAAGGCACAAGGGACTGTCTTCAAAAATGAGGGGGAAAAAAAAGCATATCTTCATCATAACAGTAGTCCACATTACTATATATGACAGATTTGTGTAAGAATTGTATAAAGTAAAAAATTAAGTTGCTGTTTACTGAAAATACCTTGACATTTGTGATCACCATTGATTTTCATTATATGAAATGAAACTGTGGAAAAGTACTGTATGTCATGTTTTTAAAAGACATGAAGACAGAATTTTCACTTTTGAATGTACTTTCTTTTTATGGCTTCTATTAAGCTCTTTTACAAAGTCTTGATTTTGTTTTGCGGCTGTACTAGAACATGCTTTCATGCTTGGTGGTTCGAAAAACGCATTATTTTTAACAAAATTTACATTATTACAATACATTTCTCCCAGCTTGGCACAAATGGCTCGATTAGTTCTGGGTTTAATTCACTACAGGAGGCCTTTATTGACCCCCCGGAGTCGTGTGAGCGACTTTTTATTATGGATGGATGCATATTATTGGACTTGTTTTGGACTGATGAAGAGAAACACCCGTCTATGTCGTCCTAAAGCTTGGGAGTGCCAGGAAAAATTTTAATATAACTCAGATCGCATTCGTCTGAAAGAAGAAAGTCTTATACACCTAGGATGCATGGAGGGTGAGTAAATAATACGCTACAGTAGTGTTGGGTCCTATCGTCAGCTTGCGAGATTGTGCTAATGTATTTAATTATTTATTACATAGTTTCATTGCCCGAAACCAGCTCTAGCATAAGGCTAAAAGCAGCCTAACATTATCAAAGAACATCATCACTGCTTAGCCTAGCCTATTCTAGTGCAAGTTTATGCATTTTAAAAAACACTCGCGTTATAAGTGAAGCTATCTACACTGTATGATAAATAAATGTCTTGCCACACACTGCACGTCTGCAGCGCGTTATGGCTCCAACATGGCAACCGGAGTAGGTCGCGGCGTCGGCCCTCTGTACTGCACACGTCTGCAGCGTGTTACTGCTCTGAAGCGGCCACTCTAGTCAATGCTTGTGTTTATACCCACCGTGCTGCGGCTCGTTGAAGTGTCTCTCCACACTGCATCTCTCAAGTTAGGCTAATTTCCCACTTCGTCCCTACCCACCCCCCAACAATTCAAATTTCCGTAGGCGGGATTTAATTTAATGATCTTCTAATGGGCCGTGTTGTGACATCATTGCATGCAGGAAACAAACGCTGTAGTCCAAAAAAGCCGTTCGTTGTAGTTCTTGAACAGGGATTTTTTTAAAAATGAAATACCTCCCTTTGGAGTGGACTTTGAGATTTGTAACTTTGTAGATCTTTTTTATGACCAAAGATACACACCACACACTGACTAAAATTTTAAAAGTGAAAAAGCATAATAGCACCCCTTTAAGTGAAAATGAATGGTTATAAATAAAATCCAAGGGCAGTTTTCTTTTGGGGAGAAATAAAATATTGGATACTTGAACTTCATTTTGCATAAGGCCAGCAGGAGGAATGCCTAAAAGCCTCTTTGTTAAACAGACTGAAGTCAAGGTTAGACTATACAGCCATTTATCTTGAAATATGAAATTTGTCTTGATATGAAGTACATTTCTAGGGTGACATTTTACCTATTGACCCAAGGACCCCCTACTATGATAATATTTCAGCACTATCAACCATGTACTATAGAATCATTTCAACATTTCAGCATTACACTTAATTCTGCATTCATCCATTTACATAAACATTACAAAAAGATTACAAAACCTGTGTTATTTTTGCTTATACAACAGTTCTTTCTGGTCCTCGGATCTGATTGGCTGAGAGGAGTGTGATATTCTGGTGATATCAGAGCTCCAACCGTTTCACTGTTTGTATCGCTTCATTTGTGGTATTTTTTACAGTGATTCACTGTAAATTCACTGTAATTTTGTAAATAATACTGTTTTTGTGTCACGGAATGTAGTTTTAAGAGTTTGTCAGACAAGAATGTACTTGTTTAGATTTCAAATGTGCGGTTTGTTAATAAAGATAACGTCTATTTGAAAATTTGCTTCAGTGTTTTCGGAGATGTGAGTTCCAGGGCTCCAGCAGCCATTCAACGCTCATGTTGCGTCGAGAGCAGCCTTACCTCGGCCAGATTTTCTGGAATTTGCCACTGGCTTTGATGTCTCTATAGTGGTTAAACATGAGATATACTTTGTTTTGGTCTAAATGTAACAGGCAGTATTTGTCTCCATTAATCTATTATTTGTTCTAGAGCAAATAGTTTTGACAATTAGATGGCGACAAGAGACTGAAGTTATATTTACTTTCAACAATATATTGTAAGACGTAGCCAAGAAATGCACTGAGCAGCACTGTCATCAGAAATCACCCTTAACAGATGAAAGTATAGTACAACAAAGATATTGCTTTCCTCAGCAGACATTCAAACGAATGTTTTATTATGAATAATGAGATTGAGCTGAAGAATGAATGCTGTATCAGATGCAGGTAATCACACTCACTTAGTCCATCTCTCATAATACACTACATAATACAGGAAGCTTTTAGCTTTTCAGTAATACAATCAGATTTCAATGAAGCAACACAACATTCCTTCATTACTAGTTCTAAAGTAACCTTTTCAAATTAATAACGGAGGCTTGGGCTCAGCTGTTCAAATGTCAAACTGAGATGTTTTTTTTAAAGACAATCTGTTTTTTTTTTTTTTTTTATGTATTTGCATGCTAGTGCTGTCGAACTGTTATATAAACGCAACTCTTATCACACTCTTAGCCATGCGATATAGCTGTTTATCAGCACACTGTGATGGAGGCGTGCTGATATGCAGCCATATCACACTGCTACTCGTGTGATATTGCTCATTTATGATATTAGGAAATGGGAAAATAAAAATGTTATATTCCAAAGTAACATGCGATTATTTACTTATTTTATTTAAAAAATGCAGAAAGCCTTCTTTAAGAGTTTAAGTTGTAGTATTTGTAACTAGCAGTATATAAAAACAGTATGTGTCCATGGAAAGTCTATGGAATGTCTTTATTTAGATAGCAAAGTAAATGTGTGTGTGTGTGCGTGTGTGTATGTGTGTGTGTGTGTGTGTGTAAAAGTAGCAGTTTCACCAATGACAAGCAGGAATTGTTAGCAAGCCTTACGCTATATCTTTTCCTTAATAGTTTCAGTGGCGATGAAGTTCTGCTCTAATTCTTTTAGTGAGTACAGTGCAGTCTCACATATTTCATGCCGGTCATTGAGCCCTTGTAAAAAGAACTGCAAGGTTCAACACATTTTGTCTCATGTGTGTGTGGCCCAAAACGTTATTAGATTCGGCTCTGGCTGGAGTGTTCCCCATTTGTCTCCCTCATTTGCCTCTGTAAGGTTTTATCATGTGGCGATGACTTTTTAAAATTGGTTTTCGTGCAGGGCCTGATTTATTTAATGCAACTTTGCCGTCCGCATTGTTCTTCACATTCATATTGGAATGTGGCTATAGCCTTTATGCCTGTAAAATGAGGCTTCTGCATTAGCAGAATGATGAGTTTTTTTGATTAATGTTGCTATTTAGTGATTCAGCAACGTATATGTATAGCAGCTTGGAAGCAGGCCAGCATGGTTTAAAGATATTACAGCAAAGAAGAAAAAAGTGTGGGGCTATTTTTATATATGAAAAGTAATAAATTGGTTTTCCTAAAAAAAAAAAAAAAACGTGAGCGGTGAGGTGATGTAGGCTTTGTCACTATGGAGACATGCTGACATTTGTGTTATATGAATAATGTATAGGCTTTCAGGAGTGACAGGCAGTTATGTATAGGATAACAGTAAATAAGAGGTGTTGTGTGAAGGTTGAGATTTTTTACACCTCGTTTATGCAGTGTTACCTGGAGCTGAATTTACCCTATTGAGTTCAGTTTTCTCTTATGTGGTTTGTTGTTCCAAAATACTCTTTCAATCGCATATGTCATAAGAGCTGTAAAGACCGAGGCAATACACGTTGTAACTGGCTTGTGCTATTGTTAGATTCTGTCTCGCTCTCTGTACCTGTTCTTGTCTCCAACAAATTGAGGTGTCTCTTGTCCTCGCTCTAGGAGCAGCAAACCCAAGAATCGTTTCAAGTGTTGCTGATTCAGACTACAGCCTCTACATTATTGATCATCCTGCCAGAATCTAGTCCAAAGCCTTTTTGCTCTCCAACTAGTTTGAACAAACTCTGATTTGACTTGTGGTGTCGACTAGATTTGTTATGTCCAGGTTTTGAACTCCAATCCTGGTGCTGGATTGCATCCCAAATAGAGGATGTTTGCGGTTCCGTTGCGGATTAGGCCACGTGTTTCCGAGCTGGTCCTGGTGGAGGGATATATGACAGATGTGGCTTAGTGCCACCACATGCTCTGCTGTGAGGAGTGATAAGTTTAATCGCAGGAAGTTAGAGATGTCACTTGGTTTAATAGGCGGTGATGGATGAATGTGTCTGTCGGCACATGGGCTGTACACTCAAAAGGCCTTGAGTGGTTCAGGTATTGAGGTTCACTTTGTATTTTGAGTTAGATCATTTGTTTTAAAACCTAGTGGTGCCTTACTGTCTACTGCATACATAAACAGCTGCCTTTTAAGGCAGCATCCTAACCAAAATGGAACCTTAGAAGTGAATGCTCTGCATAGGCAACAGTTACACACTGCGTTCAATTGTACAATGTTGTGATAATATATGATACTCTAGGATATAATACTCTAACTTATACAGTGTTATGCGAAAGTTTGGGAACCCCCTGCAGAATCGGTGAAAACGTGAATAATTTTAACAAAATAAAAGAGATCATACAAACTGCATGTTATTTTTATTTAGTACTGCCCGGAGTAAGATATTTTACATAAAAGATGTTTACATATAGTCCACAAGACAAAAAAATGGCTGAAATTATTCAAATAACCCCACACAAAAGTTTGGGAACCCTCGGTTCTTAATACTGTGTGTGGTTACCTGGATGATCTGAACACTGAGCACTGTTCTTCAGAAAAATCTTACTGGTCCTGCAGATTCCTCAGTTTTCCGGTATCTTTCGCATATTTGAACCCTTTCCAGCAATGACTGTATGATATCAAGATCCATGTTTTCACGCTGAGGACAACTGAGGGACTCAAACACAACTATTAAAAAAGGTTCAAACATTCACTGATGCTCCAGAAGGAAACACGATGCGTTAAGAGGCATTGGGTGAAAACTTTTGAACAAGATGATGTCGTCCAAATTTGTCTTATTTTGTTGAAATATCTTCTGTTGTTTCAGAACGGCAGTACTAAATGAAAAAAAAAAAAAGATATTTCAACAAAATAAGACAAATTTGGACATCTTCATCTTGTTCAAAAGTTTTCACCCCCTGGCTTTTAATACATTTCCTTCTGAAGCATTAGTGAATGTTTGAACCTTTTTAATAGTTGTGTTTGAGTCCCCCCAATTGTCCTAAGTGTGAAAAGATGGATCTCAAAATCATACAGTCACTGCTGGAAAGGGTTCAAATATGCAAAAGATGCTGAAAAACTGAAGAATCTGCAGGACCTGGAGGATTTTTCTGAAGAACAGTGCTCAGTTTAACTGTTCAGAACAAACAAGGGACTCATGAACAATCATCACAAAACAAAAAAAACAGTCGTAGATCACCTTGGTAACCACACACAGTATTAAGAACCAAGGGTTCCCAAACTTTTGCAGGGGGATATTAATAATTTCAGCTATTTTTTTTTTGTTTTTTTGTGGACTATGTGTAAACATCTTTTATGTAAAATCTCTTACTCAGGGCAGTACTAAATAAAAAAAAAAAAACATGCATTTTGAATGATCCCTCTTATTCTTAAAATTCTTAACATTTTCACAGATTCTGCAAGGGGTTCCCAAACTTTCGCATAACAATGTATATATTCTTTTTTCATAACCTACTTATTTTCGGATCATCAGCCTTCAGAGCTCAGTAAACACTGGTCACAGACGCAGAGATGTATCTTTAATTTCAACAAGCTAATTGCTCACTAAAAAACCCACAGATAATGTTTTCAGGCCATTTCAAGTCTTATTTTGATGTAACTAAGTGGTTATAGTGTGTAAGTTGTTTATTTACTTTTTTTTTTTAATTAGTCCTGATTCATGAGCACGGAATGTGCACAAACACGAGGCGGGATTTATCTCATGAACCAATCACAGCCAATCATAACGATCATATCCAATAATATCATGATGGAGGCATTGCCTCCTCTCACGTGACTTTCCCCTAGGGCTGCTCCTCGATTCTGTTTGAGTATTATAATCCTTGATTGCTTTTTGCCCGTGTCGAGTAATCGGCAAAATGCATGAAGTGGCGCATTCCTCATATTAAACCTATATAAAAATCATAATAAAACAGTCCTATTAAGAATTCACAAACGCTACGATTCAGTTGAATAAATATGTGCGATGGAGGTTTAATATATGCACTTTCATTATTCACATGCGTGTAGGTTACATACAGTACGTGCATCTCAGAGAGGCTCTGTTCACAGTAATAGCTGCTACACAAACTGTTATCATTTACATGTGTGGATCGTCTCAATCTCCATCTCTGCATGTTGTTGTGAGTATGGGTTTATTATAACATTCATCTGGGAACGCAACGTGCGCTATTTCATCATTGTAAATTAAATCATTTATAAACCTACGCAAAGACAGGAGAATACATCATTATCTTTGTCAATATGCTAACGGTTCATCATGATTTAAAAATAAAAGTTCAAACCCTCACTCTGAGTTTACACATTTTGATGTCCACATATTCAAGAAATTACAGTGGCTGTAGCTTTACTATCATTAAGAAATGGCCAAATATTAAGGATTAATTGGACATATGAATTAAATGTTGTTGAGCAGTAAAGTGTAAAAACACTTGTCAGGCCGTTGGCGCCCTCTTCAGTCATTTGTTATAATGTGTATGTTTTGTTCAGTAAAATCATATGATTTCTTGCTTTTGAACTAATTATTATTGCCTCATTGCTATTATGTATTTAAGTCATTTAAGTCAAGATTACTCGATTACCGAAATACTTGTTAGTGACAGCCCTACTTTCCCCCAATTCATTCTCAATTACCCCCCCACCAAGCCCACTGCATGCTTTAGCGGGTTTGTTAAGGGTAAATGTGATGTTGGCTTAATTTTTCCAAAACATCTTAAAAACTAGCATAATTTTGCTGCAGATCCTCAGAAACAGACATCATGTTGAAAGCGTGTCTGGTGTGCCTTAAAGCGCTGTCTAGTTTAGGCATCTCATTATGTTTGGGAACAGAGTTGTAGTGTTGCAGCATAAAGGCAGGATGTTGGGTCATTTTTTGAGAAGGACGGTAAAACTAGTTCGTCCCACATTGTTTGTGTCATTGTCTCTGTCTTTTTTTTTTTTTTTAAGTGAGTGTGCATTGTTTAACTGTTCTCTAGAGCTGAAGAGTTAGAAGAACTTAATTAGCACTGACTTAATGAACATCATGAGAACATTACAATGGCATTAGCAGGCAGAATGGCCAGATCATAAGTAGCTGCACTAAAAACAACCCTCTGTTCTCAGAATGGATAAGACTCAATGCATATTCAGATTGTCTGCCACTATAATGCAGTGTTATGGAAATATCATGGAGTTTATCTCATCTTTGCTTCTGTTGCTTCAGCTCTTGTTTAACTATCAGCAATTTCAAAGTTCATGCAAATAGTTTCTTTCTTGAGCTGCATATCTGACCTGCATGTGTATATCATGAAAACTTTTTTAATTGTACTAATGAATCATGCACAGTAAAACCAGGGACATTTGTTAAAAATGCTAAATATGGTCCATTTTGATGTCATATTGTTTTAATATTAATTTCCTGAATTTATAATGCTATAAATTGGACAGCTCAGATTCATCACTCCATGTCAGGCTGAATGCTTCATTTAACTCTTAATTAGGAGAACAAATTGTCTGACATTTTCTGATTCAGGAGGGGGAATTGGTGCGCATGTCTTGAGATGGATCTGACAGGTGAATTCGGGCGCTCCTCACTCTGAAATAAGACTGTTAATATTAGGATGGCTTTCACTAACACAAACCATTTTCCCCCGGGCTTAAGGCCGGAGCACGTCCCTGTCGGTCAGCAGACGAGCTGTCAGCGACTGACAGTCTATTCCCACAGCGGGAATGCTTGAAGAGGCCGAATGGCAGAAACCGTAACACAGGCTAGAAGATCCAACACTATTTAAAGTTGAACTTTAACTAAACGGAACCAGTAATGGCCCTTAAAAGTACTGTGGTAGTATTATAGTACTCGAGACTGGTCTTAATACCATTTTTGAAGGTCTTGGTCTTGTTTTGTTCTCGACCGCATTTGTACTTGGTCTTGAAGAAGTCTGAATTTTATTTTAAGATCAATCAGGACCACAACTGCCAGGATATGAGTAAATTGCTGGTGCATTCTGATTTATTTGTTAATATCATTAATGTGATAAGCTTCAAATCCAATCAATAACTTATTTCTAATTTTATTTATTTTGATACTGCTGTGCCTGGTCAGAATTTAATAGGGAATTGTGTTAAAAATTTCACAGAAATGAATACAAATGCACAAAAATGTAAAAAGATATGAATGCAAAAAATACTCTTGTTTTTTTTTTTTTTTTTTGCATTTTACATAAAGTTAAGCAACAGCAAGAGAGATGAGTATGAGCATGATTATAAAACGTGATGTTGATGTTTTATAGCAATTAAAGTATTAAATTAAAGTGAATTACAATTGTGGCACTTTTTTTTTTTTTTGGCTGTTTATGAAAACAAACTGCTTTGAAAACTATGAAAACTGCTTTGAATGAATTGGTTGAATAAATGATCCTGTGACTTATTTAATTCTGTGATACATTAAGCAGGGTTCCTACAAGGTGCTTAAAATACTTGAATTTGACTTTTTGAAATTTAATGTCTGGAAAACCCTTGAAAATAGTAATATTCCTGAAGAGGTACTTGAACAGTGCTTGAATTATTAAAAGACAGTGTATCTATGAATAAGTGTTTAATTTTGTCAATAAGCTCATATCTTTTTTTGCTTATTTCAGTTAATGTCAGAAAACAATCGAGCCCAGCAAGTAGTAGTACAGACAGTGTTGACTGTGTGAAGAACAGATGAACCAAATCAGTTGAATCATTTACGCTGGAACCGCTCCAGTTGATTCAAACTTGTTGCTTTGATTAGTCATTTCAAGCGATTTATTAGCAAAAAACAGATACATTTAAAAGAGCCATTAATTTTTGAATTTTAGCATCGCTTGTAACGATTTTAAAAAGCATGTAGTGATGGGTGAAACAGAGCTTTTTGAAACTCCAAATCAGTTAAATCATTGCGTCACAAAATGACTGTTCCGAATCACTCCCAATTGGATCGCATATCACGAATCATTTGTTTCAGATTGAGACTTCAAATCACCTATCGCGAATCATTTGATTTAGATTGGAACTTTGCGTGTGGTGGATCATTTGATTTAGATTGATTGATTCATATTAAATGATTCAAAACAAATTATTCTCGATTTGAGATTTGAAGTCCTGAACTAAATCATATGATTTACGATACACAACGTAAGTCAAATGATTAACCATTCTCACTCCGGGTCCTGATCTGAAAAGATGGTTCGCAAATCAGTATTCGGATCGGGACTACAGAGCGTGGATTGCAAATCATTTGATTTAGACCTTCGGAACTTCGGGGTGGATTTGTGAATCTTTTGCTTTAGATCGGAACTTCGGAGATCAGATCGCGAATCATTGGATTTAGATCGGAACTTCTGAGCGAGTTCGAGAATTTTAGCTTTAGATCGGATCTTCGTTGTGCAGATGGTGAATCATTTGATTTAGAATCAGGATTTCAGTGCAGGTTTGCAAATCACTTGTTTCATAACATGATTTCGGAACGATTTCGCAAATCTTTTTTTCTGTTTTCTGTTTTTTTTTTTTTCTTAAACAGTAGAAAACATCAAACCATTAAGGCAGTACAGCTATAAAAACAAAACAAAGAAAAAAGAAAGTATACACATACAAATCCCTTAAGAAAATTAACTGTGGTTTTACTATAGTAAAAGTGTAGTATACTTTATATATTTTTTTTAGATATTTTTATCTATTTCTCTTTTTTTTAGAATTTGAGATAGAAGACATAAGTGAGATTTCTGATTATAGTCTATGAAAATCATAAACGTATTGCTTAAAGTCATTGAAAGTCTTGGAATTTCATTTTAGGGTATCTGTACAAACCCTGATTATTGATTTGATTGGTTACAGCTCTAAATATTGTCTTCCTCTAATTATATTCAATATTTTTCAGGCAATAAATGTGGATCTTTAAAATTTATTTCAGGAGTGCTGATTGGTCTTGGTCTCAGCCTTTAAAAGCCTTGGGTCATGTCTAGGTCTCAACACACTCTGGTCTTGGTCTCAACTTGGTCTTGGTTTAGGTGGTCTTGACTACAAAATGTCACTGTTTTATGCTCTATGTGTCACCTAAAAGAACTGAATAATTTGTGTTGCTTTTATTTGACGATTTAAACTGCCTTGTGTTTGTTTGTTTGTTTGTCTATGAGATTAATGATGTGAAGTTCCAATGATGTATTTAGTGGTAAAAAAAAAGAAGGATCTCATTAGTTGCTCCACTGGTTTATAGATCTAAAGGAAAGAAGTGTATGTGTATTCGTGTGTGTCTGTGTCTGTGTGTGTTTATGATCAAACAGCCCACCATTACCTGGAACGAACCCAGATGCAAGCATATCATTTCACCCTACTGCAATCTGCACTACATATTTATTCTTTTCTTGGTTCTGGTCCTGAGATCAAACTATTGTAAAGGTTTTAAAAGTCCCAGATAAGAGCAGACACGTAGAGTAGCTTTTTAGCTCTTTTTAAGAGTCAGACAGTAATGTCAGACCGTTGGATACCTGCTTAAAAGGCGTGATTGTTAAAATAATTTCTTTGTGCAGTTTTATACACAGAAACATCTAATGTATAAGTGAACCATTCATAGAATGAAAAGTGTAGAAACTGTGGTGTTACACACTTCACATTCAAGTATTTCTTACACTGTTCATATTTTTTTTTCCATTGCATTTTACAAATTAGTATGATGTTTTTGAGGTGATTATGAAGTATCAGCCCATTCAAATGATTGTCCACAACAATTTTAATCAAAAGACTAGTATCTCTTATGATGTTCAAAGATCTTTTGATGGCTTTAGATGTATTCTGAGCAGGTACCTTGATCATCGCACGGCACTCTGAGTTTTGTATTTTGATTAATTACCCTGAAATTTGTAATGCATATGGATCATTAGTTCATTTCCAGGGAACAAAAACACCATCTATTTGTATGGGCTGATCTATGTCTGTGCTTAGACGGCATATCTTCTATTTCAAACTCTCTTTTTATGTTTTTCTGCATTTTTGTCTCTCACACACAATAATATTTGTATTTGATCTGTTCTTCTATCACTTCATGCCTTCTCTCTCTGTCTGTCTCTCTCCGGGAAGCCTTACAAGATGTGCAGGTTAAAACTTATGTATAATAGATGGAGCTCTAGACTGCAGGTAACAGATGGGGGGAGTTTGAGTTATGGATTTCAAAATGTCATACTGTTGATTCGCAGAGCTGGGTGGATATAAACATGAGCGGAGAGAGAGAGATGGGTAAGGGTAGGTTTTTGAAATGAGTGCTGGCCCATATCTAGAGTGCCTTGACTTTTGTGTATGATAGTCACGAGGCAACCCGATTCATGTTCCTCATCCTTGCCTATCCACCGACCCCATGGGAAAGAGAGAGAGACAGAAAGGCACAGCGAAACAGGGCTAGTTTATCTGTAGCTGACCAGGGGTTGGATAATCCAACAGCACACAATGAATGTGAGCAGAGCAGTTTTGACCGAATCGAACTCTGGGTATGTCTCCGTTCTTGTTAATGCAACATAAACAGCATTTTTAACACTGCAACACAGACAGAACACACGTTCACGCCTGTAACACAGATGTCAGAAAAATAAAACGGCAGCACAGTGTCTGGGGCAACTGTAAAATAAAAAAAGAAGTATAGAAGTATCAGAAAAAAATGTACGATCATATCTCAGCTATAAACACTTTTGGCCCAGTAAAGTATCAGAAAATAAACTTTCGCACAGCTCTTCTCACCATCAGTGTATTATTTGTTCACCAGTAATGTCTGAAAATTATTTACTTATTTATTTATTTATTTTTTTTAATGAAAATTTTTAGCACATGTAATAGTCCATGCCATTCTGTGATGGAAATAATGCTGATGTACTGTTGTAGTTTTTGAAAAATGTCAATAATTTCCACACAGATTGAAATTGAAATTGGTTTAATTTATTTTTCATTATAATGTGTTTGTGATGCATCTAACAATTCAGTTTTTTATGATGAATATTCATAGTTCTAGGAAAATCTAGAACAAAGGTAAAAAAAAAAAAAGATATCTTTATTAGGGCTCTCACGATTCGATATATACGAATAAATATACGCGATGCAGGTTTAATATATGCGCTTTAATTATTTACATGCGTGAAGGTTATGTACGTGCGTGTCAGAGCGGCTGCGTTCATAGTAAATGCTGCTCTTTATGAACTGTTGGCATTTACATGTGTGGAGCGTCTCAAACTCCATCTCTGCATGTTGTTGTGAGTAGTCGAATATGCATTCATATTCTGAGATATATTCTGCTTGTCTGTAAAAGGTATGTTTTGTTAATAAGGTGTATACTGAACTTTATGACTTTCTAAGTCATAATTTGAACTGTTTATCTCATAATGGTCCTCCAAACTGTTTTAAGCCAAGTCATTATTTCGACTTTTTAGAGTCATAATTTCACATTTTTATCTCATAATTATAATTTAAATATGTCATAATTTCAACTTTTTATCTCGTAATGATGACGTAAGTCATAATTTAGACTTTTTATCTCATAATTTCTACTTTTTAAATCATAATTTCGATTTATCTCATAATTATGACTTAAGTATGTCATAATTGTTACTTTTCATATCGGAATTATGACGCAAATCATAATTTAGTTTTTATCTCATAATTTCTACTTTTTAAGTCATAATTTCGATTTATCTTATAATTATGATTTAAGTATGTCATAATTTAAACTTTTTATCTTGGAATTATGACGCAAATCATAATTTACTTTTTATCTTATAATTTTTACTTTTTAAGTCAGAATTTAGATTTATCTCATAATGTCATAATTTCGAATTTATAAGTCATAATTTCAATTTTTAGTCTTCTAATAATGACGTAATCTTAACTTTGACTTTTTATCTTATAATTTTGACTTTTTATAGTCATAATTTTGACTTTTTTAAAGTCATAATTTCAACTTTTTATCTCATAGTTACGAATTTTAAAGTCATTATTTTTGACTTAGTCATAATTTCGACTTTTTATCTCATAATGATCACTTAAGTATGTCAATTTTGACTTTTTAAGGCATTTTTTTTTTCTTATGTGGCTGAAATGGGCTTCCATATGAATTCAATGTTGTTTAGTCATTATTAAACAAGGAGTCGATTGCTCAGTAAAGTATAAAAACAATTGTCAGGCTGTTAGTGCCCTCTGCAGTCATTTTTTATAATGCGCAATGTACATTAGCCCTATTGTTTATAATACATTACTGTATGTATTTTAACAGTTTTGTTCAATAAAACCATATGGTTGCTTGCTTTTGGTACTTTATTTGAACTAATTATTATTGCCTCATTGCTATTATATATGCATTTTAAGTAATTCTAAAAGCTTTAGATCTGTTTTTATTACTCAAAAAAAAAATTATAATTATCTGATTACTCAGTTAATCATCAGAATAATCGACCTAATAATTAATTACCAAAATAATTGTTAGTGACAGCCTTAATCCTTATATAATGTGATCTTCATATAAAAAAAAGAAAAGGTTAATCTGTTAGTTTTAACAAAAAATAATACTGGTTGAAGTTGAGTCATTAATAGGCATTAACACGCATACTAATATTTAGATAGGTACAGCTCAGTCACATCCGTCGCTTGAACCATATACTGTACATCTCATCGCATTTCTTTTTCACCCATTCAGAAAGACCAGCCTGCAATTGCTATACTGATCAAGCAGCTGTCAGACCATTTCCTCTGCGAACCTGATTAGCCGCTTGTCGTCATTTAGCGACGTTTAGCGCTGTAATCAGAGAGATAACACATTTAGCCTGTCTATTCTGGGATTTCCCATCATCCCTCTTTGTCTGATTTGGCAGCATGGAGCCCAGGACATGGTTAATTGCTGTTTTTGCGCTTTGCACGTTTAATTTTCCTTTCACACTCAACATCCTGTAATGCGCCTTTAAGCCTGCTGTGGCGTTCCCAGTGTGGTGAATTTAAGTTTGGCTCATGTCTGCTCCTGATAAACATCGCCGCGTATGGATGTGTGTTTGTGTTTGTCGGCTCCGTTATTGATTGGCTGTAATCTGGCAGTGGCCACTCAGTGGAGTGATGTTCCCCTAGGCTTTAATTATATCCCCATGTGATTTGCATCTCAGCGCTGCCCCTCGCTAATCTCATCTCATCTACCACCCCTCCGCCGCCCCATCACCCCCCTGATTTATTGAGTTTGTGTCACTCTCAATGCACTTTTTTTTTTCCTACCACACCCTGAAAAAAAAGTCCAACTAAGCTTCGGTTAGCCTAGCCTATCATAGCACAGGCCAGAAAGATCCATCTCAGTCATTCCGCTCACATACGCCGTCCCCCGATGGAAGGAGATACTCATCCAAGGATGAACAGACTTCTGGGACCGATGCTGTCTTCTCGAGCAGCACAATGATTTGTTTGAGAGTTAACGCCTGTCTGAGCCTGGAGTTCTAGACGTCCTCTGCACATCCAAAGCCACTGGATTTGGCTTCTGATATTTGACCGACTTTCAGTTTTCTAAAGAATCAATGGGTTTGTTTGTTTATTAGCCAAAAGCGCTGTAAAGTCCATTTTTGTGGTTTGGCTCCACTGGGCTGTGGATATGTACATTGTATCAGTGTTAGGGTGACCTTGTTGCAAAGCTGTCCATTGATTGGGTTCATTCGAAAGGCTTCGACAGAGGCTTTCGTGGAAGTTTGCACATTGTCCAGCTTTGCTGGGCGAACTGCCATCCGCCATGAGCTACATGCTGGTGAATAATGGGCTTTTTCGGGAGAAGTTCCACCGAGGAAGCGCTCCCAACCTTCTCGCTCCTCCACGAGTTGAATCCTTACGGCCGCTGCACAAACGTCTCAGCATGGAGGCCCTGAAGAGCAAATCTCCCGAGTTGGGGCCGATGAAATGGCCGTCGATTGTCACCATCTGTAGATGGAAGCAAAGTCTGACTGAGAGACTTCTAAAGAGACACCGAAGGAGTTGCAGTCAGGTTAGCAGCTCTTTATTCCATTTAACCATCAAGTAGACCAGCATCCTGTAACCGAATCTTTTAGACAGGGTTTCCCAGACAATAAAAGACTGAATGGTTGCAAAACCAGACCACTTAAGAAGAAGAATTGTTCACAATTCTCCAAAGGTCCTTTTAACCGCCTTCTCGCTTTTGTTAGCTAATGCTATTTTAAATTCTCTGTCTCTCTGGTGGATTTAGCCACTCTTCCAGATTTTATTGAACCATTGAACCGGTTTCATAATTTCTGAAGTTGATTACACAGGCCTGGCGCTCGACCAAAAGCGTTCCGTGCATTAGCCTTTGAAACATCACTCACAGACGCTGCCAGCACTCAGAGACGTATTCCAATGGAAAAGAGACTAATGAAACTAATCAATGTAAGAGCTGTCTTCTGTCTTTAGAAGGACGCCAGAGGTGTTAAAACAATTTAAGGTTGGATGCGCAGCCTGAAGCCATATTTTAGAAAGAGAATGCTCAGGAAATGCTATGGAGTGGAGACGCCGGGAAAGGTTTATATTTTAGGCTGGATGTGCTAATGCAAGCATCGCTCTTGCCACTCTTGCAATTTGGTGTGGTATTATTTTTCGAAGACCATAGACTTGCATTAAAGGAGGAACTGAGGTATATCTAGGGACCGGAATATAATAGAGACTTATGGGTCAAATAACACCCTAGCAACTGCATAATAAAGCGCTAAAAACCTCTTATTCTTGCAGCTGCGTTGCAACGGTTGTGGTGTTAACCACTGCATGATCAAGCACCTGCATTTTTTTCTTTTCTGAGTTGATATACTATAAATAAAGGATAGTTGAGGTACAAGTTGAGAAGATGGATAGGATAAGAGGACATTAAGACCCCGGGGGAAAGGGACAAACTATTGAGGAGCTGAAACTGTCTCTAAGGAGCTGAAACTGTCTTTTAGTGAACACTAATGGTGATTATTATGGAGCTTGTGGTGCTTAATGCAATGGCCATAGGCTAAGTTCAGAGAATCTCTTCTTGGATCCAACAAAAAGCTATTTCTCCAAAGTAAGTGTTGGCACTGCTTCTGTATCTGCAGAGCTAACCTCTCTGCCCCCTTGCATTAAATTATAATCACTCCCCTGTTTAACTTTCCACTCTTTAAAATCTCCCTCTGCTCCTGGGTTCCATGTACTCCTCCATAATCCAATTAGCCAAACTCAAGAGGAAGTCCTCATAACTTTATTAACTTGCATTATCAAGCTCAATTTGAATCTCCAGATTTATTTCAGTAATATATTTCAAATCAGCAATAGTATAGTATTATTGTAGTATTATTATGTATACACTACCAGTCAAAAGTATTTCAACAGTAAGATTTTTAATGTTTTTCTGCTCACCAAGCCTGCATTTATTTGATTCAAAGTACAGCAAAAGCAGTGAAATTCTGAAATATTTTTACTATTTTGAAATAGCTGTTTTCTTTTTAAATATTTTTTAAAATGTAATTTATTCCTGTGATCAAAGCTACATTTTCAGCATCATTACTCCAGTCTTCAGTGTCACATGATGCTTCAGATATCATTCTAATATAAGAAAATTTTTTTTTAATTATTATTATCAGAAATCATAGAAATTGCTACTTTTATTAGCAAGAATGCTTTAAATTGATCAAAAGTGATGATAAAGACATTTATAATGTTACAAAAGATTTCTATTTCAGATAAATGCTGTTCTTCTGAACTTTCCATTAATCAAAGAAACCTGAAAAAAATCTACTAAGCTTTTTTAAATATTTTCTGAGCAGCAAATCAACATGTTAGAATGATTTCTGAATGATCATGTGACTGGAGTAATGATGCTAAAAATTCAGCTTTGAAATGACAGGAATAAATTACAATTTAAAATATATTTAAATAGAAAACAGTTATTTTAATTAGTAAACATTTTAAAATGTCACTGTTTTTGTTATACTTTGGATCAAATAAATGTAGGCTTGGTGAGCAGAATAAATAAATAAAAATCGTACTGTTCAAAAACTTCTGACTGGTAGTGTATGTGCATAAATTATAATTCTACAATAACACTGTACCATTGCTGTCATATTTTATTGCTGATTTGAAATATATTACTGAAATAAATTTGGAGATTCTAATTAAGCTTGATAAAGCACCAAGCATAAGAGACTTCTTTAAAAAAATCTTACTGTTCAAAAACTTCTGACTGGTAGCGTATACTACTGTTTCTATTAACATTTTGAATGAGAATTTTATTTTTTAGTTGTTTTTTTTTTAGTTTTCGTTTTAATTTTAGTTTTTAATAATTGTGTCATTTGCTTTTGTTATTTTTATTGTTTTCTCATATTTATTTCTATTTAGCTTTATATTTTTTTTGTTTTAATTTAGTAATTTTAGTTTATGATAGTTAATTAATAAGGTAACATTTAAAATGTTCAAATGTATTATTGTAATACTTGTAATCTGTATTTCAATTAACGAAAACAAAAATCACACTAATCATTTTTTAAGGTAAATCAGGAATGTGCATGTGTTTTTTATAGACAACTCTAAAGACTTCTCTAACATTGAACACCTACTATTGGCTCTTAGTGATTAGTATTTGCTAAACACTGACCAAAGTTTGTCACTTCAGTTGACGACTGTCAGACTCTGTCAAACTTTACAATAACTGCTGAGTTAAACCAGTAGTATAAACACGTGCACACTCTGCGGCAGTATCATTGCCTTTAATGGGCACGAACCGAGCATGTGCTCAATTGGCAAATGTTTGTACCATCATTCTCTGCTCTCAGTTCTGAAGCAGAGTGGCTGTACAAAAGTTTCATTTGTTCATCCTGCAACATTACTTCGCCGGTGAGTAAAATCATTCAGTTTTCATCTGAAGTAGACGTTCAGGACAAAACCTTCAGCAAAGCTTGATCCATCACGCAGAAGCAAGAGAGAATGGATTTTTTTTTTCTTTGTAAAAAGTCTGAAATCACTTTTAAAGTGCCAGCATCAATCTCATTTTGTAGCCATGTCCATTTTCAAAGTCTAACCAGATGCCCCACCTTGTGGTGGTAAATGTGAACTGCAACAACAGCACAAAGGGGACAAACAGAAACGGTGAACATTGTTCATAGAAAAAAGTTCTCAGGTAATATGTAAAGCTCATTAAGTGTTAATTTTCACTAGTACCTGAGGCCCAGCATGTGCCTGTCAGACTGTATATTGATTTCTCTACATATGATCGTTCTCTCTCTAAGGTAAAGGAGAGATGGGCTCTAGACCATAATGGCTTTCAGTGAAGCAATAAATGACCTGTCACACACTGACAGGGCGAATCAACCGCTTAAACTCTGCCCTGCAATGTTGGTTTGAAATTTTTGTGGAGATCTTGCAGAGTGGAAGTTCTTGTCTCATCATATGTGTGTGTGTATTTACGGTTTGGGAACAGCATGAAGAAATGAAGGGTTGATTACTGAGAGCAGTGGAAAACCCAGTAAGAGAGGGGGAAGAAGAGAAGAGAGTCTCTCGGTTCCTGTGAGAACTAAGACACGTGGTAGCCTGAGTACTTCTCTTCTATTAAGAGCCGCATGAGAGAGGGGGCTTTTAATTAGAACCCTGATCCCAGACACTCCCAGTGCCTGCAGTGTGAATTATAGAGCCAAGTATTTTGTCATTCATTGTGCTGCTTGAATAGCAACCAGCTTCCTGGTTTTATACATACACAGTGTCCAAAATGAATCTTTGCCAAATGGCGAATGCAAGTTGGGTTTGTTGAGTAAATGGTAAAATGGAGATACTTGGCATTTAGCCGGGACATTTATTACAGTAGGAACTGCAATGTGACGTGGTTTGAATTGATTGTTAGGATGATACTCTAAATCTCACAGATGTAAGTTACATGCAGCATTCAAATCCAAAATCCATTCAAATCCATTCAGACATGTACTTAATAAAACATCTGTTGTGATTTGTACACCATCGAATGAATTTTTTAATCTAGATACTGAAAATCTTTTTTTTTTTTTTTTTTTGTGACGTATACAAAGCAATTTTAGAAAATGGCTAAATGTTTATATCAAAATAATCAAAATAACTAAAGAATTAAAATATTTTATAATTTCAGTCATTTTAAATACTTATTTTAGAAAATATATTGTTTTTTGTTGTTGTTGTTTTTATTCATTAAATCAAATTTCTTAAACATATAATTATAAAATGTATGTAAATAGTATAGAATTCGTATTTTATAGCAATGTAATTTTTTTATTTGTCACAAACATACAACAAAATATGAAACTGCAAAATATTTATGACATCATAACCAAAATAACTAAAGAATTAAAATGTTAGATAATTCTAATAATTTTAAATAAAATTATTTTAATAAATTGTTGTTGTTGTTGTTTTATTTCAGTTAATTTATTAAAGAAAATGTATAAAATCAATTTTTTTTGTACATATACTTATTACATATACTTTCCATTTTATATGTATATAGCAATAGAAGGTTTTTGTCACAAATATACAAAGGAATGTAGAACTGAAAATAATTATACTGTCATAACCAAAATAGCTAAAGAATTAAAGTAAAATTTGTCATTCTAATAATTTTAAATACAATTATTATTATTATTATTATTATTAATTGTTGTTGTTATTTTGTTTCAGTTAATTATTAAATCAAATTTATAAAATCTATTTTTTTAACACATAATTATATGTAAGTAGCATATAATTCGTATTATAGGTAGCAATATAATTTTACTTTCTGTCACAAATATAGAAATAAATGTAAAACTGCAAAAATATGTGTGCTATCCAAAATAACTGAAGAATTAAAATTAGGTGTGTATATATATATATATATATATATATATATATATATATATATATATATATATATATATATATATATATATATATATATAAATATTTTGTACATAAATAACATATATGTTGTCATTCTATTAATTCAAATAAATTATTATTTTTATAATTGTTGTTTTGTATTGTTTCATTTATTAATTAAATCAAATCTTTAAAACCTTTTTTTTTCTGAACATATAATTATAAAATGTATGTAAATAGTATATAATTCTTAGGTATCCACCTTTTTCTTCCCGTAAGAGTGGGCGCTTCCATTTGCAAATTTAATGTGTCTGGTTTCCGGTCTCATCAGCGTCCAGCTATTTTTAGCTGTACAAAACAGCTCATTTTGCTGCTTGATATTGCAGATTGGTTTGTCTTACCATATTATTTTAATGTATTATCTTAATTATGAACACACTGGTTTGTAGTGCAACAGGTTTACTGTTTACTGGACGTTGTTTTTTTTAAAACAATTAGTAGATACCATTGGCATTCTTACCCTTTTGATCTTTTCACCTGCATTTATTTGAGTGAAAAGTGTAGTGTGGGTTTGAAATTTATGTAAAGTAAGGTGACTTGTCATGTGCTGGTTGTTTTCAGTGTGTATGACACATCCAGCAATTTCTGTGTTAATATTATATCCAGATAGGTGCCATGTTCTCTCGCCCTTGTGAGTGTAGCTGCTTGAGTGGGCAATGGTACGTGTGTGAATGTCAGGGCTGACCACCTGTCACTTGATGGTCTGTCTGTTGAAAAGTGGGAAAATTAATTTGACAGCATCTTATGACATTTTCAACAGTATTATACAAGGGTTTATCTGGATGACGTGGTATCACAGCTTGCTGGCATCCATGACTAACATTTGGCATTGACACATGGCATACAACTCACACACACACAAATCCTGAGGCTGTCATCATTTCGGGCATTGACAGTGATAAGTGGTGTTTGTCATCATGTTAAAAGTGTGATAGAAAACGCACAACACGTTTGGGAATTAGAAACAGCTGACATTTTCTCACTGGATGATTTCACTGACTTCTCTCACACATTTCAAGTATACATTATTCATGTGTTATAATTCTATCCTAATTATAATTCTGTCCTCCAGTTGGCCTTGTTAGGGCTCTATGGAATCAGTTTTATTTTTTTCTGTTTTCATTTTTCTAGACTCTTTAAAAAAAGAAAGAATCAGAAAGCATGTGTAATTAATTGAAATCACAAAACTTACACGATTCAACATTCATTTGTAAAAAGTTTAACAAAAATGTCATTTTAAGGGCCTATAAAATGTGTTTTATTTTATTTTTTTCTCAAATTCTGTTTTTTTTTTTCGTTTATATTTTTCTCTATTCAGTTTTTTTCCCGTTTTAATTTTCTAAACTCTGTTTTAATGGTTAAATTAGAAAACATTAATCAGAAAGCATGTCTAATTAATTGAAATCACAAAACTTACACAATTTAACAATAATTTATAAAAAGTTGAACAAAAATAAAATTTTTACAGCCCTGTGAAAAGCGTTTTATTTATTTATTTTTTTTTTTTTTTCATTTTTTTTTTCCCCATTTTAATTTTTCTGGATTTAGTTTTTTCAGTTTTATTTTTTATAGACTCTGTTTTAATGGTTAAATAAAAAAGATATTAATCAGAAAGCATGTCTAATTAATTGAAATCACAAAAATTACACAATTTAACAGCAATTTATTAAAAATTGAACAAAAATATTACATTTTTGGTGCTCTATGAAATGTGTTTTTATTTTTTCCCAATTTTTTTTTTTCCCATTCCATTCCATTTTAATTCTTCTAGTTCAAATGAAAATATCTAAAATAATTAATTAAAAAAATAATTAATTGAAATCACAAAAATTACACAATTAACAGCAATTTAACAAAAATTAAATTTTTAGGCCCTATGGAATTTTTTCTTTTCTCATATTCTATTTTTTTTCTGTTTTAATTTTTCTAGACTCTGTTTTAATGGTTATAAAATATTAACCAAAATGCATGCCTAATTAATTGAAATGTCAAAACTTACACAATTTATTAAAAGTTTAACAAAAGTACACTTTTAATGCCCTATGAAATCAGTTTTATTATTTTTTTTTTTTTCTCAAATTCTGTTTTATTTTTACAAATTCTTTGTGTTCCATTAATTTTCTGGATTCCATTTTAATAGTTTCATTAATTAAAAAAGTCAAAAGCATGTCTAATTAAATGATTTTATAAAGATCCTTTTATTTTATTTTATTTTATTTTATTTTATGTTATTTTATTTATTTTTTCCCAGAAATACCTTGTTGTGTATTTACATATTTCTGGTAAATAAATTCTGGTAAATATTCCTTAAAAAATATTTTAATAAAAAAATTAGTACTACTATTATTACATTAAGTAATATTTTTCTGTCACAGTTTCATTCTGTTCAAACCCATTAGTAGAGCTTGATGGTGTTTGTGTGCCCTGCAGGTGGGATATAAAATGTCACAAGAATTTAACTGGAATGTGGGAGGAGAGAAACGTGCTTAATTGTAGGTTTAGATGAATTGAACGGTGCAAAGGAATTGTTAATTGTGGGAAATACTGTATGATTAACTGGCATTTAGACACTTAGAATGCCTATACACCCACACGTTCTGAGCAAATCACTAAAGCCTTCATCATCAACCTCCAGTGTGTTTTATTCATTTTCATCTAAGCCCACCCCCCAGATGGGAGGGAGGATTACTAAATCAGAATGAATAACCACACAGCTAAAAGACTGAATCCCTAACAAATATTAAGCACTAGTAATGCTCCTGTTGAATGGAGCTGTACTGCGTGCTAGTAGCCAGTAGGTGGGGTTAACGTACACTGGTTGATCAAACAGTCAGTACAGCACTGGGATTGATTCTGATGTAGCTGGATGGTTTAACTTAAGCAGTTAAGCATCAGTTGCTGAGCATAAAGCCCCTTGTTTTGATTAAATGTGACTAGGTTGGTTATAAATAGAAATCTTATTGAATTAATGAGGCTCAGTGATCCACAAGCTACAGGCTATAGCTCTGCTGTTCCTTGTGCAGTTTTGTGTCTCCTGCTGAATTATGGATTACAAAATTTCATTTATTCATCTACTTTTGTTTAGTACATTCTTAAAATGCAAATAACAGGCAGTCTGCTGCATTAATTATCTTTCGAAATGCCTACACAGGTTGGATGTTCGCACTTATTATTCATTTATTATTTTTAAATGATTTCAAATGCAGTTTTGCCTCTGAAAATGTTACTAAAAACAGTTTTTTAAAAGAATAATATGAATATTAACAATAATATACATATTTAAAATTTCTATTATTATTTATACATTTCAAATGGAGTTTTACCATTAAAGCTGTTGCTGAAATTCATTGTTATTATTATTATTCTTACATTATGTAGTAATAAGAAGAAGAAGAAGAAGACCAAGAATAATAATAATAATAATTAAATGGTATTAAAATAAATGCAATTGTTCAACAGCAACTCCATTTAATATTGTTTATAATAAAATATTTTACAAATGTTTTTCTTCAGTAAAAATTTTACAAATCAGTTGCATTTTAATTATTACTAAAACAGCTTTAAAGAATAATATTAATAATAATATAAATATTTAAGAGATTTGCGTCTAAGGCTGTTGTTGAAAAAAATTATTATTATTATTACTACTACTACTATTATTGCAACTTAAGAAGCACAACTGTATGTGAAGTAGTTAAGTATTTTCACAATAATTTATTTACTTCAGTAAAAATAACACTAATCTGTTATTTCTTTTAAATTTAAAGTAGTTTGTTTTTTTACAAATGTATTTTTCTTTCTTCAGTAAAAATAACACAAATCAACACAAATAATATTAATAATAATATACATATTTAAAAGAGTTTTACTTCTAAAGATGTTGCTGAAAAATTGATTAAATTCTTTTTCATCATCATTATTATTATTATTATTTTATTATTATTAATTATTGTTATTATTATTATTATTGCAACTTCAGAAACACAACTGCATTTAAAGTAGTTTATAAGAATTCTCTACAATAATTTATTTCTTTTCTTCAGTAAAAATAACACATCAGTTAAATTCTTTTTGAATTTAAAGTAGTTTACAAGAATTTTTTACAAAAATGTATTTTTCTTTCTTCAGTAAAAATAACACAAATCAGTTAAATTCATTATTATTATTATTATTATTATTATTATTATTGCAACTTCAGAAATGCAACTGCATTTAAAGAAGTTTATAATATGTTTTTTTAAATGACATAATATGTTATTTATTTATTTATTTATTTATTTATTTATTTATTTTACAAAAATTTATTTTCATTCTTCAGTTAAATTCTTTTCAATTCAGTTTCATTTAAATAGTCCACACTTTGGGTAACACTTTAATTTAGGGGTCAATTCTCACTATTAACTAGTTGCTTATTAGAATACATATTACTAGCATATTGTCTGTTTATTAGTACTAATAAAGCACATATTAATGATTATTCTGCATGATCATATTTTAGATCCGATACCCCATACCTAACCTTAACAGCTACCTTACTATCAATACGCATCAAATTAGAAGTTTATTGAGGCAAAAGTTGTGGTTAATAGTTAATAGTTAATATTGAGAATTGGTCCCCAAACAAAAGTGTCACCACACTTTGCTGCATAGTCTGTTGGGAAATGTTCTGCTGTGAAGTACACAACATTCTGGACTCTGAGAAAGTCTGCATTGCAGGCACAAAGGTGGTGCTCGTCCTTCTGAGACTAAAGTGACAAATGGGACGCTCTACGGTCTTGTCGACTCATTGACATACGTAAGCAAAGGCCGCAAGACTGCAGGTCCACATCAAGTGTGCCATTTTAATGTGCCAGTTTGCTGCATTGCTTGGTAACCGTAGAGTTTGGCTATACAGTTTGGTTGTTATTATGATTGAATATAACTTTTTAGTGCACGTTAGTTTCGTTGCCATTGCTGTTGCTTTATTAGAATTGGTAAACCAGTGTGTTAGTGATTTTTCAAATAAGAAGTAGGTTTTAGAACACTTATTAGTTCAATTTGTAGTGTTTATGCATTTGCGTCTGCCTTCAGGTTATGTGGCTTATATCTCTGCATAGCTGCGAGCTTTTTGTGTACTTTGAGCTTGCTGCAAGAGATCATTTGAATGATTTTATCATGTTGAAAAAGTGCAGCTGTCAGTTTGACATCCATCTGTCTGATTGGGGGGTTTGGGGGTTAAGGCAACTCACTCAGTCCCCAGCTGTTCAGGGCTTGATTGCTTCTGCCTTGAGCAGAGATGCTGTCAAGACACACCGTCAGTTAAATCATCAATTGACAGAGCTTTCTCACATACACACTCGTCTACCTATCTTTCTTCTCTTATTCCCACTTGTGCTCCCTCTCTTGCTGTCTTCCCGTTGTTGCCTAACTAAAACATGCCTAGTGTCTACAAGTAGCCAGCTTACTCTCTCTCTCTCGCGCGCGCTCCCTCTCTCTGACGTGCACACACACACACACACACACACACAGAGCCCTCTCACTGGCTCTCTCTGTCGAGAGCACACTGCTCAGATACCGCCCAGAGGAGTGCCGCTCACCACAGCTGCGTCCTCTGCTGCTGCCAAACGCAAACTCAGAGACAGGGAGGTGAAACACACGGGGCGAGAGGAGGAGAGGAACGCGCATTCGGGATGACGGCTTACCTGAGCAAGCAGCAGAGCTGCTGTGTGGAGATGCACGGCCGTGTTGGAGATCGTGGAGGGGGCGAGGCGCCCTGCTCTTGCAGCTGGCAACACGAACCTCAGCATGGATACAACTACCAGCCCTCGCCCTCTCCGTCCATGTCCACCCTGCCCCGTCAGAGGGCCAAACTCACGGCTTCGCGCTCCGAGAGCTCCTGGAGGAGTCCCAGCCGTGGTGCGCTCCGAACCAAAGGGGGGAGCTGCGATCTGTGGACGGAGTGCGGCTGCCATCCGCACAGCTGGCATGAGCCGTACCAGGTAACCGCTGCCATCAGGGCTAGTTACCAGGGATGTGAGGGGGCAGGTGCATTATGGGTAGTCGGATATGAGGGCTAGAAGTAAGAAGTAGTGACGAAAGAGAATGAAGTTAGGTTGATTAAGTTGTTGAGGGTTTGGAAAGACTGTCAAATTGTGACTTTCAGTAAAAGAAAAAGATTTTGTGGAAATTAACAAAAAAAAAAAAATCACAGGAGAATTCATAGAATTTGATTTTTAGGGTCAGTATGTATTTCTATTTTTTTATTATTATTTTTTATTTTAATATTATTGCAGCATAACTGATTTTTATGGAAGCCCATTTCCACCACTGACTAATTTTTTTTTTAAAGGGTATTGCGATTTTTTTTTTTTTTTTTTTTTTTTTTTATTTCACAATTCTGACTTTTTTCTCCGAATTGCATGATACAAACTTGCAGCTATTAGTTTTTTTCTCAGAATTGTGAGATGCAATTCTAAGAATTTTTTCCCCTCAAAGTTCGACTTTAAAACTTGCAATTCTGAGGCTATATTGCACAATTCTGAGAAAGTCAGAGTTGGAAAAAAAGAACGTAAAATTGCGAGATACAGTACAAACTCGCATTTGCAAGAAAATAGTCAAAATTGCGAGTTTTTGTCTCACAATTCTGACTTTATATCTCATAATTGCGAGTCTAAATTACGCAATTCTGAGAAAAAGTTAAAAAAAAGTCCGAATTGCGAGATACAAACTCATTTGCGATAGGGCTGTCAAATGATTAATCACATAAAAAATAAAAGTTTGAGTTTGTCAAAAATATTTGTGTGTACTGTGTGTAATTATTATGTATATATAAATACACGCAAATTAATGTATATATTTAGGAGAAATATTTATGTGCAAAATATTTTTATTTATATATAATATAAATGATATAAAAATTACAAAAAATGCATATACTTGCAAATATTTCTTAAATATATACAAGAATGTGTTTGTATTTATATATACATTATAATTACACACAGTGCACACACATATATCAGACTTTTATTTTGTATGTGATTAATCATGATTAATCGCTTGACAGCCCTAATTTGCTAGAAGAAAATCAGAATTGCTAGTTTTAATCTCACAATTCTGACTTTATTTCTCACAATTCCGAGTTTATATCATATAATTCTGAGGAAAAAAAGTCAGAGTAACATGAAGAGAAGTCAAAATTGTGAGATGCAGTACAAACTTGCATTTGCGTACAAAATTTTGCATTTATTTCTCGCAACTGCAAGTCTATATAATTTTTTATAATTCTGAGAAAAAAGTCAGAATTGCAAGTTTGTATCATGCAATTCTGAGGAAAAAAAAGTTGGAATTGTGAGAGAAAAGTCACAATTACCTTTTTTTAATTATTATTTATTCCATAGCTTTGACCATTAATAATAAGAAATATTTCTTGAACAACTGCATATTAGATTGATTTCTCAAGGATCATGTAACACTAAAGACTGGAGTGATGGTTGCTTTCCATCACAGGAATAAATTTTATTTTAAAATTTAAAGCTTAATAATAAAAATGATAGTTTTATTGTATTTTTTATCAAATCAATGCAGGCTTGTGGATAAGAGACTTCTGTCAAAAACATGAAGATCTATTAAAGACCCCATACTTTTGAATTATGTTTATTTAATCTTTATCCAGTAATCACAAACAACTGCAAAAGTCTCGGAAACACTAAGATGCTAGCTGGGCTGAGAATATTCTGCTTTTGAATGAAGGTTTTGTTGCAGTTGCTATAAGGAGGTGTTCACCTACGTGCATTTTGCACTTCTATAAGCACGTATCACCACTGGAGCCCCTGTTCTGACATGCTTGTTGTTTTTGTCGCTCCGTGTGCTGATATCCCTTTGTATCGCATGAACAGTTCTACACAACATGGCTCTCAGATCACAAATACTAGAGCAGTGATGATAACGTAATCTGTTTGTTCATGAGCGAGAGAGATCCAGCTAAACGCCCTAAATCAGGCCAATGCATCACACCCCATGAGTGCACTAACACAGCTGGACACTGCACTCTGAAGACCCTCTGTTTGTGTTTGTGTGCGTGCGTGTGTGCATGCTCTTCTCTTGCTATGCTGATCTGTGTTTAAACTTCAGGATTATCTAGTTAAGCCGAAGTGGAACTCTCGTTTGGTGCTTCCTGCGTTACAGCTAAAGTCATCCAGTGCATGTGACACGTATTTTGTGTTTTGTCCTAATATACAGTACATAAATAGCAATGGAGGATTGGTAGATTATCATTTCATTTGTTTTGACCTATTTCTTAGCTGAACAGGATGTCAGTACCAGTATAGATGGATTTTAACACTGAAATTTGGAAATTGGAACAGTGATTGATCATGTGATGGCAGACATGGGAGAAATGACCATGTGGCTTTGCATCCATCACCTGTCTCTACATGAAAACACCTCCACACTTCTCGTTTCTGGCGGTCTAGTTTGATATATGTGGCAAAGGGGATGCTGTGTGCAGGCTGAGAGTAGTTTTCAATCACATTGTAGCTCGAACCCGTTGACTGGACGTAGTTAGACCTCTCTGATCACGTTTCCGTTTAGAGAAGGTCATCAAGAGATGCTATTAGTCAGTTGTCTCACTATAGGACCAATGGCAAATTAATGTATGTCTTTTTACAGTTAAAGCTTGTTTATTTATTTGTGTGTTTGTGTATGTATACCAGCACAAACTAAATTTGTATGTTAATATTTAGTCCGTTTTATTATTTAAAATTATTAGTTATTATTTAAAAAAAACCTTACATTAATGTAATTTTTCCTAATCTGTGATTTAAAGGAGAAGTCCACTTCCAGAACAACAATTTACAGATAATGTACTCACCCCCTTGTTCTCCAAGATGTTCATGTCTTACTTTCTTCAGTCGTAAAGAAATTTTCTCCATATAATGTACTTCTGTCGTCCTCTGAGTTTGAACTTCCAAAATGCAGTTTAAATGCAGCTTCAAATGATTCCAGATGCAGTTGTAAACAGTCCCAGCCGAGGAAGAAGTGTCTAGCTAAACGATCGGTTATTTTCATTAAAAAATATATAATTTAAATACTTTTAAATCTCAGATGCTCATGTTGTCTTGCTCTGCCTGAACTCTGTGTATTCTGGCTCAAGACAGTTAGGGTATGTCAAAAAACTCCAATCATAATTTCTCCCTAAACTTCAAAAATCATTTCAAAATCATCCTACATCACCGCAGAAGTTCCAACCCAGTCTTTGCAAAGTGAACATGCAAAGATGATCAAACACCCTTAACAAAAAAGGTAAAAGCAATATAGGACGATTTTGAAGTTAAGGGAAAAAATAGGATTTTTTCGACATACCCAAACTGTCTTGAGCCAGAATACACAGAGTTCAGGGAGAGCAAGACAAGACAAGCATTTGAGATTTAAAAAGTATTTTTTTTTTTAATGAAAATAACCAATCGTTTTGCTAGATAAGACCCTTCTTCCTCAGCTGGGATTGTTTACAACCGCATTTGGGATTGTTTGAAGCCGCATTTAAACTACATTTTGGAAGTTCAAAGTCAGGGTGCCACATTAGTTCATTATATGGAGAAAAATCCTGAAATGTTTTCCTCAAAAAACATAATTTCTTTACGACTGAAGAAAGAAAGACATGAACATCTTGGATGGCAAGGGGGTGAGTACATATCTGTAAACTGTTGTTCTGGAAGTGGGCTTCTCCTTTAATCTCAATTAGATTAGTTCAGAATTGGTATTTTTTTATTTATTTTTTTAATTATTATTTTTTTTAAATAACTGTTCAAAATAAAAAGTAAAAATCAGTAAAAACTGATAGATTACTATTTAAAATAATCATTTTCTGTATTTTAAAAGATTTACCTTTTTGATGGCAGTGCTAAATTTTTAGCAGCCATCACTCCACTCACATTTCTTTTTATCAGTGTTGAAAAAAAGGTTGTTCTGCCTTTTTTTTTCTTTAATTAATAGAAAGTTCATATGAGCAGCATTTCTATGAAATGGAAATATTTTGTAACATGTGAAATGTCTTTACTGTCACTTTGTATTAATTTAATGCATCCTGGCTGAGTAAAAATATAAATAATTTCTTTTAAAAAAGCTTATTTTTTAATTACATTGAGAAAACCCTAACACATGTGTTAGTGCATTTATATATGCATCTATGTTAATATCTATGTTAATATCGTAATTGTTGTTTAAATCATATGCGATATAACGTTATAGAATATATCGCAAAAAAACAAACAAACAACAACACACCTAGAGATTGCATACATGCATGTGTATGTGGATTTGGAGTTCACAGATTCACTACATGATTTAGTCTATTAAATTACATTTAAAATTCCCCCAAAATTCAAGATATTAGTTTCAAACAAAGCCACAGCAAAACTGTTTTGCATCTCTGAGAAACACATGACAGTGTTTCGGTACTGAATCAATCAACCGTTTGAATGAATCAGTTGAATCAATGACTCAATGACTATCTACAGGCGATTAGTATTCAGTGAGTATTCAGTGTTTTTTTATGCAATTGTAACTGCAGGTTAACTGCATTCATGTCCTGCATGAAACAGTCTGTGTAAATGCATCTAAATGCCACTTCAGATGCAGATTTTGTGCCACAAATTTTGTTGATACTGTTTTCATTTGATTGATAACAGCCCTATAGTGTCTTACTACTTAAATGTATTGATTAAATGAAAGAATTTGACACAAAAGATGATGCATTTAATTAGGTTAGAAAAAAGGCCTTATAAAGTTAAAAAAATGCCCATAAAAGATAAAAATCAATTTAAACATATTGGAAAAGTTCATTTCTGTTACTCCTGCAAACTAATCACTGCATAGAAATTGAAGCATATCAAAAGCTTTGAGAGTCAGCTGTCCACGGCAGTCCTAAACCTGCTGAAGTACCAGCACAATAACACATTCAGCAAAATCGACAAAGTTGTAGAAAATATTAAGATACAAGATTATTGCACACCTCTAGCCCTCTGTAGTCTGGTGATCTTGGATGCTTCCTTGAGTCGCTGTCTCTGTGGTGTTCAACTCTTTTAAGGCTGTTGTTGTTGACTTTTTCTTCTTGTGCATTATTGACGGTGGTGTGGTAGCTCTATGTATAGTTTCTGTGGCCTGAATTATTGAGAGCCGTAAAGTGGGACAAGAGCAGAGGCACTGAACGCCATTGCAGGACCTCTTTAAGCAGCACATAACACATCTGCGGACCAATCATTATTTATCATCTTTAACATTAGATAAGCAAAATGCCAACTGTGTAGAGTAAATTGCAGTCACTTGCAGTCGCAATTGCAGTGCGGTATGTGATACCATTAACTGTTACACTGTTTTCCAAAGGGCAAAATGGCCAGTATACTGTAGTTATTTATCTTCATTCAGCTCTATTTTTAAATCCTCATGACTAGTCCTTTTGTTTCACCAAAGGGCATTTTTCATCTGGTAATTCGATATACCGCAAATCGAATTAGGAATGTTTGATGAGTAGTTTAATTGAAGTTTACATTTATCACTCTTGCTATTTTTTTCAGTTCTCACTAAGGTGAATTGCCATCATTCATAAGGACAACCGTAATTATTCCATTGTGCTTATTAACACACAATTAGCCTTAGCGTTGATGGGGTTTTGAAATACGCCACACTGTATTAATCATGTTTTGCCTGAATTGCAATGCTTTTCACATGCATTTCTGAGGTAATAAGTCTGTTTGGATCACAAAAACATCTGCGCAACACAATGTTAAACACGTCTCAAAAGGCCCTCACCGGCTAGAAAAGTATTAGAGAAGTCTGACGTGGTGCTTTAAGTTACATAAAGTTGTTTAAACCTAAGCACTTTCTTGATCTTCTATTAGCCTGCACCTTACCTGCCCTGAAATGCTGATGTGTTGAAAACAGACACTTCTGTGTAGCAAGTCCTTTTCCAACTCTGCAGAGGCATGAAGATGCTTGAAGCAGAAAGTCTGCCCCAGTTTGGCTTCACAATAAGCCCTTAAGATGTTTGTGTTCGTGCTCTCTTTACCAAACACCGCATAGCTGGTCTGCCCTACGCCACATACACACTTTTCATATTAAATGTGGATTTAGACACAGCATCTTATCTCTTTCTTGCATCTTTAGCCTTGAAAACAGCGTTCCTGTTCCATTCTGTACCATGACATGTACAGTACCAGTTTTAATGTGCGCACATAAATAATTTTTTATCCCCTAATGTTGATTGAGAGCTGTGTGTGCAGTTGATTACGTAATGCCATCACCTCTGTGCTCAGCTGGGCCACGTGAGCACTGGCTGGCTGAAAGAGGCCGGTCGTGCTCTGCATCAGTGAATTTGCAAGCACTTCCAAACAGATAACACTGGAAAACCGGGCAACAGCCACTTCAGCCGATTGTGTCTAAAGAGTGAATTAATGAACTCATCAACAAAGAGTCTGTGTGCCTGTTGAAGCGCTTTTTCAAAAAGATTTATTCAAATTTGTTACGTTTTGTCCAGCTAGGGTTTTAACTGAGTACTTGCTGTTTTGCAGTGTTCGTTGAGAATATCTATGTACTTTGAACATTTATATCTTCTGTATATTAATGCTCTGGTTGGCTCTGTTGACTATCTTTCCTCTCTTCAGCTTCATACAGTCTAATTCTCATTAGCTCTAGAACTGAGATGAAGAGATGTGTTAGTCTAGGGCCCAGTGATTTCCACAATGCAGAAAACGCGGACGGAATCCAGTCATAAATATGGAATTTATTGTATAATGGGAAATGTCACGGAATTTGCCAGATTTTAAATGAATAAAAAATAGGTCAGTGCACTTAAATTAAAATGCAATATGGACTAGTGTCTGTGAATATTACATGAATCTCTGTGTGAATAAATGGCGCAGATACGTGGTTTCATTCACTACATACATTCTAAAGCATGTGACCCTTGTGGTGTTTTCAGCCTCTTATGGCAAGCCAAAGTATTCATACTGTATACAACTGGACAGGTGTCAGATTGCACAGTGACTTGTCAAAAGGGTGTGATTTGACAGCAAAACGTACGTCCTCAATGTGAGATTTGCCATAAAAACACACATTCTTAATGTGCGCGTTTTTGTATCGAAATGCACGTCCTCGACTTGTAATTGGCATAAAAACACATTCTTGACATGTGTTTTGGGTTCACAGAAAACCTGTGACGGAATGTGCATTTTTTTTGTATGAAAAAAAATGCTCATGAAGTGACTCTCAGAACAGTTCTAGAGATTAGCCTTAAAATCATGCATATTTAACGTGTGCTTTGGGGTTAGGAAAAATGTTTACCTATAAACAAAAATATGAAAAATATTGGTTAATTTTCATTTCTTAAAAAAAATAAATAAAAAATCTAACATTTTCTCATTTCTTTTTATTTCTTTTTAAGTAGAAAACCATATTACCAGTACACTGTCACCGAAAATTAAACAATGTTCATACTGCTTTCATAAAGTTACTTTACTTTTTCATACTGCCATCAAGTGTTTAATCAAACTTAAGACATTCAAAAAAATAAATATTCCCAGCCCAATTATTGGACAGCATTATATTGTAGACTGATTGGAGATTAATCATAATAAACATGCTGCTACAATAAAAACTATAACATTGAAATATATTCTTATATATATATTTGTATTCTTATTATCCCTACTGCAATAAAACTTTAAATCTCAGGACTGTGGTGACAATATATTATCTTCTATAATGGTAAAACATATAGTTTTTATGACATATGTTGTTACTCCGAAAAAATAAGGAGTTTAAACAACGTAACATCTCAACATACAGTAATTGAGTGGAAAAAACAATACGTATGCAACAGCAATGCATCACCGTATTCGACGCCCATTTTTATTATGATAAACACATCAAAAACGCACATTTTTAACTATATACTGTTTTAAATATATAGAAATTGTCTTTTTTGTTTTTGTTTTTTTTTTTTTATATAAAGAATCTCTGTGTGAATGAATGGTGCAGACACACGGATTCATTTACTACACGCATTCTTAACATGCATTTTGGCTTCACAAAAAACGTGACGGAATGTGCATTTTTTTTTGTATGAAAACGCGTGTTTTTTATATGAGTCTCTGATGAATGAATGGAGCAGAATTACTACACACATAGTGAAGCACATGACGCTCACGGTGTTTCCTGCCTCTTATGGCAAGCCAAAGTATTTATATACGGCTGGACAAGTGTCAGATTGCACACTGACTCATCAAAAGTGTGTGATTTGACAGCAAAAAGTGCATCCTCAGTGTGTAATTTGCCATTAAAACACACATTCTTAATGTGTGCGTTTTTTGTATCAAAACATACGGCCTCGACTTGTTGTTGCCATAAAAACACACATTCTTATGGTGCGTTTTGTGTTCTCAGAAAACCTGTGTCCTTGATGTGTGATTTGCTGTATAAACGCGCTCTTGGCGCACATTTCGGAGTCATCGAAAACGTACGTTTTTGATGTGTTTATCATAATAAAAATGGCGTAGAATATGGTGATGCATTGCTGTTGCATACATATTATTTTTTCCACTCAATTACTGTATGGTGAGATGATATGTTGTTTAAGTACCTATTTTTTCAGAGTAACGACATAAAAACAACATAAAAACTGTCATAAAAACTATATGTTTTACCATTATAGAAGATAATATATTGTCACCACAGTCCTGAGATTCAGCACACTGCTGAAGTTTTATTGCAGTAGGGATAATAAGAATACATTGTTTTAAATATATTTTAATGTTATTGTTTTTATTGTAGCAGCATGTTTATTATGATTAATCTCTAATCAGTCTACAATATAATGCTGTCCAATAATTGCACTTGAAACCGGAGGATATGAATCGTTTTTTGAATAATCGAGTCTGGGCTGGGAATATTTATTTTTTTAATGACTTAAGCTTGATTAAAGGAACACTCCACTTTTTTTGCTAATAGCGTAGCATAGATCATTAAATCAGATTAGACTATTAGCATCTCACTCGATCTAACGGTCTAATCTGTTTCAATGATCTATGCTAAGCTATTAGCAAAAAAAAGTGGACTGTTCCTTTAAACACTTGATGGCAGTATGAGAAAGTAAAGTAACTTTATGAAAGTAGTATGAACATTGTTTAATTTTCGGTGACAGTGTACTGGTAATATGGTTTTCTACTTAAAAAGAAATAAAGAGAAATGAAAAAAAATGTTTGTTTTTGTTTTTTTAAGAAATGAAAATTAACCAATGTTTTTCATATTTCTGTTCATAGGTAAACATTTTCCCTGAACCCAAAGCACACGTTAAATACACATGATTTTAAGGCTAATGTCATGTCAAAGACACGTGTTTTACTGCCAAATCACATTCCTTTGACTGGTCAGTGTGCAGTCAGATGTCCGACCAGGTATATGTGAATAATTTGGCTTGCCATAGCCTCTGCTGCCTCAATGTATGAGTACATAAACACATGAACATAATCTCTAGAACTGTTCTGAGAGTCACTTCATGAGCATTTTACCATTTCTGTCAATATATCATATACAAACAAAAACTTAAAGGTCTTAACAGCAACCTGACAAAATAAACATTTCTGTTTAACTTGAGAAACTGTGACAGAAACATATTAATTGTAATGATAGCACTACTACTACTAATAAAATTATTGTTAAAACATACATTTTTAAGAAATATTTAACAGAATTTATTCACTAGAAAAAATGGAAATGCACAACACACTACTTTTTGAAAGAAGAATCAAATAATAATAAATTATTTTTTTTTATTAAATCAGTTAATTAGAGATGCTTTTGATTATTAAAAATTAATGAAACCTTTCAAATGAAATCAATAAAATTCACAGGGCCTTAAAAATGTATTTTTAATAAACTTTTAATAAATTGGTGTCAAGACTTGATTTTTTTTTTTTTTTTAATTTAACCATTAAAACAGAGTCTAGAAAAATTTAAATGTTAGTGGAGGGTGGGAATGGGGGCAGAATCCAGAAAAATTAAAATGGAAAAAACTAATTAAAAAAAAAAAAAATGAAAACAGAATTTGGGAAAAAACGGATTTTATAGGGCCCTAGTGTTAGTCCAGCAACCCACTGCCTTTGATGCAGCACTGCCACTTCAGTTCTCTTTGATGTCAGTAATAAATAAACCCATTTTAGGTGGAAATATTTAAGGGTTTAAAGTTTATGTGTTTCAGCTCTCACTGTCTTATTCCACACCACAGATATCACCATGATATTACAATCTGTGTGTATATATATATCACTGTACAATGATACCACCGCAGTGCTGTCTTGTATTGATTACTTCCTGAAAGAACAAAGTAACTACTACCCAACACTATCAGGCAATCTTAAATTACTCTGAACCATATTCAGTTTCAGTGTGAAGTCACCAAATACTCCAAAGCCTCATAAAGACAAAATGACTCATCATTTCCTGATGTAATCTTTGATCTTCAGTGATAATGAATCAAGGTACCCAAATCAAATTTCGGATGTGCTGTTTTTAATTTTATCTCTGCAGAAGTTCATAGACACCCACATCCATAGAGCTAATATCATACTGTCAGACAGAGTACTGATGAACTTGTGGATGTCTGATGTTCATCTAAAATAAATCTGCATATCATTTGCATATTGATGAATGCAGTCATATTTATTATTATACCACCTAGCTGGAGCATGCAATGTTTTAACAATGATAGATTCTAGATTCTTTAGCATTACAGAGCTCAGAATATCAACGTAATATTCATGATCATTTAATAGAAACTGAAATCTGCATTATGCAAGAGCTGTCTTCACGCTTATGACTCGTAGTTTAGCAATGTCATCCTAGTTGAAAATTGCAGTCATCTTTCTGAGTGTATGTGTCTCAGAGGACAGCCTCTTTATGACTCACTTTCGGAAATGGCCAATATTGCTCTTTGTCATCCAGGGAGACATTAAACTTAGCTTTTGCTCATTTACGTTCTGTTTGCTTTTTATTTCCGACCATTAAACTGTCATATTTTGAGATAACGCTGCAATTATCTCTTTTAATCTCTTTAATGTTTGTCTGCCATGCCGTGATAGACCACATCAGTAGATAATAGCTCCAGCTAGATGGCACATTTCTGTTGCTGAGCCCACCGTGTCATTCATTACAAAACACCTTGTGTGGGAGATGCCCGCAGTGTGTACTTAGCCCAATAAAGCCTACTGTATCATATTTGGTATGCAAAGGCTTCTTAATGATCAACATGATCAAAACTTCACTGAGGAGAAATAACTTTTGTACACAGTCCACCACATGCCTTCTATCATCTGTTTGATAGTTTTTAGCAAGAAACAAAATGTTTAGTATGAACTCAAGCTGACTTTGTATCTCAAACCTCAGTGGCAAAGCTTTTAATGAGGTTTTTTTCCTATTTGCCGTGTGCTTTCCAACACATCCCTCTGGTTCTCCGGTCCCTCTGTGATTGAGGCTGTAGCTCTCAAGGCGGGAGATGTATTAATGTAATTAGAGGCAGTGCGCAGTAAGCAGGGACAGCCTCAATCTCTGCTGCCAATCGATCTTTAGTCGCCGGCTGCATCTCCCCGGGGATTTGTGTAGTAGGCCATCTCTGAATGCTAATGCGTCTGTGATAAGCCTCACGGCCTCCAGCTGAATGAGTTTGTGTTGTGCGCTAGCCCACCTTTCATTACTTGTTAAACGTTGTGTGCCTCTAGTGGCACCAAACAGAATTACAAAAATAATGGCTTGTTTTCAATTAGGGGTCCTAAACGCAGGTCTGCCATTGGTCAGATAAACAGAAAGTCTTGCCACTTGGTTGAGCAAGTGTTGCTTTGATGAACTGTGGGACTAAGGCAAATGATGTAGGCTCAAGTGCTTTATGAAACTAGTCCCTAATGCTTTCCTCAGGAACTTTGTCACTGAATAAATAAAAATAGACAATAGAAAAAAATAAAAGACATTTAGTTGTGCAGGCAAAACATCTGTTGAATATCGAATGCAATATAAGCTGTTCAAGCTTCAAGCTACTCTATTGAAAATGCTCAGCTAGGACTGAGACATGTTTTTAAATTTTTTTGAAGGTTTATTTTATTTTATTTTATTTCTATTATTATTATTTTTTTTTTAAATAAGTCTTATGTACAATGGCGTTTTAGTGTTGCGTTAAGGAAAAAAAATGACAAGATTAAAGATGTAATATTTTGAGAACTAACTCGAAATATTTCGAGAATAAAGTTGAAATTATAAGAATAAATTCGAAATGTTTCTAGAATAAAGTAGAAATTACAAGAATAAAGTAGAAATTACAAGAATGAAGTAGAAATTACAAGAATAAAATCAATGTTTTGAGAATGAAGTAGAAACTACGAGGATAAAGTCAAAATTATGAGAATAAATTTAGAATGTTTCAAGAATAAAGTCAAAATTTTCTGAGAATAAAGTAGAAATTATGAGAATAAAGTTGAAATGTTTTTAATATTTTGACTGTTCTCAAAATATTTAGACTTTATTCTCATAATTTCGACTTTATTGTCGTAATTTTGACTTTATTCTCGAAAAAATGTATTTTATTCTCATAATTTTGACTTTATTCTCATAATTCTGACTTTATTCTCGAAATATTTTAACTTTATTCTTGTAATTTTTACTGTATTCTCAAAATATATTGACTTTATTCTCTTAATATTTTGACTTTGTTCTCGTAATTTCGACTTTGTTCTCGAAATATTGCGACTTTAATCTTGTAATCTTAGATTTATTTTTTAACATGGCACCAAAATGGCAGCTTACTTATGATCACCATAGCTGCATTTATTCGATTAAATATTGTAAAAACATTTAAAATGTGAAATATTAAATATTACTGTATTATCACAGAATGTTTAGAAATGGTTAGATATTGTATTACATATTAAAAAATAATTTATTCCTATGGTGACAAACATTATTATTATTATTATTATTATTATTATTATTATTGTCAATAACTATGTTTTCATTCCCCTGTTTCAATGCACATTTTGAAGTATTGTATCAAAAGTAATGATGTGTGTGATGGAAATGCCACATTTTGGAAAACAAATCCTCTTCAATTTTGTGATAATTTGTTCTCTTTGACTCGTTGGATGGAAACGGTGCTCATTCGCAAATGTTTCATGTGACATTCCAAGTTTGTTAAATTCGCAACGTTGGTTTGTAACTGTTTCATCATGGTGATGAAACAGTTGTTCTGCTTAATATTTAACCAATTTAACCATAATACAGATACAGTTTTTTTTCTTTCAAATCAGGATTATATGATGAACAGAAAATTCAAATGAACATAATTTATTGAAATAAAGACATCTTTTGTAACATCACAAATGTCACTTTTATCTGAATTTGGTTCATATGGTTAATATTTGAGGTCATATAAGGACAACATTGTCACTGGTCCACTCAAACTGACTGCTTATTCACCCATGAAAATACTAATAGTTTTTGATTATAAAAAACAATTGTGTCTGCATATCATCACATTTCTTATAGCTTGAAAAATGTATTTATCAGGTTTTGTGTTGCACAGTAGTTCACATGATTTATTCTTGCCTCCAGCACCACAGATATCATTATTCCCCATAAAGGTAAAATATACCTTAAGTGTGCAGTTATTGCACAGTGAATTGTGCAGCTGTACATTATGCTGTGTAAAATGAGCTAATATTTTCTAATAAAGGCTAATGAATGGGTTACACTTCACAACACTCAATGAAATTACAGAGAAGGTACAGAACAGACGCCCACCCACCGTCATTTCTGGCCTCGCTTCTGTGTGGGAGAAATGAATTGACTGTGTGTTGTCATCAAAAACCAGCTAAATAGCACCAGAGAGAAACTGGGAGAGACATAAACAATTTCAACATTCATGTCATACAAACTTTTTTTTCCAGCAATGATCATACTAAATGATGTCATGTTTTTTCATCATTCATCTAATCAATCTGTGTGTGTGTGTGTGTGTGTGTGTGTGTGAGAGAGAGAGTGTACTGTACAGTAATTGTTCCATTACAGTGGGTGTTGCTGTCGATTGTCATTTTGAACTTGTGTTTCTCATCATGGCATCTGTGAGCTCAGTGGTGCCCATCATGCTCTGCTGTATCCCTTAATAAAATCTAGGCCAGTTCACGCATCTCCAATCCACTCTGATCTTTATCTCTTTCTCTTTCTGTTTTCCTTTCCGTCCATCTCTCTCGCCCTCCCTTTCTCTCTTTTCACAGGCAAGTCCTGCCCCAATTATTGTCAACACGGACACTTTGGAATCTGTACCATACGTGAGTTTTGATTTTTCGTTTATTTATTGCATGTTCATGACATTATGCACTGCTGTGACATTGCAGATCACCCACTTGATCAGATCAATGCACACGCAGAGTGAGTGGCGAATGAGTTTGACATCCTTTTTTTGCTCTTCATAAATTTAGTGTCATTTATCACTCTCCACGCTGCGCAAATACGATCAAAGTATTCAATGATTGATGGCTTTTCATAAATCACCCAGATAAGGAGGCCAGTGATTATCGGCGGGTTTAGATTAGCACAGACTTTTCTTTAATGGGTTTGAAATATTAATGTGTGGAGTCAAATGTTTTCAGTGGGCTGTGTGGGAGAGATTTGATGAATGGTTTAAAACAGGCCTTGGATCAAATCAACAAACCAGTTAATGTGATCGATCCCCCAAAATGAAAATTTTGTCAATAATTACTCACCCTCATGACGTTCCAAACCCGTAAGACCTTTGTTCATCTTCAGAACGCAAATTAAGTTTTTGTTTTGTTTGTGCACAAAAGTATTCTTTTAGCTTCATAAAATTGTGGTTGAACCACTGATGTCATATGGACTATTTTAAAGCAGAAGTCCACTTCTGGAACAAAAATTGACTGATAATGTACTCACCCCCTTGTCATCCAAGATTTTCATGTCTTTCTTTCTTCAGCCGTAAAGCAATGATGTTTTTTGAGTTAAACATTTCACGTTTTTTCTCCATATAATGGACTGGTATGGTGCCCCGATTTTGAACTTCCAAAATGCAGTTTAAATGCAGCTTCAAACGATCCCAAATGCCGTTGTAAACAATCCCAGCTGAGGACGAAGGGTCTTATCTAGCAAAACAATCGGTTATTTTCATTAAAAAAATACAATTTAAATGCTTTTTAATCTCAAACGCTCATCTTGTCTTGCTCTCCCTAAACTTTGTGTATTCTGACTCAAGACAGTCGGGTACACTCTTAAAAATAAAGGTGCATCATGATGCCATAGAAGAACCTTTTTTGTTTAAATGGTTCCATAAAGAACCTTTAACATCTGAAGAACCTTTCTGTTTCACAAAAGGTTCTTTGTGGTGAAAGAAGGTTCTTCAGATTATAAAAAGGTAAGAAAGAGATGGTTCTTTATTTTTAAGAGTGTATATCGAAAAACTCCAATTGTATTTTCTCCCTCAACTTCAAAAATCATTTCAGAATCTTCCTACATCACTGCAAAAGTACCGACCCAGTCTTTGCAAAGTGAACATGCAAAGAAGATCAAACACCCTCAATTTTGAAGTTGAGGGAGAACATGAGATGGGAATTTTTCAACATACCCTGTCATGAACTGGAAAAAAAACAGTTCAGGCAGAGCGAGACAAGATGAGCGTTGGCATTAAAAATTATATAAATTGTATTATTTTTATGAAAATAGCTGTTTCGCTAGATAAGACCCTTCTTCCTCGGATGGGATCGTTTGATGCCGCATTTAAACTGCATTTTGGAAGTTCAAAATTGGGGCAGCATAACAGTCTATTTTATGGAGAAAAATCCTGAAATGTTTCCCTCAAAAACCATAATTTCTTTACGGCTGAAGAAAGACAGACATGAACATCTTGGATGACAAGGGGTGAATACATTATCTGTCAATTTTCGTTCTGGAAGTTCTGGAACTCAAGGACTTCTCCTTTAATTATGTCCTTACTACCTTTCTGGGCCTCAGTTGCGTTGCTGTTTACACAGGATCAGAAAGCTCTCGGATTTCATTAAAAATATCTTAATTTGTGTTCTGAAGATGAACGGAGGTCTTACGAGTTTGGAACGACATGAGGGTGAGAATTAATGACAGAATTTTCACTTTTGGGTGAACTGTCGCTTTAATTATGAGATTCAATTTCAGTTAATATTCTGCTTTAGAATGCTGCTGCCTGACCAGAGTGATAATAAGTAGGTAGATAAATGCAGAAGAAACTTCATGAGTTGGGCATATGAGAGAACAGGTAACTGAAGTGAATGAAAGAACACAGAGGGAGAGTTGAATCAGACACCAACACAAAGAGATCGAGAAGCACTCGGCATGAAGTGTATGGAGTTCACAGACGGAGACACACTAACAACACAGCTTGACCTTCAATCAGCTGTGGCAGGTTTTGTCTGACTCCTGCAAACTCCAAAATAATCGTCTGTGTGATTTCCTGTTTTTGCAATGATGTCATTTGACCATGTACAGAAAAGGCCAGCCATCTATGAACAACTCAGAATATATTTTTTGTTCTGCTTCAGCTTGTTTGTTCAGCCCATAAGTAAGATAAATCACGAATATCATCACTTTAACAACTCAGTTGTTTCTCCTAAATATCAGTGATATTAAATAAGGATTAAAAGGTGTCTTCCTTTGTTACATCAGGGGAAATATCCCTCTATTGCTCTGTTTCATTAGAAGAATCTCCTCCGTTATACATGCCTCTTACGCACACCCTTCACGTTCACTGAGGATAATTTCATTTGATTCTTGTTCCTCTGCCCGCATCTCGGTAATGAAATATTAACATCAGGTTTATCCAGATGACTGTGGATGCGCCGTGTTTTAGTCAAAGCGCTGTACTTCTATCAGCAACGCAAGATCGACCATGACATCCACAATCCAGCAACACGTCTAATGCTGTTAAGAGGGTTTAATTGCTTTTCCCCCTTCTTTTCCTGCTTTCCTCCTGTTTAAAGCCCACTGTGGACATGTGTTGGACTATGTGTGAGATCGCGATGATTATGAGCTGCTTTAAGCAGCAGTCTGTCTTTGATAGAACTTCTCCTAATAACCCTAATACAAGAGAACAAGCAAGAGAAGATGGAGTTCTGGGAAAAGAAAATGCTGATGGATTGCTCCAGTAAAGCAGGTGTTCACTCTGAGTTTAGCCTGTAAACACACACTGTGTGTGTGTGTGTGTGTGTGTGTGTGTGTGTGTGTGTGTGTGTGTGTGTGTGTGTGTGTGTGTGTGTGTGTGTGCTCCCAAAATGCAAATCTATAAAGTAGAACAAATTCACTTTTTTTGCTGAGAACTTGAGAAAAGTCATTACTATAATATTAATGTTTGATATGGCATCCTTGGGATTTATATGCTGCGTTTTAAATTGATTTACTTAATCTTCAGTCTATCTGAGTTTTGGAAGTTTTGTTTTCATACGGTTTAAGTTTAAGGGTGGACCATCACACAATTCACATACAAAATCATCACCTTGTAAAATAGTTACTGACTTGTCTTTGTGAAGATAAAAAAGACTTGACATGACCCCAGAGACGAAGGAGAGAGGTGCTGAAGTAAAGCCAGTGGGAAAGGACCAAATCAAACTCATTATGCATGTATTCATGCAGTACTTTTATCCTACACACACACACATTCACTCACCCAGCACGGTATCATCTGTTCACTTTATTAAAAGGAACTTTGGTCGCTTTAGTGCGGGTTTGCCGCAGGTTAAATGCTACGTGGGCTTTGTGCTGTTTTTAAAGGAATTGTCAAGGCTAGTGGAAAATCGAGCTTAAAAGACAGATTTTTCTTTGGAGTCATGAAAAAAAAAAGAGAAATGTCTCCATCTGTTGATGCTTCTGAAAGATGTTGAAGAAATGCAAGAGTTTGTGAAGCTGTCAGATGTTATAAGGTGCATAAAGGAATGCAGTAGACCTTAGTCAGAAAAAATGCCATGCTTAATTTAATGCTAGTAGGCTAGGCTGCAAAGCTGTCGAAATGAATTCTTTTTTCAAATAACTCAGGTTGTGAAAATATAACATAGGATATTGGTATAAAGATGTATAGTTATGTGTAAGGAACAGTTTGGTTTGAGCAAAATCTAAGGCAGTATTATATTAGACATAATACACTACCATAATACACAAATGTAAAACTTTGGGGTCAGTAAGTTTGTTTTTTTCTATTGAAGCCCATTCCTGCCACTTAATAAAAATATTTTTAAAAAAAAGGTAATTTGCGACCTTTTTATCTCACAATTCTGACTTTTTTCTCACAATTGCGAGTTTACATCTCGCTAATTCATTTTTTTCTCAGAATTGCGAGATATAAACTTGCAATTCCGACTTATATCTGAGAAAAAAAAAAATCAGAATGGTGAGATATAAACTCTGAGAACATATTAGTCTTTTTTTTCCCCCCATCTCACAAGTCAGAGAAAAATATCAGATTTGTGAGAAAAAAGTCAGAATTGTGAGTTTGTATCACAATTCTGAGAAAAAAGTCAGAAATATGAGAAAAAAGTCAGAACTGTGTTTTTATCTTGCAATTTTGACTTTTTCTTGCAATTCTGATTTTATAGCTAGCAATTGCAAGTTTATATCTCACAATTCTGAGAAAAAAGTCAGAATTGTGAGAAAAAAGTCGGAATTGTGTTTTTATCACAATTGTGACTATTTTTCTCGCAACTGCGAGTTTATATTACAATTCTGAGAAATAAATCAGAATTGCAAGTTTGTGTCCTGCAGTTCTGAGAAAAAAAAACCCTGACTTGTGAGATAAAAAAGTCACAATAACTTTTTTTTTTTTTATTCAGTGGTGGAAACAGGCTTCCATATTTTTCTGCAAGAATATATTACATAGATAAAACATGACAGTGAACACATGTATAATGTTATAAAATAATTATATTTCAAATAAATGTTGCTCTTTTAAACTTTCTATTCATCAAAGAATACTGAAACCACTATTTCCACAAAAGTATTAAGCAGCACAACTGATAATAAACATTGATAATAATAAGAAATGCTCACTGAGCATTAAATCTGAGTAATGGCTGCTGAAAATTCAGTTTTGCCATGACAGGAATGAATTACATTCAGATCTTTTAAAACAGAGTTAAAAACAGTCATTTTAAATTATAAAAGAATATTTTACAATATTACTTTATTTACTGAATTTTTGATTAAATAAATTCAGTCTTGATGAACACTTCTTTGTTTTCTCAAAAAAAAAAAAAAAAAAAGTATTTAGTATTGCATTGTTAACTTAGCATATTAACATTAAACGCATGTCTAAAAAAGATATTTAGTGTAGTTCCATGATGCTGCTTTAGAAAGTGGCTGTCTATGTAGATAACAGATGAAAAGACATCCCACTCATTTTGGCACATAGTTAATATATTGCGATTTAAATATGCACAAACAATGAATATTTAATAGACACTACAATTTAAATGTCAACCCACTGTTGTCTAGTTTTAGACCTGGTGAGAAATCTGGTTAAGTACTGTTAATTATGAAGCCTCCTCTGTGCTCACTTTGCAACTGTAGTGGGAACAGAGCTCATAGAACGAGCGCTAAAGATAATCAAGGGGGGCGACAGGATTAATAAAGCATTACTGAGTCAGTGTAGCTGTTAAATAACATCCGCCTAGCTTCAGCAAAATGACCCTTTCTGCCTACTTTTAACAGCGCCTTTATTTCCATTAGCTGTCAGGAATAACAGTGGTTAGTTCATAGTGCTAATTAGTCCACGTGGGTGTGTATTGAGGAAACCGAGTCTTATTATGTCTCGGCCCGAGGGATATTTCGTGTTTAATCACTGCGATGGGCGTAAAAATATGCCATCCCATCAGCCAGAACTCTAAAGGGAAAGCTGCTGCTTGAAAGTGCCCAGTTCCTGCATTGTAGTCAAACAGTCGTCATGGAAACATGACCCGCTCTCTGTCGTTCGCACATCGTACATTCGCGAGTTTGTTTGGTGCCACATTTGTGGTGACTCACCAGTTTAATGTGAGCTTTTACACCCCGGATGCTGCATGGTGAACTCCCCTCCCACCGTCCCCTCTGCAGCTGCACTCTCCCCCGGTCCCCAGCGTCTCACATTTGCAACACCATGCGGCTCAGAATGCTAATGCCACTCAAAGCCCAGTAATTGGGTTATTTCTTCAGGGGAAAGATGGAAAGGCCATGTTTTTCTTGACCTGAAGAAAAGTTCTCCTAACTTAATGACCAAATGAAGTGCGTATGATTATCAGTGTCTTAAGTCAGTTGATAAGGGGTGCTGTTCTGTTCTGATGAGCACTGCTGTTGTTAATGATCTCATTTACTTCGTCTTATTGGTTTACTTACGCTCATCCATCAATTATCACATCCATCAGTTATCTCCCTGATTGTGTTCTTAGCCATATGCAGGGTGTTCTGAAGAGCCCTCGTGCACGCATGCTGACGAAACTGAGGAGAAGCGGCACGGCTTCTGACGCTCTGATTAGCTAGCGTCAAACAGAAGTACTTATGTGCACTGGGAATACATAACATTTTGACTCAGACAGTGGCCATATCAGATGTTGTATCTGGCCAATTTCATTATATTATTTGTGTAGTTTCTATATTGCAAGGTGTCTTTTGATTTATTTGATTTTGATTTTGGGTAAACTTGGGTAAAGTAAACTCATTGGGAATTTAAACTTGAGACATTTATCACTCTATAGTGATATTCACAGCACTGTATCTGTGAGCAGTCATATGAAATTGCAAAACATGTGTATAGTATTGTTTCATTTTGGATAACTGCATTTCTGATTTGTAATATTCAGTTCATTTTGATTATTTACTTTTTTGAATTTATTTTATTTTAGGGTTATGCATAAGTATCTTTGGGTTATAGTTTTCAGATCTATTTTTATTTTATGCATATAATCATTTTTTATTTTACTTTACATGTTAAAATTTAAAGATATATAATAATTATAATAATTGTGAACAATTGTGATTCTTTTCTCACAATTCAATTTTTTTTTCTCAAAAATTGTGATACAAACACAGTACTTTTTTCTCAGAACTGTGCGTTTTAAACTCGAAGTTTTTACTTTTTTTCTTAGAATTGTGTGATAGAAACTCATAGTTGCAAGTTATGAAGTCAGTATTGCATGATATAAAATCACAATTGTGAGGAAAAAAAACGTACAATTCTAAGAACATAATCTTTTTTACTCCTCAGAATTGGACTTTGTAACTTGTATTTGCGAGGAAAAAAGTCAGAATTGCGAGTTCATATCCCACTATGCTGACTTTATAACTCGCATTTGCGAGTTTATATCTCACAATTCTGAAAAAGTCAGAATTACGAGAAAAAAAGTCAAAATTGTGAGATACAAACTCGCATTTGCAAGAAAAAAGTCAGAATTGCGAGATGCTTGCATTTGTGAGAAAAAAAGTCAGAATTGTGAGATACAAACTCGCATTTACAAGAAAAAAGAATTACGAGATATAAACTTACATTTGAGAGAAAAAAAGTCAGAATTGCAAGATACAAACTCGTATTTGAGAGAAAAAAAGTCAGAACTGCAAGATACTAATTCGCATTTGCGAGAAAAAGTCAGAATTGTGAGATGCTCGCATTTGCGAGGAAAAGTCAGAATTGCAAAAAAAAAGTCAGAATTGCGAGATACAAACTCGCATTCGTGAGAAAAAGTCAGAATTGCGAGATACTCACATTTGCGAGGAAAAGTCAGAATCGCGAGTTTATAACTCACAATTCAGTCTTTATAATTCGCAATTGCGAGTTTATATCTCACAATTCAGAGAAAAAGTCAGAATTGCAAAAAATTCAGTATTGCGAGAGACAAACTCGCATTTCCAAGAAAAAGTCAGAATTGCGAGATGCTTGCATTTGCGAGGAAAACTCAGAACTGCAAGTTTATATACCACTATTCTGACTTTATAATTGACAGTTGCGAGTTTATATCTCACAATTCAGAGAAAAAGTCAGAATTGCAAAAAAAGTCATAATTGCGATATACAAACTCGCATTCGCGAGAAAAGTCAGAATTGTGAGATAATCTCGCATTTGCAAGGAAAAAAGTCAGAATTGCAAGATTTTTTCCCGCATTTGCGAGAAAAAATCAGAATTGCGAGTTTATATCCTGCTATTTTGAACTCGTAATTGCGAATTTATATTTCACAATTGTGAGAAAAAAGTCAGAATTGTGTGATTAAAAACTCACAATTACCTTTTTTATTTTTTATTCACTGGAGGAAACAGGCTTTTATAGTTTTAGTGTTATACATATGCATGTCTATGTACCTTCTGTGTTTTGATAGAAGAGAACCACTAATTGTAATGTTTCGTTACAGTAATGTGTCCACTTTGTGCCCGATCCAAGACTCCAAATGTCCCCTTAAGTAATTCATCCTGGTTTTGACTGTGGACCAACTGACTAAATACGTTACCGAATTTCTCTGCATGGCTGAAGAACGTCAGCTAAAATTCAACAAATGAATTCATCTGAGAAATGCTGTGGAGTGAGATACTGCATTCAGCTCTGCGCTCTTGACATCTGTTTGGTCCTCATGTTTAAGAGCAGGTGTAGTCTAGAGGCTTCCAACTGATGCTGTAAATGAAAGGTCATGTCGCTCTGAGGAGAGCAGCGAGACTATTCAGCAATGTCTCCCTCTCTCTTTCTCTCTGTTGAACAGCTGAGGTGGCTGAGGCATAAATGAGCTTGTTCACTGGGTTTCAATTAGCCATGAATGACTGTTTCTCTTTCTCCAGCTGTCTGAAATACTCCCCTCAGTATAAAAAAAGTCAAAATGTGAAACATGCACACTCACTGTAAATGCCAAGGCTGCCTCATTATCGAGGCACTTTAACATAAAATGTCCTTGTTCGCAACATGCTTTGTGGACAGCACCTGTGAAATGATGCTGGTTACCACAGAAAATTAATAGTTTAATAGTTGTAAAACATCGTAAAAACACACAAATTGCGTTATTTAGAGTTATTTTAAATTGTAGTAATATTTCACAGTATTACTGGTTTGCTGTATTTTTGGTCAAATAAATGAATACAAAATTCTTACTGACTTTTGAACTATATATAAAATTATATGTAATAGTAAATAGTATGTAACTATAATATTGAACTAAAATAATTATTGATATTTTATAATTTTTTTTTTAGGGCTGTCAAACGATTAATCGCGATTAATCGCTTACAAAATAAAAGTTTGAGTTTGCCTAATATATGTGTGTGTACTGTGTGTGATTATTATGCATTTAAAAATACAAACACATTCATGTATATATTTAAGAAGTATTTACAAGTATATGTATTTATTATAATTTATATATCATTTATATTATATATAAATAAAAATATTTTATGCATAACATATTTCTCGTAAATATGTACATTAATTTGTGTGTATTAATACATACATAATATTTACACACAATCGTTTGACAGCTCTATTTTTTTTTTTGTTCATTTACAGATTCAGTGTACATTGTAGTTTATCTGAAGCAGCCAAAAGTGGAGCATGCTTCTATGCTCAAATTATAAACGTGAGAGCAGCCATGCTGCTTGAAAAGCTCTTTAGTATGTATTAGAGCGCCTTACGGCCATTACATTTGCTTCACTTATTAATGAATAATTAAGATGAACGTCTCCAATCAAGCACGAAGATGACCCTTATTTGAAATTGAACTTGAAATTGGATTAGTTGTCTTTCAATGTCATTTCTAGCAGTGCGTTGAGTATGAATTCATCTCCAAAAGGCTGCTTGAGCTAGCATGTCTGCCCCAGAGGCCTGGTCCCATTGTACAAGCAGGTAAATGATTATGGATTTTAGTGTCCGGACTTAGATTTAGACAATTATATCTAATGCGGTGAGCTGAATAGATATGAGGCTCAATGTCTGCTGAAGATGTATGAAAGCCCCGTGACTGTTTCATTCAAGGAGAATGAGATGAATGCTCATTTGACTTATCCTTTATCACATCGGTTTCAATTTAGTCCTTAAGCTCGCACAAAATGTTTTGAACTGTTATGAACCTCTTTCCACATCATTTGGCTGCTGCCGGTTTAGGATCTCATTGTAGCATCGCAGTTAGATATTTAATGTGACGGTTAAATGATTAATGCCCTATTTGAATTGCATCTCCAAACACATCTAATGGGATTTTATTTTTTTCTCTCCAATAGGTAAATGGGACAGAAATTGAATATGAATTTGAAGAGATTACATTAGAGCGGGTAAGTGTCTGTTTCTCTCTCTCTCTCATAGTACACTGCCATAAATACGTAGACTCAGAGTTGAGTTGAGCACGTCATGTTTTATGCCCGTCTGAGTTCTTCCGCATGATAATCCAATCATTCACAGCTTGGATTGTGAGTATGATCTTGAAACATAACCATAAAACGTGACCAGTAACAGAACGAGCTTTGCCTGTGATTAGGAATGACTTTAAATGTGAGATCATTTGATTTAATGATGATTGCTTTTTAGATTTGTCTAGTCATTGTGTGGAAAAGCTCTCGATTACATTTCCGTATATGGGCCAGTCTACAGAATTGGTGCATACTGCTGTCCCACAACCAAAAGAAAACACATTTAAAAAGCATTTAGGTATTCAAATCTTCAATGTTTATTAAGATCCTTCTATTATCTTTTGAAACCCATAACAATATTTAAAATATCAATAAGCTTAATAAATATAAAATCATCTTTTGTTTGGCTCTTTCATTTGGGAGGTGGCTATCCCGAATCCTAACCCCTAACTTTTAACTTATGAAAATTATATTGAAATAATTTTTGCATTTTATTCCATTGTTCTTTTTTTAAAATAGCTTTTTGATTTTGTAAAATTTTATATTTCTTGTTAAATTCTGAAACTTTATGTAAAAAAAATGTGTCCTTCTTTTTCACGTCACTACTGAAACAGTGTATGTTTTAGTCCATTGGCTGAAACTGAACTACACCCCTTCGTTTATGATCAGGAAATTTTTATGTGTTGTTCACTTTCATAGCTATGTGCTGAGTAGATAGGCCCTATCATTTTGAGGTAAATGTGTTCAAAAGTCGGAAAAATCTGTGTGTAACTTTAAGGAATGTCATTACCAAACAGTTTTTTTCCGCAATTAAGCACACTTTTTTGGGTGTTATTCCAGAACATTTAGTTTTTATATGTGTACAACTGTTCAGAACTGTGCTAGGTAACCATGTGCTGATTAGCATCTTTGAGCTAATAACCAGCTAAGGACCAGCTTAAACCAGCCTTAAAACATACCTACCAGCATATGCTGTTTTTTTCACCAAGGAACTGTTCAGAACTGTGCTAGGTAATCATTTGCTGATTAGCATCTTTGAGCTAGGTTTAAAGGTATCTAAAATTGTCGCTACCAAAATATTTGGTGAAGTTTTGGTATTGACATAATTGTTTTTTGGGGGGTGTTATTCCATAAAATTTAGTTTTTATGCATGCACAACTGTTCAGAACTGTGCTAGCTAACCATGTGCTGATTAGCATCTTTGAGCTGGGCTCAAAAGTATCTAAAATTGTCGCAATCGTAACAGTCACATCCAAAACATTTGGTGAAGTTTCGGTATTGACATAATTGTTTTTTTTTTGGGTGTTATTCCATAAAATTGTGTTTTTATGTGTGTACAACTGTTCAAAACTGTGCTGGCTAACCATCTGCTGATTGGCATCTTTGAGCTAGGTTTAAAATTATCTGAAATTGTCACTACCGAAACAGCCACTACTAAAACATTTGGTAAAGTTTTGGTAGTGACATCATTATTTTTTTGGGTGTTATTCCTTAAAACTTAGTTTTTATGTGTGTACAACTGTTGACTGTGCTAGCTAACCATGTGCTGATTAGCATCTTTGAGCTGAGCTCAAAAGTATCTAAAATTGTCATTACCAAAACAGTCAAGACAGAAATATTTGGTAACATTTTGGTAGTGACATCATTGTTTTTTTGGGGTGTTATTTCATAAAATTTAGTTTGTAAGTGTGTACAACTGTTCAGAACTGTGCTAGCTAACCTTGTGCTGCCCTGGTGAAAAAACCAGCATATGCTGGTAGGTATGTTTTGATGCTTGAATGCTGGTTAGGTAGGTTTTAATGCTGGTTTAAGCTGGTCCTTTGCTGGTTTTTGCTGGTCATGTTGCTGGTCAAGGACCAGCATAAACCAGCAAAGGACCAGCTTAAACCAGCATCAAAACCTACCTAACCAGCATCCCAGCATCAAAACATACCTAGCAGCAAATGCTGTTTTTTTCACCAGGGTGATTAGCATCTTTGAGCTGGGCTCAAAAGTATCAAAAGTTGTCACTACCGTAACAGTCCCGCCCAAAACATGGGAACACATAATCCTTTATTTGGGGGAAATTTTTAAGTATTTTAGTATGCTTTTGTAGTGTTTTAGTATGTGGGTTAAAATTCTGTAATGTAATAAAAATAAAGTATATTGAATTATCATCTAAGATTCTAAGAACTAATGAATCCTTAGCTTTGAAATCAGTTTGATCAACTTTTTGCCTTTTACAAAGAATTGGATTCAAAATACAGCAAATCTCATAAATTACACTTGAAATATTATTAAAACTGTAATTGTTATTTATTTTTACCTCTAAAAACTTGTTTACAAGGTAGATGAACAGTAAGCAAAATCTTAATAGGTCAGTGTAGCCTTTCTTATTAAATTATATATTACTGTGTTTCAGTAGTGACAAATATTCCAAAACTTTCTGAAAGTACAATATGATAATTAACTGCACAATTAGTAGAAATGTGTACCTTGGGTGTTATGCAATTTGCATACATAAAAAATTTGTGGAAAAAGACATTTTTACCCAAGATGTTTCCAACTCTGACTTTGCACCAATTCTGTACAATGGCCCATATACATATTTATGAATGCATTGTTATAAAAGTAAGAATACCTTTTAGAATGCTTTATGCAAATTTTTTAGAAAGTATTACTGAAGCTTCAGTTTAGACCAATATCACAGAACCCTCTTAATTGGGCCACTGTATGTGCTTTATTTGCAAGTGAAAGCCTGGGGTGCACAGTAGAGGCAGTGTGAGAGAGAGAAAGCGCGAGAGAGAACTAGACGGCTGCAGATGACATTCTGGCAGCTGCAATCGGATCCACATGACTAGACACAGAGCACGGACAATAGCAAAGGTCAACTAGACCAGAGGGAGCGCAGATTTGTCCGACCCTGGAGCCAGGAGGCTGAGAATGTATATTCAGGGGTTTCTGCAGACTCAACTGAGATTACAAGCTAGAAAATTGGATACATGCCGAGGCGATAACTCTGCTGCTAGGGGCTGATCTGTTAGTGTCACCCATTTCTCTCTCTTTCTTTCACTTAAAACCATCTCTCCACCCTGATGCTAAAGTTTAGGTTTTGCCTTTGCTGTTCTATAAAGCAGAGACAACCTCTCAGCATAGCCTGGGAACATCTCTAATCAGCAAAGATTAATTCTCCTCACAATCCACTTTATTTAAAGCCTAAAAGCCTGTGTATTATACCAAGGCAGCACCCTGGAGAGCCCCATCATAAACACGTCACTTCAAAATATTAGCCTGTTAGTCTATTTATGTCTCAGAGATGTTAAATGTGGCTCTGGCCCACGGTTGTGACAGGTTTTTATTTGTGAGTTTGCGCTGCTCCGAGGCGCACGCCGTGCCAAACTGTAAACACTGATGAGTCATGGGTAGCAAAGTGCGCCTCTTACAAAAATAATGTTACGCTTCTCTCTTTTCGTTCATTCTATTGTGGTTCTGTTATTCAGGCTCTTTTCACTGAGGCAAAGGTCTAAAGACCAATCCATCTCTCATGTATTTCTCTGTGTCTGTGTGTGTGTGTGTGTGTGTGTGTCTCCTCAGGGTAACTCAGGGTTGGGGTTTAGTATAGCAGGTGGTACAGATAACCCTCACATCGGCGATGATCCTGGGATCTTCATCACAAAGATCATCCCTGGAGGAGCGGCAGCTGAAGATGGCAGACTCAGGTGGGCCAGTGTTTCGTATCACACTTGTGGGCATGCATTTGTTGTTTTACATACAATTTTTAATGCTTTCATCAAAGATGTTCATCAAAGGTGCATTTACTTGATCAAAAAATACAGAAAAACAGTAATATTGTAAAATATAATTACAGTTTACAATAGTGGTTTTCTATTTGAATATATTTTAAAATATGATTTATTCCTGTCATGCAAAGCTGAATTTTTGTCAGCCATTACTCCAGTGTCACATGATCCTTCAGAAATCATTCAGAAATCATTCTAATATGCTGATTTATTACTTTTATTATCAGTGAAGAAAACAGTTGTGCTGCTTAATATTGTTTTGCAACCTGTGATTCTTTTTTCAGGATTCTTTGATGAATAAAACGTTTAAAAGAACAGCATTTATTCAAAATGGAAATCTTTTCTAACAATATAGGACTTTGCTATCACTTTTTATCAATTTAACACATCCTTGCTGAATAAATGTTAATTTCTTTCGAAAAAAGAAAGGATAAAAATGGACTGACCACAAACTTTTATGTGGTAGTTTATATTGTTACAAAAGATATCTATCTTAAATAAATGCAGTTCTTTTTAAATGTTTTGTTTATTAAAGAAAATATCACAAGTTCCAACAAAATATTAAGCAGCACAACTGTTTCCAACATTGATAATAAATCAGCATATTAGAATGATTTCTGAAGGAGCATGTGACACTGAAGACTGGAGTAATGATGCTGAAAATTCAGCATTGCATCACAGGAATAAATTAAATTTTTAAATATATTTACATAGAAACAATTCTTTTACATTAAAATAATATTTCACAATATTACTGTTTTTTCTGGATTTTTGATCAAATAAATGCAGCCTTGATAAGCATAAGAAACATCTTTTAAAAACATTAAAAGTCTTACTGATCCCAAACTTATACAAAAGCTAAAATGACTTTACATATTCTCTAAATACACACTCAGATTCTTATGCCAAAAATGTAATGCACACTTAAAAATAAAGGTTCTTTACTGGCATTTGGTTCCAAAAATAAATTTTGACATCGATAAAACCTTTCCATTATACAAAAAAAGTTCTTGGTGGAAAAAAAGGTTCTTTATAATATTAAAATGTCCTTTAAAAAAAAGTATTTCTTTTAAGAACTGTTCACTTTAAGATTTCTTGGGAAACCCAAAAATGTTCTACTATGGCATTGCTACAGAAAAAAACTCTTTAGGAATATTTATTTCTGAGTGTATGTAATGGAAATAATGATCTTATACTTTTTTTGACCTATTTTATGGAAGTGATGAGTTGATTTTAAAGGGATAGTTCACCCTATTACTCACCCTAATGTCGTTTCAAACCTAAAAGACAAATTAAGATATTTTTTGATGTAATCCGAGAGCTTGCAGAATCAGAAAACTCTCAGATTTAATCAAAAATATCTTAATTTGTGTTCCGAAGATGAACGAAGGTCTTACGGGTTTGGAACAACACAAAGGTGTGTAATTAATGTTAGAATTTTCATTTGTGGGTGAACTGTCGCTTTAAATATTTTGATGTATTGAAGGTTTGCCAGAGGAAGTAATACCGTGTTACTAAGATGGAGATAAATTCAGTAGATCACTAGGTAATTTTCTTTTTCGAAACATAATGATCTCGCTTATTGCTCTGGCTTCGTAGAGCAATCTCTTTCTCTCTTCCTCCCTTTTTCCTTCCCTCCCGTTTGCCTCTCGCTGCTGTAAATGATTGAAACTGGGCTGTTTATCACAGTCCTAATGTCTCTCTGGAGAGCTGAAGTACCTGAAGTTTTCTGCTGACTGCCACACACTCTGACCGCGAGGTACTTTAAAAAATTTACCATCTGCGAGGTCTTAGGTGACGTGTGTGGGTATAACGAATAGACCTGACCAAATCGCTTTCAGAGCGTGTCAATCTTCCACAGGGTAAAAACAAACAAGTATGCATTATACATTTTATGTAAATATACAAGATTTAAAGATTCTATTCTTAATTTTGTAAGAATTTAGTTTTAGATAAATGTTTTTGTGACAACTTACAGAAGGAATAGGTAATGAAAGCAATGAAATTAAAGGGATAGTTGACCTTAAATATTAAGATATCATCATTTTCTCACCCTCATGACTGTCTTTTATTTGTGGAACTTATTTTTATATTTTGACAATCAAAAGTTTTGATGTATATAATTATTTCTCTTTCCACAAATACCAAATTATCTGATACAGTCCACAAACATACTATACACTCTTGCTGTATGCAGACAATTATCTAATTTATTTCTATTTTTATGTCTCCCAAGGAATTGGGTAGAAAGTTGATTATTTAATAATATGGCAGAACTCAATTCAAGTCTCCTGATCTATGAAAGAGCATTCTTTGACCAATAAGATGTTCCTTTGGCTATTTCTGAAGAGGCTGAAGGCTGGATGTGTTTGAAATTCATGTCAGGGCTGATCAGGAGCTGATTGAGAGGGTTGTTTTATTAGAGAGAAACGTAATTAGATTGTGCTGGAGAGATAGCAGATCTTCCTGTGCTTTATATGCATGTGTGTACGGCACTCCAAACAGCAGCTGCATGTGTCAGCCCCGTCTGAGCCTTTCGCCCTGCTCTGCTCCATGACTTGGCTGTTTTCTTTTATCCTCTCATTCTCAATCAGGTCTGTCAGGACTTGGAGCATCACCAGTCCTCCTTTTGCTTGTTCTCTCTGGGCTTTAACGTTCAGTATTCTGCCTTATCCCTGCAAGCGTCTTTCTCTCTCTTTCTCTTTCCATTCCCCTTCCCGTCCACCCCATACTCTGCATTCGCTCTTTTAAAAGAATACGACACTTTGAACATTCGCCAAGAAGCTGTGATAGATTTATTGTGAGTTGGAGGTGAACAGCATTTAGAGAAGCAATTACATTGTGTATGGAGTTTTTTTTTTCCTGCTCTACCCTTGTTTGACTTTGGGAGTGTTGGAAGCGGAACAATCTCTGGATAAATCATGCAGGCTTTAAAGATTGGAGGAGCAAAAGAACAGGAAGTTGCATCAGAGATTCTATATTGGATATAATACTGGATCAGTGACACGAATAAGACATTTCTGGGCATGGTTAGGAGATATACACTACCAGTCAAAAGTTTTTAAACAGTAAGAAGTAGTTTAAAGAAGTCTCTTCTGCTCACCAAGCCTGCATTTATTTGATCCAAAGTACAGCAAAAACAGTAAAATTGTGAAATATTTTTACTATTTAAAATAACGCTTTTCTATTTGAATATATTTTAAAATGTAATTTATTCCTGCAATTTCAAAGATTTTTTAGCATCATTTCTCCAGTCACATGATCCTTCAGAAATCATTCTAATATTCTTATTTAATTATTATTGTGTTGAAAACAGCTGAGTAGATTTTTTTTCCAGGTTTCTTTGATGAACAGAAAGTTCAGAAGAACAGCATTTATCTGAAATGGAAAACTTTTGTAACATTATAAATGTCTTTATCCCCACTTTTGATCAATTTAAAGCATACTTACTAAATAAAACTATTCATTTCTATAATTTCTTTCCAAACAAAAAAAATACATAAATAAAATAAAATATACTGACTACAAGCTTTTGATTGGTAGTGTATAATGTTACAAAAGCTTTTTATTTCAGATAAATACTGATCTTTGGATCTTTCTATTTATCAAATAATCCCAAAAATGTACTCAACTGTTATAATAATAATAATAATAATAATATTTTTTTTCATGAACAGCATAACAGCATATTAGAATGATTTCTAAAGGATCATGTGACACTGAAGAGTAATAATGCTGAAAATTTGCCTTTGATCACAGAAATAAATTACATTTTAAAATGTATTCAAATAGAAAGCAGTTAGTTTAAATAGTAAAAATATTTTACATTTTTTTTTTACAGTTTTTGCTGTATTCTGGATCAAATAAATGCAGGCTTGGTTAGCAGAAGAGACTTATTTAAAAAACATTAAAAAGCTTACTGTTCAAAAACTTTTGACTGGTAGTGTATGATTAAATGATTAAAACATAAATGTGTCATACCCAATAAAAAAATAAAATAAAATTAATCATAATCAAGTAAATATGATTAATATTAAAAATGAATAAATCATATTAGATAATGTTTGAGTGTTGTTTTAGTATTTTTTATATACTATTTTTATTTATATACTTGTTTTTGTTATGCACTGTCATTTTATGAGTTTTTGCTGTTTTATCTCCAATATTTCTGTGCATGTTTTTGTCATTTTAATACGTCTACTTACACTTGGTAGGAAACATTTCTCATTTTTATTTTGTTTATTATTTATTTACTTACTTACTTACTTATTTTTATTTGAATTTCCTAAAGCAATTCTTATAGATTTAGTTAACAATAACAATACAATAACAGCAATTTTATGACTATATGTTTTAATACAAATTTTTTATACTTTCATATAAATGATTAAATGATTAAAACGTGTTATACACAATAAAAATAATAAAATTAGATAAACATAAAATAACTATATGTATTATTACAAAATATACATACACATACACTGGGGTCAGTAGATCACTATTTTAATTTACAATAATATTTCACAATATTACATTTTTTCTGTATTTTTTCAATCAAATAAACACAGAAAAGCAGAAAAGACTTCTTTATATATTAAGTAGTCTCTCTTTCTCTCTTTTTCTCTCATTCTCTCTTTCTCTCTATATACGTCATTATGAAATCTATGATATCTGTTTTTATTTAGATAACCACTATAGATTGCCATAGGCATCGTGTTAAACTGACTAAATTGAGTTGTTGAACACTTTTCAGCTATATATATATATATTGAATCAATTGCGTATATATTGCATATATGCGTGTATGTGTGTGTGTTCATGGTTTGGTTGAGTATGTGTGCGTTTGTTTGCTGGGTCTCAGCTGCTCTATGTAAGCATGCCCCAGGAGGCAGCTGTCCTTGGACCACAGGCTGCCGTGATCTGGAACGCTCTGCAGGAGGCTCAACCACGCACTGAGGACTCCAGAAAACTAACTCCTCGCTCTTATTTCTCTCCGCAGAGTAAATGACTGTATTTTGCGTGTGAACGACGCAGATGTCTCGGAGGTGTCTCACAGTAAGGCGGTGGAGGCTTTGAAAGCGGCCGGATCGATTGTGAGGCTCTATGTGCGCAGGAGGAGACCAATGCTGGAAACCGTCACCGAAATCAAACTCATAAAAGGACCAAAAGGTTTCGAATTTACAATTACCGTAAAACCCATCTGTTACTTGAGCTGCTTGTCACCTTTTGCATTAGGGAAGTGTCACGGTGGTTGGCTGCTCTGCAAAAAGTCATTTTTACTTTAGTTTTGTTTGTTCATAGTTTGGCACATTCCTAGTTTGCATCCAGTATTTTTGCTGCTATAAAAGAAAATAGGCTATTACTCATGTACACATTCATATCTAGGGTGCGGAGATAAATGGAAAACAAATCAAGATTTGAAACTCCACTGAGCCCGACTGGTTGTTGTTTGGGCGGAGCAATAAACACAACTATATCCTGAGAAAGACACCGCTTTGATGCATTATTCAGAGCACATAGAGGAAGAAAATAAATGTAAAAAAAAATGTGCATCACACATATATATATATATATATATATATACACACACACACACACAGAAGCACTTGCACAAATTTGGAGGATGAGCTTCGGGCACCGTAGACTCCTCAAATCCAAAACACCATTAACACACTCTACAGTACAACACTTGTTTTCTCCTCTAGGAAACAGAGGAACTTGATTATGCTTGGGGAAAGTGTATACTTGCTGTTCTGAGAGATTTTAGAGTACTGTTTATTACTAGTAGTCAGTTCTGGAAAAATTCAGCATTGCTTCTTTGTGAGGGAATGACATTAGTATGATAAATTAGTGGTAGTCTGTTGCCACTGCATCTCTGGGGACACAGCTAACACTTTTGATTTGTCCTTTATTAAAATCCCATAGGGCTCGGCTTCAGTATTGCAGGTGGTGTGGGAAACCAGCACATCCCAGGTGATAACAGCATTTATGTCACTAAAATCATTGATGGGGGAGCTGCACAAAAGGACGGACGGTTACAAGTTGGAGACAGACTGCTTATGGTATGGCTCATTGACCTCTTATTTTTTATTTTATTTTATTTTATTTTATTTTATTTTATTTGTTTTTTATGTCTTTTGTTTAATTTTAGTTTTTGTATTTTTCATTTCATTTTAGGGCTGTCAGAGTTAATGCATTCATTTAAGTTAACTAGAATCGAATCACACTAAATTTCTCAGCTAAAATACCATGTATCAGAACTAAAAATGAATTTGTGGCTTACTTATTTTATTTTATTTTATTATGTCTTTTCAGTTAGGTTTAGTTTTGTCTTTTTAATTTAATTTAGTTTTTTAGTTTTTGTATTTTTAATTTCATTTTAGGGCTGCCAGTGTTAATGCGTTAATTTAATTTAACTATAATGTAATCACTCTGAATTTCTCAGCTACAATACCATGTATCACAACTAAAATAAATTTCTGGCTTTATTTTATTTTATTTTATTTTATTTTATTTTATTTTATTTTATTTTAGAACTGTAAGTAATTTGTGGCTTTTTAAATTTTATTTCAGTTAGTTTTAGAGTGATGAAAATGTATTTGAATTTAGTCTCAGGTTTTCCCAGTTAGTATTTAGTGTTTTGTTGTTGTTGTTGTTTTTAATGTTTATTCATCGGTGTGTGGTATTTTCGATGTTTGATGTTAAAATACTTCTTGCTATCCCTGTATTCATTACTAAGTTTGTTTTCACCACAAAAGTGCCAAAATGTATCTCCAATTAGTTCAACCAGTGGCATGAGTTTGGGGCAAATTTTGATTGTTTCATACCATTTTGATGCTTCATACACAAAAAAAACAAAAAATCACTGTCCAAACGCATGGAAGCAGCCCTCGGAGATCTTTAGGAAATAAGCTGCATCCATAGTTGGCTGATTACATTCCTAAAGTTTCGCTCAAGTATCAGTGTCAAACTCCATTGCTTTTAATCCAAGGGGGTTGTTAAACGCTTTAAGACTGAGTTTGATTTAATTAACAAGATCAGTGCTGTGTGTAATCCACTGGGCAGGACACATTTGGCAGCTCTGATTCGCCATTGACCACTAGAGCGTAACTGTTTACGTAACCCTGGATTGCCCGCTTAACACATCTTGCTTGTTTTCTCTTTCGCCCAGGTGAATAACTACACTCTCGAAGAGGTGACCCATGAAGAAGCAGTGGCCATATTGAAGAACACGTCAGATGTGGTATACCTAAAGGTTGGGAAACCCACTAGTGTCTATCTCTCAGACCCCTATGGGCCGCCTGATATCACACACTGTGAGTGATTCTTATTGCATTCACCCTTCATTATGTAATACATATGCTTTCTTAAACCTTAGAAATTTGATAGTAAAATGACATTATGATTAACCAGTGTGTGTAACATAAACAACTCTCTCTTTGTCTTTCTACAGCATTCTCACCCGCTATGGAAAATCATATCTCTTCCCCTGGTAATAACGGCACTCTGGAATATAAGTCCAGTCTTCCGCCCATCTCCCCCGGCCGATATTCCCCCCTGCCCAAGCACTTGCTGGGGGAAGAGGACATTAACAGGTTGGATGGTTTTTCCTTCCTACGGTAATTCCCTCCCTTTCTACCAGACGCCACTGCCCACAGGTAGACTGTGTAGCCCCCTTCCCCCATGTGTCCCGTGGAAATCCGAAAGACAATCAAGCAGCGGCATCACACCTAGTGATGGGATTGTTTTGGGATTTACTGTCCCATCCTTTACTCCCTCCTGTCCTGTTAGTTCCGTACTGTTTTTATGTTCCTGGATTTTCAGTGGTCCGTGTTCGTTGTGAATGTACAGAATAACATCGGCTCTACCTACATTTTTTGCAAACGTGCCACTATATACAATTCACTGCAGTTTCCAATTGAGTGGATGTAAAACACCAACAAGTTTTATTCCTTTTCGCCCAAATTATGATTACAGTGGCAGATTATCAATTAGTAATGATTTACAGTTTTCGCACAGTTCTTTGTAGAGCTGCCCTCGACTAACGATTTGTCTGGTCAACTAGTAGTCGTTCATTTTAAGCGATTAGTCGACTGATCGGACGTTCATTAATAAACCATTTAAATCATAATAGTGAGCCTTTAATTGCCTAAATAGCCTGATAAGCACTCATGCGTACACATAAGGCTTGCCACAGCACACCGGCAGAAGTATATGATTATGAATGTATCAGGGACATGTACAAACAGTAAAAATTTATTGATAAACTAGTGCTTTCTTTGTTTTTGCCTTAAGAGATGAAGTCGATGACGCTGACTTGTCTTCTCCGCAGCAATGGATGCATGTTTCATAGAATTACATCTCCTGAGAATATTTGTTTCCATTTGAATTTGTTAATTTGACAGTAGACAGTTCGCTCTCTGTAGATATATTTTTCATGTCTGTAAGGCGAGTTTACACAGAGTTTTGTTAATATTTTTGATGCGCTCAAGTTCACAGAGACTGAGACGACAGAAAGCACTTCCACTTTGCTTTTATTATTTTACAAAAGCGCAGTGTTTAGATGTTATTGTGAGTGCACACAAATAAACGTAGAGTCTTTACAGAGCCGAAAGATGGATTACTCTTATCCGTATGACCAAAAATGATGTAGTATTTTAAGAGCAAGCGATCACACCGGTGCCTCCATCTGTCATGCAGTGAGCGCACAACTATTTAGCTTCCACACTCCACAAAGAAACTTGAACAGTGTACATTTTTCCAGGTTAAAGAGTTTGCTTTTAAAAGTAAAGTTGCTAATACTTACATATTTCAGATGACAAGCCATATTTGAGGTCAAAGAATGATGGATGTCCTGCCCAATGTACTGTATTGCCAAATAGACCAGCTGTTAACGATCTGTCTGACACGGAAAGTGTGTGATTCTCTGCTTCCTGTGGATTTTTTTTTTTTTCTGCAACTAATAATACTAATACAATACTATTTTATGACTTCAACGCATGTTTATCATAACACATTTTACCATTTGCTTTTCTGACATGGTAAACTTGCTCATTAGCTCACCTGGTGCATTTGCGGAGCACACAGGTCTGAGTTCCGCAAAACTCAACACTTAATAAATAAGCTTAAAGATGCAAGAAGCAAGCTAAAATGGCATGGTTGCTTCAAAGTAATGCATATTTGTTTTCACTTTGCTTAGTTAAACGAGAAGTCCACTTCCAGAACAAAAATTGACAGATAATGTACTTTACCCCCTTGTCATCCAAGATGTTCATGTCTTTCTTATTTCAGCCGTAAAGAAATTATGTTTTTTGAGGGAAACATTGCAGGATTTTTCTCCATATAATGGACTGCTGTGGTACCCCGATTTTGAACTTCCAAAATGCAGTTTAAATTAATTTGACTAGCACCTGGCACTGAAGTGAAGTTGGAGTGCGCGTCTGAAAAGTCTCCCATTTGTTGTGGTCGTAAAGACGTTCTGTGACTAAATAAACACACTACTTGCCAAGAAGAAAAAGAAACAAAAGCAGCAGTTGTGAGTGCGGTGGCCAACCCTAGCCCCACCCCTGCATTAAATATTTTTAATGCTGTTAAACTGGAAACGCTCTAATTTTGACAGCACTAAATGCAATTTTAGTCCAAGTCATTGTACGTTTCATTTCCAAACATGCCATGATATCACAATAACAATTGCCATATTCACATTCATCTTTTTTGGATAAACCTGAACATGCTTTTAGCACCATTCATTGGACATTTCATTTTGAAAATGGTTGAAATGTGCAAGAAGCAATGCATTATCATTTTGCACTGACCTGTTTTTCAGTGCGCCTGGATTGGTACACAATATCACAGAGATTTAGACGTGGTCTTTTTTTAGTAAGGAACCATGTAGAACACTTCAGCAACCACATAGCATAAGTTTTTTTATTGCAAAAAAAGACAGAATGAGCATACTGATTCAAACTCTTGAATCTGTTATGATATCACTGTGGGTCAACAGCATGAGCTTGTTTTTGCACGCTGGCTTGCTTTTAAGGGTGTTTTGGGAGACATATGTTCAGGACTGCAGGGCTAGGGATCTGTTTGGTTCACTGCGATGCAACCTGAAACTCAGAGTGATGTGAATACTGAGCATCATCCCTGGAGTTTTCTGGGAAAGAAAACACAAGCACAGAACTGAATCTGAGAACTTGAGAACTGTGAATTTAGAATAGCAAAGAACATCACAACAGACTTCGGTTTTGATTAACTCGTCTCGCGCTCTTTCTGCCGGCTGGCTTCTTGATGTGTTAATGTACCCTCTGGTTGTTTTGGGCCTCTGAGGCTTTTGATAGCAATGTTATGAGTGTCTAGCAATGGTTGTTTAACAATATTTTGGGCTGTTGCCTCTCGGACACGCGCTGAATCCGAATCCCAGAATTCCACTAGCATTATTGGCTTATGGCCATGCTCACAATAATAAGCTTCATCAATCCACGGGGAAAGATGGGTTTTGTTTTCCTGCAAATCTAGAGTATTTTTAGATGAATAACTAATTACTAAATAAATACCAAAGTTCAAAACTGCCACTGTAATTTCTTAACCATGTTTGTCACTTTTACGTCTGCCACAGTTAATGTCACCCTGCTGTGAAAAATTCTAGTTTCACCATGAATGTTAAACGTGCATGCAAACACGCATTCCAAAACAAAGAACATGACCTTTCCCAGAGGTGAGAGAAACAGATTAAACCCCCTCTTCTCCGTCGGGGTAAGAGGTTTACATGGTCTGTGTTTTCGAGGAAGCGTAAGCCCCTCTGGAACTCCAGCCCCCTTCATCTGTTTTTTCCACAGGAGAATCAGAGAAAAGCAAAGGTTTGGCTAAAGATTATAATATGGATAGGCATAATGTTGTACTGGCTAATATCTTTTTTAAGTTCAGAGACTTGGGAATTTATTTTAAGTGAAATATGGAATGAAGCATTTCATGTAGATTTGCATAATAAATGTAAACTTATGTTATGGCTCACAAGCTGAATAATTAATTAGGTGTGACATTAGGCAGATGTTCCATGGGGGAGGATGGACATGCTTTTGTTCGTGCGTGTGTTCGTGCATGTGTCATTTTGGTTTAGGGGAACAGAGTGTGAAGGCTTTGTAGGAGTTGGTTATGTTTTGTGTAATCATCATGCATTATGGGAGGAAAGTCATGCATACAAATATACACCTTAATATTACACAAAAAATAGTTACAAATACTTTGAATACTTCTATGAGGCTATAGGATAGTAAACCCACCCACACACACACCCTGGTCTTTCAGTCATCATGAATAATACAGCTGCAGAAGTAGAACGTTCCATACTCACCTCATGTACATACACACTCAGCAGTGCTACCTTGGGTCAGTATTTAATTATTACTAAGCAAACCTCTAATGAACTGGACATTCATGATTATTAGATATGTAGGCAGAGAGTTCTTATGCAATATGTCATTCAGCAAACTGTGCTTTTGTGGAGGAGCTGTCACTGACCTTAAGGACTTATTTCTGACTTTAATTCTGAGAAACTGTTATGTACATATGGTCATGGACACGTTCTTACATCAGCATCCTTTGTAAAGGCTATCAATCATCATGTCAGCTTTAACCTTTACGTAAAACCAATGTTTCTCAACATTTTTTATTTGTAGGTTCCCCATGTGTTTTTTTTTTTTTTTTCAGTTACAAGTTACAAGATTTTTTTGCTGTCATGATGGCAAACTACTTGTTTTTAAACTTACGTATTGACATATTAAATGTGTCAGTAGAAGAATACATTACCATCAAAATTTGGGTTCTGAACAATTTTTTTTAATCTTTTGAAAGAAGTCTATTATGTGCAACATGGCTGCATTTATTTGTTAAAAATACAGTAAAAACAGTAAAATTGTGAAATATAATTACAATTTGAAATAACTCCAGTTATTTCAAATAACTCCATTACTCCAGTCTTAAGTGTCACATGATATTTCAGAAATCATTCTAATATGCAAGAAAAATGTTTCTAACATAATACATTTTTAAGGATTCTTAATGAATAAAATATTTAAAAAGAACAGCATTTATTTGAAATGGTAATCATTCAATACATCCCTGCTAAAAATTAACTTCTATTTATAAAAATTAATCTTATGTAATGTATTTTTAAAAAATCATACCAACCCCAAACTTTTGATCAGTACTGTATTATACTGTTATTTTGAATAAAAAAAAAAATAAAATAAATATGGCTGCAAGTAGTGATAACTGGGGTTCAAGCACTTTAAGGCATTTAAGCAAATATGGAAAAAGACATTACATATTGTTTGTACATACTCTTTACAAGCCTGTAACCACCTAAATCAATGATTGATCAAAAGCATTTTTGCCAAATACTGGTAATTTTCGATAGAAATTTGATGTTTTTTAACGTTTATGACTGTTATAGCACCACCTGTGGTCCAATTTCCTTAAAACCTTGCATGCTTGTTTCACTGGTCGCAAGCGCTTTTGTGAAGTTTTGAGTTTTCCTTCAGGTTTTATAGGATTTTGGTTTCATTTGGTCAAGGCCTCTTTTCTAAACATCCCCATTATAGCTTCCCAAAGGGTAAATTTCAACTTTTTTTCTTTTTTTTTTTTTTTCTTTTTTTTTTTTTGATAATTATTGACCTAGAGAGTCAAGAGAATTGTACTGCAGTGTTTTTTATTCCCCCAGACTGAGCAGAAATCTATTTCGCAAAAGTAGTTTTTTTTTTTTACATCTTCTCAATCATTTAACAAACAGTTTGATTGACACCAGTGGTTCTAGAGACTAAGTAGTCCGGATTGAGGAGTTCTATCATATGATATGAATATTGCATGTATTTGTGAAAAAAAAAACAAAAAAAAAAAACATTGTACACTCAAAAAATGCGATGGTCGATTTCTTTCAAATTTCTCACAGACATTTGAGGGTGTGAGTCAAACAGGCCCACTGAGTTCCGTTCCGATTGGCCTCTGTTAACCTTGTCTAACAGTCGCTCAAATTTCATCGGCCAGTGGTGGCCATGTTTTTTAAGATACATAAATGTCCTTATGGACACTTGTGCCACTTTGGACCAAGACTGTATACAGCGATTTTCGAGGTGATAGGACAAATGGTTGCGCAGTTAAAAGCATTTTTATTTATTTAAATATTACTTATGGCACCACCGAGTGGCCAAGCTCCACATTTTTTCCTCTGTGACCTCAGATTGAGCTCTTACATAAGTGTTCAGAGATTGGCGAAGATATCTCATTCCGTTCAGGAGGCATTTCACTAAAAGTTGCGGTTACGGTTTGGTCTGCACGATCAGTTTTGCGTGGAGATTGCTGATCCTTGGCCATTCTAACAAATACAAAAGGGTTTCAGATTTTGAAGTCCCCTTGGAAATTAGCTGAGGCCCCTTAGTGGGCCCCCTGGTCCTAAACCCTCCCAAAATCGTATTTTTTAACAAGATATTTGTCTTTCCACGCTGTCACTTCAGAGGGTATTTGATGTTCAATGCGCAGTGATTTTAGACCAATGAGATTTCACAGTCGGCAGGGCTAACCAACACCACAAATTAATGTTTTATATCATACATTGTTCTAGGACCATCAAAATATTTATCTACAAACGTGTGCTACTTAGATAAATCATGTTGAGTTTCTGCTTCCCTATACGTAATGTGAGTCGATGACGCTGGCCTGTTCCTAATTCTATCTCTGTGCCTTGCCGTCAGTGTGAAGAGCCAGAGGGTTTGTGCCGTGGTTGATAATAAGGGTTTTGTCATGGTTTTATTTAGCCCGCTGTGACCCTGTATTAAGGGCAAGGAGAAGGGGAGAATTGCAGATTTAAAGAAATGTGCTGAAGCCAGACACACAGTGAGAGACTGAGAGAGAGGAGAGAGACACGGGGGAGGAGAAGTTACAATGAGTACTGTTAAAGATAGAAAGACAGAGAAAAAAGGGAACGTAGGGAAGGTAAAAAAAGTGTTTGTCAGTCATCTCTGTTTAAGACAAGCACAAGCCAACCTCACACGACGCAGAGCGAAGAGACAATGCGGTCCGGTGAGGAGCCTGTCAAAAGTATATCCTACTTGCTTTATCTGCAAGATGTGTAATGTAGCCTTCACAATAAGATCTTGCTCTTTCTTACCCACAACCAGATGTTACAAATGAGCTCACTGAAACTTGCAGGGAATGTTAGAGACTAACACATATATAGGTATATAGAAGATATATAGTAAAAACATTTATTAGAAATCTTTTAACATTGTTTGTATCTTTTCTGTCGCTTTTGATTAATTTAACACATCTTTGCTGAGTAAAAGTATTGATATTCTTTAAAAAAAAATAAACTGTAGTGTTATCTGGGTTACATTTTGAGTGGTTGGTTTGGTCTGTTTGTGTGTCAAACCCACTTATGTTGTATAAGGGGGCTTGTTGTGTTGTCCTAAAATCTGTTGGTGTCTCTGTTTTGTTTCTGCATGCTACACGTAACAAGTACTAAATATTTTTAAGCTGTTTTGAATACACATTTTAACATATAATTTCATATAAACTGCCTTTATAAACTGCCTGCCATCTGTTTTGTCTTCATGCTAACCTATTGTCTGTTTCTGATCAGAAATCCCTCATTAGATGAGATGGAAGGTCACAGGTTTGATTCCCAGCACTTCCAGTTGAGGTGAGCGACTTAAGAGCGCCATCATTTGGGTCCTGAATGTTCAGTAAATGTCCCACAACGCATGCTTCCTGCAGCCTATTCTGTTTTTGAACCCTAGAGACTAGATTGTTTGTATAAAATGAGACGGCGACAGTCAGATATGTAATTTTGAGAGTTCAAAAGTGATTGAGACAGAGGGAATGAATAATAAGAATGAAACGTCCAAAACGTCCCTGGATGTCAGTCTCTGTGAAGTCTCTTTACAGTGGCATGACAGTATCAACACAGAACATTAATTATTAAAAGCAAATATTGAGGATCTGAGGGCTGATTGAAGATGCTGAATTGAGGAGACCGAAAGTCAATTTTTAAAATGGTAACACTAACTATCAAAGTTATATGTTGAACTAACCAGTTGCAGTTCTTTCCTTGTTCCTCCCACTTACACTGCTATGTTTTTCACTCTCTCTCTCTCTTTCCTCTCTTTTTTTAGTGGTCGACCGATATGGGTTTTTGTAATGGCTGACACCAGAATATTTCACTTAATGAAAACTCTAAATTCAAAGACATTTTTGTTTAAGTCAAGTCTTATATAAGCACAGAATTATTTGATGTTTGACACTAGGTGGAATGCTTATACAGTACAGTATATCGGTCTGTCACTACTCTATCAGTCTAAATCAGCGCACTAACCCTAGCTGCTTTGCTCTCTGCCTCTCTCTTTCTCTCCCACACCAGGCCTCCAGAGCCAGTTTACAGCACTGTGAACAAACTGAGTGACCGCGCCCCCTCTCCCCGTCTCTACTCCCCCGTGGAGTTTGATAAAAGCCCCATGCACTCAATCCCCCACTTCCCTCACTATCACGTAGGCCTGCTCCCTGACTCCGAGATCACCAGGTACTGAGCACAGCGCTCTGCATGGGACGTGAATGAGGCATGTGAAAGTAAACTTTGTGGTCACACCTCGCCTGCATGGCCACACCCTAATTTATGCTCACTTGCATGCCCCGCCCCATTTCAAAGTCACCTGCATGCCCCGCCCATTATGTACTAGTCCTAGTATACCTCACTCTTTCCTTAGTCTTGTTTTTAAATTATCTGCAGAGGTTTGATACAGTGAAGCAACATATTTGGAGAGTACCATCAAAAAGAAACCAAAATGAAATCAATTTACTTTATTTGTGACCCTGGACCACAAAACCAGTCATAAGGGTCCATTTTTTTTAATTAAGATTTATACATCATCTGAAAGCTGGATATGGTTTGTTAGGATAGGACAATATTTGGCTGAGATGATGCGGAAGGGTGTCTGAGGGTGCAAAAAAATATTGAGAAAATCACCTTTAAAGTTGTCCAAATGAAGTTCTTAGCAATGCATATTACTAATCAAAAATTAAGTTTTGATATATTTATGGTAGGATATTTAAGAAATATCTTCAATAGAACATGTTATTTACTTAATATCCTAATGTTTTTTGACATAAAAGAAAAAATGATCATTTTGACCCATACAATGTATTTTTGGCTATTGCTACAAATATACCCGTGTGACTTATGACTGGTTTTGTGGACCAGGGTCACATTTATTTATTTTTGAAAGAAAATGCACTACTGTTCAAAAGTTTGAGGTTGGTATGATTTTTATTATTTATGAAATATAAATGAAAAAAATCTCTTTTGCTCACCTACCTGTAGGCTGTACATTTATGTAAAATATTTAAAATATTTATGTAAAAATATATTTTTTCTTTCTTTTTTTTTTTTTTTTAAAGAAATGAATACTTTCATTCATCAAGGATGTGTTAAATGGATAAAAAGTGATAGTAAAGACTTAAGTTGCTAGAAAAGATTTCTATTTGAATAAATGCTATTCTTTTTAACTTTTTATTCATCAAAGAAAAAAAAATCACAGGTATTAGGCAGCACGACTGTTTCAACACTGATAATAAATCAGCATAGTAATGATTTCTGATCAATTCAGCTTTGCGTCACAGAAATAAATTATATTTTAAAGTATATTAAAATAGGAAACCAATATTAGAAATTGCAATAATATTTCACAATATAACTGTCTTTTTATGTATTATTGATCAAATAAATACAGCCTTGATGAACATAAGAGACTCCATTAAAAAACATTAAAATCATACTGGTCCCAAATTTTTAAATGGCTGTATGTAGAAATCTTCTGTAACATCATACATGTCTTTACTGTCAGTTTTGCTCATTTTAATGCATCCTTGCTGAATAAAAGTATTAATTTCTTTAAAAAAAAAAAAATAATAAAAAAATAATAATAATCGTACAGACCCTAAACTTTGACAGTAGTGTATATCTGATAACGGAAGTAAACAGGTTGCAAATACCACTTTATGCTGACTGGCATTGAGTACTGCAGATGAGCAACTCTAACAGCTTTGCATAATTCTCTTTCATTTTTACCCCTCACACTTCATCCAACAACGATGCGAAGTGCACGTAGAGGACACGAGCATGGAGATTGATAGTTACCATGGCAGTTACCCGTGACAACAGTATAACTGAATCACATCTCTGCTGCAGCTGTCCACTTACTTCCTTCCCTTCCGCAGCCACTGTCAATTGTCCGTATTTTCATTTGTTAGACTGTATTGCTTATTGACAGCTTCCCCATGAAGGTCAGAGCTGGCCACTGTCATATACGGTTTGCTTGTGCGCCTGTGGCGTCCATCTGACATTAGTGCATCATAAATCAGAGTGGATGGATTTTATCTTCCTTATTTCCTGTCTAACTGATTTCAATTTAGGTTCAGGCAGCAGCTTGTATCGTTAATTGGATATAAAACTTTATTAGCAATAACGCAACATCTCTCATCTCGCTGATTAAATGACTAGGCGTATAAATGTAATAGTCCGGAGATGAACGGAGTGTAAACAGGGGGTTTGGCCGCAAAGGAAATGCTCTGAGACTCTCTGGCACAAATGGCTGAGTAATGTTTCGCTGTTATCCGAATCTGCACGTAATGCCCTCGGCGTAGGCGTGCTTTGTTTACCGGTTTGTTTTGATTTGGATTTTTAAGTTCATTACTCTATGAATTATAAAGTGGCGTCTAATTGGCTTCTCTGGGATTTGAATTGATTTGCATTTCAGAACGCCACCGCTAACACCTAATGCATCGCTTAAATCCTCAGGACTTGCGGAAAAAGCGTTCATGAAAATGCCAGCGATAACATCTGTGATTAATGGATTGCTGTCTCTCATGTTCAGGGTCTGCCGGTTTTTGATGATGCTCTTCAAGAGAAAGCACAGGCAGCAATTCTGTGAAAATGGCCAATTCTGTGTGAGATTGTCAGTATCGTATCGCATCAAAAGGGAACAGTTCTCAATTTATGACGCATAAACACCAAAATACTCTGCCTAAGAGCGCTGTTACTTCACATTAGCTTTGTTTGAGTAGCTCCTGACAGCTGCCAGTAAAAAATTGCCCTATTCTGAAACAAATCTCACATGGAGCACTAGGAATATACAGTGCAGTGGATTTGACTGCACCCTTGTGCCTTTTTTAATGGCTTATGTGATTGGCTCAAAACTTCGAATATAGAAATGCGGTCGGCTATATTCAAGATCTTTTCTCAGGTATTATTGACCAGGAGATACTTGCATACAATATGCAAAATTTCAAGCAGACTCTTCCTTGTTCAGTGTAGTCACCCTCTTTGATTTGACTAGAATTCGGATGTCTTTGATGTTTTCTTAATGTGTATCCACTTGGCAATAGTACACAAAAATGAATTTGATCCTAATCAACAACCTCAAGCGTGGTCCCAGAGAGAAATCAGATCTGATGTATTTTGGAGGACCTCAGAGGATTTACATCTTGTCATCTCTGAATCATCAGTCAGGAGGGAGAATCCATCACATCATTCAGTTCGAATCCAAATTGATAAAGCCGTTTGACACAGTGGCTCTTGCTTTCCGGGCTCTTTCGTAGCTTTGCGGCATATGCGTTCGATGGAGGTCGTGTCCCATATGCTGGCTACTCACTGATCTGAAGTGATAGTTTTGTTTGTGTCATGATTAATAATTTCATTTGGAGCTAAAAGTGAACAGTGCATGCTAATGCGTTTTGCTGAAGTAGACAATTTCGCAGTGACATGAAGCATAAATCACAGTTCCCACAAGATTTTGTTAATTTTAATTTGTATGACTTGTGTTCCGTTTAAAGTAGGATGAACTGGCTTAATCTGGTTTGCTGACAGATTTTTGAAATACGCTTACGGAGAATGCAAATAACAAATGTCTGAGATCTTAAACCGTTTCTAACAGTGACAGGTGTTGTTTATGTATATTAGCACGTTTAGTATGAGGAGAATACTAATTCTACTGGAGCTTGTTAAAGTATGCCTTTTCATCTTTTATTCATAACTCATATTATCAGTGAGGGCGTGAAGATTAAATTAGCTTAATTTATTACTGGTGTTTGCTAAGACAGTGTAGGATAAAGACATCTGAACAAACCACTAACCCTAAGTATTCAACTTTGGTACTTTGACTTGTACTAAAGTTGTGACTATGCTTTTTGAGGGATATGTTATGGATTTATTCTTTTACAAATAAATAGACATTTCATTGTATTACTGTTTTATTTATTTAATTCATGTTTAAAAATAGGGTTAAATATAAGAGGTAAATTATACTAGATTTTTGGTGGTGTTTTTCCTAATGTTCAAAATAAATTTGTGGATAAAAAGGCAAAACTAAGCACACATACAGATCTTGTAGTTTGTTGTGATCAAATTGATGATTGAATTACGAAAACTGTATGATAATTAGTCGTAATGAGCTAGTGTTTATATTTTATGTACTCTTTGGCTGTTTACTCAGAAGCAAAATGTGCACTATAGATGTTGGATTCTCAACTAAATCCATTATTCTTTATTCCCTAGATGTCCTTTGCAATGCATTGTGGGACGTGTGCTTCAGTAAACCAGCAAATAATGACACCCTCTCTTCCTAACCTCCATCCATTCTCTTACTGATAGTTGACAATACAGGCCCATCTCGCATTGATCAGTGGTACAATTTCTGTAAAAACCCCAGTTTTGTACTTCTTGTAGTTCTCATGATATACCAAGCATTTGCCAATTTCCCTCAGGAGAAAACATTGACTTTTTTAATAACAAAAGTTCAGTGTTTACAATTGTGTCATCCTTAAAACCCCCCCTAGGGGGGCCAACCTGCCCTTTAAGAGGGACAGAAAATGCAGCAGAAAAGATTTGATTGCATCTGCTGAGTGTATCGGAGTTTACCGCTGTGATTCTGACAGTCAAAGGTGCAGAAGAGGCTGCTATCTGGAGAGACTATTGAGCTAAGAAGTGAAAAGGCCATCTAGTTCTCTCGCTGAGAGAGCGATTTTGAAAACGGCAGGGAGGTGCGCATATCAATACGTGTCTTAACATTTCTGCTCAACAGCTAAATTGCTTTGTGTGTTTCCTTGGAATCTGTGAATCTGATGAATGCCTATCGATTGTGTTGAGGGGTATCGGATATGTTTGAGTAGGTTGATCGATTGGTGGCAGTTATAGATTGGCACCACAGAGTGTCAAAGCCTGATAGAAACTCAACTAGGAGCATAAGGTATTCATGGGTTTATTTCAGAGGTCATAATTGTTTCTGTTGTGGGGAAAAAGGGAGTGTAAAAGTATGATAGATAGATAGATGGATAGATGGATAGATGGATTTTGAACAATTCATTAAAAGAACCAGTTCAAAGGAGTCATATGTTTATGAATTGGGATGGATGGCTAGATGGATGGATTTTGAGCGATTCATTAAAAGGACAGTTTTAAAAGAGTCATGTTAATGAATCTGGGTGAATGGATGGATGGGTTATTGGATGGATGGATGGATTTTGAACGATTCATTAAAAGAATCAGTTTAAAAGAGTCATATGTTCATGAATATGGATGGATGGATGGATGGATGGATCAGTTGATGGAAGGCTGGATGGATGGATTTTGAACAATTCATTAAAAGGGACTATTTCAAAAGAGTCATGTTAATGAAATGGGGTGGATGGATGAATGGATGGGTTGTTGGATGGATAAACGAATGAATTTTGAATAATTCATTAAAAGGACCAGTTCAAAAGTGTTATATTTTAATGAATCGGGATGGATGGATAGATGATTTTTGAACAATTCATTAAAAGAACCAGTTCAAAAGAGTCATATGTTCATGAATTTGGATGGATGGATGGATGGATTTTGAACAATTCATTAAAAGGACTAGTTCAAAAGAGTTATAGGTTCATGAATCAGGGTGGATGGATTGATGGATGATTGGTTGAATGGATGGATGGACTTTGAATGATTTGTTAAAAGACCAGTTCAAAAAAATGATATGTTCATGAATCAGGATGGATGGATGGGTTGTTGGCTGGATGGATGGCTGGCTGGCTTGCTGGGTGGATGAATGGATTTTGAACAATTCCAACACACACGACAATCAATTAAAAACAAACTAAGATCTAAAAATCAGAACAGTTAAGAAAAAGATTCATATGTTCATGAATCGAGATAAATGGATGGGTTGTAGGATGGATGGATGGATAGGTGGATGGATAAATGGATTTTGAACAATTCATTAAAAGAACCAGTTCAAAAGAGTCATATGTTCATGAATTGGGATGGATAGGTTGTTGGATGGATCGATGGATGGATTTTGAATAATTCATTAAAAGAGCAGCTCAAAAGTACCGTATGTTCATGAATCTGGATGGACGGATTGATGGGTTGTTGAATAGATGAATTTTGAACAATTCATTAAAAGGACCAGCTCAAAAGAGTCAAATGTTCATGAATTGCTTATTGTGTAGTGTTTTTGACTCACCAACAAGAGCTGGTTTATGAGAGTCATTTGTTCATCAATTAAACAAGAATCACTCCTATTCAAACGTAGGATCATCATACATCATTGATGGTCGAATACTGTAACAGAACAAGATTAAGCTCTCAGAAGAAGATTGAAATTCATATTTATGGTAGCTGCATTGCTGACATGGCTGATGTGTGTGTCCAGCAGATGATGTGTAATTGGATTTATGCTCTTTACAGCTCGTTTGAACAGTTTGACTGACAAACTAGAAGTTGTTACCAAGTCCAGGCTGTGTGAAAGAACAAGAATTCATTAAGGTGTTCCTTGCTTTGTTGAGTGCTGAAACATGCAGCTTTTAGCTTTCAGCCCATTTCTTCAAGGCTGAGGGTCATTACATAGGTACTCTGCAATTCTTTTTTCCTTTATTGAGGTTGAATCTGAAAGGCAGTGGTTATTTTGCCATCCGACAGGAGCGTAGCGTGCCAACCCATTAGAAACGACAGCTTATATTTCATGTGGATGAGGCTCCTGACACATTTTCATATTCAGAACGCTCTTACAGTGGCAGAATGCTTTGCGAGAGAAGGGAGGGAGAATAACACAGGGTGACAGTGAATAAGTGGTGTCGGGTAAAGATGTGTGAGGGGTTGCATATGAAATGCCAATCCGCCCCTCTTCTCCTCAGGTACTGTGAATTGAAAACGAGTGTAATCTATTGGTTTGTTTTCCCATTTGGCTCTGAACTTGAAATGATAAACAGTAGCTGTTTGTAATCTGGGACCGAGGTGCTGGGGGAGGCGGACAGGAGCTCTATCAACATTTTGCAGCTGGGAGAGAGAGAGAAAGGGATGAAGGAGAGAAACAAAGAGAAAGAGAAGTTTGGAGGATAGAAATGTAAGCAAAAAAAAAAAGATTGAGAGAGTTTAATGAGGGTGGTTACAGCCGACGGGGCGCTACAAGCACTCAACCCACCTCTGAGCCAGGCGTTACTCAAAATAAATCCATATGCAGTGTCAAATACATAATGATCAGCATATCATTAGTATCAGCATGAGTCCTCAGACTCAAGATCAGCTGTCACAGATGCTCTCTGAGTGGTAAGCTGCAATTTATGTTGGTATAAATTAGAATAATGCAGAGATTGAGTGTTTCTTTTAATCTTTTAAGAAAAAAAAAAAACTGCTTCTTATCCAAAAATCAGTGTTTTTAAGTCATCTTTAAAGGGATAAATGAAAATTCTGTCTGTTATTATTAATCAAAAATAGTCCATGTGACATCACTGGTTCAACCAAAATGCTTTTTGTGTGCAAAGAAAACAAAAATAATGACTTTTACAATAGTGTCATATGGACTATTTTAAGGATGTCTTTACAACCTTTCTCTCTCTCAGATTTCATTAAAATATCTTTATTTGTGTTCCGAAGATGAATAGTCTTACAGGTTTGGAACGACATGAGGGTGAGTAATTAAGGACAGAATTTTTATTTTTGGGTGAACTATCTTTACTAATCTTCCACTTTCACCATTAAATGGATCACTGATTAAGATTAAGATGAATCAGTGCCACGTTATCGTTTATCGTTGTCATGACAGTCAACGTGTCTTGTCTTCTGTCAGCTGTGCAAGACAATTAGCAATCAGCACATACGCCACCTCTGTGCCTCATTTAAATAGTCTGTCAGCAGCGGACCTATTCTGTGTTGCATTTGCAGTGTAAAAACAGATTTAGTTGTTCGACCTCATGTGACATTTTAAGTTGTCTCGGTTATTTTTGTGCATACATTAATGGTTTTATACCTCATCTTGAAGTATAGCTTGAGCAGCGTTCAATGAAACTTTTGAACATGAAACTACGATAAAGCTATTTTAGTGGATTTTCAAGTTTGAGGAATTTGTTGTGTGAATTTGTTGCTTTCTGTAGAAGTGTGCTGTTGGGATTCAGGCTCGATTCTGTTCTCGCTGGATTCTATGGGTGAAAAAATGGAATAGGGTGCCATCTAGTGGTAAAATGGCCAATGTTCACATCTTGGCTGGATTACAAAGTCTTTGCAGGTCATGTATTTTTAGCTCATAGCTGCGCTTATTTATTAACAATGGGCAGCATTATTTTATCTAATAGATATGACTAAACATGTGAGCTCTATTTCCTTAGCATGAGACTGATCATAAGATCAGAATATGTGATGGACATGTACTGTGTGTTCAGTTTTATAGACTAGGTGAATTTAATAGGCAGCATTGCATTAATAGCCACCAAAACCACAATTTTTACATTTTTTAATGTTCTCTTCTGCTCACTAAGCCTGCATTTATTTGATCCGTAGTACACTGAAATATGTTTACTATTTAAAATATCTATTTGAATATATTTTAAAATACAATTTTTTCCTGGGATTTCAAGACTGAATTTTTAGCATCATTACTCCAGTCGCATGATCCTTCAGAAATCAATCTAATACTCTGATTTGCTGTCCAAAAAACATTTATTATTATTATTAGTAGTAGTAGTAATAGTATTAGTATTAGTATTATTATGTTGAAAACAGGTTTATAGGTTTCTTTAATGAATAGAAGGTTCAGAAGAACAACATTTATCTGAAATAGAAATCTTTTGTAACATTAGAAATGTCTTTATCATCACATTTGATCAATTTAAAGCATCCTTGCTAAATAAAAGTATTAATATCTATAATTTCTATAGTTTATAATGTTACAAAAGCTTTCAGATAAATGCTGATGTTTGGATATTTCTATTGATCAAAGAATTGTGAAAAAAAATTACTCAACTGTTTCAAATATTGATAATAATAATAATAATAATAATAATAATAATAATAATGTTTCTTGAGTAAATCAGCATGTTAGAATGATTACCGAAGGGTCATGTGACACTGAAGACTGGAGTAATGATGCTGAAAATTTTGCTTTGATCACAGAAATAAATGACATTTTAAAATATATTCAGTTAGAATGCAGTTACTATAAACAGTAAAAATATTTCAAAATTGTGAAGTTTTTGCTATACTTTGGAACAAATAAATGAAGGCTTGGTGAGCAGAAGAGACCTCTTTAAAAAAAAAAAAAAAAAAAAACATTAAAAATCTTACTGCTCAAAAACTTTTGACTGGTAGTGTATGGATATCAGATATGTATTTTATTGTAAATCTTTAGGCAGGATTGTTACACATTGTCAAAGATGTTGCCTTTTATGATTTTATTGTACAAAAAAAAAAAAAACATGATCCAACAGATTATGGCTGAATGGATGGATGAGTAGTTTAAAATTTAATGTTTAATTCAATATGTTATTTGTGAAATTTACTAGCAATTTCTGAGTGAAAATGCCTTAGTTGTCCTGGAAAAAGTGAAAAATCCTTATCGTTGAGCCAGAGGCTTTGCCAGTCTGACTCATGAATATTAATTAGATTGTTTCCCATTGGCCAAGCGTTCGTAACTGATTTGCTGAAAAACAGAATAACTGTCACAATCAGGATTAGCACTTCCTAATCCTGTTGGTTTGATCAACTTCTGACGCAACCGGTTGGCAGAGCCTTCTGTTTGGTTCTAGTGCCATTGTTTACATCTTCTGCTACGGTTTATTCTTCACACTGTATCTAGTCCAAAAAAAAAGCTCTTAAAATATAATGATTATGCCCAAAAAGTGTTTTCACATTTCATGAGATGCAGCTTGGCTTAGTTTCTGTTTATGGCCTGAAGAGCATCATCACTCCGAGGTGAGCCAAGCAGACGCACTGGGAGAGAGTGATGAAGTGATGGAGAGAGAGAGAGAGAGAGAGAGAGAGAGAGAGAGAGAGAGAGAGAGAGAGAGAGAGAGAGAGAGAGAGAGGAAGGGCCTGCCTCTTCCTCACAACTAGGTCAGAAAGAAAACAGCGCTAACGGATTAGCCTTCTGTTCTAAAATAGCTCCATCTCGGATGTCGTCTCTTTGCATTATCATCTGTAAACTCAGGAGGTTATGTATCTCCACATTTCAAATGTATCTGACAGAAGTGTCACCACTCAAGATATCTCTCGATTTGATTGGTCACACTTGACAGGATGATACCCCGACTGTCAGGATCCTATGACTAACTGAAAGGGCCCAAGCTAAGTGGATCAGACTTTTGAGGATCATTTTAACACAATCTGTAATGCATTTCAGCACAGCTTGGGAGTCAATATCTGATTTGGAGTTATAAATAAATTAATATTTTTAATTTCAGGATTTTGAGAGTTTAAAAGGAAGGAGTTATGTTATAGATTCTACACTATATATTCATCGCAGGAAGTGACTTGGAAGTGAGAGAGAGAGAGAGAGAGAGAGAGAGTGTGTGTGTGTGTGTGTGTGTGTGTGTGTGAGGCTGTGCGTGTGTGTGTGAGGCTGTGCGTCTTCTCCGTTTCTAGGAAACCGGGCAGAAATGGGACAAATAGCACATAAGTGGAGCAGTCCCCAATAGGTGTCAGCTATTGTGCTCCATTACATCGTAGACTGCTTGGACCGACCCAGGAGTGTGGATGCGTGTGTGCGTGCACGCGTAGATTGCATGTGTATGTTTACAAAGTAGCGTAGCGCGTGTCAGTGGAGATGCTGAGCCCTACGGACTCTGAGCTGATGTATTACCTCAACTGTGTGTACAGGGAGCCCAGGAAGATCGTTCTGCACAAAGGCTCGACTGGACTGGGCTTCAACATCGTAGGAGGAGAAGATGGAGAAGGCATTTTCGTCTCCTTCATACTTGCAGGAGGGCCCGCAGACCTCAGCGGGGAGCTGCGGAGGGGAGACCAGATCCTATCCGTAAGTTGACGTCCCAAAATTATATAAACCATTATAAATAATTTTACAAGGATCGCAACAAGGTATATTATCCCTCATGTTGGTTTCATGATATAAAAAGCCACTTATTGGATTTAGCATTTGTTAAGGTTAAAATATCTGCCTCGAAGGTCATGAATAGATGTCATATTTTGCTTTTCTATGTTAAAAACAAGGCTGTACACCACCATAAATGTTTAGAAGCACATGTCCTCGTTAATATTCAAAGTAGTAGTTGAAAAATCTAGTTTTTTTGAATGACCTTGTTACTTTGTTACATTTAGGTCCCCTAATCGTAGTCATCCATGGTTAAAGAGACCTAAATGTGTTCATTTTAATGTTTTTTTTTTAATTTAAAAAATCCAATTATGTTTTGATTTGAACAAACATCATGTATAATATGTTTTTAGTTAGTCATTCAGATTGATATGTGACCCTGGACCACAAAACCAGTCATAATGATCAATTTTTTATACATCTTCTGAAAGCTGAATAAATATGCTCCATTGATGTATGCTTTGGATAGGACAATATTTAGCTGAGATACAACTATTTGAAAATCTGTAATTTGAGGGTGCAAAAAAAAAAAAAAAAAGAGAAAATTGCCTTTAAAATTTTCCAAATGAAGTTCTTAGCAATGCATATTGCTAATCAAAAATTAAGTTTTTACTTATTTGCGGTAGGAAATTTACAAAATATTTTTATTTAATATCCCAATAATTTTTGGAATTAAAAAAAAAAATTATAATTTTGATCCATGTATTTTTGGCTGTTGTTACAATTATACCCATGCTGCTTAAGATTGGTTTTGTGGTCCAGGGTCACATATAGAAAATTCCCAGAGTAGTGCAGAACTTGTACTGAACAGGAGGTGGCACCATTACATCATTCAGTGAACCTTCAAAACCTGTGCCGAACACATTTTTTAAAATGTTTTACCTTTTTGTTGTCTAGTCACTATTCAAACCTCCACCAGTGCCAGGTTTACTTTTTTTTATTACAATTTCATCACTGAGTTTTTGCCGTAACTTTGCGGCGTGTTAATTGACAGCGCAATTACAGCTCTCATTGAAACAATCCAGATCAGCAATCCACTCGAGTAGCTCTCTGAGCTGATTTCCTGTCGCTGATCTCATCATTTTATGTTTATCAGAGCTTCATCAGGACTCGCTGGTCGTAATCAGACCCCTCCATCCAGATCCCCGCTGCAATTACTTTCAGTGCCACTTGAGCCGAGAGCAATCACGGTCTGCCTCCTTAGGACACTGATTAGAAAGCGAGAAAGAACAAGGGAGAGGAGAGAAATAGAGAGGGAGGGACGAGATAATGGAGTGCTGGCCTGATTTGGAGTCTAAGAATAGATGTGGTGTACCTCCTGAGTTCACACTGTTAAATGAGCATTAGGACACGCTGCAGGCGTGCTGAGATTCACACACTCCTTACCTGCCCCTCCCAATGCGCTGTGGTCTCATGTTGACAACTTCGGTTTGGAGTCCTAAACTGTGTGTCACTCAAGATCCGGCTCCCCCTGTAGAGAATGGTCCCCCTTGATCTCAAAGAGAGGCTAATTAGCCCTAATTAGAAATGATAGAGAATCGTGTTATGTAGTTTTAATCATGAAAATGTTTTTTAATTTACATATTAAAAAACCCTTCTTTTGTGTTTTTCTGTTAGCCTTTGATTAGTAATCTGCTGTAATAGCTTAGCCTACTAACTTAACATAATGCTAACCACTTAATAAAAGCTCTTTTGATTAGCTAAAACAGGAAGTCACAGGTAATAAGGCATTTAGAAAAGGTTGTAAGAGGTTTTATGACACCAAAGGAGAGTTTCGCTTTTTAACAATAGCAATTTTCAGTTTATGAGCAGCATAAGGTCTCTGGTTACATTACTTTGATTCCACAGTCATATGCTTCAAAAGTTTGGGATCAGTAAGATTTTTTTTTTCTTCATTTATGACTTTTATAGCGTTACAAAAGTTCTGTCATGACAACTCTCAGAGAGTTTTGCATGATGATGTACAAGACAATGTTAATGTGTTTGGTCTTGGCGGAATAGATATGCTACAGTATGCTGCTGCGGCAGACTTGCTAGTGCCAATACATCCACAGACGTGCTGCTGTGAGCATGAACAGTAGGAAATACAGCCAATGTAAATATATATAAAATAACCCCCATATATAACACCCATGAAATTACCTCGTAACAGATCTATACAGGTGGAGCTGGGGAACGTGGACAACCCTATTGTAATTGTTAGAATGGCCAAGGATCAGCAATCTCCATGTAAAACTGATCGGGCAGACCAAACCGTAAGTCATAGAGACTTGAAACTTGGAGTACTCACATCGTCTACAACGTGACCAAGGCTCACCCCAGTCAGCCTGACAGGGGCGCTATAGCGATTAAGAGTACAAAATTACTTAAAACTTCTAAATGGTTTGTTACAGGCTCAAGTGTCTTATGTCATTGGAATCCTCTGCTCACACCAGACAAAACAAAGGCCTCCAATTCGTCCGTCACCTGGCAAAATTTTTGGATGTTTTGCAACCAGTACAGGAAGATTCTCTGGAGATTGAATATCAATAATTATCAAAAAAAGGTTGAACTTCGACCCTTTGTTGCAAAGGGACATCAAAACATTCGAAAGGGACGCTTTTACTAACAGCTATAACTTTTGAACAGAATGAGGTATTTTTGCCAAACTCACAATGTGTAAGTAAGAGCTGAATCTGAGGTCATGTAAAAAAAAGTCACAGAACTAGGCTACTTGGTGGCGCTGTAAGAGGAAAAAACATAAAAATGGCCTTAACTACGCACCCATTTGCCTTATCAGCATGGAAATCGGTACGCACGGTATTGATCCAAAGTGCCACAAGTGGCTATCAGGACACTTGTGTATCTCAAAAAACATGGCCGCCGTAGGCTGATTGACTATGAGCACCTATTAGACAAGCTTAACGGAGGTCAACTGAATGAAACTAAAAAACTCTGTGGGCCCTAAAGGTCTGTGAGAAATTTAAAAGAAATATTGCATTTTTCAAGGGTGTAAATGATTGTCTGTTGCGCGGTTTTTCACACATAGGCACAATATTCATATCATACAATAGATCTGGGCTCTGGGAAAAAATGTGAAATTTACCCTTTGGGAAGCTATAGTGGGGTCGTTTAGAAAAGGGACCTGTCCAAAAAATGCTCCAGACCCTATAAAGCCTAAACAAAAACTCAAAACTTCACAAAACCTGGTGAGCACATGCTACAGGTGATTCTAAACAAGCATGCAAAGTTTTAGGGAGATCGGACCATCAAAAAACAAATTTCTATGGTAAATTACCTGTATTTGCCAAAAATGCTTTTTAAGTTGCTTTTAATTGTTGCTTACAGCTATATTTTAATGTATTTTTGATCAAATAAATGCGGACTTGGTGAGCATTTATTTCAGAGGCTTTATTCAAAAACACTTTTTAATTGTGGTGTAGCTCAAACTGTTGTGTGCTTTAAAAGTGTTTTTTGTTAACAAGCTGCTACGTAAGGACTACGACGGTTGTCAGCCATGATTAATTTATTCCACAAGTGAAAGAGCCCAGTAATGCAGGGATGCATAAAAGAAATCATGTGATCTAGCATGTAATTTTTCTAAATATTTTTCACAATTACTATTCATTACTATTCATTTCTGTGCAAAACCTTTTAATGAGGAAAAATGGGGCACCTTTACCAGCAGTTTGGCTGCAACACCTGCTCCGGGTTCGTGTGCCAACAGTATACAGCGATTTCTTGTCCTCAGCTGGTCTCAACCTGCTTGAACATACTTTTAATGGCTCAATTTGGGTCATAGAACTGATGATGCACACAACTTAGCCAAACTCATATTTTGGAGGAACACTGATTACTTTGTGGTCCAGCTGTTGCAGACTCTGGCCTACAGGGTACTGCCGCCCACTGATCCTTTACTGTAAGCTTTTCTTGTGCGTCTGGATCATAGCAAACGCACAAGCGTTTCTCATGCCAGATCACTCCAGGCTGAAAGATACCACATTTTAAATCAGGGCATTTTAAATATGAATTCATTAGAGAGCTTTAATAGTACTGACAGCACTGCTGCCCATTTAATGCTTACAATTTAAGACATTTATTAAGGTAATTTGATGAATTAGCTTTTATTGTTACATGCTTTATGTACACTTGTGATGTATTTTGTTACCAATAATAAATTCCAGCCTTGGTGGTTATTTAATTAATGTTTCTGGTGAGTGTTATTGATGAAACATCATCGGATAGATGCAATTGATGTAACAGCTTTTGTCTTGATTGATTTCAGGTTAATGGGATCGATCTGCGAGGTGCTACTCACGAACAAGCAGCAGCTGCGCTGAAAGGAGCGGGCCAGACGGTAACCATCATCGCCCAATACCGGCCCGAGGGTAAGTGTCCGTCAGCTTCTCCTGACCAAACACCGTCGCTGAAGGTCACATGATTCTTACTCACGGAGCCACTCAGAGTGCAGAGGTCACCTTTAGCTGCAGGCAGGACAGAAACACAACTCACCCAGACATTTTTGGGCCAAGCCCAGCCCCGGTGCGCTCATTATTCCTCCTGACTGTTACAGAATAGCGCATGTGCCCTTGGAGTGTTGAGGTGCCATGTTTGATAAGTGTCAGTTAGGAGGTTTGGCGGCTCTGGACTCCAGTGACCCATTCAGATGGGGTCGGATGCATCAGCATAGTCTCGGATCTGAGAATGTTTTCACTGGCTTATCTTACTTAAAGGTAAAGTGTGTCATTTTTTCCAAGCGACAGTACTTCTAGCACAACCATTTTCAGCTGTTATAATAGAAAATGTTTCTTGAGCACCAAATCAACATATTAGAATAATTTCTGAAGGATCTTGTATTGCTGAAGACTGGAGTAATTGCTTCTGAAAATTTAGGCTCGCTAATAATTAATTCCTGCAACACTCTATAGGTAACATGCATTATTTTTTCAATTGTCACCACTTGGGGTGCCATAAATGACACACTTTATCTTTAAATTGTAATCATGTTCTCTATGATATTGGAAACGGTGTATGAGGTGTGCATAGCATGAGCTGCAGGTGTGTGCTCATACAGTCTGTGATAGGTGAGAGAGACGGATATGGCAGCGTGGTCAGGTGTGTACTGATATGTCCTCTCTTTTTTCACCCGTCAGAACTTGCCCTGTGCTCCCCACGCCGGGCCCCGCCTCCAACTGCAGGTTTGTGCCATGTGATCAGCACCTGGGTCAAAAGCAGTACCACACAGACAGACTGCACAGAGCTAGACCACAACTAAAGACTCGACCGCTAAAACTGCTAATTTTACAGTTCCTTTGGAAACCCCAAGACAGTACTTAGATCTGAAGTTCTCAGCACAGGTTCTGTCTAACTCTTTGCAGTCTGACTGAAGAACGTGGTCTCATTCTTGCCCCAGTGGCGGCTCTGACCATGGGCCTCTCATTCAGGGGAAAGGAACAGAGAGAGACCTTGCTCTCCTGATAATCCTGTGTGCATCCTGTGTTCCCCCTGCCTGCTGCCTCACTTGATAAACTCCTCGGCTCCTGTCGTGTTTGTTCTTGGCTCTAACCCGCCCGTTCACATCCAGATATTAATCCTGGGAGATCAAGACATCAAGACAAGGGAGATCATTTACATTTTTACTTTTAGCAAATTTGAATAAAAATGAAGTTAGAAATGAGGTACATAAGAGATAAATCATAAATATTAGATTATATTGGGGTTGATAAGTTTGTTTTTTTTTAAATGTTTTTGTGGCTACAATAATTTTTTATATAAAAAAAAAAATTATATGTGAAAAATTATTACACTGTTTTCTGTTTTAATATATTTTCCATGATAGCATTTACATTTGTGACCCTGGACCACAAAACCAGCGTTAAGTAGCACTTTGCCAAATATAGCCAATAGCCAAAAATGCATGGTATGGGTCAAAATTATCGATTTTTTTTACTTTTATGCCAAAAATCATTCAGATATTAAGTAAAAATCATGTTCCATGAAGAAATTTAGTACATTTCCTACTGTAAATATAATAAAATGTAATTTTTTGTTAGTAATATGCATTGCTAAGAACTTCATTTGCACAACTTTAAAGGTGATTTTCTCAGTATTTTGATTTTATTTTTTATTTTTTAATCTATTTCAGATTTTCAAATAGTTGTATCTTGGCCAAATATTCTCCTATCCTAACAAACATCAATGGAAAGCTTATTTATTCAGATGATGTTAAAAAAATGGACCTTTATGACTGGTTTTGTGGTCAAGGGTCACATTTATGCATTTACCAGGCGCTTTTATCCAAAGAAATTTACAAAAGAGGAGAAACAAAGCAACATAGCAAAGCTGAATTTTTTAGCAGCCATGCTGAATTTTCAATATTTATTTATTTATTTGTCAGACATTGTTAAAAACAATTATGCTGCTTAATATTTTTGTGTAAACCATGACAGATTTTTTAAAGGATTCTTTGATGAATGGAAATTTGAAAATTAGATTTTTTTGTGACATTAAAAATGTCTTTACTGTTATTTTTGATTGATGTAATGCTAAATGAAAATATTAATTTCTGTAAACAAAAAAACTTACTGACCCCAAAATATTGAACAGTGGTGTGTATTTAATTGTTATAATCAAACATCAGGAAGGACTGATTTATTGTATTATGCAGTTCAGTGAAATACATGAAGTACTATTATTTTACACAGTTTTATTATTATTATTATTTATTTATTTATTTTCTAAATTTAAAACATAATACAAAAAAGCCCATAAAGACTAATTCATAAACTCTCCCATACATACTAATTCTGGCAAGGATAAAATACACACAAAAAAGACATACTGTAGGTTTATTTCCATTGTGGTCCTCGGAAAAGTTACTAAAACTGTTTTTTTTTTTTTTTTTTTCTATTATAAAATAAAACAACATTTTATGTTGATATATTGCATATTGTATGAGGAAGTTTATAATATTTTATCTTATATTTTTGGATATCTATTTTGGCTCTTATTTTTGGTCCATTTAAGACAAAGTCTGTGGATCATTTATGATTTAAATTTGCCCACTTAGATCAGATCAGTGTTTCTCAACTCTGGTCTTGAGGATCAACCTCCCAGAATCTTTTAGATGTCTCACTAACCAAAACAGCTGATTCAGCTCATGTGTGGCAAGACATCTAAAACATTCTGGGAGGTTTGTCCTAGGATCTGAAGTTGAAAACCATTAATATAGATAGTCCCCGAGCTAACACACATGGAATAAAAGCAGCAAAAATGGGTCTTTTTAGGTTTCATGTTCTCTAACAGGAGCTAAATTAAGATCTCAGGGTCAGGGTTCGGGTCAGCAGCCATGCTTGTCTTACTGCACTGCTCACTGTCTTCGTTCCTCTCCTTTCCTCCTCTTCCACCTCTGACCTTCTCCTCACCCAAACTACCTGCTGCCCCCTGCTGAAACCAACACACCCTTACCAAAACACACATAGATCACACTTACAGAATGGCAGCATGTTAACCCACACAAACACAGACCACTTTTGGTCTATAGCAGTTTTCTAAACTAATATGTTTGAACATATTAGTACAGATTTATTAGATCTGTTTGCCGATTAAGTTTGCAGATGCTGCTTGGTATTTGTATTTAATGCAATAGCAATCGTACATTTAATGCATGTATTATTAAAGTAACACTACACATGATAAAGTTTCCTACTATAAGACTGAAATGTGATGGTTTATTTTAGCATTCTGACATATTTCTGAAATTATATGATGATCTGCTATTCCTCATTTGGTTTGAGTTGTTATTATTTGACTTAAAGACAGAGGCCAGCTATAATCATACGAAAGACTGATGATATACTTTTCTGACTTCTGACACCCATCCAGCATATATCATTAGATGAAATCCTATATAGTAGGTATATATGTGGAGGAGAGGCATAGATAAGGTGACGATCTCTGTCTGGCAGGAGCTTAAGGGGCGGAAGTGCTCTAGGGGAATGAATCTGGCAAGTGCATAGGATTCCCCATTCATAAATAAGGCCTTGAGGATGCTTAAGCTTTAGGGAAGGAAGCTTTTTTATTCAGATGGCAGCAAGAGACAAAGTCATCAGAGGTTTCTAGAGCAGCTCCCAACAACTTTTGACATTCTGTTCTTTTCCTGAACCAGTAACTCCCAACTTTCTCAGAGCCCCCATGCATTATTTCCTAAATTTTGGCTGAGTTGTATGACAGTGTTGGACTTTTGCCGACCAAGCCTTTGTTAGGGGTATTGTGAGTCCACAAAAATCGATTCTCTTGGCATTAATATTTAATTCTAATGGCAATTTCCTCCGTTTGCAATACAGCCGTGCAGCCACTATGCAAAACTGTTTAGTATAGACGTTTTGTGGGGTTTCACAATAAGTTTTGGAGGTGCTTTTACAAGTTCGCAATAGTCAGCATTATGAGTATTTAGTCATAGAGTCGTAGTTCCAACTAGGCTGATCTTTTCTCCGTGGCCCAATCCAATTCCCCTGATGCTCTTGGGATCGATTCTGGGGAGGTTGAGCTCATTAAGGTGCAGGGCTAAATGCAAGCTTGCACTTTCTGCAGGGGTATTGTGGGACTGCTGAGAAGGGTCCTTTTCATCAGCAACTCCCCGAGTCATACAATTGTGTAGCAACACATAAAATGTACCATTTCCAGAATGCTGAAGATGGATTGATAATCAAGCAAAATCATAGTCCAGCTAAATTGACATTCTTACAGTAAGACTCTTTTATTCTATAAACTCCTCAAGAGACCATTTTGTAAACCTTGGAGGGGTTATATCATACATTTAATTATGATTTGATGATTGTCTGTGATAATTAGGATTAACGGTGGATTAAATATTTGAATTGGATAACATTTACTGAGAAAAGCCCCTATGTGAAGATAGTCTAAACCTAAAATTGCTCTTAAAGAAGGAAAATCACTTACTTAGGAATTAATGTAAAGACAGAACAGGTGGATAGAAGGTAGGCAGATCATTTATAGGATTAGTTCACTTCCAGAATAAAATTTCCTCATAATTGTCTTTCTTCAGTCGCAAAGAAATTAAGGTTTTTGAGGAAAACATTACAGGATTTTTCTCAATATAATGGACTTCAATCAGAGCCAATGGGTTGAAGGTCTAAGTTGCAGTTTCAGTTCAGCTTCAAAGGGCTCTCCATGATCCCAGGCGAGGAATAAGGGTCTTGTCTAGCAAAATGATTGAACATTTTCTTAAAACATTAAAGATTTATATACTTTTTAACCACAAATGCTCATCTTGCACCAGCCCGACTTCACACATTACGTAATCATGTTGGAAAGGTCACGTGTGATGTAGACGGACGTACCAACCCAGTGTTACAAAGTGAACGAGCAAAGAAAGTCAAAGTTACAAAAAAAAGGTAAAACAATGATGTCGGATGATTTTGAAGTTGGAGCAAATGAGATGGTGTTTTTCGCCCTACCGTTCCTTTTGGAACCGAAGCATACAGATGAAAAATTAACCATGCGTGACCTTTCCAACATGGTTACATAATGCGTAAAGACGTTATTCCTTGCCTGGGATTGTGTAGAGATCTTTAAAGCTGCAGTGAAACTGCAATTTGGACCTTCAAATCATTGACCACTATTGAATTCCACTATATGGAGAAAAATCCTGAAATGTTTTCCTCAAAAAAACTTCATTTCTTTGCGACTGAAGAAAGAAAGACATGAACATCTTGGATGACATGCGGGTGAGTAAATCATCTGTAAATTTTTATTCTGGAGATCAACTTCTCCTTTAAGCATGGTCAGACAGCATTGCCTATCTTATATACCATCTCTGGGAATGATTACATGCTATTTTATCAGAGTGCCCGCAGGTACAGCAAACACGTCCTGAACCTTGGTAATTTCACAGTAATAGGTTATACACTGAAACTCACACACGGATCCACATATTGATTGACAGACCATCTTCTCTTTCATGAGAGGGTGAACAGATTGCAGTATTTTGTTTCTAGATTTCACTACACCATCACTGCAAAAAAAAAAAAAAAAAAAAACTTAAATGACTGTCCCTCAGTGCTACCTGAGGAAAATTGTGGATTTACTCTCCGAACTCATTGCAGTTTCAGCTGGCATTTTGAAAGAGAGGCTTTGAAAAGGTTTTTCAGAACTGACATTTTCATTTGTGTGTGTGTGTGGTTCTGTTAGTGTGGCTTTCTGGTAGAGTGGATTGAGGCCACTAGTGGGGACATACTGACATCACCAGTGTGCATACACTAAACTCAACAGACAGCCAGACAGCCAATGACGGGCCAAGAACACCTGAGGGAACTCTGTACATACACACACTCAGTGGACCTAGCTCATCTAAATGAGGACATACCATAAATTTATGTTCTGTTTATATAAAACAAATTAGAATTAAACTGCAAACCACTGTTTTTCTTAAAGGGAAAGTTAACCCAAGAATGAAAATTCTGTCATTAATTACTCACCCTCATGTCATGCCAAACTTGTAAGACCTTCGTTCATCTTCAGAACACAAATTAAAGATGGTCAAAGACTGACAGCGAAGAGAAGAAATTGTTGAATAAAGCTGTTATTTTTGTTTTCTTTGCACACAAAGTATTCCCGTAGCTTCATAACATTACGGTTGAACCAATGATGACACATGGATTTTAACAATGTCCTTACTGCTATTCTGGGCCTTGAACGTAGTAGTTCTGTTGCTGTCTATGCAGGGTCAGAAATCTCTTGGATTTCATCAAAAATATCTTAATTTGTGTTCCGAAGATGAACAAAGGTGTTACAAGTTTGGAACGACATGAGGGTGAGTAATTAATGACAGAATTTTCATTTCTGGGTAAACTATTCCTTTAAAACCCTGTTTTCCAATGCAAATATTAATGTTTTCAGAGAATATATTTTGAATAAAGTTTATTTTTCTTAGCACATATATATTTTCTTAGACTTGGGGAACAATTGGGACAAAAACAAGAAAAATAAGCCTAATTTAAAACATGCACTGCTAAATATAATACTCATTATCCAGATAAAATATGAATCATATGTATCTTTGGGGACATCCTCAAAGGGACATTTTGACAGAATTAGCTAACATGGTTATAGCTTAATAAACCCACACACATTATTACAAACAAGGTAGACTACTATAAATGTCTTATCACTAGGAATTTCTAATAAAACCTTTCTGTTTTGATGCGCCAACAAGCTATTAATTAAATCTGCAGTGTCCCTCAGATAAAAATTGGTTTTGTGATCAAAAATCCTAACATCTAGTGTTGTATGGAGAGAGAATGCAATCTGCAGCAAACACGACCATTAATCATTGAGCTGGATAGCCAGAGCTCTATGAATGAGTATTTTACTCTAATATTGTGTGTCCCGCTGATTTATGACTAACCTCTGCTCTCCTCCATCTCATTCTTTCTAATGAAGCCCAAACATCTGAACAACTTCCACAGAGAATGCATCTTCTACAGTACTATTGTTTCATTGTTTTGACAGATTGTGCCACATTCATGCAAGTTTCGTTGTGTTGCTAATTTAAAGGGCAACATTCAGAAGTATTTTTTCCAGAACATGATTTATAATATTTATAATCACATTCTAGCCGTTTTTGTCATGAACTGTACAAAACTAATTAGTTTAACCTTCTGAGAAGTCATTTTAAGGTCACACAAGGTTATCTCTTCTCCTCTCTGGGATATTATTAATATTCCATGTCTATTAACTTCAGTGCATAACTTGTTCCGGAAATGAATTATACATCAAATTGTGCTGCTTGTTAAGGAGAGGTGTGCTATTACATTTCTAAGCAATCAGCCTTACAATTTTCACCTGGCGGGCGAGAAAAAATGAATCACACAGACTTTGAAGGAAGAACCTAAGCCTTAGACCAAAATATCATAAAGACATTCACGTATGTCTTTTCAACCATTCAGAGCATGTTAGCAATCACCTAGAACACCTTTGCATTGTTTTTCATCATATTTCCTTCAGAAAGTACAAAAATATAAGTTTAATTGTTCTTCTTATTGGACTTTAAGTGGTTTTCAGAACACCCCTTTGGGTTGTTTGGGAGTATATATTTCTTTAATGGGCTGTGAGGTGGACTTTTGCCAGTGTTTAGCCACTGCTTGGCCCTGATCCTAGATAGCCTGTGGCTGAGTTTCTCAGGCTGAGCTTCTTTTGGCAGATTCTCAAGAGGATACACAGTCTCTGGATTCAAACATATATGACCATCATGCCTGGACTGCTGTTCACACACACTCATGTACGCTTAAACCAGACATTTATTCCACGTTGCATTTACAGTTGCTCAGCAAAATTTCACATGCAAAATGCAGTAATTTCAATAGAAATCTGCGCAGTTGAGAGTTTTGCATGAAGAGCAAAAAAAAAGCAGTTTGGTTTGGAAATAGCTGCTTCCGATTCTGTACTCGCATACATATTGTAGCAGGGCTGTTTCCTCGGAGGAGGCAAGGCAGGCAGTCTTCTCAAACTTATTTGATTTAGAAAAAAATTCGGACTACAAAAATAAAACAATAAAACAACGCCAGCATTGCAAAATATAAAATTAAAAAGTGTATAAGTCACTCATTTTCTCTGAAGAATCAGTGTCCAACAGTGACACCAGCATGTAAATTTACAGCAAAACTCTGCATCTTTCTTGCCTCCCCTCAGCCCATTGAGTTTTAACAGACCCCCTAAAATGTGCAGTGGGTTTGATGCGGGGGTAACTGAGAATGAATGGGAGAAATTCACGTGAGAGGGGGCAATACCTCATCACGATATGATTGGATATGTTCAGCTGTGATTGGTTCATGTGGAAAAAATTCAAAAATAGTTAAAAGTTAACTATTCAAAATAATAGCTGAACATAAATTCACAAATAAAATGTATTTAGGGCCTGAGCACCGTGGTGCAAGGACCGTATTGGAATTGCTCAGTTTCTTCTTCTCCAAAATAAATAGCATTTTTGAGGGCCTAAACATGCTTGAAAACTCATGAAACTTTGCACACACACCAAAAAAGTAATGAAAATGTATGTCTGATATGGGTTTCAGAAGTTGGTGTGGCAAAATGGCTCAATAGCGCCACCTATAAAATTTCAATTAAGTTGAACACCAATACCAACAAAAAAAGTTCGAAACCCAACATTAAGTCTGTTATTTTGAATTTTCTCTGCAAGTTTTGTGCCATTTTCAGGCACAAGTTTTTGCCATTTTCAGACCTTGTATTTAAACTCCTCCTGGAGATTTAAACAGATTAACACCAAATTTGGGCAATCCAAAAGCCCTTTGTGACGTTAAATTGTGAAGATCTTGAGTTTTCGTTGAAGGGCGTGTCCTGGCGGCCTGACAAACTTCAATGTTTCGCCATGAAAAAGGAAGTTGTAATAATTCAGGCATACAATGTCTGATCTGCACCAAACTTCACATTTGATAAGATTATTGTTCTGAACACATGCTCATGACCATATTCACTTATAGTCATAGCACCATCTGCTGGCAACAGGAAGTGGCATGTTTTGCGCTCTAGCAAACTCCTCATGGTGATTTGATGGCATCAGCATTATATTTGGTCAGTCTACTCTTAAGGCCTTTGCAATGTTAAATTGTGAAGATCTTGAGTTTTTGTTGAAGGGCACGTCCGTGGTGTCCTGACAAAGTTTGACGTTTTGCCATGGGAATAGAAGGTGTTGTAACTCAGCCATACAATGTACGATCTGCTCCAAACTGCACACGTTCGATAAGAGTCCTGGCCTGAACACATCTAAAGGCCATTATTCTGTTATAATGATAGCGCCACCTGTTGGCAACAGGAAATGACTTGTTTTACACTAACTTACAAATCTACACCAAATTTCAGGTTCCTGGCCTGAACACATCTAAGGCTGCAGGTCCACCAAAGCGTTTTTCACCGCAGCTGGCCTATCTTTCAATTGTTCTCAATCTGAGCGCTGTGTTTTAGAAAATGTCTATAAAAAGTCTTTTTCGCGCTGAGCAACTACAGCGTCTCAACGGAAAAAACGGAGCACTCTCAAGTGTACACAGCTGTGCGTTTTCAGCAACGCTTTGGTGGACACGCAGCCTAAAGGCCAATATTCTTGTATAATCATAGTGCCACCTGTTGGCAACAGGATATGACATGCTTTGTACTAACTCAAACATACCATGTTCAATCTGCACCAAACTTCACGTTTGGTAAGAGTCTTGGCCTGAAGATATCTACATGCCAATATCCAGTTATAGTCATAGCTCCACCACCTGGTAACAGAACATTTGGCACATATAACCTGACATATTCCTTCTATATTTACCACTTTTTAAATGCATATTGGCCACTGTTCGCTGTTTACCTAAAGCCACCGGGTGGTGGTGAGCCCGGGTGTGAGGGCCCTTTCAACAATGCTTGCAGCTTTAATGCTTAAATTTTTACTGCTTTGAGTTACTATTTTAAAATAAATGGTGATGAGATATTTGGTTTTAATAAATAAAATATTGATTACATTTTAAATGTAAAAATATTTTTTGATCTACTTTATAGTAGGGAAGTATGTGATTTTTGAATCTTGCTCATCAAAACTTTGCTAATCTGACCGCATATTTAGACTGTCTCCCTTACAGCGATTGCTCACTATTGTATTCCTATCTCAGCGCTGCAGTCTGTAGATACAGCAGCATTATTTAGCTAAAAGCTTGTGCACACGTGTGCACTGACACATTACAGATGATGCTGGCTTAATTTACAGTCTCTACTTCCCTGCAAATGTCACACTGCCGGTTCTGTAGCTCACACATTGTGATTGTACCTCCTGGCGCAGTGATGCTCTTTTCCCCTGCTGCGGGTGGAGCTGTATTTGGCATGTTGGAGTCACTGCACAGCAGCTAATGAGACTACACAAGCTGTCCTCTATTAACTGAAAGCATCTCACTGCAGACTGACACAAACGTGTGTATGTGTGTGTGTATGAGTGATGCGTAAGGGCGGCTGTCTGCCTAGATGTGTCCAACAGCATGCACGCTAATACGAAACCGACATTCATGACAGTAAATGCAGCTATTTTTTGCAAAATTAAGACAGATGTGTTGAATGCACCTGCTTTAACGTGCACATTTCTGTGCTCAGAATCTCTAAATGTACATCCGCTGTACAGTTTTTTTTAGTTTTTGTCTCTGGACATGCGGTAATCCATCATCCCAAACAGCCTGTAATCTTCTGCGAATTTCTCAGCTTGAAATGCAGGTCTGAGACAGGCAGAGGTAGAAAGCTTTTCTTCTGTCTAGAAGCTTCCTTGTGCAGCAGATCATTGCGGCTTTTCTAGGGAAAGGTGCAATTTTTGTGAATTACAGTAGAATCTGAAGTCTTGGAGTTTAGAGATTCAGATTTATATATATATATATATATATATATATATATATACAGGATCTCAAAAGCAAAAAGATCAAATGATCAAATTGTTTGCGTGGGGAAGAAAAGGTATTTGCTAAGATGATAAAGTCTACAATATTAAATATGATATCAATTATGGCTTAAAATTATTAAATTCATTTTTTTTTTTTTTTTTTTTTGTGACAGCAAAGGCATATAAAACATATCTTTTTTAATTTATTTATTCATGAAAGAATCCTGAAAAAAAATGTATGAGAATTTGTTACAACTATAGATATAAATTGATATAAATACTTTATGATATAAATTATGACTAAAAATGTAATTATTATTTTTAATTAAAAGCTTAAATTATATATATTAATGCAAGTTTGGGGTACGGTTTTTTCTTTTCTTTTTTCTTTTTACTTTTTTTGTGACGTCAAAGAGATACAAAACATATATATTTGTATTTATTTTATTTTATTTTATTTTTTTAAATCTTTTCATGAAAGAATCCTGAAAAAAATTATCACAATCTTTTTACAAAAATACTAAGCATTACTAGTGTTTTCAATATAGTATAATAAAATAATATAATATAATATAATAAATTAATAAAATATTTTTTCTTGATAACCTAAAAATTTGGCTTTGCCATTACAGTAGTAAAATCTATTTTAAAATATAATCTAATAGTTAAAAATAATTTTGATTGATTGATTGATTGATAAACTTTAGTATACATTTCTGTATAATTTTGACCATTTAAATTGTAAAATTATTTAATTTGTACCTCTATCGTGTAACTTTATAAAATAGTATAATACTCTGATTTGTGAATATTTTTATTTCTCCTTAGGAATTTTAGTTTAAACATTATAAAGAAACTTTGTTTGTCTGAGCTTATTTTCCTGTGAGACTCTCCCTTCACACCTGTGAAACTGTATTTTTATCCTGCTGTATTTACCTTTCCGTCTGACCCCAGGTCAGCGGTTAATAATCTATTGATTTCTCAATTCACGTGTTTACTTCACAAGCCTGCTGCTTATGCGCACCAATTCCTTTCATATGCTGGTGAAATCCGCAAATTTTGAAGGACAGTTAAAGCTGAAATATTTGCTGGATTTGTGGCTTGTTTACCTTTAAGCGAGCTAATACGCTGCAGATTGAAAACACAAAGCCGACATCAAGAGAGAAAATCCAGCATGGCTTTTGATATCTGGACTACTTTAGGGGGGGAGGAGGGATTCTAAGACACTCAACCCCGCCCACTCTAGAGTCCCAGCCAATGAGAGCAAGTCTGGAGGAGAGAGTGTGTGTGTGTGAGAGAGAGAGAGAGAAGAGAGAGGAGGTGGTAGAGTGGCAGTCTTTGCTTGTGTGTAGGGAGCGGTCAATCTCTCACGCTGCTGCAGTCTGCGAGCATCCTCAAGAGTGAGAATCTCTTTTTATTCTCTCTTTCATTCATGCGTTCTTTCGTTTATCCTTGTTTCCATCCTTTCAGCCTCTCACCTTTTCAGTTTCACTGCTGTTGCTGATTTGTTTCTGCTCAAGTGAGAGTGCATTCGCAAGCACACGTGTGTGTATGTGAGTGTGTATAGCATATTTTATTGTGTTTAATTTGGTTTAGTTGAAGTTACATTATTGTTATACTTTATAAAAGTGCAATTTATGTTGAAACTGTGTATGATTTTGTTATTCACATTGTGTTTTCTTAAGCGACAACTTCCTTGGTGAGTAATTCTCAGTGTATGAACTTTTTCCCATTTTTATTTACAAAGGAATATTAAATCTTTTGGGAACGATGTTCCCAAAAAACATCTCCTGAAGGTTTGTGTGCTCAGCAGTCTTTTTTTTTTTTTTCATTTGAGTGGATTTGTTCGGGATGAGTGCGTCCCTCACTGCAGGATTGTTTTGGGTTCTCTACTTATCCTCCGTCTGAGCTTTGCACCACTCTGAGACTCTTTAATCTGTTTTTCCTCTCTTTCTGTCTTTTTCTCTGGAGAAGAAGCATCTCTTTGTTTCATTTTTGTTGTTTAGCGGTTTCTTTGTCTTTTCAAATAACATTGAGGCCATCAGAGAAAGAGGTAGAGCTTAGTTTCCAGAGGTGGGAGTGATTTGAATAACGCCTGTATATTTCGTTGGGAGGGAATGCGGATATATTTGCGAGTCAGGTCTTTTTTAATGCTTTCACTGATTGTATCATCATCATAATTGTCCTTGATCTTCCTCTCTCAGCCTGGAGCCTAATGACAAAATTTACTTGTCATTTGACCTTTGAGTTCCTGCAAGGACAGACGGGGCTCTCAAATCAGCCTTATTCCTCAGTAGAACCTTTGATGACCCTCATGTTCATTTAAAACATCAGAAGCTGCTCAAATCATCTACTTGATTAGTGGTTTAGTTATTTCATAAAGTATTTTTAGATCAGTTAAAACAAAATGAAAGGTCTTGAATAAAAAAGCAGCGAGAAAAGGAACCAAATCAGCTGTAACATGTTGCTCAGGTGTGGTAGCTGCTCTTTTGGGGCTGCCGTGCTGGTTTGGTTGGTCTAATGGTGTTCACACTGGGCTTTGGGGCATTGCTGAGTGCTCAGGTTCAGCACACTATGTGTGTGTGTGTGTACATTGGTCTCAGCAGCAGCCACAGCAGATGTAGTTCTCTGCTGAAACAGGGCTGAGGTGTGCTAGATGCACTAGATGACCTGCTGAAAGAGCTTGAGTCCTTATTTAGGAGGGCAAATCTGTGTTTTAATGCTCATTAATGTCTGTGTCTTTGTATTGTTACGCTATAATACGCTAAATAAAATAAAGATTATTGGAGTATGCTTTACAAGAAAATACTATTTTGGTCTTTGTGCTTCAAAATTTGATGTTTATTTTCACTGCCGTTTCTTTGTAACTAATTGTGAAATTTACTAGCAATTTCTGAGTGAAAATTGTACTTGCACTGTTTTTTAATTGGGATTGGTGAGATTTTTGAGTAGCGGTTAATAAGGTTCATTAGTTAACATTACTTAACTACATCTGTTAACATGAACTAAGAATGAACATTGCTTCTACAGCATTTATTGATCATGTAGTTAATATTAATTTCAGCATTTACTAAAGCATTATTAAAATCACAAGCTGAGTTTTGTTAACATTAGATAATGCACTGTGAACTAACATGAACTAATAATGAATAACTCTATTTTCACTAACTACACTCTTAAAAATAAAGGTGCTTTAAAAGGTTCCTCACAGTGATCCCATAGAACCATTTTGGGTTCCACAAAGAACCACTCAGTCAAAGGTTCTTTAAAGAACCATCTCTTTCTTACCTTTTTATAATCTGAAGAACCTTCTTTCACCACAAAGAAAGCTTTTGTGAAACAGGAAGGTTCTTCAGATGTTAAAGGTTCTTTATGTATCCATTTAGACAAAAAAAGGTTCTTCTATGGCATTGTGAAGCACCTTTATTTTTAAGAGTGTAACGTAAACAGAGAGTGTAATAAATGTTGTTCATTGTTTCATCATTTTAGTTAATACATTTTATGTTAACAAATGACACCTTACTGTAAAGTGTTAGTCTCTTATGCTCACTTATAATCAAAAATATCATAAAAATACAAATATTGTGAGACACAAGCATTACAATTAAAAATAATAGTTTTTTTACTTTAAAATATTTTAAAATGCAATTTATTCCTGTGATTGCAATTAATTTTCAGCTGCCATAATTCCATTCAGAAATCATTCTGTTAAGCTGATTTGGTGTTTAAGAACTATTTTATTATTATAGTTATTATTATTAATAATAATTTTGAAAACAGTTGTTTTTTAAATCTGTTTTTGCAGAGGTTTTATGAATCAGATGTAGTTAAAAAAATATCGTTCACACTTTGAGATCTAGTCTTTGCTATTAACAAATCAAGGAGAAGTTCACTTCCAGAAAAAAAAAAATTTACAGATAATTTACTCACCCGGTTGTCATCCAAGATGTTTGTTTTTGAGAAAAAACATTTCAGGATTTTTCTCCATATAGTGGATTTCTATGGTGCCCACGAGTTTAAACTTCCAAAATGCAGCTTCAAAGGGCTCTAAACGATCCCAGCCGAGGAATAAGGGTCTTATCTAGTGAAACGGTCAGTTATTTTCTAAAAACAATTGACAATTTGTATACTTTTTGACCTCAAATGCTCATCTTGCGTGACCTCTGTGTATTCCGGTTCAAGCCAGTTAGGGTAGGTCGAAAAACTCCCATCTCATTTTCTTCTCAAACTTCAAAATCATCCTACATTTCTGTTTTAATTTTTTTTGTAAAGGGCGTTTGATCTTCTTTGCACATTCATTTTGTAAACACTGGGTCAGTACTTCTGCAGCAATGTAGGACTTTTTTTTGAAGTTGGAGGAGAAAATGAGATGGGAGTTTTTCATCCTTTGAAGCTGTATTTAAACTGCATTTTGGAAGTTCAAACTCGCGGGCACCATAGAAGTCTACTACACGGAGAGAAATTCTAAAATGTTTTCCTCAAAAAACATAATTTCTTCATGACTGAAGAATGAAAGACATGAACATCTTGGATGACAAGGGGGTGAGTAAATTATCTGTAAATTTTTGTTCTAGAAGTGGACTTCTCCTCTAACTACGGCTTTTGCTTCAATAAACTCCTAATTTGCTGCTTATTAATAGTTAGTAAGGTAGTTGTTAAGTTCAGGTTTTGGGTAGGATTAGGGATGTAGAATATGGTCGTGCGGAATAGGTCCTTTACAAGTTCTAATAAACAGCCAATATGTTAATAATAGATATAAGTAACTGGTTAATAGTGTGAATTGTTCCCTATACTAAAGTATTACCAAAATATCATCATATTTTTTAGGTTTTATGGGATCCTGTTATAGCTGTGAAATGGGATATTCGCTTTTACCCACATAAATTTACATTTTTTTTATATTTTTGTTGGAGTATGAGGCTTATGGCTTGAACACCCGAGAGGAGGGCGAATCAAAACACAACAATGGGGGGTCTTAAAAAATGAATATATTAAGTAATGGATCATATACAGTTGCCTCTTTTTTATCTTTAAGAATGATGAATGCTTCAGTTCTGTAGAAATCTGTGGAGATTCCGTATCAGCCTGTGTGTAACAAAAAAACAAAAGTGGGATGTTATCGGATATCATAGATTTCCACAATAGAAGAAACATAATATGACTTAACCATCTCTCGCTCTGTCTCCCTCTCTTTCTCTTTCTTCTACATTTCCTATATTGACTGTGTGACCTTGTGCTAGAAGTCAGCACAGAATAGCTACTGTAGCTTGTATCGATCGGAGCTGTCATCTCAGACTCTAAGACTCTACAACACCACATCCTTTCTGGACGGCATTTCTCCCGAGAGATCTTTTTAATAATTCTTTGGTTTGAGACTGTTTGTTTGCATGTGCTCTGTTCCGTTCTAACGATTTTAGGGTTGCCATTGCAGAGCTTGATGTTTGATTTAAAAAAATGAATAAATAAAATGTTACATTATGTTTACGCTTGCTTGGTTATGTTTGTGTTTACAGAGTACGGGCGTTTCGAGGCCAAGATTCATGACTTACGAGAGCAGATGATGAACCACAGCATGAGTTCTGGCTCCGGATCCCTCAGAACCAATCAGAAACGCTCGCTCTATGTCAGGTAGACCTCATTTATTTAAAAATAAATTCACATACACTGCAAGAATTCATTTGCTTTATATGTTTTTCATGTTTTTCAGTAAATTATCCAGAGCTTTAGATTTTCCTTACTAAATTACCTTTCTCTGACAACACAATTTAGCTTCTCAAAACCGTTTATCTTGTTGTTTGCATATTTTTACTGAAAAACAAGATTTTTTTTTGGTTTTTTGATTGACTTTGAATGAATGTTTCTCTCATCGCAGCTGGGATACTGATATCCCAGCAGCCCCTGATCATGTAAACTCAGTGTTAACTGTCTCTCCATGACACTTTTGTTATGTGGGACTGATGTTAGATTGATGTGAACATCGGTGTGGTCTCTCTGGGCGATGAGACATGTTTCTAGCCTGAAGCGAGATGTTTGTTATACACACAAGCACACACACACACTTCAGGGGTTTGCGTGTGAATCAGCAGGGTTTCTGAGTGAGTGAGTCAGAATTTATCAGTGTCCACTTCTTACATACACACACACTCTCAAACAAGCACATGCTGTCTTATGTGTGTGCTCTGATCCTAGATCAGCCAGAACTGGGATCACACTGCTTTGCATGACATTTAGAAGAGCGATTGATATTTAAAATCAGTAGAAAAATGGCAACAGTGAACCATTATAGGATACTCCAAGAAACCTCTCTTTGCTCACCTGTTCTCTGTTCGGAAGTCAATATGAAAAAATGTTTTAAGAGCCAACATGATAATAGTTTGAGTCCATTTCAAGAGGCTACTAAATATTTGTACATATTTTCAAGAAATTGTTATGAAGATAAACAGTAAAATCATAAGTCCTACATAATATATTCTAGCCTCCAGGTTCACTCCAAACATCCCATGCGACAGCTCTGTTTGGCTGCTCTTCTGAACAGCTGTTATGATTCTCCCAGATATGTTTCACAATACAATCAGCAGAACAGAGATTAGTTCTTCATCAGCCGGGAGCAACATGCAGCTGTAGATTTCCGATTTGGCTTCGTTATTGTGTGCTAGGTGGAAAATTTCAGCCGAACCAGTGCACCTGTGGAGATCCATTGTGATAAATAGCCCTCCTGTCAGCAGTTCTACATATACACACCTCCTCTCCTCATGATGTACAGCATCCACCGCTCCCACAGCATTAAAAGATGCTCAATATCTCCTTCCCAGCTGCAGTCTAATGCCGCAGGCCCCCTCTGTGGGTGCTAGATAATTGTACTGTGTCTTAGCCAGTCATTTGGGCCACAGAGCTGGCCGGTTTTGCAGAACACGGATGCTGGGAAAAGCTGAGACACAGGAAATCAGACCTTGTAGGGAGTCATTTATTTGCTGCAGAACACACCGGCACAGATTGGCTCAATAAGTCACAGATTTGTTAGGTTTGTGATTTTACTAACGCTCGGCTTAGGAGTCATGTCATGCGGGTTATATAATGGTAAATTGGATTTTAAAGAGCAGGTCATATTGGTTTTCGAAAAGTATATTTTTTTGCAGTTTGTAGCTATCCTTCAATGTAAACAGTCTGCAAAGTTGTTCATCAAAAAAGTGCATGATAAAGATATTGTCTCTCAAAAGAAAGTGTTGACTCAAAGCCGCTTTAATGAGTCATTATATTTTCGAATCTTCTGCCTATTACCGATATACGTCACTCGGTAAACATTAGCATAATCCCCATTGGACCGTGAAATCTGAACAGTCTGACCTGCCCACAAACACTTCCGCTAGTTAGTGTGTTTGCATCATGTCGAGAAGATGTTGTGTTCTGTGCTGTCAAAGCGAGTTTTTGTTTCATTGCCGAAAGCTGATGATGTGAAGAATCAGTGCAGGGTTGCCAGGTTTTTTGTGGGGGGGGGGGTGTCGTCCCCATTAGAAAATCGCATTCTGGGGGATAAAATACATGTTTTTTGGTCAGGGTTCCCCTAGTAAATTTGCATTCTAGGGGCTAAATATGACGTTATTGGGGTCGACTCAACCCTCAGACATCAGTGTGTTGATTAATGTAGACTGTCATTGTTCTGACTGTCATTACTTTGTGTAATAATAAAGAATGTAGACATATTTTGGTTTACAAAGTGTGTTGTTTAATCAGCACTCAGCTGACGTATCCACCATTATCGTTTTAAGTGTTTACAGTTTAGCAGCTGAACTTTAGCTGTTGCACAAAATGCAAACAAAATGTTTTTATGTCATTATTTTAAGAATGGATTGGAGAAGTATAATATTGTTTTGGTGCATTCTTTGTCAATGGTAGCCAGGGTTGCCAGGTTTTGACAACAAAACCCACCCAATTGCTACTCAAAACTTGGCTAAAACGAACCCAGTGGAGTTTCAAGGGGGTTCCCCATTAAAAATCACATTCCTAAGATGTAAATTACAATTTTTGTTGGGGTTCCCCTGGTAAATTCGCATTCCAGAGGCTAAATATGACGTTATTGGGGTTGCTTCAACCCACGGACATCAAAAAACAAAAACAGTCAGAATTCACATTTAGAAGTCTTATGGCCAAAATAGCCTGTAATTGAGAGGGTCAGAGAGAGTATTGCAAATTGTTTTGGTACAAAAACTTTAAAGGCATAAGGTTGAAGCACTGATGCCACATGGACTATTTTAACGATGTCCTTACTACCTTTCTGGGCCTTGAATGTGTCAGTTGCATTGCTGTCCATGCAGAGTCAGAAAGCTCTTGGATTTCATCAAAAATATCTTAATTTGTGTTCTGAAGATGAGTATTTAATGACAGAATTTTCATTTTTGTGTAAACTATGTCATGGACTAATATAAGTGTATCTCAGGGGAAGAAACTTGAATATATATACAATACATCTCCTGTGGAATACTGTTTGCCTGTAGAATTCCACAGTTGAGGAAGGAGATGGTTGTGAGGCTGGAATTTCTCAGTCTGTGGAGGGAAACAGAAAATTATGACAAAAGTATAATTTCCACTTTGCCTCCACTGAGTTCTGGTGTTATGAATGCAGAAGTGTGATCGCTGTTGGCTCCAAACTATGAATAGAAAGCACACACATCAATGTAAAAGCAATGCATGCACAACTCCATTCACACACTGACTAAGGATGGAATATGAGTCAGTTATTGAGTGATTTTCCTCAATCAGCATGTTTCAGTGTTTCTGTCACAATGAATCAACATCACAATTTCTCTAACGCGAAAGCGTGTGTGTTTTGTGTGTGTGTGTACTGCTTATTGTGTGTGTCTCTCCCTGTCTGTGGTAGCATTTACATGTAACCATAACAACACCCTTCCTCTGTGTGATCGGAGAAAGAAATATACGTCTCTTTATCCTGCTTATTATGCTAGAAAGTCCAGTGTGCATGTAATTTGTCCAGTGCAGATGTAAATTTCAGAATATAAATTGCAAAGATGTCTCGTTTGATTTATTTAGCAAGAAGTTGGCTGGGTTGTGTCTAGGGACTGCGACAGTGAGAGCTACAGTGTAGAGATTCACTTATTCCCTTATTTTTTTTAACACTGCAAATAATCCTACGAATACTGATGTTTGTTCATGTGTTTTTTTAGTTTCATTTTTTCCAGTTTATGTTTAGCAAGACTTTAAACCTTTACCTAACATGTATTTTAAAGGGATATTTCACCCAAAAATAATTACTAACCTTGATGTTGTTTCAAACCTGTAAAACCTTCGTTTATCTATAGAACACAAATAAAGATATTTTTGATGAAATCTGAAAGCTTTCTGACCCTGCATAGACAGCAATGCAACTGACACGTGCAAGGCTCAGAAAGGTAGTAAGAACATCATTAAAATAGTCCATGTGACATCAGTGGTTTAACCGTGATTTTATGAAGCTACAAGAGTACTTTTTGTGTGCAAAGAAAACAAAAATAGCAAGTTTTTCTTTAATAATTTCTTTTCTGCTGCTGTGTCTTTATCGCGCGTGGACGACAGTACCTTGACAGCAACTTTTGAACAAGCACTTCTCACATTTTCTTCACAAATTGTAAAAATGTAGTAATCACATAAAATCTTCAGTTGCTGTAATGTGTGTAATTCATTCTTGCAAATATCAGCTCTGGTCCTGTTATTTCACTAGCCCAGGCTCTTATCGCTATGAGGCCGCTGATCTACACATACAGATTCCACTCCACTTTACTCTCAGGGGGGCTTTTAAACACCACATTTCTCTGTAACAAGTAAAAACACCACATTATCTGCACCTTTGACAGCACTCTGACACTTTCTTCTAGCTTGTGTGTTTTCGATGTAATGCTTTTTTCCCTTTTGCCATGCTGATGGCTTCAGCTTTTATCATACTGCTTAGCAAAAACTACACTGAGGCAGCACTCACTCTTAACAAATTATGTTGCCGACATTTGCTGTAGTGGAAAAATGCTGTCCATGAGGTTCACCACCCATGGATGTACCCTTTTCTGCTGAGCACTGCATATTACACACATACTGTACCTCTACTGTTTCTCTTGCTGTTACCCAGAGATTCAGCCCTGCAGCTCTACTGCAAGACCCACACAATAAATCACAACAACAAAAAAAAAATTCTTTGCACAGTTTTGGCAATTTTGCATGCAGTATTTCAGAGCAAAAACCTGCACTAAACCAGACTCAAACCGGTGTTGCTATTGTTAAAGGGATAGTTCAATATTGCCCCACAGTGGCCAATTTTTCTCAGACCTTTTGGCCCGTAAGTCATTCCGTGTTTTGTTCCAATGGGCCTCCGTTAACCTATTCTAACAGGTGCTCAATCTTTGTCGGCCAGTGGCTTCCATGTTTTTTGAGATACGCAAATGTGCTTATAGACACTTGTGGCACTTTGGACCAAGTGCACACCAATTTTCATGTTGAAAGGACAAATGGTTGCACAGTTATAGCCATTTTAATGTTTTTTTTTTCCTTTAAAAATGCCACCAAGTGGCCAAGCTCTGCAATTTTTTTTTCTTGTGACCTCAGATTGAGCTCTTACATAAGTGTTCTGACTTTGGTGAAGATATTTTATTCCATTCAGGAGTTACAGGCATTTTACTATAAGTGGCCCTGCCCCTTTTTGGCACCCCATTGCGACTGTGATAATTAATGATATTCACTGTCCAGAGAATCTTTCTGCACTGGTTTGGTTCTCATTGGGCGAAAAACCTAGGACTAGTTCACAAAAGTAGGTTTTTTTTTGTTTTTTTTTAAAATGCGAAATACTCAGCAATTTCCCCAGGCTTACGATTGAAGATGAGCCATGAGCCAAGGATTCCAACGACATAAGACACTTGAGCCTGCGACTGACAGTTAAGGAGTTATGAGTGATTTCGTACTGTTGTTCGCTGTAGCCCTAAAAAATGTAATAAAAACCTAAAAAGAAAATTATTATAAAAAGTTAAAGTGCTAAAATTAATACATCAATGCATAAATGATCACTAAGCTACAGCTCTTGCAATACAGAATGTTTTGGTTCTTTCATCAGGTAATTTATAAATCTGTTGCATTGCTTGTATCAGCAGAATAGTTTACAGACAAGAATATGTTCAGTTTATTATCGTGACGGCGCATAATGGCTGCTGAGGGGAGAGAGCATTATTCGATATGTGTCATCTGACAGTAAATTTGAGTTTTTGTCGGCAGATTGCACTAGCACATGCTGTTTTTTGGAAGTGTCTTGAGAAGCATCACTGTTATAATGATGCCATGGAGGAATGAATTCACTGTAATAGCTGAGAACCTGCCAGCATACAAACATATAAAAATATTATTTATCTCCACTGTACTGTACGTAGCTTGCAGTTTCCATAACAACCTTAACGTCTTCATTGGCTGGTGAGAGGGAACATGTGCTTTTATCCCTAGGCATGTGTTTCAATCTGTGTGCGTGTGTGTTTGTTTTATCCTTTAATGAAACAAGGGTTAATGAGGACATTGAAGACAGCACTAATTTTGTGTATAGTGTAGATCATTGCTTTTTGCGCTCAGTATGGTTTGTAATGGTGACTTACAGCCATCATGCTGTGTATTATTGCCTGCTTGTACCGTAGTGAGCCATTTGTACCATCACATGACTTTTAGAGTGTTTTTTTGCTAAGATATAGCTGAAAGTGCAGATAAGTTGTCTTAATATGGTGTTTGTTGTGGAATAATGCATGCTTGTGAAATTGCATCTGTGAGATTGAATGTTCAGTCCATTAGAGCAGCATGTGTTCCAGCCATTATGTGCAAGCCATTAATTTTGTCGTGCAGGTATCTACTATATACAGCAGTGCAGTATGGGTAGCTTGTGTATCTTTTCATTGATTTCATCCATGGGATGATATTGATTACCAACACAATATACAGAAAAATTATTTGTGTTTATTTTATGTTACACTGTATAATTTCCTGCCTGTGTCCAAGCCCATGTATTTAGTTCCATTCAAAGGTTATAAAAATGGGGTTGGTAGAATATTTTTTTTATTTAATTTTATTTAATTAAAAAAAAAATGTATTTGATTTTATTATTTTTTATTTTTTTATTTTCATTTTTATTTATTTATTTATTTATTTTATTTTTATTTATTTATTTTATTTTATTTTACAAAAAATCTGTTTCATATTAATGTTTAATGATTTTTAAAGAATCAGCTGGAGTAACAGCTGCTGTAAATGCATAAACACATTTACATTTTAAAATTAGAGCTGTCAGATTGATTAATCACGATTAATTGCATCCAAAATAAAAGTGTTAGTGTTTATATATACTTACATATATGAAGAGTTCAGATGCAAAACCAGCTAAAAGCCATCTCGGTCAAAAATTAGATAATGATACTGAGTGATTGCTCCCGACATATTATATGTCCATCAAATACTTTTTCTTCAAACTCGCTAAAATACCAGCCTCAGCCCAATCAGAAGTACCAGTACTTACATAGAAACCTATACATTTGAGCCTGATAAAAATGTATTTTTTAAAGAAAGACGTCAGATGGATTTAGCTGGTTTTGCATCTGAGCTCATAACATAACATACATATTGATAATATGCACTGTGCACACATGTATGTATGTATGTGAACTCAAACTTTTCTGATGCAATTAATCGTGATTATTTGATTTAACAACCCAATTTAAATATGTAGAAAAATAATTTTCAACTGTGATAATATATTTCAGTATTATATATTCTGATTACTTCCGTATTAGTGTTTTACTGTATTTTTGATCAAATAAATGTATCTTGGTGAGCAGAAGAGACATACAAAAGACTCTTTAAAAACATTCAACCCACTTTTTGTAGTTTATATAATCTAACTTCTCATAAATTATTTTAATCACAGTTATACTGTTATAATACTTGTAGACACACACAATATATAGGAAGGAAAGGACGTGACGTGTGGCCAAGTATGGTGACCCATACTCGGAATTTGTGCTCTGCATTTAACCCATCCAAGTGCACACACACAGTAGTGAGAAGTGATCAAACACGCACACACACACCATGAACACACACCCGGAGCAGTGGGCAGCCATATTGCTATCGCTGCGGCGCCCGGGGAGCAATCGGGGGAACGGTGCCTTGCTCAAGGGACTCACCTCAGTCGTGGTATTGAGGGCGGAGAGAGTGCTGGTTATTCACTTCCTCCACCCTCAATCCCTGCCGGACCTGGGACTCGAACCCGCAACCTTTCGATTGCAAGCCCGACTCCCCAACCATTAGGCCACGGCTGCCCCTATATATATATATATTTTAGGACATGTACATGATATAACATTTGATGTTCATCCTGCGTTTTTTTAATTTAAATCATTAACCCCTTCAGTGATTTTAGGCTGGTTTTGTGTCGTCTACATTTCATTTGTTGCATGTGCATCATAGGCTTCCGTTCTGAGTTGTCTTGGTTACAAAACGCAATATAAAGGAGAGGTCATGTGAGTGCTAACAGAGATTTTTTTTTGAGAGTTTTTTGTTCCCCAAACTCTCACTTTTATTTAGGAGAGCCTCTCCTTATGTGAGAGCTTTTATCAGGGCTAAATATGCAGAAGTGCTGTTTAATGTGTGGTGTCATGGCAACATTTTAGGAACAGCATGTTCTAAAAGGAAAAATGTCTTTAATAGATGCCCGTTTTGGTTGTTATCGGACATTCACTTATTTATTGCGTTTACATTTGCATCAAAGGGACAAGGTTTGGTTTACTTTGGCTTAGTTACCCCCTGATTGCCATTCAAAATTCATTTTGAAGTACGATTTTTGTAGGCATTTGCTGTTAGGAGGTGGGCATCATACAATGGGCCTACTTGGTTTTCACCCAAACAGAATAAGAAATTGTATAAACAATAGAGAGAAACATGAAATGCAATAACTAGCTTATCGCAGGTCTGCATTGAAGCATTTTCGTGACTAAATGTACCTGGAGGAGCGAGTTTAATGGGCATTATTGCTGTTATCTCTTGTATTGTGTACTCAGTGGGGAAGGCCTATAGGAGACCGTGGCAGCCTGTCTGTTCTTTTGTGCGCGGATGCGTCTGAGCTGTAGTGCTTCCTTTTACCATGCTTCACCGCTTGATCAACCACACTGCCCTGCTGGAGGTAGATAACAGTGAAAACAGCATGGCTGTAAAACTGGAGCGTTTTTGCAGGCGAATTTTGAGAATAGAGTCGAGACTACAAAAATAAAACAAAACAAATAATACTTTTCCTGCTTATTTTTGAAGTGCACAGTAAAGATCAGTGGGTGACTCCAGTCCACATGCTTCCCTCAGACGGTTCAGGTTTAAATTCTTCTTTTCATCTGGTCTTTGTGTCGACATCATCAATGTAAAACCTCCTCTTTAAATAGAGTGTTTGTGTCTCTTTCTAAGGATGAGTACATGAATCATAGTTATTCTTGAAACGGTGAGCTGTTTCTCTGGATAGTGCTCCTTCATATGAGGATGAATGAGAGGTTTCTTCTGTTGCCGCATAGTGATTCACCCACTTCAGATGGCAGGAGTGCGTAGTAAACTGTGATCGCCTTTGAAATGCATCTCTCTGACTGGAGGTTTTTTATTATGTGAAGAAGCTGAGATTTCTCAGTCAAACTGATGTAAAATGATTTCCATGTTTACACTGTCAGTAAAGTTTAGGGTCGGTAAGATTTTATGTTTTTAGAAAGAATCTCCTATGCTTACCAAAGCTGCATTTATTGATCAAAAATAGAGTAAAAACAGCAATACCATACAATATATTCACAATTTAGAAAGTCATTTTTGTAACACAGAGCTGAACACAGTCTTCAGTGTCACATGATCCTTCAGAAATCATTCTTATATCCTAATTTCTTATCAATGTTGAAAACAGTTGTTCTACTTAATATTTTTGTTGAAACCATGACACTTTTCAGGTTTCTTGAATGAATAGAAAGTTAAAATATACATTTGATATAAAGTTGAAATATACATTTTTAATTTTTGTAACCATGTTAAAGTCTTTACCGTCACTTTTGATCAATTTAATTTGTCCTTTTGTAATAAAAGAATTAATTTTAAAAATCTTACTGTATATTTTTGTAATATTATGTCTGTTAATTATAATATTATAGTACAGCTGAGAGGAGACAGTAAATGATAGGTAGAAACTAGTTGTACACAGATATATTTATATATTATAATGTTTGCTGCAATATAATATGATGCAATCCCCCCCAAGCTTTGCAAAAAATGTGATGGCAGCCGCTTATAGATTTCTGAGGCAGTAGAACGAAGCTTTCAGTTGTCGTTTTAATCCATCATATTCCCATCATACCATCATTCCATACACACACACACACACACAGTTATAAGGAGTGTGTGCTACTGTGTAATATGTGCTGCCCGTGGCTAGTGGCACTCATTGTGTCTTTCACAGCTGTATCTGCACATTTCACGCATGCTGCTTTAGAACACATCAGCCATTACTGCCAATTCAGGATTGTTGTAGTGACAGATGGATGCGAAATGTTGCGTGAATGTGTCAGGTCTGTAAAACTGACATTGTGTATGTGTGTGTTTCTCTCTCTGCAGGGCTCTGTTTGACTATGAGAGGGCGAAGGATAGTGGTCTGCCCAGTCAGGGGCTCAGTTTCCGATATGGAGACATCCTCCATGTCATCAATGCATCAGATGATGAGTGGTGGCAGGCCAGGAGAGTGACGCCCGAAGGGGATAGTGAGGAGATGGGTGTCATCCCCAGCAAGAGGAGGTGAGTTTCATGCTGAATCTTCTACACTACTAAAGACTAAATATGTGACCAATGCAAATTTATTACCACTTTTTTTAAGTGTTTTGTGCTCCCATTAGTAACTTTTAAAGCATTAGTTCACTTGGAGAATAAAAATGACCATTTACTCGCCACCATGTCATCCAAGATGTTCATGTCTTTCTTTCTTCAGTCAAAAAGAAATTAAGGTTTTCGTGGAAAACATTGCAGTATTTTTTCCATAAAGTTGACTTCAATGGGAGCCAACGGGCTGAAGGTCCAAATTGCAGTTTCAGTGCAGCTTCAAATGACTCTACACGATCCCAGCCGAGAAATAAGGGTCTTATCTAGCTAAACAATCTGTCATTTTCTAAAAAATAAAATAAAAAATAAAATAAAATGTTGTACTTTTTAACAACAAATGCTCATCTTGCACTAGCTCTGCAATGCACGTACACGACTTCACGCAGTACGCAATTATGTAGGAAAGGTCACGTGGTTAGTTCTTTGTCTGTGTACTTCGGTTCGAAAAGGTAGGATAGGGCAAAAAACTAATTTTCTCCTCCAACTTCAGAATTGTCCAACATTGTTGTTTTTCCTTTTTTTGTAAAGGGAGTTTGACTTTATTTGCACGTTTGCTTTGTTCAGTACTTCTGCCTATGTAATGCATGACCTTTCTAATGTTACTACTTAATGCATGTCAAGACAAGCTAGTGCAAGAGGAGCATTTATAGTTAAAAAGTATATATACTTTTCCCATTAGTAACTTATTTATATATATATATATTATATATATATATATATTTGTTTTTTTTTGTTTTTTTTAAGAAAATGACCAATTGTTTCGCTAGATAAGACCTTTATTCCTCAGCTAGGATCATGTAGAGCCCTTTGAAGCCTGTTCAACCTGTTGATCCCCATAGAAGTCCACTATATGGAGAAAAAATATTGGACCATTTCTTTTCGACTGTAGAAAGACATGAACATCTCAGTTGACATGTGGTTGAGTAAATTATCAGGAAATTTTTATTTATTCTGGAAGTGAGCTAATCCTTTAAAAAACTACAAACCACCAATGTGACCAATGCAGATTTATTAGCACTTTTTTAGCATTTTGTGCTCCCATTAGTAACTTAATAACCACAAACTGCATCTAATCTTACCTTTTTAATAAGAGCTGTCAATAAATTTAAAAATGCAATCAAATGAATTGATATGCCAAGTTATCAAATTAATCCCAATAATTTGCATGTATCAATATTTAGTTAGTACAGCCACCTAAATTATGTTCATTAATTATTTAAAAACATTACATGAGTGCCCCTATTTTTAAGGTAGAGTGCCAAGTTAGTATTTTTACAGAACTATTTTTTTAATACAATTAATTTTACTAAATTAACATGTGACAGCCCTAGTTCTAATTGTTACCCTACTGCCCTATATAAGTAAAGGGAACATACAATGGAAAATTGTCCTTCCTCTTCTGATATGAAAGAGTTGAATACACCAAGTGAATAATAAGCAGCAAAAATGGGTCATTCATTCATATTAACCTATCACATTCTTGTCTGTTAATTTGTCTGTATTTACATAAAGAAGTCTTAAATGTATAACAGCAAATGCTGTTTGATTTAAAAGATCAGGAACAAATGGTCATGTAAACTTCACCAAGGCTGCATTTGTTAAATCAATCAATATTGTGAATTATTACAGTTTAAAACAGCAGTTTTTTATTTTAAATATATTTTAAGATGTAATTTATTCCTGTGATGGCAAAGCTGAATTTTCAGCATCATTACTGCAGTCTTCAGTGTCTCATGATTCTTCAGAAATCATTCTAATATTATTATATAATATTGATGCTTAAGATATGTTGAAAACTAAAATGAAATCTGTGCTGCTTAAAATGTTTGTACAAATGTGATTACGTAAGTACATTTGTGACCCTGGACCACAAAACCAGTCTTAAGTAACAAGTAGTAGGTCTGTTTGTAGCAATAGCCAGCAGTATATTGTGTGGGTCAAAATTATCAAGTTTCCCTTGCCAGAAATCATCAGGATATTAAAATCATGATCCATGAAGATATTTTGTAAATTTCCTACAGTAAATATATCAGAACGTAATTTTTGATTAGTAATATTCTTTGCTATAAACTTAATTTGGACAACTTTTAAAGGTGAGTTTCTCAATCTTTTTATTTTCTATTTTTCATTTTTTTTTTCAGAATCCAACTTTTCAAGTAGTTGTATCTCGGCCAAATATTGTCCTACCCTAATGAACCATACATCAATAAAAAGCTTACTTATTCAACTTTAGATGATCACAATGACTGGTTTTGTGGTCCAGGGTCGCATTTGTGGAGAACTTTTCACTGACTTTGTCTCTATTACTGTGGCAGGGTGGAGAGAAAAGAAAGAGCTCGTCTGAAGACGGTTAAATTCAACGCGAAACCTGGTAGCCTCGATTCTAAAGGGGTGAGTGTTCTATTTGTTGAGCGATTGTCGTTAAAATGGTTCCATCAGTGCCAACATCTGAAATTCCGTTCGCCCCAGATTTCAGGTATAAACAGGAAGGGTCTAATGATTTAATGACAGTTTAGAGACAGTTCACCAGCAGCCCCTGTCGTGTCTCTTCACTCATCTAGTGCAATGTCGGTCTCCTCCCTTTCTTCAGTCTATCTGGTTTAGTTTCTGTCGTGCCGTGTCATCTTGAATTTATTTTCCCGTTTCAAGTTGTGCTGGTGGGTCATTGAGTCAGTCAGTCAGAATGAAAGTGTGTGTGTGAGACTCTGTCCTTCTGCCGCAGTGTGACAGCTCACTCTGAGCTCTTAGCATCAGTACTGCAGCGCAGCTCACAGAGCCAGCCTCAATATTATGTTTGTACATAAATGTGTCTCCTAATGCGTTTTTTATTAGATCAGTATGGTAAGGTCGTCGGTAGTAAATATTTCTTGTGTTTGAGAGGTGAACTGAATAAAACCAAAGGATGCAGGGTGTATTTTTAGTTCAGCACACAACCGCAGCACCGTTCAGATTTTTTGCCTTATGATTCCCACTAGTATCCATAGCAACATTGCAGCCAGGCCTGCAAATTTCCGTTTCTTTCTTGTGCCTCGTTTCTTATTCTTTTTATCCTCTCCCTCTGTCTTTTGAAGATGGGAGAGGGGTGGGGGTGTTGGCACTGATGAATTACTTGAGGATTTTGTTGTGTGGTTTTGTCTTGTGTTAAGATGCACCAACTTGTATATGTATCATTTCAGGTTTATGGCTCATAGGGTTTCAGTGTTGATTGAAAATGCATTGATTATAGGATTGTTTATGTGCATTACAGAGAGGATTAGCATAGTTATAAATATTACCTTTAATCACTATCAGGGGTACATTTGATTTCATTCGTACACTGTGCTGAAATATTAAAATAGCACAAAAAAAACAAAAAAAAAAAACCCACAAAAATACACACAAAAGCACTCAAATTAAAATTATATATTTAATTTAGATATTCCATTTATCTGTGAATTTTTTAAAGAGAAGACTGGGTTGTGTTTTACCCCAAAATCATAATAAAAAATATTTATGTTTATGTTTAAAGAAAATGAAAAGCCTATTTTTTAGAACCATTGCCATTCTTGCTTATTAAGCTTAATATTTCAGATTTTCATTATTGTAATGTAAATAATAATAATAATAATATTAAAATTAAATTTAAAAAAATCAATAAATCTCATTCTCATTCATCATGTCACATCATGTCTGGATACAGTCATTATTTAGTAACACTTTACAATAAGGGTCGTTAGTTAACATTAGTTAACTACATTAGTTAACATGAACTAAGAATAAACAATGCTTCTACAACATTCATTAATCTTAATGTTAATTTCAGCTTTACTAATGCATTAAAAAAACACAAAGTTGTGTTTGTTAACATTAGTTAATGCTCTGTGAACTGACATGAATAAACAATGAACAATTGTATTTTTATTAACTAACATTAACAAAGATTAAACAACAGTAATAAATGTATTGTTCATTCATGTTAGTTAATATAAAACATTAACTAATGTTAACAAATGACACTTTATTGTAAACTGTTACCAATTGTTTTTTTGTTTTTTTTTTTAATTAAAGCATTAATTACATTTAGTGTAAAAAAAAAAAAAAAAAGAATATCAGATGTTCTCATATCTTACAATAAAAAAAAAAAAAAATCAACTTTTATTGGGTTTTTTTTTTCCTATATGGTTTTGCATTACAAAAATGAGGGTTGCATGGAAAGTAATTTCAATAACATTTTATAATGCAAAAACTATTAATGGTCCCTAAAATAGGCTTGATGTAATATAATACATATTCATGAATATTCATGAAGATTATAATATTAATCTTTTTTTCTTTTAATTTTGGGGTAAAAGATGATCTGGGCATACAGTTGAGGTCAAAAGTTTACATACACCCTGCAGAATCTGCAAAATGTTAATTATTTTACCACAATAAGAGGGATCATACAATTTGCATGTCATTTTTTATTTAGTACTGACCTGAATAAGATTTTCCACATAAAAGATGTTTGCATAAAGTCCACAAGAGGAAAAAAATAGCTAATTAAAAAAAGAGACCCCATTCAAATGTTAACATACACTTGATTCTTAATACTGTGTTGTTACCTGAATGATCCACAGCTGTTTTTTTGTTTGTTTGTTTGTTTGTTTTTTGGTTTAGCGATAGTTGTTCATGAGTTTGTTGTTTGTCCTGAACAGTTAAACTGCTCGCTTTTCTTTAGAAAATTCCTTCAGGTCCCACAAATTCTTTGGTTTTTCAGCATTTTTGTGTAACTGAACCCTTTCCAGCAATGACTGTATGATTTTAGGATCCATCTTTTCACAGTGAGGACAACTGAGGGACTCATATGCAACTATTACAGAAGGTTCAAACACTCACTGATGCTTCAGAAGGAAAACTGATGCATTAAGAGCTGGGGGTGAAAACTTTTGAACAGAATGAAGATGTGTACATTTTTTTTTTATTTTGCCTAAATTATATATATATATATTTGTTTTCATTTAGTATTGCCCTTCAGAAGCTACAGAAGATAATTGCATGTTTCCCAGATCTTCAAATTCCAAAAGTTTTCACACCCTGACTCCTGTGTTTCCTTCTGGAACATCAGTGAGCGTTTGAAGCTTCTGTAATAGTCACATATCAGTCCCTCAGTTGTCCTCAGTGTGAAAAGGTGGATCTCAAAATCATACAGTCATTGTTGGAAAGGGTTTGAATAAACAAAAATGCTGAAAAACCAAAGAATTTGTGGGACTTGAAGAATTTTTCTGAAGAAAAGTAGTTTAACTGTTCAGGACAAACAAGGGACTCATGAACAACTATCACTAAACAAACAAACAAAAAAACAGCTGTGGATCATTCAGGTAACAACGTAGTATTAAGAATCAAGTGTATGTAAACTTTTGAACAGGGTCATTTTTATAAATTCAACTACTGTTTTCTCTTGGAATATATGTAAACTTTTTTTATGTGAAATATCTTATTCAAGTCAGTACTAAATAAAAAATAACATGCATTTTGTATGATCCCTCTTATTTTGGTAAAATAATTAACATTTTGCAGATTCTGCAAGGTGTATGTAAACGTTTGACCTCAGCTGTATTCTAGTCAGGTTTCACCATCACAGGTTTTAATTTATCAGGAAAATTACATTCATATCAGGCAGCGTATTGACCTCAGGTTCACAGAATCAGCTAGAAAATCACATTTCACGGTCACATATATGTTACCTCATTTATATTTCTTTGCATTTCATAACCATTTTAAAAGCAATTCACCTTCAGAACGTCATAATACTACAACCAAGCAGCACAAATTTTGCCTTTGATCAGCATGCCACCTTGTCAGGACTGTCCTGCATGCTTGGTTTTTAATATGAGTTAGTATTTTTTTTAAGTCCCATTTGCCTTTGCATGGCACTAAACCAGCTTCAGTTGGTCTTTGTTTACCATTGTTTACCTCCCTTGTATGTTCATTCCTATTGATCATGTTTTAATTTGAATACATTTGAGCTGAAAACAGCTCAGGTGCTGTGACGTCATGGACAGCAGGGTTTGGATCAGCCTTCACAACAAACAAAGATCACCTATTCAGGATCATCCAAGAGCTTTCGGTTCGAGCCAAAAATAATGTAATTAGTCCGGCGAGTGAATTGCAAATTTCATTTAGGTGAATGATACTGCCACTGAAAAACAATTGGATGTTTGGTTGTTTCCAAGCTGCTGTCCCTCACGTCCAGCTCCGGTCGTTGTGTTGTTTTTGTCAGCATGATTGTGACAGCGTTTAGAGCCCCCTGTTTGCACCATGCTCTCTCTCCGCACAGTCATTCAGTGAAAAACGTAGAAAGAACTTCATCTTTTCACGCAAGTTCCCTTTCTACAAGAACAAGGACGCCGACGAGCAAGACGGCAGCGACTCGGAACGTAAGTAGCCGCAAAAAGCACGTGCACTCTCACACGTAGGTGCATAAAAACAGCACACGTTCACACAAACGCATCCTCCGGGTGGGTTGAAAGGTCTAGGTGTGTGTAGGTAGCTCCAGGAAGCCCATGTCCTCCTTCTTCTCGCCCCACCAACAACCTTACTGTCTCTCTCTCTTCCTCTGTCTCTCTGTCTCCCATTCTCTTTCATTCTCTCTCTCTCCACCCCTCTCGCCTCTCTGATCGGCTGTGTGGTGTAGGACATCTCTGGAATAGGGGAGGACGGGTACGGAGCAAAGACACTGAGTAAGTGTGTTAAGGAATGGACCCAATACCCCTCTCCCAAGCACATATGTAACATTTCAGTTCAGATTTTTCTTTTCTTTTTTTCTGTTGCGTCGTTCTAGCTGTCTCCAACAACCACAGACCTGTCTGCATGTCAGAATACTAATGTATGTTGGTCCACAGGTTGTAATGTTTCAGGGATTCCTGCATTATCATCCTTAGGTTTATGTGGTAGCTAAAATATTGCATGAACATAACGTGTCAGAATAGTTGTCAAATGTTGTTTGTTTAGTTTGTATGTTAAGAATATTGTGCTATTTTCTATGTAGGCTTGTTTCTGCCACCGGATTAAAAAATAATAATAATAGCAATAATAACAGAATTGTGAGATGTAATATCAAAATTCAGAGAAAAAATGACAGAATTGCAAGATATAAACTCAGAATTCATAAAAATAGCTAGAATTGTGAGATGTACACTATCCACTACCAGTCAAAAAGTTTTGAACAGTAAGATTTCTAATGTTTTTTAAAGATGTCTCTTCTGCTAACCAAGCCTGCATTTATTTGATCCAAAATACAGGAAAAGCAGTAATATTGTGAAATATTTTTACTGTTTAAATTAACTGCTTTCTATTTGAATATATTAAATGTAATTTATTCCTGTGATCAAAGCTACATTTTCAGCATCATTACTCCAGTTTTCAGTATTACATAATAATAATAATAAATGTTTTTTGAGCAGCAAATCAGAATATTAGAATAATTTCTGAAGAATAATGTGACTGGAGTAATGATGCTAAAATGTCAGCTTTGAAATCACAGGAACACATTACATATTAAAGCATATTCAAAAAGAAAACCGTTGTTTTAAATAATAAAATTATTTCAAAATGTTATTGTTTTCGCTGTACTTTTGATCAAATAAATGCAGGCTTGGTGAGCAGAAGAGACGTTTTTAAAAAACATCAGAAATCTTACTGTTCAAAAACTTTTGTTTATGCTCAGAATTCTGAGGAAAAAATTCAGAATTATGAAATATAAACTCAGAATTCAAAGAAAATAGGAAGAATTGTAAAATGTATGCTCAGAATTCTGAGAAAAAAGTCAGAATTGTCAAATATACACTTAGAATTTAGAGAAAATAGGCAGAATTGTAAGAAGGTCAGAATTCGGAGGGAAAAAAGTCCGCTTTGCGAGATACAAATTTAGAATTCAGAAGAAATAGAAAGAATTGTGAGATGCTCAGAATTCTGAGTAAGAAAATTAAGAATTGTGAGATGTAAACTTAGAATTCAGAGAAAATAGGCAAAATTGTGAAATGCTCAGAATTCTAAAGAGGAAAAAGTCCAGAATTGCAAGGAATTAACTTGGAATTGAGAGAAAATAGGCAGAATTGCGAGATATAAATTTAGAATTCAGAAGAAATAGAATTGTAAGATGTATGCTCAGAATTCTGAGCAAAAAAGTCAGAATTGCGTGATATAAACTCAGAATTTAGAGAAAATAGGAATAACTGTGGGACATAAACTTAAAATTCAGAGAAAATGGGCAGAACTGTGATATGTATGCTCAGAATACTGATGAAAAAATTCAGAATTGCGAGATAAAAACTGAGAATTTCAGAAGTCAGAATTTGTGAGAAAATGGGAATTCTGAGTTTATATCTTGGAATATTTCAGAATTGCAAGAAAAAAAAGTCTGAATTGTGTCAGAAATACCTTTTTTTCTTTCAATGGCAGAAACAGGCTTCCAGAATTTTCTGATGTTTAGTCTTGCATAGCTGGAAAAAAGTTATTTATAAAATTAAGTCTGACTGACTTGTAAATCAAACCGTTTGTTTTGTTTTTGTCACGTTTAGGGATGGGTTTGTCAAAAAAACAAACAAAAAAAAAACACTTTAAGTAATAAATACTTACATCACAGACACATATAATCATTGCCGTTAGTAGTGTTCACCGCTTGTTTGAATACATGTCATTAACTAACTGCATGATTTTTACTCAGCCGTAGTCACCACTGATAAGCTACTCCTAAATATAATGTAGAAATTTTAATTTTCTGTGAAGCTGCTTTGCAACGATTTGTATTGTGAAAAGCGCTATACAAATAAACCTGAATTGAATTGATTCAGAACAAATCATAATATACAGTTCTGCTTATGGATATCATTCTAGTCTTTTGTGTTTGTCTTTTATGATGTCTCTGCAGTGCTGTGGCAAATGTTGTCTTGTGTTTTTGACAGTGTTTTTATGTTCACATCAAGAGCATTTAGCCAATGCAATTATTAGAAATATGGTTTTAAGGGAATAAACATCAGTCAAACTGAATATTTAGCATTATTCTCAATGAATTGAAATGTATTTGATATAATACATAAAGAGGGGAAGATAAAGTCGTTCACAGAAAACAAAGCCAATATAGAAAAATTGAGTGTGTTTATCTCTAGTCCCTAATTTAATCTCCTGTGTCTAATTTTATTTCATGATTGAAACTGAAGTTTTGTCCAATACAACCAACTTCAATGGTCAAAGTTTATAGCGAGCCCCTGATAATAATCTTCAACACCCTTGAAAACTTAAAACACTGCTATAAGAAAACTTTACTGAGTAACCTGATGATTTCAGGTCAGTTTGTTCAAGATACAGTACCACAGTCCAGCTCCAAAACGTTAGCTGTCAGGTTTCGTAGTCATCTTGAGAGTGGCAAGTCTCCAGACCGAGTGTGAATTCAGAGCTCTCTGGATGAGCTTGTCACTTTGGACAGATTAGTTTTTGCCATGTAATTGTCATATTGCATGATGCTCTTCTAGACAGCCATCGTCAACATAATGAAAGATGACTTGTTTTCCCCTTGGCTGGTAAACAGGATTTGTGGCTTTTATTAAATTTATTTTGGAAATGGACTTACTTGATAACGCACTGATGAAAAATGATATGTGCTGTCAGAAAGAATCATTTACAGTTTGTTTGCTATAACATGCAGAAAGAGTTGTGGCCATGGCAATTTTTCGCTGAAACATTTCAGTTACATTTCAGCAAACATTTCATTAATATGAATGTATATACACTACTGTTTGTGTTCTCTTTTCTCTTTTTTTTTTTTTTTCCAATGAATGAAGCAAGGATGCATTCAGTTGATTAAAGGTTAAAGTAAAGAAATGTTTAATATCACAAAGGTTGCATTTATTGCAAATAAATGCTGTTGTTGTGAAGTTTTTATTCACCAGAGAGTACTGGGAGCAAAATGTATTATAATTTCCACAAAAATAATTAAGCAGCACTGTTAATACAAAGTGTTTATTGAGTGCCAAATCAGAAAAATTGCAGAAAAATTATTTGACACCAAGATGTTCATGTCTTTCTTTCTTCAGTCAGAAAGAAATTAAGTTTTTTTTTTTTTTTTTACTCCTCTCCATGTAGTGGACTTCAGTGGAGCTCAGCAGGTTGATAGTCCTGGGTCGGTACTTCCGCCTACGAAACTTGCGTGTGATTATGTGCTGCGTGAGGTTGAGCTAGTGCAAGACAAGCATATATAGTTAAAAAGTATTTAAGGTTAAAATGTTTTTAAGGAAAATTACCAATTGTTTCATTAGATAAGACCCTTATTCCTTGGCTGGGATCATGTAGAGCCCTTTGAAGCTGCATTGAAACTGCAATTTGGACCTTCAACCCATTGACCACCATTTAAGTCCGCTATATGGAGAAAAATCCTGGAATGTTTTCCTCAAAAACGTTAATTTCTTTGCAACTGAAGAAAGAAAGACATGAATATCTTGGATGACGTAGGGGTGAGTAAATTTTATTCTGGAAGTGAACTAATCCTTTGTTTTTATAGCTGGCTTCATATCAGGGTCAGAGGGCAAAGGTCATTGTCCAGTCTTACAATATGATGTATGATCTGTCTCCACCACAAAATCCAGGCATTGATCAAACTCACGTAACCTTGTTTAAAGTCCTCACAGATGCTTTCCTCTCAGCTTGACTTCTGTTTAATGCACAGAACTCGTCTTTTTCTGCAGAATTAAATTTATTTATTTTTTTTTTTTTTGAGGTCTGCTGCTAACAATAGAGCCCAATTTTAATCAGCATAACATTAGCACACTCAAGTATCAGAAGAAATAGTCATTTGTAATTCTACATTTTATTAATACTTTAAAGGAAAAGTTCACTTCAAGAATAAAAAATTCCTGATAATTTACTCACCCCCATGTGATCAAAGATGTTTGTTTTTCTGTCTTCAGTCACAAAGAAATGAAGGTTTCTGAGGAAAACATTTCAGGATTTTTCTTCATATAGTGGACTTCAATGGGGATCAGCGGGTTGAAGGTCCAAATTTCAGTTTCAATGCAACTTCGTAGGGCTCTACACGACCCCAGCTGAGGAATAAGGGTCTTGTTTAGCTAAACGAACAGTCATTTTCTTAAAACAATAAAGTTTTATATTACGTAATCATGTTGGAAAGGTCACACGTAATAGAGGTGGAAGTACCGACCCAGTGTTTACAAAGCAAACGTGCAAAGACAGTCAAAAGCCCTTTACAAAAAAATGTTAGACAATTTTGAAGTTAGAGGAGAAAATGAGATGGAGTTTTTCCGCCCTACCCTACCTTGTTGAACTGAAGTACACAGACAAAGAACTAATCGCACATGACCTTTCCAACGCGACTACATAATGTGTGAAGTCATGCATCTATATCGTACAGCTTTTGGAAGACAAGCATCTGTGGTTAAAAAGTAAATACATTTTTCTTTTCTTTTTTTTTTTTCTTTTCTTTTTTTAAAGGGGTCATCGGATGCAAAGTTCACTTTTACATGTTGTTTGAACATTAATGTGTGTTGGCAGTGTATGTACACATCTACCCTATAATGATAAAACTCCATGCAGTGGTTTTTAATTAATCTGTAAAAATAATATCCCCTTTTTCAAATTGAGCCATTCTCAGATGCGCCTCCCGATCTACATATATCCGTGTATGTTCACGCGAATCATTCGTGATCCAGCTTCACTTACAGTAGAAGTGAGTATTTTTTTTTTTATGAATCTTTGCGATCAACTTTCCTAATAACGTGCTAGTTAGCAAGTTTAGCAGCTAAACGTGGCTAAATGCGGCTAAAGTAAACAGACTCGTCACTCCACAGAAAGAAGAGAGGGGGCGGGGCGAGTAGAGCTTATTAACATTTAAAGCAGCCTCAACCAGAATGAGATGATTTTTGCAAAGCTGATTTTGGCAAGGTAAAAAGGGAGTTGTTTTACACTACCATTGAGAATTTGTAACCAAAGTATATTATAGACTTTTCATTAAGAGCCTAAAGAATCACATCAACTTGTGGAAAATGGACATCCGATAACCCCTTTAAAGAAAATGAATGATAGTTTCGCTAGATAGGACATTTATTCCTTGGCTCGGATCATGTAGAGCCCTTTAAAGCTGCACTGAAACTGCAATTTGCACGTTCAACCTGTTAGCTCCCATTGAAGTTCACTATATGGAGAAAAATCCTGGAATGTTTTTCTCAAAAGCCTTAATTTCTTTGCGACTGATCTTAGATGGCCATGGGGGTGAGTAAATTATCAGGAAATTTTTATTCTGGAAGTAAACTTCTTCTTTAATATGTTGAATAAAATGTGTCAACACTGTCAACATTTTCTCACCTCATCTGCTCAATTGGATCAGTAATGTAAACATGCAGTGTTGCCTTTAGAATTTGGCCAAACAAGAAATTTTAGAAGGCAGCAAAGTTACGTTATCCAGCTTTTTTGTCATGCGTCTGCATTTGATGCCTTAATTTTCTGCCTCTGTGGGCCGCTCATTAGATTGCCGAACAGAGCTTTAGAGTGTGCTTTGTGTTTGCAAGGCTTTAAATGGACATAATCCATTCTGTTGATGGCAATGGCTACACAAATAGAGGCCATCTAGCATTTCCACAGCATCTAAATTGTTCAGGGTAGGAGCGGAGTGCTACACCAAAGCTGATTCATGTGTGATTCATTCTCTATAGTTTAATGTTACCGCTGCCAATGAGAAAAATGAATCCTTGGCTCAGAATAACACTCGATCCTATCTGGGTTTGAATCGATGGATAATAACCATATTGTGTTCCTGCCGCAGCCTGCTTCTGTTCGTCCCAGGGCTAAAAATAAACTCCTCCGGCTCTCCAAGTCCCTGTGTGTGCAGACCGCCTCACAACTAGCGTCACTTTGGACCTGCGTTTCCATAATTGGACTATTATATTCAATTAGTGTTGCCACTGTCTGAAACTTCAGTCTCATCCGTGATTAAATTGCCTTTCTGTTGTCCATCATCGTCCTAAAGCCTTTCTGATGATCCCTTTAATCTCCCAAATGAGCGCTAACTCGATTTTGCCACTGTTTTTCATTTTTCTCTTTTTTAATACAAATGTCCTTGTCAACAAGCACGTAATGACATTACATGCTCAGTAACTCATTTACACTTCCACTTGAGCTGTGCTACGAGATGAAAGAGACCTTGGTGAAGGGCGCACCGAATGTGGCCATCACGATCGCCGGCGTTCTGCAGAAAGCAAGCCGAGTCCGATTGTAACCACCCACCCCACTGAGTATGTTTCTCTGTTCTGTTTCCAGGGAGTCAAGAGGAACTGATCCTCTCGTATGAGCCCGTCATCAGACAAGAGAGTGAGTGCCTCTTCACCGTCTCTCATGCTTGAACTGTATGACGCTCGCAATAAGTATAAATAGATTACATGATTGGTGTTTGAGTCAGAGATTTTCTGTCTGTATTATCTGTTTGAACAGTTAATTATGCCAGACCGGTTATAATCTTGGGGCCCATGAAGGATAGAATCAACGATGACCTCATCTCCGAGTTTCCAGACAAGTTTGGGTCATGTGTGCCACGTAAGTACCCTACAGAGGTCTTGTGGTTCTAGCCCAGGTGGTTAGATTATCAAATAAACTAGACTTTCAATAGCTCTTCCATTAATTATTCATTATTCATCTTTAATATGCACTGATTAACCTTCAGTAGAGGCTGATTCAGCCAGTGTCTTAAAAGAGCCCAACTGAGCAGTAGTGTACTGTGGTATTCTCACTTGTGTCGTTATGAATTTCAATTGGAGTGTTAGAAAAATCTCCGGCCAAGGTAGTTTGTAATTAGATCCAGTAGTCTTGGGGGTTTTAAGCCTTTGTGCTGATAGCTGTTCTGGTGGGGTTCATCAAAATGAGATGGTAAGGTGAGTGGCCTGACCATGAGTCCGTGGTGTTCCCTACTGTCCCAGAGTGCTTGTTGTGCAGTTCCTGAAACTCATTTCATTGTGCTGTGAATATCAAATCACTCGTTTCAAGGTCTGCTGATTAATAAACTTCAACTAGCTCACTAGTTAGTGATGTTTTCAGAAGTTACGAGTGGTCTAAAGAATAAATTAAAAGAGCAAACCTTGAAAGTAACCTTGTAATTCACAATTTGTAAGATTTCCTTTGTTTTCTGTTTTTCCTAAGTTTTATGTTTATTGGGAAAGAGCTTTGTTGGCATGTGCTACACATATTAGCTAAAATATTGACACATTGACAATACTATAATGGTCATAAAGGTATCTCAGAATAAAAATCCCATATAATAATATGTTCAACTTAAAGGGATAGTTCACCCAAAAATGAAAATTCTGTCATTAATTGCTCACCGTCATGTCGTTCCAAACCTGTAAGACCTTTGTTCATCTTCGGAACACAAATTAAGGTATTTCTGAGCTTTCTGACCCTCAGTAGACAGAAAGAGTCCTACCACGTTCAAGGTGCAGAAAGGTACCAAGAACATAAACAAAATAGTCCATGTGACATCAGTGGATCAACTGTAATTTTATGAAGCTACGAGAATGTTTCTGTGTTAAAAAACTAAAATAATTTAATTCAACAATTCTTCTCCTCCACGTCACCCTAGTGCCAATTCAGAGAGTACCATAAAGTTTTTTTTTTTTTTTTCTTTTTTTTTTTGTGCACAAAAAGTATTCTCATAGCTTCATAAAATTACAGTTCAACCACTGATGTCACATTTGTGTTCCGAAGATGAACAAAGGTCTTATGAGTTTGGAACAACGCGAGGGCGAGTAATTAACAGAATTTATATTTTTGGGAAAACTATCCCTTTAAGGTCCAATTCTCTTTATTAACAAACCTTTATTAACTTTATTAATTTGCCTTAGTAAACTCCTAATTTGCTGCTTGTTAATGTTAGTTAGGTAGTTTATTTAAATTTAGGTATCAGGTAGGATTAGGGATGTAGAATATGATCATACAGAATATGTGCTTTAGAAGTACTAATAAACAGCCAGTATGTTAATAACAGGCATGCTAGTTAATACAAGTTAACTAGTTAATAGTGAGAATTGGTCCCTATACTAAAGTGTTATCAAAATCCCATATCATTCTGAGAATTTGCTGATGAGTGCCACAGAGCTCTTTCATGTTCTACATCTTAAACATTTTATTTATTGTTTGTTTTTGAGTTTTTCAGACTTTTATTTAACCATTTTGTTTGTTCATAATTTAAAAAAAGCGGCTAACAGTTCTGCTCAAGAAGGTAAGTGAGAATATTAGTTTGCAATGAGCAAGATACAAGTAGAAAATGTAATAGTCCTTCGCTGTAATATACAGTTCATCTAGTCAGTGAGATCGATGGGTATTTATACTTAGATCACTGCTGCTTCTCTAGCTCTTAGTATGTCACCCTGAAAGGTAGACATAAAATAGTTTATTTGTAATTGTAAGTAGATTTGCCCTCTGTCCTCTGACAGCTTAAAGGGATAGTTAACCCAAAAATAAAAATTCTGTTGTTAATTACTCACCCTCATTCCAAACCCGTAAGTCTTTTGTTCATCTTCCGGACACAAATTAGCTTTCTGACCCTGCATAGGCAGCAACACAACTTCAAAAGCACATACAAAGCCCAGAAAGGTAGTAAGGACATTGTTAAAATAGTCCATGTGACATCAGTGGTTCAACTTTAATTTTATGATGCTACGAGAATACTTTTTGTGCATAAAGAAAACAAAAAAAACAACTTTAACAGCAACTGTCAATGCAGGGTCAGAAAACTCTCGGATTTCATCAAAAATATCTTAATTTGTGTTCTGAAGATGAACAAAGGTCTTACGGATTTGGAACGACATGAGGTTGAGTAATTAATGACAGAATTTTCATTTTTGGGTGAACTATCCCTTTAATGTATTTCTCATGAAAGTGTTTATAAATAATAACGATGATGATTTCTGTGTTGTAGAACCAAGTACCCAAGTCTTATAAAACTAAAGCCTGTTTTTTTTGGGGGGGTTTTTTTTTAACAAATTCCAGATACTACCAGACCAAAGCGGGATTATGAAGTAGACGGGAGAGATTATCACTTCGTGACCTCACGAGAGCAGATGGAGAAAGACATCCAAGAGCACAAGTTCATCGAGGCTGGACAGTACAATGACAATCTGTATGGAACCAGTGTCCAGTCTGTCAAATACGTGGCTGAGAGGGTCAGTACTTGATGTGGTTTTACAACCATTACAAACCTTGTGTGTGAGTTGTGTTCCAGTATATAAATAAACTCACCTTGTCTTCACAATTTGGGACACCTAGCTAGTTTAGCATGTTCCAAATGTACAGTACTAGCCAGTACGAGACGAGACGAGACAAGACACGAGACTGGGTTCATGAGAACGGGACGAGATGAGATTTTTAAACTTTTTTTTTTTTTTTTTAAATTCTAAGTTATGAAATATATAGGGAAAAATAGTATCTTATTCAACTGAAAAACCAAAATGCATTTGCATTTGGATATGAACTTGCACTTTATGAAGTTAAACTTCTATTTTTTAATGAATTATATGCAGTAATAAACATGTAAACTAAAGCTACAGTACATGATTCTGGATAAATTAAAAAGCACTTCTTTTTTTTCAATAAATTAGAGATCACAATTCTCTCATGATTTTGAAGAAAAGAAAGATTAGATTATTTTTAAAGATTAGATTAATTTACTTGTGGTTCTAACAAAATGTTCAATGCTTAAAAAAAACATATATTGGACAGTGTCTCAATTAATAATCGTTTCACTGTTGGAATCTCCTGAATAAATGATTCAATGATAAATACTTTTTAAAACGTGCAGTTGTCGCCACCTCCTGGCGGAAGTGGATAATCGTTACAAAACATACCAGTGCTAATTTCATTTGATCGCTACTGTAGACAATAAGTGTTTATACCCAAACTATAAACTTTTAGCCCAGTACTTCTGTTATTTAAATATCTTTAACACAGAAATAATGATCATTATGTGGTTGAAAAGACTGTTTTGCTCTTTTTGGATCAGATCAATGTGTGAGAAGCGATGTGATACAGTCGTAATAGACACCGCTGAATCGTTGTCATTTCGGAATAAGATTGCGTGGGTGTTTGAATAGAGATTGCTATCTTTTAACGATTAATCATGCAGCTCTAATGTAAACACTGCCAGGATATTGTCACGTTTCGGATCTCGTCACATCCCTACTAGCCAGTAATGTAGTATAGAGTCAAACTTGATATCTTAAGGACCACTATTCACAAGACTTCTCGTAGACCAGCACTTGTCCTTGTGTCGTTGAATGTGTCTTTTGTGAACAGCCCCCAGCATTTAACAAGTCCTTTTTGCTTTTCTAGGGAAAGCACTGCATACTTGACGTGTCTGGGAATGCTATAAAACGACTACAAGTAGCACAACTCTACCCCATTGCCATCTTTATAAAGCCTAGATCCATCGAGTCCTTAATGTAAGTTTACCACACATCTCTGATGATGTATATATTCAATAAATGATACGCTCAAACTCAGGGAATGATACACTTCTAAAACCCGTGCATTTCAGGGAGATGAATAAGAGGTTGACGGAGGAACAGGCCAAAAAGACGTACGACCGTGCCATGAAACTGGAGCAGGAGTTTGGCGAGTACTTCACAGGTAACAGAAAAGTTCCAAATCCATCCAAAGGTCCTGAGTGCTGCCTTTATACCCAGATATCACCTCATTTGCATATTCTGATAGTCTCTTGCATATGCATTACCTCAGAGGCCAACCACTGCAGCCTGATACATCCATCATGTTTGACAGTAGAGCCGTAGAGCTGATGGTCTCCCCTGAGTGAAACACATCAACTTCCTCTTGAAATTTACATTAGCTTGACCCCCGTGAGTCAGTATGGAGGAATATGAAAAAGCGTGCAGCGACATAATGATTAATTTGAGAACACCGTGTGACTATGCTGCTGCTTTTTTATTCCATTGCTGTGCATCTACAAAAAGCTCCCGGAAGGGTTTTAAAAAGTGTGTTGCTTTACTAATAATGCTGTGTACTTAAATGGAACAACTATTTCTTTTATTAGAAAAAAAAAAAAAGGTATTTTTAAATAAAAAGGCTGCATAATTCTCTGCTGTGTTAGATATTCTGTTGCTGGGTAAAATGGCTATTCTTACAAGTTATGCAGAAGAATCCATGAACAATGAAGTGGCTAATGAGCCATTAAGTTCAAAAACGATCATTATGAAACTGTCATATGGGGGGTTTCTTATGGTGCAAAATGAAAAGATGTTGATCTGTTAAGCGTTTAAGAATCTTTTAACATCAGCTCTTTCTCTTTTTCCTTCAGCGCTGGTTCAAGGGGACACACTAGAGGACATTTATAACCAGTGTAAGATGGTGATAGAGGAACAGTCTGGACCTTACATCTGGATTCCCTCAAAAGAAAAACTATAAAAAAAATCATCTTACCCTGGCAGGGACCTTGGACTGGAGAAAAAAAAAACCCACACACACACATAGGAATAATTTGTAATATAATATAAATTATTATTATGGCAATGTTTATCGTTAACTCTTACAGTGATTTTTTTTTTTCGTTTGTTTGTTTGTTTGTTTATTTTACGTTGCATTTTTCACTTTCAATATGAATGTTCCTGAATGTACACCACAAAGTGTTAGAAGCATTTTTGGTCTCAACAACAACAAAAAAAAGTGGACTCTTTGTTTGTATATTTATTGGTTAGCGTTTTAATTTAAGGAAAAAGGAAACAATTTAGCGCTGAGTATTCTTCTTCAAACAATCTTCGGTTGGGATTTCGAGCAGAAGGTCAAAGCAGGTCAGATCATCAAGGATGATTTCCACACACCATCACCACTTCCAAGAAAAAAAAAAAAAAAGATGTTGATATCAGCTTTCTTCACCTTTCCACCCAATCGGTTGGTTTCTCGCACCTCCCAGACTCATTTCACAAACTCAGCATCTATGCACTCCTGTGGCTAACAACACACATTGATTGTGTTGCGTTTTGTTGTATTATTTTGTTTTGTACAGACATCCATTTTGTTGGAAGATTTAGTTCCAATTGTACATTATTTCTAAAAGATCCTTTCAGATGTGATTTTAAGATGCTTTAGTGTAAATGGATAAGGGGATTCGACTAGTTGTAGGAAATATGACACTATATTTTGCTATTTATATTGAAAGAGGACACAACAGCACAGAAAATATTTATGAAGATGATATATAACTTTGTCTAAAAATCATTTTGGAAAAGAGATTTTACTGGTACTGGTGTATCACGTTGTCGTCGCTGTTGTGTTGGTGAGAATGAAAGGTAACGAGTGCATGTTTTCCCTGAACAAAATGCCCCCCTTATCCGTCCAGTTCCGGAATCCGCTAATTCTAAACTGACTGAGAGTTCTGAAATTCTTGGAACTCAACTTTAACTGGCTGAGGATTCTACTGAATGTGTTTCAGCTTGGTTCAGAAACAGTTGAAGTCAAACATTTACATACACCTTGCAGAATCTGCAAAATGTTAATTATTTACCAAAATAAGAAGGATCATACAAAATGCATGTTATTTTTTTTATTTAGTACTTACCTGAATAAGATATTTCACATAAAAGATGCTTACATGTAGTCCACAAGAGAAAATAATAGTTGGATTTATAAAAATGGCCCTGTCCAAAAGTTTACATACACTTGATTCTTAATACCATGTTGTCACCTGAATGATCTACAGCTGTTTTTTGTTTAGTGATGGTTGTTCATGAGTCCCTTGTTTGTCCTGAACTGTTAAACTGCTTGCTGTTCTTCAGAAAAATCCTTCAGGTCCCACAAATTCTTTGGTTTTCAGCATTTTTGTGTATTTGAACTCTTTCCAACAATGACAGTATTATTTTGAGATCCATCCTTTTACACTAAGAACAACTGAGGGCTACTATTACAGAAGGTTCAAACACTCACTGATGCTCCAGAAGGAAACATGATGCATTAAGAGCCAAGGGGTGAAAACTTTTTGAATTTGAAAATCAGGGTAAATTTAGCCCGTTTTGTTTTTCTGGGAAACATGTAAGCATCTTCTGAAGGGCAGTACTAAATGAAAAATGTGATATTTAAGCAAAATATGAAAAATGTACACATCTTTATTCTGTTCAAAAGTTTTCACCCCCGGCTCTTAATGCATTATTTTTTTCTTCTGGAGCAACAGTGAACAACTGAACCTTCTGTAATAGTTGCATATGAGTCCCTGAGTTGTCCTCAGTGTGAAACGATGGATCTTAAAATAATACAGTCGTTGCTGGAAAGGGTTCAAATACACAAAAATGCTGAAAAAAGAAAATCAAAGAATTTGTGGGTCCTAACGGATTTTTTTTTTTTAAAGAACAACAGGCACTTTAACTGTTCAGGATAAACAAGCGACTCATGAACAACTGTCACTAAAAAAACACAGCTGTGTATCATCCAGGTAACAACACAGTATTAAAAATCAAGTGTATGTAAACTTTTGAGCGGGGTAATTTCCCTTGTGGACTATATGTAAATGTCTTTTATGTGAAATATCTTATTCAGGCCAGTAATAAACAAAAAATAACATGCAATTTATATGATTTTTTTTTTTTGCAGAGTCTGCAAGGTGTATGTAAACTTTTGACATCAACTGTATATAGTTCAGAGAGAAATGAGGGCCAAAGGGACAAGGTCTGCAAGCAGTCCTGTCTTAAAAGCTTTTACATAAATGTAATGGATCATATTAGTTTATTTTTTTCCATTTTAGCATGCTTTACACTTGAACATGACTTTGGCTTCCTATCCACACATTCACGCTGCATACTTGTGTCATTCTTGCCCTTTCCATGTATAGTTGAGAGATATTCCCGTCCTTCTACATTAATTGTAATGCTCTTGCCATTCGTGGAAACTACAAATGCCAAAAGCCATTAACTCTGCTCACTCGTTTCAAATGTGGGGTGGGGGATTATTTGTTGCAATATTTATTGGGAGATGATACAGCACGGTTCTGTGGCAAGAGTCTTTTGACCTACTGGTCACCACTTGCCTTAAAAAAAGGGAAGAGGCTTTTCGGGCCAGATAGACATTTTTTACGCTTTCTTGAAGACTGTGCACTTTTGTATATTTGAGAACTTATTCACAGATTGTGTTCAACCAGATGGTGGACACAGAGGGGGATTTTCAGAAGAGAGAGACTGAATATCACAGTGAAGCTCTTAATGGTGTAAAATGAAATTTCTTTGAATAACAATAGATAATGTATATGTTATTATGACAATGTAAAACATGGATGGCATCAGTGACTATCAGAATATAAATTGAACATTTTAAATGCTGTGAAATTATTTTCTTCTCTTCGACACGTGTAGTTTTTTCCTCCTTATTCAGTGTGATTGTTGTATCATCTGTAGCATATCATTTTATTCATTTAGTAATGCACACAATGGATCATGAAAGCATCTCACAGGATTTTGGGTTCCCTTCTTTTAAGTAATCAAAATTGAATCTCAAATACTGATGCTGTAGCTTTAATGAAAATCAAAACCCTGCAGATTGTATGCACTTGATTGAGGCTCTCCAGAGCCTCACGGTGCTCATAGTCTGATTTGGTCCATTAATTCCAAGTGAATGTTCAGCTTAGTCAAACGTGCTGAAATAGGGTTGTTTTTGTCTCAGGGTTGCCAGATAGGGCTTAATCACTGATATTAAACCTTCAGATCAGAGTGCATCTGTTTATCACACAAATCTCAAATGTTTTATTCCTGATACCTGCGTTGCATTTAGTCTATTCCTTTGTTTTGGAGCGTCTGTGTCCGGCGAGTTCGTGCAAATCATGACGAGCGATGCAAATTATTTTCCACACATTGTTACTTTTGTCCTGAATCCCAAATGATATGTGCAATTTTGTATATAAATATCTGTTTGCACTTATTGTAGTTGTATAGGAAATCTTTAATTAGCACTGTCCCCCAAACCTCTCTGTTTTTTCTATTTATATCACAGGAGATTAAAGTTAAATTATTAAACACTTACATCCCCCTTCTGTTTGTAGGTATCATTTCCCAGCATTCCATGAGTGTAACAATTCAAGCACACTTAGAAAAAAGTGAAACTGTATAGTTAACGTGTGTTAAAAGGAAATAGATTTATTTTTATTTCACTTTCTGAAAGAAAAAACAAAGAAAGGAACCTATTCTTCGCATCCTGTTGCAGTATGTATTCCAGGTAGCTTTGAGGAATCCCAGTAAAGACATTGCTTCAGGTATACATGAAGGTACTCTACTCTATAAAATGTAAATTAAAGATTTGGTGAGACTTTTACACTCTTCAGATGACTGACAGCTGTCTCTCAAATGCTTATGGTGGACCGAGAGTGCATCTAGACCTCTTTACTGACATCTGGATTTGCCTTTTAACATCAATTAATCTGCTGCTGACTTCATGACATGTTGTAATTGATATACAGAACCTTCAACAGAGTTTGTCATGCAAGACAAACCACTTTTGCTTCAAATTGTTCTGAAAGGCACAAGTCATTTATCTAATCACTCTGTATGACAGTCACTAATGGGTAGGGTGAAAACTTACGACCTCTCACAGTGTGCATACTTAAGTGTCACTCAAACATCGTTTCCTTGACATTATTGCAAGACACCGGAGTACTCAATGAAGTCCATTTATTATGTACTTACAAAGTCCATATAGTGTGTTCATGCTGTGCATGATCCAATGCCATTTGCAAGAGAAGAAACAAGTTGCTGTTTTTCAGAATGACGCTTACTGAAAGTAACTGTAATCATGAAACTGTTATTTTTAAGATGTATTGTCTGTCAATGTTGCCGTTTCTGTGTCTTTGTAATAATTGGAAACCATCATGGTTACAAGTGGTAGAGCTGCTACTCTCAGATAAAAGGGGGAGGGGGGAAACCTTTTGCTTTTAAAATATTAATGTACATTTAAGGTGCTAATATGCAACATCTAGGGGTAAATAAGGTACAAGGTTGTACCTTTGACAGCGTGTGCGTTTGTCTAAGTGTATTTCAGTTATTTTTGCTGCCCTCTTGTGGTTGACCAGGACGTAACGTATTATTTTCACCACCTCGTCTTTCTTTTAAATCCGTTGCACTTATAAGTGGCACAGCACCAGATTCGTAAGAAAATGAAAGTGTGTTAGTATTCGCTGTTTTCACTCCAACATGTCTGTAGTCTCTTATATCAGTTGTCATTCCTCCTCAGCATCAGGACACGCTGTGGAGTCTTCATTAGAGACACAATCCAGAACGACTGCTGATGGTCCAACCTCAGAATAACCAAAGTCCTTCAGAACGACCGTTTCCTCCCTGCATGTGGGTCCAACCTCAGAGTAACCAAAGTCCTCAAAGTGTTGCGCTGCAGCGGAGGCCTGACTGCTCTCTTTCGGCTTAATGAAGTCTGTGTAGACGTACGGTAAAGGAGGCACCTCTTCAGTGTCAGGTACTTCCTTCAAGACAGGAGTGGTCGGAGTAAACAGGTATTATTATGTTTATGTTAAAAAAAAAACATTAATCGTTCCGCTGGATACACAGTGTTTGTTTAATGACTTAAAGACCGAATGAAATGACTTGACAGTGGTACTTTATGCACAGTGACCACCGCAACTTCCGGTGCAGCGCAGTGTATTGAAATTTTGAAAATATTAAGCACAATATTAGATCTTTAAGTGTCACACAACATGACAAAGCAACATTTAAAGATTTTAATTTAATATATTAAATGTTTTGTTTATTGTTTATTGTTAATATTTAAAGGCTATTGCTGTTATAATTAGGTGTGATTGACAGTTAATGTTTTCACCACACGTCATCAATCGGTCATATTGGCAGCACTGAACCGAACGCACATATTTTGCTGATTATTTCTGCTGAAAATGGTGAATTATTGTAATGTTTTGGGCTGTACTAATCAGTCAGACCCGGAAAACATTTCTAGCACTATAGACTGCCAAAAGTTATGACAAATCAAAGAGAACAGTGCAAAAAAAAAAAAAAAAAACTTTGAGGAACAAACAGGTGTTTATTGTTGGCCAAACTGAACCAGGATTTCCAGGGCAATGTTTGTTCATGTTTGTTCTTATTATTTCTGGCCAGGTATAGGTGAAATATTAGGCTAATTTTTAATTAACACTGCTTGTATGTATTTTTACCACCTATTAGACTGAGTTTGTTGAAATACTGTGCGCTTTCCTGCTTGCTAAGTCCTTCTCTGTGTGATTTAGCAGCTTCACATTTTTTTTTTTTTTTTTTTTTCTGTGGTTTAGACAGCATAAATTAGCAGAATAACATATTTAGTAGCACGTTAACTGTGCAATCCATGCTGTTGTTTACATCTGAGTATCGCCAATATGGCCACATATCTGGGTAACTGACCAGGGTTGTGTTTCCCAAAAGCATTGTTTGCTAACTATGGTCATTAGTTCCATTGAACTCTGTTGGTAACGATAGAACTTGCGACCATAGTTGCTTTTGGAAAACAATCCCCAGAAAGTGACGTAAGTGCAAACCCTCTATAGCCAAGCCTATTAGCCTTTAGTTTACATTTCAAAAACATAAGCCATGACTTGCTGGTCAGAAGCAATTTTGGAGATGCCTGTGCATGCTGTGGAGTGCAAAATTAAACTATAAAAATTGTACATCACAAAACACTTCTTTATATATATTTTCATGTGGTCTTTAAGATAATGAAGGTGATGCCTTAAATGTTCATCATGTTAACGTCCATCTAAGTGTGTACTGAAATCATTATTACACATCTGCTTATTAATAGTTTTCATTGTTTATTACCTGGTAAATTGCGATGTCATTGTCTGTGTCCCCTGTGAAATATATTAACAGATATTATACAGTTTCAGTTGGTGTATATATAATTATAGATAGCTACATAGATAGATTAATTTTAATACCTTCATCCGTAGTTCTGCGATTTTCTGCACTTTGCCCTAAAAATATAACAACAGTAAAACATTCTGTACAATAGAAATGAAATGCAATAATTGCTGTAATTGTATGTCATGTTTTGCATAGCCCCTAGAATGGCTGGGGAGTTTTTAAAGGGGGAAATTTGTCTGGTTTTTGTGTTTCCGTGATTCATATTTTTTTTTTTTCAAACTGATGTTTTTGAGAACATTTGGGTTAGACGTGAGATGCTGAGATTACGTGGTATTGAGATTCATGATCTGAGTCACAGAATAAACCTAAATAAACATAAACATGCAGTTATTTTGCTGAAGCAACATTTATAAACATTGTCAATATATTTGGGAGAAAATCTTACTGTGATGATATTTGTGAAGGCAGTAGAACACGATGCACAATCCCAAAACTCCTATGACTGCAAGTCCACTTGAAAGCACAGTCTGATTAGACTGAGCTCTACCACTAGCACCATTTCCTTGGTTAACAGTTGAGTTCTCACCTTAAAAGAAAACCAGAAAATATACATTTATGCAATGCTTCTTCCTTTTTTCCCCCCCAATGTTGTTTTCTGTTTAAAGATGTCTTACGAAATGCCTTTGTGTCTAAAGATGTTTTGTAATTTTAAACAGAATTTTACAATCTGGCATAATTTTGAGGATTTATGTATTGTGCACAATGAATGAAGTACTGCTCACCGGTTATGTTTATGTGTGTTTCTGATTCTCCATATGCATTTGAAGCAATACAGCTGTACGTCCCGTAATCGGAGTTGGTTATGTTGCTGATGTGTAGAGTTTGGTTCTTCTCGCCGAATGAGTGTCTGTGTTTGTCTAGAATAGGGACTCCATCTCTCTTCCACATCACATGCAGAAATGAACCGCTCGCATTACATTTGAGAGTCACAGATGTGTTGGAGGTCCAGGAGACCACAATTTCTGTTGCACTTGGAGGGTCTTAAAGTAAAATATGTTAATGAGCACAAGCACAGCACAGTTAGATGAATTCTACATAAATAAGCTTGACTTTGATGATGACTTACGTTGAATAATTAATGTAAAGTTTATGTTTCTTTTAGTTCCGTTTTTTAGAACTACAGTTTCCATGAAGACTCCTTCATCCTTTGCTGTAACGTTCTCCAGAATGAGGGTGTTATTGTTTAAATGGAAATGAGCTGTCCCACAGCATAGACTGTATGAAGCATTGAATGTGCTATTTGTTTTTCTAACACATAGACATGTTATTGATCCGTTCCATGTTTTGGTCCATTCCACTGACTGCAGAGAATCAACAGTATGTTGATCAAGTTTCTCTCCAGTCAGCTCAACACGACTGTATAAACCTGTCTTCACTTCTTTGACTTCAAATTCTCTCACTGTCAAATCAATATGTATGTTCATTACTATCAATAAACAAATACTCCAGAGTAAAAGATAAACTGTATCTTATAAATGACCATACATGTAAATGGGCTAAATAGATTAAATTAATCTCTTTAAGTAAACTTCATGTATACAACATATATCCAATATCTAGGTTTTTAAAATGTATTTGATTTATATATTACAAACAACATAAACAATAATAGCAAAAAGAAAAGAGAAACACCACAATAATTATTAGCTATAGAAATTATTAGCTGTACTTACCAAACACAACAAAGAAAAACAGCCAAATATGAATGAAACATCCAGGCATCATAAATCCGGAGTTATTCGTAATCCTCTTGTAGCTAAATTAGCATTTTATTAACATCGTAACCATTACACAAACTGTTCAAATCTGTAGATCTTGTTTCTGTGAGGTGCTTTAATGCTCTCGAGTTGAAACTGACACCTCAGAGTAAAAAATAGCCACTAAAACCCACGACAGGAAAATAAAAAGCGGTTAGAACAAGGAAGAAGGCAGGGCCGCTTTTATTCAGATGTTATAATAGACAACGCCTCATATACATGTTTCACGCAGTATATCAGACAATAACTAAATCATAAAAGACAACTTGCTCCGGTTCAGCGTGTCATTTAAATGTCTAAAACTGATTGTGGCTATAATGTCATCTTACTGTGCTAAATCACCAGATGACTTTTGTCTTTTTGTAGTGTTGATGCTGTTTAATTCAGTTTTGTTTTTATAGGACATTAATACAGTACCACCTGTTATTTAACAGTACATGTTGTAAAAAAGCTATAAAGAGTCTGGATCTCCTGATACTAAATGTAAAGTGGCATAAAACATCTGTTAAAGAAGTAGAGTTAAACAAGGAAAGCCCTCATCCTCTAGTTTTACTGTTAAATAAGAAAAGACCAGTTTATTGCAAACTAATATAAATAGGCAGTAGACTGGTGGAATAGATTTGATGATTTTGAAGATGAATTTCCAGTAAAAGTCTGCCAAACATAAACATATGAAGAATTCACACAAAGATGCTAACCGAATGTAGCTTCACAACTGTAGCAACACAACAACTAAGAAGAAAACAGGATGCAAGAAAATAGGCCATGATGGAGACCTCAGTCCAAAGTGAGACTTTCTAAATCAGCGGTGACTGTACGTGAAACGTGATTTAAAGTGCTAATCACAGGAAAAAAAAAATAAAAATGAGCTGATCAGTAATACAACCCAGAACTTCAACAGTTAAAATCATGTGCTTTTACAACAACACAATATTTAACCCTTTAACTGTCACCATCCACTTTTTAGTTTACTTCACCATGTTACAAATAAATCCTAATTTAATCATGACAAACTATACATCGTTGGAAAGGTCTAAGACTCCTAAATAGATATTTTACCATATTTTTGTGTTACAAATCATGTAGGAAAAGTAATAGATTAATATATGTCAAGAGTGCAGCTTATAAAATCTACATCATAACATGAGTTCTGACCTTTGTGACAAAAGACTTTCTTCGTTGCCTTTTTCCCTATGACACTTTAGAAATCATAAGAAATTATATATCAGTTCAAAACTTAAAATCTTAAAATTCATCCTCTGAAAGGCATTTTAAAATCAGACATTGCATTACCATGGAAAATACATCAAAATCATATTACATTGTCAGTACACAAAATCATGTGGATTATCTGAAATTAACCTGTGAGTTTTGGAATTCAGAGTATGAACATACATGCTATTTTCTGCTCTCTGCTTGTTCATGGTTGGAACATATCAGTTCTTGCCTTGTGTACAGTCACTGGAGGCTTGGACTGAAGCAGCTGTCTATGGCTTGGAGTTCTTAGTGCCAATAAAACTTTTCATAGTAAACTCACATTCACTCATCTGCCTGTTATTAAAATATTTGGGCCTGTATATTGGTTCTGTTATTTATTTTCTAATAGTATTGGATAGTTAAAGGCCTGGTTTCACAGACAGGGCTTAAGCCAGGATTAGACTTAGTTCAATTAGGACATTTAAGTAATTTTATTAACGTGCCTTAGAAAAAACATTACTGGTGTGCATTTTGAGACAAAACAGAGGTACTGGCGTGTTTTGAAATCAATCAGTGTACGTTTCTTTCAGTTGAAACAACTCAGACTTACATTTTAGTTTTGGACTAGGCTTAAGCCTTTAACTGTCAAAGGTTTAACAGGCCTACAGCCTATCTGTAACTTTTTTATCAAGTGATGACAATTTTATTTTTAACATCACAAGCTAAAAGTATTCAGTAAAGTATATAGACTACTAGTCAAAAGTTTTTGAACAGTGAGATTATTAATGTTTTTAAAGAAGTCTCTTCTGCTCACCAAGCCTGCATTTATTTGATCCAAAGTACAGCAAAAACAGTAATATTGTGAAATATTTGTACTATTTAAAAGAACTGTTTTCTATTTGAATATATTTGAAAATGTAATTTATTGTTATGATTTGAAAGCTTAAGTTTAAGCATCATTACTCCAGTTACATGATCCTTCAGAAATCATTCTAATATTCTAATTTGCTGCTAAAAAAACATTTATTATTATCATGTTGAAAACAGCTAAGTAACATTTTAATAGATTTCTTTGATGAATAGAAAGTTCCGAATAACATAATTTATCTGAAATAGAAATAGAAAGGTCTTTATCATCACTTTTGATCAGTTTAAATCATACTTGCTAAATAAAAGTATTAATTTCTGGCCTAACTTCATCTATTCTGTGTCTTTGCAGGCTCTTATATCATTTGTCCTCTCCAGCATCAGCATCAGGACACGCTGTAGACTGATCATTAGACACAATACAGAACGACTGTTTCCTCACCGCATGTGGGTCTGACCTCAGAGTAACCAAAGTCCTAAAAGTGTTGCGCAGCAGCGGAGGCCTGACTGCTCTCTTTCAGTGTAATGAAGTCTGTGTAGACGTACAACAAAGAAGTCACCTCACCTTGGCCATGTACTTCCTGAGAAACAGGGGTGGTCAGAGTAAACAGGTATTATTAATATGTATATAGATAAGGGGTGCCCAACCCTGTTCCTTGAGATCGACCTTCCTGCAGAGTTTAGTTCCAGCCCTGATCAAACACACCTGTCTGTAATTATCAAGTGCTGCTTCAGATCCTAATTAGTTGGTTCAGGTGTGTTTGATCAGGGTTGGAACTGAACTCTGCAGGAAGGTCGATCTCCAGGAACAGGGTTGAGCACCCCTGATATAGACAAATGATATACATGAATCATTTGTAGAATTCCACTGGATACAAAGAGTTTGTTATTTGACTTAAAGACCATAAAAATAACTTTAGAATTGTGTTGACATGTCACAATTTTTTTAGGTGACACGTTTACTTTACAGCCTGAACCATGATTTGGTACTAGTCAAAAACAAGTGGTAAACAGCATGAGAAGACATTCTTATTTTAAAGAGCATTTTATTGGATGAAAATTTGTAAACACCCATAAAGTGCAAGGTAAGTCATTAATATTGTTTGTTTTCCTGGAAGAGACATGGAATAACAGCCAAAAAATGCTGTTTTTTAAATTTATTTTTATGAGATCTTTAAGTTAAAGATAAATGGTTATTAATGGTTATCAGTGTCCATCAAAATGTGTACTGAAATCATTATTTGTCTGTTTATGCCTTTTTGTGCGTACCTGATAAATTCCATGGACATTGTCTGCATCCCCTGTGTATTAGAAAATGAGGTTATAAGATACTGTATAAAATTAGGTGCAGCTCTGAAAAAAAAAAAAAGTTTTTTTTTTTTTTTTACCTTTATCTGTAATTCTGCGCTTTTCTACTCTTTGGCCTTAAAAATATAACAAATGTCAAATACACTACACAAAATATAATTTTACCCAGTGCATTTTATAATCTTATACATGCCATGTTTTTCAGGATAGACTGCAGAGTAGTAGTATTTTTTTTTTGTATGTGGTTCATACTACTTCTCTTTTTCTGAGAACATTTGGGTGAGAACTAAGATGCTGAGATTACGTGGTAATTGAGAAACGAGATTGAGAAACTGAGTCTGAATAAACCTAAAATGGAGTATTTGGGGTTTTATAAACAAGCAATTATTTTGATAATGCAAAATGTATTCACATTTTTGATATATTTGGGTGAAAATCTTACTGTGATGGTATTTATAAAGGCAGTAGAACACGATGCACAGTCCCAAAACACCCGTGAGTGTAAGTCCACTTGAAAGCACAGTCTGAGTTTTACCACTAATGCTGTTTCCACCTTCCAAAACAAACAAACAAACAAAAAACAGATAGTTACATGATTATGCGATGCTACTTCCTTTTTTTTATTGTAGGCCTGTTTCTGTTAAAGATGTTTCCGGTTGAATTTTTGGTCTTGAATAGGATATTACAATTTAACATCGTTTAAGGATGTAAATAAGGAGCACAATGAATAAAGTATCACTGCTCACCAGTAATATATGTGTGGGCTTCTGATTGTCCGTATGCATTTGAAGCAATACAGTTGTACGTCCCGTAATCGGAGTTGGTTATGTTGTTGATGTGCGGAGTTTGGTTCCTCTCACTGAATGAGTGTCTGTGTTTGTCTAGAATAGGGACTCCATCTCTCTTCCACATCAGATGCAGAAATAAACCACTCACTTTACATTTCAGAGTCACTGATGTGCTTAAGGTCCAAGAGACCATAATGTTTCTTGCACTTGGAGGGTCTTAAATAAACATGTTAATGAGCACAAGCAAACTAAAATTAGATGAATTCTACATTAATAAGCTTGACTTTGATATGGCTGGCTTACATTGAATAATTAATGTAAAGCTTAGGCGTTTTACAGATCCATTTCTTAGAACTACAGTTTCCATGAAGACTCCTTCATTCTCTGCTGTAACGTTCTCCAGAATGAGGGTGTTATTGTTTAAATAGAAATGAGCCGTCCCACACTATTGACTGTATAAAGCATTGAATGTGGTATTTATTTTTCTAAAACATAGACATGTTATTGATTCGTTTCGTTTGGTCCATTCCACTGACTGCAGAGAATCAGCAACATGTTGATCAAGTTTCTTTCCAGTGAGCTCAACACGACTGTATAAGCCTGTCTTCACTTCTTTGACTTTAACTTCTCTCACTGTCAAATCAATATGTATGTTCATTACTATCAATATACAAATACTCCTGAGTAAAATATAAGCTTTATCTTATAAATGACCATAAATGTAAAATGTAATTGGCTGACACAGATAAAATTATTCCTGATCTATAAGCAAACATCATATATATGTAACATATCTAGCTTATGAAATTATAAATATTACACTGTAAAAAATAAAAAACACAATTTGTTGAGTCAGCTTAAAGTAATTTGTTACCCCGCTGCCTTAAAATTTTAAGTTCAGTGAACTAAAATAAGTTTAGTCAACTTGAAATGTTAAGTTGTACTAAGTAACAACTTAGATATTTGTGTTTGCTAAACTTAACAGATGGGTAAGTAACCCAGCTGCCTTAAAATTTTAAGTTGATTCAACTTAAATATCTAAGTTGTCACTTAGTGTAATTTAACATTTCAATTTGAATAAACTTTTTTGAGTTGACTGAACTTAAAATTTTAAGGCAGCCAGGTTCAAAATTATTTTAAGTTGCCTCAACAAATTGTTTTTTACAGTGTAGCCATAGAAATGATTAGCCATACTTGCCCAATACAGCAAAGAAAAACAGCAAAACATGAATGAAACATCCAGGCATCGCAGGTCAGGAGAAAGACTTCTTGATCTAGACTTGTAGATCTTCTTGTAGTTAAATCAGCATGAATCAAATCATCAAATCTGTAGACCTTCTTTATATGTTCTTACAGTCAGAACTGCTGTCACCTCAGAGTACAAAAAATAGCCACTGAAAACCACAATAGGAAAATAAAGCAGTTAGAACAAGGAAGAAGGCAGGGCCACTTTCATTCAGATGATCTAACAGAAAATGCCTCATGTTCATTTTTCACACAGTATATCAAACCAATAACTAAATCATAAGAGTTAAATTGCTTTGATTCAGTGTATCATTCAAAAGTCTATAATTGATCATGGTTATGATATCTTGCTGTGCTAAATCACCAGATGTCTTTACGTGTTTAGTGTTACATCAGTTTAATTCAGTATTATTTTTACAGGATATTTACACAGTACATACTTAACAGTATATGTCCTAAAAGAAGATATGGAGTCTGGATCTTGTGATACTAAACATAAAGTGACATAAAACATCTGTAACCGTAAGAAGTGGAATTAAACAAGGAAACCTATAATCCTTTACCATTCAATAATAATAATAACAATGAAAAAAATCAACTGTGAAAAGATTAGGCAGTGGACTGATGGAGTAGATTTGATGATTTTTGTAGACGCATTTCCAGTCTACAGTTTAAGGAACTAAGTTTTTATTAAAACAAGTCTGCTAAACATAGGCATATGAAGAATTTCCACAATCTAAGATACTAACAGAATGTAGCTTTTCAACTTCAAATAGTGACACAACAGTTAAGAACAAAACAGGATGTATGAAAATAGGAGACTTCAGTCCAAAGTGAGTCTTTCTAATTCAGTGGTGGCTGGACATGAAGCAGGTAGCGTGTCAGATTTCTGGCCCTCTGCTACAGATTTAACGTGCTGATCAATTGGGACATGGCTGTCCCGAACCATAACCTCTAAATTTCAACTTAAGAAAACGGTACTGAAATCATTTCCATTGTTGTTTTTAAAAAATTATTTTAGATTTTGTTGAAAAACTGAAGTTAAAAAAAAAAAAATGTTTGCAAATTATGAAACTTTATGTAAAAAAAAATGTCACGCATTTTCATGTCACTACTGAAATAGTGTATTTTAGTCCATTCCTAATTTAGGTAATTTTTTAGACAAAGCAAAGGCACTGGGATATTTTAAAATCAATCAGCGCAAGTTTTTTTCAGTTGAAGCTGCTCAGACTTACACTTTAGTCTTGGACTAGGCTTAAGCCTTTACGTGTCAAAGGTTTAAAAGGCCTACAGCCTATCTGTAATTTTAGGCATTAAAAACCTATTAGATTATGTATTCATCCACTGCATATACAATAATATCTGTGTATATGTGACCATTAAGATACACAACAGGCAAATACAAATTCACAATTACAGCTCAGAATGTAAGCAAAGGATTAACAAATTAAAGAACAAACAAACAATAACCTTTACTGTAATTCATTTTTATTTATCAAGTGATGACAATTTCTCTTATTTTTAACAACACAAGCTAAAAGTATTCAGTAAAGTATATACACTGCTAGTCAAAAGTTTTTGAACAGTGAGATTATTAATGTTTTTTTAAAAAGTCTCTTCTTCTCACCAAGCCTGAATTTTTTTTTGATCCAAAGTACAGCAAGAACAGTAATATTTTGAAATATTTGTACTATGTGAAATAACTGTTTTCTATTTGAATATATTATAAAATGTAATTAATTCCTATTATTTAAAAGCTGGATTTTTAGCATCATTACTCCAGTTACATGATTTTTCAGAAATCATTCTAATATTGTGATTTGCTGCTAAAAAACATTTATTATTATTATGTTGAAAACAGCTAAGTAACATAAGCCACAAATCTAGCCATTTTATTTTTGTCTTTAAATGCATAAAAAGAGAAGTGATATGAACATTTATTGATACACACTTTAACACATTAATAAGAATAATTGCTAGATCAAACAATCATGGTTGTTTTAATTTAAAAAAAAAAAAATAAAAACATTCAGCATTTAAAATAAATGCAAAGGCATTGTTTGTATTCATGCTGTGGTGATGCTAAGGCTAGGTTCTGTAACATTATGGTCTTTAAGGCCATATATCATATATACATTAAGGCTCTTACATCATTTGTCCTCTCCAGCATCAGGACACGCTATGGACTGATCATTAGTGACACAATACAGAACGACTATTTCCTCACTGCATGTGGGTCCGACCTCAGAGTTACCAAAGTCCTCAAAGTGTTGCGCAGCAGCGGAGGCCTGACTGCTCTCTTTCGGCGTAATGAAGTCTGTGTAGACGTACAACAAAGAAGTCACCTCACCAGAGCCAGGTACTTCCTGAGAGACAGGAGTGGTCGGAGTAAATAGGCATTATTAATATGTATATAGACAAATGATATACATGAATCGTTTATAGAATTCCACTGGATAGAAAGAGTTTGTTATTTGACTTAAAGACCACATAAAATTACTACTATTACTACGACTACTTACTTTAGATGAGACGTTTACTTTACAGCCTGAACCATGATTTGTTACTAGTCAAAAGCAGGTGGTAACAGGATGAAAAGTCATTCTTACTTTGAAGAGCATTTTATTGGATGAAAAAATTGTATATACCCATGAAGTGCAAGGCAAGTCAACAATATTGTTTACTTAAAGCTAAACAATCTGCTTAAAGATAAGTTTGTACATGTGCACTGGCATAGAGGCATTTAAGCTAAAAGACATGGAATAACAGCCACAAAACTAAGGTTATTATTTTTATGGGATCTTGAAGTTAAAAATAATAAATGGTAACCATTTTAATGTCCATCAAAATGTGTACTGAAATCATTATTTATCTAATTATGCCTTTTTGTGCATTACCTGATAAATTCCATGGACATTGTCTGCATCCCCTGTGTATTAAAGAGTGAGGTTATAAGACACTATATAAAATTAGGTGCAGCTCAGAAAAAAAAGTACTTTTTGTAGTTCTACACTTTTGTACTCTTTGGCCTTAAAAAATATAACAAATGTAAAATACACTACACAAATTATCATTTGACTCAGGCCATTTTATAATCCTATACATGCCAGAATGAGTCAGAATGAACCTAAAATGAAGTATTTGGGGTTTTATAAACAAGCAGTTATTTTGATAAAGCATAAGATTCAGAAAATCTTACTGTGATAGTTTTTGTAAAGGTAGTAGAACACGATGCACAGTCCCAAAACACTTGTGAGTGTAAGTCCACTTGAAATCACAGTTTGATCAGATTGAGTTTTACCACTAGCACCATTTCCTTGGTTAACAGTTGAGTTATCACCTTCAAAGAAAAACAGAAAATTACATGATTATGCCATGCTTCTTTTTTTTTTTTCTTGATTGTGTTTCTGTTCAAATATGTCTAACAAAATGCCTTTGTGTTTAAAGATGTTTTAGGTCCTAAACTATGGAGCCCCTAAAGGGACATGGTGGTGGGAAAAATTTGGGGTGAGTGAAAAAAATTCGGGATTGGGGGGAATAAATATTCTTTAAATTTTTTGAGATATTTTTTTTAAAGATATTTGCATTCCCTTGCAAAACTTTTGCATTCTCTTGCAAAGATATTTGTGTTCTCTCACAAATTCAGTTGAATTCAGACAAACACTTCCTGTTTACTTTACAGCTTGCAGTGGTTCATACAGCTATGTACATTCACAGTGGACTCAAGTATAAAGAAATTAGTTCAAAGCATGGTTTTGGGACATTCTAAAATGCTTAATGTAAAACACTGGAGGACCAAATTCAGTACACACCTTATTAATACAGCATACAGACAGGCAGAATAGCCTGTGGTTTGTTAATGGACTAAGACAGTGGTATTCAGTGGCCGAACTCGGTGTATAGTTTATTAATGCAGTAAACCCCAAGAAGCTGTGATTTAAAGTGAATTAATAACAGTGATTGTGAGGCACGGCGTGAAGCAGAGTTTATGGGGCTTACTGCTTTTATAAAAGGGTTATTCCATATACGTAGTTTCACAAAATTAAACAGAGCAAATAAAGTAATATTATTAGTAAGGTTATTAATATTAAAATTAGTATTAATAGTATTTATTAATACTGAATTTGGGCCTCCAAATGGCAGTGTTTTAGTACATTAAACCATTAAGCATTTTACAATGTCCCAAAACCGTGCCTTGAACTAAGCACTGACTGTATTCCTATATATTTGAGTCCAAGTTTAAAATAAAACTTTATGAACCACTCCATTATGAATGTATGAAGCTGTATGAACCACTGAATTATAGGCTGTTAAGTAAACAGGAAGAGGTTGTCCGAACTCAACTGGTTTTGCAAGAGAACACAAAAACTTTGCGAGGGAGAAAAAAAAAAAAAAGAAAAAATATTTTTTCCTCCCGCCCCGAATTTTTTCCAACACAATGTCCCTTTGGGGGCTCTGTACTAAACTGAATATTACAATCTGGCATCATTTTGAGGATTTATGTATTGTGCACAATGAATGAAGTACTGCTCACCGGTTATATTTATGTGCGTTTCTGATTCTCCATATGCATTTGAAGCAGTACAGCTGTACGTCCCGTAATCAGAGTTGGTTATGTTGCTGATGTGTAGAGTTTGGTTCTTCTCGCCGAATGAGTGTCTGTGTTTCTCTAGAATAGGGACTCCATCTCTCTTCCACATCAGATGCAGGAATGAACCGGTTACTTCACATTTGAGAGTCACAGATGTGTTGGAGGTCCAGGAGACCACAATTTCTGTTGCTTTTAGAGGGTCTTAAAGTAAAATATGTTAATGAGCACAAGCACAGCACAATTAGATGAATTCTACATAAATAAGCTTGACTATGATGATGACTTACATTGAATAATTAATGTAAAGTTTAGGCGTTTTATACTTCTATTTCCTGTAAGTATATTTTCAGTGAAGACTCCTTCATCCTTTGCTGTAACGTTCTCCAGAATGAGGGTGTTATTGTTTAAATGGAAATGAGCCGTCCCACAGCATTGACTGTATGAAGCATAGAATGTGCTATTTGTTTTTCTAAAACATAGACATGTTATTGATCTGTTTCGTTTGGTCCATTCCACTGACAGCAGAGAATCAGCAACATGTTGATCAAGTTTCTCTCCAGTGAGCTCAACACGACTGTATAAGCCTGTCTTCACTTCTTTGACTTCAAATTCTCTCACTGTCAAATCAATATGTATGTTCATTACTATCAATAAACAAATATTCCAGAGTAAAAGATAAACTGAATCTTATAAATGACCTTACATGTAAATGTAGTAATTGGCCTAAAGAGAATAATTAGTATCTTTAAGTAAACATCATGTATATGTAACATGTCTAGCATTTAAAAAAATATAAATAATATTTATTATATAGCCATAGAAATTATTAGCCATACTTGCCCAATACAGCAAAGAAAAACAGCCAATCATAAATGAAACATCCAGGCATCGTAAGTCAGGAGACAGACTTGTTGATCTAGACTTCTAGATCTTCTTGTAGCTAAATCAGCATTAATCAAACCATTAAAATCTGTAGACGTTCTTTATATGATGTTCTTTCGTACACTCAAAACCTGCCTTCTCAGAGAAAAAAAATAGCCACTGACAACCACAACAGGAAAATAATAGTCTTTCAGAACAAGGAAGAAGGCAGGGCTGCTCATCTGATGGTCTAATAGACGACGCTTCATGTACGTTATTTCATGACCAATAACTAAATCATAAAAGACAACTTACTTTGGTTCAATGTATTATTTAAATATCTAAAATTGGTTATGGTTGTGATATCCTACTTTGCTAAATCACTGCCTTGCCTTTTTGTTAACTGTTGATTCAGTTGAATTCACTACTGTTTTACTGGATATTTATATAGTACTTACTGTTATTTAACAGAATATGTCTTAAAAAACTATGAAAAGCATGATCTTGTGATACTAAATATAAAGTGACATCTGATAACGTAAGAAGTGTAATTAAATAAGGAAACCCATCATCCTCTGGTTCAGGGGTCACCAAACTCTTCCAGGACTGAGTTTGGTGACCCCTGCTCTGGTTTTACCCTTCAATAAAGAAGACCCGTTCATTGTGAACTGTAAAATGAATAGTCAGTGGACTGATGGAGTAAATGTGATGAATTTTGAAGACACATTTCCAGTCTACAGTTTGAGGAAATAAGTTTTTATTAAAACAAGTCTGCTAAACATAAACATATGAAGAATTCACACAATCTAAGATGCTAACAGAATGTAGCTTTACAAATGGCGAAACAACAACTGAGAACAAAACAGGATGTATGAAAATAGGCCATGAAGGAGACTTCAGTCCAAAGGGAGTCTTTCTAATTCAGCGGTGGCTGTACGTGAAGCAGGCGGTGTGTCAGATTTCTGGCCCTCTGCTACAGATTTAAAGTGCTGATCACAGGAAAAACAAAATGAGCTCATCAATAATACAACCTAGAACTTTAACCACTTAATATAAATAATGCAAAACAAGTAGTTAACATTTGCAGATTGTGAAAAGAGTATTGGAAACTAACCTGTGAGTTTTTGAATTCAGAGTAGAGTGTGAACAGGACGTGAAGTGAGTGAATCCGATTTTTGTACACAGGGATGTCCAGGATTCCTGACAGGTTAACAGTCATTAACAGTCATTACAGTAAAACCATGAAAAGCTGTAGAAAAGAAGAAAAATGCAACTTACCACAAATAATATCAACATACTCTGCCAAATCACAGTCAATATCTGCGGTGGGGAGATTCACCTGATGAACAGATGGGAAAGTGAAGGTTGACATGACTGTATTTGCAGATTTCATTCATGACGTTTCAATCAAGATCTAACCTTTCCTAAAAGCTCCTCAAACTCAGGCGGCCACTCTTGCATCAGGCTGTCGATATCTGGCATAGGTCTGAAGAAAAATACAAGACTCTTGTTATGAAATTACAGATGTTGTGTTCTGCTCTCTGGATGCTCATTGATCAGTGCTTGCCTTGTGTAGTGTACGGTCGCTGGAGGCTTGGACCGATGCAGCTCACTTATGCTCTCGATCCAGTTGTCTATGGCTTTGGGGTTCTTCTCTGGGTTTTCAATGCTCTTGACTTTCACTTCCTATGAAAGACATGTGCAATACTTTCTCATTTCAGCTACCACTTTCACTTACCAAAATCATCGAAGCATCTTAAGTCGTCTAGCGTGAGTGTGTGAACTCACAGCAACATTGTGTTGTTTGCTGTTTTCTGACAGCCACAGGGAAAGCACTGTTGGGTCAGACTGTTTAGTGCACGGCTCATCCAGAACCAGGAGACCCAGATTGTCAGCTTTTTCATCTGGTCTTGGTACCTGTGGGTTGAACAGAAAGATTCAGAAACTGAAAATGAGACATTCATGTCCGGTTCAGATGTGAAAACTGTCACTCACTTTGAGGAAAGCATCAATGTCCCCCACAGCTGGGATGAAATCAGGAATAAATGGCTTCAGTTTGTGGTCAAGCTCTATCGTCTGTGGAGTATATCTGAAAGAAACAGTCATGCAATTAATAATAAAAAATCAGTAAGTATCCATGATATCTACAAGTCAAAAGAATGTCTCTCTTGAAAATATTTATATTTATTTTTATTTTTTTAAATGCAATATAATTGTATTTCTATCATAATTAATTACACTATATAAAATAATATTAAAGTTACCTAAATATTACAAATTTAAAAGTGTGAAAATATTAAATAGAGGGTTTGCCATTTTACTCTAGAATTGTTTACATTTTCATAATTTCCACCACCAACTCAATACATATTTTGAGATGTTCATGTATGTCAAGAAAAAAAAATTACAGAATTCTCCTGTGATGTATGTATATGGGCCATTTTACAGTATTGGTGCAAACTGCTGTCCCAGAACCAAAAAACACATTTAAAAAGCATTCAGGCATTCATATCTTAGATGTTTACTAAGATCCTTCTATTATCTACTGAGTTCCACAACAATATTTAAAATATCAGTAAGCTTAATATATATAAAATTATTATTTAGTGGGTACTTTCAATTGGGACGTGGTTGCCCCGTATGCTAACCCCTAAATTTCACCTTATGAAAATAGTACTGAAATCATTTCCATCGTTGTTTTTAAAAATTTCTTTTTGATTTTGTTAAAAACTGAAGTAAAAAAAAAAAAATATATATATATATGTAAATATATGTATAAATGTTATGTAAAAAAAAAATCCACGCATTTTCATGTCACTACTGAAATTGTGTTTAAGTCCATTGCCTGAAACGGATTTCAACTACTATTATCCCTACGTTTATGATCAGGAAATATTTATGCATCCCTCTCTCTCATAGCTACATGGTGTGAGTAGATAGGTCCAATCATTTTGAGCTAAATGTGTTCAAAAGTATGAAAAATCTTTGTATAACTTAAAATAGTGTCTCTACCGAACACCATTTTTCTGTAATTAAACACTTTTTTTGGGATATTCCATAACATTTCGTTTTTATATGTGTACAACTGTTCAGAACTGTGCTAGCTAACCATGTGCTGATTAGCAACTTTGAGCTAGCTTCAAAAGTATCTAAAACCTACCTTTTACAATGAAGAATCTGATTCAAAATACAAGAAATCTCATAAATCACACTTGAAGTATTGTTAAAATTGTAATTGTTATTGATTTACCTCTGAAAACATTTTAATAAAATAGCAAAAAGTATATTCACAAGGAAGATGCAAGTAAAATCTTAATCGGTCAATATAACAATCCTTATTAATTTATACATTACTGTGTTTCGACAGTGACAAATTTGGGGAGAGGACAAATATTCCAAAACTTTCTGAAAATACATTATGAGAATTAACTGTGAAATAACTAGAAATGTGTATCTTGGATAATATACAATTTGCATACATACAAAAACTTTTTTCAAAATGTTTCCAACTCTGACTTTGAACCAATTTTGCAGAATGGCCCATATTCACTGTTAGACATTGTTAGCAAACAAACTGAATAAATAAGAGTTCTTAATGTCGATAGGGTCAGAAGTTAAATAAGTTGAAGAAACACTCCTTTACATGTCAGTTTAAAGGTCAATTTGGCATGTTATTCTGTTCTTGTTTCGCGTGCAGGTGCACATCAAATGTTGTGAAGCTGTGAAGTTGGTGCATGCAAACCGTGTGATGTATTGAAAGAGCTCTTTGATCTCGGCTGTCACAGGAAGATGTTCATAATCGGCTGGGTCATATGCCCTGTGAGTAGTCAACCACACACACACACACACACACCTACGTTATTTATCCACATTAAAATAGCTTTTTTGTTTTAAGTAGATATTATAACTATAATGCTCTTAGTACTATTCATAAAACATATTACTAAAATGCATTGCAACTTATACAACTTGTCCATTCTTTGATACAGTTTCAGAAGTACATGAAACATTAATGTAAACTGATCTCTCTCATCTTGGCCAGCAAACGGTGTTTCAGATGAGCGGCCCTACCCTTCTGGAGCAGATCCGGGCTCCCCTTCCTCCTCATCAGACTCTGTGTCATCAGAGTCATCATCGTCGTCATCATCATCGTCATCATCCTCCTCATCTTCTTCATCATCATTCTGATTAGTAGTACGGGCACCAGATGGCGGCTCTTTCTTTCTCTGCTATCAGATGTGTACAGGTCATTCAATCTTCATTTTATCCATTCAACAAATATGAGTTAGCAAACTTACTTTAGTGTCCTCTTCTAGTTTATCCCCTGCAAAAGTGGCCATGGCACTTGGCTTCTGCCTGCCCGTCCTCCTGGAAACTGAAATAAACATATAATGGCATGAAAAACAGTTGAGAATGGAAGGTAGAATGTAAAGAAGTGATGAACAGTCTGACCTATCTGTCTCGGGGATGGTGTGTGCACACTGGCCGCCTCCTCTGCATTCACCTCAAAACTCTCGTCGTACGGCTGGTTGGTTGTGAGTTGAATCTGTTTGCAGATATTATTTGCATGTTTTACTTTTTACTAAAACAGGGTCTCAAAACCAAAGAAGATGCCTACATAGATTGTATTTGTAGGATACACAGTGATACCAAAACCCTGCTGACTCAGAACATGTCTGTGATGCCCTAAGTAGGCACCATGCTAGGTTTAGAAACACAGCCTGTAAAGAAAATCTCTTCCAGCTGGTTTAAGTTAGCTGTTTTGCTGTACGGGACTGTTATAACCTACTAGAAGCCGTTTTAACAAGCAGCTAGTAACCATTATTGACACGTAACGTCGTGGCATGGTAGCGAGCCATAAAATACACCACATTTGTGTCTTATATAAACTCTTACGTATTCAACCTAGTATGCACGATTAAAATGTTGACATTTGCGCGATAATAATAACAAACCTTTTGTCGCTCAGACCTCTCCATGAAAACACGGTGTACGGTTGCCAAGGAAACTTAATCTCGCGAGATGTTCAGCGGAAGTGCGTGTCATGTGTGAGTTTGTTAAAAACATTTTTATTCAATGGCAAGAGAACATAAGATACTACGTAGTCACAATATTAACAACTTTAGCTGCCAGAAAAAAAGATACATTACTTTTAGTGGTTTAAAAACGATGTAGATTTTCGTATGGTTTTAAGTCCTTTGTAATTTGATTTGCAAAAGCCCCCTTTTTATGTATATGTGACCCTGGACCACAAAACCAGTCAGAAGGGTAATATATATTTTTATATTAAAAAGCTGAAAGCTGAATAAATAAGCTTTACGTTGATGTATGGTTTGTTAGGATAGGACAATATTTGACCGAGATACAACTATCTGAAAGCTGGAATCTGAGGGTGCAAAAATAAATAAATAAATATTGAGAAACTCGCCTTTAAAGTTGTCCAAATTAAGTCCTTAGCAATGCATATTACTAATCAAAAATTAAGTTTGGATATATTTAGTTGAGGAAATGTACTAAATATCTTGATAAAAGCAACAAATATTTGCACGATGCTGAAATAAACAGCTAAAACCAACCTAAGCTTCCAGCCTAGTCTTACTGGTCTACTTCCAGCTTAAACCAGCTAAGACCAGGCAACCAGCTGTTTTTTACATTCTTTAAAAAAAAAAAAACACACACACACAAATCAGAAGCATTATACATCAAATATTTCTATTATACCCCTGTTTCATGTTAATAAAAAATTCTAAATCCATCCAAAAGAATCTTAAGTAAATACAATAAGATGTTAAGCTTAAATGACGCCTGTCTAACACTTAATTGAATGGCTTTAGAAAAGTCTTTTTAAGTTCTAAACGTTTAGCGTTAAACCTGAATAGTTCACACATGCCTCATTGAGAAACCGTGTGGTTTCCCTCAGTCTGCTGAGATGTGGCGGGAGAAAGAAAAACTAAAAAGCGTCATGTAGGTGGGCATAACATTAACTAGTTCAATTAACATTCCCATTGTGGTTGTTTTTTAACTGTGACACTAAAACAGCTTGAGTGAACAGTATACTGTAAAGCTGAGATTCGTAATTTGAGTCACAAGGTTAAGCAGAGCTTGAGAAAACTGTTATTGGTTTCAGAAACATGCTAAACGTCATCCACAATGATAAAAGGGGAACTTTTCAGTTCAATTAAGGGTCAGCATTTCAAAAGTTTAGCCTGTTTCAACACATCGAGCCACGGTTTTGTTAGTAAAACAGGTTCAAGTTGCAAAAAGGTAAGTCTGGCACCTTCTTGGTACTTGTCAGAGACATACAGCAGGTTTAAGTCATCATGGATCAGCTCTTGAGAACAGGATGTGGTTCTTAGCACCTTTTCTTGCTGGTTCAGCAGTTTAGCTTTGCAAACTTTTCAAATCAGTTTAGCAAACTAGACACGAACAATTGAGACAATTGAAGGTATGCATGAATGAAGGCAGTATTGTTCAGACTTTTGATATGCGACTACAAAATATTCCCGGCATGCTTTGGCCTCTGCAATGTGAAATACTGTGTAAATATTTAATTTTTATTCATTCATGACAAATTAAGACGTCAACAAACATTTGAGATAACACAACAAAATACACCATAATTACAAGTCAATAATGTTTTACATTTATTAATGACACTTTTACAAGCATTTGACATTGATTATTGTTGGTTAGTTTTTTAAATGGTTTCAATACTAATTAATTATTATACATACATTTTTAAGGGATGCAAAATAAAGTTGTGCAAGTTGTCTTCTATGGTGTGCCCATGGCAGCTGAATTCAAAGCATGAAAAGGTCACAGTCTTGAAGTGCGAGACATTAAATGTTATCATCACCCACTGTGGTTTTGATATTTTTCACTTTATCTGATCTCGCAGACTAAACCGATGAAGACATTCTGAACAATCTGTCATCTTGCTCGCCGGAATCCGGCCTATAAGTAAAGCAACACCAAGAAGATTTGCACATGTTAATTTGGATTTGTTCAAAGGCCGTTTTAGTGTAGAGATATCTGACCCTAGATCAGCACTTTTGCTTTGAATACGAACTCCAGTCCAGCTCTCAAACATTCCTCTTGGTGTTAATGAGAAGATCTCTGTTGAATTCAGCCTCCAGATTCCCAGCTCCACTCTTTCCTCCAGGAGGATCCGTTATCAGAGTGAGTTTGTTGAACACTCCACGGCCAAAATAGTCAGCAATGACTGAGAAGCCGTCATTAGAGCATTTGAGCTATGAGAGAGAGAGAGAGAGAGAGAGAGATTTAGTTAACACAGGCAACTTTGATCAATTCAAATGTCCTGCGGGAGAAAAATCAGAACCTGTCTGTGGAAATGGTCGTGCAGATCTCGTTTCTGATCTTGTGCACGCAACATGTCCATCACTTTTCTGTTCTCAGGGGTGCAAGTGGGGCACTCTGCCTCGCTTTCTGCAAAGCTCTCTAGGCAGTGCTGATGAAAAGAGTGGCCGCACAGGAAGTGCACAGATGGCAGCTCTAGCGGGCTGTTGCACATGCTGCACTTGGTCTTCTGGAAGATTTTTGCACTGAAAGAGCAATGCATTTTTTGTAAACATACAATTTTTTTTTTAATGACATTGACTAAAGAATGAATCCTTGATTCTCTCACCAGGTTTTAAGTTCCTGTATCTCAGAGCGAAGATGGGCCGTCTCTTCTCTATACTGTTGAATCTTCCTTTCATCCTCCTCAATCTGCTGAGTCTCCCTCTCTAGTTTATTTATCAGGTAATCTTTTATAACTGACAGAGATGCTGTGGAATTATGCGCCAAAGTCTGCACCACTGCAACACAAACATTCATATGTGACCCTGGACCACAAAACCAGTCATAATAAACATTAATATTAAGCTTTCCATTGATGCATGCTTTGTTAGGATAGGACAATATTTGGCTGAGATACAACCATTTGAAAATCTGGAATCTGAGGGTGCAAAAAAAAAAAATAAATAAATTAAAATACTGAGAAAAGTTGTCCAAATAAAGTACTTAGTAATGCACATTACTAATCAAAAATGAAGTTTTGATATATTTACGGTAGGAAATTTACAAAATATCTACATGGAACATTAGGATACTTCATATGCTAATGATTTTTGGCATGAAAGAAAAATCATTTTGACCCATACAAAGGTATTGTTGGCTTTTGCTACAAATATACCCATGCAATTTATGACTGGTTTTATGGTCCAGTGTCACATATAAGGTCAAAATTGTGCTGAACAGTATGGACCACATTACAATTCTATGATCTAAAGTTCACTGAAAGGTGACAAGTTGGTTAACAACATTCTACATCACAACCCCCCAAAACCTAAATGTGTTAAAAGGTCACACAATCATGATGAAATGTGGGAAAATTCAACAGAGGTGTGACCAGCAACTGCTTTATTTGTTTCGTTTTACTCACCCAGAAGTGGAGGCATCAAGTTGTTATCATCAATGTGCTGCAGGACTTCACTAATGTAGGCCTTGCAGTTTTCTTCTTTGCGTGCAAAGTAACCTAGAGCCTGTTCCCACAAACACACCTCACTATCCCCATAGCGTTTACAGGCCTCCACGACTTTCCCGTATTCCTCATTCTGCATGTGGTAATGCATGATCTGCTGGTACCTGCAGAAACAGGCCATTCTATCACTTAGGTTTACGTTATTAATAGATTAAATCTAAATGTAATGCAAATGTAGATGCATTAATTGTGGTCTGTTGTCACACAGCTGTAGTACTGCTGTAGAAGACTTGTAGAAGTGGTGTAGATAACTTTTGTAGCATGTTCTGAGTAAGTGAGATTGACGGTGATTAGAAATAGCGCTTACAGTTTGCCCTTTTCATATAGATACAGCACTCCTTCCTTGAAGTTGTGCATCTGGCAGAGCACCAGGGCCTTGTCAAACACAGTGTTGTCGCTCCTCAGCAGGGACAGTGCTGCCTCCTGCAGGACTTTCTTCTTCTGTCAGACAAAAGATAGAAAGAGAGTGTATGCTTTTATAACAGCAAGCAACTGAAATTTACTCCCAAAAGCCATTAAAAAAAATGGCCTTGAGATTATATTTTATAATGCAGCATGATAGCTATGGCTACATAGAGTCTGTATACTTTTTTTTCCTAGGGATGCACTGATATTAAAATTCTGGCAGTTATTGATAAGCTGCTAATTATTTGTTTTATTGAGTTATCTAAATAAATGTACACTACCAGTCAAAAGCTTTTTAATGTTTTTTTTTTTTTTTTTTTTTTTAAACAAGTCTCTTCTGCTCACCAAGCCTGCATTTATTTGATCCAAAGTACAGCAAAAACAGTAAAATTTTGAAATATTTTTACTGTTTAAAATAGCTGTTTTGTATTTGAATATATTTTAAAACGTAATTTCTTCCTGTCATTTCAAAGCTGAATTTTTAGCATCATTACTCCAGTCACACGATCCTTCAGAAATCATTCTAACATTCTGATTTGCTGCTCAAAACATTTATTATTATGTTGAAAACAGCTGCGTAGAATTTTTTCAGGTTTCTTTGATGAATAGGAAGTTTAGAAGAACAGCATTTATCTGAAATAGAAATCTTTTGTAACATTAGAAATGTCTTTACATCACTTTTTCAATTTAAAGCATCCTTGCTAAATAAAAGTATTAATTTCTATAATTTATTCCCCCTGGCTCTAAGCTTTTGAATGGTATAATGTATAATGTTACAAAAGCTTTTCATTTTAGATAAATGCTGATTTTTGGATCTTTCTATTCATCAAAGAATCCTGAAAAAAGTACTTAACCGTTTCAAATACTGAGCAGCAAATCAGCATACTAGAATGATTTCTGAAGGATCATGTGACACTGAAGACTGGAGTAATGATGCTGAAAATGTAGCTTTGATCACAGGAATAAATTATATTTTAAAACATATTCAAACAGAAACATTAAATTAAATACATTTTTAAAATATTTTATAGTAAAAATATTTCAAAAATTACTGTTTTTGCTGTACTTTGGATCACATAAATGCAGGCTTGTTGAGAAGAGACTTCTTTAAAAAGCATTAAATATACTCTAAACTCTAAAAAAAAATAAAATTAATAATAGTAATAATAATATCATTGGATTTTATTTATTTAGCTTTTTTAAAATAAAATAATAAACAAAATAAAGTGTGGTAATACTATTACATTTTAAAATAAAAAGGAGTATTAAATAAAAATACAATTATTTTATAGTAAACTTGGGGAAAAAAAGAAAATATTTACCTTTTTTATATGTATTTTCATCACTTTTAAACCTAAATTAGCAAGCTTTTATTTTGTCGGGTTGCCTGTCAAATACATGTTCCCGCCGGGTTTAGCGCTCTCGATTGAAGGGCGTTCAGAGAAGAGCATCGGTGAATAAAATGTCACATTTTTGCATTGTGCTTTGAAAACAGCAGCAAATGGCCTAGAATTATGCTTTCAGTTCCAATAGAAATCTTATACAGTATTACAGTTTTTTGGTCTAAAATAGTAATTGTGCATTAACAGCTGTGTTGCATTGTTGCATTTTGCATTTTCTTATTTTGGTCGCACATGCGGACCCGCGGACCACTTATGTGCACCCCTGATTATAATGTACTATAGTACAGCACAGTATTATAATGTAAAGTATGAAACACATTTTCATTTTCAGATTTGGGAATCTGCTGAATTGTCTTAAAAATGGTAAAATAAGTTTTATGGAGTACCACACTTTTTTTAACTGCCTAAAATCATAATCAGATTAGCAAAAATATCTTCTAAATAAGTCAAATTCTTCAGAAATGCAGAGCTCTCTTTCAGCTTTTGCATGTGTAGATGTTGTCAATAATAACATAATGAGACATATGTGTGGTTTGTGTACAGACTGCATAAAGCATGTTTTTACTTCTGAGTCCTGCTCATGTGCCCAGTCCTGTAGTCGGAGCTCTAGCAGAGTGTCATAGACTCCCTCAGGTGAGAACGGATCCACCTGGATCATGTGTTCCAGGAACGCTCGCAGTTCTCGTGGGTTATTGGCAAAGACTGGGATGAACTCCTCTGGATTGGCCTGTAAAAAGGTAAGAAAATGTTGAGATATAATTACAAATCATCTCATCACTGTCAGATTATTTGAAGATGCTACCGTGCTAATAATATTTCGAATGAATGACCTTGTTTTCCACAGGCCTGTCCAGACTGTCTCTGTCGGTTGAGTCTTTGTTGGGGTGATAGTCGGTGCAGAGGCGCTTCAAGAGGATGGTGGTACTTTCAGGCACGTGGTGCATTAGAATTTTTCCATAACGCTTCATATTACTCTCTGCCTGATCAAATGGCAACCTTCCTATGTAGCGTAAAGCCTCCTGATAATTCTGAAAAGGTTACCAAAAAAAAAGGGGTATTGGCTTACATAAACTAATTAAAAAGCATTATTTATGTCATAAGAGTATCATATATCCACCTTCAAATCCTCTAGCTGGATCTTAAGATACCATTCATGATGTATGTGTCTCTCTGCCAGAAACACGGCGTGACTGTGATAACCAGCCTGACGTAACACCTTGATGGCAATTTCAACATCGAAATGCACCTCACTTTCATTGCTCTACATTCAAAGACATAAAAAGCATTTTTAGTCATCAAGGTGTCATTCAAAAAGCTTCAGAGCGAAGATTTCCCATTATCTACAGACCTTTATGAACTCTTCCAGCTTGGAGCTGTCCTTCAGTTTGGTGTAACAGTTGAGCAGTAGAGTAGTGTGGTCAGCGTTGGCCAGCGACTGTCTGTGGAGAGCCTGTAGGTACGCCGTCAAGTTGTGTATCCTCTGTGCATCCAAAAATTTACGGATTACGTATGAGGGTTCAAGCTTCCCAATGGTGCTTAGAGAGACAGAAGATTAGGATGTAACCATGACTTGCTTGATTTGGAATGAAATGTGTAACTAAAAATCTGAACTGCAACCTACCGGATATACTGCTGAATAGCTCCATCATGATCCCCTTTGACATAGAGATGGTCTCCATACTGTCTGAATATCTCAGACAAACCATCATTGTCCAGATGTTGGCTTTTAGCCAAGTTAATGGCCATCACAAACAGGTTCTTCTTAAACAGCATCTAAATAATACATATTTTTGAATGGTAATGTATATTAGTTATAATTTTAGGTTAAAAAAAGAAAAAAAGAAAGTTCATTTTGTTCCAAACCCGTAAATCCTTCGTTCATCTTTTGAACACAAATTAAGATATTTTTGATGAAATCCGAGAGTTTTCTGATCCAGCAATGCAACTGACAGGTTCAAGGCCCAGAAAGATAGTAAGGACATTGTTAAAATAGTCCATGTGACCACAGAGGTTCAACCTTTAAGTTATAAAGCTATTAGAATACTATATGTGTGCCAAGAAAACAAAAATAGCTTACTCAACCATTTTTTCTCTTCCGTGTCAGTCTTTGATGCATGATCACGACAGTATCACGCATGCATTGCTGTCTAAGCAGGGTCAGAAAGCTGTTGTATTTCATCAAAAATATGTTCATTTGTGTTCAGAAGATGAGCGAAAATCTTACAAGTTTGAAACAACATGAGGGCGAGTAATGACAGAATTTTCATTTTTGGGTGAACTATCCCTTTAATGATAATACCACTATACAAACCTCTAGCTTGGTCTGTGTGTCTTTTTCTTGGAGCATATATAGCGTTTTGTCTCTCGTTAGGACATAGAAAGACCCCCATTCTGCCAGAACGTCAATGACATCATCAAACACCGCACTGTAAGCAATGAACTTGTTGTCCAGGTCATAAATGGTTAAGATGTGTTTTTCTGTAGGGGATGTTTGCCTGCTACCATAATCAGATCTGTACAAATGAAATGTGAAAAGAGTGAATGCACATTATATAAAAAAACTTAAAGCAAGAAACGGATAGACAATCTTACTTGGTGGGTGATTTGTTATTGTCTGTGAGCAGCAGCAGGTATCCTCTGTGCCAGTGAGTCAGAAGCTTGTGCCCGTCGAAAGCAAAACAGGGTCCTCTCTCATCGGGCTGGTACAAATACACACAGTCATCTCCAGCTACTATGAACTGTGAGTCCTGTGAGGGGTCTGTGAGCGCAGAGCAGCGGAGGGCGCAGCCGTGCGTGTCCAGTTCTATTCGAGGGTACTCTTTCACTGATAATGTGTAACACTGGCAACATAAGAATAATCTGGCTTTCAGTTCGGTACATTTTTATCTGGATTTATATGGTTTTATTACAAAGACAGAAAATCACATTCCATGTAACTGATATGTACCTGCACTTTTTCTAATGTTGCAACAAACAGGTGTGTGACTTTGCCAGCCTGTCGGAAAGCCAGGCCTGTGATTGGACAGTTGCCCTCATGGAGGCTGAGAGTTTTACTGTGTCTGTCTCTGGTGATGTCACCCTTCGTCAGCACAACACTGCCATCTGTAAAACCTGAGAATTCAACACAGATATTAGTCAACATAAAATCAAAATTGCTGTTCTGGTATGTACCACTTTTCCCCAATCCAATCAATTATTAATGGATAAACTCCCACCTAAGGTTGCAAGAAGGTGGGACATTTCAGGAATTTTCTGAAAATTTTACACCCCTTCCCTCTCAAAGTACATTTTTTTCCTCTATTAAATTTTCTGTTTCAGTCTGAAATGCATCATATTACAGAAAAAATGGGTTGAAAATGCCATTTAGTGTCACTGAAATGATTCACATATTAGAAGTGATTTCAGGATATTTATTCATTTTTAGTAAACCGAAATCAAATAAATATAACTTATTTGTTTATTTTTGCAAAATTAAAGATTTTTTTTTTATTAGTTGCACTCTGAAACTTTTGAGGCATTATTACTTTAATGATAACTTTTTTTTTTCAAACCATATAAAAATACTAATACTCAAACCGATTAAATTCAATAAAATAAAATCTCGATCTGAATACTTACAGTTATATAGCTAGGTTTAGAATAATATTGTAAGACATATATGAGATTTCTCATTTTGGAGGAACCTCAGATTTAGATTTTTTAGTTCCATTTTTGCCCTGAGCTCCAAATAATATCTAACCCTTTTAAAAAGAGGTCCTTGCACACCGAGTCCGAAATTTCCATATGCGTTTTTTCATATTCGTCATGCATAGAACATTGCGGTGGCTCTCAAAATGCTTGCTACTTATGCAAAAAATGCTGAAAATTTAACCCAAGTCGAATTGTTTTTTTTATGACGGACAAAGTTTTTAGAGACAGTATTGTATTTTTTTTTTTTTTTTTAATGTGCGAAAGTTTCAGACGAGAATTTCGGACTCAGTGTGCAAGGACCTCAACAATTATCAGTGTTATTTTAATATCATTAAGATATTAATATTTTGAATTCGTTTTTATTTTTAGATTTTCTGTTTTTATTTTAATTTTAGTTCATTTTAGTAAGTGTTACTAGTTTTTGTGTTTTTAAATGTCTATGTTGTTGTTGATTTTTTTTAGTTATTTCAGTACATCCAGTTTAACCAATTAAAATAATTTTATCATTTTAATTATATTATATTATATTATATTATATTATAATTATTTTTTCCTCTTTTGTTTCAGGTGTTTTATTTTATTGTTTATTAACAAACAATTTTGTTTTTTAATTATTTTAATTTAAGTATTAAAAACCTGATTTGTGATCTAAAAAACCTCCTACCTATAGCCATGAAATTAAGGTTTTCATGTACACTGAGACAAGACACTTCAGTAGGTTTGTTTCCAGGTATGGCAGGGAATATCCGGGTACACAAAGGACTGCCGCTGTCCTTCTTATCAAGGTTCCACACCTTCACCTGATGGGCAGACAGGTACACTTTAGAAATCAACTTACATCTGTAAAGCACACACAGATCTGAACTTGCACTGACATGCAGCTTCAGTAGACACCTGTCGTGATTCTTACCAGAGGATTTATACCAGGCTCATCCTGACCCACAGACACCAGGATATTGTGTTGTTTCAGCTGATACAGGTGTGTCACACGCAGCTTATAAGCCTGAAAGCTGGATAGCTGCAGGGAGCGGGTCAAAAACCAGATCTGCCCATCCATATGTGCATTACATGAGTTAAAGAAAACAGGCACATATGGCATAATTGAAATCATTATATATAATCAGCCAGAAAGAACTGAATGTTGGATTTATGAAAAAACATAAAAGAAGAAAAAAAAGAAAAAAATTATCCATTTTACAAAACAGGCTTGCTGAAACTATTAAAACATGCTACGATGTATGACTTTTACAACTATAATCATGAAATATACTTAGTATTATTGTTTATCAGTGTCATCATTGCTAGCTAGCCTCAAGCATGACTTCAGCATTTTAAGGATATCTCCAAGCACAATGTGTCCTCGACCGGAATCACAGGCCGATATTCCCACCGGTAATTGGAAATTTTTTCCATTTTCGCTCGGATCTTTCACCGTTTCTTTATCGAAAAACACAAAACGTCTCCACTGCAAGAACGCTGCCATTTTCAAAGCAGTTCTTGTTTAGCAAAATCATGTGACTCACATCACGGTCATGTGACTAGTGTCAGGATATTCTTTTTCTGTTTTTTATCTGTCTTCGCAATAATATATTTAAGGTTGGACACAAAAAACACAAATCAACTTGATAAAATGTATTTAAACATGTAATGTATTTATTAAATGTAAATTAAATAATAAATAATTGATGCTGTTTTAAACCAAAATACATACCAAAATAAATAAAAAAAATAGAGGAAAATGTAAATATTTGATGTACCTATTTACATATTTAAATGGCTAAAAGACATAACACAACAAAAAGTTAACTAGCGATGTCCGATTAGTGAAAGAACTGTTTTATTTGATTCGGATCTTTTCATTGAATCTCTAGAACCGGTTCACGAATTGGACTGAACGAATCCGAGTGGTTCGTGTGTCAGCGATGCACTGAATTAATGTAGTTTATCTTTCATCGTGAATGTGAACGTTAAACGTAAAACATAAACACACATACACTACCAGTCAAAAGTTTTTGAACAGTAAGATTTTTAATGTTTTTGAAAGAATTCTCTTCTACCAAAGGAGCAATATTGTGAAATATTTTTACTATTTAAAATAACTATTTAAAATGTTTTCTATTTGAATATATTTTAAAATGTAATTTATTCCTGTGATCAAAGCTACATTTTCATCATCATTACTTCAGTCTTAAGTGTCACATGATCCTTCAGAAATCATTCTAATATGCTGGTTTGCTGTTCAAGAAACATTTTATTACTATTACTATCAAAATTTAAAACAGCTGAGTACATTTGTTTTTTCAGGATCCTTTGATGAATAGAAAGATCCAGAGATCAGTTATCTAAAATAAATAGCTTTTGTAACATTATACACTACTATTCAGTGTATATATATATATATATATAAAGAAATAATAGAAATGAATACTTCTATGTAGCAAGGATGCTTTAAATTGATCAATGATGCTAAAAACTCAGTTTTAAAGTCACAGGAATTAATTACATTTTAAAATATTAAAAATATAAATAGTAAAAATATCACAAAATTTTACTGTTTTTGCTGTACTTTGGATCAAATAAATGCAGGCTTGGTGAGCAGAAGAGACTTCTTTAAAAAAACATTACAAATCTTACTGCTCAAAAACTTTAGAATGGTAGCGTATGAAGAAAGTCTAAATATAAACATAATTGTATTTTAAACCTTAACTGAAAAACGTATAAACAGAAATATGCTTATAATTTAATCGGTCCGTTTTATAACATGTAATACATGCAAAGAATTACGTAAAAGAATCACTGAATCGGTTCTTTAAAAAAAGAATTGTTCAAACGAATCTATTTGCAAAAATGAATCGGGCTGCCGTCGCTGCTATAAAAAAAAACTACAACTTGTCGCATAGCCGTTATGTTCCCCTGTTTCACGTGGACCAATCAGATCCGTGCTTACTTACACGACTGACCACTAGCGCGTACTGGTTGGCACGTGGACCAATCAGCGTTCTTCATTCAAGGCAAAAGAGGCGGGACTTACGAGCATAGCGATCAGCGCTTCAGCGAGTTGTGTGGATCCAATAAGATCACGCCGCGTTCCGGGCCCAATGTGTTAGAACAAGCCGGTGATTGCAAGAGCAAAATCAAGCAAGCGAGGTGGTGTGGTCACAGAGCATTGCTGGTTAATGCTATCTTCTTGCCTTCTGTAAGACGTTAGATATTAGGGATCAACACAGAAAAGTTTTGGTTCATAATTAGGGCAGGATAAGCGTTTCTAAATATTGTTGTTCGGGTGTCAAGAGGGATTTACCAGTCAACAAGAGCCAATATAAAACTTGATCTGGCTGAAGGTAAGTGCCATGCCATCACTTTCTTTGTTGGAGAGGTTTGGGCTCGTCTAACTGGTTGCATATGTTCATAAATGTATCTTGATTAGTCTAGTACAGTAGTATATCTTCCAGATCACGTTTTTTAAACGTGAGCCTTTAAACAAAAAACGTAATGTTTACTACACATCATCAAGTAGTGAAATGACACTTTGACATGGTGATGATGCTCTTCCCATTAGGATCAGGCAACCTCATTCAAGCTTACGTCACACAGGCTGTGCAACTAGAAGTTTCCACTTTGCATTTTTGAATCAGCATTGAAAATAGTCTGTAAAAATGAAGCCAAATTATGTTTTTTATTAACCATTGTCTCCTTGTATTCTTTTTACACCTTGACTCTAGTGTCTAAATTCTGCAGGAAAGCTCTAAGAAGTGTTTCCTGGAGGCCCTCAAAATATTTTTTATATGACACACATTTCAGGGTTTGTGTTTTTTTTTGATGCAAAACGGTTAAATCAGGTGTGTTTGATTAAGACAACATCCAAAATGTAAAAATGTGCTACCTCTATGAACAGGTTTGTGATCCACATGTTCTGAAGCTTTGTCTCAGGCTTGTGGGTGGGATTACATCAAATCAGCTGCACCTATCTACACCTGTCACTGGCCTACTGTCTCCACCTATACATCCATATATGGCTTCCGGACAGTTTTTCATATCAGGGTTGTGACATAGTATTGTCAGTTTTAGCAGTAGTGTTTGACATGATGATTTGAGGGAAATCAATGTGCTTCCTGTTTTATGTCACTGATCTTTCACAGTTGCATTGTGACTTGTAGCCTACATGCTTTTAAACTAGTCTTTGTATCTTTTCTGCAGGTGACAATGAGGGAAAAGCTGTCATTATGGGCTGTTTTTTGCCTAATAGTAGCATTCATGCCTTCTCAAACAGGTAAGCAGCACGTAAATTATGAGTGTGGTCTGATATTGTTCTGTGTTTCCCTGTGATGTCTATCAGGATGATTTTACGCTACCAGTCAAAAGTTTTTGAACAGGAAGATTTTTAATGTTTTTTTTTTAAAGAAGTCTCTTCTGCTGTTCTTATTTGCTGCTCAAAAAACTCAAACTAAAAATGTACTCAACTGTTTTAAATATTGCTAATAATAATAATAATAAATGTTTCTTGAACAGCAAATCGGCATATTAGAATGATTTTTGAAGGATCATGTGTCACTGAAGACTGGAGTAATGATGCTGAAAATGTAGCTTTATTTAGCTTGCAGAAATAAATTACATTTTAAAATATATTAAAATAGAAAGCAGTTATTAACTATTTTACAATATTACTGCTTTTGCTATAATCTGGATCAAATAAATGCAGGCTTGGTAAGCAGAAGAGAATTCTTTAACAAACATTAAAAATTTTACTGTTCAAATACTTTTGACTGGTAGTGTAAATCTATTAAGATTGTAAACGTGCATTATTTTTACATTGTGGTTTTCTTATCTAGAACACAATTTCAGCTCTCACTGATATTTTTGTGTTGCAGAATCAGTTGCTGTGATGTCTGTGGACTTGGGCAGTGAATGGATGAAAATCGCTATAGTGAAACCCGGTGTGCCAATGGAGATTGCGTTAAATAAGTAAGTTTTAGAACAGCGTGCACGTTTTACACCACAAATGTCAACTGATTTAGACTTGTAGTAAAGAAATATTGTTTTCAGACAGGGTATTACTCAATTGTGACATTTAGCTGCTTTTTATGTGCAGAGAGTCCCGACGGAAAACTCCTGTCGCTGTGTGCTTAAAGGAAAACGAGAGGCTTTTTGGAGATGGTGCTTTAGGAGTGGTAAGTCATTGTTTTTTTTTGTTGTTGTTTTTTCCGGTAATTTGAACTTGTAATATAAAATATAACATTTCCAAATGGAACATGGATTTTTAGTGAGCATTAACTTTTTTTTTTTTTTTTTTTTCAGTCAGCTGTGACAGTTATTACTTTCTATGAAATTTATTATTTTAATATAAAAAGTTACATGGAAGAACATAATGTGCATAAACTTTTTGGGTTTTTTATGTTTATGAAAAAGTTTATGAAGAGTTTATTTGATCAAGAAATAAAGTAAAAATAGTATTATTGTGAAATATTACAATGTAAACTATACAATATCTTTAGTGTCATGATCCTTCAGGAATCATTTGAATATTCTTATTTGGTGTGCACGAAACATTTTTCATTTTTATCAATATTAAAAATATCTTAATATTTTGTGGAAACATTGCATTTTTTTGTTTAAATGATTAAAATAATTTATTGAATAAATACAATTTAAAATAACAGCCGTTATTTGTTTGTTTTAGCCATTTCTATTATTAGAAATAGAAATCTGTAACATTATAAATTACTTTATTGTCACTTTTAATTAATTTAAAGCATCTTTGCTAAATAGAAGTATTAATTACTTGCCCTGAACTTTTGAACAATAGTGTAAATCATTGAAAATATGACCAGGTACATGAAATAAGAAAGTAAATAGAGACTAGTTTGAATTAATGTTAAATTTCTGTAGTATGAAAAACATATCTTCACCAGTGTTGCCAAGTCTGCGGTGTTCCTGTGGAATTGGGCTACTTTAATATTGTTACTGCGGGTTGTTTTTGATGTCCACGGGTTGAAGTGACTTCAATAATGTCATATTTAGCCCCGGAAATACAAATTTTTTTCAAGGGAAAACTGACAAAAAAAAAAAGTGTATTTTATCCCCTGGAATGCGATTTTTAACAGGGGACCCCCCTCGAAATGCTGCCAGATTTTTGGGTTTTGTTGTGAAAACCTGGCAACCCTGCTCTTCACTTTTTTGTCTCTAACACCTTGTTGCAGCATTTTTTGACAAGCTTTGACTCTAGCATACTTTAATCTTGACAGGCTGTGAAGAACCCCAAGGTGGTTTACAGGTTCCTCCAGAGCATTTTGGGAAAGACAGCAGACAACCCACAGGTGGCACAGTATCAGAAACACTTCCCTGAACACCAGCTGCAGAGAGATGAGAAGAGAGGAACAGTGTATTTCAAATTCTCAGAGTAAGTGATGGAGCACTTGCAGGTGCATTAGCTGGCACCAGTGTGTTTTATATTAACATGAAAAATGAATCTTTTTATATCATCCAGAGAGTTGCAGTATACTCCAGAGGAACTTTTGGGCATGATATTGAACTACTCTCGTGGTCTGGCTCAAGACTTTGCAGGTTTGATAAGCTGGAGTGTTTTGAATAGCTGTCTTGGTTTTGGCAGATTGGGATTTTTGAACACACCAATAATTTTGTTTTTCTTCTAACAGAGCAACCCATAAAAGATGCTGTGATCACAGTGCCAGCTTATTTCAATCAGGCAGAACGCAGGGCAGTTTTGCAGGCTGCCCATATAGCAGGTCTAAAGGTCCTTCAGCTTATCAATGACAATACTGCTGTGGCTTTGAACTATGGAGTGTTTAGGAGGAAGGACATCAACTCTACTGCACAGGTACTTCTAAGAGAATTGAAGTGAATTTTATTTATCAACACTGTATCAGCCAATGGCGTAGTTTGTGGGTGGGACTATCTATTCGGCCAACTAATATGATTTTGGTGATGCAGAAGTTGATTTTTAAGTGGGCTTTGTTTTTTTGTTTTTTTTGTAGAACATCATGTTTTATGATATGGGATCAGGCAGCACAACAGCCACGATTGTCACTTATCAGACGGTGAAGACCAAAGAATCTGGCACTCAGCCACAGCTTCAGATCCGTGGAGTTGGGTTAGTCATGGTTGTCATGTTTTCACCACAAGTTTTTGGCCTCCAGGGTGCATGTATATGTATACAGTATCACGCTTCGCTGACTATGGCTGTTTTTCTTTTAATATCTAGGTTTGATAGAACACTCGGTGGCTTTGAGATGGAGCTGAGGCTCAGAGATCATCTTGCCAAGCTCTTTAACGAACAGAAGAAATCAAAGAAGGACGTGAGGGAGAATCTGCGTGCCATGGCCAAACTCCTTAAAGAGGCTCAGAGACTCAAGACTGTGCTGAGTGCCAATGCTGAACATATGGCACAGGTATCTCAAACTGAAAAAAACACTTATTTCAAAATACAGTTTTATCTTTTTGCAGAAATTAAGAAAGACTAAAATCTAAATTTAGCAGTTTTCAAAATGCATATTGTTATTGATCTTATTGTATACATTGTATACATATTGTATGCATATTTTTCTTTTCTTTTTTTTTTTTTTTTTTGTCTGACCTACTTTTAAATGATAATATCATAATTCAGTATTCTGGTAAAACAACATACTTCTCTGGTGACTTACAACCCGCCATGTTCATATAATCAACTGCAAATTCACATTTAGAACTGCCCAAAATCTATTTAATAACCAATGGATGGAACAAAGTTCCAAAAACTACATTTTTTTTTTTTTTTTTTTTTTTTTTAATAATTTCTTTGGGATGTATGTCACAGTTCAAAAGAAAATCTGTCACTGCTTCAGCTTCATTTTTTTTTTTTTTTTTAAATGTGTGAAATGATCCGTTGGCATTTCTAGGTCACTATTTAAATGTAAGCAAATTTGTGAACTTATCAGAAGTTCTTGCTTCCACTGAAGCAAGGATGCTTTGTGTCATTCTCAAACCGTGCACGTGTGGAGTTCATGCAGCTTAAGTGTTGCTCTCATTAAAGAAGTTCACTTCCAGAATGAAAATTTCATGAAAATTTACTAACCCCTGTGTCATCTAAGATGTTTTTTAGGGAAAAAATTCTAGGATTTTTCTCCATATAGTGGACTTCAGTGGTGGCTGACAGGTTAAAGGTCCAAATTGCAGTTTTAATGCAGCTTTAAAGGGCTCTACACGATCCCAGCCGTGGAATAAGGGTCTTATTCAGTAAAACGATCGGTCATATTCTTTTAAAAATGAAAATGTATATACTTTTTTTAACTAGTGCAAGACAAGCATTTGTGGTTAAAAAGGATATACATTTGTATTTTTCTTAGAAAATGATTGAAGTCCACTAAATGGAGAAAATCCTGGAATGTTTTCCTCAAAATCCTTAATTTCTTTTCGACAGAAGAAAGAAAGACATGAACATCTTGTATAACATGGGAGTGAGTAAATTATCAGGAAATTTTCATTCTGGAAGTGAACTTCTCCTTTAAAATGGAAAAAGAGGGACAAACCAAATCAGTAACTTTCAGTTCAAAATTTAAATGAGACATTTTTACTCGAATAGTTTTTTAAGACTTTAGGGCCACATGGTATATGCTTGAAGTAAGATTCAGTGCACAATATTTGCCCACATTGAATGGCCTTGATTAAATGGGTATTATCAAATGATGTCTATTTCCTTGACAGAGTGAGATTTGTTAGACCTTCGTTATATGTAAACACAAAAATAACACCAGGACGATTCACTCAGTCATGTTAAAACTGCATAAATGGTCTGTATTGTGGCATCTCATTTAATTGTCTATTTCAACCAAGTCTGGTGGTTTAGTGACCTCTTGATGTTCTCTCTCTTCAGATTGAAGGACTGATGGATGATATTGACTTCAAGGCAAAAGTGACTCGCTCTGAGTTTGAGGCCCTCTGTGAAGATCTGTTCAACAGAGTACCAGGACCTGTAAAAGAAGCTTTAGCTGCTGCTGAAATGAGCATGGTGAGGAGCTGAATATTATGCCATTAGCTTTAAACAGGTTTTCCTAAAAAACTATGATTCAAAAATAATCTGAAATGCCTTTGTCATCCAACAGGATGAGATTGAACAGGTTATTCTAGTTGGAGGATCCACCAGGGTGCCCAAAGTGCAGGATGTGCTTCTTAAAGCTGTGGGAAAGTATGTTTTTGCATTTTTATTTTTAACTTCTTGTTTAACCTATAGTAGATACTTTTGACTGGCTGTCAATGGAAAAAGTGCTTTTAGTAGATTTAGTGGTGTAGTTACAACATCAGCCAGCAGGGGCAGACTGGGATAAGCCAACCAGCCAAACTTGACCCCTTGTTATGGACTTGTAGTTTAGGTTTTTTCAACAAAATCAGAACACAGTTCCAACATCCAACACAATTAGCGTTGATTAACAAGTAAAGAGATGATTCAGCTTGGTTTCACTTGATGTTCTTTTGTCTCCAGAGAGGAACTAAGCAAGAACATCAATGCAGATGAAGCTGCAGCAATGGGTGCCGTCTATCAGGCTGCTGCCCTCAGCAAAGCCTTTAAAGTCAAACCTTTCTTGGTCAGAGATGCAGCCGTGTTTCCCATACAGGTGAGATGGTGAAAACAAAGACCTTGTTCTCTTTTCTAGATTTTTTTTTCTAGGTTTAATTGTCATTCTACAGTGCTTAAGAAGTTCTTGCATGTTTTCTGTTACCTTCCTCAGGTTGAGTTCAGTCGTGAAACCGAGGAAGAGGATGGCGTGAAGACTATGAAGCACAACAAGCGTATCCTGTTTCAGAGAATGGCTCCGTATCCCCAGAGGAAAGTTATCACTTTTAATCGTTACACAGACGACTTTCTCTTCTACATTAATTATGGAGACCTCAGCTACCTCAGTGAACAGGACCTGAAGTAAGTGACCAATTTTTATTAACTTAATATTATCTAATTTATTAACTAATATGCTGTTTTTTCAGAAATATGAGAAGATACTCAATTAACATCAAACCAATCTATCTTTCTTTCTCAGAGTGTTTGGATCTCAGAATCTGACGACGGTGAAGCTGTCTGGTGTGGGCAGCAGCTTCAAGAAACATTCAGATGCTGAATCTAAGGGCATTAAAGCCCATTTCAACATGGATGAAAGTGGAGTGCTAATTCTGGACCGGGTTAGTACTGGATTTTAGTTGGTAACGAATCATGACATTAGTACATTTTCCAATTATATTACTATGAAGTTTTACTATTCCAGCAAATTCTTAATAAGAACAACTGAATTCTTGACTTTTTAGGTGGAATCAGTATTTGAGACCATTGTGGAGGAGAAAGAGGAGGAGTCCACACTCACAAGTAAGTTTTTGAAAAAAAAAAAAAAAATTCAAATAATATATAATTTTTAAAGTTGTATATTGTGGGATGTTTGGGACCAGTAAGATTTTTGATGTGTTTTTTTTTTTTTTTTTTTTTCTTTTTTTTTTTTTAATGGAGTCTCTTATGCCCATCAAGGCTGTATTTATTAGGTCAAAAATGCAGAGAAAACGGTAATATACTTTAATACACTTTAAAAAATAATTTATTTCTATTTGCAGAGCTGAATTTTCATCCATTACTCCAGTCTTCGGAGTCACATGATCTTTCAGAAATCATTTTAATATGCTGATATAATGTGTATTATATATATATATATATATATATATATATATATATATATATATATATATATATATATTATATATATATATATATATATATATATAATTATTATTTTTTTTTTTTTTTTTGGATTCTGTGGGTACTTTTTTTTCTTTAATTTTTTGGTGAATAAAAAGTTAAAAAGAACCACATTTATTTGAAATAGAACTCTTTTCTAACAAATATACGTTTTTACTATCACTTTTTATCTATTTAACACATCCTTGCTGAATAAAAGTATTAGCATCTTTTTTTAAAAAATAAGAAAAAATTACGCTACCAGATTTTTTTTTAATGTTTTTTTTAAAGAATTCTGCTGCTCACCAAGTCTGAATTTATTTTAAATTTTATTTGAAATTATAGAAATTAATACATTTATTTAGCATGATGCTTTAAATTTATCAAAATTGATGATAAAGACATTTATAATGTTACAAAAGATTTCTGTTTCAGATGAATGCTGTTCTTCTGAACTTTCTATTCATCTAAGAAACCTGAAAGTCTACTCAGCTGTTTTCAACATAATAATAATAAATGTTTTTGGAGCAGAAAATCTGAATATTAGAATGATTTCTAAGGTGTCATGTGACTGGAGTAATGACGTTAAAAATTCAGCTTTGAAATCACAGGAATAAATTACATTTTAAAATATATTCAAATAGAAAACAGTTATTTTAAATGGTAAAAATATTTTAAAATTTTAAAGTTTTTGCTGTATTTTGGATCAAATAAATGCAGGCTTAGTGAGCAGAAGAGACTTCTTTAAAAAAAAAAACATTAAAAATTTACAAAACTTTTACAAAAACTTTTGACTGGTAGTGTATTTTGTAACACAATTTCTATTTTGAATAGACTCTGTTCTTTTAAACTTTTTATTTATCAAAAAAAAAAAAAAACATAAAATAAAAAATCCTGAAAAAAGTATCACAGGTTCCAAAAAATGTTAAGCAGCACAACTTTTCAACATTGATAACAAATCAGCATATTAGAATCATTTCTAAAGGATCATGTGACACTGAAGACTGGAGTAATGATGCTGAAAATTCAGCTTTTCTTGACATGAATAAATTACATTATGAAGTAATTTAAAATAGAAAAATGTTATTTTAAATGGCAATACTATTTCACAAATTTTTTCTGTATTTTTGATCAAATAAATGCAGCCTTTATGAGCACAAGAAACTTCTTTAAAAAAACATTAAAAATCTTACTGATTCCAAACTTTTGAACGTCACTGTGTGTATATAGTGTGTGTGTGTGTGTGTGTGTCAATGTGTGTTTTGAAATTTTTTTTGTTTTTTTTTTTGTTTTGTTTTGTTTTTCCCACAGAGCTTGGAAACACCATTTCCAGTCTGTTTGGGGGTGGCAGCTCAGAGCCAACTGCGAATATGACTGAACCGGTTACGGTAAATCCACATAATGATTCTTAATGACTCTGACACACATTTAAATGTAATTTTATCAAACTTAATCTTGACATTTTGCTTTTTTTTAATATAATGGTTCAGGATGAAGAAGAAGTCCCTCCAGAGGCTGGAAAAGATCAGGAGCAGTCAGAAAAACAGGAAGAGTCTGCCCAGGAGAAATCCGAGACGGAGGAGGGAAAAGAGGGGGAGCCTCAGGCGGAGGAGCAGAAAGACAACAAAGAAGATAAAGCGGAAACCCAGGTGACATGATTCACAGTTAATCACATTTCTGGAGAGGTGCAGAATGATTATGGAAAATCTTGGCTTTCATGAGACTCAAGTTCAGTAGTTCCACCCTGTTATTCTCAGGAGAGTTTTGTGACTTTCCCTCATGTTTTATTACACAAAGTACAGTGCCATACACCTGACTAGAGTTTCTTGTAGATTGTCTGTCTGAATTATTATCTTAAATTATTTTAATGTAATCACATTATTATGATCAATAAAATAATATTTCTTTATTAGCAATAGTTTTTTTTTACTGGCCATTAAAACAGTGCATTATTTATTACAATTAATAATAATAATAGTAATAATAAAAACAATAATGAACAGTTATTTTAATGTTGGGAATATATTTTAATCCCAGTTGCATTGGGATTGTTTTGCTTTTTTTTTTTTTTTTTTTTTTTTTTTTCCCTTAAATATATTAATGACAGGATTCCAAATATCAGGGAATTTTAAAAGTCTGGTTTCTATAGGAAATTCTGTTAAGATATAAAATGTTTTATTATAAAACATTATCATTATTATTATTATTATTATTATTTTGATACAAATTGTTTTTTTATTTATTTATCTCTTTTCAAAAATCCTTATGCAGTCAATCATGGACAATCAGTAGTCAGAAAGTTTGGTGAAATTGTCTGTAAAATTGCAAAAAATCACAAAAACATCTGAATTACTCCCATCACTTACATCAGCAAGGGTCAGACTATATTTCTTAAATTTCGGTTTAAACTGTGTATTATATTGCAGTTTCATATAAAGTTACCAGCCACTGGCAAGTTACTCCTTTTGATTTAGTTTTAGAATCGGTCTAGAACTGAACTCTCACCTCCATCACACAGGGAGAGACCGAAGCCGAGAAAGCCGAAAAGCCTGAAGAGAAATCAGACGGTGAGAAAACAGAGGAAAAAGAGGCGGACAAGAAACCCAAACCACAGAAAAAGAGCAAAATCTCAGAAGACATCACGGTGGAGCTCGAGGTGAACGACGTTCTAAATCCCAGCACAGAGGACATAGAAGTGTCCAAAAAGAAGTAAGTGTCTCTCGCTTCTCAAAATTAATTACCATGGAGAATGAATTAACTGAGAGCGAGGAAATAGGACAGACACTCTGTAGTAACTGAAGAATCTCTATAGAATTACCATGTGTTCCTCCCTCATTTCAGGCTGCAGGACCTCACTGACCGCGATCTGGAGAAGCAGGAGAGAGAAAAGACCCTGAACAGCCTGGAGGCTTTTATCTTTGAGACGCAGGTATAATGAAGCTCTCTGCAGCCCTTCCCAGTGTTTGAGCAGTGACTCATAGCTCCAGTGGCGTGGCAATGACGAAATGGTCTTTGTCCTGGCCCTAAAATGCTTTATTTGCAGAGCTTTAGGTGAAATCTATAGTGGGCTTAAGGCTGTATTATGATGGAGGATTTTGGACGACAGCTGTTATCACCTCAAAATAGATCTTTATTCGGTTTAGGTCAATTATTCTTTTGAATTTATGACAAATCTAGTTCTTCTTTTTTTCCTGTCTCTGTCTAGGATAAGCTGTATCAGGATGAGTTTCTGGCTGTCGTGACTGAGGAGGAGAAGGAGCAGATCACAGGCAAGCTGAGTGAGACTTCTAACTGGATGGATGAGGAGGGGTACGCCGCTGGCACTAAAGAGCTGAAGGAAAAGCTGTCTGAACTGAAAAAGCTTTGTAAAGGCATGTTCTTCAGAGTGGAGGAGAGGAAGAAATGGCCAGACAGATTGGCAGCACTTGACAGCATGCTTAACCACTCCACCATTTTTCTCAAGTGAGTGAGAACTGCATCAATTACTTGAATCTATCCATCCATTTTCTTTTTCTTTCTTTCTTTCTTTCTTTCTTTCTTTCTAAATAAATAAATAAATAAAAATGTAAAATAAAATAAGAATTAAAGTTTTTTTTTTTTTTTTTTTTTTTAATAAATGTTATATAATGTACAATACATTTTATTCATTTAATACACGTATTTTAAATAAGAAATTATTACATTTCTATAAATATTAAATATTTATTTTATTACGTTTGTATCATATATTTTATTACATGTATTACTTTTTTATTTGTAATAAATTTATTTGTTTGTTTTCTAATTTGTATCAAATTAGATTTAAAAATATTTAAATGCATTCAATTTATAAAATATATAAATATTTATTAAATACATTTATTTTAATTATTTTTATTGCCTTTATTTTAAATTTATATTAATAAAAAATGTATGTTTATTATTTATGTATACATTTTTAAGCCTATTTTAAATTTTTAAATTGCATTTTAACGTACATGGGATATTGTTCACAGGAGTGCTAGATTGATTCCTGAGAGTGACCAGATCTTCACAGAAGTTGAACTGAAGACGCTAGAGAAGGCCATCAATGAGACAATGGTATATAATAATTTTTTTTTTCCCCCATTTCTTTTTCTTTCATATTGAAGCCTTTGTCAGCAATTGTCAGATTGTCATGCAATTCATAGAGAAAAGAAGTCAGAATTTTGAGTTTATATCTCGCAATTCCGACTTGCTCTCAACTACAAGTTTGTATCGTGCAATTCTAAATTTATAGCTCACAATTAGGAGTTCATATATCGCAATTCCCACTTTATAGCTCACAATTACGAGTTCGTATTTCGTAATTCCGACTTGCTCGCAACTACGAGTTCGTATCTCGTTATTATGACATAACTCACAGCTACGAGTTAGTATCTCAAAATTCCGACTTGCTCGCGACTACGAGTTCGTATCTTGCAATTCTGAATTTATAGCTCGCAATTACGAGTTCGTATCTCGCAATTCCGACTTGCTCGCAACTACGAGTTTGTATCTTGCAATTCTGAATTTATAGCTCACAATTAGGAGTTCATATATCGCAATTCCCACTTTACAGCTCGCAATTACGAGTTCCTATTTCGCAATTCCGACTTGCTCGGAACTACGAGTTCGTATCTCGCTATTATGACATAACTCACAGCTACGAGTTAGTATCCCAAAATTCCGACTTGCTCGCAACTACGAGTTCGTATCTCGCTATTATGACATAACTCACAGCTACGAGTTAGTATCTCAAAATTCCGACTTGCTCGCAACAAGTTCGTATCTTGCAATTCTGAATTTATAGCTCGCAATTACGAGTTCGTATCTCGCAATTCCGACTTGCTCGCAACTATGAGTTTGTATCTTGCAATTCTGAATTTATAGCTCGCAATTAGGAGTTCATATATCGCAATTCCCACTTTATAGCTCGCAATTACGAGTTCCTATTTCGCAATTCCGACTTGCTCGGAACTACGAGTTCGTATCTCGCTATTATGACATAACTCACAGCTACGAGTTAGTATCTCAAAATTCCGACTTGCTCGCGACTACGAGTTCGTATCTTGCAATTCTGAATTTATAGCTCGCAATTACGAGTTCGTATCTCGCAATTCCGACTTGCTCGCAACTACGAGTTTGTATCTTGCAATTCTGAATTTATAGCTCACAATTAGGAGTTCATATATCGCAATTCCCACTTTACAGCTCGCAATTACGAGTTCCTATTTCGCAATTCCGACTTGCTCGGAACTACGAGTTCGTATCTCGCTATTATGACATAACTCACAGCTACGAGTTAGTATCCCAAAATTCCGACTTGCTCGCAACTACGAGTTCGTATCTCGCTATTATGACATAACTCACAGCTACGAGTTAGTATCTCAAAATTCCGACTTGCTCGCAACAAGTTCGTATCTTGCAATTCTGAATTTATAGCTCGCAATTACGAGTTCGTATCTCGCAATTCCGACTTGCTCGCAACTATGAGTTTGTATCTTGCAATTCTGAATTTATAGCTCGCAATTAGGAGTTCATATATCGCAATTCCCACTTTATAGCTCGCAATTACGAGTTCCTATTTCGCAATTCCGACTTGCTCGCAACTACGAGTTCGTATCTCACTATTATGACATAACTAACAGCTACGAGTTAGTATCTCAAAATTCCGACTTGCTCGCAACTACGAGTTTGTATCTTGCAATTCTTAATCTATAGCTCACAATAAGTTCATTCCAACATTGTAACTCGCAGCTACAGGTTTACATCTCGCAATTCCGACTTTATAACTCGCAACCACAAGTTTATTTCTTGCAATTCTGACAATATAATTTGCAGCTACGAGTTTATATCATGCAATTCCGACTTTATAACTTGTAATTTAGACATAACTCACAATGCACAATGCAATCGCATTTCTGACTTTTTTTTTTTTTTTTTTTTTTTTTTTTTTCAGAATTTTGAGAATTGTAAGAAAAAAAGTCAGAATTCAGAGATAAAAAGTCACAATTTGTGATAATTTTTTTTTTTTTTTTTTTGTGACAGAAACGGGCTTCCATCCTTTCTCATGAATTCCACACAACAAACACTTTTGATTCACTCGGCATGTTTTCCTTTTTGTTTTTTTATTGCAGACTTGGAAGAACGAGACCGTTGCTGAACAGGAAAAGTTGTCCCCAACAGAGAAACCTGTTCTGCTCTCTAAGGACATTGAAGCCAAGCTTTCCCTCTTGGACAGGGAGGTCAACTACCTGCTGAACAAAGCAAAGTTTGCCAAACCAAAACCTAAAGATAAGGCTAAAGACAAGAACACCACCTCCACAGAGAACAGCAAAGCTAACAGCACCGAAGATGCAGAGAAGGTGATTCCTCCCAAGAGCGATGATGGTGAGACATAAATGTATTATAAGCATAGATTTTTGTAGTTTTCCTATTAATATGGAGTAAATCTTGTATTTAAATTGTGATTTTTAGCTGAAGAGGTGAAGCCGGCAGAGGAGCCTCCAACTGCTGAAGAAAAAGGAGAAGAAACCATACTTGAACTAAATCCAGCAGAAAATACCGATACGGGTAATTCAGGTAATTCACAAGCTCTGTGACCTAAAATAACAGAACTTATAATAGCTTTATATAAATGTGTAATATGTGTTTTCTTTTTTGCAGAATCAACAGAGGACAGTAAATCAGAAAACCATATAGGGGATGAATTATAACATCTGGAATTCTTAAAGGTTTATTTGTTATATTTATTGACTCTAAGTGGTTCAAATTTTTTTTTTTTTTTTTTTTTTTTTTTTTCCCCCCGACCCCCTCAGCAAATTGGAACAGCTTGACAATGATGGTGTATATTTCAATAGTGACCCTGAGCCAAAAGAAAATACCAATCCCAACTCAAAGCTGTGTGCTCCTTCCATTTATGTTTAATTTTGGTTCTTAGTCCATGCATTTAATGATCTTCTCCCCCTCTGAAACACAACCCCTGTCCGAGTCACGAAAATCAGAAATGGCATGCTTGACCAAAGCAAACACGCTGTCCTTTGTGTAAATGCAGATCATTTTGAAATGGCCATTTATGTCATGTCTTCTGACTCAAGACACCTCTGCTTTTGCGTCCAGAAATGTATATTGAGGAAACGTGAAGTTCCTGCTGAATTGTTGCTTAGCAGTTTGTCTCAAAATCGTCAGTTTTTGCTGGTTCACCTTTTTCCATTCCCAAAACAGCTGTTTGTACCTGTGAGCATCTTCTATGCCAAACATCTCCTGTATTTATGGACTTCAGTATGATTAGTATGCTGCACTGACTTCAAAGGAATTTCACTTGACTGAAAAAGTGGATTTTTTTTTTTTTTTTTTCTGGCTTTCACATCTTCACTGGTTTGTCTTACATGTTTTCATGTCCAAGTCTGTGTGGAAAGAAAAATGTGGAAAAGGGAGAAGATTGTTTCTAAACTGTTAATAAAGTCTCTTTTTTAAAATTTCTTTGTGTATTGTGTAATAGCTTTTTTTTAATTAACCTTCATGCTGGTTGGTACTGTACTATTTTGCTGTATTTAATTTCTGGATTTAATGTATTTATATAATTTTTCTTAACATAAACAAAGGAAAAAACACAATTTTGGACTCATTTATACTTGTCTATAATTGTAACAAGCACAAAGCGGAGTACATGAACTCTAGTGTTTACAACAATTTCTTTGTGTTGCTTTAATCACTCATAAAAATACAATAACATTAGCAAAATACTTTTTTTTTTTTTTACAAGAATGCCCTCTTACAGAAAACCCCAAAATGCAGATATATAAATGGAGTATAGTTAAAATTATAATAAATGTTGGCATGCAAAAAAATATGGTGAAGTAGACTTGTACTGTAAGGCACACATTAATTTATAATCATGGTTTTGTGATATTTTGTCTAGTCCTGTAGTTTGATCAAGGTATGGAATGGGATGACGACCCATTCCATACCTTGATCAAACTACAGGACTAGACGTAGAAGCCTTTTTAAGAGTGTCTATTAGGGCAGCTTTCACTGTGGCGAGCGAACATCCCAGTGAGGAGGAGTGGGATCTCTGTGTGAGAGCTATCAATGGAAAAGGCTTGATTTGTCTGCATTGAACTTGTCCTTGCGGATCTTGTAAATGAGCACAGCTAGCATGATGACACACAGGCCTCCAAATACCCCCGCTGCCACAGAGACGCCCACCACTGCCTCGTTCTGCTTCAGATCCTTAGACACTGTGCGAACACAGGCAGATCAAATTGACCCATTAAAAAAAGCTGAAAAAAAGGTTTAGGATATATCTAATTCTACTTTAAATGACAAAAGTGCATACCTATAGCAACAGGTGCAAATGGTTCTAAAAGGATTGTGAAAAGAAAAAAAATTCAAATGATGATTTTAAACACGTGGCATTATAATAAGTCAAAACACATAAAAAATAATACGTATCAGGTTTTATGAAGGTAAAACTTTAAGACATTTTTAAAACCAAGCCAGTAATTAACTAACAAGTGAAGTAAATAACCAAACAACAGTATTTTTGAGACTTGAGAAGCAAAATGACATAACATAAGACTTTATGACAGAATGAATTAAAACATACAATGATTAAAACAAGAAGAATGATTTAAGGATGTTTACTCTCGCAAATATATATATATTTTTTTTTCAAAGCATGCAATGACTTCTATGGAATTAAAAAGACAGTTCACCCAAAAATGAAAATTACCCCATGATTTGTTCACCCTCAAGCCATTCTAGATGTATACGACTTACTTCTTTCAGACGAATACAGTCGGAGTTTAAAAAAATATTACGGCTCTTCCAAGCTTTATAATGGCAGTGAATGGGTTTTGAGATTTTGAAGTCCAATAAAGTGCATCCATTCATCATAAAAAGTACTCCACATGGCTCCAGAGTGTTAATAAAGGCCTTCATGGTGTGTTTATGTAAGAAAAATATCCATATTTAACTGTCACCGTCCACTCTGTGGGACGCCTAAGCTTACTTCACCATTTTACAAATAAATCCTAATCTAATCATGACGTTGGAAAGGTCTAAGACTTCTAAATAGATATTTTACCACTCTTTTGTGTTATAAATTATGTAGGAAAAGTAATAGATTAATTTATAACAAGAGTGCACCTTAAAAATCTACATCATAACAGGAGTTCTGATCTTTGTCACAAAAGACTTTCTTCGTTGCCTTTTTCCATCACGCAATGGAAATCTTAAGAAATTATATATCACCTGAAAACTTAAAATCTCAAAATTCATCCTTTGAAAGCCATTTTAAAATCAGTCATTGCATTACCATGGAAATTGTACATCAAAATCATATTACAAAATGTTTTCGTTTATGAATTATAAAAATTTAACTCTGGATAGTGCATTTTCATGTGTATATTCAAGATAGGGAGTGACAGTTAAAGGGTTAAAACTTTATAAACTGAAATATCTAGCTTCCACAAAGTGTTGTACTACTAACTGTTAACTGTGTTCAAGGATAAAGCAAAACAAAACATCAGTCACGAATTAGAAGTACAAGGGATAACTCATTACAAGTAACTCAAGTTACGTAATCAGATTACTTTTTTCAAGTAACTAGTAAAGTAACGCATTACTTTTAAATTTACAAGAAAATATCCGAGTTACTTTTTCAAAAGTAACGCCAGTTATTTTGTTTTCCCATTTATTGACTGTTGAGAGAAATTGGAAATACAGAGGTGTTGTGTAAACATGATGTTACTGTAGTTCTAAACTAAATGTGAACATGCATTTATTCATCTCACTTAGAAGAAACAGATTCAGTACTCATCAAAATGAATTAAAACAGTGAAATGCAAACTCAGAATATAATGCAAACCTGCAACAATATGTTAAATAACACAGATTTCCTTTATGTATGTAATGCCATTTTATTAACCAATGTCTTTGCTACTGACCTTTGAAAAATTTAAATAAACTAACATTTGTGCTTTGTTTTTTTTTTTTTATTACTAAAGAGTTTCGAATCTTCTTCTCCTGTGTAGACATGAATTTATTTTTCCTTCAGCCAAGGCTTTTACATTTGCTAAAAATATAACTATTTATATTAAAATGAAACAAGCAAGCCCTGCCCAGATTTAAAAAGTAACGCGAATGTAACTCAAAAGTAATGTAACACATTACTTTCCATATAAAGTAACTAAGTAACATGATTAGTTACTTTTTTAGGGAGTAACGTAATATTGTAATGCATTACTTTTAAAAGTAACTTTCCCCAACTCTGTACAAAACAAGGATTTATAAAGAAAAACAACAGAGGATTTCAAAATAAGCCAAGAGGAGACTTTTGTAAACAAAGAGTTTTAAATATGGATATTTTTTCTTACACAAACGCATCGATTCACGTCAGAAGGCCTTTATTAACCTCCTGGAGCCATGTGGAGTACTTTTCATGATGGATGGATTAAGTTTTTTGGGCTTTAAAATCTCAGCACCCATTCACTGGCATTATAACACTTAGAAGAGCCAGGACATTTTTTTGTATACAACAACAATTGTATATTGTAAAGTATTCGTCTGAAATAAGAAAGTCATATACAACTAGGAGGGCTGGTAATTTTCATTTTTGGGTGAACTATCCCTTTAAAACCTTTAAGAGATTTGAATAATTTCTCTTAAACTGCTGATTGCTCTTACCGTCCACTTTGGTGATGACTGGCCCAGAGCTCACTGTGGCAGTGTCACTCACCGAAGTTCCCTGAGCTGACTGTACAGCCCTCCGCCTCCTTCCGGAAGTTGTGCAGTTCTGATGCATGTGTCGTAAAATGAATTTGAATACACTTCAATTAGATGATAGCGAATGTGGTTCTTTTGTGAATTACATATTGAGGTTTTTGAAAGCTATGGGACATATGGTTGTTCATACCTGCCGTAAGGATCTACAGAAAGAGCTCTCGCAGAGCCTGGTGGCACAATGCAGATAAAAGGTAGACACCGTCCTGTTTCTGTGCTCTACAAAGCGAAAAGTCTCGAACGAGAAGCGCGCCACCTGCTGTTCTCCATTCACACCCATTATGGTTTGTTTATCAACGTTGCATCTGAGAATGACAGAGGATGATAGAATCAGTGCTCGGGTAGTAACAGATTATATGTAATCTGGATTACGTAATCAGATTACAAAAATTAAGTATTTGTAACAATTACAAAATTACTTATTATCGGACTAATTTCTATTGTTTTGATAAAAATGTATTCATCAATTCAATTAAAATTTTACATTTTCTTGATTTAATTCATTGTCTTTTCATCAACCGAAGCCTTGCAGTTCTTTCAACCCAGTTTAAGAAAGCCTGACATCATGTATACAGTAACAAAGAATGGAAAATATTTTCTTTCTTTTTAAATATATGTATATTTTTTCTTTTCTGTATTTTTATATGAAAAGTTAAGTCAAACTGTATTACCTAAAATGTTTAATGTAATAGATTACGTTATTAACTACAATTTTTGTCATATAATTTACAATCAGTAACAGACTATGGTTTATAAACCGTGTTGGGGGTAACGCATTACTGGTTACTTGAAAAAAAGTAATCGGATTACGTAACTCACGTTACTTGTAAAGTAACACATTACTTTTTAAATTACAAGAAAATATCTGAGTTACTTTTCTAAATAAGTAACACCAGTTACTTTTTTTTTTTACCCATTTATTGATTCCATTTTATTAACCAGTGTCTTTGTTGCTGACCTTCATTGATCCAGTTCAACCATACCAATAAGCATACTAATAAAAATTACTCAAGATAAACTAACATTTTTTTTTTTTAATTGCTGAAGAGTGTTGAACTTTCTACTTCTGCATTCTACTGTACAGCCTGAGGCTTTAGGTGTAAAAGGGCTTTTACATTTGACACAAATGTAATAACAAACAAACAAGCCCTGCACAGATTTAAAAAGAAACGCACAGGTAACGTAACACATTACTTTCCATAAAAAGTAACTAAGTAACATAATTAGTTACTTTTTTAGGGAGTAACGCAATATTGTAATGCATTACTTTTAAAAGCAACTTTCCCCAACTCTGTGAATCTGTGGAATCACTTTTAGATGCGTATTTGCATCTGAATCATCCTCTAGCAGTCATAAATGCTTCAGTTAGTGCAAAAATTAGATTGAAATATTAAAGGTTAAATATTAGTTTAAAAGTGTAACTGAAACAAAGATTTAAGTCTTTACACTTACCCGACAAACAGGTCAAATGATGTGCTGTTTCCTGGGTAAGGATTTGTAGTTGCATAGCATCGATCCAACAGAACATTGAACCTTAATGGGGGTTAATGGGGGTTAATTAATAAAGTGATATATCAACTTCAAATAAATAAATAAAAATTATATTAAATTAAATTAAGTAATAATAAATAATTTTATATAATTATATAATAATTTTATATGTATGTATCATTTTTATGGGTGCCCCCAAGGCATCACAGGCCACCTTATGATGACTAACATAATTCATAATGGTCTCAAACTGAGCAAAGTACCTCTCTGTGAGATTAGTGGCTCGGACTTCCACAAAAACCCTGGTCTTCAGCATGAGACCCGTTGGAGGTACGAAGAGACGAGTTGTATAAGTGTAGTCCTTTGAGTCAGTGCAGAAAGACAGTTATGAACACACATTTGGCCAGTTCCAATAACTCCCCTGTGTTACTATTAATAATGTGTTATGCTAAACCAAGCCAAAGAAACATATAATACCTCAAAAAGAACCATGCTCAGAGTGCTGATGAAACTACCATTATTGTCCTTAATTGC